>OX465516.1:2564550-3834326 GCA_950022985.1 Udea ferrugalis
TTTGCCAAAAACTGTGGAATTATGCTTAGAGTTCAGGTAATCTTTTTGCTGAATGCTATACCATTTGTATGAATCATCATCTCTATCAGCCTATTTTACTC
Organism: Udea ferrugalis; assembly: GCA_950022985.1. Taxonomy (NCBI): domain Eukaryota; kingdom Metazoa; phylum Arthropoda; class Insecta; order Lepidoptera; family Crambidae; genus Udea; species Udea ferrugalis. The sequence goes on from OX465516.1 coordinate 2,564,652, forward strand.
CATTTCTGGACAAGAACCTCGCGCCTTCTATGTTAGGCTTGGCGTATCCACCTCACATGCCTTCAGCAAGTGGTTACTTCACCTGGTCGGACGGCTTCCTATACTACGTTTGTCTACGCAGTCTCCACTCAACCACAGTATAATCATACAGTAGAACATCTACATACAAACGTGCCGCTCTCGGTTTGAATGTGTGCGTGCGCGTCGCGCGCCGTGTCGCGATTACACGCACATGCGATCTCACGCACACGCTAGCATAAAATAGGGAGGCATAGGGAGGCGGCAGTACGGATGGGCTGTGCCGCGTGTCTGTGTGCTCGCTAGGCTAATAACTCGGCGGGCGGCCTTAGATAGCCTACTGTATGGTTATACTGTGACTCAACTCACGCCTAGTAGGTAAAAAATATTAGAGCAAAGAGGCACTCAGCCTTAAACAAGCTCTTTTCCTGAACCGCCTCAATCTCTAAGTTGGCAATAGAGCCTTCCGTCGCTGACGGTGCAATAATCCGCTATAACGGACGGGATGAAAGGGTAAACATTCACATAACTTATTTTTACATGATGATACTGCGAGCTTTTCAGCAATTTTTTTATGGGAAATAATCGGGAATGAGTCCTAGTAAAAAGTAGGAGAAGCTTCTTATCAGTCGCATTTTTGTAACATCTAGCATAGCACGATCGATTGGTGTTACCGGGTGGAATATGTCTAATCATACCTGAAGGGAAAATGCTCAAAAGTGAACCTAGTCATTCTAATTCTAAGGAGACATTCCTATGTTTTTGAGTTGAGTTACTTGAATTCAAGCCTCAGACTCTTGAAACCCCCTAGAATACTATCCGTTAAAAATGCAAATCTATCGCGAAAAATTCTGGCGAAATTAATGGAAAATGCAATAAAACATTTCAATAACCGTATCATGCCTATGTAATTCTTCCACTTATGGGAAAAATACATCTAATATTAAAGTTTCTCATCTGTAAAAAACACACACCTTATACGAGATCTGCGTGGAACCAGGCAATCTTGATGTGAGATTTCCAAGATACGGATTGTATTATAATAATTATAACAATTCCTTTTCAATCAAGACAAAACTGTTTGAATCTTCTAGTAGCAGCGTCAATCCCAAAAATCATTGGACATGGAATTCGCAATAAGGATATCGCCGAGCCCCACACGGCGAGCGTCTTAGTAATTTATTGAAGAGGAAATAAGGGTTTGCGTTTCTCTCAACAAACCTGGAGCGTTATTACAGCTCACATTATGTCTTTCAAATAACTAAAGAAATTAGTAAGTTCACGCATTATTTAAAGTGGACTGCTGCCGCGCCTTTTATTTTGTATGAAATAATGAAGAAATGATGCAGCCATTATTTTGAATGCACCCAAAATATTATGATAACGATAATGAAATGGAATTGTTGGCACAACTGCAAGGTGTAAACCAGAACAATGCGAAAATTTTCTTTGTTTAATTTTTCTATACTGACGTGGCAGGACGGGTAACTAGATGGGCGACCCTTGACGTTGATTGACGTTCAGGGGGATTAGCCACCGATCGCTGATCACACGCCACAGGGCGTTAAAGGGCCCAACGGGGCCTGCAACCTCCCCTCGCCTATCTGGGTGACACTGCCACGCCTGAGTTATCATGGCTACGCGGTTTGTCCTACCACACTGGTACAAAGGTAAAAAATCTTCCTTTAACTTGTTAGCGTTGGTATTTTTGGTATGGTATTTTCTATTCACTTGATTACGTTGGTATACGCTACGCTGTAACAAAATGTGACAATGACTGTGGTCGGGAAGTAACCATAATGATGACTACAAGGGCGAGAACTCATGGAGAACGTAATTTTTTGATCTGCATTCTTGGTGTCAAGGTCAAAAAACGCGACCAAAGAACATCATAACTCGAAGAATCATAATTATTGCATTAAAATAAAGAAGTATTTTTACCCCGTAAAAATTCTTCATCTGACTTCAAAGGCCAGTTCCAGGAAAAAAAAATCCTCACTAAGAACTGCTTCATTTGACGTCATTCCATAGCTTAATGTCCTAGGGCCCTAGGCAGTTTTCAAAAATACTTTGAATCTACAGGTTCCCCTAAAACACTTTTTTTTCATACATTAAAATCTTTAATGTATGAAAAAAAATGTTTCAAGTGCATTCACCAAGATCGGTTCAAGGTGCTACTTGTGTAATTATTGTTATTAATTATCACTAATAATTCGACCACCAAGTACTACCTACATTGAGAATAAAAATAAAAACCAATGATAGGTGAAGATCAGGGAGAAAATCATAAAAATAATTATATCTCCTAAACTAAGCAAAATCGTAGAACATACATGGGGGTGATTTGGATACACCTTGATATGTGGAATCTCAATTTTAGCTTTGGACGTAAACTTCCTGGCCACCCTGTATAACCATTGGTGGGCAGTTGGTAATTTACGTAGAATGCTATTTACAGCTGCTGTGCTAGGTTTTAGGTAGATCCATAAAACGAGCGACAGAAAGACTCTAGTTTCCTCAGCAACAAAAATAAGGCTCTAGTCGAAGCGACACCAACTCGCCTTATTTATGAGGTTCGTTCGATCTACATTCGGAATAATTTACGTGCACTCACTCCGTGCTAAGGATTACAAATTTAAATAATGGCGCAATATGAAGCCACTGTCTGCTTAAGAATATTGGAGAATTTCCATACCGGTGCGCAGCACATGTAAAGTGATACGGCGAGCATACATTACGCTAAGCGAGGGCTAATTGCTTTTGGAATTTTATTTGTTATGGAGCACGACTTGGGCAAATATTTTTTGCTGTTATTTTAAGAAACACTTACAGTGCTGTTTTAAATAGTGTAATATTGTTGGTGGTACCTACATCGTTTTTTTAAGTGACCGGTATACCAAACACTAAGATATGCTTCAGAACCAATGAACAAATGATCAAAGACCTCACAAAGTCTATCGGATTAACGAGAAGAGTACATTCAATTCCTTTTTCAAAAAGTTGCTGCTGAGATTCAGTCACGTATCTTTTTCTTTGTTTTTAGATTTCAATAAAGCTGCAAAATTGAGCGTATAACAACTCTATCACGGTAATCTTACAGTTTGTTTAATCAAAACAGTACCATTTCTTACCACTCTAATAGCTCACAATTTGATGCTGACTGTACCATCTGCACATTATATAAAAAAGCAAAACGATGCTTTATCGATATAGACATTTACTACTCGTCCATCTTCTAACGCAGCGTAGTAAAACTGCACTAAAAGCAGAAGCACCGTTTATTTCAAGTTTCATAAACAGCCACCATTTCCAGCAAGTAAATCGTTTCGGAATTACGTGTGGCGTGTTTTGTTTAATGTCGTCCGCCGACGAATATATGCGTCCACGTCGCGAAACGTGGTGCCGGTGGAAACAATAAGGAAGACGGCGACAGACGATAAATAACGTGACGCAACCGGAATGTTGCCGCTGGACCCACTGCGAGGGCGGGGCTTTAGTGGTGACTGTTACGGAAAAGTGGAAAAAGTTGAATTTAAATGTGGAAAACTTTGTGAACTGAGATTTTTAAAGGTTTTGATCAAAATCCTGCGTTGAACTCAATTTTCGTCATGTGCACCGCCTTAAGAATTGTTTTTGCCTCTTTGCGTTGAATCTGTTTTTATGCGATGTACATTGAAAAATATGAATCATGAGCTTATTTTTTTGGGAGCTAAAATGGCATAGACAGGAATGGGCCAGTTCAATTCAAAGTATTTATTGTTTCATGTGGTAACACGATTACATGCTTGTTTATCAGACTTTTTTTTTGAGCTTTCTTTACCGTTTTAGAAAATTATGTTTTAGTGACCAGTAATTTTTGCTCGCCAGTGTATCCTTGGAAATAATCGTCACGTGACACTAACCACGTAAAGAAAGCGTCTTACACATAGGTGCAGTCGTCGCGATCGACACGATTGCGTTTATTTATCTGTGGCCGCGCACGTTCCATTTTATTGCTCGAACGCTGTCGGTTTGTCGGTCATTATTTACTGCGAGTATACGATAAGATATTCTTCAGTGCACAAACCTACAAAATAAAATATAAGCTGATTTAATGTGATACTATTTGTGAAAATTGCTTCAGAAAGTCTTATAAATATGAAGTATATTAGGACAACGCCTTAGTACAAGGACTTGTTAAGCGTTGTCCTAAACGATCATCGCGCGATAACGCGACCATCGCGCGACTTAGCTATGCGACCATCGTACTAATCGACATTCAAACATTTTGATCTAGTCACAATGCAATGGACAGTGACCGGGGAGATTGTGATCGCGTATTCGTGTTCTAATGAGACTCAGATTTTGGGTTACCTATCATAAATCCGAATTTTCTTCTCCCGAATTTCATTTTTCCGAAAATGTTTGCTTTTTTTTTTACTTCGGGTTTTTTTTCATTTCCCCGAAATGACGTTTGCCACTGTATCAGTTGACCAATTATCAATTGGTTTTTTTTCGTTTGCCAGACGTTTCATTAGGCCACAAAACGTTTTATCGAAGTGCTGATGGGCCGAAATGACACTTAATTACGTAACAATGTTTTAAGATTTTTATCTTTTTCAAGTTCTTTAAAGGGTTGTATAATTTATCACGATGTTTCTAATCAAGGTTCATAATTGGTACAAAGTTAAATTTCCGTAAGATAGTTAGAAATTTGAAGGCTGTAACGCATAAATTATTTCGAGTAAGCCACCAGACCGCATTATTATTCATGAATTTCCGTATAAATAAACCTTCCAGACATTAACTATTTGCTCTTCTATTAATAACATTGTTTCATTAGTCAACATGATTTTTCGTTAAAACTAAGAGAAATCCACCGATGAAATTGGAAAATATATTAAGCTTCTCTATTTCACCACAAGACTTTTTAATTACACAAATCTTACAGGAAACATAATTCACCCGTCCACCAATAAATAAATAAATAGCTAGAGTGAACCAATAAATATAGTTTGTTTGTTTGGTTAAACGCTCTAATTACAGGAACTACGCAATATAGCGAACGCGTTCATCAACAACATGTTAAAATCAGCCTGCTGAAATTTCTATTGACACAAGAGAAACTGTCTGTCGGCTGTGGTAGAGTCACATAATGCTTGTAGACTGATCATATTTTTATCGTTGTTTAAATTTCAGAAGGACTTGTTAAATGTCATGTTTGAATGAAAACAAATATTTAGTTTTGAAATAACGAAAGTTTTACGACAAATCACCTACATACCTCAGATTGTCAACGGACTTGTCTCGTCTTGTCTCGAGTCGAGAAGACGAGACGAGACGACGAGAGGCGAACGAGATGCACATGAGAAGGACTGTTGACACTGGCTACAGACCGTGCGGGCTGCAGATTGTTCTAATTTAGATTTATTCATAGTATTCCTAATATAAGTTTAATTTAGATGCCTACCTACACCCTTAGTCATGAAGTTGTGTACCTATTCAGAGTTCAAAAAGAATTTCAAGTGAATATTATGAAAATTATTTTACAAGTCAATAGAGCAGAACATTCTATCAATTTAATTAGTACGGAGATATTACATGCAGCAATATATTAGTGTAACCAAAACAGCTTGTACCTACTAACGTGTTAATTAGGTTATCCAATAACATTATAGATATTGAATGTAAACCAATAATATTATAGATATTGAATGTAAACAAACAGACGTGCGGCATGGTTATCTCGGCCGCTGGTATCTCCATCACGCGTCAATAATCAAAGACTAGCTCAAACGGAACTGTCAGAGGTGGTCCTAAGCGTTCTAATTATGTTCAATTAGTAAGCCTTTGGTGCATTATTGAATATGCTTGATGTATTGCTGAACGCCTTGGCTAATTGAGCATTGCGACAAAATTTCTCGAGCCTAAACTATCCAAAGTACACGAAATATATCGCGAGTCCCCTACTATTTTGCTAACGATAGTTAGCATGGTAACAAGCGCCTTTCGTGAATAGGAAGAGTTCCGCGTTCGATTCCCGCACCAGCAAAAATATTTGTTGATGAAACAGACATGTGTTTTGAGTGGGTATCTGCGTTGAATCAAATATTGCATTGGCTAATATTCACAAATTAATTTCAATATCATAAATAATATAAAACATTGCAATCTATTAAAAAACACAGTCACGTATTGGTCACGTATACCACTTTGAAAGTATGCTGGCATTGTTGGCATGAAACGTGTTGTCGATATTGCAACCAAAGGGGCGTGGAGTGCCGGCTCACTTGTGGCATGTTCCTGGTCGCCTGCCAGAAGGTTGTAGGTGCTTCTTACTTTCCCGTCTTGTTGGCGACCGGCACTGCCCCACAATTTTGGCCACAAATATTACCAGCACTTTTTATCAGGTGATATCGAATTAAATGGTTTAGTTTTAACCTCTTAAACTTTGTTTTTAGGTTTAATATGTTTCAATTAACTTTTCTTTTTCAAATAGATTAACGGCTTATTTATATCATAAAGCTAAAACATGACACTATTTTCTGTCTTCGTTGGTATTGGACAAGTGGGTGAACACTCTGGCTCGGATCTCGGATAGCCCTGAGATCAAATCTGGCCGTAAAATCTTCTTTGTGCTAATTCCAGAATATGCGGTTAATTTTCCAGTGACAAAGAAAGTCGGTGAAAAACCCCAAACAACCCGCATACGTTGAACTAGCGCCTTACCACGTTGGGTTCAAAATTTGGCAAAATGTGGGCTTCTGAGTGTTTCGTTCACCATGAAGGCAACAATCAGTGTACCCAGGACTACCCCGTCTGGGATAAAGTCGTGAGCGCATTTATGGTCTCGGAACAACTGGAAAACAGGGAGTCCCACCTTCTCAATAAGGCTTCTCTGACGCTGACACTAAATCTTAATTGGCCCATTCTCTCCCACTGCAGGGCAAAGGCCACACTATGTGCTTTAAATAAAATTGCAGTGAAGATTGACTTATTTTACTGTTCTCTTTGTGAATTCGCAAGGATAACGCTATACGTATTATGTTACGGCGAATAACTGTATTTCTAATGGGAGATGGAGGAAGATTGTTTTGTAGCTCTTAGACAGTAACCTCAGATGATGAAACCTGACGGTGGTCATCTGCAGGAAGCTATCAGGCTACCGATTAACTTTACCCGGGAATTCTTTTAAACTATAGACAGAGCATGGATATTTCATTTTCCCTCGCACCGAGCCAAACTCGTATCTCTCCACGAGTTAGATCCTGGTCATTCGTTTGATGGTGCCGTGTAGCTCTGGACCGGGATTGCCTCTCTGGCAATTTGTGCACTGGCCTTCCTGCGGTCGATTGCTTCGGAAAATATTACTCTGTGGTTTTAATCGCCATTTCTCTTTTAATACAAGTCCTTTGTTACAGAAGTAAAAGGCATTATTTTTACGGAGACCGTAGTTAAAAGTGGATAGTTTTGCTTTTTACTCAAAATTAAAATAAATTATTTTGCCCCCGATGACATGCTGTGTTTGAGCTTTATTGAGATTTGTTAATTTATTGTGCATTTTTACCTTTATCAGTCATGTTTTAGATAATATTTAATACCTACATCCTTTTATTATTCTTCACTATATTTTTTCTATGTTTAAATTATTGTGGGTAAATGAACCTGAAAAAGCATTTTCCTCTATTTAGCAAGAATACTTTCGAATCACTGAAAATCGAACACTTGTTAGTAATCAAGTCCTACCCAACACAGGACTGCAAAAATGCATACAGGGGCTTCACCGGCCGCTGACGCAACGCGCTCGTTTCACTCGCTCGGCTCGTGTGTTGTTTTGCTCCCTATTCTATTAATCCAATCAAGTTCACTCTTGATAGCTTTGTTAAGCGGACCTTTCTGTACAAGGCGTTTTAGAATTGAAGAGTGATAAACCAAAAAAAAACTTTTGTTCCGTTCATATGGCATTGGTAACATTGGCATATGAATGCTTCCTTTTGAAGGATTTCTGTATTGTAAATGAATATTTACACAAGTATAGTTTATTATTATTTTATAAATAATAAAGATATTGATTTATCGAATAATACATTGGTGTCATCTGTCATCATCAATGATATTTCATTGATTTAACTTTACTTACAACTTATGTTTCAATTACTTATTTAACTTACAAGCGAATACATGACCTGCTTACAGGTAAACACCACATGTTACTTATAATATCTGAAAATGGAAGTTAGATAAAACTTAAACCTAATCTAAATCAGCCGATTTAGATTAGATTAGTGGCATGGCTATGAGGATACATGGCTATGGATCCCACTGCTGGGCTAAGGCCTCTCTTCCTCTCCTTCACGCGAGTCTATTTTAGGCCTTTTTCGTCCAGTCCCCTGTGTCCAGTGGACAAAGGCGTCCACTCATCACGCCATCAATTTCAATTCTATTATACCAAGTGTCTGCATCGGCGCGGCGGCTTGCAATCCTGGTCTGCCAGGTCGTCAGAAGTGCTTAGAACAACTATTCAGTTAAAACTCAAAAACATCGATGTTAGCCATTACGTAATTTATTTTTTGTGTCATTCATGAAAGACGTCGCTATTAGTACCCTGGAAAAAGACAATTATCATACTCCAAATTAAAGCCAATGTTTGACATCTGTTACATTTAGCAGTCCATGGGTACACATGGATACACATGAAAAGTTTCAGCGATATGCTACTAAAAGTTATCAGATACAAACAAGTGGGTCGCGATAGAGAGATTCGCAAACAAACAGTTACGGTTAGTTGAAAGGGAATCCTGTTACGAGTAAGCCGAAGGGCTGGCCTATTATGACCCTTCTGATAAGGTTTGCCCTTGCCTGTATTAAAATTTGGATGTTCTCTCGTAGACAATGTTACACAAGGTATTATGTCGGGCATTGTTAAACAGAGCAGTTTGAAGACGGAATTAACAAGTTATTCAAAGGCTCAAAACTTTGCTCAGGAAAAGTTTGTGCATTTTAAAATATATTGATTTAGAAAATTTGTAAAGCTTAGATTTATTGAAGCATTGTGATTATTGTAAGCGATAATAAGCAGGAATTTCATAAAAAGTAAGTGTATGCTTTATCCACCTACATTCATTTACGCAGTTGTGTAGCTAATTTACTAGATTCGACAACCGATTTGATGTACTGGCTAAAAATTTAGCTACTTCACCAGAGGGCGTAGGTTTAATACTCAAACACATTCGTGTGCATAAATATAGAAATAGTGGGATACACCCCCACTATTTCTATTAGGTATTTCTATTGATAGAAATGCTGGGAGTGATTCAGACTGATTGTCCCACAATTTTTATTGCTATCAGCTGCGTCAAAAAAAAACGCTGCATTATCACCTCTTATGACGGCGTACCTACAGAAACTATTATATTTACCTAGTTCAAACGAGTATTTGGTTTTTAATACCAAGAAGTCGTGTTTCAATTTTGATCTATTCATTAAAAGTGGTATACTTTTCAAATAAGTATCACGGCGTTTTTCTTGGAATGGACAATACTGGACTGGTTGCTGGTTGAGTATGATGAATTAAAGTGATCGGCTGCATGCTTGAACTGAAGAGTGAGAGGTCAAGTGAGAGGGCACTTGAACAAGTGAGAGGGCAGCACTGCTCTTAGTTTCATTCGCTCTGATTAAATAATTCTTTAAAAATATAATTTAGGCTTAATTAGTAAAAGTGATATTCTAAAAAGCAACTACCTAGTGCAAATCACCAGGTTAAGTGTTATTTCACCAAGACATTCAGCAATGGCAACGAAATTTCTAAGTGAAAAGAACAGTGAAAAAGTGTTGTAAAAAGCTATTTATACTTCTGAACTTCTATCAACCACCTACTCAAAATGCAAATTAGTACAGTGATTAACAGTGATGTACCTAAATAAGCGTATTTAAACGCTTTTCTATGAAAGTGAATACCGGCAAAATTATTCTAACCTAAAAAACTTTTGTCAAGACAAAAGCAATATCATCACCATTTTTTTTGAGTGCTTAACAGCGCCATCTATTGGAAAACCTTGTAACTATTTTGAGAGCTGCTACAAAAGCACTGACTAGACTGACAAGTAAGGGCCGGCGCCCACTATCGGCATCGGCACGCTTCAGGATTTTAAGGTGGCAAATAGCAATATACTTTAACATTATGGCAATAAAGTAGAAATTTCCGTGATGTGTTCTCGTAAAAACAAAATGCATTTATTCTGTTTCTGTTTCGGCATTTTCTACTTTATTGCCATTATGTTAGAGTATATTACTATTTGCCACCTTAAAAGCCTGAAGCGTGCCGATGCCGATAGTGGGCGCCGGCCCTAAGGTCAAGTGTCGATTATCGGAAATACACTGTCTAAAAGGTTCAAATTACTTCCGCAAGATGACGTTTTGTGCAGGATGTCGGAAAATAATATCAGACAGACTATTCTTAGTTTGTTCGCTCTGTAAAGAACATTACGATCTTGATTGCGCTAATGTATCAGATAAACGGTTCTATAACACTATGACTATAGAACATAAAAACAAATGGCAATGCCAAAGCTGCATCTGTAAAATGCCACATCAAAATAACTCAAACACGCCGATTAAAGTTTGCCAATCCATAGACGAACGCAGTGATAGTAGTTGTTTGACTGACTCAAATATTACGCAAAGGCGTAAGCCCATTCATTTGATTTCTGAAGAAAAAAGTTTAACTGAGCAAGATATCGATGACATAACTGGGAACACTGAAACTTTGAATAGCAGCATATTTACAACACCTGTAAACCCTTCTAGGGGCGTCATTTCTATCGATCAGTTTAGTCAACTAATGGACATTAAACTAGAAAAAATTAAAGACATAATACTCACCGATATTAAAAAAACCATACAGGCTGAATTACAAAGCGCCATCAAAAAAATGCACCAAGATTCAGCTGAAAGTACATTGAAAATAACTAACGAACAAAAAGTTATAAAGGGACAAATAAATACTATTGACAAAAAAAAAAAATATAGAGTTGCAGCTATAAAATCTGGACATCTCAAAAAAGAAAATAGTACTTTATGGCCTGCCTGAGCACCGCAATGAAAATAATTATGATCTCTACGACAGCGTTAATAAAATATTTGCTGATGTAATGGACGTCGACACTAATCCATACATCGAAGAAATCAAGCGCATCGGGAAAAAAGGAAACCGCAGACCGCTAGAAATTGAATTTATAAGTAGAAGATTTGCAAGATACCTAATTGAAAACTCGAAGTGCTTCAAAAACTCTGGACTAGCAATAAGCACCTTCTTATCTGGAGAAAAACTACAGGAACGAAACTTGTTGAAACAAAGACTACAAGAAGCTCGTCGAAGTGGCAGCCATGCTGTAATAAAAAATAATACATTGTTTATTAACGGGAAACCTCATTATGAAGACGTACACACGGAGTCTCCAAATAACGTCTGCAAGAATAATAACAACTTACAACCAATGAATTCTCAAACCATAGACTCCCAAACTATAGATCCCCAAACCATAAATCCAAAAACTATAGATTCTCAAACAACCTTTTCAGATAAAACCCGTACATTTCGCTAAGAACTTTACAATTACTTTTCAAAATGTCCAAAGTATAGGTAATAAGATAGATTCAGTAGAGCAATTATTATCAAGCTCTAATTTTGATGTTATTTCCTTCTCTGAACTAGGTAGAAACAAAGATTATTGTGATAATATATTATTACCTGGATACAAAATTGCATCCTTGTTCTGTAGACAACATCATAGACTGGGAGGTGTTTGTATTGTAGTAAAGGAAAATTTAGAATACATTTTAAGGGAAGACATTGTTAAGTTTTCAAAAGAATTTATTATAGAGTTTAGTGCTATAGAGTTACCACACATAAATACTATTGTTATAGGATTATATAGAGCAGAAAGACATATAGATATATTTTACGAACAAATGGCTAAACTACTTAATAAGTTAAATAAAAGAGACAAAAATAAATATATAGTAATTGGAGGTGATTTTAACATAGATTTGTTTAACGTAAAAAATAAAAAAAAGACTGAAATTCTTGATTTTATGCGATCATTTAACTTCAAACAACTAATCAAAGAACCTACCCGAGTAACGAACAAATCGTCAACTTCCATTGATTTGATTTTTACAAATTATAAACCTTTTATTAGTAGAAGCTATGTGAAAGACCTTGGTTTTTCGGACCATAAATCAGTGAACGTAGAACTCAACCTAGAAAGTCTGCCCCAAAGTAATAAAAAGCCATGGTCAATAAGGAAAAGAATGTTTACCAAAAATAAAATACACTGTTTCAAAGAATCATTGAAAAATATAGATTGGAGTCAAATCAAAAACAATTCAAATAATATCAATGAAAACTACTTAACATTCCATTCAATAATACAAAACCTTCTCAACGCACATATTCCTATAAAGAAAGTCTTATTAAGAAATAAACCAATGAAAGGATGGTTAACGCCAAGCTTGAAAAAGTCATGTGAACATAAAAGACTTTTGAAAATGCTACTAAATACGACAAATTCAGAAATTATCAGAAACTACTACCTACAATATAGTAAAATACTGAAAAAATGTGTTAGAACCTCAAAAAAGCTCGAATATTCGAGACAAATTAAAAAATCGGATAATAAATACAAAACAATGTGGAAAATCATAAATAACAAAACCGGCAAAACTAGTAACAGGCAATATAAAAACATCGAAATAAAAATAGGTACTGAAATTATAGATTGCCCAGAAACTGTTGGTGAAATTTTCAACGACACATTTTCAAACGTCAATAATTTATATCATGATAATGATATTAAATCCAGAACCGATGCACATAGTGTTATAAATCCCCCTACATGTTCACTGTTTTTGTCACCCGTTGATCGAACCGAGATCAAGAAAATTATCACATCCCTAAAAAATAAACATAGCTGTGGTGTCGATGAAATTCCACCAACACTAATTAAACAATGCGCTGACGAGTTTTCCGAGCCACTAGCCATCCTCATAAATCAAAGTTTCCTCGAAGGAGCTTTCCCAGACCTTTTAAAAATAGCGTTAATAAGACCAATACACAAAAAAAAAGATCCCTTGTTGCCACAAAACTATAGACCAATAGCATTGCTACCTAGCTTCTCTAAAGTGTTCAAAAAGGCCATGTGTAATCGACTGTACACATTCTTAGAAAAGTATAACATTTTAGATGAGCACCAAAATGGATTTAGAAAAACAAAATCGACTACATCAGCTGTTTATCAGTACATTCAAACTGCTCTAAAGCACATTAATGAAAAAAAATATGGTCTAGGCTTGTTATTAGACATGACAAAGGCCTATGAAAGTGTAAATTACGATATTTTACTTTCAAAGCTATACGGCTCGGGTATCCGTGGTCCAAGTTACTTCTGGTTTAAATCATATCTACACAATCGAAAACAAAAAGTAGTTATAGAAAACTTTGATTGCCAAAAAAATGAAATTAAATCTGTAGTATCTCAAGAAAAAACATTAACAGGCTCAATACCACAAGGAAGCGTACTTGGCTGCGTCCTCTTTCTCATTTATATAAATGACCTGCCAAAAAAGATTAAAAATGACGTGACCTCGCCAGTCCTATTTGCGGATGACTTATCTATTTTAATAAAATGTGAAGATACAAATAATATTAATGACGTACTCATAAAAGCAATACAAAATATTTTTTCGTGGCTAAAACAACACAATCTCACAATAAACTACACAAAGACAAAAATAATACAGTTCAGACCCTATAATAAAGACCCATTAGATATCAATATAACTTTCGACGATGAAAAAATAGAATCAGTAGATAATTTTAACCTCCTTGGCATAGTTATAGACTCACACTTAAATTGGAAAAAACATATTCAGCATATGAAATCAAAGTTATCAAAATTTTCATACGCCTTATTTGAACTAGTACATAGCACGAACAAAGAAGCTGCACTTACAGCCTATTATGCTTATGCCTACTCTCAATTGAAATATGGCATAATACTATGGGGGAACAGCACAAATATGAACGATCTCTTCATAATGCAAAAGAAATTAGTCAGAATTATAGCCCAGATAGATAATACCCAGTCTTGCAAACCGTTCTTCAAAAAATTCAACCTACTTACCCTACCATCCTTATACATATACGACATATGTAGATAGATAGATAAACACTTTATTGCACACAAAATAACACATTTGTAAGGAATACATGTTCACATAAATGTACAATTTAGGCGGTCTTATTGCTAGAAGCAATCTCTTCCAGACAACCTACAGGCAGAGGAAATATGATAGGACGAGTTCGCAGGTACACAATTAATTCAGCATTGGAAATTGTTTACTTGTAAAAATAATAAATAAAATACATAAAAATACCTATCTTAAGTGGTAAATGAAATATACATGATGTTTAAAATACACAAATAAACCTTAATAAACAATAAAAATAAACAATATATATATATAAACATACATAATACATATTATACATACAATACAGATACATGAGATGATAAGAAAAATGGATGTGTATGGATTATCCAAAGCAACATCAGCATAGAAACTACTGACAGAAATAAAGGACAGGATGAAAAGAACAAGGAAGATAAGAGCCAGAAAAGTCAAAGCTTGAGAAAATGAGCTTTGACAGCTGTTTTGAAGATGGATAGGGATTGGGACTCTCTGATGGAAATAGGTAAGGAGTTCCATAGACGTATGGATTGCACAGTAAAAGAGTTGGTATAGGTGTGCGAGGTATGACGAGGAAATTCGAGATGAAGCTTTCTAGATGATCGCATACCTTGATGACGGGACGTTTGCAGAAACTTAAAACGTTCTTTGAGGTAAGGTGGGGACAGTGGGTTAAATAAAACAGTGTATAGAAGAGAAAGAACGTGCGAGTCGCGGCGAAGACGGATAGGAAGCCAATTAAGCTGAGCTCTGTACTCTGAAACATGGTCGTACTTTCGCAGATATGTATTTTCACCTTCAAAAATACGCAACAATTTAAAAAAGTTAAAGATACTCACGATATAAATATTAGACATAAAAATAGACTTTACTTGCCACAATCTAGAAATAAAATGTTAAATACCAGCCCCTATTACATGTCTGTAAAAATTTTCAATTAACTGCCTGCGCACATAAAAACTGAAACAAACAGTAGGAAATTTTCGAGAACCTTGAAATCATATCTAATATCTGAAACTTTTTACTCCTTGAATGAATATTTAACGGTCAAAAATTTAAAATACAAATAATAGCACCATAAACGAAATAAATAAATATGTTTACTTTTCTATGTTTAAAAAAAAAAAAACAGTAGTAATTTAGCAAAGTCTGCTTTATACATCTTTCAAAGTAGAAATTTATCTTTATTTGAGCCATTCAGTATTATTATTTTTAATTGTTTTAGCTTTAGTATCTAAATTGCTGTCCTCGCATATTTGCAATACCTTAGCGGTAACTAAGTTTTAAGTACTACCCTGTTATTATACATCTTAATGTAACACTTGGTATGCAATAAAGAATTGAAATTGAAATTGAAATTGAACTCTAACGATATTTAATTTAAAAAAGAAATGCGTTTTCAACTTCAACTACCATTTAATGAAGAGTACTCAATTTTCATATTTTATATTCTTATTCCTTCGGATCAGTACAACATACAACTACACTGCTCAAAAGTGTCTAGGGATATCTCAAGCATTTTCATACAAAGTATAGCTATTTGGGAGGCTGTAAAAATTTGAATATTGATAGGTACCAACGTAGAAATTTATAGAACACAGAAACTGCTATATCTGCCCTTTCAGATTATATAAAGAAATTCATTGTAGTAGCATTATTGTACAATCGTAAGGACGTTAAAAAAAGACAGATTTTTCTTTTAAAAGGTGTCAAAATTTTTGCAAAATCAAACGTTTTTTTGTAATATTCTTAACCTTTATCTTATGCCTCTGCCCCCGCGTTATTCTAAGATAATGCTCAACTGTTAAATAAACTTAACTTTATGAAATATTTGAAAAATGATATCCCTATGATATCCCTAGACAGTTTTGGTGTGTGTATTTATGGTAATTTTTATAATCATTATCAATAAATAATCAGCCTAGCCCTTAGTACAAGACTCCTAAGCGATTGTTTGAGTCAATTTAAAGTGTCATCATTTACGGTGAGCTCGCCGAAGTTGAGGCTGTATGCCACGCACCGAAGATTCGCGGCAAGTAGGTCAACTGGGACTTTGACTGCGTCCGTGTGACCCATGCGAGAGTTGCACGAGTTAGAGACTTTACTGCTACAGTTCGGCACAAAAGTCTTGCACCAAACTGGTTTAATTTTTTTAATTCTGACATATATCAAGACAGCGTCGTCGTGACTCGTGGTCCAGTGGTTAAACACTCCGGAGTGTTTAACCACTTTTACCTTGTTTAATTTGCGGCTAACTTAAATATAGTGTTCTCAGAATTTTGTTCAACTGTAGATCCTTATTGATAATTTGTATCGTAAGTATTTGGAAGGAAGCACAAGCAAAATCATGTCATGTCAATCAGAATTAGCTTTATAAGCCCCGAATTTACGTTAATCAAAGTTAAGCAGCTCTTACTAGCATATTTGTCAATTTCAATTCGTGTCGTTTGTGAATTCGGAGGTCATTATTTTTACGTTCATATTTAACATTCACCTAGTCCTTTGTGAAAGACTCCTAAGTTGTTTTAACATTCTCGTAGCTTTCGGCCAGTGCTTACAACATGATTGTTTGAGTCAATTCAAAGTGTCATCATTTACAGTGAGCTCGCCGAAGTTGAGGCTGTATGCCACGCACCGAAGATTCGCGGCAAGTAGGTCAACTGCGACTTTGACTGCGTCCGTGTGACCCATGCGAGACTTGCATGAGTTAGAGACTTTACTGCTACAGTTTTGCACAAAAGTCTTGCACCAAATTAGTTTAGGTTATTTGATTCTGACGAATATCAGGACAGCGTCGTGACGCGTGGCCCAGTGGTTGAACACTCCGGAGTGCTCAACCACTTTTACCTTAAAGATAGGAAAACCAGAAAAAGACGATTGGTCTGTTGGCATTAGGCGGGAATCGAACCAGCATCTCTCGCAAACCGGGCGACTGCACTTTTAACTTGTTTACCTTGTGTTTATTGTACAATTTGCGGCTTACTCTCCGGGATGGAAATCACTGATAAAAATCCCAACCAACCTAAATAGAGTGTTCTCAGAATTTTGTTCAACTGTAGATCCTTATTGATAATTTGTATCGTAAGTATTTGGAAGGAAGCACAAGCAAAATTATGAGAATTAGCTTTACAAGCCCCGAATTTACGAACGTTAATCAAAGTTAAGCAGCTCTTACTAGCATATTTGTCAATTTCAGTCTTATAGACATTGTATGGGGCATAAGTAACTACTCTCGTGTGAATTCGTATCGTTTGTGAATTCGGAGGTCATTATTTTTACGTTCATGTTTAACATTCAGCCTAGTCCTTTGTGAAAGACTCCTAAGTTGTCTTAACATTCTCGTAGCTTTTGGCCAGTACTTACAACATGATTGTTTGAGTCAATTCAAAGTGTCATCATTTACAGTGAGCTCGCCGAAGTTGAGGCTGTATGCCACGCACCGAAGATTCGCGGCAAGTAGGTCAACTGGGACTTTGACTGCGTCCGTGTGACCCATGCGAGACTTGCATGAGTTAGAGACTTTACTGCTACAGTTCAGCACAAAAGGCTTGCACCAAACTGGTTTAAATTATTTGATTCTGACAAATATTAGGTCAGCGTCGTGACTTGTGGCCCAGTGGTTAAACACTCCTGAGTGTTTAACCACTTTCACCTTGTTTACCTTGTGTTTAATAATTTGCGGCTGCCTCTTAAATTAACGATAACGATAATCGGTAACGATAACGATAACGATAACCATAACGTTAATGGGAAATTAACGATAAAAATCCCAACAAACCTAAATAAAGTGGTCTCAGAATTTTGTTCAACTGTAGATCCTTATTAATAATTCGTATCGTAAGTATTTGGAAGGAAGCACAAGTAAAATCATGAAAATTAGCTTTATAGCCCCGAATTAACGAGTGTTAATCAATGTTAAGCAGCTCATACTACAATAGTTGTCAATTTCAGTCTTATAAACATTGTATGGGGCGTAAGTAACTACTCGTGTGATTGTCGATTGTGAAATCGGGTGTTATTCATTTATAGGTTCATATTTAACATTTTGCCACTGGAGGCAAAATACAAGCAGAATTAACTACCTGAGAAGTGTCAGAAAACTTTTATTTTTTTATTATTTAAAATCAGTTGTGCATCTCACTGTACCTTTGTCAGTACAAGTTCTACTATTCACTGTGGTTGCATCTGGAAAATTCACTTCATTCTTTCTTTAAATTTGAACTTTAAGTTGATTTGTGCTTGGGAGTTTGGTGACTTTTAAAGGAAGGAGAATTTCACTTTTAATTTTATTTTCTAGCGCTTGCGTTTCTAAAGGTGGAGAATGACTGGCTCATTGCTCTTGACTTGACTAGCCACCCTCCTTCAATCGAAAATCCACTAATTATAATGAAGGAAAACTCTCTAAAAATATCTAAAATAATACCTAAGCTAACTCTCCTCATTAACCCAACATCCGGCCAGTGGAACACAGAAGTGATTCAGTTACATCAAACAAGGGCGCCGCCATAATGTCATGTACTAAGCGAGTTGCAAGTCAGGGCGAAGTCGTTGAAACAATTAAATTGCGTTGAGAACTGTCCTAAGTCCCGCGGGTTAGAAGCCGCTTGATAACATCTACTTGGGACTTAGTTTGTTGCACTAAGTCTGCTTTGAGTGAATATGCTACGAGGCTATGAGTTAGATAAGATAAGATAAGATATACTTTATTACACAAAGAAAACAATTACATAAAAATGCTTACAGAGATAAAACAGTACAATGTAGGCGTTAGTACAATGTAGGCAGTATGTAGTTAGATACTTCTTAATAATTTTTAATACATTTCAAGGCGACGAGAACCCCCCATGACTTTTGGAATTTAGCCTTGAATTTTGAAAAGTTGCTATCCTGTGTGCGATAGATGGCTCGCAGTCGCTAACATAAAGATGACTAGAAAGTATGACATAAGGTTTTGTGTGTATCACAGAGTAGTACAATGTTCAGTTTATCTCTGAACCCAACATCCGGCCAGTGGAACACAGAAGTAATCAGTTACATCAAACAAGGACGCCGCCATAATGTCATGTACTAAGCGAGTTGCAAGTCAGGGCGAAGTCGTTGAAACAATTAAATTGCGTTGAGGACTGTCCTAAGTCCCGCGGGTTAGAAGCCGCTTGATAACATCTACTTGGGACTTAGTCTGTTGCACTAAATCTGCTTTGAGTGAATGTGCTACGAGCAATGATATTATAATAAAAAAGAGAAAAGAGAGATTTTTTATCAGAAGTAACATGCACACATCAAAACTGTCTAGGGATATCATAGGGATATCATTTTTCAAATATTTCATAAAGTTAAGTTTGTTTACGAGTTGAGCATTATCTTAGAATAACTCGAGGAAACAGGCATAAGATAAAGGTTAAGAATATTACAGATAAAAAAGTTTGATTTTGCTAAAATTTTGAAACCTTTTAAAAGAAAAATATGTCTTTTTTTAACGTCCTTACGATTGTACAATAATGCTACCACAATGAATTTCTTTATACAATTTGAAAGGGCAGATATAGCAGTTTCTGTGTCCTAAAAATTTCTACGTTGGTATCAATATTTTAATTTTTACAGCTTCCCAAATAGCTATACTTTGTATGAAAATGCTTGAGATATCCCTAGACACTTTTGATGTGTGTATTTACAAAATGTTACTTGTGCTAAAAAAGTGGCACCCGAAATCAGAACTATAGTACACAAAGCATGTTGTTCACACGCTATAACACGGTCAAATTATCAGTGTGAACAATTTTCAACTTCGCTTCAGTACTGACATAACCTATCTACCTCTTTTTAATTATAATATCGCATTTAATTTCGGAATCTCACTTTGGATTTTGCTGTTCTAGATTGTTCATTTTATGAGTCGGTATAATCACTCTGCAGTAAAGACAGCAGCTAGCTACTTCCTACTTCTTTTGGTCTAAACAAAGTTACGTGGCAAAGGTCGTTAGGAGAATCCTTTAATTATAGTAACTTAAAGTCGCCAACGTACATTCTGGATTACAACCAGTCTATAGTTCAACTTGGTTCGGCTCTGGCGGTAGAGTAGTTGCCATCTCATTTTCAATTTTAAGTGGTTGCAATAGAGTTTATAATAAGATCCGTTTGGTACTGGAGGCGTAAACTGGCATTAGTGGATCGTACAGTCAACTGCAACTCTATATGTATGCCACTATCGGATTGTGATTGTCGAACAAATAATATCAGTGAAGGATTAAAATAAACCAATTCCTAATCGTTTTAATTTTGTATGAAACAACAGTGCGTATTACACAGTGATAGTTCCTGAATCGTTATCGGGAGTTCCGGATTCTGTCACGCTCAAAAGCCAATCGTATTCCTATTAGATTGAAGTACAATATTCAATGACCCTGGCAGCTGTCAAAATGCACTTCATAAATAAGTTCAACTATATCACAAATAAGGTAACTCTCAAATATTAAACTCCTTCCCCCCACCGGCCACACGCCTATATCCTCAGCCTAGACCACAAACTCATGAATCGTACTCAAGGATGTGCTTAGAAGCGTCCTATGCTCAGCGGTAGACTAATGTGTCCTCATTGTTGTCATAATTTGGTAAGACCTCTTAGACTGCGGTCTCGAAAGCGCGACGCTTGTAGCGGGCCCTTAAGCGTTTTATCAAGCGTGCGAAGGCGCTCTATTGAATTAATCTGACCAATCAAAAGCAGACGCTTAAGGCCCAAAAAAGTATCACCTCCGTACATGCCATGATCGAGAGATAGACAGACCCTAACAGTTACACACATACCTATTACTTTTGACATTTTGTTTCTTACATTTTTTGACTTGGCAAAATGTGAGTTTTCAAAATAAGTCAATATCTCCACGCCATATTATATTTCACACACACTATAAAAATACTTTTTTGTTCATGCTCGCTTAAACTGCATGCTTAGGCCCTTACCATAAAATAATTAGACCTACACACTGCGACTTTTTCGTAGCGATAGAATCAAGCGTTTGAAAGCGACCGACATGAATAGCGACACCACCAATCAACAAGTATTTGAATCAATTCATATGCGCGTTTGTATCGATAAAAATGCAATTGATGGTGTACTTGCCGCGTTTGCAAATTGAAGTCACTGTGGCTTATAGGCGCAAACTCTGCAACAGCAAAAGGAAGTCTTATTCATTTTATTTGATTACAAATTACACAGCTTTTATTTACAGTGTAAATCTTGAAATGATATAACGAAAATACAGCCAATTAAGTATTTACAATATATTGGTTAGGTACTGAATTAATTCGGCAACCACAACTCACAACCTATGACTAGTATTTCGGGTGTAAGTCGTACCGACCCAGTAGAGTAGCCCTGCTTGCAGGTTCAAAACGCGCCGCTACCCTCTCCGCTGTTCCGAAACCACAGTCAGCAGCATTGTGACCCTCCAAGAAACAGCTAAACTTGTACAATAAGAGACTAAATTGTCTTGTGTCCAGTTTCCCTGCGGCTCAAGGGCACAACTGTACTCAGCGGAAAACTGTAATCTTGACAACAATCTCGTGTGGGTGATTCTGCAGCTACACTAAGTTTTTGAGCTAATTGCGTAAATGGTTTCGAATGTTGCGGTAAAACGTGGAATATTATGGATAAGAACTATTATGTGTGCGATCTTCAACTCAACTTCTCAATTTAAATTAATTAAATAGTTTTCTAAAAAAGAGATGTAGTGTCGTGGTTAAACTGAACACTAACTCAGAGCCCGGTGATCCCATCCTCAAAACTGGCCGGGACACCTACCTACTTTGAGTTCATTGCTAATTTGCGGCTAACTCAATCCATGAAAGTGATGGAAAACACCAATAAAAACCCAAGCAACCCGGATAACGGATTTGAATTCACTCGGCGTCTTTAGTCGGTCCAGAGCCACAAATAAGGCCATGACGACAGATCGCTACTGCAGACTGCGTTTGTCAGTATGTCAGTATGAAGCGTAAAGCACTGACGCAATTCATGTGGCATGCTAATGAAAACATTTTTGTTGAATGACGCAGTGGTTGATGCTACGACTAAATAGCGCAACGCAGAGAACTAACAAGGCCATACTGTGATATCTAAAAGAGATACGATTTTAGATACGTTATGTCAGTACTGATGCGAAGTCGATAATAGGGTAGATGACTATGAGTGATTTTGCATGTTTTTTTATGTTCCCCAAAAATAATAATTGATTTCAAATGTTATTGTAAAACCACAATCGAAATTCGTTTCAAAATGAGGCTACAATAGGCCTGCAAACTTGGGTGGGCAAGTCCATTTCATATGTGTTAAATTTTTGTAAAACAATATCACTTTTTTGTAACCCAAACTATTATGAAGGAATTATGTTAGGAGACCATTATCATAAACGCAATATTTAATATAGCTGTCGAACAAAGTTATTACGCGCTCCGGACAAAAACAGCGAGAGTGACGTCACTGTCGCTGTCACTTTTGTATGGAGCGTTTTTGGGCAAGTCCAAAAATGTGCATTTCAAATTGTGATATCTCTGGTGGTATTGATCCAGATGAAGTGATTCTTTGAGGATTGTTTACATAAATGTAAGGTCTTTCGATAATAAACAAAAAAAAATTACAGTCATCATGCCTATTGTCTCCTGGCATACGTACCTATAATCTGACCGTGTGTACAAGATAGTATGATTATTTACTAGAGCGTAAACGAGACAGATACATGTTGCGCAGTGCCGTCTCAAACTGTCAATGCTTTGCTCAGGTGTTCGAAGTTCTGATTTCGGGTGGCACTTTTTTAGCACAAGTAACCTACTCGTATCCTTTTTCATAATAATATCACTGGGCCGTCCATACCCCATCAGAGAGAGCAACGCAGCGCACCACAACGTGCTAATGAGGCCTTACCCTTACTCGTCCCAAACTTCCCAGTCTAATCGATAGCCAACTTGAGACATTGCTGGGTAGAGCAAGCTTGCGTAGGTGGCAAGAACGTTACACGATCCTTAATAAAGTTTTTACTTCCAAAGAGTTAAGCAAGACAGAACTTTATAGATTCAAATGAAGTAGCTCAAGTTACTAATGATCGTGCAAAAAATTCACACTAACTAAATCCGATTATTCCAATAAAACGAAATTCTCTTACCGAACAATAAATGGAAACGGAAACCTGAATCCCACTTAGCTTAATGCGAAAGACACCTCGAAAATCAGTGGAGAATCTCCAAGTTTCGTCTGTAACAAACTTTGTCTTGAAACTTGTACATCAACAAACACTCTACCTGTTATGCTAATGCCTCGAATCAAAACAAAGCTGAGCATTTCCAGTGAATGGCTTCCACCCACTGCTCCGATCAGAGCCTGTTCACACCTAGCGATTGTTGTGCGATTTCGGACAACGGTCACGATGTCACTGCGAAATTGCCGTGGTAAAAAAATCGCCACGACCATGCCACGTAGCCCGCTTTGAATTTGACTGATGGATGAGTCGTCCACCCTCCACGATATCACTCGCGAGGACGCAGCAAGATCGCGACGTGATTGTGGCGTTTCTTCTATCGCGGCAATATCGCAGCGAGCTCGTGGTGTGTACGCCGCGCGCAATGAGATCGCCTCGCCGTAAGATTGCTCAAAAATCGCTACGTGTAAACAGGCTCTTATATTCATGGACTGCGATTGGATTTCAAACCAATAACCTGCATAATCGCAAAATTCAACAGATAAGTTTCAAGAATAAAAGAAAAGCAGGATTGTTTCTGCAAGTTCTATCTGCACATTCTTGGTGCTTCTATTTTTCTCCATTTTCGCCACTTTTTACGATTATTTAATTTATGGGCTTATTATTCATATAGAATTCAATTCACAAATTAAAATAAGTATTCACAAATAATTTTAAGCATATCGTTACCTTGTTACTATAGAAATATATGTGTATAAAAAGTGAGACGTAAGGAAGTTAAACTGTCTGCAAAACTACGTATTTTTTTAAGAAGAAATGTACCCACACTAGGCATAAGGATATAATGTTGTAATTTCTTTTAAAAAGCGACGAAAACTTACCATAATAAAAAGGGTTAAGACCTTACTAAAAATAAGTTACATTTAAAGAGCTTTTATTTCACGTTTCACAACACAATACACTTACATCCAACATAAATAAAACTAAGTCACAACACAAAACAGCACACATTTTTCACAAAAAACAACAAAATTGGGAAAAAACGACTAAAAGGCTAATCGCTTCATTGGAAATTGGAATCGAGACGTTTCTTTCACGCCATTTGGTAGAAAATATTCTCATTCAGGAGAGTTTTAATTTCTAGTAAATGCTGGATTTTTTAAAAAGCAATCTGTAATAAGATATTGGAATATCTAATTAATTTATCTCTTCGACGTGAATTGCTGAGGAATGGTTTTCAGTGGTATTGCCATTCAATGCTTCATTTATGATGGGTAAAAGCCTAAGAATCGAATGTTGAACTAAAATAGTAGTATTGGTCCAGTATATTATCGATTTTAGCCAATACTTTTGATAGATTCTATTGGCAGAAACACGTCCAGCCAGCACTAATCTTTAGGTTCTTATATGGCATCAAGCTCAACAGTTCCAGCGTATTCATAGCGATGAGAGCTTATTACAAGTAAGGTGTTGGCTTTAGATGTAGTAGGCATTCCATTTATTATTGCAATTAATTCGTAGCGTGCGTTTCTTTTCAAGCATCCTTGTCTAATCAAGTTGCGGCAATTCCAGTCTGTGTGTTGTCGGCGTAGATTATTGTATCTACAAATGTATGAGAATGATTCATACAGCTATATTATCACCTTCTTCTGTACTTATAAAAGCTGATAATAAGCTATAGGTACTGACCTTGAATAGCTGCTATAGTTACATTAGGAAGCGGTCAAAAGCCACATGCACGGATAGCTGGCTTTTACGAGCTGGTCTATTCAGTTTTCATAATCACACAGCTTATTATACTCCAGCAGATCTGTGCCAGGTTTGGCAAAGCTGAGATATAGGTAGTTCCTTGAAACTCTGAAGGATAAGAGGCGGAGGTTTGGTGTGAGTCGCACTGTTGCCAACTTTATCACGTGGTCGTTGGAAGGGATATTGCATTGCTGTTGTTGTTTAGGCGAGCCCTTGGAACTGTAATGAAAATAAGGAAGTAAGTCTTTAGCGATGAAATGAATTAAGTTTTCCTTACTACAAAAGTCAATTTGAGCTATTATTTCTGGTATTACACTGTTTGAGTTTAGATTGAAATAAGTTTACATCTCAAATAATTTTATCATCTTACATGGCCACCTGACGCAAGACAGAGTTTGTTATATAATAAATGTTAGTACAAATTAGTGATCAAACAGAAGCCCTACTGTGCAGTGGTACAGGATTGCTTCCAAATCAACAGAGTCAATAAATGAGATTCAGTTAATTGAGTTCAATTAAACAGTCCTGATCTCCACAAGTTGTCGAAATGTGCTATACAAGTTTATAGGAAAAGTTCAAAATCCAAAGTAATTTGCGATGCAAATCTAGCAACGTGCATAATGTGACGTATGACAAAACCATTTTCTGTTTTACTTTCGTCGTATTAAAATCTTACCATGTTGTTTTCTAATCTTTACACAAACACTATAAATCAGAATAAACCAACTTTACGGATTAGGAATCTACTTACCAAACAGTATAAAATCTTTTCAAAGCACTAGAAATTTTGATAGTCATGATGACGACGTTAAACAAAATGTCACTTACTTTTTTATCTTTCACTAACACGTTTAAAGGAGGTTTAAAACCTCCTTTAAACACAGGCAACAAGTGGGGTGAAAAAAGGGGTGAAATTGAAAAGAAGCGCTCCTCTGGGGTTCTAGACGATTTCGTGGTTGAATTCTGTAGAGCGGAATTTTGCTTAAGTTGTTTACGTACTGAATTTACTATTTTCGGTTTTCCGCAGCTTCAGAGTAAAGTTAATAGTTGGGGTTGATTTACAGTTGGGTTTTGAAAGAAGGAGGTTTTTAGTTGCTTTTTCTTTTTTTTTTATACAGACTGTACTAAAAAAAACCTGGCCTCAAGCGAAAGTCCAGAGGAGGGATAACTTATGGCTTCCAAAATCACCCCATGTGAGTTCCGCGACTTCTTGTAGTTTTAGGCTTCGATTTTTATAGTATTAATGAAACAAAAAGCAGTAAAGTAAAGTAAAAAAATCATTTATCGATGTAAGCTTATAACAAGCGTTTATGACACGTCAAGACAGAGAATCAAAAAATCTAAATGAACGAAGTGACTCTACCACCGGTTCGGAATTTCCTTCTATCGAGAAGATTCCAGAAAGAAACTGGAGTATCTCATGCCATGTATCTGTGCAAGCAATAATGTCTAGTTATTCATGTGACACCCATGCTAATTCGGGGAACATTTAAGACGGGAAATTTTGTGGGAACCTTTTTTGGGACAAATCCCTGCTATACCATGTTATAGGTTACTTGTGGTAAAAAAGTGGCACCCGAAATCATAACTTTCGAACACCTAAGCAAAGCATTGACAGTTTTAGACGACACTGGTATCTATCTCGTTTACGCTTTAGTAAATAAATAATCATACTATCTTGTTCACACAATCAACTTATATGTACGTACGCGAGGGGACAATTTGCGTCTTCTCATCAGTACTGACATAACCTATCAACCTCTTTTTTATTATAGGATCATTGCTACGATGTGTACGTTTTCAATGTTCTGTACCACTAGAGTAAAATATGTATGTTTATGATTGGTTTTCCAGAACAAATCCAGTGGATTACTCTTTTATAATTTATATCTTTGTTATTTCGAACAATGGCAAAACATTCTACCAGTTCCATTAAACTTTATTCAACTTTCAGATCCAAAGATACGTCTAAACCTTTTAGTCATGTCTAAAGGTGTTGCCAGAAGAATTCATAAGTAGGCTAATGGTCAACTTATTTACAGATTTTGAGAATACTCGTAAGTTTTAAGAGGGCGGATCTTAAAGTTAGCGTATACTGGCTCAGGATTTTTCTTGAGACCTCTTTATAATTCATTGGGCCTTTGGGAGGGTTTGAAAGGATCGCTTTGGGATGCCAGTGGAATTGTGTGACCTTTGTTTTGACAAAGCGCTTTGGGAAAGGAGATTGTTAACTGACTTAGGAAAATATATATAAGCTGGGATTCATAATTTCTTATGTCCACATTGTTATCTGTCCCATCCTATCTTCTGGACTGCAGTTTTAGTGGAACAAGTCATTTTGATGTTAAATAGCGTGAAACAAACCATTTAGTTTGGTATCGCACTGCACTTTTTACAGATTGTTTAAAAAATAGATAAGATAATATATACTTTATTGCTCAAAGAAAATACTTTACTTTAAAGAAAAGAATCAAAGACTCTTTACTGAAATGTATTCCTAACAAGATTTTTAATCTCCTTTTAAGTATTAAAGGGTTTAGAAAGAACCCATAGGTACATATTGAAAGTATCATTTGTGCTATCCTTCACTAAAGCTTTACTACCAAGAATGTGCTTATAAATTTCCGTCTCTGTCTCAGTAATCCCTTGAAGTAAAACTTCCTAAGAAAACTACACGCGAATTATAAATTTATATTTTATTTTAAGTCTGAGAAAATCCTTACCAACTTACCCTGTAGACTTGATCTCGCACAAGTAGTAAACAAAACACGACCCAGTCCACATTGTACGACATACCTCCCGTACGTGATCTCACTGCTAAGACGGGACCTTCAATACGGTTGTTGTAGCCTTTGTTCCGTCGCAGTAAAGTTCACAATGACTGGGTAGTAACATACTTTAGGAAAATTGAATATGACGCGCGAAATGATACCTGTCCCAGAGCCTGTCATGGAATGCTTATTTACTGCTGTGAGAATGGAAGGTGTACTGTATTTGACTTTTTGTGTGATCTGGGTTGCAATCTCGTAATGAATAGAGCAGTTCTGGACATATTTAGCTTCAGCTGTTATAGGGCTTGATTCTTTTTTGGATAATGAGGTACGTACCTATTACAATTTTTTGACGTGGTTCGGTTGACTGTGGTTCATTGTGAAAGAAAGAGATAGGCAACAATGGCCGTTTTAAAGCAACACAAGGCTGGTCGGAAATGGGACGGGCCAATTCTGTGATGTACTTTCTGGCATCTGCGTTGTTCAAAAGGCACGTTAAGCAGTAGGTACTAGCTGAAGACGTTACAAGGCAGATGTTAAGCCTTGTCGGATACCCTAGGGTGGTTTAATAACTTCTGACAGCACAGTTTATCACACATTGTACGCAGGCTCAGTGTGGATTTTGAAGATCCATACTGAGCCTGCGGGTTGGAGTATGGCTCACGCCACCTTAGTTAATGTGGGCCTCGTCGCCAGCTGAGAGACGTAAAAAGTGTTTGTTTCTTAATTTTCTGAACAAGTTGGAGTAACAACTTTGAAATGTCAACAGGATGACTTGCATTTAGGTAACGTATCCATTCCAATTGACAAGAATCACAAGTCGAGAATCGACGAAAGAGAAGTTTTTGATACTTGGCAATATGGATTTGGTCGTTTTATTGAGTTAACCTCTGCCATAAAAGTACCTCTACTTTTACGACATTATAACTTAAAAATAGGTGAATCAATTTTGATTTAGTGATCACCAATTTTTCTAGTGATTTGATTGAAGAATTGTAATCCGTTAGGTGATGTCGGTTAATCCTATTTTTATTGTATACCATAGTCATGTAATTTTGATCTAGCAGAAAAACATTATTTATAAGCTTATGTCATTCAATTTTTGTTCCAAATAAATGTTAAGCTCTCAGCTTCAGTAAACCAGACAATTTAATTAGAACTAAAATTATATAATCTCGCTCGAATCGGTCGACAACATGTTTCCGAATCGAGGCCTCGACGGACTAGCATTAACTAGATTGGTACATGACCAGAATTTGGTACATGTCCGATTAGCTAATGAGGGGTAGTAAAATTGGGGTTCGATCGGTATAAAAGACTTTACTATCAGAAATAAAAGAGAGGGAAATCTTGTGTATTGGCTTAATGATAGCAGTTTTTAGTTGGTCAGGGAATACACCGTCAGAGAAAGACTGATTTATAGTAAAAGTTAATGGCGGTACAAGTGCGACCACGCATTTCTTCATCAGAGTAGACGGCAATTCGTCTATACCAAAACTAAATTTCGCCTAACCTCATCGTATCTCGCCGCTAGTTTTTTATAATTACGTTACTTCCGCAGACTTACTAATTGAAAACTCTGGCTTTAAATAAGAGGTTGGCTGTCATTTAGGAAGGGTTCTAACCACTCAGTTAGTATTTTGCGCTTTGTACCTTGTCTAGACAAGCTTCAGATAAACCGCTGGCAATGTCGGCAACCTTAGCTCTACTGCAGATTTCCTCATTTCTGATTCGATCCCTCATAATCTGCTTGCAAATTTAGCCCCTATTCCGATGCGAAGTCACACAAACCAAGTTCAAAATTTAAATGCACTAAAATATTTGTTGCAAACTATTACAGGTAGTGCGGAGTTTAATTACCAAGCGACAAACAAAACAATCTAATAATAAGTTGAGTGCGAAGTCGCGTGCCTGACATGTTTTATTGGTGCAAGAGATAAAAGAGGGCGAGAGCGAGTTAGGTTTCCTAAATTGAACACAACAATCGCTCATAACTATACCCCAAGAGGAGGTGACTATCTCACCTTGGTGAAAGTTCACGCGTGTTTGCAAACATCGGAGAGGAAAATTTGCTGACGGTTTTTCTACGTTTTGAATTTTGAGGAGTATACAAGTACTTCAAACTTCTAATGACGCTCAACCGAATTATTATATGAAAATACTAATACCAAATGTAAGCAACCGGATAACGGCAGTACCTACTTATCCTTGTTTCCTTTCAAGTTCCTATTGTAATTTACTAACAACTATTGTAAAAAAGAGTAACTGCTGAGTACTGAGAAGAGCTGGCATTCTTGCCCTACAGAAACATCCAGAAACATCCTCCGAGCCTGTGGTAGCGTCACATTTATTTAAGCACAGTATACTTATTGTATACATTTCATATTATAATATTCATCTCTATTATTAAGTATATTTTGTTTGTTAATTAGATTTAACAGGTCTATTTAAATAAAGTTATTTTGGTTTTTTTTTTTCATTCTTTAAGACACTGAATCAGTCATAATCGATCACAATCATCGCGTGCGCATCCCGTCACTTGCGCCAGGGCTCGTAAACCGTTTTCAGCCGCTCGGGACTGCGGCGCAAACTTAGTTAGCACATGTTAGATGTTAGCCGTGAGCCGCCGCTGGTGCACCGCGGATGAAGTAACTTACTATTATAACTTTCATTTAGCGGCGTAGGGGATTTGGATCCACTTTAAGACAAACTCTTGATTGATGTAATACTGTCAAAGGGGAAAAAGTAGAGACAAAAGGTGCCCTTTTAGACAAAAGTCGAGGCACAGATAAAATATGACTATAGCTAATTTTTGATAAAACAGAGGTAGGTAGGTTACTAGTGCTAAAAAAGTGGCACTAGAAATCAGAACTTTTCGTACACCTGAGTGAAGCATTGACAGTGTTGACAGTTTGAGACACTGCGCAACATCTGTCTGTTTTATTTACGCTCTAGTAAATAATCATATCTTGTTCACACGGCCAAATTAACACGGCCATTAGTTATAACAGGGCCAAATTAACTACGTCTTACCCCCGGACAATTTCTGACTTCCCGTCAGTACTGACATAACCTATCAGTGAAATGTGATAACGATATTGTCTTAAACAGCCTACTGCTGGGTGAAGGCCTCCTCAGCTCTCCTCCACTGATTATGTTCCAGAGCCATTATAAACGAATTCTCCAGGTGCGAGTCCAACTCCTCTCGCCATCGCCCCTTTGGTCTTCAAAAAAACCCTAATAAAGTTATAACCAAACGATACAAATGTTAGTATCTTGTGCCTTATGTCGGTCTAAATGAACTAAATTGATCAGCAGCAGACATTACTACTTACTTCACTCTGCGCAAGCTCTGTTTTTTATGACTCTTTCAGACTTTAATGGCTGAGCGAGAATACAAGATCTGCTTAGATTTAGGTGAGACGTCTTTACCGTAGTGTAAAGATGTCTCTTTAATTAAATGATGCTGTTTAAGAATTCAAAACATTAAAATTAGAGCACTAAATTTCAAGCGAAACCAGAAGTAACGTAACATAAAAATACCTACGTTAGCAAAACGTGAAAACTTTTGTATGTTCTCATTACTGGCTTAGTAGGTAGGTATCATACCATCGTAATAAAAGGAGTATTACTCCAAAATACGTGGCCAAGTTTAATTTTAATAACAGCCGCTAGGGGGAGGTAGAAGCGGTGCGAGGAGTTCACAAGTTTAAGAAATTAAATTATAAATGAAGTGGGAATCACGAAGTTGTTTCGGCTCAGATTACACTTACCAACTGGGTATTATTATGGAAGAATGTTGGGTAACTATTATTTTAAGAGTCGTGGTGGCAAAAAGTATTCTGCAGTCTACGTGTGGGCATTATAGTCATGATCATTACACTCCACGATAAGAGGCCAAAAAGTGAATATAGAAGTGAAATGGATATAGAACTGGTATCAGAGATAGCGAAGCGAAGCCAGTGATAAGTAATTGCTAGTATCACTGTAGAGCGTCGTCGTGGCCCTAATGGGTAAACACTCTGGCTCAGAACCCGATGGTTCCAAGTTCAAGTCTCAGCCAGACTTGAACTGCAACTGCAACTGAACTGCTTGAACTTGCAGACAGGTATTCCCACCAATTAGGACTTTGTGTTCATGGTAAAATTTGATGACTCCGGTGATGGAAAACACAGATAAAAACCCAAGTAACTTGAATAACGTCGCGGCGGCAGGCTCGCATAGTACCACGTTGAGTACAAATTAATTTCCTTGCCAGAATGGGGGCTTCTGAATGTTTTCTTGACCACGACGTACCACGCCACGCCTCTGACTACGCCGTCTGGGAAAATGGTCGTGAGGTAAACCTAAAAAAATGCCTTCTTGTGAATTTTATTTAGACGCCAGCTTTTTCTATAATTGTTGAAAGCAAATACCTATACTTATAACTTAGTTGGTATTTTGTAATTCCAGTTTCTAAACATTTTAGGAAAATCCTTGATCAGTAGTTAACATCTAAAAGCCAAAAAACTTTTCTTTCACAATCGAAATGATACACATGCTGCCAATAGGTACTATAATAAATAGAACACAAATTGAATGTCCTGAATCGTTCAGCTCCGTTCTGAATTAGGGGGCAGACCTGACCGGGTGTAGTGTCGTTTATTAAACAACTTGACGTACTGCGCGAATGTGAGGATGGTATGGAATTCTGCTCTTATTACGATCTCATATATCCAGGCAGTTTTTGTCGCTAGACCTTCTTGTGTGCTGAAAATGTACTGTTTTAGGTTAGTGTTTTATGTTGTAAATATTTCGAATTCAACAATTAATTTGGTTATAATACATACAAACCACCACAAGTCTTTCCCAAGGCAAAGGCAAAGGCAAAGACCACTCCACTTTTTTTTGTTCGTAATGATAACTGTTTAATCTTATTCTTTTATCTTAGGTACCTTCTACAATGAAACTTATTTATCGTTCAAATAAATTAAAGAACGTAGAGTGAGTTATTAAAATACAATCAGAAGAATTTATCACAGTCTAATGAACTATTTATATCGCAATCTAGCTGCCGCGCTCAGGGTCGTTCCTTATGGTTATTGGTTCTTTCATCAAAGTTCTCTATTTAGTTGGTTATGATTATCTTCTTCATACTGCATACATCCACATCATCACGCCTCTTCCCCCACGAGGCAGCAAAAACCCCTCCCTTTACCTCTTTCTCTTTTTCTTCTTCCTGCAGTTTTAAGACAGAATCAGTGAATCATTAATTTAAAACAAGGTTATTATTCACACAATTGAGGAGCAACAAATCCATCAACAGGCAACGTGGCAGGTAAAGTTTATTTCGTCAGTAACGCGCGTCACTTGGCAACTTCACGGACGGTTTTGGGAGTAACGAAATTAATAAAAAAAATATTCTTACAAATAAAAACAAAAATATGGACTGTCGGACACTACTGACTGCGGGCCGGTGTGAACACCTTGTTTACGGTCCATAAAGCTACCCTCTCACATTTACTGCACTCATACGCAATGAGATGACTGACCGTTGTTATTCACCCCCGTACAAATAATCTAATAAGCTTTTGAACTACTTCGTCCAATTCAAGATAAAAAACCTTGAGTGGAATTCAACTCATCATCATCATCATAACCAGCCTGTTATAGTCCACCGCTGGACATAGGCTTCTAACAAAGTGCGCCACAACTGCCGGTTCTGAGCCTTCCGCATCCTGTCCGATCCCGCCACCGTTCTCAGGTCATCGGTCCATCTCTTGGGGGGCGCAGGACACTGCGCTGCGGTGGAACTTAACTAATCGGCCCTATAGGATGTCTTGAAAATCGTTTCCTGTCAACGTGGTCTGCTGGAAGTCTTTTGGTGTACGAACTAATAAATAAATAAATCCCATCCTCCTAGGCTGTGAGCGCTGTGGGACCTTACAGTATTGTGTTAATACGGCAGTGAACGCATGGTGAACTATCGCCTCAAGATCCATTATCACTAACACTTACTTATTAGTCACTGTTTATGACTATCATATATAACCAACCTGGAGACATTAAATAGGTACATTAGCAAGTATGGTCAACGATAAATAATAGTGCTCATATGCACTTGAGTCATGTCACATTAACTTTGCCTAAGTTGTCATAGAACTTTTGAAGGAGCTTTCCGATGAGCCAGTATGACAAAGTACTAAAGTGATCAGACTATACGCATTAAGTCTTGACTTTATTGTACTCCATAAACAGCATATTATTTATTCAACAAAAATATCAAAAATTCTACCCACAATAATACCCACTTCCTTCCTACAAACAATAACTTTTCCTCTTAAGATACTTGAAAAAAGCTGCACATACTTATTCACAGGGGAACCAGTCGCCTTTCCTAAACGGGAGCCTCGCTGGCACAGAGTAATGGTCCGGGTGTTTGCGTGTGTAGAGTATTTGTCAAGGCACGTCGACACTTCGTCTGCCGAGACCAGCGTTGTTTCGCGTGACTGAGAATTACTGCTACTGAAAGAAGAGAACAAGTATTTAGTAACGTTTTTTTCTTATAATCTCTCTGGAAGTGTGCGGTTTTGTGCAGTATCGTGATGTACGTGCATACAGAGCGATTAAATATGTCTGAATCATTCACAAAAGTTATCTTAGCACGTACAGTCAACGACAAATAATAATGCCTATAATGCACTTTTGAACCATGTCATATTAACTTTGCCTTAGTTGTCATAGAACTTTTGAAAGAGCTTTCAAAAGGCACAATGGCTAATTACTAAAGTGATCAGACTGTACGCATTAAGTCTTGACTTTATTGTACTCCATAAACATCATAATATTATTTATTCAACGAAAATATCAAAAATTCTACCCACAATAATACCCACTTCGTTCCTACAAACTATAACTTTTCCTCTCAAGATACTTGAAAAAAGCTGCACATACCTATTCACAGGGGAACCAGTCGCCTTTCCTAAACGGGAGCCTCGCTGGCACAGAGTAATGGTCCGGGTGTTTGCGTGTGTAGAGTATTTGTCAAGGCACGTCGACACTTCGTCTGCCGAGACCAGCGTTGTTTCGCGTGACTGAGAATTACTGCTACTGAAAGAAGAGAACAAGTATTTAGTAAAGGTTTTCTTATAGTCTCTTAGGAAATGTGCAGTATCGTGATGTAGATGCAGAGAGAGATACAGAGTGTTTAAATATGTCAAAAATATTCACGAGAACCACCCTATAACTACATTAAAACCGTGTGTAACTTGAAGGTGGATGGATGCCTTTAACATTAATGAAATCACCCTGGCTCATAGGGTGAATATACCAGAAAGATTCGGCCGGTCTGTTAATGGCCTTTTTAGCACAGTGGTTAGTGCAGTCGCCCGGTTTCCGAAAGATGCAGGTTCGATTCTTGCCTGATGCCACGACGACCAGATGTCTTTTTCTGGTTTTCAGCTCTTTAGTAAAGATACTGCTAGAAAATGCTAAAAACAATAATAACCTTAGTTTGTCAATTTCACTTTAATTGGATGTAGTTTTTCTGAAGAACTTTGAAAGCTTAGACAAAATGTAAAGTTTCTCTCAACGCTTGAAGCAAGAATGACTTGCAAGATGACCTCACTCCACCTGATGGTAAGCAGCAAGACCTTGACAAACGTTGTTGCTTTAGAGGGACCTGACGTTTTTTCTTTCAATCCTTCGCAGAATGTGAGAGGCTCATTAATTACTTGAAGCACAAGTTATATAGATTCACCGAGAGTTCAATCGACCTACTGATTCTTGGCTTCACGGTATAACTCTTCCTAAAAACAACTTAAAAATTCGTAATTCCTAAACCTTCGTCCCAATACCAAAACTTTATTTCAGAAGATCTCGCCTAAAATAATTTTGTCAATTTCAACTTCTGAAGTAATTTGAGCAACGTTATTGCTGCCGAAACCAGAATACTTTATACGAACACTTTGATTGGTTTGACTGAAATGTTATTCTCAAGTTATGCTGTAAATAAAATTGGACCAAAAGTAAATTTCTGGGTGCGGAATTTTGTGAAATCGTATAACGTAACGATCGCTTCATAAACAGATTTGCAATTATTGGCGAATGACATACGAGACATCTTCGTCACTGAGTTTTCTTCGATTTCTTAAATAAAATCATCGATTTTATTTCCATACCCCTGAAATCTTTCCACGGTTATTATAATTTTCTAATACTTTTCTGGCTAGTTCTCAAGCTTGAGAAAGGCTTGAAATCTAATCTCATTTTAACATATCCTGAAGTACCTAAAGTTATTTTACAAAACTACATGCAATAACAACTTGAACGAGAAGAACATCGATGAACGTGATCTATGCTGCCTCATGCACCACTAAAAATAAGACTGTAGCGACGCCCCCACACTCTTTCTAAACCTAGCTATCAAACAATACAAGTCATATTTTACTCTCCACACCATTTCTCTTTCCAATAAAAGGACATTTCAAAATGGTTTGTTTTAACAGATTGCCTTCACGGTCCTGTCTCTTCGCCGAGCAGTTTCGTTTAAACGGGCGTTTGTTTCGTTCAAAACGAGCGTGTTTCATTTTCAGTGCCGTAACCAGGGCAATGTCCTCTGTGCTCAGACGTAGGGCTTAGAAATGATTGGAGGGGAAAATAAATAAGCCGTTACCAAATATGCTAGAGCACAATCTCCGTATTAGTGAGGGCTTTAGGACCAAAGTCTCAAGAAATACAGTCAGACTGTGTCCCAAACGCCCGAGTAGTCAGATGCACTCTACCTATTGCCTTCATAGAAAATGTAAAATCTAGAATCCATACTTTACCAAGCTTTCAGACAACGCGATAAGGGGCGAGCTTTCAGCCGTTTTAATTAGTATTTCATGTCACTCAAAGGATAGTCGCAGGTTGCTTATTTAACGGAAGGTAGTATATCGTAATAACAAAACAATGTACATAAAAACACACAGACTTAAGGACACTACTCGTATTCAGGGTCGGCCCTGGGCGCCGTAAATTAGCACCGATAAACACCTGAAAAAAAATCAGCTGGATCTCTGTTGTTTAAACCTTGTTCGCAAGTCACTTTTTTCTTATTCAGTAAAAAAGTTCCATTATTAACGTTAGGTAGTTCTAACGTTTTTTAAGTGTGCCTTGTTACGGCTCTGTTCATTTGAAACAAGCGTTGTTCGTCTGCGGCACCTGTTACCGTCTGAATCCGCTGTATGCTCGCGAAACTTCACACTTCTCGGATATATTGCAAACGTTCGCCTCATTTGTAGCGTAAGACTTCATTTAAGAAAATCCTCTCCATTTGTGACTTTAACATAAATACCTAAGCATGAGGCCTATAGCAGCCTTAACTTATCTGTTGCGCCAAAGTTGCGTTTTTACTAGCACAGGGTAATTAATGTTTTTTGTAATGTGTTGTTTGTTTGTATCTTTGAATTCATGTTAAAATGATGTATTTCATTTTTTACAATGTTACTAGAAATTGTGCAGAATTTTCTATCATCGTGCCAATAATCAACATCTTCGTTATATTTATCATAATTTACGAAACAACTATTGTGATTTTTTTGCTTACTGTTTTTCACTTACAGTTTATTTAAGAATTAGACTAACCCATGAATCAATGGCTTAGTCTGAAGTAAACAAAAAACAAAATCGTATAAAAATGGCAATTTTCTAAAAAACATGTAATCAAGCTCAGGTTTTCCGCATGAAGCCGAACTCAAGAGAGGGCTATTGAAAGAGCAAACACAAAACTGAAAGAAAACACTTCTACCAAGCATTCGATTGAGATATACAGATCAAGAGATCAATTGAACACACTTAAATCCCCAAACAAATTCCGAGCAAAACACCTCGTTCCTAATCGTCGCGTTTATGAACCCAATAATTCAAAATTTCATCAATCACAATCTTAATTGACTTGCCCGAGTCCTTCCAAAGAAGAGGATTAATTTCAAACATCAGACGAGACTAATTCAATGATTTATAGCCACAGATATTAAATCCTTTAAGAAAACTGAAGGTAGCTGGAGGCGAAATTAAATGGATTTGTCAACGTCACCCGCTGCACCCGAGAAAGCATTCGAAATGTCTGTTTTCCCTAAGGTGAATCGTTTCTTCACTGCGCTTAAGCGATCCTGATTTAAAATTGGAATAATAGTTTTATTTTTCCCGTTCCTTTCTTTCGGAATAAACTCGTGTAATTTTATTTCATCTGTTTTAAAAATCTAATGCAGTGTCATGAGGTAAACAAAAAAATAATTGGAGGTCTCTAATGTTTGGTGATAATTTTTGGTCTCTAATGATTTTGGGCTAATTAACACTGCACAATGTATATATATTTTTTTTAAAGTATGCAATTTTCTTCATTTGCTAAGTGTTCTTAAAACTGTACTTGATGTGTATCCGAACGCGCCTAACAAATTACTGGACACTTGAGGGTAGTCTTATATGCATCAATGTTTTTTCTGCCTTTTCGTTTTCGATCTGTCAGTCGACGTCCACCTGCCGGGGCGGCCACCATCAGCGTAGTCTGATCTTCTGAGGTGTTCGGCAAGTGCTTTGTGCCGTGCAGATATACCCGTCTGCTGTGCTATGTACATTTCGTTTTCGTATATTAATTACTGTTAGCAAGACAAGTAGTGTGTGCAGTGCATTCCCATCGCGGTGTGACCGCCACCTTGTTGGACACTTGGATATCCCGTTCATCACCAAATCCAGGAGTCGGAGACGGGCGTAAAAGGTTGGTGGAATTAACATTTACTCATATGGGGCTACATCAACAAATCATATCACTTATAAGCCAAATAATAACCCCCAAAACTACAGTCCACTAATTCAAATCCAGTCGACCTATAAATTATTATTTTTCGCCCCTTATTCGCAACAGCTAAGCTTGCGCACACAAATTTAGCTATTTTGTATCACTTCAAACAGAGAAAAAGGATCCTAATCACTATCTATTTACTTATTCACGATCACTAACAAGGCTACACTATTTGAGCCCAAATATTCCTCACCAATGTCCAAGAATATTTACCTACCAACTAAAAATCCTCTAGAAAGATTGCAGTTTAAAAACCTCTAAAAGTTTAAGACAAATTCGGAAAACGATAATGTCTGCCGGCTTGTTTATAGTTTCCCGACTGCAACGGAACAGGAAAAGTTTTCCCATTAAAAATACAAAGCGCAAGAGTTTGCGCGAAAAGGTACGTCTGCAAGTTGGGAGATCATCTGCGCCTTTAAATATTACTTTCACATCATAAGGACAATCTGTATAAAAGCGGAATTTCAATGCGGGCGCTGCATGATGTCGACCAAAAAGTTTAGCAGACTTTAGAATAAAGAGGGAATTAAAAAGCAACGAGAGCGAGATCATGTCCATTTTCACAGTTTCAGATCCAGATTGCAATTTATTTTCAAGTTTCAGATTTTTGTCTTGACTGAGGCGTAGCTTAGAATTTGCACTTTGGCATGGGCGTTAGAATAATGCCACGGCCACCCTCCCCCTACCTGTTGTAAGAGCCGACCAAAGGAGGCCTTGAGGATCACAGAGATTGCACACGGTGAGGGCTGGCCTCCATGTGTGGGAGTGACCTCACTGCCGTCCACACCGGTGGGTCTAGAGGGGAGGTATGACTCCACTCAAGCTGAGCTAGTTGTGTCGGCACAGCGCTAGAAGGGTCCTCCGGCAGAGATCATGGAGACCCTCTGGATGCGTACTGAAGCAGGTCACTGAGGGGGTTTTGTCAGTAGTGTCTGCCGCCTCATGGCAGACGAGTCTGACACACCCCTGCCCTTCCCCCGAAGGGCGGGCAGTCCGAAAAAAAGGCGTAGCATACCGGAAAGATTTTCTCTACTTACTTCGACTTAAATAAAAAAACGATCAGACCCATCATTCATCATATTTAGTAGTTACCTAGAGGTGAAGAAAATAGCGCAAAGTTAACCTAAGCCACCAGCGTACACAAAATTGTAACATTTTGCCAAATATCTAAGGTGAAGTCCCTTAGGGGTCCCACGGCGGAAGTCCCATTAGAGCCAGTGCCAACGGTTTGTTTGAGAACTATTCGACCATGCCACTTAAATCGCTAGCCCAGTGGGCTGATTGTGACGTCACATGAGGAGAACTCTATTTATCTTACCCTCGTACCTTTTCAATCGATGGGGTAAGTCACGTAGCGCCCGTGAAGGTATTTATAAGCAAGGTGTTGTAACGAAGTATTCCGAATTAAGTTGAGTATTTTGGGCGCAAGAATTTAGTAATATTACAATACGTGACGTACTTAAATTTGCGCATTTTCCCTTTTCTCTAAGTGGTAGGTAGTTCTCATACAGTTTAAACTAAACTAAATGTTTTTGTATACAAGGTATTGTTTCAAGTCTTCAAACTAATTTTTGAACCAAGCTAGCAACACATTTCTCAAAGAAGGTTGGCCTAAATTATGGTAAAAAAGGTGTTTTGCATGTGTTATTTCCACTACAAATTTGGCAAGTTTGGAAAACCACACCCCTGTTAAGCAGAAAGCGATCATTACTTGGCTAACTTAATAAACTATGTCCCCGTATTGGGCAATAAGCGTCTACAGAGACCTCCACTTAGGTCTGTCTGGCTTAAGCTCCACGCTTCACTTCACATCATGCTACTATCTACTTCGTTACGTCAAAAACAGTACCTTTTTCATTACTACCTAGTACGTACTCAAACAAAAACCAATAATATTATGAACCTTACAGTTAAATACAACGATTTAATGAAACGATCTAATAATGAAATTAACTTTTACTACGTTCTATTGCATTTCCCGGAACAAAATTGTGAGAACCCATTTATATAGCTGGCATAAAAAAAAACATTACTATTAAGAAGCAAAAACGTTTATGACTGCCATAGAGAATCGTAAAGCGTTCTAGTTTTAAGGGTACTGGTCGAAACATGAGGGCGTGTAACGGTAATTTCTCGATTCGTATGTATTTATTCTAAATTCAAATTCGCTTCTGTTAGTTGGGGGAAGTGAAGCAAATGTATTTTTTTATTGCATGTAAGATTAATATCACAGTGTAACTTGCTGATACAGATTGCTGTTTTAAATACCGTAGTATACCAGGTTGAACTGCTGTAAGAATTTAAGTCAGCTTTACATTACCAGGCCAAGAGCGGAAAGTTGGTCACTTTATCTGATCGAATACCACAATGAAATGGTATTTTCATTATTTTTTGTTACCTGTAGGATTACTGTTAGGTAGTGATCTGGTGTTTCTTCAAAAAGATCTGGCCTAGGCTATTAGGCAAAACTTCGTGCACACTGAAGTGTCCAGTCTGGGTGGATCAGCACCGTACTTTGGTGGACACTGTAGGTCAGGGCTTCCTGGGTGAATCGGGCAATTTGAGCATCATCCATACAATGTGAAGTAGTCTCCTACTGCGAGAAGTTGTTCGAATCACAAGGACATCGCGAGGATGGCCAGAGACGACGATCCTTTAGCCACCTCTTATCGACGATGGGAGTGAGCTGACGGCAGTTGCACTCCACAAAGGGGTCCACTAGAAGAATGTGGCAATCTTCCAAAGCCAGCTCGACCCGTCTCAGCGGCGAGTGTTAACCAGGGTATTTTGTTAGTCAGAAGACCCGCCAGCTTTACTGCCGCGACTGCTCCCTATGCCAGTGGGTTAGAGAACAAAGCTTGACCCTGGAAAAAAAGGTGAAACTTGGCAGATTTTGTACAGGCATGAAAAAAGTCCTTGAGAAAAATCTAACGAGACCAGGACAAAGACTGTTTATTGTGCACATTGATTACCTTAGTTCTTTCAAGTTTCCTCAATAGAAACTTATTGATCACAGAAATGATGTTGTGTAAATAATGTATTTATTTGTAAAGTCTTAACTTAGTTTTTTCCTCAGACAGCATTAAAGCTCAGTTTTATGAGTAGGTTAGTTTCGACAAGTTCCGCTCGCCTTTTAGTTAATTGGGGTGCGTACTGGAGCTTCGGAGCTTCGGAGCTTTCCATCTTCTCTGAAGTGCTGTTTGGAACTTTTAACGCATGAAAAGATTTAGCTGATGCGGCTAATACTGGTTTATTGCGGGTAAACATTGAAGTGTGTACCCGTTGTGGTTTAGAAGTTGGCTATTTTCTGCGGGCAGAGATCGTGGTGAAGGGTGGTTACTTAATCAAAATTAGATTATTGGAACTTCAAAACCATTTTCATATTACAAGATGAAGTGATTAGCAGAAGGTCATCGAGTCAAAGTTCTAAAATGGAGACAATTTTTAATCTTAATTGAAATCTAATCTAGCGTGCGATGCCCTCCTGCTCATCATGCCTGATCCAAGTAGAAATATTTTGGTGAATGCAGGCCACCCATGTAAACTTCAAACTTCAAATCTTTATTGCTCACTAAGTGGATACATGTTGGTGTAAGGTTAAGGGCATGACAGGCTCATTTAGTCCTCCTTGCTCTAATGCAAATAATGTAATTTGGCCACGGGAAGATAAAAATAGAAAAGCGTAGCCTGATGTGCCATTGGATGTATAACCGTACACTTTGGAAATCATTGGGGAAGGTATATGAGTGTACCCTGATCGTATTCATTGTATCAAAAAAGCTTCAGAGCACTACAAAAAACATACGGATCTGTCGTAATTATGAAAGAGTTGCTTTTTTCAAACTAGCTAAGATCTCTTTGGCGGCTTCACACACACACGGCTTCCCTTGAGTGGTTTGAATGCTGACTGTTACTACTAAAAATGAAAGCTATTTTTATAGTATAAAAATGATAAGATACAGTTGTCATAGCCCTCGTTAGCCTGCATGTCTTCCATTCCATATTCTTCACAATTATCCGAGGAGGAACCCACGCAACGTCCGGTCGGAGTAAATATTCCTCGTTCGAAGACGAACCGAGTCGTCCTACTTTCACGGTCACCGGTTAGAAAAAGACAAGTACAAATGTATTACCATCATTATACGGTCCACTAGTGCCTTTGCAAATGGAGTCAGGACAATAAGGAGACCAAGCTTTCTACAATTTGTTACGTAACTATAGACATAATATTTTCGCACCTTTCGCATCACCAACGACACTGTGAACGATGCAATTATATGCATTCATTAGATTTTACATGCAGTTAGACAGTACTTGTGCGAGTGGGGTTCCCGTGGCGCAGTTGTGACAGTGGATTGGCAACGACCGCTGTTGTAAAGGAACACGCGCCGGGTTTGAAATGGAATGGGTGACCATGCCGACCAAAAATTTAGTGATGCAATTTCCGGGCATCTCCTTGCTTCTGAAGGCAGTCGTTAAGCCGTGTTAGAGGCTTTAGGGCGGCTTGATAACATCTGACATTGAGGTTGCTCACTAACCTTATACCCCTCCAACAAACCACACTGAGCCTGCGTGTTGGAGTATAGCTTGTTCCACCTCATAGTTGAGGTGAGGCCTGTGCCCAGCAGTGTTACATTTACAGGCCGTTTATGTTCGACAGTCAGCAGAATG
This sequence comes from Udea ferrugalis, assembly GCA_950022985.1. Lineage (NCBI taxonomy): Eukaryota > Metazoa > Arthropoda > Insecta > Lepidoptera > Crambidae > Udea > Udea ferrugalis. The sequence goes on from OX465516.1 coordinate 2,608,100, forward strand.
ATTAAATAAATAATTAAATACCTCTTTAGGTTTGCATACACGAACACCACATCGATTAACATAAACACTTCCCTCTCGCAACGTTAATGTGGGACCATTTCTGTTAATACGCCACGTTATGACTTTGATGAGGTAGTTAACTTTCACTACTGAACAACGTTAGCGAGATAAGTCACAGCGATTTTCTGTCTCTCGAACAGAAATCATGATTTAATCTGGCAATTCGAAGACATAGGCAAAAACTTTTGATTGTTCTGTTTTCAAAATTATTCGTTCCATAGAGGCATGAGCCATGCGTTTTCGTTTCTAAATACCGTGTCTTAAAACTCTGAAATATTTTTTACTAGCGGCCGTCCACGACTTCGTCCGCGTGGACTTAAGTTAAAAAACAAAAAGGAATATTTCTTTATTAATTTTAGCCTATGTGCTATTCAGATGTATAAGCTACATTATTGTTAAGTTTCATTAAAATCTAAACAGTAGTTTTTACGTGAAAGAGCAACACGGCACATCCACACATACAAACTTTCACTTTTATACCTAATATTAGTAGGATTATACTTTCTGAAAAATTGCATAGCTACGGTTCTTTATTGTAAACCGCATTTCTTTACAAGGGCCGTCGTTGCCGATCGTCTATCACAACAAAGCCACGGGCACCTCTCAATCAATGATAGAAATACAAAACTAAATTGTATCCCAAACGATTTAGTCGTACATTTTAGTTTTAGACCCGAAAGTTTAGAGCACATTTCCAATATCCTCAACATAGAAGCTTGCTCTATCACGATTGGAGTCTAACATCATTTCGGAACGTTCCGCAGTCGTACGTTACCCTAATGTTTGAGAATAAAACTTAAGTACGCAGATACTTCGCTTCGTATGTTACTCTTGTGCTTAGGTAAGCATAATTTGTGAAGATAATGTTCCGTTGTAATGGGTATTTCACTTCATTTTCTGTGTGTGGATTTTAGTATATTCCTTTTAAATATAAATTCAACTCAATTTGGTCTCGTTTTACTTGGTCAAAGTGTTATTTCCTATGTAAGTACCTAACTGTAACTATTTTAAATCATTATATTTATAAAATTAGTTAGTAAAAGCCGTTAAAAAGATTGTATGTTAAGATGAACGCGCTTATCTCAGGGTCTGTGGTTCGGGTGGAAAACGAGTTTTTTAGATAATCCATTGATCGTAATTATATGGGCTATTATTTTAGGCTACAAAACATAAGTATACCTTTTATTTTTGTTTTTTAAGTTGTAGATAACAAGTCCTCCTACTACAATACTGTATTTTACTCTCCAAAAAGTCCAAAAGCTCTGCATGAAGCTTACAAAATAACCATTCTAAATGTTTATTTCAATAACAGAACAACAGACATTATCAATTTATATCACAAAAAGAGTTACAAAAAATGCCGTTACCGTAAACCACGAATCGTAATTTATAGCTTGGAATAGCATTATAGCTGCCACTTGTCCCTGACTATGCTTTAACCTTTTGTTGGATTAAAAGGGTCGCAAATTAAGCCCCCTGATCCGTTTATTTTGACCGACTATTTGTTGTTTATAAGGCACGACCGTTGAGCCTTAAGAGAAACTTGCCACGCATAAGATAAGATATACTTTATTGCATAAAGAAAACAATTACACAACCATGTTTACAGAGATTTAGGACGTACAATTCAGGCGGTCTCATCGCATAAACGATGCCTTCTAGACAACCTTTCAGGGCTTCTGGTAGAGAGACAGGTAAATAAAAATAGATGTGGTGGTGCGAGATGGTTATTGTAAAATATTAACTAAGGAGAATATTAAGTGCCAACATTAGTATGGGAAAGTCGGTTTATTAAACTTTTATTTTGAGAAGCGTTTGTTTTGATACCTACGGCTCCAGACGTTGTATCATAGCACCGCTCGCGCTTGAGACGTGGCTTATCCTAACTCTTTATGCCCATTACACGACTTAGAGCACCCATGCAAACGTGATACAGCATCGATACTGCATAGCGACTGTCCACCTTAACACACACGCGCTACTCAAAGCGATTCTAATGCAATGCAGTCAAGGCAATATATGCTGCAGTCATAGTACAGCATCAGACGCATGGCAACTATTCAAACGCGCGTATGAATCGAAACAAAATGCGAATACTTACTCGTAGTTCGCTAGTGCCGCGATGCAGTCGTGCGGCTTTGGAACGCGCGTTTATATCATCGCTGCGAAATGTCGCTATGTGTAAGGGCTCCTTGAACCACCAGGAAATTTACACACACTTCTTGCGTTACAGGTTCTTTGGGACTGGATAGTTGTATAATGTTGTCCTAAAAGGCAAGCAACTCCCGTAAAATCTTAGAACTTGGCCCTCCATACCAAAACAAAAACATTAGACAAAAGGGTTAGTCTTGAAACCACCATATAATGTTAAATTGAAATGTTAATTACAAAATCACACAACTATGGTGAGCATTCAAATAGTCTGTTCACTTTTTCATTGCTAAAAAACCAGTAACCAGTAACCAGAACCAATAAATTATCCGCAGCCGATTTGCTCCGTTTTAATAAAGCATGAAAAATAAAACAGACACAGTGGAAAATAATCGTTCCATGTAACGTAGCTTTTTAATTTGAATCGAATATTTCCTGCCTTAACATATTCACATTCCGTCAATATTTACGCCCTGTGGGCAACATCATTTGATGAGTTTTTGTATGAAATGTTCATAAAAAATAAGCCAGATTAACCATTGTTTTACACTTTGAATAGCGCTGCGACATAATAAATTTAGGTTAGTATTCATTTTAGGGTTTTTTTAAGTATTCCAGTTCGTGTGAGGGAAAACAGTCCCATACCTATCAACGGACAGTTGGTCATCAAGTATGATCGGGAGCATTTTGCACAGTTCTGGGAACCTAGAGTTCAACATTCACCACCGGATAGGTAAAATGGCTTAGGCTTGGCAGCGTGGCTTAAATGGCTAGAAGTAACTGGTGCCACATGTGACAGAAGAATGCTAGTAAAACTCAAGGGCTTGATATACAAAACCATCATAAGACCAGTGAAACATGGACCGTAAAAAGTGGATAGCGTTCAAGTCAACAAAACGGAATGAGATGGATGCGTAGCCTGACGAGGCTTGATAAAATCCGTAACAAGTATAAGCGAGGAAGCCTGGGTGTACGCGACATTTCCGACGATATGCAGGAGAGTAGGCTGCGATGGTATGGACGTGAAGAGGAGGCCCCCAGACTACGTAGGGAATCGGGCACGGTAGCTTTCACTCACCGGTCGATCATGGCGAGCTTGCCCAAAAGTACTCTCTTCACTATTTCGACAAAATTCAAAAAATACACAAGTAGATTTTGTTCACCCCTTCGTTGCGCTAATTATGAGTTGGGACAAGAAGCGCTTCGTCGAAGTAGCAGGGGTGTCGACCACACACTCCATCAGGTGATATTACCTGGATATTCTATAGAGGTAACCGAATAAAAGCATGGAATTGCTAAAATTAAAATACTCCGATGAAGGAAATACTCACCTAACTAAATCTGGAGTTATCAAAATTACCAGTTACTTATTTACAAAATGACAATGTCAATCATGCTTACTTTACTCCACGCAACATTATAAAGCTTGGCATGAATTCGTTCATCAACTGCTTTCTCTTGGTACTAAGGACATTAAAGCAACTAGCACATGTATATAATACACTCCTTAATTTATGATTCCAGGACAAGTTTACAGATAGTAGTCATTTAATAATTTAGTACCCTGTTGGATTATGCTGTGTCCGTAGGCTAGAGGATGTAGGCTATGAATTATATGTCACATGTAGTGTTTTATATATTATAAAACACACGTACGTACTTCGTTACAAATCAGGGTAAGCCACAAGCGAAAAGAGATGTCTCTACTTACAAGATTTCACTTTATATTAGAGAGTGTCGTGGCCCAGTGGTTAAACACTTTGACTCAGAACCCGACAGTTCTGAGATCTTCCGGTATCTGAAAGGAACACACCTCCTTGTGGTCATTACACAATTTGAGGCTAATTAATGCTGGGAAACACCGATAATAAACCCAAGCAACCCGAATAACCCAAATAACAAAATTTGTCTCCTGGCGTACGTACCTATAATTTGACCGTGTGCACAAGATAGTATGATTATTTACTAGATCGTCAATGAGACAGATACATGATGCGCAGTGTCGTTTCGAACCGTCAATGCTTTGCTCAGGTGGTCGTAAGTCCTGATTTCGGGGGCCACTTTTTTAGCACAAGTAACCTATGTCTATGTCTTTTTATTGTAATAACGCGTGCAATAGATTAACTAAAATCTTTCAAATCTGTTACGTGTCGTTCCTTCCCATTTCAATCTATATCCCAAATTTACGGTAAAAAAAGTTATCAATATCGGTAGTGAGTTGTCTTGTGACTTGTACCACAGTCCATTTAGGCAGGTAATAGAGTGTCACGGGAACAGGAGCACGAGGCTTGCATCCGACTAACGTTAACCATTTTAAACTGAATTCAGAAAGGAAGGAGATTCTTAGTTTGTGTTCAGTGTTATTCACGTCAACCTTGAAGTAGCAATTCAAATAGACTAACCCCTTTATTCATATAAACTTAAACAGGGTTTTAACAACACGTAAACTTTTGTATCGCTTTGTTTCTTTAATGCCTTTTGCTGCCACCATTTACAAGTGACATAACACATCAATTGCTTGAAGAATAAGGGCGTGAGTGTATTGCTATAAGCAGGTGATTTGAACTAACTAAATATCAGACATCATCACATACTCCCGTGATCACGGCTGCTGTAAAATAGTCGAAACGTCGGGTTAGAAAATGAAAGAAAATATAAGACCGCGAGTAGAATCCGTTAAATTGTTTTATTTCGAAACATCACATACGTTGCTCTGGTAACAAGGTAAGGTTTACCTTTCATTCATTCATCATCAGCCTATCGTAGTCCACAGCTGGACATAGGCCTCTCCCAAAGTGCGCCACAACTCCCGGTTCTCAGCCTTCCGCATGCAGTCTGATCCCACCAACGTTCTTCGGTCTCGGTCCAAGGTTTACCCTTGTAAGGTAAAACGGCCTATTACCGCCAGTTTAAGCTGCCTTCGAATTAAATTTAAAAAAATAGATGTAAGCTGTTACTTTAGGGACGATATTATAATTCATAATGAATCTTAATAAAGTATTCTATGGTATTCAGGGTTCAAATTTAGTATTCCATCACATGATAATTAATGAATAATTGTTAAAGCCGAAAGAACAGTTTTTTCTATTACCGAACATGGAATGCAGTCGGAGTCTATTACCGTTTTTTCTGTTTCTATTACCGACTCATACAAAAAATCCACTTTCCCTACACGATTATGTTATAAAAATAGTTGTAAGAGTTATTGATTACCATTTTTATACTGTATACAAAATTATTCATAAATAACTCCTACAGCACTTACATTTTGGCCATCTTAGTTGATTAAATCTCAGTCTCAGTGAACAGTCTTCAAAGAAATTTAAACTTACATACTTACTTACACGATCTACGATCTCTATTGGACATAGGCCTCCCACATAGATTTCTTGACGAACCAGTTGTAGGCGGCCTGCATCCACCGAAACCCTATGATATTTATCAGGTCTTTTGGCTTCAAATGGTTTCCACTCGTGGACTTTTCGGCCCCAACGTGCATGACCCACTGCCACATCAACCTGTTGGGTTACGTCGGCTTCTTCAGATCTGCCTTACAATGTGACAATCAGAGAGTACACAAAATTAAATGAAATTTGGTCAATTAAATTAAAATAGTTCGAGTATCTATGTGAGTCGGTAATAGAATCAAGTATGAAGATTACAATATTCTATTACCGACCAAAACAATTTATAACAAACAGTTGAAAATATCTATTTTATAGAAAGCTGTTCAATCCAATGACATGACCATGTATTTTCTTGAAATAAGAAGTAGTCATTTATTGTGATAAATGAATTTATTTAACGTATAATAACATCAAATAATAGGGATAACAGCTAACGTTGAAGCGAGTTTCACCCGAAATCGCGAAGAAAAACTGTTGTCGTTAATTGATCCCATTAAGTAAAATAATGTTATGAATTGAACAAAAAAGAAACTAATGTAATAAAGTGGTTAATAATTGCCCTTTATTCAAACATACTAAATGTTGCCGAATTGCGAACAACGACATGGTGTTGTTATTAGAATGAAATTGTGACATTTTCATTCTATTACCGCCAACAATTAACACATGATTTTATGTCATAAAAACCAATAATTATGGTTATACTTATTAAGGGTTATTTAGGACGACTAATATATAGATTACAGTTGTTATTGATAGCAACAAGATGAATCCAGTTTAAGTATGATATTTCCCCTAAGTAATATCTAGGTGTACTTTCATGAGTGGAGACGCAGCACTATGAAATGTGCGTACATTTCGGTCACATCCAACTTAACACTTAATTATTTTATTCTCTGACTATTTAGACTCACCAACTTAATTGTTATTGTTGGCCAACAAAATTACCTAACGAAATTTCAAGTTGCTAGTTTGGTAGAACCTATATTTAGTCCAATAATAAATGATTTAAAAATTGGTCGTTAATAGGCAGTGATTTTAGGGGGTCGTTATTAGGCCGTTTTACCTTATGATGTAAATTTGAAACAACGAAGGTACCACGGACACCCAGACTCAGCACAAATATTTTTTCAATGTTTTACTGTTCTATTTCGCTCTCGTCAATTGACGAAAACGTGCAAATGAAGTATGGTTTACGTGGACAGTAGGCCATAGCTCTTATGAAAAAGGGCAACCTGCAACTGTGCTAAACAAGTCTTCAAATAATATGCACTTGAACTCATTCTTGAAATCATTCTTCTTCTTGTTTTTACATTTTAATTATAAGATAAGATAAGAAACACATTATTGTAGATAACACAAATAGTCCAGAGTGAAAATCAGATGAAAAATTTTAAAAAAAAAGATTATAGCGTTCTAAAGGAAAGAAAAAGACAACTTATCAATTCTAAATTGAATATGAAATTTCCCTCGATAAAATTTAGCATATTCTTTGATCAGCAATTCAATTCTGTTATTTTGCTTTTGACGGGTCTTTAAACGAAGTAAGCGTTTATTTAATCGCTACTCATTAATTTTTTGCCATTGTTGTGTAAATTGCAAAATGGCGACCGCATGTCTGGAACATTGTTCCGATAAATACAGTCTGTACTCACATTATTTCAAGCCTAGTTCTGCAACCACTAAGCAATTGAAACAGCATTATTTATTTCACAACCTAAGGAACCGTCATCACTTTCTACTAGGAAAAGGAAATAAGTAAAAACTAAAACTTTACAAAAACTAATAACTAAACTAAGAATAAAAACGTAGCTAGCCCATGGTTACGTCCTATAAGAAAAGATTTTTGTACCTTCCAACTTTGAGATCTTGAAATAGTACGAAAGTAATTTAGTAAGTAAATATTCTTTATTGCACACTAAAACAACAACAATATTACAAGCCAGTAAATGCAGTTAACGTGAATGTACAACTTGGGCGGTTTTATCGCTAAAAAACGATCTCTTCCAAACAACCCCAAGGGAGAGGAATGTAAGTATTAATAATATTTAAAACAAAAAAATATTTTATTTGGTAATATTTTAGTTAAATAATAGAAATTAGCATCAACTGAACTGCTAAGTAACGGGTACGAACCCAGTCTGAAATATTCACGCCACGTTTCACTGTCACAGCTTCATTCCAAAACCTGCGAAGCGTGGGCAAAGCAGAAAAGAGAAAGAAATAAAAAATCATCCAGTCATGTTTTGTGCCCACCTGCGATTCAGCCCAGTTAAGCCGGTGACGAATTTTGGGTTTATCCGTATTTGGCTGGGAGCCAAAAGGGAGGTCAGAATACACCCTCCGAATGTGGACACTTTTAGTGAATAAACCGACGTGAGGTTAACTGGCATTCATTTGTGGCGAGATTTTGAATTATTTACTTACATGTTAGAACTACATAAATGTATGTGCGAATTTTATAATAACATACTAACGTTAACGGCCTATATACGTCCTGACAAAAGTGAGAACCTGAACCTGAGGTGCCCGTGGCGCAGTTGTGAAAGTGATCGGCGACGTTCGCTGTTGTAAAGCAACACACGCTGTGTTGCTTTACAACAGCGGTCACCCATGGTAATGGGATGGGTGACCAGTCCGACCGAAATTTGGTGATGTGTATTTCAGGCCTCCTTGTGCTTCGGAAGGCACGTTAAGCAGTTGGTCCCGGTTGACGTCGCCAGATGTCAGTCGTTTAGCTTAGTCAGAAGCCTCCCTAGGCTTGCTCTGACATTAAGGTTGCTCATTAATCTTACACCCCTCCAATAATCCGCACTCGTGTTGGAGTATGGCTCATTCCACCTCATAGTTGAGGTGAGGCCTGTGCCCAGCAGTGGGACGTATATAGGCCGTTTATGTATACGTCCTACACAGGCACAGGCTAAATTAATGGCTGGTGTTAATTTATCGTATTATCCTTACACGATTTGGATCGATTTACTTATTATTTTAATGTAGGTATTGTAAAGTTTCTCAAGAATTTGTAATCTGTTCACAGCTTGGAGTCTATTCCTAACAACCCCGGGTTGTTTAGGTTTTTATTAATATTTACCATTCCAGGAGAATTAGCCACAAATTGTACAGTCGCGGAATGGAAGGGTTGACCACCCTAAAGTCTGTTTTTGCTTGCTCAATGATGACATTGACAAGATCAAACCAATAAAAAGTATTAGTTCAACTGTCAATCGAGAAGGAACATACGTCTTATCGAATTTTAATTTTATTGTCAAACAATAAAGCATACTTTTCGACATACTCTAGTCTCTTACACAGTTCAAAAATGTAACATGTGCTTGCAACGCGTATATGAATTTATTTGAAAACTGGTCAACCTTTTCATTCCGCGACTTTGCAATAAACACAAATACCTACTTGACCTCTGGTCCATTAAGGTTACAGCCCAGAGTGTTCAACTACTAGGCCTTGAATCCACTTAAATCATGATATTAATTTATTTGGTCACCTATCCGTTTAACTGCATTTGCCTCTATTTAGACTATACCCTTGTTGAAGTCTGCAATAACAACAACAAAATATGAGGTCGATCGAAAACTGTAAGTGTTACACTGAAAGTTGTTACAGGGTCGCGTCGGGAGCGGCTGAAGGATACAAACTTGCCTTATGCGATACAAGTTTGTGTTGTATCAGATATTGAGGGAAGAACCTTCTATACAACTTTTCTTAAAACAAAAGAACATTTTTATTTACTTGATAATGTGTAGCCAACTTTCTATACATCTCTTTTATTTCCCAATGTTCGAATTCATTTTCAAAGTATGTGTTAATTTTTATTGCACCTTTTTTTTCGTGTCTATATCCCAAACAGGGTAGACTCGCTCATTGCCATGATGGGTTGAAAATACGCTCGGTGAAATGTGGGCTTCTGAATGTTCCCTTCACCACGACGGTGGTACCTTTCTGTCTCGCTCAGTGGTTCGTCGCACTGTAGGGAATGCTTTTTGCATTAAGTCCGCCTTTTGTACTATTTGTGCATTAAAGATTAACCCACTTATTCATAAAAACAAACGCCACGCTAAAGCATAGTTCGAGCTATTAACGTGTTTTGTCACTTACGCGCAAAATGTCGGCAGCAACAAGAACGTAAGTGACAAAGCGATACAAAAGTTAATGTGTTGTTGAAACGCTCTTTAAGTTTTTATGAACAATGGGTAATATTTTTTAAAAAAAAACCTCCTCCATAACTCATTGTTTTTAATAAAAACGGAGCCAATTAAGTACAAAACAAACAGAGAGAGTTAGATTCACAAAACTATTTGTGATATTCAGCAAATAAATCGGGAATGTTTGGATAGGCTACGCGCTATCAGATATTTCTGGATCCTGTTTTGCTTATAAAATCTGTGTTTGCTCTAAAAATGGAAAAAGGGTTGATATTGTAGATCAAAAATACAAAAATATTGCTATCTGAAAAAGATAGAGCTAAGTAGAGAAGTATTCGTGATTATGTGACGTGTACTTAGATCGTCTTTTCGTAGACTATGTTCTTCGTGACAAATTATGCATAGCATGTTGATTGTTGTTGTTGTTGATGTTGATTGATGATGCGGTCTAAGTTGGTACCTGCCGGCCTAACAAATGGCAGTTCACTCTCTTCTTGAAGAGGCCCAAGTTATACAGCTGTGGAAACACTTGTGGACTTACGTTAAAAAAAACGGATGTCTTCATAAATTGTAGCCTATATCCTATTCAGATGCATAAGCTGAAATATTGTAAAGTTTTATTGAAATCGATTCAATAGTTTTTACGTGAAAGAATAACACGGCACATCCATCCATCCATACACATACAAACTTTCACATTTATAATAACAGTACGATCAGAATGATATTGACATAAGGTACCATCATCACTAGCTGCACGACGTCCACTGCTAGATAAACCTTCCTCATAGGTTTCCAGAAAAGGCGATTGTAGTCGCCCTGCATGAACCAGAATAATATCCTTTCATTCCAGAACTTTTGATTCGATTAGTGCATTTGTTGCTTATTTTTGACAATCAATTTAGTGTTATAATTAAGAAAGCAGCTTTCACTCCAGAGGTCGTAGGTTCGATTCCCACATAATACAAATATTCGTGTGCATAACGGATATATCTGTTTGGTTTTCTCGCTGTTTCCAATGTATACTAAGTACGTATTTGCAAAAAAGTATTGAAATATGTTCATTCGTTCCCATAGTTGTAGTTTAGTAGTAGCTTCACTTAGTTCTACTCGTAGGGCTAAAAGGCGATGTGTGAATTATGTCAAAATAAATAAAAATTATTCATAATAATTATTATTTTGTGTTTGTACCTTTCTCAAAAAGGTGACTGAATTTATGGAAAACCGCCGACCGAAACTTTATTGGACAAGCCCAGCCAAATGTTCGGGACTATAAATAGTGGTAGGGTTATTTATAGTCGGACGTGGTGCAGTAATCGGCGGGACCTTCGCCCGGACCGCGTAATAAACGGACCAGGAATTTGTGTAAACTTAATAACAGGGTTCCATTTCATGCATTATTGGCTGATTTGGGAGGACAATAACTCAATTTTGCTTACTGAATTACCTAACAGCTGTAGGTTAAAATGTACAGCGTAACACTTACACCTCTGAACGTGCCGTTCGCCAGCGCGGTCGCCCGTTTGAACACTTAAAAAAAGGAATTTGGGTAGGCAATAGTTGCGCCAGCTTCTTGCAGCAAAAGAATGGGCCTCTGCAATAAGTAAGTGAGCAGCCATTTGTTAAGTCTGCTTGTATTTACCACGTAAGAACACATCATCACTTAAGATCAGGTAGGAACAACGTCAAATGCCAGCCTTACCAGCCAGGAAACTTGCCCAAAAGCCATGAAATCCTGGTCGATGCCGACCACAGCGGCTAATCTCAACGAGATTAACTAGGTAAGCAGGGGATATTAAAGTGCTCAAGTGCGCTCCCTATTCCATCACCTTCCTATCACCCGATGAGACGACATGTGTGTTTCTTTTACAACAGCGATCGTTGCCCATAACTGTCACAAATACGCTACGGGCACCTACTACTACAACAGAACTACATACTTGAAGTAAATACAACCCACATTTGCTGTAGAAAAGTACCATCGTTGTTAAAGTAACTTGCTGATTCCTTTCATTACAACAGTTCATTGTAACTAACCACAGCTACATCTAACTCTCTAGTTACCTTTTCCAGTGGTCTGCCACTTAGAACTCTGAACTTGCAACTAGTTGGGGTTAGAGTGCCGTGAGTAAACTTTGGTTGTTGGTTCGGTTGGCAGAGATCCTACGCTCTAAGCCGCGAGTTGTGGCTTCAGTTCTCACCGGGGAGTAGTACACAACATAATCCTTGATTTATATTACCTTAATGTTTTTCCACAGCGCCACCTAGCCCCATACTGAACATAGCTTGTACTTTGGGATACTAGAGAACGGATAAACATAAATAAATGTTCATACTGTGTGGGGTGGGAGAACCTGCGAACTCTGGTGTAGTAGGCACCAAAGCTTTTATCAGTAGCAGGATGGAATATTTAAGTTTTTCTTTCATGTAAAAATACGAAATGTAACGAAGTAATTTATCCCTCAGCAAAAAAAATATTCCGACGTAAACGCGCATTGTAAAGAGCACCTACTCAGTAACACTAAGCAGTTACGAGTTCAGCCCAGCACCAGCGCAACCGAACTTACAACTTCGCAACTAGTACGACTCGAGAGCTCGCGAACTACCCACAACGCTTACCTGTAATACTGAGCCGCTCACACTGATACTTAGGTAGCTCACACAGATATTTAGGTACTTTTGTAGAAGAGTACAGTCGCGGAACGAAGGGGTTGACCAGTTTTCAAACAAATTCATTTACGCATTGCAAGCACATGTTACCTTTTAAAACTGTGTAACAGGCTAGAGTGTTGTGTCGAAAAGTAGGTTTTATTGTTTGACAATAAAATTAAAATTCATTTAGACGTATGTTCCTTCACGATTGACAGTTGAAACAATACTTTTAATTTGTTTGATCTTGATTCGAATTATTACATCCTCTTTGCACATAATGATGAAAACTACAAATTAACAGTTCCTTTCAATGTCATCATGGAGCAAGCAAAAACAGAACTTAGGGTGGTCAACCTTTTTATTCTTCGACTGTACAAAGAAGTCCAGTTAAGCCGGCACCCGATGTCTTGAGTTTAATCTCGTTCCACATTCAAGCAACGTTTATATCTCGTTGGCTGTATTACAGAATCGTTAAGTTAATGCCGCCTTTGTTGGACTGTTATTTGGCGTCGTATTTTTTCGGCTACAAAGATTGATGGCAATGGAAACAATTGTTTGTTTACCTCATCTAACAGTGTGCTCACGTATTTCTTAAAAAGTTTGTTTTTTGTATATTTTTTTATTGTTTTGTGTTTTTCGAACCCTGGATAAACAATAATTAGAGATAAAGGAGGACTTGCACATACTTCTCGTTCACGATAAGTTGAGGCTTGAGACAGTTGCGTATTTGTACAGTGCACCATGCGACTTGCGATGTGTACGGTACTGTAATACACGAGATATGTACTACGTCACATTCACATTTACGTGTTTAAGTAAAGATAAAACTACTACAAAGGGACATACTGTTTTGCACTTGCGAAGGGGAAGTTGGTTCTACCGTCTCAGAGCTTGGACAGTGGAACATGGAAGTACTTTGACGTGGAAATTCTTCTTCGGCCTGCCAATATCATTTCACAGTTCGATCTCCCTTAAGATAGCACGCTCACTTCAATCGACTATTTGCTTCACCTTGAATTAGTTTTTTCACATATGGAAATCATTGTCAATCAAAAAAAAGCAGCTTAGTTCTTTCCACTCCAGCGATCACATTCACTGAGTTTTACAGAAGGCCAAAATCAAGTTAGAATGACACTCTTGATGACGAGATACAGTTTTACTATACACCGCGCTATACAGCGGCATTTAAAAGACAGTTAGGCCAGTGGATATTAACATTAAATTCGCAAAGCACGATGTAGTGCTGCATTTTTGGTATGTTGTTTGGATCAGTTAGGGTGATGTAAATCCCAATTTGCAACTTCGAAAAAGTTGTGCTCGCTGCGCACCACGTGATAAACTGCGAAAAGTTTGGACTTTTTTCACTTTTTGCTCTAAAAGTCATAAACTATGCGTTTTCGACAAGTAACATTTACTACACAAATGAAGGTTATTAAATTTGCAACATTTTGAGCCTAATTGCAGCCCTCTAAACCTTATAACGACTAAACTGTGGCTTTTCGAAGATGGTTCGTTTTTCCCGAAATATTGAAATTAATGCCACGTTTTTTTTGCAATTACCACTGTACTGTCACCTTCCAGCATGGCATTCAACCAGCCGACACACAAAGCAGACTCCCGGTGGAACCGACATTTTTATGACTATTTAGCCTGACTTCGTTCGCGTTAATAAGATAATAGTTTTTTGGCTGCTCCCCTGCGTTACCTACCCAGGCTACTTCCAATTACTATCTTGTGCGAAAATCAAAACCAAAACATAAGCCCGAAGGCATTTGTTTAGTTGATGGGAGTTTTAGCCAGTTCACACTGTTACCGCCTTCACCGCGTGTAGGTACTCCCAGCTTATGTTTTGTTATGCATATTGTGAGTAATTCATGTAAAAATGTCGGTTCCACCGGGAGTCTGCTTTGTTTGTCGGCTGGCATTCAAGGAAGGTGACAGTACAGTGGTAATTGTAAAAAAACGTGGCATTAATTTCAATATTTCATGAAAAACTGACTATCTTTGAAAGGCCACAGCTTAGTTGTTATAAGGTTGAGAGAGCTGCGGTTAAGCTTAAATTGTTGCAAATTTAATTAACTTTATTTATGTAGTGAATGTTACTTGTCGGAAACGCATAGTTTATGACTTTTAGAGCAAAAAGTGAAAAATATCCCAAATTTTCTCAGTTTATCACGCAGTGCGCAGCGAGCACAACTTTTTCGAAGTTGCAAATTGAGATTTACATCACCCTAACTGATCCGAACAACCTACCAAAAATGCAGCACTACATCGTGCTTTGCGAATTTAGGGTTTTTTAGTGTCGATTTCCACTGGCCTAAGTAAGAAAAAACGTTTATCGATTTTGAACATAGCAACAGATAAAAAACATACAAAACAAAATGGTTAGGAAAAATAACTACAATAGAAAAACAAAGAATACGTAATTTCCACCAGACAGCAGTGTCACGATGTCCAAAATCAAATGGACCCAACTCAGCTAATGCCTGGACCCGATAGGCTCAGACGCTGATTTTCGGTGGGACCAATTCAACCCCTTACCTTTCTGGGCAAACTGTTTGCGTGCGACATACATATCGGGTGCTTACTCCTAAATCCATCGGGCACAAGAGTGGCCAGTGGTCTGCATGAGCGGTAGCTTCCAACCCTGGCATCCTTCCAACAGCAACAAGTTACTACGCTTCCGGTTACATGGCCCGTACAACTGTTAGTTTTAAGTGCATTTAAGCCCAGGATTTGTGTTTAACAAACATTACATTAGGCTATTCGCAGTTGGAAAATAGCTTCGTTAGCAGTTAACTTAGCTAAAAAAGGAGTGGAGAGAGATTCCTTTGAAAATAGAAGCCAATCGTTTATCGGGTTTATGTAAGTACACATCGTGTTCTTTTAATGTACCACTATTGTATGAATATCATGTACTCTTAATTTTTCAAGTTTCGAATCTCCTGCAAGGTGGACGGATGACCTGATAAAGATTGCAGGGTTTCGGTGGAAGCTTGTAACGGAACGCACCTAGATACACCTTTAATTCGTTTTTTTTGCAAGCAAACAGACAAATTAATTATGATTGATAACGTTAGATGGCGTTATACTCCTTTAGCTCGCGCTAATAAAGTTTATTTTTATTACGTAAATAGGTTATTTATACTCGGCAGGGCCGCCTGCCGTCTAAGTCTAAGTCAAAGTAGAACAGCTAACCGACCACCGACGAACAGACAAGCGTATTTTGGATTAGGTTGTAAATTTCTTCGATAAGGGGGGCTAAAACAGCAACATTTTAGATGATTCATATTATGAATCATCTAACTGACGTTTCATCTAGACCGCGGTCCGTTTCGAGTCAAAAGTGAGTAACAGCGCGCTCACACGCGTCCCGAATTGATAAATTGTATGAACGTGAGCGACGTCAGCGCGCTATTACTCACTTTTGACTCGAAACGGACCGCGGTCTAGATGAAACGTCAGTTAGATGTTTTCATAATATGAATCATCTAAATGTTGCCGTTTTAGCCCCCAAGGATAGTTTTCAATAATATAATTTCTCAATTTAAGAATTCGTTCCCACGTTTTTGAAAAGGTTTAGTAGTGTTTTGTTATACCTAAGTACCTACGTACTCAGATGACTGAAATTCGTATTACGCTCAATGGCCATAAATCTAGTATAATAAAGATCTCAAATTTGACACTTCTTATAAACAACAAAAATTGCTAGAGAGGCGAAGGCACTTGAGATGCTGATACAACGAAACCCTTGTGTTTTTGTTTCTCATGGTCATAAATAAAACCGCTATAAAGTTATGTGTGAGTGATCGGTCGATGGTTGTGTTTTCGGTATACATGCCTGTGGACTCGGTGGACAACTTGGTTGAGTTTACGGACTGCTTGAGCGAGATGTCTGCTATTGTTGAAAATGCTGGAGTACAATCAGTGTATATGTTAGGAGAATTTAATGCGCATCCAGGGGAGCTTTTTGGAAACGAGCTCCAACATTTTTGCGATGATCAACAATGGTTATACGCAGACATTAAGAAAATGGACAATATGAACTCTTTTACATTTTTAAGTGATGTTCACGGTAGTACGAGGTGGCTGGATCACTGTCTGGTCACGGAGGCTGCATGGTCTTCCATTATGGACGTTTCTGTAGACTATAACTGTACCTGGTCTGACCACTTTCCCTTGTTAATAAAGTTAAATATAAAAGAGATTAAATCCTGCTCCGTTATCAGTAGCCAAACCAAAGATAACAAAAACTCTCAGGTGGTTTGGGGAGATCGGGGTGATTATCAGATCAGGCTATTTCAAAAACTGTGTAATGATAGGCTTAGACACCTTGACTTTCCATCGGAACTCTCAAACTGTTGTGATAGTGTATGTGATGACCCAAAGCATAAAGATGTAATAAGAAACATGTATAACAAGATAGTAGGCATACTGACTGATTCATCGATTGCCAGCTGCATTAGGGCTGTCAATGGATCGAAGTCAAAAAATATTGTGGGTTGGAATGTCCATGTTCGCTGTGCACATGAGGCTGCCCGATTAAAATTTCAAGTGTGGTTGTGTCACGGTAAGCCGACTTGTGGCCTGTATTATGAGGAGATGAAAATGTCACGAAAATTATTTAAATCTAAGTTAAAATGGTGTCAGAACAATGCGGAGCAAATCAGGATGGATATTCTAGCTAGCCAACACACAAAAAAGGATTTTAAAAACTTTTGGAAGTCCACTAAGAAGTTAAATTCATTCAACAGTACTCCATCAAATGTCGATGGTGCTAGTGAGCCTGGTGAAATTGCCAATGTTTTTATGGAGCATTTCCATGTTGAGCCTGTTCTGATACCTGAGAACCCAGTGACGGAGGTGCCCCGGGCTAATGACCGTCACTCCCACATGTCGCAAGTCAAATACTCTGCGAAAGACGTGTGTCGCGTGATGCGTCGTATGACTGGAGGAAAGTCACCGGGGCATGATGGTCTTAGCATTGAGCATCTTCGTCATGCGGGTGTGCATCTGCCAAGGGTCCTGGGCATGTTCTACACTTTCTGTGTTAGGCATACTTTCTTGCCTGAGGACCTCATGAAGACGGTGGTTGTGCCAATAATCAAGAACAAAACAGGTAACTCTTCTGATAGGGGAAACTATAGGCCTATATCGTTGGCCACTATAATAGCAAAGGTGCTGGACGGTTTGCTTGATGAAATATTAAAAGAACATGTACACCTTCATGACGGTCAATTCGGTTTTCGAGCCGGGTTGTCGACGGACACTGCTATCTACTGTCTAAAGCATGCCGTCCGGTACTACACTGACAGGAAGACGCCAGTCTATGCGTGCTTCCTTGATCTTTCGAAGGCCTTCGATATGGTGTCCTATGGGTTGCTCTGGAAGAAGATGAGGAATGAGACAGATGTGCCTGATGAAATCATAAACATTTTTGATTATTGGTACAAGAACCAAGACAACAATGTCCACTGGGCGGGGGCCATTTCGGAAGCGTATAGATTGGAGTGCGGGGTGAGACAGGGGGGGTTAAGCTCACCTCGTCTCTTCAATTTGTACGTAAACAACCTGATTGGGGAACTCAACAGGACTAAGGTAGGCTGCTCTTTAGATGGTGTTTTTATAAATAACATAAGCTACGCTGACGATATGGTCCTGTTGAGTCCTTCAATCAGTGCATTGAGAAAGCTTGTGAGTGTCTGTGAGAACTACACGGTGGAGCATGGCCTTAGGTACAACACGAAGAAAAGCGAACTTCTTTTATTTCAGCCGAAGGGCATGAAGATCGCCAATGTTCCCCCTGTCCGTTTGTGCGGTACAGTGCTTAACAGGGTGGACCGTTTCAAGTACCTTGGTCATTGGGTCTCGAGTGGTCTCTCAGACACAGAAGACATTGAGAGGGAGCGAAGGGCGCTGGCTGTAAGATGCAATATGTTGGCTCGTAGATTTGCTCGATGCAGTAGACCAGTTAAGATTACTCTGTTTAAAGCCTACTGCCAGAGTTTTTATACATGCAGTCTATGGGTAAACTACACGCTGAAGGCATACAGCGCCCTTCGCATCCAATACAACAATGGCTTCAGAATGTTGTTGGGGCTGCCACGGTGGTGTAGCGCATCCGGTATGTTCGCGGAGGCACGAACTGACGGGTTTCCCGCCATCATACGGAACAGAGTCGCTTCCTTGCTTCATCGCGTGCGGGGTAGTGCCAACAGCATTTTGAAGTTAATGGCTGGCAGAGTGGAGTGTCCAATCCTGAGACATTGGGTCAGGTCTCATGTCTCTGGGTGACGATGCAGGCCGATTTTATATTTGTAATGTATTTAAGTGGTTTTTACGTTTCTTTTTTCTTTACTAACATAGCCTAAGTATAATGTTACTAACGAATTATATGGATCTTTGCTATCTGATTTAAAATAAAAAAAAAAAAAAAAAAAAAAAAATCAGACCCTAATTGCATTATCAAACTTTGGCGGCAGTCATGATCTAGACGTCGGGAAGAATGGTCAAAATCTAAAGCTCTAGACGTATTACCTAACCGTTGTGGTAACTAGTGCTCAAAGTGAATCAATATCGGGACTAGAGACGGGAGATTGGAGACGTACCTACGAGACAAGGCGATACGAGAGACATTAGGAGATAGGGGATTTTGCGAGACGGAGAATATTAGCAGGTCAGATCTTTCTGTTATATACGTTTGACTTAGACCGTGTAGGAATGGTTGTCAAACCAAGCTGTGCGATGGCTGAGACCAGAAGGTTCGCGGGTTCAATTCCCACACCGGAGTCTTGTGTCGAATAACATATTGAATACCTACTCGCGAGGATGTTTTGTGGTTCTTAATTATTCGAATTGATTAATCGATAAGAGCATTGGTTAGAGGGCCGATTGAGATGTTAAAGGATGCGGGTTCGATTCTCGCATTGACACAAGTGTAAATTTAACCGGCTATTTAGAGCAGTGGTTCTTAAGATTTGGATGTACGCGAGTTCGATTCTCGCCATGATACAAAAATTATATTTAATTTGAATATAAGATACTTACTTACCTACTGATAAATTCATTTTTGGTTTTGTGATCATACTTCATACGATAATCAATAACTGGTACTTACTACTTATATCGATACCTCCCACGTAAGTTGTTGTATCCCCAAAACTGCAATTTTACAGGAGGGCGTTTTAAACATTCAGATTGGCCTAGAAATTGCATTCATTTATGTAGCTTTGTGAAATTTGTTATATGAATAAAATATATGGTTTTATTTACTATGTTGAAACAAATATATGAAATAATTGCGTATTTTCTGAGAATTGTGGCTTACAACATTTTACTACGGAATCCAGACTGTGTCAACTGTTGTATCTCATACATACAACATTATACTGTGGAACACAGACTGTGCCAGCTGTGCTATCTCATACTTACAAGATTATACGGTGGGGTCTTGGTTTCATCTTTAGTTGTATCTCATACTTACAATATTATTTTATGAAGTTTAAGAAAAAGTTCGCTGTGTAAATGATTCTAGTCTCACTGTATGTCACATTAACAATACAATTTCAAGTGTATATTATTGATATTGAATAAATATTGTCAGTTAAGAAATAAAAGTTCAATTATTAATACCAAAGAAGAATGGTCACGTCCCATACAAAAAATCCCAGGCCCGACAGAAACGTAACATATCTAATTTTTTTTGATATATTGTGTATTGTTAAAATACATATACTTTATATTCGAAATTAATGGCTAACACCAAAAAATATTGGCGTATGTTTTTATTCAGGCGATACACTAAAAAAATGCAAAACGCCTATTATCTATAAAATTCGTATAAGTATGTAATTAAATGACGAAACAATAGCTATGGTATGTATATAGGTGATCAGGAGATGCAGTTGGATATATAAATAAACTCTTAATACAGCGATCAACTTAGGATTCATTGAAATCGTGGTAGGTTTTCGATTATTTAGTAGCATCTATCAATTGGCGGTGGAGGAGGCCTATGTTCAGTAGTAGAAAGCTATGGGTTGAAATGATGATGATTATGATCAATCACTTGGGTTTCAGAATTGAAACAAATAAAAATAAAACTAATAGGTATGTCGATATAAAGTTATAATGAATTTCTATAATATCTCTTGAAACAAAATTGTTTCTGCAGCCTATTGCCGCTGGATGTCTATATATTTCCATATTATATACTCCCGCGGCTTTTAAATTCTCACTACAATACGACCGTGCTAACCTCACGTGATAGGTGCCGATTGAGAATTTAATTAACTCTTCAATTGTTAATTGTGGAAAATGTTAAATATCCTGATCATTTCCAGTCAGTTTGTTTTAAACACTCCTGTGAAACGACACTCTTTGTCGGTTTAAATTATTTTCCTCCACATACTCAGATAATTGATTGGGGCGTTGTATATTTTGATTACTTATTTCAATGAAATCTTCTGTGTATGGAATGTCTCCGTAAGGATCTTGAAAATAATTAATTAAAGCTGCAGCAATTTCGAAATCTTCAAGTAGGTATAAGCGGCACATGTTTGTTAAATAGTCTGTTTCTAAATATCTTGAAGTCGCGCTTGTATCTCCCGTTTATAGTTTCCACGACCCATCGCACCATTGTGATGAGTCGTGATTTATTAGCTTCTTCGGTGCTTAATTGCGTGTCTTGTGGTCGTTTGGCTGGCGGCATGTGAGCAATATAGCCATATGTTTTTATTAAAGGAATAAAGCCTCGGTCCAAAATAAATGAGGCTCCTTCATGGGAAAAAAGTGGAGCGGTCCGTCTTCAATGGGTCCATCATGGTTTTGCAATCTCATTTTCATCATATCAGCATCGGTTGTCCGTACAGAGTACGGACCTATTATATCCATCCGCGCACACGATCATAAATGGTTTTATTAAGTTCCTATACTTATGAAGGCTATAACTGCGGCGTTGAAATAAAAAGTTAGAACTTTTTTCTATGTAGGTTCCATTGAATATAACTATTGGTTTTGGTGACTCTTCGTTACCAAACAAAACATTTAGCAAAACCCGGTTGCGGGCTATCACTTCGTCGCTGGTAATATGGTCTAAGTCTAGGTGCAATAGAACAAAGTCAGTAATGAGACACTGCCTGACTTTATGTATTTTTCTTCCAATGGTACGCTCGGATATATTTAAAAATTAAGCCATTCTATTATTCGGCTAGCAGTTTGTTCTTCTGTTGTGTTACTGAAAAAATCACTAACTATCAAATTTCCAAGCTCATTTATGATTCATTGAAACTTATTGAAAGAAAGAAAGAAAGAAAACGTTTATTGATTCTGTTAGGAAAAAATAAAACAAACAATAGAAAAACAAAGAATAATTTCGACCAGGCAGCAGTGTCACGATGTCCAAAATTAAATGGACCCCACTCAGCTAATGCCTGGACCTGATAGGCTCAGACGCTGATTTTCAGTAGGGCCAACCGAGTGGACGCACGGACATTCGCAGCGACTAAGCAATGATAAATATAAAAATAAATATTTAAAATACATAAAATATAATGTGACGTGTACCTACCCAGTGTAATGTATTTATGTATTGTGCAATACAATACATAAATACTTTGGAGGATGTGTATTGGTAATGGAGACTTTAAAACAAAAATGAAATATGAAATTTTATTGCTTGTAAGCAAGCTATCAATTAAACGATCAAGGTTAAGGCTCTTTATCGGTGAATCAGTAAAGATAGAGCGCTCTATAAATTACTTAACTAAAAATATAGGAATATGTCGTAACATTAAGCAAAAAATAAAACAAATTTTGACTATCAACTTCCGATGCAAACATTATAATTTACTACATACCACATTTATTTTTGTTTTATTTCAACGTAAGACATTATATGTATTACATACAACTTTTTTTAATGGACGCTTTTCGACGTAAAATGTTGTATGTATCACATACAACATTTTCTCATACTCGCTCAACGGCGTAAAACGTTGTATGTAAAACATACAACTTTGTTAAATGTTTACTTGACAACGTATACTGTTGTATGTAATCTATACAACATTTTTGGTTGGTACCTTTAAAAAAATACATGATCCTCATTATTGCCTGTGAAAAATAAGAAAGATTAAACATACCTGTGTTATTCCTGAGACTGGAATCGTATATAATGTTTTGTTCAGATTCAATAATTGTCACATCGATATTTCGGACAGGTGTCTGAGATTGTGTACTCGTATGATTTACTAAATCACACAATATGCACCCCCTTGTTATAACACCTGTACGTGTCATAGTTATAACGTATTCTAATCAATTATCAAGTCCTAATAACGTAACATGTGCGGAAAACTTGAAGCGCTTAACACACGGACCGTTTCAGCTCTCTCTCCGGCGTAGTCTGTTTTATCTAACCCATACAACACGCGAGCGCGCGATCTGCCCCGCCCCGCGCACCGCGTAAACGGTTGTCAAGGACTGTACAGTGTTATAGTCCGTTCCCGTTCAAAAGTTACAACTCTTTACGTCTTGAAATTGCATGAAATAATTGTGTTTTCGTAAGTTTTAATTTTTTTATGCATAGATTACTAATAATAAAGCTCATTTTTAGTAAAAACGCTAAATCGCATTTTTGTGGGATACAACAACTTACGTAGGAGGTATCGATATATTTTGTGGGGTTTTAAACCCTGCCATGATTGAATTTAAAATATTTAATGCGATGCGTTATTTTACCTACGGAACATCTAAGATCATCTAACTGAATGACAAATACCTACTGTCACTGAATATTTGACCATGACATAATATCGATTTTGGCTATTTACGCTAATTTACAACAAACCTCACGAACCACATAAAACCTAGCTGCAAACCTTATAAAAGCATTTCATTTAATTACTATTCCATAATTATAGTTCATTCTGAATGTTAGTGGTGATGACGTTGCATGGCCTGTGAGCATGTACATTAAATGTTCGTATCACATAAAATATACGACACACATACCTATATACTTCATCTACAAACCACCATGATGTACATTTTGACAGGTTATGGATTGTCACTCCAAATAATTCATTATACCTATTGTGCATTGGCTCATTTGGCACTCGTTGGGTCATGAACAATAAAGGTTACTGTTGTTGCTATAAATGATCGAACGGTGACGGATCTGCTAATGTTTAATTGGAATAATGGAATTAGGTACTTTGCAAGTAGGAGTTGGGTTTATCAATTCTATCAAAGTCTATTAGGTATGTCTTTAAATTGAGTTTTACGCCTTGTCACAGTCTTTGTATGTCTTTAGTGACTATTCAAAATTATACCTAGGAAGGTCTTCTTCGTGGGGGAGGCTTTAGGGACCTCTTCAAGGGTTGGCCTTCACAGGCCCGAGCGTGGTGGAGCTCGCATAATATGGCCATTTTCAAAGGGAATGTAATCCCCTTTTTTATCTCATTTTATTACAATTCATATCCAATTTATAAAATTAACTATCTATTTCTATTTAAAACAATAGATTTGAGATCTTCACTTCTTTCCATACTTAAAATGTCAGTCTTTGACACATTTTATTTAGATCCAGTTTAGGTACATTATTTCTCGTCAATTGAGTCCTATCAAACCTTAGATTACTGCTTACATACCTCATAAAAGAATATTGGGTCTACTACAAAACAATACAACGTAGAACGGTCCTACCATAGTTAGACGATCACATCCACTTGGCCAGTTTATTTATTCTGCATTTATTTTATCATTAGGGAAGGGGTTTATTTCGTCATTATTTAAATAGAGTGTATAAATATTATAAGGTACAAAGGGGGGGAACGTTACAAGCTATGTTGTTGGTGGGCTATGTTGTTGGTGGCTTTAGATGTTGCTAGCACCTAAGACAAATAACGAATACCAGTATATCGGCGGTAGGCCCACCTTTAATCACGTTGTGTTCAAATGGACACTTCACAAAGTGAATTGGCGAGCCTGTCTATGTTATGCTAGTTCTTTGGATTTGCCATCATTGTTTCTCATCACTTATGAAATAGCATGTTTTCAAGTTTTGCAGCCGGTCAGATTTGAACTTGAGACTTTGCGGGTTCCACCGTGACGGTCTTCATTTGAGCACTCAAGTGTTCATAAATAATTGAAATTCAGACTCAAAAACACTTGATATATCAAGTTCGCATTAAGCTCGCCATAAAAGTAGCACGGCACAGATTGTTTTATGGAAAGCGTTCCGTTCAGAGGCAATATCGCGCTTATTACGCACCAGGTGCACGCGGGGTAAGACATTATCATGTAAAGATACTTTATGACGACCCGATCAGAGCAGTGGATAGTAGCACGCCGAGATCGTGGGTTCATTTGACCTGCCCGTGACTCAACCAATTGGAAACGATAACAGATACATTCTAATCTAGCTATGCATGCCTGGTCTGGTGATCAGATGGGTGACCATCCTGATGGATGTGAACTGATGATTATTCGAGCAGTTCTGCTCGGCCCATACTAAATGTCAGTCGTGAAGTCCAGGCTGCGGTCTTCCCCCTCATGAGTTCTCGCCTTGGCGTGGCGAGGGGGCTTAGTACCGGTGGTAGCGTCCAACCGCCGGGAAGCGAAGAGAACTCACTCAGGCGTGGCAGTGTAGTGTACTAGCCACCCACCCGCTTCAGCCCGCAAGGGCAACACGTGGGATTACGGGGCCAGTGGGGCCTGCAAGCGCCCTGAAGCGCGTGGTGAAGGCCGCGGCGCACAATCGGTTGGTGGGGGCCAGTGATCCGAGGCTGATCCCCCCTGTGCGTCGCGGCCCGGCGGGGCCGTACCATTGGTTGCGGCAGCGGAGCTGCCCTTTGGGTGGCTCGTGGTTGCGGGCCCAGTAGGGTCTGCGAATAGTGGGTGCCAGCGGGCCGGTGTGCGGAGGTGCTGTGGCTTGCATTGCACGGCGTCCACCGAGACGGCGAAAGTGTCTGCGTACTCCAGTCGCTTTCGTGGCCACCCCCCTTCGTTGGGGGGTCGGTTGGAGGGGGCCGCATTAGGGGCTAGCACTGGCGGCGGAGCAGTGCGGTGTTACTTACGGTAGGATCCAGCTTCGCCGCCAAAGTGCCATGGTCGAGTGCCGTGGGGTTTTAGTCGGTAGGAGTCCGACATAACCTCGTCGTCCCCCCGGGCAGCGAAGTATCCTTGAGGATTTTGGAATCACAAAAAAAAAAGGCTGCGGTCTTAGACTGCCCCGATAGCACACTGGGCAAATAAAATTATGTTGGAATATCTCTTGCACCATATCTTTTTTTTTGTATTTCGTGTTTGTCATTCGTGTTCCTCAACAATGTAAAATTGATTGAACAGTTTAAAAGAGGCATTTCATAAACTGACACTTAACCTGCGTGTCACAAAATTTCCCAAACATATCTCTCCCGTATTTTGAACAACAAAACCGGTTATGCCGTGTCAGAATAACCGGTTCTAGCCAGTTCGGTCACGTCTCCACAAACCGAATTAAAACTCCGACCAGCGCGGTGTCAGTCAGTATGAGAAACGTCAGGAAGGGTCGACCCGTTTCGCCGAAACTGGCAAGCATTGGGGGGTTGGGGAACTTGGGCCACTGGACGCCATGACAGGGTGCGTCATTTCTTTCCAATTTGTCCGTTTTGTCATTTAACAGACTTACGTGTGCGCTATTTGGTGGAACGATAGAAATGATCTGGATAATCTCTTACCAATATTGAACTGAGGTGCCAGTGACAGTGATCGGTGACGATCGCTGTTGTAAAGCAACACACGCCGGGTCGGAAATGGGATGGGTGACCTACGCGACCGAAATTTAGTAATGTGTATTTCGGGCATCTCCGTGCTTCGGAAGACTCGTTAAGCAGTTGGTCCCGGTTGACGTCGTTAGATGTCAGTCGTTAAGCCTAGTCGGAAGCCTTATAAGGTGGCACTTTTAGGGTGATGTTATGGCATACATTTAAAAACTAGGTTTTGTATTTTCCCACGATGACTTTAATTAATTCAATCACTGAGGGAGAGATGTAAATTAATACTGTTGTGAGACTATTTGAAACTGATACTGTACTTCGCAAAGAAAATGCATTTAGTCTAATTTGAAAATCAATCTCCAATAGGCAGGAATGAATCTCGCTAGAAAAAGCTTAGCTTTTTTAATGAGATTTGGAGCAAATAACAACACCAGAGGTGTCACGAGAGGCGTTTCTTGTCTTTCAGAAAGGAATACTCTCTTTTATTGAAGCTCCCGATGATGACCCCTCCTCGCAGTTTATGATAAAAATACCATTATTTTCTCGTTTGTCCACATAGGTCCAAGTTGTCGCATTCTCCTCACGTACCCCGACCCGCGGTGCCGCTGACGTGGCTTAATGAACCCCGCTCTCCCCTCAGTTTAATAGCTTCTCAATGTGAATAATAACTTCATACAGTACTACTCCGGAAGGGTTAGAACAAATAAGGTCACTAGGGTGAAATTTATAATAAGCATATTTTGTGAAAGTAACAGGTGCGAAGTTGTCCGCCTGCTGTACCAATTCATTGTTGCTATAAAGAAATATACATTAATTTCAGTTTAAGAATTATTTTTTAATTTTTTAAAGTTAAAAATGATTTCCCTTTAAACATAAAGCAGGAATTTTAGCAGTTTGAACTTTCTTGATGTTGTGTAGAGAATCTTTGATTTTATTCCAGACAAACATAGCAAAAAAAACTCAAGTAGGAACCTATCTAAGGTGCAACGGTTCTGCAGTGATCTGAGTACCTACATCATTATTTGGTTTATGGGCCGGGCGGCGAGGTATCCGTGAGGATTCCGCCACGCAAAAAAAGTGTATCAGCAACGATCGATGTGTCGGAGATGGGCTGGGTGACCGCCCGGTGGGTGTGATTTTTGGGCTACTCCGTAGTTCGGAAGGCACGCAGTACATAATTAAATACCATAACCGACCTATGTAGTCATTAGTCAAGCAATAAGGCTTCAGAAATAAAAAAACACATCTAACTGGACCAAAATTTGGCTTAGGTACCAAAAACTCATCATCCGAGACAACATTACCTTGTAAGCCCTGTCAAATGAAGTCATTCCGAGTATTAAGGTTTGATAATGACAGAAACTGGCAACGTCGGATAATTTCACCAGAAAAGTTTATAATCGACTTCCCTTTTCGGGCTTGTTCTTAATTGAGCTCGGCAGTTTTTCAACGAAATCTGTACTTCTCTCATAATTACAATTAAACCAATTTAGTATCTTCATCAACCCACTTTTTAAAATCAAACAGATTTTTTAAATACAAAATGCCTTCTTTTTTTTCGGTTGTGGTGGAGACGTATTTGGCTTTTTAGCAGTTGGTCTATAAACTTGACCCATTTAGCGTAACACGAGTGCCGGTTGAGACTCGAAGGGTTGCGGGTTCGATTCTCTTTCCAACACAAACGTTTGTTAATGAAATATTTTCTTTTTGCTGGGTCTGAGTGTTTGTGGTGCCTTTGTTTTTTTGGTTTCCGAAATACAAGGGAAAACCTAATCTGTGCCCAAGAGCAATGTATGTGATGATGTTTCATATTTTATTCATTTAAGATCACACGACCCATTGTTCAAAAAGATGATTCTATATTTCGAAAACTACGCTTATACAAGTAACACAATTTGTAAGTGACTTAACATCTATTTGCAATGTAATATGATATTTATATGATACAATAGAAATAGGCAATAAACCATTCAATATAATCTATCTGTCATTATGTCGAGAGCTGTCGACGTTATATTGCTGAAATTCAATGACCGAACATCTGTAGCACAAAGCTATCTGCAAAGTTTTGATCTAATTCAAACTATAAACTGCTTTGCAACTATTTAACTGATAACTATTGGGTTATGCCCTAAAGTTGTACCAACTGCCACCAAAGGGCCTAGGCAAGTAGGTATAGTCCACGTGGCATGGCGAAAGTTTTTGATCGGCTGAGGAATGTCACTCCACTGTACAGTCTGTTCGGAAAGTTATGAATAAGTTTTGAAATATTAGGAGAAAATGTTATTTAAGGATATAAGTTATCATTCGTGCAAAGAGTGCGGGTGTTGGACTGTACATGGGCGGTTGTTAAAAATTGATAGTTGACAGTACAGTGTGACACCTTTCATGTGGTGGTGAGAGTCGCTTTACATCAAAAAAATCCTATGGTTTTCTCCTAGTAACGCCGTTATCCTATGGCCTACATCTGGAACGCCCTTAGACACGATTTTGAACTATGGAGAGCCCTGCTCACAATACCATCGGGACGTCTTGATTTTGGTCCAAGCTCTACGACGACACTGCGACTCGGCAACCCCTCGTGGCAGCTATAAGTTAGCAAGCTGTTAAGCTTTAGCTGCGGATGTAGTCAGAAGTCAAAAGCACTTAGGGTAAGGCCTCATTAGCGCGTTGCGTTGCAACGTCGCAACCTCGATTACTGCGTCGTAAAGGTTTGTACATTCACAGGTTTCATTTTAGAAATCTGGTACACTACCACTAACGGTCAAACGGTACCGCTGTACCTATATAGTTCTCATACACTTTACATGGACTCGCCGCATTTGGTGAACGTGCCTGTGGCCGCCACATGATTCACGCTACACACTAGAGGAATCATACGAGCTTTCAGAGCGTGTTATACTATACAGTGTGTCTGGTCACCGATGTCGGACCCGTTAAGGTTCATTAATATAATGAATTTTATCAACAAATCCAATGTTTAAAAAAAAAATGGCGGCCATTTTTTTTCTTTTGCCGAGGCTGGGACGTTTCATTTATTTAGCAATATCTACCGATCTGCTGAACCTACAAGCATAAAAAAGGGTTTGATCTACAGCTGAAAGAGTAGACAAAAAGTAGATATTAAAAAAAAAAAAAAACAATAGCTCCTATTAAAACTCTTAAAAAACACTTGAAACGTAAAATTTAAATTGCAAAAATACAGTCTTATAAAAGATGAAAAAAATAGTAGATTTGTCGATAAAATTGACTATATTCCTGAACCTTAACGGGTCCGACACTGGTGACCAGACACACTGTATATCATTGAGAGGATAGGCATGACGAACAATTTTGAAATCTTCTTTCGTGATAAGGGTACACATGTTTTGTTTACTAAAAAAACTATATTTCGGTTTCAAAGGTCAGTTGAACAAAGTTTGAGGACATTATTCTAGTATTTTATCAACAGCGCTCGAAAAAGCTCGCAGGTGTCATGGCGTCCGTGTGACGTAACTCCAATGTAAATATCACGTGTCTGTCAAACTCACTTGTATGAAATATGACAGTGACATTTGTTGATTTCCATTATAGTGACGTCATAATGCGTGATTGACGTTTGAGTCAAAATGGCGAATTGCAGTATTTTATCCTTTTACTTTATCGAAAATCTGATTAATCTCAGATTTTAAAATCAAACTAAATGTGTCTTTTAAATCCTTTTAATATGTATTTTCCCCTAATGTATTCAAATCGTTGATTATTTGATACTGTCGTCATGCCTATTATACTGGCGGCGTTTTGTGGCCCGTGGACACTTCTAGCCGAAAGCCGAAGGGGAACAGTGGCAGGGATTCGTTCGGTCTACTGCCCACGCATCGCATTATATCTATACCAACTGATGCCTGCCGAAAGCGTTCGTATTTTGAAAGTGTTGTATCTAACGAGATACTTATGATTCACAGAAATAATCGAAGTGAGATACGGAAAAAAGCACCGAATAATTTCAACCATTTAAAAGTGTCGTTCCGAAAGTCTGCTTCAACGTCGCGATGTCACGAACGAGGAGCAAAGCCAGTCCTAAATTAATTAGAGCCCGATATCTGCCATCTTTCCTGTCGAGTTGGGGGTTTATTTCACTGGGACTTTTGATTAAAACCAAAAGGGGAAGATACGTCACCCGCGTGCCGGAAGTGGGCCGACAAAACCAGGTGATATGGACCAGGTTTCAAGCCAACATGACAGCGACACGTTTACGTGCACGTCTTTCGAACGTCATTATCATGTTCCAGTTTTCGAACTCACGAAGTATAAAGGTAACGTGTCTGCCACCTTGTTTACATGCAAGACTTGGACCATTCAAGAGACGGCACTTGTCGTGTCGGATCGGGAAAGAAAGCAACGACGCTCAAATGAGACATCTTGATTTCTGTCATCAGCTCATTCAAGCGACATGAACTTCACCTGAACTATTCGGTGGGCAAGCTGTACTTCAAACAAAGGAAGATCAGTGTTGATTGTTGTTATACTCCTTTCCAGGTCTGGTAAGGGAACTGTTGAACTTGATTGTAAAATTTTGGCTTGTAAAATGCTGCCACGTTAAGCAGCTAGTCCCAACTGATCTCAGTAAGATAAGATACACTTCTTATTAGTAGAGTGCCGTAAGGCATAAAAATGGTCGAACCTCGGAACCCAGGGCCAGTCAATGAATCTGTATATCAAGTATGAGACTGCATTATATAAACCTCAAATAAAAAAGTTAAAAAAAAAAATTGACCGATCTCGATTTTTTTTTCTTTTTTTTTTAAGTCAGGCAATGCCTTTATGCACCATGACACGCGACTAGGGGAAGCCGCGGGCCGTGTGTGGGACTCGCCCCTGAAGGTGACTTCAAGGGAATACCCACTAAAACCTGACTGTTTCACTCACACCAGTTTCTGTCCAGGGCCACAAGAAGCGTGAGCATAGCATTTGCGACACCTGGCTGGTCTTGCCCGTTGGGCTGGCGCCTTAAGAGAGGCCACCCGGAATTAGGCGGCCATCATCTTGGGTCTGCAGTGCAATGGCTGGGAGCCCCCCCGAGCTCCCGGCCTGCAAAACATATTAGGGCGGACGCTGGTCGTCCACCCTTCTACGGCGGCGTGTGCGCCGAGCGTGGCATGGTAGTAGAGCCTCCCGCTCTCGCACACGCTCAGCCTCCTCCTTCGCTACAAGTACCGCTTCACAAAACTTAGCAGTAGCGTCCCACCTCTCTTTACTGGTGGCCATCGCTCGAATGATCGAGGGGAAAGAGAGGTCCTGGCCGACGCAGGCAATAAGGTCCTGCCGCTCTTCAGACCAGGCTGGACACACAGCAAGGGTGTGGGTCGCTGTGTCCAGGGGTCAGCGCAATGATGGCACACGGCAGTAGGCTCCCGACCAATGCGGCATACTGTCAGCATTTGGCTGAGGCGGTACGTGAGGTGCCCGTGGTCTCGCTCCACCCACTCTTTGAGCATAGGCCTTACAGCCAACACTGTGTCTCTGCCAGCTGTGGGTTCTTCTAGCCGGTCAGTCCATTTTGCAATAGCAACTTGGCGCAGTTCATCACGCTTCCCTTCCATCTCCCGGGGCGCCATGCGGTTGTCATTGGCCACTTCAGTCCTCTTCCACTCGTAAAGAGCGGCAAGGGAGCGGGCTTCCAGGTCCCATGGCACTTCTCCAGCCAGAACAATTGCAGCGTCGTGGGACACCGTCCGGTATGCCCTGATAGACCTGACGGCCATTACTCTTTGCGCTTTTTTGAGCGACTTCACGCAGCCCGCCGCCAGGTCAACTGCCCAGGCGGGTGCACCGTACAGCGCAATTGCATCGTCGGACCGAGCACTTTGGCCCACCCAGATTAGGAAGGAGCCTAGACAGACCGCCAGCCGCAGCCTGCAGTTTCGGGCCCAAGCTCTCAAAATGGGGCACAAACGTCCACCTTGCGTCGAGTATCAGCCCAAGGTATTTTAGTGTGGTCTTCAGGCTAATCGTGACCCCGCCAAAAACAATGCCAGATCCTCTAGGGGGCGCGCGCCGCGGTCCGTGG
Source organism: Udea ferrugalis (assembly GCA_950022985.1). NCBI lineage: Eukaryota > Metazoa > Arthropoda > Insecta > Lepidoptera > Crambidae > Udea > Udea ferrugalis. Next base: position 2,640,339 of record OX465516.1, read on the forward strand.
AAGCATATTGCTTCGCACTTTTCAAGGGCGACCTTCAGGCCCAGGTTCCGCATTTTGGCGACAGTATGCGTCACCGCGACCGTGGCCAAGACTGCCGCATCTCGGTAGGAGTTCTCAACCGCTGTGACAAGGGTGTCGTCGGCATAGGCTGTTACATTAACTCCTCTAAGCTGGTCGCCCCTCAACCTCGACCTGCAGTCCCTAAAGATCCAAGATCAAGTTTTCAAGTTTGTAATAGTTGTTCTTTTTAAAATATGACTTTTGACTAATATAAATCAATGAAAACTCCAAAAAATTAATAATTGTTTATAATAATAAAAAAGAATTGAGAGCGCGGATTTTTTTTTTTTTTACATTTTTCTAAATACTATTAAAATCATATTTTCAAGGTTTATATTAAGATTCATTGACTGGCCCTGGATTCCGAGGTATAAACATAACGGCGCTCCACTATATACTGTTCCAACAATTTCGCCCTGACCCCGCAAGTTGAAGTATGACTCTTGAGAGCCTTCTACCCCACTGTCCAGTATTTACCAGATAAGCGTGGAAGCCATAATTAATGCTTTAAGCTGGTGAAATAAAATAATGTCCTCATAGTTGAGGTGAACTTCAAAATTCAACAATTTGAAGTTTGACTCGCAGTCTCATAGTTGCAGTCAAGCCTGTGCCCAGTGTAACTTCTATTCAGTTGTGTAAAATAAATAACTCAGGAAATGCTGACAACACTTTTTGAACGATGTCATTAAGGCTTAGCGGAGTGTGGGTATACCAGGCCCTTTATTAAGCACCCTCTACGCCCTTTGTTTAATCGTAGATCTTGGGTTACTTTAAAGGGAAAGCTAAAGAGTTCAGTTTTTCAAATTACAGACAGATGCTATCTCACCCTAATGGATTTTAATTAGGGTAGGAAATTCTGGATTTCTTTTTTGAATCCAGTGCTATGTTCATCAAGATTTCTTTTGTAAGGGTCCGTTGTCAAAATGGTGAGAATGGTGCCATTCTGCAATTTTCTCTCGAATTCACAAACGTCAATCAAGGTTGAGAACACCTTCAAAGTCATGCCGTTTTTTTAGTTCAAAAGAAATCTTATGGAAAGAAAGAAATAAAATGTATTGAAAACTAAACTTAGCACTAAAATGTACATAGCAAATAGTCACAAAAAACGTGTCAAAAAGGCATCCCCATCAGCATTTGCCGCGTTGGTTACAAAACCACCACAACGCTGGTTTTCAGAGGTCACCTTAGAGAAGAGGGAGGTGCAAGACTCAGGTATTTGTTTAACCTCCAGAATATTTAAAAACAAAAACAAACAAGCAATCAAAACAAAGCAAAACGGGACGGTATTTTGATGGTGTAGTCAACTGTGGTTGACGTTTGCGAGTTTGGGTAAATAGTACTTACGGATAGTTTGACTGCGAGTGAGCTTGGTGGCTCATGTTACTTATACTTTTTGATACGATTGTGCCGAAAGCGTCCTCGGGGCTTAGAGGTGACAATCGATCATCAACCGAACGAGTCTAATAATTCTATGTTGGGTTGTGAAAAGGTCACCACCTCAATCGGAATTCAGGGATGTTATTTTTAAGCTTCGTATTGAACGTTAACGTAAAAGAGATCGTCGTGGCCCAGTGGTTAAATATTCCGCTGGTTCTGAGTTTCGATTGGCTGGAACATCGACTTTGTGAAATGAAATACCTAAGAAACCCGAATAACGGCGGTAGGTTCGCCTTTTACCACGTTTGGATCTAATTCGTTTGGTGAAATGTGGGCTACTGAATGTTCCGTTCACCATGACAGCTATATACAATCAGTGTGCCTCTGACTACCACGTTATGTGATAATATCATGTGTACGTAGAACCCTCATTTATCAACTCATTTCACCTTGCAGAATCGTGCATTTTACCCACAATCCAAATTGGGAGTGTGGTATAATAATCGTTTTGGGACGAATAATATTCCTGGAAGTTTGCATTCAAGTGCAAATTTACAATTAAAACCGAACCGGAGTATTTGGTTTCACTATTAATTCGCTGCACAATCAGACGGTTAAACGAACTGTACCTATAGAATCTGTGATCAATTAAAATAAAGCTAATTTTAAAATAGGTAGGTATTACGTGATTACCAAAGTGTTAGATAGTGGTTTTGAAGTAAACGGTTTTAATAGCAGTTTCTGGTTTAGCACATGTGACATTCACATGGTGATTAAATAAAAACTCATTCTTAAAAGGGGTTAAAACATACCCTTATTAGTACAATAAATAAAGATGGGTGAAAGCTAGGCCTTAAAATTTGATGGATCAAAATAGCAAAATATTATCATTATGTTTTATTATTGTTTTTTGCATTTTCCATGCAGTATCCTTACTAAAGATCTGAAAACCAGCAAAAGACATTTGTTCATGTTGGCATCAGGCAGGAATCGAAACCGCATCCCTCATTATAATTATTTTGTTTTGTTTTAAAGTTAAGTTGAGCACCATCCAAACATTCAAAATGCTCTACTTGTATACGGAACAACAATATTTCGCACAAATTTTCAATTTGAACCGAAATAGCTCTGCTTGTCTCGCTGTTGCAGAATCAATTTATTCAGAAACTAATAAATGCATTTATGGACAACACTCGGAACAGATTTGACAAACACGAATATCTTGTATATACTTGGTTATACCGAACTGTTGTTTGGTTGTAACTGCATTCTAAATATTACCATTTGATTCCACATTTACATCAGGAATATAGCAAACTGAAGTAAAAAGTATGCATGTGATGTTGTCTCACATTTATTCCTTGAAAATGTTTCTACCTCCATAGGCCCTTCCCTTGTCTGTCTGTCTGTGTACCCGCTACCTCTTACTAAATCATGAACAATGAATCACGAATCAATCATCACGAATAATGTCCAGTGATATATTTTTATTAATCTAAACCCATTGGGATCCCACTGCTAGGTCTACATTGTAGAAGGAAATGAATGTAAAGCCCGGCAGATCGCTAGTATAAATAAAAACACCGGTATCACCAGTATATATTATCAATTAAAATGCGGCTGGAGTTGTGAATATGTCCCTTCATTAATTTCATATCGCAATAAACGACCGCTTACCGGAAATTGTCCATACACATCGGTTTCAGATTAATTACTTGAAGTTCGTTTTAAAATAGCAATGAAATTGTAGCAATTATTCGAGCTGTTTTTACCTTTAAATTACATTATTATTAATCCTGAATACACACTTTACACTACACCAGGCTAGTATTTTATGAATAATTATGAATAAAATTACATATAAAGAGAAAAATACAGTTTTATTTCCTCAAAGTTTAAAAAAGGTAGGTAAAGGCACCTAATTAACCTGTTACATGGATTTTTTATAGTTTCAATAATACACACATACGCCCAAATCCTAAACGGGGAGTTCAGACGCATGGTGACTGTTGCTACCACGAACATTCAAAACAGCCCACACTATCGCCGTATATATCCGTGTTGTTAAAACAACGATTTCGATTTACTCGGGTCAAAATTCCAATTAACTGTTCTGATGCAGTAATTTTTAATGATTTATAGCTTACACCAGTGTTTTTAAGCGTGAGCGATGCCGATTTATACCAATTTACAGGTCATATTAAAACCGAAATCATATGCAAACTGCATTTGTTTAATGCTGTTATTACCTTTAAATGGTTTTCGCTTAACGAATTTTTCGCGAATCCACGCATAAATCTTGTTCTGTGTATGCTAAATGCTCGTCCAGGAACATTAACAAGGAATGCACAAATTGGAATTCTCATTCTGGTAGCGTAAAGGGTTTGGGTGCAAATTGTTCAAAGGATTGAGGATAAACCCACATGCGAATATGAAATTTAGGAGCACATATTTAGGTCTAAAATATATAAGACTACGCCCTTCACCATAGTGAGTCTGCTGTTGATGCCTGAAACGAAGATGTTTTGTTTTACTATACCAGAAAACCCTCGCAGCGGAGGACGTGGTCTCTACATTCATGGCCAGGTTTGAGCCAGAATTGTCAGATAAATGTTATTGAAAACTTTTGTCACCCCATGAGCCTTTGGAATGGGAACACCAAAGGTTTAGAAAGCCAGTGTCGAATCGTTTACCTCGTCGCTCTAGCGAAATAATGACAAATTCTTACTCCTCTTTGAAATAACCATGGGAAATTATAAATCAGGAATGACGTAAGCAAGAATAAATATAGGTGTTTTGTTGTTTAAAAAAGCTAGGAAGCGTCATCGCTCACTAGTCCAGTCATTTAAGCTTAAATTAGGTAAGAATCTCGGAATTCGAGATACCCAGCTGCAAGTCTGTCAATACTTGTATATTGACACCCTAAAAGTTGTCTCAAAACCTACATATGGTAGGGTGTACGCAACTATTAAATTTCAAGGTCAAATGTCACAAAAATCGTTTTTTTTTTTGTGAATATCTCATTTCCTTTGGGTTTTTTGCTATTTGTATGTATTATCAATATTGTAGAATACAAAATTCTCTACGAATTTTGTTTCAAAAATTTTTTCATACGGTGAACCGTTTTCGAGATAGAGGGCGGAGAGCGCGCGGTCACAGCATCACTTCAGGTCAACCGGTGCCACCGGTCAAAAACTTAAAAAGTGAAAAAATGTGAAAAGTCTCGATCATCTTCGTTATCTGCATTACGTCAAGTCTACAGAACTTAATAAAGCTGTGCAGCTTTCAAATATTCCACCAACAAGTGCAGCTGCTCATCAACATTGTAAAAACAACAACGTGTATATTATCGAGTTCAAACTTGGTTAAGGCATGATTTGGAACCCCAGGTATGGGGTTGGGCAATGCGAAACGATTTTCGACAACGTTGTTGTTTTTACAATGTTGATGAGCAGCTGCACTTGTTGGTTTAATATTTGAAAGCTGCACAGCTTTATTAAGTTCTGTAGACTTGACGTAAGCCAGATAACGAAGATGATCGAGACTTTTCTCATTTTTTCACTTTTTAAGTTTTTGACCGGTGGCACCGGTTGCTGTGACCGCGCGCTCTCCGCCCTCTATCTCGAAAACGGTTCAACGTATGGAAAATTTTTTCAACCTAAATTTGTAGAGAATTTTGTATTCTACAATATTGATAATACATACCAATAGCAAAAAAATCCAAAGGAAATGAGATATTTACTAAAAATCTATTTTTGTGACATTTGACCTTGAAATTTAATAGTTGCGTACACCCTACCATATGTAGGTTTTGAGACAACTTTTAGGGTGTCAATATACAAGTATTTACAGACTTACAGCTGGGTATCTCGAATTCCGAGGTGAACTTACTAAAATGACTGGACTACACGGGTGAAATAAAGCCTGTCTATGATCCAAGATTCATATCAACGAGCTGATGTTCACTAAGAACATCATTTAAAATGTGTTTATTGTCAAATAATGGTCTTCAAAAGTGTAAAGTGTTTTAGAGTGGATTTTTCTGCATAACAGTAAATAAGTCTTTAAAATAAGACTGGTTTACCAAACGTGGAGTCAATACTAAATCTTCAGTGAACATTTTGTTGGTTCAGGGGCCAATCGGGGCGTAACTCAAGTTCCGACATAGACAACAGCGCGCAGTGAACATTAGAACTATAGAATCTGTTCTAAAGGGGTTTGAGTTAGAACATCCTGGTCTGGCCATGGTTCATGCCAAATGCACGTTGTATTTAAAATAGGATGGCAATACCAGCCCACAGTTAAAGCTAACTGGTGCGACACATGATACAATCTACGGCTAAAAATAAAGACGATGTTATAACATCGTTTTTTTCGTTCGTTAAAAATAAATTACTAAATGTTTGAAATACCTTTTTGCAAATAACAAATCGTCGCATGAATGTTTATTTTTCCAATCTCCATTTTCGACATTTAACACCAGAGACATTTATATCAATATTTTTAACTAACATTACAATATTATATTCTTTTAAATATCATATTCAACATAAAATATTAAAGGTATAAATTGATATACTTAATATTGAAAATATTATATTTATAAGAAATAAAATACTCTGGTGTAAATTGTTGAAAATGTAGATTGGACAAAAAGCATTCATGCGATGAAATGTAAACAATGTAGGTAATATTATTATTACGTTTTTGAGTTTCCTTAATGCTTCTACAATGATTGTTCTTGCTTAGGCGCACACTCGCTGACGGGAGACGGTCCAACGATAAATCTCTCACAGACAAACTTTTGGATATCGCCCAACAACGGGAATTAGTTTGTCAATGTCAAAAATGATTTGGACCATAAATAAAGGGTTTTTGGACATTTTGGGCGGCTATTAAAACTAGCAAGCAAGGTTGATACTTTTTAAAACATAAGATAATACTTAGGGGTTTTTAGGTACGTTGAGCAGTTGGTTTAGTTTGACGTCGCCAGATCTCAAACGTTATGCCTGGTAGGAGGCCTTCGGCTGTATTACATCTGAGGTTGCTCACTCACGTTACACCCGTCTTACAATCCGCACTGAGTCCGCGTGTTATAGTATGACTCGCTCCACCTCATAATTGGGGTGAGGCACAGGCCTCACGTCAACTATGCAGTGGGACGTGGGCCGTTAATGTAATGCGGGGTGCCTTTCATGACACGAAATTGATGAATGATTTTTTGAAATGAAACAGTTAGCCAACTCGCCACATGAATTCCAACAACTATGATAATGGTACGAGTACTTGATAATTATTACATTAGGTACTACCAGAGTAACAAAAACTGGGCCAACAGAGTTTTTTTTGGTAAAAAGCTACATTTTCGTTAGTTGGACACGGAAATTGAGATCAATCATTGAGGCTTGTCTGAAAAGACAGACTACGTTTTTATCGCGTTTGGGATTCGGTAAAAATACAAGGGAATCGGTTCAAATTTTCCGAGTGGAAACTTTTTGTCGCCTATTTTATAATTTTTTTGTTGCTGGGTCTTGTAAAGAGCTTTTCGCACTGGCCGTTTTTCCACTGGAATTTAATCAGGAAAAACTTTTTATTTTATTTTCTTGTTGACGCTTTTTAACCTGACTGTGCGACGGTAATGTTAATGTGTCTAAGTTTAATGTGTTTGGTGTTTATGTATGGATGTTTCTATGTGGCGTGGAGGAGAACAAACGCGTGAAGCCATTTTGATGATTCTCACGTTGATCAAGTCATTTTAAAATGAAAAATATGAATTTTACATTTCATAACATAAAGAGCATTTTCAAGTAAAGTAAGTAACTATCAAAGAAACGGAACCTTCAATACTAACACTACGCTCAACTTAACATCAGCACCCGATTTTTTATAACGAAAATTAATCTAAATTGAAAATAAATGGCTGAATGTTTCCAGGCCGCAGAGCTGATGGATCGGACCCCCGGAGCCGCATCAATCTTGTGATGGACCGGAACAGTGATATCTGACTTGAGCTGGGATCAATTACCATTTTTAGCACATAGTACAACACAAGATTTGCCTTACCTACTTACCAACTTTTATTATTATAACGGGCTGACTTTTGGAATATAATGGCGAACGATAAATCTACATTATACATATAAAACGAAGGCAGGTTTTTTACAACACTCTTATTGTTATTGATTTATGACGTCGCGCGGGATCAACTGTTCAACCTGTCATCCAATGCATGAAAGAGCCCAAAAATGCACCATCCATTGAAAAATAAACTGTAACGATCATCTTAGAATTACGGCTGTAGTCAGTAAAATACGACCAAATAGATATACCGTTGAAGAGACAACGGCTGACACTAGGCTGACCCCAAATAAATAGGGAGGCCCCCAACTTCCTCGCCTTAGCGTGGCGAAGGGCTTAGTACCGGTGGTAGGGTCCAACCGCCGGGCAGCCAAGACAACTCAGGAGTGGCGGTGTGGTGGACTTGGTCACCCACCCTCTGTGGCTCGTAAAGGCGCCAAGTGGGGTTGCGGGGGCCAGTGGAGCCTGCAAGCGCCTTGAGGCGCGTTTTAGGGGCCGTGGCGTACAATCGGTTGGTGGTGGTGTTGGTGTTGGCTCTCTATGCGTCGCGGCCCGGCGGGGCCGTACCGCATTGGTGGCCAGCGGGCCGGAGTGCGAGGGTGCTCTGGCTTACATTGCGTCCACCGAGACGGCGGAAGTGCCTGGGTACTCCGGGCGCTTTCGTGGTCTCCCACCTTTGTTGTGTGGTCGGTTGGAGGGGCCCCAATAGGGGCTAGCACTGGCGGCGTAGCAGTGCGTCATTACTTATGGTAAGGTCAGCTTCGCCGCCAAAGTGCTACGGTTGAGTGCCAAGGGGTATTAGTCGGTAGGATTCCCACATAACCTCGTCATCCCCCCGGGCGGCGAGTTATAGATGAGGAATTCCCCACGAAAAAAAAAGAAAAGGGGGCTCCTAAACAAATGTTAGCCAGGAGAAAGAAGAAGAAGCGATTAGCGAATTAATATGAATACTTATAGCAAAATTTCAGTCCGGGTGGTCAACCATCCGATACTACTGTATTTATGTTTTTACTTAAAGTTTATTCAAATAAAGCTTAGTCTATGGCGCCTGTAACTTATTTGCTGAGTTCTATTCTATATTATCTCTCTTTCCATATGCAAAACCATTTCTCCCAAAGATTTTAAGTCTTTTCGTCCTAAAAACAGGGAACGAATTGGAAGTGAAAACGTCCGTTGTAAATAGAGTGAAAGTTTTTAAGAGGAAATTTAAATAGCAGGAATAAACCCTTATTCGTTAGTTCAACTTAGTTTTTTGTTTGTTTTATGTTTGAATACTTTTTTTTTTAAATAAATTACATCCAACTGCAAATACCAGTACATTTTACTGCAAGAAAGCAACTAGTTTATTCCATCACTTTATTTTATGATAATGTGTAGTTCAGTGGGGAGGTGCCCGCAGTTGTGACAGTGATCGGCGACGTTCGCTTTTGTAAAGCAACACACGCCGGGTCGGAAATGGTATGGGTGACCACCCCGACCGAAATTTAGTGATCTCTTTATCGGGCATCTCCGTGCTTCGGAAGGCACGCTAAGCAGTTGGTCCAGGCTGACGTCGCTAGATGTCAATCGTTAAGCCTGGTCAGAGGCCTTAGGGTGGCTTGATAACTTCTGACATTTAGGTTACTCACTGACCTTAAACCCCTCCAACAATCCGCACTGAGCCCGCGTGTTGGAGTATGGCTCGTTCCACCGCATAGTTGAGGTGAAGCCTGTGCCCAACAGTGGGACGTATATAGGCCGTTTATGTTATGTAGTTCGATGTTAATATAGTTACATCCGAAGAATCGACCCATCAGCTAGTATCCCAGTAGCACAACTGGATCAACGCTCGGTCGCCCGGCAGGTTCAAATCTCGCCAAAAAGAGTTTCTTTCTTTGGTATTTCTACCCAGTTTTATGCTACCGAAGAAACTATCACTGCATAGTTTAAAACAAAGTTGCTTTCTCTGTCCCTATGCTTGCTTAAATCTTAAAAACCACGCAACGGACTTTGATGCAGTTTTTTTAATAGATAGGTAGAATGATCAAAGAGTTAATAATATGTATAATTAAATCCTATAGCCGTGCAAAGCCGGGACGACTTTAAGCAGCAGAATTAATTTTATTTATTGTTCAGCATTTGAAAATGTATTCAACTGTTTTTGAACTTATCACATACCTACTGCTAACTTTATGCGAAGTAAGAACAATAAATTATAATACATTATCTAACTAACTAACATTCTTCCTTGGTCGGTTACCGCAGGTCGTTATCTGGCTGATGAATATAGGGCAGACACGCGAGCGACCGGCCCGGGCAATCGATCAAGTGTCTGATTCTGCATTTGCACTGCGACTTAGCACCTTTGTACCTATTTACTTGGTTACTGCAGACTGTATACCTGTGTTAGTTAAAATTATTACTGTTCGCCTTTTTTACTTCCTCCTGATATTGTAAATGCGGAAGTTTGTATGTCTGCTGGATGGATTTAAATGAAACTTTACAATGATATTGCTTATGCATCTGAATAGAACATAGGCCAATTGTAGCCTATAAAGATAACTAACTTTTTTTTAACCTAAGTCCACGCGGACGAAGTCGCGGGCGGCCGCTAGTTAGACTATTAGACCTAAAGGTTTGAACTTAAGTGCTACCAAACTCTTCACCGAGGTTTTTAGTAATTTGATACTTAATAATCTTTTGACTCGCCCTGGAATCTTCATGAGATCAAGAGGAAGAGCCAAAACAAGATGAAAAAGCGCAGGATGTAGTGGAAAAGCAAAGCAACGAAACCTGATCCCACCAGTATGTGGAATACTTAGCAGGGAATAGAAAGTGATCTCGAAGAATCTTAAAGGACCGCTTCCTGTTCCTTTTTGCTTCGAAGGGTTTCACAATTCCTCTTGTGGTCCTTTAGAAGACAAACACCAGCATTTCCGACTTCCTCATGATAAACGTGGGCATTCCGTTACTTACATTAGCTCTCACCGTACGCGAACTCTACCATGAGCTATCATCAAGTTATACTGACCTTTCTTATCTGTTACTCCAGTCATTTTGTACAACACACAAAGCTAAATTCTTGCGACCTTTATCAGATCATCCCTACACCTTGCGCGTTGGCGACGTTTGATGTGCTTGGCTTCAACCATTCAAGAACTTTTTGGCCCCAACGGCCATTAGTTTTTGGCGCTTTGCGCCTCATCCACTTGGTCCCTTTAACCTGCTGACCCGCTGGACTATGTCGCTATTTAAACATGAATGTACATGATTGTATCGTCTAAACCGAACACTGGCAGTGGAACAGCCTTGTAATTGAAAAGGAAGGCGGCATTGTTACGCACGATCTCAAGGGGATGGGGTTCGGGCCCGGGAACCAATTACAATGGGGCTACATACACGTTGTGTACGTACATTTCCTGGAAATTGGATATCAGTTCGAGGTTCCTGATTGCTGATCACCTGCTTTAATCCTGTTAGTCAGAATGATTTAAAACACTGACTATTTTTCAGCGCTCGATATTTATAAAAACAGAATCATCTCAGTGTGAAGATGTAAGTATAAGATATTAATTTATTTATTTTGTTCATCACTAAACATTTGAGTCCCGGGCTCTTCTTATAACCAGACCAGAGTGCTTAATCTCTGGGTTAGCCCTCACACACTAAAAATCCCTATTTTTCAGTATGAAAATGAATTTGACGAAGAAAGTCTATGATATTCAACGAACACAAACTTTGCAATCTTGCTGCGATACACAAAACTTGCTCTTAACTATCCTGTGACCGCCTTCTGAACTACACAAGATAAATAAATAATTCTCTTCCAACCTCGCTCCAACCTTCTCTTCCAAACTGACCAAATGGTCAGTTTGAACAATTGAAACACATCAAACATTCAAAGACCTTGGAAGACCTGAACATAATGCTCGAAGATCTCGGTAATGCTTCTCAAAGAGTGGGTCTTAGGATGAACATGGACAAGACGAAAATCATGTTCAATGCCCATGTTGCACCCGCTCCAGTTAACGTTGGGAACATTACACTCGAAGTTGTTGACCACTATGTTTACCTGGGACAGGCAGTCCAATTAGGTAAGTCCAACTTCGAGAAAGAGATCTCTCGTCGAATCCAGCTCGGATGGGCAGCGTTCGGGAAGCTCCGGCATATATTCGTGTCCGAAATCCCTCAGTGTCTCAAGACGAAAGTCTTTGACCAGTGTGTGTTGCCAGTAATGACATATGGGAGTGAGACGTGGTCGTTCACTATGGGTCTCATAAGAAGGCTCAAAGTCACTCAGCGAGCAATGGAGAGAGCGATGCTTGGTGTTTCCCTGCTTGATCGAATCAGAAATGATGAGATCCGCAGGAAAACTAAGGCAACCGACATCGCTCGAGGGATTGCATCGTTGAAGTGGCAGTGGGCGGGACACATAGCGCGGAGAACCGATGGCCGTTGGGGCGGAAAGGTTCTTGAATGGCGACCGCGTACCGGACGACGTTCCGTGGGCAGGCCCTCCACAAGGTGGACCGACGATCTTGTCAAGGTCGCGGGAAGCCGCTGGATGCGGACAGCGCAGGACCGATCGTTGTGGAGATCTTTGGGGGAGGCCTATGCCCAGCAGTGGACGTCGTTCGGCTGACATGATGAAACATTCAAAGCTGAAAGAGGTACCTGTGGCCCAGTAGATCGGTGACGATCACCGTTGTGAAGCAACACTTGGTGAGTTGGGAATGGGATGGGTGACACCCCTGAACGAAACTTGGCACGTTGAGCAGTTGGTCCCGGCTGACGCAGCAAGATGTCAGAACGAGTTAGTAGAGTTTTGTTTTTGTGTTTCGATCGTGGTGTTTCGTTTTTTAAATTATCATTTTGTAATCATAGCACAGGTGTGTAGATAACGCGTCTGATTTGTTCACATCTATTATTCCAAAAAACAAATGTTCAATACCAATACAATAATGTTCAAAGCAGTTTTTTTAACTACGACAGTCTAACGTCAGCAATGAAAGCATTTTGACCGTTACAACGTCATTCTAGAGTATTATTATTTCAACCCCTTCATGTCATATCATATGAATTCCAATCGACAGAAACACAACCCATTATCAGCCCCACAAACCCTCGACTTGAATCAGCCATGTATGTATGGCTCGATTGAGACAAAACAACAATCGGATCGTTTTGATACAAACACCGGATTTACGGCATGATGCACAGGACCAAATACGGAATTAACAATACCTCTTCCAAGTAGGGTAGCCAAGCTTATTGATGGTGAGTCAATTAATTATATTAAAGATAGGAAAACCAGAAAAAGACATTTGGTCTGTTGGCGTCAAGCGGGAATTGAACCCGCATCTTTCGCAAACCTACTGCACTAACCACTGTGCTACCGAGACCATTAACAGACCGGCCGAATTTTTCTGATATATTTTACCTGGCAGCTAGGTTTGTTTCACCAATGTTTAGGCATATACCTTAAACAGTCGCCCGGTTTTTGAAAGATGCGGGTTCGATTCCCGCCTGACGCCAACAGACCAAACGTCTTTTTTTGGTTTTCCTATCTTAAGTAAGATGATAATGCATTATCCCTAATGCAAAAAAATAAAAATAACCTAATTTATTATTATTTTTTAATTCATATTCATCTCAACAATTATTTATTAGCAGTTAAATTGTCAGCATTAAAAGAATGCGTGTAGAGCGGACTAATAAATGTCTGATGTAATTAGAAAAGCAACTTTTTAAATAAAATTTAAAAGTATTTCGCCTATTTTAGATTTTCGTGACGCATCAGCTGACAATGTCAGCAGACATCAATTTAATAGCTATAACCCCAAGTTCACAAACATCATTTAACGCTAAGCACGCGCTCAAGCTCATGCTTGCATCGATTTTTGGCATAAATCCTCGTCATAAAACTTCAGAAGCCCACATTTCGCCGAGGGAATTGGAACCCAACGTGGTAAGGGGTGAGCCTACCGCCGTTTTCCAGGTTGCTTGGGTTTTATATCGGTGTTTTCCATCACTGGAGAGTTAGCCGCAAATTGTACAATGAACACAAAGTAGGTGTATTCCGACAGGATTTGAACTCGGCGAAATGTGGTCTTCTGAATGTTCCGTTCACCATGACGGCAACAATCAGTGTACCTCTGACTAACCCATTAGGGATATGGTCGTAAGGGTATGTTATAAAACTCAAAAACTAGAGTCTTACAGATTGATTACTTCCAGAACTAACCAGGCAAGGTGGAATAAAATCAATAGACTGGTCCTTGAAGGTTTTTGATAGTTTGATGCATTGTGTCTTCTTCCAAAAACTGTTTTCAGGAAAGTCTCTGAAAATTCTGCAGTGCATGGTAGCCCTTCTTCAAACCCCCGTTTTACACCCAATAACCATTCCAAGGGATTTATAAGCAATTGAAGGGAGCCTATCAATGCGTCCTCTGGATTTATAGCACTTTAAGGATTCCATTCTATTAGATTTCTGATATCTGAAGATTAATTCCGTAACTTGCTCAGTAGTCTGCTTAATGTGCTTGGTAAGTGCCGAAGTTTTTCATTTCGAATGATAGCTTTTTTCAATGTGTCCCAGCCGAGTACAGACCCTCGACTTAAATGGTCAGTTGAAAAAGTTTTAAAAACTTATAACTGAACTTAAATTAAGTAACACCACTGTAGAACTTTACCGAACACACGTATGCTAATTTATTGACTAAAACCACTGAACAGAAAAAAAGCGCTAAGTGTTCATTTAAAGTAAAAAAAATTCAACCATGCTTGTCAAAATGCAAAAATATTCCCACCATTGATTGTTCAACCACTTAAATACAATTTTGTTAGAGCAAAAAATCTCGCATTAAAAGATTATGCATATGAAAATACTTAATTTTACCAAGTTATCTCTAACAGGTCGAAAGAAGGGAGACAAAACCTTCATTTAAAAAAAGCATTATCTTACTATGGAAAACCATGACCAAACTAAGTACCTACCCAAAGGTTGCGGTTCGTTAAATTCGTCTTTCAGTCTCTAACGAATGTTTTTGTTTCCCCTCTCTAATGCCTTTTTCGCGTGGCGCTTAAAAATTCAACAAAAGAAATAAAAAACAAAGGAATTGTTCGCGATCCCTTTTTGAAGAACTGTGTGGTATTGAGGAATCCTTGTTGCAAATAAAGGGAAGCCATATGACTTACGGTTGGATAAATAGGCCTTAAAATTACAGAAAAGGTATCGACATGCTGTTTTCTTACTATAACTGTCTTCAGTTTGTCGGCCTAATAAGTTAAAACAAAAACTATCGTTTTGTAGCTAGTATTTCTAATTGACTTTTATACTTGAGCGGTCAGCCAAGCAATTTCATTGTTTTAAAACAAAATTTTAAATAACGGTGGAAGTTTTCACCCAGTGGTCAAACGCCTTTTTGAACAATTTATCTGTATAATCTAACGTACCCAAACAAACCCTTCATCTCACCCAATTTTCCCTCATCCAAAAAACATTGACACATTACCTCCGAGCGCTGTCGCGTTTCCCGCCAAAAATCAACAAAATATCGACCAAAGACAACAGCCGGGTATTTTTTATTTAGCGCCACGAGACGTGCCTGGCAAAGGAACCGCAGAATTCAGCCGGGGGCTGGGCTTTGTGAAATATTTACACTCTCCGCACTGAATCAATCTGGGGAACGGAACGTACAGATTACGTGGGACCGCAATATTTTCCTTAATTGGACCCCCTCTGACAGACTCCGAAGAGCGATCTTCACCTTTTTAGCCCAAATAACTCCTTCTTCGACCCTGATTTTGTTATTTTCCTAGGTATTCCGATTTATTTTGGGTGGACACCTAACTATTTTTAAGTAACTTTTTGGTCATAAAATGATATAAAAAAAAGCTTACAATGGTTAACAGCAGGGTTACCTTTTTTCTAATAATACTCGTAGAGTATACAAAGTATCGTCTGAGAAGAATATCGAACAGTACTTCAGAAAAATAACAGTATTTTATGTTTTAAAGACCATTTTTAGAGCCTTTAATACAGCTCATTCTTTTCTTTTAAACTTCTGTGGGGCCTCACCCTAATTTTGACTACAAATTATACGAAAAGCATTTTTTTCTAAATTAATAATTGCTCTTTATCTATCCTCCTACCACTTTCCATTCGTTACTGAAAAACTCTTTCAGTGAACAAACACTAAGTTGGCATTTACAGTATTTTGTATACTTGATTTTTGTGCAACAGTTGGAAGCTGTATTTTTTTTTTTTGTATTGTATGAAACACTTTAAGTAGGAATTAAAAAACATATATATTTCAATATTTATCTGAGATTATTCTCCTGTAGGCACGTTTCAAAACAACTAACACTACTACTTAATGAAGACAGAACTTATATTCAGATATTTACTATATTTTGAGCAACATACTAAAATACTTGGTCTGGTAGATCTATATGGTCGCGTTGGTATTGGCGATCTATGACTTCAAATCTGGCCGGAACACTTACTTTATGTTCCGTGAACAACTGTATATGCTAACTTCCGGTAATAACGGCACGGTAGGTTCAAATTCACTCAACGAAGTTTGAGCCTCTCAATCCATGCTCTCCATGACGGCAACTATCTGTGTGCCTCTGACTACCTCGTTTGGGAAAGTTTTAAAAGTATGGAGAAACAGAAATATAAATAATTTGCATGAATGCTACTCCTACTTTGATAAGTTCATAAATCTTGATTTGGTCATAATGCCAAAATGTTTTCGCAAAGACGTAGTCTCTTGAAGTTACCATTACCAGTAAGACAAAAACTGAAAAATAAGTGTCTTTTCAATGCAGGTGCAGGTTATGTATGAAAAAATATACATAGGTCAATAAAACCAAAAATAAAACCGAAAAAACTCGCTTTACCCACTGTATTTAAACAAGTCCAGTAACAAACCGGGCCTTTATTTACTATTTTCCCTATAAAATACACAGCCATGATATTTTACGACGTTCGCAAAAAAGGTATAACCCTAAAATATAGAAGAAAAGTCCCAAATACACCCGCTATCAAGTGTAATGGGCCTTTTTAATAGATGCTTAGGGGACATGCTGTCCCAGGGTTGCTTGTGGTGCGCAAGGATTATGTTTCAGGGCACCGAAGACCCGCTAACGTGTAGGAATGGGCCCTATGCGGGACGGGTTGGGTGGTCCGTCAGACCTTTTGTGTGGCATTGTTGTTGGCTATCCTTTGATTACACTTGTAAAGGGTTAAAACTCCTATGACGTACTTTACATTTGTATTTATATGGCATTTACGTCTAGATGGATACCACCAACTCTGCCAGTAAAATTTAACTCATAACGTTTAATGTTAAATATCTATACAGATTTGCCTTATCCTCCATGCCTAAATGGGATAATAATTTGCGCCATACTTACTAGGCTTTCTCAAATAACAGATAAGTACTTAGGTTCATATTTTCCACATTATTTTTAAATGATTTAATCATTGTTGTGTAATACATCATTTTTTTAAAAACCAGCTTCAAGTTTGAAGACTTTTTACAGTGATACCTTTGAAATGAGGTCTTCATGAATACTGTTCTACTTTCTTGGAAGATAGAAAAAAATGCATAATAATGTAATGTTAACAGAGTTTGTGCCTTGGAAATACGAGAAGTAGTAACTCATGAAGTATGCAAGACGCGCCGACTGCGCAGCGTCGCTGCCAACGCGAAAAATGAGATGCATCAGGTAACCAACCTACCTACCTACTTTCATGGACTTAGAGCTTGTTTACACTAGCGGCGAGGCGATCTCGCAGTGATAGTTGCGCAATAAAATAAACGCCACGAGGGGTATCGCCACAGTACACAGAGAACAGTAAAATATCTACATACAAACTCCCGCTCTCAGTTTGAATGTGTGAGTGCGCGTCACGATTTCACGCACGCTAGCATAAAATAGGGGAGAATAGGGTGGTGGCAGTACGGACGGGCTGTGCCACGTGTCTGTGTGCACGCCAGGCTAATAACTCGGCGGGCGGCCTTAGATAACCTACTGTTCATACTGTGGTATCGCGGCGGTATCCATCAGTCAAATTCAAAGCGGGCTTTGCGGCGAGCTCACGGCGTACTCACGGCGTTCTCGTGGCGTTTATTTTATCGCGGAACTAACGCTGCGTGATCACAGCGTGCGCTCGCGGCGAGATTGCCTCGCCGTGAAATCGCCCAAAAAATGCCAGGTGTGAACAGGCTCTTACTTTCAACGTAGCGTAAGTTTATTAAAAGTTGTAAAGAAGTTGCTAGAAGCCCTTCTGAAGAAAGCAACCTGCTTTCGTTTCCTGGAGTCGATAACAAGCTTCGATAATTGCACCAATGTCATTACATCCTAGCGGCCGCCCACGACTTCGTCCGCGTAGACTTGAGTTTGAAAAAAAATGTGATAAGTATATCTTTATAAATTGTAATTGTAATGTCTTTTTCAGATGCATAAACTATTTTACTGTAGAGTTTCATCCATGTAGTAGTTTTTACGTGTAAAAAATGGAGTAACTTTTCCCGTTTCCCCAACATTACCATTCACTGCTCTGCTCCTATTGATCGTAGCGTAATGAAAAGTATACTATAACCTGCCCAAGAGTATGAAGAATAATAGTCGCTAAAAACCGTCGAGTGGTTCTTGTTTCTGTAACGAATATACAGCAGACAGACAGACAAAAATTTTACTGATTGCATTTTTGGCATCAGTAGCGATCAATAATCACCCCTTGATAGTTATTTTTTAAATATATTTCATGTACAGAATTGGCCTCTCTACAGATGTATTATAAGTATAGATTAAGAAATAAAGAAAGAAAGATATCATTTATTGTCACAGATAGATAATTACAAAAATAGACACATATAAAAGACTCAACAGTAATTTTTAGATTCACTGTGACAAGGGCATCTGGATCAGCATATGCTGCAACGGTCAAAGACCTGAGCAGCGCTGGTTTTCAGCCAGCGCCGTTCTCTTACAGAATCATCCTAAATATTTTGTGAGTAGCCAACTTCATTTATACAACTATTAAATACAATCTTTGAATATAAAAGCAAACGAGAGGAAGAAAAAAAACACAATAAGCACCTCAACCAATGCCTACAACTTAACTATGTCTCTGCACTTTGAATGCGGGATAATAATGACCTATGCAGTTCTAAATCATGTATTATTCAAATATACCTAGAAGGTTGCAAAACTTGCGGATTCTACTTCTACACACTGTCTTGGATTCTATGTCACGCAAAATAAATATATTGTCATATTTAAGAAGCCCATAAAATTTGCTTTACATATTGAAAAAAAACTTATGTTTATACGTGGTACGTCGGTGATAGCGTCACATTTAGGTACAGTTTAATATTAAAACAATAAATATTTAATTCGTTTATGGGAACCATGTCTATTTTAAGTTTATTTTGTTTGGTCTATTTGAATGATCTTATTTTGTTTGTTGTTTAGTTTCTAAAGTTTGCTTTGCTTAACTAGTGGCGCTGCGTGAAGTCATGTCCGGCGTTCAATGATTTTTCATCTTTCACCATTAGACTTCATTTCAGTTTTTCTATCTAAATATTGTCTGAAAAGGACCACCTTTATAGTACTTGAAATTTAAGTATGTTCTTATTCATCACTTCTGTAATCGATACCTTTGTGCAATGCAGTAAATAATTATTATTTCTGTTCCTCACATTTTTGCTTACTTATAAGCAAACTTTGCATCAAGACAAGCGATAAACTTTCTACTTGATGTACCTACGTGAAACAAAGCGTCTTAATTCTAAGTTGGGTGGGCGGGGGATGCCTAAGTACCTAAACTCCGGTGTTTACGTACGAACAGTTCGCCCGTGATTTTGTCGCCAACTTCGCGGAATAACTTCTGGAGTTCATGTGTGACTTCTGTTTGCATTGTGTACTTGATTAGGTTAAAAGACTTGAGACGAATTGTTTGGTTCTGTGACGATAAAGCAGGGAATCTACGTTTCGTAATTAAATTCCGTAGTTATGGTTAAACTAATCAATCTCACAACCTTTTAACAACTACGACTAAATCCCAAACGGTGTAGTCAGAAGCACTCTGTAGCCAGCACAAACCGCTAACGTTTTGGTAATCGAAAAGTGAAGGATACTTTTTCTATTTTTCCTATGCCTTTAAACAAAAAGTATCGTTTACCAAAACGTTAGCGGTTTGTACTAGGTAGTATACTTACCGATTGTTGCTTCCAAGCCGCGTATCCAATAGGCAACAAGTGACGCTCAACATGTACGGCGACGTTGCACAACAGCGCGCGTAGTTTCTAACATGACGCGCGGCCTGTCGTTTGATACTATGCGCTCCGATAGAAAATTTGCGCGGCGTTGATTAACATGAAGAGCAACATGTTGTAAACCTGTCGCGCTTCTGTTGCCTAGTGGATACGCGGCTTTTTGGTGAACGGAACATTTAGTAGCATTTCACCGAACGATTTTTTGTACACAATGTAGTAATTGGTGACTCTATCGCCGTTTCCTGGGTGTTTTCTGACACCGAAGAGCTATCCGCAAATTGTACAATGAACAAAAAGTAGATGTCCTGGCCAAGGTTGAACTTGGGAATTCCTAAATTCCGTGCCAGAGTATTTAACCATTGGGTCACGGCTCTAACGAAAATAGTCCTATAAAATATGGTATTGTGTCAATGCAGAGTTTTCTTTGTTATCCAGACGAATTTGATTACCCTACCTATCACAATAATGGAGTTCTAAAAGACGATTCAAAAGATTCGTTTAAACTTATGAACTTACACTTATCGGCTTCTAACAAGTGCCCATAAACAAATCGAGACGGGAGTTCACCGCGAAAGGGTCCGAAGGAGACTCGAGATCAAAGGTGGAGTCGATAGTACTTAATGCGGCTCGAGCTGAGAAACTTAGGGGAACATATGGGAATGTTCGACTGGAGGATTACTTTAGTTTATCTAAAGGTAATTTTTGGGATGTTTTGTTAAAAACTTAAGGTGCTAGCCGGAGACATTATAGATTCGACTTTGAGAAATACATTGCAATACTACCTCCCAGACTGACGAACATGCACGTGTAATGTAAAGAATGCCTCCAGGCATTAAGTCCGCCAATTGTACTTTTTTTCTTAATTTTGTGCAATAAATAAATAAATAAATATAACATTGTAGATTCGTCTTTGAGCATTGCATCACAATACTACCTCACTGACTGACGAACATTCGTGTGTAATGTAAAATTTAGCATAGATATGAATTTCGAACGTTCACAATTGTTTGAGTTAAGTGGTGTTACAAGTTGTATCAAAGACATTAAGGAAAAAATGGATTGCCGTTCGTTACTCTCGCTGAAACTCGAGAACGGCTGGACTGATTTGGCTAATTTTGGTTTTGAGATATTTGTGGAAGTTCAGGAAAGGTTGTAAAGGTGAGTAAACATGGAAAACGTTAGGAATACCTATTTGGAAAAAACTACAATAAAGCCTTTTCATAGCAACCATTTCTACCTGTCAAACACTAAAAGTTTGAGAACAGAACAACGTCTGCGGGGACAGCTAGTTTATAATATTAATAGAAAGTTTGATCTCACCACTTATTGTAAATTATAACAGAGCTAAAATTTAAGCACGTTAGAGTTAAACTTACATTTACGACTAGAAAAGCAAATAAGTGAAACATTTCGTTGTAACACGATGAAAACACCAGTTTCGTTCGAAAGTTTCGAGTTTCCTGCTAGTTAATAGGTGCCTAATCTCTCTGAAATTGCAGCTAAATGATTGTGAATAACAACGCTATCTGCACTTTAGAGTGGTCTGTGTTTAAATTCAACTGAGGGTTCTGTAACTTTAGTTGTTATTTGTGGTATTATCTGCTGGTTATTCTGCTTATTTTGCTTGCATTGCTTCGCCACGGTCTACTTTCAATAGGGTAGGTGTCTGTAATTTTTTTTGTTCATTATCGAAAGACCTTTCATTTATGTAAACAATCCTAAAATAATCACTTCATTCTTCGTTCAGGGAACGTGACGTCACGTCCACTGTTTTTGTAAGGAGCGCGTAAGAAATTTGTTTGGCAGCTATATTAAATATGGCGTTTATGAAAATGGTCTCCTAACATAATTGCTTCATAATAGTATGAGTTACAAAATAGTGATAATGTTTTACAAAAAAATTACATTTTTGGAATGGACTTGCCCACCCAAGTTTGCAGGCTTATTGTGGCCTCATTTTGAAACAAATTTCGATTGTGGTTCCACAATAACATTCGATATCAATTATTATTTTCAGGAAACATAAAACGCCATGCAAAATGACTCATAGTCAGATGACTATGAGTGATATCTAGGGTAGATTACCCTATGTAACGCCACAAATACAAATTAGAAATAACACTTGTTCTATGGTTTTATGTTGGTTAAAAAATAATAATATTAAATATTTATTTCAACCCATAAAGGTCATAGCACACTATTCCAGCACGGAAACTACACGGCTCCGAACCAGCAATTATCTTGCAATTCCAATTTGCGACATTAGTTGTAAGGACGCGAGCTTCGAGTTTAGTGGTATAGCAGCGGTAAGTGCGCTGACAGCTCGCCGTTAGCTCTCCGTTGGCTTTCTCATATCAATATTGCAAAATATATTGTATCATCATAACCTGATGCTCAAATTAGAATAGCAGGATATGTGATGGGTAGCAGCCGTGCAGTTGCGGCGCGCGGTATGATGGGCTATTGAGTTTCAGAAGTATCTGACCCTCATATTACAAACACTGCTTATTATGAGGTGGAGATATCTGTCAATCTAGGTGTTATGACACTCCGTCCCACTATCGCTACTAAGATACGGACACCTCATTTCCTAACGTAATCCAATCAAAACTTGTCCGTGAGTGCGATGGTGGCTGTGTCACAGTATAATCTTACAGTAAGCTATCTACATACAAACGTGCCACTCTCGGTTTGAATGTGTGCGTGCGCGTCACGCGCCGTGTCGCGATATCACGCACACGCAATTTCACGCACACGCTAACATAAAATAGGGAGGCATAGGGAGGCGGCAGTACGGACGGGCTGTGCCGCGTGTCTGTGTGCACGCTAGGCTAATAACTCGGCGGGCGGCCTTAGATAGCCTACTGTATGGTTTATATTGTGGCTGTGTACAGTGTGAAAGATGCGGTGTGAATACGTGGCAATGCCCCCTTTCATTTTTTTTTTTTTTTTTTTGATTTGAAATAAGAAATTTGCTTCCCTGATTTTTATTATTATTTTTTTTATGACGCCCCCTTTCATTAATTTAGTTTCCGAATATTTTTCATCTATATATTTTACATTGATGAAAAATCATTATCAGTGTGGAAGTATAATAGATGATAACATTAAATGATTTTGAAAGTTCCATTACATCAGTCGATAGATAGTGTTTATTGTACTAAAACAATACAGTGGTATTAAATTATAGGGACCAATCAGGTCTCTTTGAGACAACCTTAAGGTCAGAAAAGTAGGTGAGTAAGGTAAATAGTAAGATGAGGGAAAAAAATGGTTATTAGGTGAGAAGATACTTACAGCATGAAAAAGACATATTTGACAAGTTTCTTACTAAGTACTACATTCATAAACACAATAAAATTGTGTTCTCTCTAAAATTACGATAAGCGATAACATCAAAACTGGACTTGTTTCTTCAATTTGACGTATAAGAATTACATTCCCTCAAGATATTTGCTCAGAGAGACAGATCCGATGCCAACTATAACATGCTTCACCTCGGAAACTTCAATAATCCGCAAAACACATATTGGGATCAGAACTTTTGTGCCCTGAGCAGGCATTTAAGCACTATCGGGAGAACCTCTTTCTGTCAGCTTAGCTTTGAGGGTTTGCTTTTCTTTGATATGTTTTCTTTTGTGATTTATCTTCCTTTAGTTAACTTAAGGGATCATTTATTAATACAAATGGTACTTAATTAGTTACAACTTATTCAACTTTTATTACAGCTTCTAAATTCAAAGGTAAACCTAAGACAATATAACATTAATAGTGCAATAACATCATTGCATTACTATCAACTAGATAAATTTAAAAATAATCATCAAGTAGACCAGAAAAGTTCAGCCGGTCTGCTAGGGGCTTGATAGCTTAGTGGTTAGAGCAGCCACCCGTTTAGCGGAAGACCCTGGTTCGGTCCCCGCCTGATACCTAGACCGAAAGTCTTTCTGGTTTTTCTAAATTTAAATTGATCGTTGTTAAGACCGTTTGAATAATTTCACCACTGACGCCAATTCATACCGTGACCCGTTTTTTCATCGACATTGCTCTTTCAACGGACAAAAAAACACTCTCCAGAAACTAATGAAGTTCTACCAATAATTAATGAAGAGCTTTAAAATTGATATGACTAATTTAAACGGACAAACTAGCAATGCAAATGACTGGGTTTTGAATGTAAATTACTAGAAGCTCTTGGACTTGGTGTCACGTAAAATATTGTCCCGGTCGGAGGCTTGTTGGGACAAGTCTGCCTCATTAGTCTTAGTTAGTAAATTACTCTTGGACAAAGCAAAGCACGTAATTTTAAAATACCAGTGTTTCATGTCGATAAGTCATCCAAAGCGTCGTGGCATAGTGGTTAAACAATCTGGTTCGGAACTCAGGAGTACGCAAATTTTCCTTCACTAAAGAGTAAACTAACGAATTGAACAAACAACTCAAAGAGGGAGTTACGGTCAGACCTAAACTCGAAACCACACGTGTACCAAACCTGAGTGTTATGCCACTGGGCCACAACATTTTCTAAAATTGGACATGAAATTAAAAATGAGACAGAAAATAATACGTTTTTTAGAGGTGCGATGCCTTACCTATCTATCAGTTTACTCCGGCGGTTAAAAAAATATCAAAACGTGTTATGCTAAACGCATCACATAATTCTTTCAAAGTTTTCACATATGAAACTACCCTGTAATGGCGGAGCGATCGTCAGTAAGTGGGCAACTTTCTATTTCCCATAAGTGGTTACGTGAAGTTCAATTTTTATTATACATTAAGACCACGTTCCTTCTTGAAGGGTCCAAAGATAGAGGATTTTCCTGTAGTGGAGTGAGCATGTATTAAGCTTATACTTGCATTAGGTTGCAGCCAATGATATTTAAAAGACGGAGAAGGTTGTGTCAGTACCGACGCGAAGTCAAAAATTGTCTCCTGGCGTACGTACCTATAATTTGACCGTGTGTACAAGATAGTATGATTATTTACTAGAGCATAAACGAGACAGATGCATGTTGCGCAGTATAATTTAACAATATAATTCTAAATTACTAACGGCTGCCCCATTTCAAAACCTAGTGAGAACCTAAAAGAAAATTTTACAGGAGAGCGCATAACCGTACTGCTGTGTGGCCTCAGATGGCCTTGACAGGTTTACCGGACTTTAGGGTGAGCGCTGAGGGGGTCTCAACCCCTATGTTGCGCAGTGTTATCT
Organism: Udea ferrugalis; assembly: GCA_950022985.1. Taxonomy (NCBI): domain Eukaryota; kingdom Metazoa; phylum Arthropoda; class Insecta; order Lepidoptera; family Crambidae; genus Udea; species Udea ferrugalis. The sequence continues at coordinate 2,665,338 of OX465516.1, forward strand.
CAAACTGTTAATGCTTTGCTCAGATGGGCAAAAGTCCTGATTTCGGGTGCCATATTTTTAGCACAAGTAACCTACGTCTTTTATTATAATATCATTGGTTGAAGCCGTATTTCCACTAGGCAACGTTTGCCGCGCGACATGTTGCATTACAGCTCATCTTACAAGTAGTTTCACTACAAGCCGTCATGTTGGAAATAACGTGCGCAGTTGTTCAACGTCGCTGCACATGTTGAGCGTTACGTAGCTAGTATCCGACGGAGAGCCCAGGTCATTGACACAGCTCTCACAATTAGTAAGCTGAAGTGGCAGTGGTTTGGCCAAATTTGCTGTAGATCCGATAACCCAGGAAAATGTAGCGTGCACCCTAAAGGCTCTTTCAACCGCCAAGGACCCTAATTTATTAAAAATCGAGGTTTAGAATTAAGACTTCATCATATTTGTAACGAACTGTAAAGGAGCCTTCAGTGTTGATTTTCTTTCATAATTATTTGATCTTGTATGCATTAAGGGGATTCGTTTGGCGGCTATGTCAGCCGTGAGTAAGAGCGACGGCTCACGAGAGGCAAATTCACAGTTTTGCTTTCTTCCTTTCAAAGGCTGCTGGCAGAAAATAAATTCGTTAGCCAAAGATAAGGCGCTATGATTAGGTAGGTAGCTATGGTTAGGCACATTAGGTACGTAACGATGGTGATAAAGTTAGTAAAAATCCTCTTAAACTTATATAAAACAATAGCAATTTTCATAATCCATACAAACTCAAATAACTCCTCGTTCCTCATCCAGAAAAAAGTATCTTTCGGTTTCCAGAATGTGATTTTTGAACAGGACCTTTTTACTTGAAAGTAAACCAATTTATAAGCAGTACTTTCGAATTTCTGGCTCTCGAGTCCACGCCTCGTGCTTGATAAATTACCCCTACAAATGTTCGTGTACGTTTGCGATTAGATTGTTGAAATTTCAAATGGGTATTTCTTAAATTTTTGAATTGGTGCAAAGCCACTGTAAGATTTAATTTTAGTTTTAATTTTAATTCTGTGAGATTTTACTCCGAGCATTACATTTGTGGAAAGAGGTAGAAACCTGTGACTTATTTAAATAAAAACTCCTTGGAATGAACCAATACTTTTATGGAAATAAGACATTTCTTAATACATATTGTCTAACCCCCTTATTCATAAAAACTTAGACAGCGCTTCAACAACACATTAACTTTTGTATCGCTTTGTCACTTTAATTCTTGTTGCTGCCGCCATTTGCGAGTAAGTGACAAAACACGTCAGTTGCTTAAACTATACCTAAAGTTACGTTCGTTTTTACCAATAAGGGGGTAAGTAAATAAGGGTGGAGTCACATTTATTTTAGCACTGGTCAGTTTCGAGCACCTTATTTGTTAAACGATATTTTAAACGCTTAACACGTGATATAACACGTGAAAAGGAGTCCGACGAGCTGAACGTCTACAAGAAGGTGCTGACGTCTCCCGCCTGGACTCGTTAGTGGAACTGGGCGGATGGCCGTCCGAGCTCGTTCGTATTCCTGGCTTCAACGTTACAAGGCCGCGGAAAATAATACTGAAGTTCAGATAATGCAGCTTTCACGTTTAATCTTTATCAACTTGCTTTTTTTTTCGGAATAAAGCAAATCAAATTAGTAATATTTTATTCGAAAAGACCTGTTAAATACAAAATATATTATTTTTAAATAAATCGATAGAACGATTGGATTGAAATAAACAATATTTAACGACTGGAATCTATTTATTGACCACAAGTCAAATAGCTATTTGAGCAGTTTCAGAGACTGGTAAACAAACATTATTTTTCGAATTTGGTTTAAGACGTTTAATATCTTAACACTATTAGCCCCTTTTCCATAAAAACGAACGCAACGCTAAAACATAATTTAAGCAATTAACGTGTTGTCACTTACTCCCAAATGGCGGCAGCAACAAGAATTAAAGTGACAAAGCGATACAAAAGTTAAAGCGTTGTTGAAGAGCTGTTTAAGTTTTCATGAGTAAGGGGATAGTGACCTATTCATTTTCAAATAAAACACGTATCGCCACATGAATAACTGTACTGTGCCAGTCAAACCCGCGTACTACTGCATTATAAGGCTAGTCAAATCATGGCAATATTTGTCATAGGGAAGCGGACGGTACAAAATATCAAAATATGAAAAACAGAATGTTTGCCCATCTGTCAGCGACTCGCGAATGTTCATGCATCACGCGAAAACCGCAATGGACAGTTTTTCATGAATTAATAAACTTTCACGATTATTTGTCTACCACAAAACTGGGATTAAATGTGGGCAGAAGGATCTGAGCCTTTTTAATTGAGGAACGAAGAGAGGCTCTGGCTTCTTATTTCAGTTGTAAACTAATGTAGGTTTGAGAAATAATCCACTACATAATGAAAGAAGAAAGTTGACATTCAATTGAAACATCAATAATACACTGGTCAACCGCCCAGTGCAAAAAAGTCGCAATGTAGATCTAAATAAGTATCCTACTAAAAAAAAGTATTACTGGTTCCACAGAAAAAAGGATTAGCAAGCTAGGTTATCTAGAGCAAAAAAAGTTTAGGAGTCCATTTTTCCGTGCGCAGTGCAAAACATGCAAAAAATACTCTGTAATAAAATATAAACAAGTAAATTAGTAATTTTGCGCAAAAAATGTTTCTTTATTGGGTAACATTTGCCAAAAAGTACTTTCTAAAATAATGAAAATCTTTGCTTTGAAGTCCCTACCTCTCATAATCTAATAAAAAGTCACAACGTGGAACGCATAAAAGTGACTTTAACCTGTAAATTATCGCTGAGGACATTTTTACGCTTTGCGAGCCCCAGAAATTGCCGCTAGAGTCAGTTACAGCAACCGTTTACAGCGACTCATGTATAAATCACTGAAGAGTAACCTCTTTTGTTTATCGTTTAGATGCTGTTGTTACCAAAATGACCTTTTTATTGCGGAATCTGTCTTTTGTGTTTGCCAAATGTTGCGCAAATGGCGGCCGGAGGTCGTAATCTTCGAAGTTATGATGCTTAATTTTTTGCATCAGTTTGTTTTCAAAGCATTAAGTCGGGAAATTACTTATTTTTTGTGTTCTACGAGTTCATTTTTTTAAATTGGGTTGACCCAAATTTTTGCTGAACACTTACTTGATGATGATCCCCCTTACAAACTATGCGTTATAATCAAAATAGGAGATGTAAACCACGGACGTAAAAGAAAGACGGACTTCACCTCGTCTAATCAATCATGAGGTATATTATCAGCTGCCAGTTTAGGTGTGTGCGTTTGTCTGAACTAGTATGTTTGTGTAAGTGTAGTAGATAGCAAACGAAATTGTAGTAGCTTGCATGCTTCACATTTTTTTAGTGTGATGTCCCGTCCGTCTCTTTTTTACGTCTGTGGTGTAAACATAAATTTTAATGCGATGAACATTGTGGATTGTGGCTTTACTTGGAGGTGAAGTGTTTGCTTCTAAAGTTTGTGTTCACGACTAAGTTCAATCATTAGCATGCATCTTGCCTCTATGCCTTGTTTAGGATAAAGTTGCGAGCGAATGTCATGTTATGTATTAACAGGTAAAACCATAGCGTTGTATAAGAAAAATATAAGTAACAAAGAATCCACTGCTTATGTATGAATGTTAACAAAGCATCTTTGTAAGCCAAGTCACGTGGCGGCAGTTGACGCAGACCATCCACCTGCCACCCATCACGTACCAAAAATAGAATGGTATCAGCGACAAAGTGCCTAAACATTTTTGAACCATGTCACATTAACTTAGCATGCGTAAGTAGCCAGTTTGACAAAGTACTAAAGTGATCTGACAGGTTTGGCGCTGACAGTAAAAACGGAGCTTTCATTTGGTAACCCGTTTGGCATAGAAAACTCAAATTATTAATTTATTGTATTGATATTTTTGCTGTTTCTGGTTTCCATAACACAACAGATAACCGTGAGCAATACTTAATACTATGCTCCGTCTGACCAATATGATGAAATAGTATGTATTGATATGTTGGTCAGACAGAGCATTGCATTTTAAAAACTCTCTTGACGAAGGCTGGTACAGATACGCTTTATAGCGATAAGACCTCCTCATTTTTTTTTAGTTGATATCTCGATGCTTACTTCCTCACCATCTTCGCTTCTTTTAGCTGTGCTGCGAAATGAATAACAATTCTAATTAATTATGGAAAATATGCTTCAAGTTGACAGGCGACCTATTTCCGACCCGACATGCGTTGCTTCCCAACAGTGATCATTGCCGATGCCGATCCACTATCAGAACCTAGCCTCTCCTGGTCACTCTTATTTTATTTATTTATTCTTTATTGCACCACAATGGATGGTACAAAAGGCGGACTTAATGCCAATGAGGCATTCTCTATCAGTCAACCATAAGGCTAAGCAGAGAAGTACAGTAGGCGGTGCGATAACTCTCTCTCAGTTTTCACAAAATGTTAAAACCTCCCTGAAAACAACTGATATAATTTCCAGCCTCACAGCAATAATACATCAAAATATGAAGCAGTAAGTACTAGTACTTATCAGGTGACACGTGAAAGTAAAGACGTCACATCACGTCAAGACTTGTTGCGGCGTCAAACGTCTCCAGGCGTCATGTTAGGGACGCTCGGTTGATTTATGGGACCGGACGTGTTTTGTTTCGTCCGCCTAATTAAGCGGACGAAGGCTAAGTGAGGAGGTGCGTGACTTAACTTTTTATTTTGACAAGTGGGGTCGGATGGGATGCAATGTTTTTAATTCTAGACATAACATGAACAAAATTGGCGTGTTAGCCTTGACATGGTAGGCTTGACCGTTTTTTTTTTCAGATACTCTGGGCCGAACAGTCGTATTGTGACATTTGCGCTAAAGATGCGAGTCCGGGACACATACACACACACCACAACATCACTCACATTTAAATCTAACCTAACCAGTAGAATGTAAATCCTTCATTGGTTGTATTTTTGTTATATTGTGTTATGTATTACGTTGTAAATGAGAGCTTGGATGGATTTTGCAATCATAAATATAAGATATTCGCGCCAAAGACACTATTGTGCCTATTGACACTTTGTGCCGATAACTCATTAAAATCCCAAAACAGGAGCCTCAGATTCAAAATAAAACAAAGTTTCAAGGTTTTTTCATTGACAAACAAGTTAGTAATCATTTTATGTCATCCTATAGTTGTGTGGTAGAGAATACTCTAAGCATTAAGTCCACCATTAGAACATTGAACAAATAAATGAAAAGTAACGTAAAGGAAACCAACTGAAAATGTAGTTAGTGCTCACTTTGAAATAGATTCTATTGGCTAGGAGGAAAAAAGGTCCCATTCACCGAAGCTCTGACCTGCTTTTCTAAAACCCATCCGGACCGAACAAATACGTTTGGCAAAGTGGAACCAATACGGCTGGTTTTATTTACTGTTCGTTTAACTAAATCAACGACTATCAATTTTTAATTCAGTAATTGAAAGCTGGTGTTCGGTTGGATTTTGTGGCGGAAAAAACTTTTCCGCGCGGTAAGAAGGAGAGGTCAGTGGGACAAAAACGGAAATATCTCTAAAGAGATTGGTTTCATTAGTTAAATATGTAACGGAAATTCTCGGTCGGACTGAGCGTTCAAATTGACGAGAGTAAAAATAAAACTAAGATACCTATTATATTATTATCTTACATACTCCACTATTGAAGTATTGAAGTGGAGTGGCCACTCCAATTAAAATAATTTTAATTGTAATCATTTTATTTTTTGACGATCTCAATAATATGTATAAATCACTTATACGAGTATGTATAGGAAATTAATGCAATGTATAATGTTATTTTAATTTCGGGTAACAAATCAATGTAAGCTGATCTACACCAAGATCCTCTGATTATAGGAAAAAACGCATGAAATTTGATGTTAGACCGCCAAATTCACAAAGGCAAATCAATTCTGAACAGTTGTCAAAAATAGAGGTGTAATTTACAGTTTTAAAGACTTTTTATTTTATTTTACTGTTTGAAGTTTGAAGACGTGCCCAACCTTGATGGATGTGTGTGACTTCGGAAAAGAGACTGATTAATAAACAAAGCAAATTATTCAACATGGCGAGGTAGGCCAAACAAACCCTTAACTTGAAGAAATACACTTGGGACCAATTTTTACAAAGAAAAAAAAACTTAAACAGTCCTTTAGCATCTCGTTAACTTTTGCATCGCTTTGTCCCTTTCATTCTTGTTGCTATTTGAGAGTAAGTGACAAAATACGACAATAGCTCTATGATTTAGCGTTGCGTTCGTTTTTATGATAATGTGGTATGAGACTGCGGTTCGTTTTGAGTCAAAAGTGATAACAGCGCGCTCACACGCGTCACGAATTGATAAATTGTATGAGCCTGAGTAACGTGAGCGCCCTATAATCACTTTTGACTCAAAACGGACCGCACTATTAGTTTACAGCCGGGAATCGAACAATCCTACGAAGTAGTCAAATTAATGTTAACAAAACATTATGTCGTGTCGTATCCTTGCCTTCAAGGGTAATTAATCTCCTTGATAAACCGATTTGAGTTACATAATTAAAATCCAACTCTTACTGAATCATAGCCTCAGCAAAATTTTAATAAAAGTATCGTAAATAAGGAAACCCTTTCTCCCTCGGGGTTGTAATAAAGCCCTTAATCCCTTACCCTAAATGTTTATCATAGAACTCTTTAAAGAATTTCGATCATCCTCTTGGATATTTTGTTATAAGATTTTCATGAATGAAGTTATGACAACAAAATGTTCTAAAACCTAAATGTTGTTGGTTTGTTGAAATTAGTGACAATATTGTTGGGTTAATGAACTTCGCTATGAAGATAATTTGTATCAAAATTACGATAGCGTTTTTTTAAAACTCTTGTCATTTAATGTTCAACTGCCTTTTTGATTCCACGCTGAATTCCTGTAAAACATGCTAAATGTCAAATTGTAACGATAAGCCACAAATTTGGACTGCAATCTAATTTCTTCCTACAATATTAGTGGTTAACCATACGCATTCAGTTTCCACCATTCAAATTAAGCGGATTAAACCCTACAAAGCTAATATGAGGTTAATTTCGTTCGCTCAAACCGTTTTGGCTCTGGTACGAATTAATTTATAGAAAATCGACTCGAACATTTCATCGAGAAAGTGCAGTTGAAGGTTATTGGGTTGTGATTGGATCGTAATCCAATGCACCGCGTATCATGCAACCCCACAAACCAATTAACGAACTCGATAGCGATGGCTATTCATTTGTTTTTTGCTCTGTATTGTGTAATATTACCAGTGGTAGCACTTAAATTACGATGAATACAGATTTATCTTTATGAAGTTTTAATTGCATTTATTAAATGTAGTTTTTGAACAAATTCATTTTTCTCATTTTTTGGATAGAAACAGACTTCACTCTGTCTATCTTTCTTTGTTTCGATTTTTATTCTGTTTGAACGCTAATGTATATCATGTCGTGCGATTGCTGTCTCTTGACTTTATTCTTCAGCCTTCTTCTTAGTTTTCTTATCATTTCGATGGCTATATCCTATTTGAAAAAAAAGGCGCCCTCAACGTTGGCACACATTAGTTCCTCACGCCTAGAGCTCTCCAGACACGTGGGGCACGATATGAGGTGGCCCATAGTTTGTGACGAGTCACCATCTGTGTAACCCCATCTGCACAGACTCTCCTTCTGCAATACTTTCGACAGTGAGATCATCATCTCATCATCATCTTGAGCATATCCATGGAAAGTTCGTCTAGCCCCAGTTATACCGGTCGTTATTTCGCTGGCTATGATGAAATAACATAAATCAACTTTTCACAATCCCTAATTCAGTAGAAGGTGCTCAAACATACAGTTGCATAATCCGTCACCTCAGTTGATTTACCGTTAACCGGCGAGCGCGAAAATGAATTTATAAATCCGTAACACGAGAAAATGTCACGTGACAAGAATGAAAAAAACGAAAACTACTACAAGCCACACCAAATTCAACATAGTTAGTAGTTTCCGTTGATTTGGAAATTTGAATTTTATTGTGGAGGTATAAGGTTGGTTTTTGGTGGAAGTTTTAGGTGGTTGGTGTTATGCATGTCAGGAAAGCTCATGAATAGAAATTGCAGTGCCAAAACCGCGGAAAATTGGACTTTGAACTGATGTGCAAATTATTGTTTTACGTGCGTTCGGCCTCGCTGCGATGCGGCTCACCGGGCAGTCAACTAGTGCTGACATGTTATTTACTAGTTTATGTTATTTATCGTACTATTTCCATATAAACGTGGTTTGGTTTCTGCACAAAAAGTGGGACATGAATTATGATGAAAGGGAGTGTATTTGCTGTTATTAATATTAATGTTAACTGCCTTTTCACAGCACAGCAAAAACACACAAAAATAAAATGGCCAAGAGTTATTATTGTTTCCATATTAAGTATTTAAAAACTTACCAAAATAAAATTGAGACTTACTTAGTTGAAATTTAGAAGCAAACATGCTCCTGGCTTTTTTATATAAGAACTAGGGTGTTTTACTTGTCAGTCGCCTGGCCTTAGGGCGGATTGATAATAATATCTGACAGCAGATTTTATCACTAACCTTATATCCACCAATAATCTACACTGAGCTCACGTGATAGAGTATGACTCGCGTAACCTCATAGTTGAGGCGTGGCCTATGCCCAGCAGTGGGACATCTGAAGGCTGTTGTTTGTTTCTGGTTCGAAAAATCGACTGGTTATGAAAACAAATACGCCACTTATCATCATCAGCCTGTTGCAGTCCACTGCTGAACAGAAGCCTCTCCTTTTACACGCCACTGAACTCGACTCCAGCAAACTCTACTTATAGGCAAACAAAAAGTATCGTCAGTCAACCTGTATTTTGTACCACTGGTTTTGAAAACAAACACTCTATAGGCAAACCAAAAATATCGTCAGTGAACAACCCTGCGTTTCGTACCGAGTTCATTATACTTTTTACTTTTGCAGACGGGTTGACTCAAACTTGAAAGCGTCGTAAAGTGAGTTCAAAAATAACGACATTCAGAGGTCAAACAAACAGGGTCGGTAATTACAAATTTTACAGACCCTGGCGGTATCGTATTGTCTCTTTTTATGGACCAATTTTAGAATGAGAGTTCAAAGTTTTATGGCAAGGGTTGGGAATGCTTGCTTTGTTCATAGAAAAGGGACAATTAAGAATATTTTTGGAGGTTGCAACAGTTTTATTTATACGAGAGCAGTTAGGTTTAATGGGCCACTTTTGGGCAATTTTATTTATGATTCGAGTTAGGATACTGTCACAATGATTATTTTCAAACAGAACCATTGCAACTGATTGTTTGGGTGCTCAAACTGAGTTATAATAAGTTATTAGGTAATGTTATTATTACCTTTGCTCATTAGTGTTGCTGGATTAAATATTATAATTGCATAATTGGTAGCACCGATTAAATTCATCTAAATCGTATATATTGACTGTGGCGATATCGAAATCACTAGGATTGCTTTGTTTTATCGGTATCGGTAGTTTATAATACTTACTCACCTAGACAACTAAACTTTTACTCTGAAAAAACTACTATTTGAATATGAATACATTGGTAAATAAAACTTTACACTTCATATGGTCAGGTTTTAATATAATGTTGACTTGGTAAATATTTACTAACTCAATATTATATTCAAACCTGACTCATAGCAATTCCTAGTTCTACTAAACAAAACGTTACTCTACCGAATATGTTTCATACTACCATTCCCATAGTTTGTCCAGTGGTGATTTTTTAACATAAAAGTAAAAAATAAAACACCACTAGTTCCATGATGAATCAAATTATGGATTATGTAACTAGTAACAATAAGCAGTTTACTGTTTTCTTGTTCAAATATTTTTTTAATTTAATTGCGGGATACAAAGCTCTGTATGATTCCGGTAAAATTTTCCACATCAAGTTGACCATTTCAAGTGTCCACATTGTGGAGATACCGTATCTGCGCCCAACATCTGAATGACGCGCTTAAACTCAATTTCGGAATAAACCGCTTATAATTTATTTCGAACCAATGACCTGTTAACGCACCTGCTGAATTTATAGGCGAACACCTACAAATACTTAGTATATTAAAGGAAAGAGGAGTTTCGAAAATGATGTATGAGTGGCTCGTAATAAGTAAGTAAAGGACAAATACTTTTGTTATCAAGCCGCTCTAAGGCCTTCCGCTTGCATAAGCCAGGACCATTAAAAGCAGACTTTATCATAATCGTGTTTTAACAATTCAATTTTTTAATGTTATTTTGTGAGGTTCAATTTTTAACACTTTAATGTATCAACAGATTCTAAAATCATGTAAATCAAGACTGCCTGCAATAGTTACTAATTACAGTCATGAAAAAAGCTCTCCAATTATAAAAGTTTCAACATAATTGGTCGGCAGGACAGCTCCCATACAATTCCATACAATCTTTTCTGAAGAAAAGCAAAATGAAAAACTCTATCGAATTTATATTTGTATCAAACATCGGGCTCTTTTATAATAAGCGATATAAGAGGAGCATGCTGGGATTCCCCATCTAATTGTCTGAAATGTTGTTCCATTTCCGAATTATAGGGTATTTACTGTATTTCCCGGTAAATAGCTGGATTACTTGGGTCAGGGAAGTGGCCTAATAACGTTTGTTAGTGGAAAACATGCTCCAACTTGTGGATGCCGGAAAAAGTAATCAACGGTTTGTATTGTCAGAGCGGAAAGCTTTCACAAGCTTTTATTTAACTTTGGTGAAATAAACTAACAAGTTGTTAAAAGAAAACGTTATTTTGTACATGTGACTTTTGAGATTTGTAATGTTAAACCACTGGGATTATAGAGCGCGATGGCGCGCATTAGCCGAGGGCCTACGTCTAGCAGAGGACCGGCATAGGCTGATGATGATGATGATACCACAAGATTTTAAAAGAAATTGAAAACTGTGTCTTTATGGATAGATAAAAGTTGCAGTTGGGGCCAAACGCAGCGTGTGACGCCCGCCCGCAAGGTGGATGGATGACCTCATAAAGGTTTCGGTGGATGCAGGCCGCCTACAAGCGGCCGCTCTGGAAATTTATGGGGAGGCCTATGTTCAGCAGCGGACGTCGTGTGGCTGCTAATGATGAAAAGTTGCAAGCACTTTTTACTACAGAACGAAATGAAGCGTTGCACGTATTGAGGTTATATTCCATGTTTTACACTTGCATATACTTCAAATGAATTAATTTCTTACTATTTATTTAAAGAAATATTTTTTATTACTCTTACTAATGAGAGTTTAAAACATTCGTGAGAGAAATGTGAATATCTTCTATTATTTTGTGGGAGACATAAAAAGATGTAGATGCTGAAACTACTTCGGCGTATATGTAAATATACAAGTATATGACAAAACTCTGTTAAATTTACAGCTCAGCGTCCAGTTAAAATTGAAAGTCGCTAGTGCCGGCTCATAAATCGAAGTACGAGTAACAAGGAGGAAACGAAACAATGTCTCAGAGTGCTCCAGCGAAATTCCCATTTACTAAGTACACAGTTTGTATGGATCGAACTAAAGCGCAGTCACGGGAACTTCGCGATTGAGTGTGCTTTTCGCCGAAACCTTGCTTTTATTAGTTTTGGTAGAGGTTTAGTTATTTATTCGTTCTTTATTGCACCGAATAAAATGTACAGACACTACAAAAAAGCATAATACGAGTGGTCGCTACGGTATACGATTCTGTTTGTGTCAAAACAAATTAATTGTTGCCTAAGATAGGTCACATAAAGCTAAAGGCGTCTGTACAAATTGATGGTTTTTGCCATCTAACCAATTAGAAGATTTAGCATAGAACAAAGGAAATTTTGGTTGTCCAACTATTAAAGTAATTTAAACGATAATACGGTATTGGAAATGTTCAATTACAGTAAGCTTTAAAATGATTCGTCTTATCAGAGTGGTTAAAAAATTTTTGCCTGTTTGACAAAAATAATAGTAATACCTACTACAATGACCTACTAAAATACCTACTATAATATAAAACTAGTGAAATCTTTTTTTCAGGTGGTTTATTTTTTAAATACTTCAGACACAATTCAAAATGTCGCAAATATGCATGTTTACAGTTATGAGCAGTTTTGTATTTATGGATAGCACAATAGTCTATACAGAATTGAATAATCCGTGTTTTTCCCTCCTCTAGCACGAACCGCTAATGTTTTCGAATCGTGAAGTAAACGATACTTTTTTTCCCTTTGCAAAAAACTTGACGTATAACTTTCGATTCGAAAACGTGGTCCGTGCTAGACCTACTGTACATAAATGATAAAAAACAAACAAGTCAAAGCTAGTTCAACACTTGTTGGTAATTTCTCAAAGTAAACGTATTCGTATCAAACGAAAAACGGCGCAGAAGTGAGAGAAGTTGCACGTGTGCCCATCAAATAGAGGCTCAGATACTTCACAAAGACAAATGATGCAAAGATGAGGCCGGGGTGTTATGCGCAAACCACTCGCATTGAGAAAATACTTTTCTCCCTTATTACTTCTACTATCAAGTGTTTCTTGTTTTTCAAGGAAAAAATGGTATGGGATTTGATAGATAACTTTCTAGAATTTGGGCAAAATGTTAAAAACTCATCAAAACTCAAATATTTAAAAAAAGCTACTTAATTCAACATATAACTAAGTAGAACGCCATTCATACTAACAAGTAGTATGTTCACATTTTGAAGTAAACATATTCGTAACAAACGAAAAACGGCGCAGAAGTAAGAGAAGTTGCACGTGTGTAGAGGCTCAGATACTTCACAAAGACAAATGATGCAAAGATGAGGCCGGGGAGTTATGCGCAAACCACTCGCATTGGGAAAATACTGTTTTCCTTTATCCCACGAGTACCCATTTGTTACAAAAAAATTACTTGGAATTTTTAGAAATAACATGACATTAATAGTACCAACAGAATCGAATTGAAAGGATTCACTGGATTAGTCGACAACTCGATAGTGGAACTGAATTCAACCTCTATTTTTAACCCATTATTCATAAAAACTTAAACAGCTCTTCAACAACACTTTAACTTTTGTATCGCTTTGTCACTGTCATTATTGTTGCTGCCGCAATTGACGTGTTGTATCACTTACTCACAAATAGTAAGTGACAACACGTCAATTGCTTAATCTATGCTTTAGCCTTGCGTTTGTTTTTTATGAATAAGGGGATATGTGTTTAGTAGCAAAGTCGACTACACACTGACAGTTGAGAACAACGGAAAAGTAATACTGTTTATCAAAGTCCATTTTTGGAGGAAACTTGCAACTGTTGTTGTTATAACTAACTTTTGCCAAAAAATTATCAGCTCTAACGCGAGCGATTCCAGACCAAGCAGCTAGAAATGTGATAGCAAATTGCGCGCAGGCGGCGACCTTGCGGCGAATACTCAATGAGTTGATGTGCAAAACTGCCATCAATAATACCCACTATCAGCAATCGACCAAGAGACAGCTTGCACCTAAAACCGATTCGTAGAACAAACGGTTTCTAAACCGTTTTGTTTGAGTTTGAGAGCGTTTTGTGTTTACACACACTTTGTGCACAATTGTCGGTATCTCTGCGGTAAAGAAACTTCTTGTTACGCTTTTGACAGTGACATACACATCGCACACTGGGTGCAATAACGTCAGAAGTGCAAAAAATGAGAAATCGAGATTTTAGTCACAAATGATGTAAAATAATGTTCAACATCCGCTGCAATAATGCCGTTAGTATAACTCTTAAAATAAACCATAGAGGGCGCAAATGTCGCTGTGGTTTTGACGTTTTTTTGAGAGCGCTAGCGCGAGAACGTCAGGATTGGTCAGTTGCCCCCGCAGTAAGTGTTTGTGTTCAGGTGCAAAAACGACGGAAAGGTAATTATGACAAAAGTGTTTCTTAGATGTGGGGCAATAATGCCATAAATGCCTAACAAAAATACCGATGAAAACTATTTAATTCAACTTTATGTGCAACAATGTCATAATTGTGGGTATTCACAAGAAAAAATAATAAAAAATGCCTATTATAAACCTATTTTATTTCTAAAGTTTCCCGAACTGGAAATTATAGGTTATAAGGAATAGATTTTCGATCAATGTATCAAAGGAATACATCTTCTTTTCAAATTATTAAACTTTAAACTTTTAAATCGCTCTCCTGAAAATTACGCAAACTGTAAGTTATGTCATTATTGCACCAAGTGTGCGACATAGTCTCTGACGTCACACTCGACGGACGCCATTGGTCTAACCGTATGACCAATAACACTCTGTTTCAACCGCTTTGGATTAACCATATTTTTTTTAAAAAGAAATAATTCAGGAAATATTGATATAGACGTCATGAGGATTAAAAATAGTACTAAATTGAAAATAATGACCCTCATTTGTTTCAAGTGCATATTCCCTATTGCAAGCTTCAAACAGTTCAGGCGGGCAATTTGGTTTTTAACATGAAGTTGGAAACAAGTTTTCATCAAAACGTTCATTAGTTTGTCAATCACAAGTTGGTTTCAGTCGGCAAAGATATCTGTATTCTCCGTGTGTCAAAGGCATAGGAAGGATTCGTATTATGTTACATTCCTACCAAAATATCTTACTAAAGTTGCAAGTAAGATGGAATATCCTGCAAACAAAATTGGCTTTTTATTTGAAAGACGAACGCGAATGAACGTGTCATTGAGTGAACCCATGCGTGCGGAACGAATGAACGATGAGGGATTGACAGACAGGTACCGGTTTTGGAATACGCCGCAATATCTTTGGACTGTTTCCCATTTATTTTTGTGTAAGTTTATTTTTAACGGCCTGGAAACTAGTTTTCTTAACATATAAATACAGGAAAGAGACGTTTTATACGGTTGTATAAAACCGTGTGTTGTGTTATACTGGTTGTTATTCTATGTTTTGTTAATAATAGTGCTATTTTCAGTGGAAAGTTTATTAGATCCTGTTTTTGTAGTCGAACTCAAACTCTTATAAACATTCTATGAACATTAATATTTTAATTAAATAAGAGAGTTTTAGGAAAACGAAATCTTAATAAGTAACAGATTCAATATTAAATATCAGTTTGTTTTAAAAATGAAGTTTTTGTTGGTATTCAACGATTTAAATTTATTCAAACTTTTTTTGATATTGTGCTCTGTGATCAAAAGCAGGAAGATGTAAAGATATTATATTTACAGTCCATATACCAGGGGCGCCATCACAAATGCTATACAAATTCTCGTTTCCGCACTCGATGCGCTGGTCCGAATTCGATTTGCCCTAAAATTTTATTTACACTGACATGCCAAGCCATCTTTTATTGAGGTCCTCCTATTTCTGCAAGTTCTTTTAAGTCGGCCAAATTATTACTATTCCGTACAGGTAAGTTTTATTAGCATTTTGATAAATGTAATGCATTTCCTATCATAAATTCATAATTCCAGCAAATAAATCCAAAAAGCAATGAAACTAATGAAGTTAACGTTTTATTGGCACAGGAAGTTTGTGCAGTTTAATCAAACTGCATGCTATTTCTTGCAAACGGACAGCTTAAAGGGAAATGCGGGAAATGCCCGGCAATGCGGAAAATGGCGGCCAATGACCGGATAATATCACACGGAACTAATGCAGAATAATAAAAGCAGTAGCTAGTAATTAAAGTAAAGGGGTTTAACTGGTTAAAGTTCATAAAAATATACTGTTTTACATAAGCCCTTATCGTTAGAATTTTAAAGCATATTTAGTGCGTGAATGTTTTAAAACGGACTTTTTTTTCTGGCGGCCGAATTTAGAAACAAAAATATATCTTGAGCAGCGCTTAGAAGTAAAGTTGTCACTTTCAGTTTTATAGGTAATTTACGGGACCGCAAGAGACTAAAGGCGTGCTTAAACTTGATTGACATTTGTGAATGCGGTCGGGTCAGACGATTATTTTTAAATTGCAGTCATTATCATCATCAACAGCCCATAATGGTCCACTGCCTGACGAATGCCACTACGCACTCCAACGCGCCCTTTCAGTCCCGATATTAGAAAATCTCTTCATCTTCAGCAAAAGAAAAATACGCTAATCTCTATTTTCACCTTCATGAGTTCTCGTCCGTCCGAGGTGCCCGTGGCGCAGTTGTGACAGTGATCGGCGACGATCGCTGTTGTAAAGCAACATAACGCCGGGTCGGAAATAGGATGGTTGACCACCCCGACCGAAATTTAGTGATGTGTATTTCGGGCATCTCCGTGCTTCGGAAGGCACGTTAAGCAGTTGGTCCCGGTTGACATCGCTAGATGTCAGTCATTAAGCCTAGTCAGAGGCCTTATAGGGCGGCTTGATAACATCTGACATTAAGGTTGCTCACTAACCTTACTCCCCTCCAACAATCCGCACTGAGCCCGCGTGTTCGAGTATGGCTCGTTCCACCTCATAGTTGAGGTGAGGCCTGTGCCCAGCAGTGGGATGTATATAGGCCGTTTATGTATGTTTGAGTTCTCGTCGTAACTGCCGGGTAGCCCATAGAACTTAGTCGTGGCAGTGTGGGTCCATAATTAAAGTAGCCAAACCCATTATAAGCAGGCCTGCTTGCTGCTGAAACTGGCAGTGGTCAGTGGTCGTGCCTCTGCCAGCCCAGGTGGGTGAAAGGGAATCCGTGGTGATCACAGTTCCCCCGGGTGGCAAAGTATCCATGAGGATTGCCCGCTCTAAAATGAAAAAGGCATCGAACCCTTCCACTCTGACTCTGAGCTCTAGTAACAGCTCTAAACGAGTCGTCTTTATTTTGTCTGATTCTCCAAAAACCACATAACCCAGCTATTTATCGCAATAAGTAACATGTGCGCGTTGGCTCGTACAAAGTGGCCGCTAGTAGGGGGAAGGGGGCAATAACAAAAGTTGCCGCCCAGATTAGATGAAATATTTCATAACCACCTGCGCTCTGGTACTGCTGTATTACTTTTCTCAGTTTCTCGACGGAGTTCGCGGGAGATATATCTGTTTAGACTTTTTAAGAAATTGCTCAGCCGGTTGCTTGGGCAATAAAGTTTTTAAAAATTGAGGTCAGGCTGTAACAAGTAGCTTTAAGTTTTGAAGAGTGTTGGTAAAATTATTTTACAATGAAATTATTCAGTCAAATTTCTTGAGAAGCTACAGGCCTGAGCTAAGCTATGATGTCATCACTAAATGGAAGAAATAGAACACATAAATCCCAAAGACAC
Source organism: Udea ferrugalis (assembly GCA_950022985.1). NCBI lineage: Eukaryota > Metazoa > Arthropoda > Insecta > Lepidoptera > Crambidae > Udea > Udea ferrugalis. The sequence goes on from OX465516.1 coordinate 2,682,617, forward strand.
AACTTTTGTTCTCTAAAAATTGCTAAGGCGCAAAAGGCCCAACCATAGAGAAGCCAACTGGAATGTAATAATTTTGAAACCAGGAAAACATTTCATAACATGCTGACTCAGCCATCTAAAAGATCCCTCATACTTATTTGATATGTCAGTGGTTATACTAGGTATTTAAATTGCGAAGCTGCAAAGTTGCCAACTGTTTTTTAATCCAACAAGACAAGAACTTGTTACTTTGTAATTTATTAAAGACACGAAAAGTTACACGAGCTATCTAAAAAGGGCCACTATCGGTTTGGCATGTGTTTCTGTGTTCAAAAAACACGACGTAGCACTCTGGAATTAGGGCAAGGTGAAAATCGGCCGAATAGCACGGTGCCTGTATTCGATATCAACAACAATGGGTACATTCTCAATAGAGAGTTGCCAAGCGACCCTCGTCACGTAGATAGTGGTCGCACCTGGGATTTGTACCACTTGTACCGAGAATACGGAGCTTAGAACTAATGCCGGCCGGTTACAATGGACTCACCTGCGTTTCATAGTTCTGCTGCAAAACGTACTTGCAAAATAAGGAATCGTTTTTTTTTGGATTTGGCTTAAAAAAAATTGTACAAAAATGCTGTATTTATCTAGTAAGAGTTAGTTCCATACATCGGAACATTTTTTATATTCAATCATTGACAAAACCTCAGCAAGCAGTTCGTTCAAGAATTTAACACGTTAGTGGACAGTTCAATTCTAGTTTTACTCTTTTATGCCACTATTAATTTTCATACATTGCCTATAGGCGTTCTTAAAGTGTATCATAACGTGTGATAAAACTGTGTGCGATGATAGTACAAAAGTCGTTTGACTTTTGCGGTGACACTACATACATGCCCTGCGCTGCGAAAGTATGGAAAACCATCCGTCTCGGGGCGTACTGAAGTTAAAACGACTGAAAACTGGGACGACCGGAGGCGTTCTGTCATATTGTTCGTAACTACATATTATTATACTCGTACGGCAGATGGCGTTACTGTCCATCAACGTGTTAGGGACCAAACAGAACTTGTATTTCAAAATAGCCCATAAAATTATAGTGGATCCATGAAAACATACCTACTTATTTGAATTTTGTGATTTTGCGGGAATCAAACCCACCACTGTTCCTTTAACTGCACAAGTAAAGTAATTAAATAACCGTTTTACTTTTCCACATACACGTGTATATTTCTAAATGAACAGCAAACGGCCATTTTGGCTTGTTATTTATACAGGTGTTGCAGGTAAGTTGGACTTGATTTAGCACGGCGGTTGGCGGCGCGTTCTAGATTTAAATTCGTTAGCGTTCCTTGTTCCTTTTTTTTAGTTTGGACGGTTTATTCTGGCTGGATGGATAAAAAACTCTGGCTGTGTAAAGTTTGTCTCTTTTGCTTAGTAAAAAGTTAATACGAAATTGTTTCACTTACTTCTAGATTTACTATTCAAAGTTTAGTTGCTTGAATTGGCAACAAAAGATACATTATGAACAGGATTTAGGCAAATTCATTTTAACAATATTTTATTTTTTGCTGCTTAACGTCAAGGTTTGAACAACTATACTTTAAGTTGTTCAAACATTAATTGAAAGTCTTTAATGGGCGGAAATCACAGTAGCCAAAGCAACTCGGAAGTCATCGGCTGCTGACGAACTGTTTGGCAAAAATACATGATTTGAGAGTCAAAGAATCGCAAGTTCGATTCTGGCATCAGCAGAAAAAAATGAGCTAGCAACTAGTCAATTGAAAAATCATCTTGACACTAGTAAAATAAGATAAGATTTACTTTATTGCACAAAGAAAATAATTACACAACGATGTATAGAGCGATTTAGGACGTACCTACTATGCAGGCGGCCTTTTCGCTAAAAGTGATCTCTTCCAGACAACCTTCAGGTAGAGACACAGGTAAAGAAGACTTAGTTGTTTCATTACTACACCTATTCATAAGTCTGCACCAAGTGCTAATATCCAGGGAGTGTGATTACGGCTCGCACCACCATGTAGTTGAGGTGAGTCAGTGTGACGCAATTGCCTCTGCCACGGACGTGAAAGAAAGACGGACGTAACATCCCACTAAAAAGATGTGAAGCATGCAAGCTACTACAATTTCATTTGTTGTACACGACCTACTACACTCACATAAACACACTAGGTGCGACAAACTACGGAATTTCACTCCGTGAGACAGCGCCAATGACACGTGCTAGTCACGCACACCCTAAGCTGGCAGCTGATAATATGCTTCACTCATGATTAGACGCGAGGTAACGTCCGTCTTTCTTTTACGTCCGTGACCTCTGCTTGGTTTTTCACTCAAAATTGCGCATCTAGTTCTTTCGGCCAGAGTGAAAACAAAATAAGTAAAAAACTGTGATTTACCGGTTCATCCTTTTCCGAGCTACATTTGTTAGCGTGAATCTTCTCTTGCTACTTTTACCTTTATTTTTGCGAGTTATATTTCCACTGAATCCCGAGAATGGTAATTAGCAAGGGTTTTGTAAATCCCTTGCCATTTCCTATGTCACATTTCAAGAGTCGTAGATGCTTATTTCTGAATTTTCAGTAACGTTTCATTTTATTAGGGTCATCGCATAACCTGCTTATTTTACTTTTTGTTTTCTATGGTCGAACAGATCAGGCGTTAATGGTATAGGTATTTGATAAAATGTAAAGTATGTTTTTGATAAGTTGCTGAATGACTTATGGTTAACAGATACCGCAGAGATGCGCACGTGGACCTTTTGTTTGTTTCGTGGGAACTTCTGATGCTCTAATGGGGTTAGGTTATGTTTAACTTACCCAATGGTACTCAACCTCGACACTTTGAGGAGTGGATTTTATCTCTAATGTTTTTACAATTCCCTTCAACTAGGCGTTGCTTCTATCGCCCTGTGGTACGGAGCGTAAAAATCCTGGCACGGTTTCCCCCGCCTGTTGTAAGAAGCGACTAAAGGGGGGCCTTCGGGGTCACTGGGAGTGCACACGGTGGGGTTGTGTGTCTCCATTCCATGTGGGTCCGAGGAAGGGCGGCAGTGACATCACACTATACACACTAGCTCTTGTAGAGGGGAGGTATAACTCCCCTCAAGCGTAGCATAGCGCGCCTATAGTATAGACCTCTGATACGCGCTGAGGCAGGCCACTGGTAGGTAACGGAGTGCTGTTCATTCACCCCTTTACTAACAGGGTAGACAGGGATTTCGTCGTCCTGATGAAGACCGTGTGTTGTGGACAAGAGAACCCCGCCACGACGTTGGCAGTGATTAGAACCTTTGCTGCGATCACTGCGTTGAGGAGTAAGAACCCTTCATAACACGTTTTGATTCCGTTTCACTTCCCATCCATCTCCATTCTACTACTTCTCCATGCTATCAATTATCAGAAAAACATCGGAAGAGAGTCCATTCCAGAATTTAAGGGAGCAAAATATATAAAATGTTGTGTAGACTGAACACACACAGCGTCATGCAGGCTAAATTACTTTACTTCGCTCCTCAAAGACAAAATCAAATTTTCTCGTTTTCAAGCCATTAGACAATACAAAAGCCGGTTCGTTACCTGCTTGCTCATTTTTCTCGTTCCGTTTCGCGCAGGATGGTTAAATATACGACCTTTTCTTGGTTTCGAGTTGAAACCAGCAACGTTTACTTTGCATTCAGAAAGGTAGACCACTGATGATTGCTTCAACCCATTAGTTCTAAAAAGTCTTTTGGAGTCTTGGTAGTTGACCTTCGGAAATCCACCGGTAAATAACATTGCTTACGTAGTATTCTTTTCCTTTTGCTAAGGTACCACTCTACCTACCTCCACTCTGACCTCAATTTATATCTGGTGGTTATCGGAAAGCCTGTTGTGTGGCCAGTATCGTCATCTAAGGTCTTGCTGACAATATTTTTAGTTCTAACAAGGATTACGCTGATGCACTCATTTAGAACTGCATCATCAACCCCGCAAATCACTCTGTTGGCGGCTTCAACCAACAATATGTTCACAAAACTAAAAGCCGTTGCGTTTTTTACAAAAAAAGTGGAATGCCTTCCATTAAGTTAATAAAAATAGATCAAGGAAAACCGAATCACTCGATATCGCGGACCCTTTGGGTTTTACTCTCTAGCAAATTGTCAGTTGTTTCGGAAAAACCTAAAAAAGCATACAAATAAGTCAGAAGTCAGATTGAATTGCCATCATGCAATATATTTGAATGCTTTCAAAACGACTTGAAGTCAAATTACAAGCAAGTCATTTTGACACATTTTTTCACTAATACTTTGTTGCTCAAGCTTTAGGTAAACAAGCTTAATTGCTAAGTATAAAAATAATTATCAATAATTTAGGAAACTTCCCAATTTAAAACAGAAAATAAGCAGTCATATCGGTAGGGTCGGCAACGGAAGTTAGGCCCAAACAAATATTTGCGAGGTCTGTGGTAAAAAATCACAAATGACCGCTAATTTGCGTAATGTCATTCTGCCCACCTGACCCGCAATTCTGTTTGGTCACAATACCCTGTCGCCGTGTAATTTTTGCGGGAAATGTTATGGTGCACCGTTTTACTGAGCACTTAACCCTTGGGTAATTACCTGCTTCAAAAAATGTACACTACACTTGAGCACACATACATATACGGCCTATATACCAGTATGTCCCACTGCTGGGCACAGGCCTCACCTCAACTATGAGGTGGAACCAGCCAAACTCCAACACGCGGGCTCAGTGCGGTTTGTTGGAGGCAAGTTGGGGGGGTGTAAGGTTAGTGAGCAACCTTAATATCAGATGTGACCATAAAATAGTGCTGTACCATTTAAGTATAGTATGCTTTTGTGCTGTGTTTTTTGTTCTTTAGTTTCAAGATAAGAACATTTTGTAAGCATTTTTTATTTTATGGTGAGAAATAAAGATTATTATTATGTTATCAAGGCTTCTGATGAGGCTTAACAGCTGCCATCTAGGGAATCAACCGGGCCCAACTGCTAACGTGCCTTCCGAAGCACAGAGATGCCCAAAAATTACATCACTAAACGGTCGAGGTGGTCACCCATCCTATTTCCGACCCGGCGTGTGTTGCTTTACTACAGCAATAGTCGCCGATCACTGTCACAACTGCGCCACGGGCATCCCAACACAGTGAATAAGGCATTTTATACGAAATTGTACATGCCTATGCAAGCAACGCAGCGGTGACTGTCTAGGCGGTGTTGCGATTGTCCATGGGCTGAGGTGATCACTTCCCATCAATGGACCCTCAATCTCGTCTGCTCCTCCTGCTTGAAGTCACCGTATTAAATAAAACGATTGAGGACTTTAATTAGACTGCAAATTAACATGATTTAACGTAATGGGGCCACGAGTACCTTATTATAAGAATCACTAATGAATTATTTCAAGAAAACGAATAGGTTAAGCACACAGGCTTTCCAAAAAATGTTGAAGATACACCTTCATACATATTGACCAACTGAAGAGATCCCAAAGAACCACCTATCTATCTATCTTGGAGTAAATATACACAAATGTAGGTAACTTGGAGGGAATATTCCTTGAATAGTTTATCGGAACGTCGCAAGCGTTCCATTTGTTCGAAGGAAGAAAACATCCTCTCATAAGGTTGCGGGCAAACGTAACTAAATATCTAACGATTGGATCTACTGTTCGCCGAATGGCTTTGTAGGGGCTCCAAGTTATAGCACAAAATACAAAAAATCTAGCATTTTTGGATTAAGGTATAAGGTAGATAATTTTTGAGCATAAAGAACGAAATTGGTCTCTTAACGCAGTGGGTAGAGATCTCTAGGACGCGGGTTTGATTTCCGTCTAAGGCAAACTTATATATTGTTATGTGATGTATTTGGGTCTGTTTTTTGTCTCGGTGATATTATCTACGTAAGTGTTTAGAAAATTTGTATTATTGTTTTAGCATTTTCCATGCAGTATCTTTTACTAAAGATCTGAAAACCAGAAAAAGACATTTGGTCATGTTGGCATCAGGCAGGACTCGAACCCGCATCTGCGGGTGAAAGCGTCGAAAGATGCGGGTTCGAGTCCTGTCTGATGCCAACATGACCAAATGTTTAGAAAATGTTTAATCTCGGACGCATACTATACAAACTGCTTAGTTTGTGGTCAGCTAATCTTAGTCAAAGATAATACCAATTTATTTTACTTTTCAGCCTTTTCTAACTATGGCATCAAAATAAATAAAAATATTAGATTAGTTAAAATATTAAAGATTAGGTCGAAAATAAAAAAAAAACAAAAATAATAGATTGCCTTTTTTAAAAAAAATACATAAGTGCTAAAAGCAGACTCCTCCAGATAATAAACTTGAAGAGGAAAATTGTATGGTAATTCGTTTCAACGCTAAAGTATTTTGTATACCTTTTTCAAGCTTTAATACCCTACGGTAATTATAAACTGACTCGACACAAAACCAGTTGACAAGGAATTAATTTCTATTCATGGAAATTCCCAGAAATCTAAATTGAGTGTCAAATGGGACAAAGGTTGATGAAGCTGTCAACGGCCAGAACACCGCCCTGGAACAGCCCATTGGCATGTGTCAACAGTTTTCCGCGGAAAAGCAGGGCCGGATTACTTTTTTCCATGGCTTTTTATGCACGAACGTAAACAACTCAGTGCGTACAATTCATGCACACTTTTTTGTGCAAATTGTTTTGTATTGCCGCATTTTTGTTACTAATTTCCAAGTTTTTTTTTTGTTTATTTATATGTTCTTCAACAAAAACATTACTAATAGGTCGCCATACGCCGCACACCGCCGCGGTCCCCATCCATCCTACATGCGACACAAACTGTGGCCACCAGCTCGTTCCTAAGGATTTAGGAGCGACACGGAGACATGTACCGCTCCACATAAATCACGGACGGCGCCTAACGACTGCGCAAAGATCACACAGAGAACATCCACGCAGAATGAAAGAACCAAGGGATTTGACTCTCAGTCTCCTGGGATTGTCCCAGGTTTCAACAGGACGAAAATAATTCATCCTATTGGTAACAAACTGTAGAGTCTCTTATTTTTATTTTGTATTAAATGTGCGATATGTTTTTTTATTTCATAAGGCGTCTATTGGTGGCTGCAAGACCAATATGAATTACTTTTGCCTCAGAAAGCATAGCCGGTGTTGACAACAGGTCGTAAGGTAATGGGACAGGTGATCCTTTAGCGATGTATTTTTCGTCCATTGCACGAAACCGATGCACAGCACAGTACGGCTGTGCTGTGCATCGGTAGGCAGTATTAGGCTGCGTTTCCATCAGAGATGCGTTGCGAGGAATGTATTTTGGAAAACCAATAGAATCGCTACATGGAGCGAAACTAAGTTAAATGGAGGGATTCTATTGGTTCTTAAAAACACATGCCTTACAACGTATCTCTGGTGGAAACGCAGCCTTAGGCCGCTGGTCCTGGCTGACGTACTAGATATTGCTAGAAGACTTTGAGCGGCTTAACGTCTGACTTAGTTTCGTCACTAACCTAACTCAAACACGCACTGAGCTGAATGTTGGAGTTAAAGCTTGAAGTACCTCATAATCCCTGCCTCATAATGGTGTCCATAAACCAACATTAGAACCAACAATTTGTCCATAAAAAAGGGCGCCAATGTGTGTAAATCCAGCAAACACTTCCGTAAATTACCCCACCTTACTTGAGCCTACAAATATTCAGCAACGCATGTACAGTACAACATTACTAATAGGTCGCCATACGCCGCACACCGCCACCGCGGTCCCCATCAAGTATTCAGTGGAATCCATCGCGAATTGCCGCACTGTGGGCCCAAATCGGCACATTTACTGCCATCGTTTCGGAAAATGAGAATTTAAGTGCCATATGCCGAATAAATATAGCAACAAAGTGCTCCTGTGATATGGAAGAAGTTACAGACCCCATAAGGTGGTTTTATTGTTTTGTTTACGATAACGGTTAGACATTCCTGAATGGTGTGGTTGCCTGATTGTTTTTTTCTGGACTTCTTTGGGAGAACTTATCTCCAACAGCTCATGTTGTAATATACTAACAACTATTGTAAAAAAGAGAAACAGTTGAAAAGAGTTACTGCCGAGTTTCTTACCGGTTCTTCTCAGTACAGGAACAACTTTCCGATCCGGTGGTAGCATCATCAGCATCATTATGGTATTCATGTCTATTATTAAGTATGTTTAGTTTGTAATTAGATTTGACGATTTAGAAGTACTTTGTAACAGATATATTTAAATAAAACTATTTTTGTTTTTATTGGATTTAGAACAGGAACACCGATGACTAGCCCAAGCAACCGAATTTCGGCCATAGGTTTACCACGTTGCCACTGAATGATGGCTTCTGAATGTTCCATTCACCATGACTGCAATAGTCAGAGTTTCTTTGACCACCCCGTTTCGGAAATAACAGCAACACTATTCTCAAATTGAGTTCAACGTGAGTATATTTCAATATGCTCTACAGTTAATTTGACTACATTTTTCCTGCTAAAGGAAACCATCAGGAAGTTAAGCACCATACTTACTCGTACTTAAATAATGGATTATTCCGCGAACTCAAGCCATGTTTTGCGAATGCCCGCTGAATATTAAATTTCATATCACCTCAAGAAGTCCTTTGACCCGTTTCCTTCCGACGAAATACGACGTTATATTTTAGTTTAGTCACTTAGAAAATCGCTGTTTTTACTACCGAATATTTTCACCGTCACCAAGCGATAAAATGCGACTGTAACCTACTTCAGTTTTTCGCACGTTTTATTTTTGTGGATATTTGTGGCGAAGATTGGATATGGTGAAAAAATATTGGTGGGAAATTGAATTGGTTGACGCTAACAGTTTGTAAGACAGCTACTCTTCGAATGATTTTTACCTGCAAAACTCTTTTACATAATATCATGTAAGGACATGATGATTTTAGGTAAAATAAAATGAATGTTAAATACAGAAATTAAGCTGTTTTTAGATCAGCAATTTTTAGTGCGCACTGCATGTTATGGGTAGCAGAGATAGGTGCTAGAAGAACGTTGGGAATGCCTCTCAGCATAAAGCCCACCATTAAAATTTGTATTTTAATTATTTTCAAATGTGTGCGGACCAAGAGCTGTTTCTGGATTGTGTGTGCATGCCGACGTAGTTCAGCACCCGTGGTACGGGAGTAGGAAGGTGAAGAAGAGATCAATTGGAACAACTCCTCAGAGCATGATCCCCATTGTACAGGCGATGGAGATTTAGTGTTCTCCTGGTTAATGGTTATTTTTTAATTTTTTATTTTATTAATCAATTACATCATGTTACAACCTGTAGAAAGCATAAATATTTTATACACGAGCGAGCTTATGCCTTATACAAAAGATGGAGCTGTTCAGAGTCATCTCAATCTGTTCAGGATTCCGAGTTTTCGGAATGCTGTTTCAATAACGTTCTCGGTGTACTTATTAAAAACCAACACTTACACTAAACACTTGGTGTATATTCGTATACTTAAGTATAGTCAAAAGTAGGTATAGATATAAGTAAGGTGAGTCTAGAGTCTAGTTAGCTAGACTCTCTAGACTTCACTTTGAATCGGGTTTTCAAAAGTACGTAACAAAGTTACGTAATTTTAAAAAAAATGTTGCTTATTTTCTGAAATTATATTCTAATCAAATTAGTAAATAGTTCTTGCCATTTCGCCATCTGCTTAGCGTAATGTGAATTCAAATGGGTTAAACTAACATTACCACCTCTTTGCATAGTTAGTTAGTTACCAGGACACTTACATTACCTTACAGGTCATTGTCCCTCGTACAGGTCGATACCGAAGGGCATCCGAGCTGTTCCACTAATTTCCGTAATTCCGTAGATTGCGTTATGTACCTACTCGTTCGTTTCATTTCTATTTAGCAAAATATAACATACGCCAACGATTTTTTCGGAAGTGGCGTCATAAGGAATGGAACATTCAAATGCCCAAAGAACATGATCAAAAGTTCATAGACAAAAACCCAGAATCGCCAGCAGCGTTTTTTTTTCATCTCCTTTCCACCACCCGAATAAGGGTGGGGTGTATTATCGCTATTCGGTCATTTCTTGGGTTGGACTGTGTGTGTTGGTGGCACCACACCACCACGCCTTAGCCCTCTTGGCTTCCCGGTGGTTATAGTACCTCAATCTGGTACTAAGCTCTCACCATGATAAGGCAGAGACTCAGAGTGAGGTCAACGATAGCTTATATTAAGCTACACGCTTGCTTGTTGGAGTATCGCTCGTACATACCACATCATAGTTGAGATGGACCCTATTATTTGTTTACTAATGTAAAATAGTTACTTGCACCTTGTACTGTATTTGAACTACATTGTGTGCGAACCTTCGGTGGTTGGGGATTGGGTAAGCTTCCTAAAACTTTTGGGGCTTGAACTTACCTGCAGGAATAGTTCGACGTATTGGAATACCTACACCGATTCAATGTTAAAACGGTGCTCCATCCACTCAATCGGTATTTCATATACACGAATGCTCTCGACCTAAGTAAACTAAATTAAAGGCGTTTCATTTAGTTTATGAATAAAACGCTAAATTCAGAATATTGGTGCAATGCTTGTGCATCGATACTGATAGCAAGGGTCCAAGCATTCTCGTTAATATAAGACAGGGTTGCCACTTACCATAAGCAAGCTTACTGTTAGCTTTTAATGTTCCGTTCGCACGAAGGCAACAATGCTACATGCTTGGATGTTGCTTGCCTGCGTACATGCTGCCAATTTCATCATTGGCCGCCAAAATTATTGATCGTCCATAGTGGCGTATCATGTATGGTGACCATCAAAATTCCTTTAAACTTTCATGGTTACTAACATTTAAATCATTTAAAACGGGATTGCTACCATGTACTTTTTTTGTTTTGAGTTCCCGATATTTCGGCACTGTTACAAGCGCCATGGTCACGGAGTAACTGAGGATCTTGCGGTTGAGATGTTATTGGCAGACATATCGGTCTACCCTCTTTCGAATTCTTTTATTACGTTCGCCAGCGGTACCACTGTTCACAAACTCACTATTGTCTCGCACCTGTTCTCGACACACAACAATTACAGTATCTGCACGCGAAACGACACTTAGTTTGTTTTTCCGGTTTTTGAACTTCCTAATCACTGGATTCCAGGCACTTGACAATTTAAACCCGTCCTCACGATTGAAATTCTTGTGTTTAGAGATTTCAATCGCCTCTCAAAACAAAAAAAAGGTACATGGTAGCAATCCCGTTTTAAATGATTTATACCATCAAGATTACTTCAATCATCTGACTAATTTCACGTCCACTCTGTTTAACGGTGAGGTGCACGGGGCGCAGTTGTGACAATGGATCGGCAACGATCGCTATTGTTAAGCAACACACGGCGGGTCGGAAATGGGATGAGTGACCACTCCCACTGAAATTTAGTGATGTAATTTTCGGGCATATCCGTGCTTCGGAAGGCACGTTAAGCAGTTGGTCCGCTAGATGTCAGTCGTTAAGCCTAGTCGGAGGCCTTAGGGCGGCTTGACAACATCTGACATTAAGGTTGCTCACTGACCTTACTGAACATTCCGCACTATCTGCACTGAGCCCGCGTGTTGGAGTATGCCTCGATCTACCTCATAGTGGAGGAGAGGCCTGTGCCCAGCAGTAAGACGTATATGTATAGGCCGTTTATGTCTGTTCAAGGTGCTATGTTACAGTCAGCTAACTACGTTCAGTGACGCTTCTTCAATTAACGTTCGGCCTAGTCATTCAATAGAACGTCACGATGAACCAGATTACTGCGACATATCCATTGGCTGCGGCACCGCATGCTTGCTACCATTGAATAATAGATAATTCTGGTTCCATCAAAGTTTGCACCTGATAACGCAGGCAAGTTTGCCTCCATGTACTAAATGGAATCAGACTTGTACTCAGCACATTTAACCCTATTCCCAGTTCTCAGTGCGCCTATTGTTCGTCCTCGTCTTACTCTGTTTGATTTGGTGTAGCGGCTGGCGTGTTTCGAGTTAATTAAAATGTTTCTTTGATTAAACTGAGGCCTGTCAACTCATGAATAGGGATGATCTTAAAACCTTTAGCTACTAGAACTCATTTGAGTGGTCTTTAGGGATCGTTGAGGAGGATTTCAGTAGTTTCAAGGTCTTCTCTTCGATTGCCTGAAATGACAATGTGGTCTGAAAATCGTAACAAGTACAAATAGATTCACAGTCATCCACATCAGTATTTTTCACCTTTTTGTTTTATTACGGTACAATCCTCTACCGATGGTTGTCTGAAAGAAATCTCTTTACAGCGGTAGTCCTCCTACTTATACTTAATTGTACTTATTTTTGCTGTTAATTTCTTTATGTTTGTATTGTTCTGCCATAGAGATTTTTTTAGTATCATATTATATTATATCATCTCAATAACGTACTTTAAATTTTATCTAAATATTTTCAGTTTTTGATGACTTATATTTTGTGCTTTAAAATATTTTGTACATTTTCTAAAATATTAGTATTATTCATTAACAAAGTGACAGTTTTTTTCTTATTTACCTACGAAACCTAGCCTATCGCAGCGTGCTCGCTTGACGTTGGGTTTTGGGATACCCTGTATATGTCATCGTGTCATCATTGGATGAATCTTTCTACAATAATTTTCGAGAGCTAGCTATTTTATGCCTTCTTCATTGAAGTTAAAATTCCAACCAACAAACGGTCGAACAAAATTATTAGCTTTTACGCTTCCGCATCAAATTCACATCTCAATTACATTCAAAACTAGCTGTAACAATATAACGCGGGGTAGCCACGAGTCACCGCCTCCGGCGTGATACACTTGAGTGAGGGGCTGTCTAGCCCTGCTCAAGATTCCGCGATACGAGGCAGGGCTGCCGTGGGCGGGGTCGATACAGGGCGCTTGCCTTGGACTCTTTTAAATATTTTGTTTATTTTATTAGATGTTTTTTGCTTTTACATGATAGACAGTATAGAAATGGAGAAGAGAAGCAAAACAATCAAACACACGGTCGCTATTAGAGATTGAGATACCAATCTTGCAAGTAAGACCACCTGAATTTTGATTTTGTTTAAATGGTTTTGGAACAAAGAGTTTTCTTAATTTTGTAGAGCAACTCTGCCTCATACGTAACGTGTAACGTTACGTATGACGTAACAGAAAATACCATCAGGAACCCCGAGGTAGGTATTACCCCGAGGTAAAGTATTTTTTAGTGGTGGGGAGGCCTTTACCCAGCAGTGGGGCACTACTTTAAGCTAATAATAAAAATAAATAAAGTATTTTAATGCTTTGTCTGTAAGGCGCGATACCAGGAAAACGGCTCTCGGGAAAACTAAAGTTTTATATAGAAAATATGAAGTATGAGGCACGAAAAAAATCGTCATAGTAGTCAAAGAGTTGCACAATCAGCTCAAACTTCCAGTATATGGATCAACTTACTAGATTAATGTGAAAAAAAATCAGAATTTCGCTAAAAACGTGCAAAACGCACTCGCGTATTTTTTAAAGTTTAGGCATCATATAAACTAACAACTTACGTGTTTTAAATAACGTGTAAAGATCAGATATCAAAAAAGCATTGCCAATCAGTTGTTTTTCATTGCTTTATTTCAGTTTTGTGCAAAAAATTCCCAAACATTCCGAATTTTTCGCTTGAAATCTCCATACAAATTACTATGGAGTGAGTGAAGTTTCTTTGATAGCTGTCCGCGCACCGTCGCAGCTCACTCCCACGGCCGGTTTTCTTCCTTTAAAAAATAATAGCATTAAGGTTAAGCTTGTCTATGGATGCTTTTATAGAAAATGGCAGCTTCCCCTCCTCCCGCGGATGATGAGGTTTCTAGTCTAAGGATTGTCTTTGGTTTGTAACCTAGGTTACGCTTTTGTTGATTGTCATTTGTGTCAAGTATTGTCAGGTTGGTTTTTATTTCATTGTGTCAACAATTATATTTCTTTCAGAGAATATAAATGCTTAAAAGAAAATAAACCCACCTACCCATCAGAAAATGCGGTAAGATTGTTTGGAAACATACTTGTAGAAGACAATCAAGTTTTAGAAAATAGCCCACATCAACAGGGTTTAATAAAAGAGTTGAAACATCAAATTCAGTCCAAGCATTCATCAGCATTCATATGATTCTTTGGGTTGTAAGCAACACAAAAGTGTAGTTGCGAAAAGCTGTTTTGATTTAACTCTGCGATTAACCGTGTTCAATTGGTGCAACATTATAAACAAAAATCTCAAGGTACGGATGTTTGTAGATTGGAAAAGAAGTTTTTGCCCTGTATGCAGCGTAAAGCATTTACTAAATATTAAACAAAATTAAGAAATAAAAGGCATAATAAGTGAAAATTGTTTAATTTATACCCAATTTATATTTCCAAAGAGAACAAGCAGAATTTAGGTAGGTACCTATAATATGTCGTACCGTTATAAATCCACAAATATATACAAAAAGGTTTTTTTTTTGTTAAACCTTTTTTTATATATTTGTGGATTTATAACGTTAACATCGTTGCCGCATTATGAAAAAACATTTAAAAAAAAAAGAGCTGTCAAAATCTTCACATGGCGAAATCTCTATCCCTTTCGCACCTGACTTATACGATCGTGAGTTCAAACTTCAAAAAAATCTGAGATCGCGCGTAATCTGTTTCGTCGCGCGCGCCCGGATCCACAAGATCGTGTGTTTGTCAAATAACCAATTAGAAGCCGTTTCGCGTCATTCTCGGGTCAGTATGTTCGCTGGTGTGGCCAAAATGGCGGTGGTTCTCGATCCCCGAAATAAGCACCCTAAGTATTTGTATTAATTTAATAGTTTTATTGCTTTGTTTGATTAGATAAATGTTTCTACTTAATCTTTATTAATATGATAATCAATTAGTATAGAGTTATTTAAATTATTTCACACTACCGTCGACCTGCTTCGTGTGAAAACTTGCAACTAACTTACGTGAGCTCCCGGGATTATTTGTACCTACTCATGAAAATGAGTTGCGTATATTTACCTTTTCCCACTTAGTAAATCTGAGTATTACTTTATTTTTCAGGTGTGTTATTGAATCATGAGCACATTCTTGACAATTCCAGGAACGGATAATGCTTAAATATTGACATTGATGAGGGTAACGAGGAATTTTGTGCTGCACCAGATGTGAGTGAAGATGAAACGCCTGTGAAGGAGTATCCCTCTTCACAGGGTTCAAACAAGAGATATTCTAATTTAATACTTCTTAATCATGATCTTGATGGGTCCTCACGATCATCATCATCATCACAGACCAAAAAAACAACAAAATACAAACAAAAAAAAAACATTTTAAAATGAAGAGCCGCCAACGTGGAGCCTGAGGAGGAAAACCGATTATATTGATAAATCTCATAACTACCTCATCATCGAAATAAAACAACTTTACGGATTCTACTCGCGGTGTTATATTTTCTTTCATTTTCTAACCCGACGTTTCGACTCCTTTACAGCAGTCGTGATCACGGGATGACAAAGATGTTCTATGTCACAAAACAGTACAAAATTTTTAGCAACCCTCACTTAACTACCGTCATTTCCACTAACATTATTGGAAATGTTCCTATCCACGCAGTACGAACTAACCATATCCTGAGACCTCACAGTATTGTGCTGCCCTCTGGGATTGATCAAGCGTATAACAGGCTCCCAAGCTGGTGGTAAATTCCAACCATCCTCACGATTGAAATTCGGATGTTTTTTAATTTCAATAGCCTCTCGCAGCATCCTTGGTAAGTAACGATTCTCCCTAGCAAGGACCTGCGGTTTATCAAATCGTATGAAATGGTTGGGCTTATCAAGGGCATGTTCACAAACTGCTGATTTTGTAGATCTCCTATTCTTAATATCACCTATGTGTTCTTTGATACGCGTCCCTATGCTTCTTTTGGTTTGACCTATATACGAGAGCCCACAGTCACAATCAAGCTTGTATACACCCGCTGTTTGAAGAGGAATATTACACTTAACAGGTCTTAAAAATTGATTAATCTTCTTCGGCGGCTTAAAATAAGTTTTAATAGAAGCACGCTTCAAGATGTTCCCAATCTTGTCAGTGACACCCTTCAAATATGGCAATACAGCAGGCTGACGCTCAACTGTGGCTGGTTTCACTCGGTTTCTGCGACGTCGCGGTGCTTTGAGCTTGTTTTCACCCAGCACACGCTTGACATGCTGGACTTCAGCATGCAGGTGGTCATCATCACAGATCCGTTCCGCTCTCTGTAACAAAGTTTTACCAACAGTAGCTAACTGCGAAGGATGGTGGTGAGAATCACCGTTTAAGTACCTATCAGTATCCTGATCATAGTTTGGGCCATACTGTGTATCGGAAGTCTACCCATACTGATAGGTACTTAAACGGTGATTCTCACCACCATCCTTCGCAGTTAGCTACTGTTGGTAAAACTTTGTTACTGAGAGCGGAACGGATCTGTGATGATGACCACCTGCATGCTGAAGTCCAGCATGTCAAGCGTGTGCTGGGTGAAAACAAGCTCAAAGCACCGCGACGTCGCAGAAACCGAGTGAAACCAGCCACAGTTGAGCGTCAGCCTGCTGTATTGCCATATTTGAAGGGTGTCACTGACAAGATTGGGAACATCTTGAAGCGTGCTTCTATTAAAACTTATTTTAAGCCGCCGAAGAAGATTAATCAATTTTTAAGACCTGTTAAGTGTAATATTCCTCTTCAAACAGCGGGTGTATACAAGCTTGATTGTGACTGTGGGCTCTCGTATATAGGTCAAACCAAAAGAAGCATAGGGACGCGTATCAAAGAACACATAGGTGATATTAAGAATAGGAGATCTACAAAATCAGCAGTTTGTGAACATGCCCTTGATAAGCCCAACCATTTCATACGATTTGATAAACCGCAGGTCCTTGCTAGGGAGAATCGTTACTTACCAAGGATGCTGCGAGAGGCTATTGAAATTAAAAAACATCCGAATTTCAATCGTGAGGATGGTTGGAATTTACCACCAGCTTGGGAGCCTGTTATACGCTTGATCAATCCCAGAGGGCAGCACAATACTGTGAGGTCTCAGGATATGGTTAGTTCGTACTGCGTGGATAGGAACATTTCCAATAATGTTAGTGGAAATGACGGTAGTTAAGTGAGGGTTGCTAAAAATTTTGTACTGTTTTGTGACATAGAACATCTTTGTCATCCCGTGATCACGACTGCTGTAAAGGAGTCGAAACGTCGGGTTAGAAAATGAAAGAAAATATAACACCGCGAGTAGAATCCGTAAAGTTGTTTTATTTCGATGTATAGTGTTCGCGTAAATATTAGAAATCATTACCTCATCATCATCATCATCATCATCATAAGCCAAACAAAGATCACCTGTCAAATATATTGTTTAGCTATGATAACTATGATGATACTCAATGCTCCAAAGCTTAACAAGCTATAATTCCATGGGTGGGTAGAGTAGACGTTCTTGATGAGTCCATGGACTATAACCGTTCTGAAGTGGTGTGACAGTTTCACAGACTTGGCAATGGTGAATGATGTGATATGTTGGCAACTGGAGCAGTAACTAGAGGGATAAGAGACCTAATCAAAGTTTCAGGAACTGAAAATCTAAATGAGAGCACTAGGATTTGGAGTTGCTGTAACTTTGATTAATACCTCCGATAGAGAACAGTGTGCTTTATCTCTTATCATATCACGATCATCAGCAGCAGGTAAATACAAGTACAAGCCTGCAAATAATCTATCTTAGGGAAAGAAATATGATTTATCCATTTTCGGCGAATTGAAAGATCCTCGAGTTTCTCGTCGCAAATCGCGTACTAAAATTAGATAATGAAAATGCATTGTGTCCTTACCCATGTATGAGTCGCGGTAAAGACTGTTTATACCTCTATCACGTTAATTCCTAATATCAAGGGACTGATGAAATTATATCAAGCACTTGAATGTTAATTTTGATCTCATGTATTAACATGCGAGAAGACCTAAATTGTTTACTGCCTAAAAGGCATCTAAGCTTACATCTATCTTTACAGACGGGCCCAATACAATAGAAGAGCTACATAACCATCCTTCTGCATCCCCCATTAGAAATACATTTATTTAGTGTAACACAATACCTACGTGTAGCGTTATCCTTGTGAATACACACAGAGAACAGCGAAATAATACCTACATGTTTTTAATTTAATGTCAATCTCGTTTACTCATATTTTAGAATACCTATTCTGTTAGTGACTATAAGGCATGTTTTATTGTTTGTTAGTTTATAAATAACTATGAAAATACTCTCAATATTTAAAAAATCTGTAAAGACTGGCAATACGGCTGAAAAAGTAGAAAAAGACAAATTTTGTAAAATACTAGTGTGTTATGTCTAAATTATCAAAATAATCGTTGATTTTAGTGAATTTATTGTTTAATTATAAAACGATGAATTAAGCTAGCCAATAATAACGTCAAATAATGAGAAAAAACATACTAAAACACTGCAAAGTTAACCTAACTCACGATCGTGCGTAGGTTGAAGTAAGCCCGGGAACTCACGATCGTGCGGCATGCTTTCCTAAAACCCTGCATAGGATGGATTTTTTTCAATATTTTTCCCTTAAACTGAAGGCCCTAAGTATTACTATTTTTGATAAATATAGCCGTAAGGAGGGAGAAAAAGTTTCAGGTGCGAAAGGGCTATGGATCCTAAGGCGAGTTTTTTGCTACGGAAGTTACCCGTCTGAACCTGTTCCCTATCTAGTTTGTGCTCACTCCCCCCCATGTCCCCAAGGTGAGCGCACGTCGCTTTTGACGAAAATGACATTTATAATTACGCGGATAATTTACACGAAATAGGCGCACATAGGGTCTTTTGTTGAAAATAGTACAACTTTGTTTTTTTTCCTCCGTACTGTTTGTTCATATGCATTATGCATAATTTATCAAACGTATGATTTTATCATGATTCACCATGAGAGTAATATGGCAGGTTTATATTTATAAGTACACTTGATTAAAAGCTCTCTTGGGTTTGACAATTTGGTACTAGTTGCCATTTCATTTTCCTATTTTTTCTTGTAAATTTTTACTATTTGTAACTTATACTGAAAGTTTTTACCTATTTTTAGTTGAGAAACAATCTATGTATTTACTTTTAGCATGGTGTCAATCTGCAGCATCATCGGTTAATGCCAATACGGGATCTGAATAAAATATTCAAGCAAAACAAGGGAACGAAGTAAGAACGCAAATAGCTTTGCTTGCTTTCAAATCGAATTGATTAAAACTATTTGTGTGGTCTAAGCTACTATGTTATCTGATCATGAAAGCTTGATTAAGGTGTCTGAATAGATTAAAGGTTCTTTTTTGAACAATATTTTTTACTAAATTAATTTTGGAAGCCTCTATCATAACTGAAATTGTTCGACAAAGAAATTTGACGAAACATAAAGATACAAAGTTATAGAGCAGAAATCAAAGTTAATACTTACGTTAAGTTAAGTCTTTGAAAAAATGCGAACAGAAAACTATGCTTCGAGTTCGTGTACTTACACACGCCGTATTTTTATGCTTGTTTGTATTCTTCACGCAGTGACGTGCACTCACCCGGCGTCATGTGGAAGACTGAGTTGCGGGACTGCGCAGACGGCTGTCAAAGAAACTTCACTCGTTCCATAGTAATTAGCATGGAAATCTCGAGCAAAAAAAAATGAAAGTTTGCGTTTGCTTATACGAAACAGAAATAGTTATTGCAATAGAACATAATGACAAGTTATTCGAAATGGAAACACACTTCACACCGGAACAGCTTTTACAATTGTACCAAGCACAAATTCGGTTGTGTATGGAGTACTTCTGCCACCACTGGGATGGCTCTGCCAAGTATCAGCTGGATGCACTGGACTCAGTAGACCGAAGAGCCAGGAGACTGATAGGAGACGAGACACTCGTTGGAACCAAACTCGAGTTTGGAGCATCGGCGTAGAGTTGCCTGTCTATCGGTTTTTCATAAGGTGTATTTCGGAGAGTGTGCGCAAGAACTTCATGACCTGATACCACCCTCTACTTTCTACTACCGGACCACAAGTCGCCGTTAGGGCTTTCACCTCCATGTGGTCGACTTTCCAGCGGTCCGAACTAAGCGGTTTGGTGCTTCTTTTCTGGTCCGCACCGCTAAGGAGTGGAACGCCCTCCCTGCGTCTGTGTTTCCGGATACATACAACCTTGGTGTCTTCAAGGCAAGAGTGAATAAGCATTTTTTGGGTAAGCGTGGCTGGCGAGACTGAGGTCAAACGCAAACCCATTTTAAATTAAAAAAAAATGGATCAGATAGAACTTTGATATGAATATGAATTATCATATTTACGTCAGCCATGGAAAAGTGGCAGTGCAAGCATTTTTATCTCTAACTGGCTATTTGCACACAGCTTTTCCCTGTAGTAATTTGAATGAACTATACAGACAAACGTTCTAGAAAATATAATTAGCATCAACTATCATTTAGATAGTGAAAGCTTATGTAAAAACAGACAGAAAAACGCGTAGGGTGACTTCCTTTCATACTATGCTCTACTCGTAGATCAATTCCAGTAAGATGAAGATCACGGTGGATTCTGTATTAAATTCAGCGTAAAAAGCCTGAAATACGATGGCCTCTACAGGAGACTAAAGGTATTATACTCAAGTGTTATTATCTAAAATAAATTATCCACTAAAAGTGTCTCAACTGTTGACAACTGTTAAATTCCTCGTTTTAGTTAGTAACAAGATAGCTCCCTTTAATGCTTCTTGCAGCTTTTCATTACAAGTAAGACCAATTTATTAGTGGGTTCTTCTGCATGTTACTAGAAATGGCTCCGTGTATTGCTATATCATATGCATTGGATGTAAGACATATTTTGTGTTGATGATGATCGAACGGATAAACCAAGTTACAACTAAATCTCGATGGAATCGTGAAGTACCAGATATAACATTGTGCAAATAACGTGGTCACGAGAATAGATTGCAAATAATAGTGTAAAAAAATAATTAGCAAAACCGCTTGTTAGTATGTTTAACAAAATAAAAATTTTGATTAGTTTCTTTTGTTTGCCCTATATCCTGAAATATTTTGGGTGGCGAAATAAAAATATCTTTGGTGAACGCATCAAATGATTATCATGCCGCGATTTATAATAATAATAAATGAATAAATATCCCTGGACATTATTCCACACAGCGCCATCTAGCCCCAAGTGAGCTAATTATACTCCGTTTTTATGGGATACTAGACAACGGATAAACGTACTTAAATACTTTTTCTTTTGTAAATACATACTTATTATACATAGGAAACACCCAGACCAATACAAACAGACATGTTCATGCACACAAATGTTTGTACTGTGCGGGGATCGAACCCGCGACCTTTGATGTAGTAGCCGACTTCTAAACAATTACACCAAGACGGTCGTCCGGATTTATGCATTGCATTTATGCACGGATTGCACGGCCCAACCACTGTGTGACCATAGCTGTCACGATCGCTTTCAAATTTGACAGATTTTCTCTCCGGCCGACCTTAGTATAGACCCTGGTTTTTGTGCTATCCATTTAAATCGTGCTTGTCATACTTGTTCAGGCGCAGGTTACGCGTTTTCTAGACTGATTGAATACATACTCCCAATATTAAGGTTTTAAACCGATAGGAAAACCAGAAAAAAACGTTCGGTCTTGGCATCAGGCGGGAAACGAACCCCACTAACCGGGCGGCTACACTACCATTGTGCTACTGAGACCATTAACAGACCGGCCGAATTTTCTGGTATATTATACCTGGTAGCCAGGTTTGTTTCACCAAAGTTTAGGCATATACCTAAGTCGCCCGGTTTGCGAAAGACGCGGGTTCGAAGCCCACCTGATGTCTTTTTCTGGTTTTCCTATCTTTAGTAAAATGATAGTGCACTATCCCTAATGCTAAAAAAATAAAATAACCTAATATTAAGGTTTGTCATGTATGGCCCCTTAGTCCACAGCTTCGCAAGACTTAATAAACCACCGAATTATATCCCAGAAGCGGGTAACCCCCCCCCCCCCCCCCCCCACCCAAACGAAGCTTTACAATAGCGAACCTCGAAGTTAAATTAGCACACACGAGGCAATAATTGGGTTGCCAGGTATGTTACAACTAATTTAACTACTAGTACATCCAATTGTATTGAGACCTTTGTTTCACACGCGCCATCTAATTTGTGAATTGGGACTGTTTGTTCCGAATTAGCTATTGTTGGGACTTAGGAAATCTAGTTGGTATTAAAACAGGGCGCAATGACACAGTATAAACAGTGGGTTATCTAAGGCCACCCGCCGAGTTATTAGCCTAGCGTGCACACAGACACGCGGCGCAGCCCGTACGTACTGCCGCCACCTTATTCCCCCCTATTTTATGCTAGCGTGTGCGTGAAATCGCGTGCCGACACGGCGCGCGACGCGCACGCACACATTCAAACTGAGAGCGGCACGTTTGTATGTAGATATTTTACTGTTCTCTGTGTACTGTGGCAATGATCCTAAATTACACACACTATTTTAATGACAAGCTTATTATTAAGTTTATTATTAAGTTCGTTGAAGTAACAATTTATCTAGCAATACCAGTATTTGTTCCTAGTAATGACTCGTAAGACCTTCGGATCCGTAGAATTTAGGTAAAATTATTTACTAGCCTTATAAGACAACGTCACCCGACGTGCTAAGGAGAGGGCTATTCCCGGCACTTTGCTCCGAGCACAAAGTACTTTTTTATATTTCTCCGAGATCGAATCAAAAAAGAGGAAATCCGTAAAAGAACTAAAGTCGCCGACGTTGAACAGCAGTTTAGCAGGCAATAATATTATAAAAAGACGTAGATAGGTTACTTGTGCTAAAAAAGTGTCACCCAAAATCAGGCATCCGACCACCTGGGCAAAGCATTGACAGTTTGAGACAACACTGCGCAACATTTATCTGTCTCGATTACGCTCTAGTAAATAATCATGCTATCTTGTACACACGGTCGAAATATAGGTACGTGCTCCAGGAGACAATTCACTTCGCGTCAGTACTGACATAACCTTTCTACGTCTTTTTTATTGTAATATCATTGTTAGCAGGTGGATGTGGCAGTGGGCGGGGCGCATTGCGATAAAAACTGATTAGCTATTTTTGGGCCTTTGTTAAACTAGGTCACTGAATACAATTTGCCTGGTTAAGCCCTTTGTGATGGTGTTTAATATTGAAGGATAGATAGATAGATAGATAATATTCTTTATTGCACATTAACATTAAAAACTTAGTTTAGAAATACATTGAAAGTAATGCACAATTTAGGCGGCCTTATCGCTAATAGCGATCTCTTCCAGGCAACCTACGGAAGGACTGATCGATAAGAGAAAATAATTCATCAAATTGCCTAAATAGTTACATCGAGATAACGCTAGAAAACGTTGTTTAAATTGTGATAGTTTAATGATGAATTTGTTTCTCATGTAAATTGTTTATTCACTTGTTTATCCCTCTTATGTTATTTGTAGTTGAACGTCGTAGGTAGCGTATCGTCCAGCTGTAAAAACAAGGTATTTTAAAGTTTGCGTTTAACTGATCACTCTAGACTTGGCTTTGGAGAGACTTGGACGGACGAGATCGAAAAACAAGTATGAAATTACTGCATTCTTAACGCGAACGAACTATAGTCAAGTAGCTTTTGATCATAAAACTGAAAGTGGTAAAATCGAATCTTTTATTGTGATAATATCATCACTGGGACACTACATAAAAATCTAGCCAACCTTAAACCCTTTCTTCATCTAAGTTACTAATGATAATAACTATTGCAATTATCCCAACTAGGCTATAGGCTTTTATTGCACAACATCACAGACAGTATAACCGCGCTACACCTAATAGTCAATTCCACATTAATGTTTCAGTAATGGATTTGCAAATTTCTTCATTTATTAAAAGATATGTGTACTGACATTTAGCGACGTCAACATATGTATGGGTATATATACATAATGTTGACGTCGCTAAATTTCAGTCGCTAAGCCTAGTCGGAGGCCTTAAGGCGGCTTGATAACATCCGACATTAAGGTTGCTCACTAACCTTACACCCCTCCACAATCCGCACTGAGCCCGCGTGTTGGAATATGGCTCAGTCCATCGCATAGTTCAGGTGAGGTTTGTGCCCAGCAGTGGGACGTAATTATATAGGCCGTTTATGTATGTGTACCCATATGTAAAATCACCGTGTATTTCTTAGGTGTATATTGATTACCAGCACGTATCAGCTAAAACAATTACTTATCGATACACTGCACTATTTTCAATATAGTGCAGGTGACTCTTGTTACAAAAATTGAGTCCCAACTAACTGCTGATGATTTCGTCAACTGTCTTTAACCCCCGAATTCATAAACATCAACTAACGCAAAGCACGCGTTCACGCTCGCTGTAGTGTAAAATGTCAATAGAGCTGAAAGGGACAGCCATAAGTCTAAAGGAGGAACGTTGATTTCCGTTTGTGAATTTGGGGTTGTGTCCCATTTTTAACAAGCTCTGCTTAGTTAAGATTTAGATAAACACGTGTGTCAAGTTTTCCTAAACGTAGTTAGGTACACGGGTCTCAATCTACCAAGAACAGGTTTGAACCTGAACCTGACTGAGAACCTGGCGGCCAGGTAAAATATACCAGATTTTTTGTAAACGGTCTCGGTAGCACAGTGGTTAGTACAGTCGCCGGGTTTGTGAAAGACGTGGGTTCGATTCTCGCCTGAAGCTAAAACCGGATGTTGAATTTATCTAAAGGTGGTGGATCGCGCCGCGACAGAGACAGGAGACCGCGACTCTCCAGTCGACCTCGACCGGAGACCGCGACCGGAGACCGCGACCGGAGACCGCGACCGGAGACCGCGACCGGAGACCGCGACCGGAGACCGCGACCGGAGACCGCGACCGGAGACCGCGACCGGAGACCGCGACCGGCGACCGTGACCGGAGACCACGTCCGAAGATTCACTGACGTAACGCTATCTCCTGTCTTGCGTCTCTGCCTCGTTTGCAAACTGTCACGTATACATTGCCTCGCTAGGCAGTTGCGACAGTTAATTGACGTTTCAAGTAACTGTAGCGGTCTCCGGTCGTAGTCTCCGGTCGCAGTCTCCTGTCGCGGTCTCCTGTCGCGGTCTCCTGTCTCTGTCGCGGCGCGAACCGCTACCTTTAGAGAACAGACTTGTCTGATGATAGGCAAGTGCCATGAACATCCTTTCAACATAAAACCATGTTTACCTCAACTTCATATCTGACAATTTCGTTACTTTTCACAAAGTTGTGTTGTTGAGCAAAAAGTTCTAGAAAACAGGTTAATTAGTGGAGGAATAAAAAGCGAAATAGCAAATTTGGAGCGTAGCTATCGTTGAGGTCGAAATATAATGAAAGGTATCAACGAAACAGAACGCACGAACAGACAAGCAAGAGAAGAACTATTAGGTATAAGGGGAAGTTTTTGACTAAAAATTTCAATACTTTCTTAGAAAGGGCCAGGGGGGCTAAAAAGGCGACATTTGATGTTTCATATCTGAATCATAAATGAAACATTTTTTATTCTAAAAGGGCAACTTATTAGGTGAATCATATTATGATTCAGATATGAAACAGATCTGAATCATTTTAAATATGAATCATATTATGTTTCAGATATGGAACGGATCTGAAACAAATCCGTTTCAGTTATGAAACAGATCTGAATCATATTAAATATGAATCATATTATGTTTCAGATATGAAACAGATCTGAAACATATCCGTTTCAGATATGAAACAGATATGAATCATATTATGATCATAATGATGTGTGAAAAAATCGCTTTTCTTTACTCTTCTTTAATCGCTCTTTACTTTCTACTACCTTGTCTACCTTTCACGGCCGAACCTTTATTTGCTGGCAGAAACATCATTTCGCCGAAAATATTTTTGCGTGCAATCATTTAACGTATTATACTCAAAACTCATAATTTCGTTAAGCAGGATCAACTTTAAGGAAACGGTTAATAAATTTAATAATGAGAACGTGTAGTAAGCGTTTAGTTCATTGGAGGCATCGGCATGTCATTAAAATGTAAGATGTCCAAACGAAGTAGATAGAAAATACATAATTTCAAGATAGCCCGTTAAGAAAGAGTGTTTGTATGTTATATCTTCTCGAGATATCAGTATGAGCATTAGTGCTAGAGCTATAACTGCCTCTTTTTGTCTTTAAAGATCTTCGAACAAAAAATGCTTTTCTTGGTCTCTTAGCCCTGTTTCCTTCTGTATCTAATAGTAACCTTTATCATCTTCACTCTAAGTTCCGTTTGCTGCACCTAACAGCAGGTGGGTGCAAAAAGCGCTAGAGTGCTTGGAGCATAAATTGTGACATTAGCGACGCATGCGTTGTCATTAACTGTTCTGGAAGTTTTTCCCAGACTGCTGGGCTTACCATGAATCTTGATCTCAGGTAGGGAGATAGTAATTCCATTTCTTGTGTTTTGACAAGAATTGTCTTCCATCAAACATACAGTACAAACATTCGTGTGCATGTACTGGTCTGGGTGTTTCCTATGTTAATGAAGTATGTATTGACAAAATAAAGTTTTCCGTTGTCTTGTATCCCATGGTACAATTTTTGCCTAGTTTGGGGCTGCAGATTAATGTCCAAAGTTACTTAAATATTCCTAAAAACATACTGTCATATCTTATTTACTTTAACAAAACTAAACCATGTTAACAGAATGCTGCAAATTTTGCTATGACATTTTGGTGGATATCGTTTGCGAATATTTCAAGTTAAGTACCTACTTATGCCAACAAATTCTTGAGGTGATACCGAAATCGATTTTAAAATCTGAAATCGCATAATAATATATTTTTCGTTTGTGCTCAAAACTTAGACCGCCCGTGTTGTATCTGTCCTACAATTCTGAAAAATGTGGCGACCCCAGAATAGTGACGAAGAAAACATTTGGTATATTATCTGCAACATTACACGAGCAATCATTTATTCTGCAAGTTTCATCTAAGATTTGCTGGGATTTATTATTCCTTGTTTCCGAATATTATCAGATGACTACAGCTAGGTACGCTTGGTGTTACATCCTTTTACTAGTAAATATTAGATAAGAATAATAATATAAGAGTGCTAAGAGGTTAATCGTACTATTAAGAACTCTTCTTCAGGAAAAAAACGAATAACGAAGCATAGAAACACTTCATCATTTTTATTATTTGATAGAAAAGGTACTTTCTAGTAAAACATGCCTTAGTCTCGATAGTACTGTCAGTTAAAATCAGGCGAGATCGTGTTCAATGATTTATTTCAAATTAAAAGAAACAAAATATGTTTTTATGAAACTTAAAAATGCTGAGAAGTCGATACAACGAGTGTAATTTTCATAAGTTTGAAAGAAAAACGTTTATCGACCTTGGACATCGTACACGTGCAGATATAAACAAACAAAACAAAATGGTTGGTGGATAGTTTTATGGACCTATAGGTATTTATTGAATGTTGCTTACAACAAATCTCACTCAAATAAACAATGTTGATTTTAAGTATGGAATGTCAGTTTCTGAATCGAAAATAGTTCACTCACTAAATCTCACTGCACAAAACTCGAGAAACTACGTCCTTCTATAAATCTTACCGTGTCCAATGGATTCCAAGTATCTTAAGGAACTAAATTCTATAAATCAAGCATTCGGCATCGATCTTGGCTTACAATTTGTCTCGCTAACGACAAGTTCGGTTAACTGGTTTGTTTGAACTTCCGAAGGTATGCTTAGAGGAGTCATCCTTTAGGTAGACGAATGACGCTACAGAAACTTTGTCTATAAAGTCTAAGTTTTTTTTGTTATTACTGCTGAGGTTTTTCGATGTTGAAACCCGTCTCTAATTATTTTTATTATTAACGTTAATAGTCACAAATAGACTCTTGAACAGAACAGAAAGGCATTATACTAGGATAATTATCAGAAAAATGACCTTTTAGTGCTTTGGCAAGGGAAAGTTGGAACTGTCTAACTGTTATTATTTTATACAAAAGTGAAAGTACAAGTGATGCAAAAGGGCCATAACAGCAACCCCTTCACTTTAGGTAAATTAAATCACTGATTATAAAGTATCTGTCACTAAAATGCTGCTTACTACGAGTAATACCATTCACTTAATAAGTTGAGAATGGCTCCAGCAGTAAACATATTCCTTTCTTCAAAAGCGCTTCACGAGTCACACTCGAATGCAAAGAGCAATGACTAACTGTGCACAGAGCTGTAGCTTTGTTAGAATCTCACTCATTTATCTGCCGTCCAGAGTCAGGGGGTCTAATGCTGCAAAAACGTTGGCGTGGGATGAAAAATGTTAGTTCTTTGAAGGCAACAGGCTACGAGGTCGGGTGAATGACCCGTGCTCAGTTCAGTTATTGATGGTTCTCGTCTTGGCAGATCGTTTAATCTCTGGAGACGTTAGTTCTAATTAATTGTTAATTTCTAGCTGTTGCGACCTCAGATCCATCTTTGGATAGTAAATAATGTGCGATTTCGAATTGGAAGTTAAATGCCACAATGGCAATTTAAGATGAATGGAATAAGAAGTACCATTTTTAATGTACGATTCCACGTTTTGTCATTTAATAGTAAAGCCAATTTGTATAAGTGGTTTTAAACTGATCTTATACACTAGTGTTGATTTTCATTCGGTTTATGTTTTCGTCACATGTCCCATCAATTGATAATATCCAACACAATGCAGATTGATAACATCAATGTCGACGCAATACCGTACACATTTGTCACATTGATGTTATCTCCTAGGTGTTACACGATGTCAAACTTGATACGACGCTAATGCCACGCCATTACATATTGTCCTCATGATAGTTGAATGTATAAAAATGATTTCTAACTATACTTCCCATATTAGGAACTTCCTAAAAAAACTGTTAAAACTCGTTTATTAAACTGGAAAGCAGGATTTGTAATAGTAAATTGATTGTTGTTTGAACTGTTTAAATGAATTAGCTGCAAGGCAAATCTTGACCGCGATACTTTGATATGCCTATGTATATGCCACTATTTACAACCTTAAGAGGATCCAGCATTTTTGTATGGGCTTTGGCATGCCTACTTGTCCGCCATTTTGAAAAAAACATGTTCCGGCGGCAAGTTGTGAAACGCATGTCAATCGAATGAGGTAGTAATTACAACCAAAAAATATAATTATAAGTAACTGTAAGTGTAACTTAGAACATGAGAAGAAACTCAGCATCAAATGGACTAGTCAGTACAGGACCACCAGATATTATCGAAGGTCAAAACAAAAGGTCAGGTGTGCGAACTTCAACCGTTCAGCAGCGATACTGACTTCGCAATCTGTAAGGGATTTGTTGCAATTAAAAGTTCTTTAACCCGGAAATCTTTTTGCCTAGGTAGGGGAATGAAGTCGTCGTTTTTGGGCACTTTCTAAACGATTCCAGTTCATCATTTCAGCGGGCTGGGAAGTTAAATTGCCGGCCGGTGTCTCAAACTTTGGCGGTTTATTTAATCTGGGAGGGAAAACTGAATAAATATTAGAGTTTTTTGTGCTGTTTGGTAACTTATTTAATTTTTATTTGAATTTTTGGAGAGTGACACTGCGTTTTTATATCTGGAAAACCATAATAGTAATTTATTGTAGAATCGTCTGATTGAAGAGTTGCCGAGTAATCCAAGGAAGGGCCTACTGCCCATTTTGAACATAAAAATAGAAAATGGTAACATAATATGGCAAATATAAACAAAACAATTGACAACTGTCACGGGAAAATCTCCGCTTAGCGGGCTAACATGCGTACCATAAGAACATTATCTCATAATTTTTCTCGTGACGAAACTATACGTATCGCACGTGACACAAATTTGGTCACTGAGTACAACTGAGCCCGCCAGGATAAATTTCATTTGAATTTGGTTAAGTGCCATGCTACTTAATTCACATTTTTCATTATTCAACTTGTGCATTTTTTATTTTCTATTGAACTTTCGTGCCATTTTGTTAAAAAACATAAATCCCTGTTGTGAGTAGGCTAGTTATAGCACTCAACGACTAGAAACTTCAAAATTGGCTATGTAGCAAAAAAATATTGTATAATTCACCCACGTATTTACTAAAGATAAGACCAAAAGCTCCTCTCACTTCCCATAAATTAATCTTTTGTTTATTTTTAGAAAAACAAAATGGCGGTTAGGCTGCAAATGAGAGCGGCTTAAGTGCCTAAATAAAGTCATTTAACATCAAACAAAAGAGCCAACACATAAATCTCTCCAGCTATAAATCTTGTCTATGAATTAATGCGAGTGGAAGTAGAAAGAAACTTGGGTTAACTTGTAAAAGGCCTGCTTTCCGTAATTCTTGTATCATTGGAACTAGACTGGAATTATTTTGTCTAGAACTTTTGCTTTACCAATGCCAAAGAGTAAAATTACTTGTGTACTTATGCGGCTTTCTTTAATGTAGGCTAAATAATTATAAGGCCACAGCATGAAAATAGTTGAATCAAAACTAAGATGTTTATGTTTATTTCAGAAATTTTTGGTAGTTTTAATATGGTAATGTCTGGTAAAACTTAATTATTTGATAAAAATAAGTCTAGATAAAAAAATAAAAAAGCGTCAAGTGTTAATTTGTCAACTATCGAAAGCATCTAAATAGTTTAACAGCATTTGTTAGAGAACTACTAACGCTCTGAACCATTAAATGTGTTTAATCCCCGGATTCGCAAACGCAATTCAACGTTGAGCATCCCTCAGAAGATAGCTGTCCCTTTCAGTTCTATTGACATTTTACAGGACAGCCTGAGCGTGAGGGCATGCTTGGCGTTGATTGACGTTTGGGAATTCGGGGGTAAGATCAATATTTTGACTTTACAAACAATTGAAATGCCGAAATATACTTCAAAGTAATGGGTAACGTCAATGTTTAATTATAAAATAGGCAATTACTATCCAACTACGCCTCATGACGGCGCTGTGGTTATATTATTTCACTATTAGTATGCAAATACAGGATCCCGACTCGACTGCATACAAGACAAAGACTTCCCAAAACTTCAACTACAACTAACATACCATTTTCAACCTTATTCTGTTGAATTAGGAGCTAACTAATGCCTGGGATACTTCCTCCTGTTTTATTAATGGGCGTAGATTCGAAGCCGGCTGAATCAATGGCTCACGGAAATTATGGTGGAGGAATACGTTACAATGTTATTACCTTCCGTAAGGAAATAGTTACATTTTACATTTATATCTTATGACATAAAGGATTCAGGTCTCTTAATAAATCTTTATTGCACAAAAAACTGTGCTTCCGTGCTTCGGAAGGAACGCTAAGCAGTTGGTCCTGGTTGACGTCGCTAAGTAGATGTCAGTCGTTAAGCCTAGTCAGAGGCCTTAGGGCTGCTTGATAAAATTTGACATTAAGGGTGCTCACTAACCTTACACCCCTCTGACAATCCGCACTGAGCCCGCGTGTTGGAGTATGGCTCGTTCCACCTCATAGTTGAGGTCAGGCCTGGGCCCAGCAGTGGGACGTATAAAGGCCGTTATGTACCTATGTGTGTGCACAAAAACATTTTAAAAGTGACGGTAATAGGACATTATTCTGTACGATTTAGGCGGTCTTATTTGTTATAATTTTCCTCGTAGCAATCATATAGAAGAATTTTGTACCGATTAACTTTCCATGTCAGATACTTACTGAATGGAAGGACATATTTTAAAATAGTTTAGAAGAGATCGTCTAAGCTGAAATGACGCGCCCCTCGATTGCATCTACGCTTACGAGCAAGCAATGTTGTGCGTTTACGCACAGATCGCATTCCGAAAAGTAAAAAAGTAGTAAAAAGAACCTACTTTGCGGTTCATAATCATGTTTAATCCCTATTTACCGCATAGAACAGCTGTTTCAGTTAAGTTTTTGGCTTACTTTGGTTTATAGGAAGATAAAATTTGTTAGACAGTTCCGTATAGTTATCATGAAGAATCTTTGCAACCAGGCGAGAGCTACAAGGTAGGTATATAGATATTTAATGTTATCGAATAAATGAACCCTGTATTTATTCAAAAGTATATTTAACAGCTTTGAATGTATCTTCCAGTGCCGTAATGGTTTCGTATTTCTAAAGTGGAGAAATATGCTAAGCCCAGCTCTCGCGCTCTAAAGCATACTTGGTATGATTGATTGCTGATATGAATAACGTTCGGGAATTCCAATAAGAAAACACGGTGAATGGTGAGTTTATATTTTGAGTAATCAAATTGAAGAAGAATGTAAAAACAATTAATTCGTTTTGAAACGCGTAAAGCCAGCGAAAATTATGAATTCAAAACAGTAAAATCCTATTGTACTAATATTTTAAATGCGAAAGTTTGTATGTGTGGATGTGCCGTGTTGCTCTTTCACGTAAAACTACTGGATGGATTTTTATGAAACTTTACAAAAATATAGCTTATGCATCTGAATAGAAGAAAGGCTACATTTTTTTAGAGATATATCACATTTATTTTTTGAATTAAGTCTACGCGGACGAAGTTGCAGGCGGCTGATAGTAGGTACTACAGTAAAAATTACCAGACAGCGATGTTTGAACACAAAAATATTTTAAGGGAATGTGAAACAAAACTGTTCTTTAAATACTTTCGAAACATTTCCAAGTTTTTTTCTTGTCCATAGCTCACTTTTACACTACACAGTCAAAATTGTTTTATGGGTATCTGAGTATCTCTCAACTACCGA
This sequence comes from Udea ferrugalis, assembly GCA_950022985.1. Taxonomy (NCBI): domain Eukaryota; kingdom Metazoa; phylum Arthropoda; class Insecta; order Lepidoptera; family Crambidae; genus Udea; species Udea ferrugalis. The sequence goes on from OX465516.1 coordinate 2,715,480, forward strand.
TGTGTGGATTTTTTGAGAAGTTTTCACTTACTACGAGACCTATCTGCAAATTACAGAACTAACATCCATTACCACAACAATATCTGTCCAATTAAGGTTTTAGCTTAAATGATACAACCTCATAATGTACTCCCTGAGCTGTTGCTGGCACTATCAGGGATCTATTAATCACCGCAGTATTACTATCGAGCTTGCTGGTGACGCAATCGAGCGAGGAGGTATTAGTTCGTTTGCCCCGTCTTTACTGAGCTTGACACTTCACACCTATAGGTCTTTGTGCTATGTTATATTGTTGTGTTTTGCTGTTTTGTTATTTTGATATGTAAAATATTATGGAGTTTTGTATTAATTTATTTATTTATTCATTTATCTATGCATGAAATAAGGTACAGTCAGTACCTGGTCTTATAGCTAGTTAAGCACATTACATTGGTACATAACTTAAGTTTCACTTAATTCTAACCTTACAGGTATATGCACGAAACACATAAGAGTAATACTTAAATCGAACTAAATAACACAATTTCAATATTTATACCCTAAGAACTCTTGAACGCTATAAAAACATTTGTCGACTAGCCAAGCCTTCACAGACAGCCTAAATTTTGCTAACTTGAGTACTTTAAAATCGTCTGGCAATTGGTTATAAATTACAATGCACATCACATGTATTGTTTTTTTTATGTAAGAGGGGCAAAGGAGTTTGATGGTCATCTGTTGGGAAGTGATCACCTCAGCCCATGGACAACCGCAACACCACCGGCGTCGCCGCTGCGTTGCTTGCCTTTTAGAAATGAATACATTTTTTTCTTGAAGGCCCCAATGTCGTATCTCTCCGGAATACCGCCACTGGGAGACCTTTCTATATTTCATGTTATGTTAAGTTGTTATGTATTTTATTATTTGTCGGACGACAACAACGTACAACAACGACATAATACGATCTCGTGGCAGACGAGGTAGACTGAAACTTGAAGGATTGGTCGTTTTGGTTCTTCTTCGAGGTTGGTAAAGACAGAGTATGTAAAATAAAACAGGCTTACAACCAATGTTATTATAATAAAAAAGTCGTACCTACATAGGTAACTTGTGCTAAATAAGTGGCACCCGAAATCAGAACTTCGAACACCTGACCAAAGCGTTGACTTCGCAACATGTAGGTATCTGTGTCAAGATAGGAAAACCAGAAAAAGACTTTATTGTGCAGAAGGTCTGTTGGCGTCAGGCGGGAATCCCTAATGCTAAAAAATTAAAATAACCTTTGTATCTGTGTTGTTTACGTTCTAGTAAATAAACATACTATCTTGTACACACGGTTAAATTATGGGTACGTACGTCAGGGGTCAATTTTTGACTTCGCATCTGTACTGACATAACCTATCTACCTCTTTTAAATATCATTGCTTACAACGGTAATAAAAATGTTACTTTATTGCCTTTTTTAATTGTCACTGTTGTTCATCTGTGTAACTTACTCTACTTTTATTCACTATAATCTTGTTTTTCTAGTTTTAGTTAGTCAACATACATTTGTTTTATGATTTAGTAAAATGTGTGTTTTTGTAGCTTAATTAGACAATGTTTGATTGTTTTTAGATACCTATTTCAGGTTATTTCATTCCGAATTTGGAACTCGAAAAGCGTCATCAATACGTCCTTTTGATTTACGCGTCACCGCGTTCCACTCGATCTGTCGCAGACAAAGCCCGTTCGGTGAAAGCCCGATATCGAGGCGCCGTAAAACAGACACCAGTTTTACGACTTTCGCCGTGCAAAGTTAGAAGAGCAAGGACCTGAGGCGAGAAGTAATATTGAAATACAGAAGGTTTGGATTGTGTAACTGTTTAGCTGATTTTCACCTAAATGTATTTTCGAAAACGTGAAAGTTATATTCATGGGCCCGACCAAATGATATTATAATAAAGAAGAGGTTACTTGTGATATTGAGTAATTGCCCTAACAATTTTTTTTCGAGATATTCCTGAATGAGTTCCCTGTACCACCGCATAGTTGAGTAGATCTGTGAAAGTAACGAGAAAATGTACGTGAGTAGGTTTCGTGACTAAAACGGCAAGTAGTCTTTACTTTTACGTCGTAACGTTACTCATTGTTCTTGATACCATTGAATACAAGTTAGTTCTAATCTAGTAAAAATCAAACAAAGAAGTGGCAAAACGTTTTCTAATATTTACGCAAACACTATACATCCAAAAAAACAGCTTATTACCTTCAATGGATTTTGAACTTTTCCGTTCTTGTACTTCAAGCCAGGCAATGTTTCCGTTACTCGGTGTGCCAGCTGTCGAACGTAAATGGCTCTTAGTATTCGTTATTTAAGTTATTTTACAGAAAGAAGTATGTATTAAAGTGCACTTTCTGTACTTTAGCAGTGCGTGGCTAAGGTGTCGAGTAGTGTGGAGGATCTATAAATTCCTTATCTGCTTAAATTCCGTCTTGTCCGCTGCCCTGCAACGAATGGCGTCAGACATACTCTTGCGCTGTACTAAATTATACGTCTTGAAATCAGATACCTATACTCAGTATATTTATTTGCAAGAATAGATTTTTTAAACTACATACTTTAGTGCCAAGAATTGATCGTTTATTCCAGATATCCCCCGTGGACATCAAGAAGAAATCTTCGTTCAAATTAAGCGCCAGTTTGAAGGATGGATGCTTTAAAAATGTATGTATTTATAATCATTGAATTTTTAGTATAGGGTGTACTTAGAGTGTTTGTATTCATGAACACAAATACAATATAGTGATGGACAACGGTTTTTTTTTGATTTTCATGTCCGCCACTGGGGGATATAGCATTTTTTTTCCGACATCCAACAGTGGTGGACAAATAGCCCCTTATTATGTCCCCCAGGACATCGGGAATAAGCGGAATCGACCGTTTGACCAGTTGTGTGGAATTGCTAAGATGTTGGCCAGTACACTTGTACGACTGCTACTATACTACTTTAGAGATACTACACATAACATTAACGGCCTATATACGTCCCACTGCTAGGCACAGGCCTCACCTCTAACTATGAGGTATTGCGAGCCACACTCCAACACGCGGGCTCAGTATGGATTGTTGGAGGGATACTATGATAATTGATATTATTATGAGCTCGCATAGTATTTTTTTAATCCATGAAACTTTAATGTACCTACGTGTTGCGAAAACGTTGATGTAACTCAGTTGACGTATCTCATTATTAGATGTTACATTGCATTAAGTTCATGCAAGAAACATTTTGCGAATTTATAAGCTTTACGGCACATTTAATGTAGAAAACTTAATTATGGCGGAGAATAAATTACCTACTTACATTTTAATCGCAGGTCGCAAGCTTGAACCCCGAATTAATGGCGCTGTTATTATTCTTCGCTCAGTTGACAGTTTTGGGGAGCTAAATAAACAGGTAAGTAAGCCAGAACGGATTTTTTCTTTGCTAAAAGTCTCTTCATAAGAAAATAAGCTACATGTATACATGTAGTAAATGATGTATATTGCGGTCCGTTTTGAGTCAAAAGTGATTTTAGCGCGCTCACGTCGCTCACGCTCATACAATTTGTCAATTCGGAACGCGTGTTAGCGCGCTAATATCACCTTTGACTCAAAACGGACCGCACTAGTAGTAAACTAAACATTATTCCTCACAGCGCCATCTAGCCAAAATTGAGCAACGCTTGCAAGCTTGCTTGTGCATGGTATTTAGACAACGGATAAACATACTCCTTTTTTTTGTAAATACATACTTTGTATATCAACCCACATGTCCATGCACACGAATGTTTGTACTGTGCGGGGATCGTACCCGCGAACTTTGGTGTAGTATTCTTAATAATAACAAAAAACTGCTTGTCAAATAGTATGATAGTTAAATGATGCTTACCCCCGAATTCACAAACGACAATCAACGCTAAGCAGGCACTCACTCCCTTTCAGTTCTATTGACATTTTACGGGACAGCATGAGCGAGAGCGCGTGCTCTGCGTTGATTGACTTATGTGAAGTCCGGGGTTAGTATGCCAATCTTTGCTCAATAACTGTTATTAGCTATAGGAAGTTTAAATAAACTATGATGATATTGTATTTAATATTACTCGTCGATCTCAAGGTTAAGATTCAAGTTGAGTCACGTAGGTTCATATTTTAACCCATAAATTGATTTAGCGAATGAAAAGCACAAACGGTACAGGTAAGAAGTATTCCACCCCTTAAGAATTATTTACGTACCTACCCCTAATTTAGGCGCAATTAACCCGCACGATTATCTACGGGCCTCGTTGTAATCGTTTATGCAATGATTAGTAGTTTAATTAAAGGAAGACATTTTAATAAAAGACTATGTTGATTCTACTTAAAATAGAACAAAAAAATATCTGAATACTCAGTGAGCAAAGATTATTTATTTGCCTCATCTATAATCATAGACACAGAAGATCTAAAGTGCCTTAGCACTTAATAGAAAGAAGCCACCTGCTTGTTTGTTATAAGTTCTTAGTATTTTTTTTTTTTCATTTTTAGTCAATGACAGAAATATTATGTTTTGCTATCTACATACACTTGTGATAACTGAACCCGCGATCCTTCGTATGTAACTACCCATACTAGCCATTATGTACAATCAAAATCCCATATTGGTTACAAAAACTAACATTCCACAGCTGTGCGCCGTCCCAGAAATTAAAACAATTTAAAAATGTTCGCTCCGAAAAACTTTGTCCGAGAGTCGAAACTATGTTGAAACTCTGTTTCTGGCCAAATGACGCTTTCCAGTTCAGTAACGGTCGAGTTTCAGACTTCACCAGGATGTGATTTCAAAACCGTATTTAATAATTCATAACGCAGCTAGAGAGTAACAGTATGTTTGTCATTTGTGCAACTTAAAGTTAACGCCTATTTCCGCTGTCTTAAGAGATACTAGCGGCCGCCCGCGACTTCGTCCGCGTGGACTTGAGTTGAAAAATTGATATATCTTTATAAATTGTAGCCTTTGTCTTATTCAGATGCATAAGCTATATTACTGTAGAGTTTCATTTAAATCCATCTAGTAGTTTTTACGTTTTAGAAATGGAGTAACTTTTCCCGTTTTTCATAGAGTTGATTAAGCATGGAATAGATTTGTCGGAGCAAGTAACTGACTTTCACTTAGCCATATTCTTAACTGTTAGGCTCTCAACCCGGGGCCGTGGGTTCTAACCCCGCCCGAACCAACAAAATATTGACCTCGTGTCCGAAAAGTAAGATGATTCATGCATGGATGTGCATGTAAAAAGTCGGTCCTGCACCTCACCTTCCTCCGGTCGTGTCGAACCGCCGGGAAGGAAATGGGATGGGTGACCACCCCGAACGAAATTTAGTGATGTGTTTTTCGGGCATCTCCGTGCTTCAGAAGGCACGGTAAGCAGTTGGTCTCGGTTGACGTCACTAGATGTCAGTCGTTAGCCTAGTCAGAGGCCTTAGGGTGGGTTGATAACATCTCACATTAAGGTTTCTCAGTAACCTTACACCCCTCCAACAATCCACACTGAGCCCACGTGTTGGAGTATGGCTTGTTACACCTCATAATTGAGGTGAGGCCTGTGCCCAGCAGTGGTACGTATATAGGCCGTTTATGTTTGTAAGTTAGTTATGTTGTGACTAAAACGTCACACTGCTGAGCGTATCAGGCCACTTTTAACTGGAGGTGGTACGAGACATGCACAGACTCCAAAAACGAGCAGCAAACAGAACCCACATTACGTTTGCCAGAACTGTGGGCGTTTTAGGTTCTGAACCCAAACTGATATTTATCCGATTTCATAATTTGATCATACATAAACTAAAACCTGACTGAAAAATTTGCGTCATGTTTTCTACTCTGCTATTGGATTGTCATTACACAGACAGAAACCTAATTTCTACGCTTGTATAGAAACGAAAGAACCTGAAATCTGATAGGAAAATTCGTGTCATTATACTTATACTTATCATCATCATGTCAGTGCAGGCGAACGACGCCCACTGTTGGGCATAGGCTTCCCTGCTTACTTATGCATGTAGTGAATAGTTCGAAAGAGGCAGTGTGAATTTTCCCGCATCAGCCATAAATAATGCCTGCATTAATGCCTTTTCACGACCCGCTTAAAAAACCCGGGATTGTAGGAGGAAGGTGAAATATCTGTAGTAGGTATCAAGTTAGTTGAATCTATAGCCAACCAATAACAACAACCAGAATGCCTTCAAACTCAAACAATACGTCCAATAATTACTACTATTTCTACCAGTCCTTTTGACGACCAAAATGGGCAACAAGACAGAGATTATTGCCTCCAGACTCGAGTCCAAAGGCTTTAGTACTAAATACCAATACAAATGAGCCTATTAATATTTCGATGGCACGACGACCCTCGTTGTTACTTTAAAGACCATCTCGTTGGCGAGTGCACAGGGTACATAATGAGTCGTGACTAGAGGGGGGAGGGGGGGAAACATAAAGAACAAGTAATAACTTTGAGAAAGTACCTGCTAACAAGCTTGCTGTTTATTTTGCGAGGATGTTTTTTGGGGAGGCGACTCAGTTTGTAGGCCAAAATAGCACGGTAATTGTGATATTACTTTTAGTTTTAGGGAAATGTTTAAAGACATTCGGTCGGGGTGGTCAATAATTTGACCTGCTGTGCATAGCTTAAATTAGATTTCAGAACTCTGGTGATTGACACAATAGCCCGTTATTATCTTGTCTTGGTGGTTGGTTATTTAGTTAGTAAGCCAGTGTATTCTATACCTAAGATTTCCTTCAGACACCAATCACCAATTGAAAACAGCAGAACGTGATGGAAAACTGCCACCGACATTTCTTGGTTTCTATGAAACACACCAGAAAATACACTGTCCACGCGCTTTAAAACGATTTCCTTGAAATTCATCCAAGATCCTTCCACGCTTAGCACTTGTAGTTTGTGACATCCGATTTCTAACCCCCAGAAACGCCCTAAGCCGAAGCTTGGCCGATCCTGGGGTCACCCACAGGTACGTTACTTAAATATAAGGTATGGAGATCTTGTCAGAAGAAAGAGAAAGCCAAAACTGCTGCTAACACCAAAACAAAAAATTGCACGACACGGCCGCCTGTCACAGTATCTTAAGACCTGCCAGTGCGTGCGCTGTAGACACAAAGCATACGTCACAGAATCTTGGCTAAAGCGAGGTTTAATAATTCATTAAAATCATTTAAACTTCAATGTATACCTATGCTGATACCTAAAGCTTAAGGGGGTGACATGTGAATCTAAGAAGAATTTTATTACTCAACACCCCTCAGAGCTACAGCCAGATAATTATCCAAGACAGCCAAGGTGAACAACAGACGCGCAATGTCCTCAAATCTCAGCCACTATCAGAATACATAATTGCGGTACACTCGGGTCGCAATTAACGTGCTGGAGTAAAATACGGTACTTGTTGCTGCCACCGCTGGACGTGTGCCAGGACGCTGGGCGCGCGGTCGAGATTTCAGGCACCAGCTTTGGGTTAACGATAAATTGGTGCATTGGGAGCGTTTGTGTTAATGACATTATTCATTTTAAGACCGGATATGGGTGTGAATTCGGTTTTGAGCATCGCACAATATTGCCTTACTGTCGAATCAATTGCGCATTCATAGTCGGCACTATTTTTATCACTTTATGATATCATGTTCGAGTCTAAGCTATGGTTGGTACAGGGAGGCTACGCTACTGGTAGCAGAACTTACAACCTTACCTGCTGCCCTAATTCTTCCCACTTGCGTCCTGGGCACTTCAGGAGCATTAGATAGTGCATAGATGGTAAGGGCAAAGACCTGCCCTTACTATTTATGTATGTATTTTTAAGTAGTGGCTGAGACTAGTGACTTATGGTCCCAGCGCCAAAGAACTCTAGGCTTGGAAGTAAGCTCCGGGGCTAACCTTATATTTCTTCCCCGTGCAGCCAAGAGACGGTGCCGTACAAGTCACGTTACAGGGGACTCCTAATGAAGGTGATGACTTCAGTACCTATGACTATGGTTTTTGACGTTACTCTGAAGAATTAAAGTACCAACAACATAACATCTTCAAGGAATGAGATGTTTTTTTAGCGGCAACACAAAATTAAAAGTGAATCAAAGTAAATGTGATGATTAAAAATTTCATAATACCTCTTGTATATCGATACTTTTGGTATTTTAACATACAACTATCGCTGTCGACAGGTTTTTTTACTGAGACTAAGCAATTACTACTTTGATCAAACCAAAATGTTAGCATTTGAGACAACATTAGCCCACTTGGGACTAGATGGCGCTGTGTGGAATAATGTCCAAAGATATTTATTTATTTATTATCACAAATTAATGAGACCATTATCCGCAATTAATCAAAATAATTAAATTAATTTTCATTTTCACATTAATGGTTTTATTCATAGAAAAGTTGATTAAATCTAGTCAGGCATGTGTTTAAACAGTTTCTCCAAATAACATCGGTGCGGTATAATATTTCCATTCATTCGAAATTTTCAATAAATGTGTGTCATGTGATTACGTGTGTAAGTAGGTTGGTACCCTTCTCATCAGCGGTGGACGCCCGAACTGCGTTATTGAATTAATTCACGGAATTTCCAATAATTTCAATAGGCAAGGTAAAATTAATATCAAATTTCGTGGCAAATTCATTTAATTTACTTTGATAGTATGCAACCATATTACCGCTCTACCTTTGTGTGTATATGTATATTTTACAAATATTAGTTGGAAGCTTAATGAATAAATCAGGCAAAAACAAATACAGTGTGAGCTCTCCCAAAACAGCCTGCCTTTGCGTTGTGCATGACTGGCATACCACATAGGTGACCATAAAATACCCACATGACCCCATCTAATAGGAAAAACCCAATAACTGGGTTATTGGGCCTATTAGATCGGAAACGTTATGTTAAACGGGAACCCTCCCCCCCCCCCATCTTGATAGGTCCTCATTCTGTAGTAGTGAATGTGTTGACTACGGCGTAGCTATCGTTAGCACAGAACCTGTTAACTGCGACACAACCGATCTCACCTGTTAAAGTTTAAGCAACATTAGGCCTTAAATTTATCGCTTGAAATATTTTACGCATGCATTACCTCCAGCCGACTAAATAATCGCTTTCCCCACACACCGGCTTGTAGGAAGGCTTATGTGTCTATTGGTGCAGCTTAGCGGCGACGGTAAGTGCAGCGAGGAATGGTGGGATTACTAGAACCGCGCTGATGACGCGACAAGGTGAAATATACGTGCTTACAGCGGTGGATTATAACTAAATTGTATAGCAACATTCTCAACATTCAATACCAATGAATGAGCATAATTTGAATGGTTGGCTCTTTTCCACCGTTTCTTTAACGCGTCACTTTTTCAGCCTACGTCAAAAATAAGGAATGGTGTAAACCATTCCTACCAACCGTAAGATTACCCCTAATCTATAGCAAAGTGTATGTTATGTTATTAGTGTATGTGCCATTGTCCGTTCAAAACTTGTTAACTGCAACACCAACGATCTCACCTGTAAAAGTTTAAGCAACATTAGGCGTTAATTTATCGCTTGAAATATTTTACGCAAGCATTAACTCCAGCGGACTAAATAATCGCTTTCCCCACACACAGGCTTGTAGGAAGGCTTAAGTGTCTATTGGTGCAGCTTAGCGGCGACGGTAAGTGCAGCGAGGAATGGGAATGTGATTAGTAGAACCGCGCTGGTGACAAGACGTGGATCTGGTTGTAAATTACACATGCTATAGCGTTGGGTTATAACTACATTGAACAGCAATGTTCAATAGCAATGAGCATTACTTGGATGGTTGATGATTATCCACCGTTTGTTTAACGCGTCACTTTTTCCGCGTACGTAAAAAATAAGGAACGGTTTACGGTGACCCCTAATTTACAGTAAAGTGTATGTTATACCTGCATTGCTTTTGTTCTAAATTAAAACACCATAGGGAATTTAAACAACCAGTCGTTGGATTTTTTCCTATCAGAAAAGTCATGTGAAATGGACCCCTAATCTTGAAATAGGAAATGATTGGTGACCCCTAATCTACAGTAAAGCGTACTGTAGTGTGTGTCCGTTCAAAACCTGTTAACTGCAACACCAACGATCTCACCTGTTGAAGTTTAAGCAACATTAGGCGTTAATTTATCGCGTGCAATATTATCTAAATAATCGTTTTCCCCACACACAGGCTTGTAGGAAGGCTTATGTGGTATTGGTGCAGCTTAGCGGCGACGGTAAGTGCAGCGAGGAATGGTGGGATTAGTAGAACCGCGCTGGTGACGCGATGAGGATCTGGTTGTAAAGTACACATGCTATAGCGTTGGATTATGACTACATTAAACAGCAATGTTCAATTGCAATAAGAGCTCGTTAACTCGTTCCGCGAACTAATATCCTTAACATAATACAGTTGATTATTTTAGGAAGATGTTGTGTCAGAATATATACCTATTTCAGTAAATGAAACTTGTAAAGATGAAACTTATTCAAGCAAATATTTAGCGAACAGCATCTTGTGCAAACCTAACTGAAAACGTGCGGTAGTCAATTAAATATATATTTTTTGCCAAGTTCAAGCATGAATTAGTTTCCGATGTTATTTTTGTAGATTTTTTTTTGATCAAATAGCTTTGAAATGAAACAAGTCAGAAGACTCCCCTTCCAGCTAATTTTCAACTTCAAATACAGCAACAGCTTGTTTTATTCGATAAATATCGACAATCAAATTTTAATGTGTCATACATTCAACTACTGCCCTCTATTTTTACTAATCAGAACCCCGAGCAAATTTAACATTGGCTTTGTTCGGGCTTCAACCACGAATTTGATAGCGATAACGTCACCATCTCCACGGTAAAGTTTGATGAGCTGGACCATAATCCATTGCCCTGCACCTTCCGCTAAAATGCACTTTGCCGCGTGATATCTGTGCACTGCACAGCGATAAAATTGAAAACACACAGCTTTATTTCGTAGCAAACCCGCTGGGAAAGCGTCAAATCGAAAAAAGACAATTTGTATGTTAGCATAGGCCTTTCCAGTGCACATTGGGTGACCTTGAGCTTTGTTATGAGGTCCATAGTAAGTGACCTCGTCGACCAAACGGGCAATCCTGACAATAATCGCAAATTTCATAAACATTATGTTACAACAAGCAGCTTTTGAAATTTATGACAGACCACGTCAAACGGTGGACATACTGCGGCCGGGGTGTCCTGTGTGGACGAAATTGTGATAAATGAAAAACTTAAATGCATTCGACCTAAGTGGGATAGAATGTCATTCTAGCCCTGTGTAGTGCCATATCATAGCCCCATAGCACAGCGTAGCACAGCGCTGCTCCTTCACAGCGCAGTAGCACAGAGCCGTAGCACAGCCCCATAGCACAGCGCCGTAGCACAGAGCCGTAGCATAGTGCCGTAGCATAGCGCCGTAGCACAGAACCGTAGCATAGCGCCGTAGCACAAAGCCGGGAAAGCACCGTAGCAAAGCGCCGTAGCGTAGCGCAGTTCACAGCATGCAACGCAGCCGCGCCTTAGGACAGCGCCGAAGCTAGCTAGGTAACGGCTGGTCGTCTGGCTATCGGCAACCCAAATCGTTATGTAAAGGGTCATCTGTTTGCGCTTTCGATACGGCTGCTGGCCGACAGATTACATACAATTTTGTGACCGTGATGTATCCTTAAAGTATGCCTAGCACCACCTCATAGCTCCAGCGAGGCCGGAAAGATATTTTTTGAAGTAAACAAACGTTATTTTGTTTGTATTAGCTTTAAGTGTCTGTATGTTTCCAATTTAAACGTGTATGATCGCGCACGCAGGGTGAATGAAGCGTGCTTCGCCAGCGGGTTTCCACAAAGTGCCAGCCCCGATATTCCCAAGTTTCGTTGATAGCAGGCTGATTCTACGCTTAGCTGAGTTAGCTTCGCTTTGAACAGAACCCCGCCGGTCTGGAAACTGACAAACGCAGGTTTGCTTGTAATTTAAGTTTTAATAATAGTTGGGGAAAATAAGGATTTTGTTGGTGTTGATTTGCACGTTTAGTCAATTATGAGGAAACTCTGTATGTATAAACCTGCTTATAATGCACCTGGTTCTTAAAACAACTAAATAGTTATTTCAGTTATAACAGACATTCGTGTGTGTGAACTATGTTTATAAAGTATGTCTGAAGTATGTTTATCTCTTGCACAGTTCCCATAGTACAAACCTTGCTTACTTTAGGGCTAGATGGCGCTGTGTGCAACAATGTCCAGTGATTTATTTAACATTATTACAACGAGCTTGCTTTGATCAAGTCCGGACAATAGAACTAGCTTCTAGGAAATAAAAAACTCATCTGGCAAGTATGACAATAAAAGCGAGGTGGTTCAGTGCGATCCCGATGGGAAATCATGCTTGCCACCGATAAACAGCTAATTCCGCGAACATGCAAGCTCAGAAGCGTTAAGATCGAGCTTTATTGGACTTGAGGTTCCGTTTACGTCTACAACCTCGTTTTTTCACCTCATCCGTTTAGCTCCTAATATGAAAGTACAGGCCGGAGGACTAAAAAAACATATCTGGTTACACACATATATTATTTAAGTATGTTTATCCGCTGTCTAGTATCCCATTAAAACGGACTATAACTAGCCCACTTGGGGCTAGATGGCGCTGTGTGGAATAATGTCCAAGGATATTTAGGGATATTTACATACATAAGCTGCCTATTTTCGCTCCACTACTGGGCACTGGCACAGGCTGTACTCCAACACAAAATACAGTTTAATAATTGTTTTTGAATAGAAATTATCTAGTTGAACATTTGTCACTATGGCACCAAAGCCGTAGAACCACTTATTGGTGGTATCAAAGTTTGAAAAATTCACAATGCTCTTTTCATTAAGTAACATGGCAACCTACCAATTACAATTAATGATACAAGTATTGTAGAACAAACTGTATATGCGATAATACGCTTTGGATTTTCAACCTAATGAATCTGACATTATTTTCCACTCAACTACATGGTTATTTTAGCGTTTCAAAACACCACTGAGTGCTCATAAGGATATAATGAATACACAGGTACCTTTTTACCTGCGGATCCCTAAAACCCCGGCCTACAATAGGGTTAATTTCAAATCACGGACCCCATTCATTTGATATTCGATTCTTTTCGACTCAGCCTTTCGTGTTCCCTCGGCTTTTCGTATTATTCAGCGTTTAACAAGATTTTTCTAAGCTTAAAGGCTTAGGAAGGTATCATTTGGGAACTGGGTATGAGATTATTTGTTGAATTGTATACCATTTAGAAATGTATTATTGTGAAGAAATTTAAATCAGATCTGATAAAGTGCCACTGTAGCCTGCGCCAGATATTTCAAACCACTGTACAACAACGTCAACAAATTTTAGGAAAACTCTTGTGAAAAAAAAACAATCCGTTGAGTGGAATAATGTCCAGACATATTCCAACTCCTCCATCATGTTATGGTTGAAATCGGTCGTCTTGATAGACAAAAGTGTACAGCACACAAAAATAATGTGACTCTAGCACTATTCTCGGACGGAGACGGCTATTTACTTAGTAATTGTTCAAATGAGTTAGAACAAAATGAGCTAATAAATAAGAGTGAATGACTTTATTCAAGTAGTGACTGAAGCTTACACTCCATCAGAATATAAGAAAACACTGTAGCAGCGTAAAAAAAAGGTCTTTTGGGCACCATGTGAAGGCCACATGGTGCTGACTGCTGACACAGTGCAGTGTAGAAGGACTTGACGGGAGGGGGGCAAATTGTAAGGAGTTCGATACAGGTTCGATATTTTTGAACTTTAAAGAGCATCAACGACCCTTTTGTTGATTGATGTTTTGAGATAATCTTTCGCCTTCTCTGATCAAAGTTACTCTGAAAGTTCAGCTTTGTTAGGTAAGCTCTCCGATCTCCAACACATGGCATTACTATCTACGAAAACATAAATAGATCTAACACAAGAGTAGATGTGTCTATAGCGACTAAAAATACTGTGTTTATTGAACAAACAAACAAACAAAGCAATCGCACAATAGTCACTATAACAAATTGGCCGATAAGCGGAGGTTGTTTCGGAATCCCATTCGTATTTGTCCGAGGTAGCTGTTAGGAAACTCAATTATGCCGCGCTAAGCTTACTGTCTTTTTGTTTGATAAACAATAATCTTGTTTAAAAACAACACGCAGATGTTTAACAACGGTATTTCTTTTATTTTTATTTGCATTGATTTAATTGGTTATTGCTATTTCATTTCTGCACAACAATGACATGAAGAAACTCAAAGTTAACGTTTTATATTCTGAACTCTATCATAGTCAGATTGTGGTTTGATTACCAACAGCGTTTTTTCTTGCCTTCCCTGTTTTCCATGTCTTGACAGTTAGGGTTTCGAGATGAATGGACACAACCCGAGTTGAAGTACACACATCAACCTTTACATAGGGGCACCTCATGCGGCTGACATAAAAGCCATTTTGCAATGGTTTTGTAATTGATGTGTGCGCTGTACGTAAATGTAGTGTAACTTTTTCATAGTTATGAAGAAACATATTAGTCAAAATATCTTTATTTTAAGAAATCGGTAAGTTTCACTTACTATGTAGCTTTTTATTTACATTTCAAATAAGAGAAAATCGTGCAGAACCTAAAAGCGATGGTTTAACTCCGAAGGCCCTAATGAAGACAAATGCGAACCGAATTACGCAGGAGCTTTGTTTCCAATGAATTAATTACACTTATGTACCTACTTTTATATCTTTACGCAATTTTATGTACTTACGGAGGCTTTTAGAAAACTCGAGGTATATCTTGTACTCATTTGCTTTTCATGTAGCTACGTAAACTAGTATTATTTTTTAATCCATTTGACATAAACAACTTAAGCAACATAAATAACATAAACGGCCTATATACGGCCCACTGCTGGGCACAGGCCTCACCCCAACTATGAGGTGGAACAAGCCATACTACAACACGCTGGCTCAATGCGGATTGTTAAAGGGGTGTAAGGTTATGGAGCAACTATTTGACCAAACCTGATTATAAATAGATTTCTATAGATATATTTCATATAGATATCTAGAGATAAGCATGATTCATTGTTGACCGCATCGCTTGTCGCTTTCTATCAGTAGAGATCGCTATCAAATGAAAGTATTTTTTTTTTAAAAAAGTGCATGAATGTTTTATATATTTACAGACTTAAACCAGAAAAAGCGCAGTCGTAGAAAATCATTGAGATCAAGATGCAAGGAGATGGAAGATTGTTTAAAATAATATTATAAAATAGTGTGTGTGTGTATGTGTTGTGTATTGTTGTGTGTAATTATAATTGTAATTATTTATTTTTTGTAATTATAATTCTTAAGTGTTTTTTAATTGTTATGATCCTTTGTTTTTAGTGTGTGCCTGTGTGCGTGTGTGTGTGTGTGTAGGTATGTATATGAGTGTGCTATATATCGATAGCTAAAAAAATCATATAGTATTTCAGATGAAATCCAATTCTTTTTTGATCTTTTTGTTGTTGTTTTTTTACGATATAATTTTTGGTAGTAGTTCGGTTTCGTTATAGCCCTGTGTTTTAAGCCGAGCTGTAACTTTTGTGAATTGCGATGATCAAAAACGTTAAGTAATTTCTCTAAATATAACCTTATCGTTTAAAAATTCATGAATAACTTCAGACAAATTTTCCTGGATAAAAACCGCATAATTTACTTTACTATGCAAACAAAGTGGTGGGCGGCAGCTAGTTGAAATTTCCATAGCTTAAGAGCCCAGAGCAGATATATTGCCTCATTAGGTACATTCTAGCCGCTTGGAGCCGCTTAGATCAACACAGATGAGTAGCTAATGGGGAGTTTAATGAGAACTAAATGGTTTTAGTACCGTATTTGTACAAAAACCTTACAAATGCGGTATATAGGTGTTTCGTAACGCTGTCAATATCGACGCTGAAAATAGATCATTACAGGAAAATTGACACTTCAACAACAAGTCAATAAAACCTTACTATAATCCCTATGTAATAACAGAAACGTATTGCATGCAGCGAGAAGTGCAGAGAATAATCTAAGATTATGCAAAAAACGAGGTGCCCGTGGCGCAGTTGTGATGGGCGACGGTCGCTGTTGTAAAGCAACATACGCCGGGTCGGTAATGGGATGGGTGACCACCTGGACCGAAATTTAGTGATGCGTATTTCCGGCATCTCTGTGCTTTGAAAGGCACCTTAAGCAGTTAGTCCTGTTTAACGTCGCTACATGTCAGTCGTTAAGCCTAGTCAGAGGCCTTAGGGCGGCTTGATAACACCTGACATTAAACTTGCTCAGTACCTTTACACCCCTCCGACAATCCACACTGAGCCCGCGTGTTGGACTATGGCTCAATCCACCTCATAGCTGAGGTGAGGCCTGTGCCCAGTAGTGGGGCGTAAATGTATGCAAATAAAGTAAAGAACATTAAAGTACTATTTGGTACAAAGGTTTCAGAACTTCATTCAAATAACAATTTAAAATTAAACTGTCGTATCTACACTTGTAATAATACTGTTATTACCCAAAAACTGTGTAGTTCGTTAAACGGTGATCAAGCCAGGTAATCCTCGTGTTTCTAATTTCCCAAGGGTATGCTGTTATTAGAAGTGGGTCGGTAACACAAATGAGTTTTAGGCTCCTCTGAAAACTGATCTAAATAATATGGTATTTTGTTAAAACCTTCCTTCAATTAAAACGAAACAAACTAATATGGGATCGACTAGATTCAGCTTGTTTTTGATTACCTTCGTTTATTAAGCACAGCCACTGTATAAATGAGTGAATTAAATGATTTAATATTTATGTATTGGTAACCATAACAATGTACCCTCACGAGCATATTCAATGGGTTAGTCAGAAGCACAGTGATTGTTGCCGTCATGGTGAACGGAACATTCAGAAGCCCACATTCCGCCGAGGGAATTTGAATCTAATGTGGTAAGGGGCGAGCCTACCGATCGCCGTTATCCGGGTAGCTTGGGTTTTACATCGGTGTTTTCCATCACCCTAGAGTTAGACTCAATTGTACAATAAACACAAAGTAGTTGTGTTCCGGCCAAATTGGATCTCGGGCCCATTGGGTTCCGAGCCAGAGTGTTTAACCACTGGGCCACGACGCTCTAAATTGTAACTGTCAATTATATACTATTAATCTACTGTAACAAAACCCATTCTAATTAAGAGCTGATTTTTCAAAAGTCAGATAAAACTCATCAGACCAATAATTTACAAGTTGGCAGATTTGGAAATGCTGGATGTCGAAATCTATAACTCTGTCTGTAATTGCAATATGTCATTACAAAATACATTTTAAAATCTGCCGAGTTGTAATTTGTTGGTTTGATAATTTCTATCTCTAAATTAAGTGTACATAAGTTCAAAAGCTAACAAACAAAACATTCAAACTAAAACGTCATTTAAAAAGCTAACATTAATTTTGTAAACCGCCAAAGCAGCCATATTACACTGGCCGTTCCAAAATGAAATTCTTAATAACGACTCATGCCGTTTGCATTCATACCGCGCATTCAAATAAGATACAGCTGGCCGGTTTTGTTTTCGTTTTACGCTTTTAAAAAGAACATATTCGAAAACGTCTTTTGTTTCTAGCCAGCTTTGTGTTGTGCGTATTGAGGAACAACTCTGAAGATGAAATTGAAAACGAATTCTTGCGCAAACAAAACAAGAGGCTGTAATCTCTAAGATAGAACAGCGTTGTTGGTACGATTTGTTCTTTGTACTAACTTTAATTAAGTTATTATTTGACGCTATTTGTTTGAGATACTGTTAATTATATTTCATGTTTTTAGGGTGTCGTGTTGTGAAGAAAAATTCATGTTGTTGAATCCAATGATATTACAAAAAAACCGGCCAAGTGCGAGTCGGACTCGCGCACCGAGGGTTCCGTACAAACCTGCAAGGTTTACAAAGTTCGTTCATTACGACAATCGAGTCATAACTATGGTATTTTTATTGCAAAATGAAATTCATAACATTACAATGGGGAAAGATATAATGGGGAGAAAGAAATGGGGAGCATAAATTTAAGACAAAGATCTCTTTATCGTTTAAGTAATCCTTTATTTTATATTAACACATATCATTTATCTATAATATAACTGAAACACTTATACTAGCCTTGCAGCAGACTTGCGAAAGTTCTTTTATTAAAGTTATTTATTCACTAAGTTTTTTAGTCACTATTTAGAAATCTGGTTCAAAAATATTAATTAAGTATTACATTTGAAACAGACCTGTAAATGGTGACTGAAATAGTTATGAATAGTACCACATTGAACATTGAAGTTCGAAAAAACGTTATCAATAGTTGTACAACTTCGTGTAGTGCTACTGTTTATTAACGGAAACATGTTTATGGATGAAAAATATGTGGAAATTCCATTTTGGGGATTCATTCTAAAATCGATATTGGAGTCTCCCACAACAATCAGACGAGAAGATGAAGTGTACATATTGAGGTTTCTGCCGAATATTGTTGTATTTATACATTCTATTGCAACATTAATTTGACATTGTGGTGACCTATATACAGTTATCACTCTGATATTAAACATTTCAAAATGCAAGCATTCACAATGGCCGTTTGCAGCGCCTGGGTTATTCAAATAATATCTTTTACATGATCCATCTGTCACGGCATCCTTAAGATTGCGACGTACATACGCGATAGATCCCCAACCTGGATTTGCATTAGATACAGCTGGACCATCTACTCTGCACACCTCATAAAAACCATCAAGTTCAAAAGTGTCTCTACGACATCCCCAGGTTTCAACAAACAATGCTGCATGGGAGGAATGAATAATATGATCTATGATGACGTCTGAAAAATGTTTGCGCAATGATTGCACGTTATGAAATACAATTTGAACTGCATTATCTTCAGGTGTTTGCAAAAATTTAAAATATGGTACCAATTTGTTTTGTTCTAGTCTTTTCATTTCTATACTTACAACACTCGATTATTTCAGAGGGAGGTTTAAATGTACCTGAATTCACGACTAAAAACAGTCCAAACGATGACATTGCTCTAGAACAAGCTACAGACAGCATCGATCTTTTTACATTTTTAGAAATATGGACCACAACTTTTTCTAAGGTGGCACCTTGCGACTTGTGAATTGTAATACCTTTTGCTGGTACTATTGGAAACTGAGAACGCTGCACTACAAGATTTGAAGATTTCCACCTTTTCACAGTATAAGTGACGGCATCTAATGGCGTCCAATTCGAATTGAGATATTGACGATGTTTTCGAGAAGTTACTTGACATTTACTTCTTGTAGCTATTCCCGTACTTTTATCGAACAGAACCCAAATACGTAAAGGCCGCTTTTCACTTGTCTTCTTGTGTCGACCGTAATCTATAGCCTTCAATATTCCGGTAGTACCATTAACAAGGCCATCTGTAGTGTCAATATTCACAGTTACCATATAACGTGCACCTACTCGTAAAAACAAATTCTTAGGAAGACCGTAGGTCTGCATTGTAGGTAGAGTATTTACAGATTGCAAGGCTTTTCTAGCAGCTTGCGGATTTGGTGCTCCAGAAACCACATCAAGTGCTTTAACCGAGTACCCTTCAGTGTTCATTCGAGACAATACTTGATTATTGTATATAAATATATATTTTGTAATGTAACTAAAAATTTAGGGTTTTCGGAATTTTTCCTTTATGTGTGCTATAAAACGTTGCTTCATGCCAAGTTTCAAGATTCTAGGTCGACTGGAAGTACCCTTTAGGTTTTGATTCCCTTGCGAGTACTTGCGAGTTTCAAAATATGCAGCTTAAATTGCTGTTTCTTTTGATTGCGTTGACATAGAAGTTTGATTTTGTTACAGCTTAAAGGTATTATAGACCTAAGTATTTGGTATGAATTTCAATTTAATACCTCTACGCGTTTATGAGGAAATGGGTAGTAAGTTTAAATTATTAAAAAAAATTATATTATGTGATGTAACCAAAAATTTATAGTTTTCGTAATTTTTCCTTTATCTATGCTATAAGACGTTGCTTCGTACCAAATTTCAAGATTCTGAGTTCACGGGAAGCACCCTGTAGGTTTTGATTCCCTTGCAAGTGTCGAAAATTTGCGGCATAAACGGCTGTATCTTTTGATTGCGTTGGCTTAGAAGTTTGATTTTTTCACAGCTTCAAGGGTAAGTAGACCTGAGTAATTGATATAAATTTCAGCTTCATATCTCCACGCGTTCCTGAGAAAAAGGACTTGACAGACGGACGGACGGACGGACAGACGGACAACAAAGTGATCCTATAAGGGTTCCGTTTTTTCCTTTTGAGGTACGGAACCCTAAAAAGACGTAAATAGGTTGTCAGTACTGACGCGAAGTCAATAATTGTCCCCTGGCGTACGTATCTATCATTTGACCGTGTGTACAACATAGCATGATTATTTACTAGAGCGTAAACGACACAAACGACATGTTGCGCAGAGTTGTCTCAAACTGTCAATGCTTTGCTCAGGTGGTAGAAAGTCTTGATTTCGGTGCCACTTTTTTTGCACAAGTAATCTATCCACGTCTTTTTATCATAATATCATTGGTTGAATTTCTTCATTGGCCATCTGTCTGTCAGTCAGATAAGTCAAGGGTGATACTTAATTTGAGAAAAATATACATAAATATTTGACTTTTCGGTCTCTTGGAGCTGTAAAATTAATAAATAATATAATTAATGCCAAATGATCCACATAACCACCAAGTCCCAAACTAAGCACAACTAAAAATACTGTGAACACTAGACAGCATGTAATTATACTCAGATATAAAAAAAATAGAGACACATACTAAAACAAACATAGGAACACCCACCCCGTACAAACAGACATGTTTATGCACACGAAATGTTTGCACTGTTCGGCGTTAAATCCCGCGACCTTTGATGTAATAGCCAACTTCTCAACCATCACAACAAAATTAGTCGTCTAAAGAATCAAGAATCATTGATCAATACGATTATTTGTGCCATATAATTCTCTTCACTCGGTTCAGCAAAGAATTCCTGCCTAACTATAACATTTAGCAAATACCTAACATGCGAAGGCTCAAATCGAGTAACAGAACAAAAATAAACTTTCATTTGCAGCTGTCAGTCATTTTTTTTTTTTAGTAGTTACTAACTCAACTTTGCTGATGATAAAAATACTTTATAGTTATAATCAAAAATAAGATTAGTTTAAAGTAGTTCAAGGTGCTTTATTGAAAAGATACTTCGATTGAATATTTCCTTTTGTTTAATTTTCAAATTTGCTCTTGACCGGTCTATTCATTCTTCTAGGGATACATAAAGAGCCAGCCAATTTCCACTAAAAAGCGGCACAATCTTCCGCTCTTAGGAACTAAATATTCATGCAAACTTTAGATCCGTTTAAGCCTTATATATTGCGGGCATGTTCCGTTTTTACAAAGTCGGCATTAACATAATAATTTGCAGCGTGGCACCAGATAAATTGAGCCATTAAGCGTGACCACTAACTATTATTTTTGTTTTGTAGCATTTAAATAAACAGCCTTAAAAAGAGCAGACAAATATAATTATATTCTGTTCTTTTTAAATAAGTAAGATATGCGGGATCGAAAGTAAAGGATATGTTTTTCGGACATCTCCGATTTTTGGAAGACACGATAAGAAGTTGGTCAAACCTGATAACGCTGGATGTCAGTTGTTAAACCTAGTTGGAGGCCTCAGAGCGGCACGATAAGAGACATCAAGGTTTCTTACGAGGCTTGACACCACTCCAACGGGTAGGAGTATGGCTATTACCACCTCATAGTTAAGGTGTAGCTTATTCCCAGTGAAGAGACGTACAAATGTTTCACGTGTTGACACGGGCCTAAAGTCTGAGTGTTGAACCACTGGGTCACCACAGTCCAGTGATTAAGTACTACCGCTCTCGACATCAAAACGCAACACTTATAAAAACTCTACCTACAACGTGACTTGTCAGCTGTTATTATTAAATTTTGATAAAGTTACAATACGGAAACAGGAAATACATTTTTATGGAATGCAATTACTTTATCTGGCGGCACGGTAGAACTCAGCCAAGCCGAGCCAAGTGAAGTGTAATGACACTACCTTTTCTCGAACGCTGCGTCGTTGTTTCGAAGCCTCTTAACTTTGACACATTTCGATTGACATTTGAAGTCAGAGTTGCTAGAGTTAGGCCGGGACTCCAAAGCGGAGAGGAAATGTTTTTTAAACAACCAATAGAATTATGTTATTGCCACATCTCTTCTCCGCTCAGCTTCAGTGGAGATTACTGTGAGGAGGTGAACGATAGTTGTATGGCGCGATGGAAGCGGAGATGAGAGCTGTGCGTAGACATCGGATTGGGATTCCCTAGTATGGCAACAACATACTTACCGCCTACACCTCCGCTTTGGTCCCCCGAGCTGAAAAAAACTTTTCTCGTAAAGCATACAGCACATCCTACACATCTCTGCTCTGGTGAAGTCTCAGCTTTATGGCTCGTGTGACCGTAGCTTCACAAGAGAACTGATACATGTTCACGGGGTAAGCCACATGCACTCGTCTTGGCAACATTTCACATGAACATTCTTTTGGGATTCGTTTTCAACAGGCACATAAATCGCTCCATTCATCCCGGACAGACTGACAAAGATGGAGCAGCCATTGGTAATAAATTTGGAGCAACAATTCAAGATAAAACGCGTTCCGGGAACCGAACCCGAACGATGGATCTGTCAACAACTGTGTACAGGCGACCACTAAAAGCGTTAACCTGTCGGGTTGAGCCTTTTTCCTTTTTGGTTTGTTTAGGGCTATTCCGCCCTAACGGTTTTACAGAAACAACCTGAGACGTATAAATCAATATTCAAAATTTAAATAAAAAACCTATGTATCAGTTAAGGATCTGGATCGAGTCAAAATCGCTTCAGTTACAAGATTGTGATGATACTTACCATAATGAACCATTAACGTTAATTGACGTCTCTGAGTGCGGCAATAAGACCAATATATAAGTCCAATAGTAACTCTATTAGTTACCTAATTCCATTAGTTTTCGAAAACGGAATAAAGCGAATTTAGGAAGCTATTTCCGTTACATTCCTTCAGATGGTTTAGAAAATATTACACACCACCACTCTAGTACATAAACTTTAAGGGCAAGAAATAAATTAAGTAGATAATATTAAGAGTTAAAAAATAGTCTATTGAATACGCTGATCTGATTTCTGATTTCCAATAGTACAGTGCACTGAAATCAGAAGCGGACAAAACCGGAAATCTTCAATGCAGCTTGAATAAAAATATGACACAATGAATATTCTACTAACCATATAAATTGTGGATTTAAATTCGTTAAAAAAGTATTCGGGTAAAGTTTACTTAATTCGAACGGACTGCATAAAAGGACAAAAAGTACGTTCATCATTGTTTACTTTTGAAACTATTCGTGTACTCATTTACTTTCGTTCCTTTTTACCGAAGTTGTAATAATTCTAGTGAATAATGTTTTAACATTAATCTTGTGCACCGCCTTAATTTCTCTGTCTTACCATGTGGTTGACTGGTAGAGGATGCCTGCTGGCATTAAGTCCGCCATTTGTACTTTTTATGTGCAATAAAGAATAAATAAATAAATAAGTTGAGCCAATAAAAGGTACAAAACCAAACTTTAAATTGTATAAAGTTATTTTCAATATATCTCTCGGTTAAATTTCCTGAACTCAGAGACAAACCAATCCATCTCTTCAAAGAGATTGATGATGCCTTTACATATCTTCTGGAGATCGTTTTGCGCCACAGGCTTTTTACTTTGAGTAATCAACGGAAATAATGTTTTTCATCGCTTATTTCAAATAGTGTGAAATATAACAAAAGGGGGCTTCAAATTTTTCCAGGTGATGGGGTAATATCATGTCTTCCTAGTTGTCTGGCACCGTCAGCAGAAAAAATGTTGGAAACTCTAGTGCCAGATGGAAGGCAGACGATGCCGATTTGATAAGTTAAATTATTGAAAAGTACTGCTCCTGTCTTGGCCGTACTGGAGTGTCTCCAAAAAAGCGACAGAGAGTTTAGGGATTTTTTTCCCTGATATAAAATTAGCAATAGAAAATAGATTGAATTATTCTAAGTTTAGTGGAAAGCAACAAATCAATCCATTATAACTGAACGCCAACCGCGCCAACGCAGACCGCGTGTGTCATAGGGACTTAATTTATTGCTGTAACACACACTGGTTGCACTTTCAGCTAGATTTAGATCATCCAGCAACTATTACTAAACCATGTTAATACATCGAATGATGTCGTCACTACGGTACAGAGACTAGAACACTCATGTAGGGTTTAATCATTAACAGCTGCATGGGCCTCTTCAATAGATTTCCAGAGCGCCCGGTGGCATCCACAGATACTCTGCCTGCATTCACAGATAATCTGCAATCTTATCAGGCCATCCGTCCACCTAGTGGGTGGACGCCGCACCCTTTATTCGGCGCCAATGAATGAATGAATGAATGAATGAATGAATGAATGAATGAATGAATGAATGTTTATTTGCATAAAATACGGTACAATAAAGATGTTTTTCTTACATAATAATAAGTGGCAATTTCATGCGTATTTTACCGATTTATCGGTAGGCAAATATTAAAATAGAAACAATAAAAATTACATTTTAAAAAAAAAATTGGTATATAATATTAATATGTCGTCTTTGTCAATGAAGTCATCAAAAAAAATACAATATAACACAACATAGTCGATTATTTAGAATTAGATAATAAAATATAAATCAGAAAACAAAATACACAGCAAAATCACAGGCAGACATTTTTTCAAACAGCGTTAGACCAGCCTCTCATGTTACCTGCGCTACAGAGCCTAACAAATTCATCAACGCTATAAAAGCAATTCTCTAACAGAAATGTCAACACAGACCGCCTAAACGCTCTATAAGGTAGATCCTGAATTGAATTTGGCACCAAGTTGTATAAGTCGATACACATGTTAAAACTGTTTTTTTTGTAGCAAGTAGTAGAACATGGTGGTCTCACTAACCGGTTCGGGTATCTAGTTGGTCGTGTGGATATCTCCGATTTTCGTTGAAAGAGACTTGAATTTTTCCTTACAAACATTATGGTCTCAAATATGTACATTGATGGTAAGGTAAGAATCCTTAGCTTTCCGAAGAGCGGTCTACACGGCTCCAAAGGATCAACACCACAAATAGCTCTAACACACTTTTTCTGTATTATGAAGGCTCGATGCATGTCACACGAGTTACCCCACACCACCAGACCATACCTCAGAGCAGAGCAAACATATCCATGATATGCCGTCAATGCCGTCCCTTCATTAGCCACCTTCGTAAGGCGGTAAAGTGCATATGCAAATCTGTTGATCTTGTTGCATACCATGTCGACGTGATGTTTCCACGACAGGTTTGCGTCGATGAGGATACCAAGGAACTTAGCATATGTGTTTTCCTCAATTGGTTCACCGTGATGGCCAACATTTAGTGTTAGAGGTTTTCCATTTTTATTGTGAAACTGCATGTATCGCGTTTTAGATATGTTGACGCAAAGGTTGTTGTTATCGAGCCATTCTACTATCCTAGAAATTTCCCCATTTATTTCGCTTTCGTAGTTTAAGCCTGGTTGTCTGTGCACTATGACCGAAATATCATCAGCAAACAGGGTACAAGAATATCGAGTACATTCCGGTAAGTCATTTATGTACAAGATAAATAGTATTGGACCCAAAATGCTACCTTGAGGCACACCGTGGCTGTTTACCTTTTCCTCCGATCTATAGGTTATGTTGTGAAGTTGGGCATTCAACCTTTGTTTTCTGCCGTTGAGGTAACTTTTCACCCAATCATAGGCCAGTCCACGAACGCCATAAAATTCAATTTTAGCCAAAAGGGTTTTATGACAAACAAAATCGAAGGCTTTACTCATATCGAACAGGATTGTAGAAACCGGTATTTTTTTATCCATGAGTGTCGATATGTTTTTAATAAGTGTGAAACATGCAAGGGCCGTTGATTTGCCTTTTTGGAAACCATGTTGTTCATTTCTGATTATATGGTATTTTGCAAGAAATTGCATCAGTCGGGTATGCATGATTTTTTCAAAGATCTTAGAGAAAATTGGAATAAGTGCGATTGGCCTATAATTGTTTAGATTTTGCTTTTCGCCTTTTTTGAATAACGGCTTGACTACTGAAATCTTGAGCGCGCTGGGGAATATCCCCTTCTCGAGTGAACCATTGACAAGGTAGGTTAGTACGGGTGCCAACTCATCAGTACACAATTTTATCACAGCAGTAGTAATACCGTCGTAGCCAGTCGAGTTTGTGTTATTTAAACATTTTATGGCCTTTTTTATTTCACATTCGTCTGTAGGAGTTAAAAATATGGTGGCAGGGTTATTCTTTAATAATTTCACAGGGGTCATCAGTTCTTTGCACTTAGTCCTATACGCCAATTTCGCTTCAACGTACTCACCCCCTGGGCCATAGCGTTGACTCCAGTTCTTTTACGCATCTCCTCATTTCTGACTCGATCTCGTAGCGAGATGCCCAACTTAGCACTTTCCATAGTACGTTGGATGACCTTAAGCTTTCTTACGAGGCCAGATCTATTGGTTGTTGTTATGTAACTGAACAGCAGTAAACATAGAAAAGGTGACCTACACTTGTTTAGGTCCTTGGCAATTTGTCTGTGTCAGTACACTACCACTCTACCAAGTTATTTCTTTCAATGCCTTCAGAGAAAGCGTATATCTTATTGTGTTTTCTCCACAACAATATCGACAGTAATTTATATATAATTTTTTATATGAATTTTCCAGCTGCTTAAAGGTATAATACTGTAGAACCCTGAAACACCATTTCTTTTGCTATTTGCTGTAAAGACTATTCATTTATTCTTCAGGAAACATACAGTATTTAAATTATCCACTGTTAACACTTCGTTATTCGTTATTCGTTACGTCAACGACGTGACCTCCATGTCCTCTCTCTACTTTACACTGTCTTATTCGATCCTAGGTCACCCCCTTATCTCAAGCAGCGTTTCTCCTTTCAGCAATCTGCCAAAGGTAATGATATGCGTTCTTGCCGTAAACTGCTCCTAAAATTTCCTCCTCATTCTACTGACTATTACTCTAATTCCTTTACCGTCCAATCCGTTCGCTTATGGAACTCCTTGCCCTCATCCATAAGGCTATCCCAATCCCTTCCTATTTTCAAATCCCGTATCAAAGCTCACTTTCTATCGCCTTGACCCAATGTTCGTCTTTTTCACTACTTAACGCAATCGTCCTGTTAATCCATACCGAGTTGTTTGTATTATGTTTATTTAGGTATATGTAAGTTTATTATTTTGCTTATAGTACTGTATGTATGTTTATTTTAAAATTGGAAAATTAAATTTTGTTTAAATATATTCATATTTTCTTTTTAATAACCGTCTTGCACCACCGCATCTTCTTCCCTTTCCAGTTTCTCTACCTGAAGGTTGTCTGGAAGAGATCGCTCTTAGCGATAAGACCGCCTGTATTGTACATGCTAAATATCTTTAAGTATCGTTATGTAACTTGTTTTCTTTGTGCAATAAAGTATATCTTATCTTATCTTATTCGTTGTGGGTGGGGATGTCGCCTGAGCGATAGGCCACTGCGACCATTACTGATCTATTGTGGCCGTCATCCCTTTAAAGATCACTCTCCAGGCCAGCAGCCTTGATGAACTGCACTATTTTCCCGGGAGTGATGTTTTTGGCGTCCTGGGGAGCAAGCAAGTGACTCCCCAGCACGCGGTACCTACGCTGCGATAACGCATCGCAGTCGCAGAGGACGTGGACCGGCGTTTCGTCCATGTCCTGGCAGAATCTACAGGTTGGGACCTCTGAGATCCCAATCCTGTGACCATGTTTGTTCAACCGGCAGTGTCCTGTTAGGGTTCTGGTGAGGGTTCTGATTTGACCCCTACTCATCCCTATGGCCTCCGCGGTGAACTTATGTGAGTAGCCCTTTATCAGAGCCTTGGCGTGCACCAGTCCGTTTGTATTGGTCCAGGCCAGCATGCCAAGGGTCGCCGCCCGAGCTTTTAGTGGCTGACGCAGGGCGCAGTTGGGTATACCCACCATCGGCTCTGGGGCCTGATTGGTGGATTCTGCCCCAGCCCTGGCCAGCTCATCTGCAGCTTCGTTCCCAGGGATATTGCAATGACCCGGGACCCAGCGCAGCGTGACCCTGTTGTTGGCGCCGAGGTTGTTCAACGCTTGGGCACAATCCAGGGTAAGTTTCGAGTTGATTTCAACTGAGGCTAGAGCCTTAAGAGCGGCCTGGCTATCAGAGAGTATGTAGATACTCCTGTGCCAGAACCGGCGCTCCAGGTTTGCCTGTGCGCAGTGAAGAATGGCGGCCATTTCCGCTTGGAATACCGTGGCGTGGACGCCTAGGCTGCTAAATATGCGCGCCCTTGGCCTCTCGCCGTAGACTCCATAGCCGGCTCTACCATTCATTTTGGATCCATCGGTGTACCACACGATGTCTCCCGGTAGGAATTTCGCGGGAGATCCTTCCTCCCACTCGTTCCTCCCCGGGATTTCTACACTGTACCATTTTGTGAAGTGGTACTGAATGGGCATGTTGTCCTTAGGCATAAGCATAACAGGCATCCTGTGCAGCTCAGCCTTCAGGTTGACCATGCATTTCGACTGGAACCTGCCACCCCCATTGTTCAGCACTCTCAGCATGGCCGCCTTAGCCTCCATCCCCAGATGGATGTGGAGAGGGCACAGCGACAGCATGGCCTCCAGAGCTGCCGTGGGAGTGGACTTCATGGCCCCAGTGGTTATCAAGCAGGCCAGCCGTTGCACCCTGCCGAGTAAAACACTGCTTGTAACTTGAGTGGTTTTCTTATTCCAAACCACGCAAGCATAGGCGATCATGGGTCGCACTATGGCAGTGTATATCCAGAAAGCAGCCTTGGGGTTGAGCCCCCATTTGGTGCCAACTAGACGGCAACAGATCCCCAGGGCCATACGTGCCTTCCGGGTAATGTTGCTTATGTGAGGGTTCCATGTCAGTCTCTGGTCCATGATTACTCCCAGATATTTGACTTCCTTGGAGATCCCTATGGGTTTACGGAACAAGGTAGGTTTGCGAATTCCCTCCAGGTTCCGTTTGCGGGTGAATGGTACCAGTGTGGTTTTGTCAGCGTTTACTGACAGGCCCACTTCCTGGCACCATTCTTCTACCAAACGCAGCGCCCTCTGCATTCGACCCGATATGGTGTTTTGACATTTGCCTACCACCATGATCACCAGGTCGTCCGCATACCCTTGCGTGGTAAAGTGCGCGTTGTTTAATCGATGTAGTAGGTCATCCACAACAATGGACCATTCTAGTGGTGACAGGACGCCACCCTGAGGGCAGCCCCTGGTCACCTTGACCTCTACGCGTGCATCAAGGAGGGATGTTTCTACCGTCCTTGAAGTCAGCATGGACTCTACCCACCTAAGGGTGGTTTCATCCACGCCTTTGTTTTTCATACATTTGATGATAATGTCGGACGAGGTATTGTCAAAGGCCCCCTCAACGTCGAGAAAGGCGCATAGGGCGATCTCTTTGTCTTCCAGGGCCCTTTCAATCCTGTCCGTGAGTTCAATTTAACTGTTAACACTTATAAATTTCACTGAAACCGGTACTTTTACGCATCTCCTCATTTCTGACTCGATCTCGTTGCGAAATACCCAACTTAGCACTTTCCATAGTTCGTTGGGTGACCTTGTGCTTTCTTACGAGGCCAGATCCATTGGTTGTTGTTGTGTAACATCAGTAAACATAGAAAAGGTGACCTACACTTGTTTAGGTCCTTGCCAATTTGTCTGTGTCAGTACACAACAAGTAATTTCTTTCAATGCCTTGAAAGAAAGCGTATATATCTTATTGTGTTTTCTCCACAACAATATCGATAGTAATTTATATGGCATACATTTCAATATGAAAATGTAAATGGGAATTTGTAAGGCTCTATTTTAGCTAGGGTCCACTTTGTCTATGGCTGTGGACAAATTGAGGAGTGATTTATGTGAGGTTCTAGCCAGGTTGCCCACTCTCATTCAAGTAATTAATTGGCTTCTTCACAATTTGCCATCGTAAATTACACTTAAATCAGAAATGCGTTAATATGTTTTCATTAAATTTGTTTATTTAAATAGAAATACATTAGTATATTTACTTAAATTTTGTTTATAAATAGATACCATAGAGGCATCATTCAAAGACCATACTTAGTTACAGTAACTTTACTGTAACTTTATCTCGGTATTATAAATAAATAAATATCACTGGACTGCATTCCATTCCATTATTAGATTGAAGCATTTAGGACTTGGGGCCTTGAGGAAAATATAGCTATAATTAATAATCTGTTGTGCTATTATATAAGATAGGTACTAGACAACTGATTAACATACTTCAATGCTTTTTTTGTAAATACATACTTAGAATAGTTACACCCAGACCAGTACAAACAAACATGTTTATGAACACGAATGTTTGTAATGTGCGGGTGTAATGTACTTCTTAATCATTAGACCAAACGCAGTCTTCAAATTCCCAAGTCATTTTAAAAGTTTAGCGGCTGAGCTGAATGATAGATTTATGCAATCTTAATTTGAACTCTCAACTAAAATTGCACTGGCACGAGAAAGTAATAAACATCCACAGGAAACAAGTTCCCCCTTATTCATAAAAATTTAAACAGCTCTTATAGAACACGATAACTATTGTATCGCTTTGTCACTGTCATTCTTGTTGCTGCCGCCATTTGCGAGTAAGTGACAGAACACGTCAATAGCTTAAACAATGCGTTAGCGTTGCGTTCGTTTTTATGAATAAGGGGGTTAGTCGATATACTCTGAGTGACACTTTATTCCGATGCCTAAAATAGTAGATTATGCCACAAGGGCTTAAAGAAGTGTATTATGTCCCGGGCGTCATATTGAACCCCGAGTATGAGGGATTCTACGGTTAACTCCCGAGCGGAGCGAGGGAGTTAAGGCTAGAATCCTGAATACAAGGGGTTCAAGACCGCCTAAGACAAATACACTTTGAAGCCCGCGATGCATACTCTACTTTTTATACTTTCTGCGAGTCAATCGAAATTAATGGCTGAAAAAAGTAAGAGCTTAAATATTTATTTCAAGGGAAAATAGGTTAAATAAATAAAATATAAATATGAGAAATTAGGTATTTATCAAAAATTCAAAGTGATGTTAGAAACATAAGACCGTTGTGCGAAGACATTGGAAAGATGAGTTACAATCTTTGGTACATTTATTTTATCAGCACAGGACTCAGGAGCTATTTAAGCGGTCGTCGCCTTTTTTCTCTCTTTGGCATCTATTTTGTTAGTGGCCAGTACTACACGACATTCGAACTAGGAATAAAATCTCATTGCACCTATACATTTTTGACTACACGGTTGCATTCCAAATTTAAATCACTTTATGGCCTAGGGAAATAATGAAATTCAGTACAACATTATGTCCCGGCACAATGTCCCGGTTAGACCGTAGGGCTATAATGACTTACTTTAGGACAGGTTTACATGACACATAATGTGCCATTAACGAGCAGGTAGTATAAAATAGTACATTGTTATCCTAGGGGTGAAAGTAACTTATTTAGTCCCGAGACGGGGTTTGGCGCCCGGAACGAAGTGAGGGCGCCAATAGTTCGAGGGACTAAATAAGTCTTTCACCCGAGGTAAACACTGTGCTTTTCATTACGAATACAAGGAAAGTAAAAATAAAACATGAATTAGCCCAAGAAAAAGATTTAAAAATAAATGAAGATCGAATTGGCGCTATCCCGCCTATTTTGTTGGTTTTTTTTTTCTGTGGCGGGCCCACTATTCAGCCATTATTTTTTATTTTTTTCATTGGAAAAATGGTAAATATTTTGCTCTAAGCTAAGTTATTTTAAAGAAATTGTTGAAACTTAATTATAATAAAGTTATTTAAAAAATATACATTCTCTAATCAGTACCTCACTTTAAGTTATTTCAATTTTACATCGTGGCTGTATAGAATGTTGGAACATGGTTCAATAGTTAAGTGAAAAAGAACTAGTTTTTTAAAAAAAAAAATATGACAGCTGTCAGTTGAAAGTGATTCTCCCTAGGGATGAAAAGTATTACTTTCAGCCCGCTTTTCAGGTCAGTAATGACCTACTTTCAGAGTATGAGTAATGAAAAGGTCATTTTCCAATCTGCTACGTCACTCTTGCCATGTGATCCACTGTACAACGGGCTTAAAAGTTACTGTCTTTGTCTTCGTCGTTCACTTTGTGGATTTAGTACTAAAACAATTTTGATACGTGCAAACTGAATCCTTTCATAAGATAATCTACCCTTTTTTATACGAATTTTCCAGCTGCTTAAAGGTATTATATTGGAAAATTCTGAAACACCATTTCTTGCGCTATTTGCTGTAATGATTATGTCACTACTTTTCATGTTATTGAGTCACGCCATCAAATTATGTAACCTTAACTGACTTAACGATTCATGAGATCAAATTATGTAACCTTAACTGACTTAACGATTTATGAGCTTTAAGTTAAATTTTCTGGGCACATTGTGGGCATCTTGTGGGCATAATATCAATCTTTATACCAAACACAGCGATATCCATGCTAAAAATACTAGGAATAAAGACAAAATTGCGCTACCATTTTTCAGACTACAGAAAGTTTTAGGGTCATTTATGGGGCAAAGTGTACATTATTATAACAAAGTTCCGGAAGCAATCTGTAAGCTGCCATTACATAGATTTAAAAATCACATTAAAGCTAAGTTGCTGAAAAAGGGATATTACAGCACTAGAGATTATATCATGGATAAGAATGCTTGGGAATAAGCTCTCTGCTCCCGACAGAGTCTAATTAACTATTGTAATATCAACAATTAATACTTACGTTTAAGACACTAACCATTTTTGTTTTATATAGCTTCTCGTCGATGTACTTACTTAGAAGTGTTATTCTTTTCTTATTTTTTGAATTATGCTATCTTGTTCAAAGTTCATATTGTAACAACGACTAACAACGATTGTAAAAAAGAGAAACAGTTGAAAAGAGTAACTGCTGAGTTTCTTGCCGGTTCTTCTCAGTACAGAAACAACTTTCCGATCCGGTGGTAGCGTCACATTTATTTAAGTACAGTATATTTATTGTATACATTTATTATTATGGTATTCATGTCTATTATTAATTGTATTTTGTTTGTTAATTAGATTTGACGATTTGAAAGTACTTGTAACAGGTCTATTTAAATAAAGTTATTATTGTTTGTTTGTTTGTTTGTTTGTTTGTTCTAAATGTCACATATTGAAGAGAGTAACTGCTGAGTTTCTTGTAGGTTCCTCTCAGTACAGAAACAACTTTCCGACACCGGTGGTTGAGTCATATTATGTTTGTTTACTGCGTATTTATTTATTATTTCTATTATTATACTTAAGTCTATTATTAAGTGTATTTCTGTTGTACTTCACGATTTGAAAGCACTTGTAACAGGTCTATTTAAATGAAGATGTTTCTGATTCTGTCTGTTTACTAAAACGGCACATTCAGCTTGGTTCTAGCTACCATTTCTGGGATAATAATTTAGACGTCAGAGTATGATACTAACAAACATTTTAATTCTAAGTACCTAATAAGACTACAAAAGCCATTAAAGATTTCCCTCATTAGTCACTTTATAATGAAACTACATCTTTAACCGAGTCCCGCGAAATCTGTCACTTACCCGCTAAGTCCCTAGCCGGGTGCAATCTCGACGCACCTGGCCCCGCGATCTTGGCTAAATTAACCCGTACATTTAGTGGTGGAGTTTCTCGCTACATTTCTCGACTGTTGTGCTAAGATTTTGGAATATTTACGCAAGTGTTAGCGAGAACGAACGGGGACGGGTTGAACGAAATTCAACGTGAATAATTGAGAATTATTTCGAGAAATTCTAAAATGTTATACGTTAATTGTACAAAAGTAACTCGCTTATTCATTTTAAATAATTTAGTGCTGCAGCATTGCTTTTCTTTTCAATCGCTGATAAGTCTGAACCGCAAATGTGTCGATATTAATAATAAAATAAGAATAAGTAGTGCAATAAAAATGAAAGAAACTTCTTACCACGCTTTCAGAAAAATAAATTACAATTCAGTTTCTCAAAGGCAGGCAGAGTACCTACCTAATAATTTAACATTGTTATAGGTAGATCCAACGTAAGTTAGGTTGTAAATTATCTTTATTTTTTTAAGAAAAGAGTTTTTTTATTGATCATTTCAAGAGGCAATATTGTCCATTATATTAGTCAACTGTCTAATAGAAAAAACATCAAGTAACACTAAGCACCCTAAGGTTAAATACCCTGACATCATTAGCGAAATTCAGTATCATTCAAAGACGCAATTTTGAGGCTACACAAAATGCCTTCATCAAATCATTCCACATCTTCACAATAACAAAAAGCCTCGGCCACAAAGCAATCGCCAGCGAAAAGCTGCAACTGGGAAGGCAAAAACTTCTCCACAACAAATTAATTTAAAGGGATCTCGTGCCACAATCAGTCGGCCTCAAACCAGCATTGGGAATTTAATATCGAAATTAATTAACGTTCCCAGGCCGTCCCTTCTTAACCCTTAATTGGACGTGCCTCAAAAGTTACATGAGCGGTCGCGTGGGGTGTGGAACACCCCGAGATAACAAATACATGAAAAATCTGAGTTATAAGAACTTTTACTGTTACGTATTCATTAACTTTGGAAGCCGTCAGTACATAATTTTATTAACTTTCGTCTAAAATACTCTTCATGGTTACAATTTTTAGTAGACTACATCTACATCATAAATGGTCATTGTTTTCATGAGACTTATAGAATCCAGTTTTTGATTTCCTAACAGCCACTCATAACTGAGTCCCGCTTTACAAAGTTAATCACGCGTTTTAGTTAGTTGAAAAAAAGAGTACGGAAACTTCGACTGGGGCGTTTCACACCTCACGTGACCTATTGTGGGTTAAAATAACGCTAAAACACGTTCCAATTTGCTGACTGGTTGTTAAGCACCTGGTTCACTGGCGGCTATGACTATGGATTCAGTGGAGCGCAATTTTCTGCTATTGTCAATGTCGACAATGTACCTTTATCTCAATATCATTGAACTCTAATTTAGTAATTTCATTTGCCTACTATTTGACAGTCTTTACTTTTTTCGTTTGACATTTCCATATTCACCCACAAGACCCTGATAGAACACCTAAGACATACCTGGTTAACCATGTTATTTTTTTTGGCCAATATCATCACCCTGCTGAGCAAATGTCTCTCTAAATCTTTCAAATAATACCAGAATACAATAATTCACTCCTTAGAATTCACATTAGAACACAACAGAAGGTACAATAGAATCTTCTATACATTTTTTTTCTGCTAGTGTGACTTTTGCGCTATCGCTTTGCTTTGTAGATCACATGGGCTGAGAGCAAAAGTAATTAATTATCAGGTCACCATGCAAATTTCATATATTAGCTTGATAGCTTATTGGTGGAATTCAGCTAGTACAGAAGTCAGTAGGCATCCACTGACTTTTGCGCCCTCCCTACCCTATTGAGCCAATCAAGACTGAGTTGTCGCTCAATTAATCCACGTCTCAACCCCATTAACAATTTTACAATGGCTAAAATGTGTCGAGAAACTCGAGCAGTAAATAAACAGGTTAATTTTCCGAGAGGGTGAGACGCGCAGGTGCGTCGAGATTGCACCCGGCGAAGCTGTTTCACCTTAAAACGCACACTTTATAGCTGGTGTTGCCAACATTTCGGACATTTCAGGACATGCCTGTGGAATAGGGAATATGCACTGTTCTTTTTTATATTTTTTTATGATTGCTTATATCGTTTTATGACTACAATAATATTCATTACCAAAAATGCAAATTGTAGTATATTTATAAAGTGTTACAAATTTCAAACTTTTTCAAGCGTTTCAAACGCCGCCATTATGGCGCGCTCCGTTGTCATGGACTTGGACGTCACGCGAGTCTATGACAACACAAATGTAACCTACAAACTGTAGAATTCTTCTTCTTGTCGCGCTTTTGACAGTGACATACGCCTGGACTGTGACGTCACACTCGACCGTTTGTTGACCGACCGAACACTCTGTTTCAACCACTTCTAATTTACCAACATTTTTTTCACTTTTCAATAATTATTTTTACATCTACAAATAAATAAAATTAGGAAATATTGATAGAGACGTAATAAGAATTCAAAATACTACTCAAAAAATAATATGACGCTCATCTGTTTCAAGTGCATATTCCCTATTATTCTGTGGCCAAGTGGTTAAACAATCTAGCTCGTCACGGGGTCCTGAATTCAAGACTGGCCGGAACACCTACTTTGTGCTCATTGTACAATTTGCGGCTAATTTTCCGGTGATAGAAATACCTTTAAAAACTCAAGCAACCCTAATAATGGCGGTAGGCTTGCTCCTTAACACTATTGGTTGATAAAATCGCATGGCGAAATGTGGACTTCTGAATGTTCCGTTCACCATAACGGCAATAATCTGTGTGCCTCTTATTACCCCTTTTGAGCTATAGTCGTGAGCGTATGCATGTTATGTTATGTCATGACATTATTTTGTTTGTAGTGTTAATTTACTGGCCTGTTAGCGTGTCTGTAGCACCGAACGTAGCGGGTTCGATCCCCGAGGAAGACTAACATAAGTGTGACAAATATCTGTGCTTTTTCTTTATGGTTCTTAGGTACATACCTAAGATATTTTTACAATAGTATACTCATAGAACCTTCAAACTCTTATCTGGCTCATTGTGAGATAATGTTGGTACATACGAATCGTTTCGTTCTATCACTACATAGTATAAAACCTTTCTCTGTCTCTATGTCCTTTTGAATACTTAAATCTTTGAAACTACGCAACAGATTTTGATGCGGTTTTTTAATAGATTAAGTGATTCCAGAGGAAGGTTTATATGTATAATAACATCCTATTGCACACGTGCGAAGTGAGGGCGGGTCGCTAGTTTAGAATAAAACGATTCAAGTTATTTTTAAAACATCGAAATATTTTAAAATCCTTTACAAATTCCTTTAAAATACACAAACATGGTAACACTAGTTATGTCTTACTTCGGTACCGTGTCGCTATCTTAGAGGTTTCAGAAAAGATTTTGTACCAAGACACCGTAATGGAGATAAAATATCAGCACAACATGTAAACAGGAGTCTGTAATAGTGGGTGTGGGTTCGGATCCGCACCGGGCTTTTGTGCGATGTGATGGATCAATCTTTATGGGGCGACAAATTTGGATCGTCACTCCTCTGGGAGGGAGGGAATATTGACAAGCCCTTCCCCTTGTATTGAAATAAACAATGGGATGAAACAAAAACAAAAGATAAACTTCCTTAATATATCCGTGAAATAATACTGGGATAAAACGTTAATGATAAAGACAGGAAGTCCATAATTAATATTGACACATAAGGAAAATAATTTAATTTAATAAATAGAAAAGAAAAAAAGAAAATACCTTCATTGGCCGTACAGCGAAGCTCATTTAAAATGTCAATAAAAGGAAAAAGTAACAAATGACAAAAAATACTAAAATAGTATACAGAACCATGAAATTTTGAATGATTGCTTATGATTACGAAAGATTTAAATTACGGGACATCACAATATTGCTCTGGTGAAAACTAAGGTTCAAGACCAACAAAGGCACCACTAACAGCATAAGAGAGGACCTCAATACGTTAGGTTCAAATTCGCTCGGCGAAGTACAGGCCTCTGAATGTTTCGTTTACAACGGTCTGCGATGTCCACTCAGTTGGTCCCACTGAAAATCAGCGTCTGAGCCTATCAGGTGCAGGCATTAGCTGAGTGGGGTCCATTTAATTTTGGACATCGTCACACTGCTGCCTGGTGGAAGTTGTTGTTTATTTTTCTGTTTTTTTCTCTATACATTTTATTTTGTTTGTTTTTAACTGTATGTTGGGATATTCAAAAATCATCATCATCATCAGCCCGTTGTAGTCCACTGCTGAACATAGGCCTCTCCTTTTGCACGCCACTGTACTCGATCTTCGGCTGCTCGCATCCAGCTCCTGCCAGCCATCCTGCGCAGATCATCACTCCACCTTGCCTGAGGACGTCCTACACTACGCTTGCCGAGACGCGGTCTCCACTCAAGAACACGTTTACTCCAACGGTTGTCGGTTCTACGGCTAACATGGCCAGCCCACTGCCACTTCAGCTTGCTAATCCGGTGGGCTATGTCGATAACCTTGGTTCTCTGCCGTATCACCTCATTTCTGATTTGATCTCGCAGAGAAACGCCGAGCATAGCCCTCTCCATAGCCCGCTGAGTGACTTTAAATTTGTGGACCAGCCGTGCCGTTAGCTTCCCAAACGCTGCCCAACCCAACTGAATTCTTCTGTTCACCTCGTCCTCGAAGTTGTTTCTACCTAACTGCAATGTCTGCCCGAGGTATACATATTTTTGAACAACTTCGAGAACGGCGCCGTGTATCGCAATCGGTTCCGGTAGTACATGTTCATTGAACATGACCTTGGTTTTGTCCAAGTTCATCCGTAGACCGATGCGCACAGAAGAGTCAGCCAGGTCATTCAGCATCTGTTGTAGGTCCTGCAGCGTTTCTGCCACGATGACGATGTCGTCAGCAAATCGCAAGTGAGAGATGTACTCGCCATTGATGTTGATGCCACGTCCTTTCCAGTTCAGCGTCTTGAACATATCCTCCATTGCATTTGAGAACAATTTCGGGGAGATAACATCCCCTTGTCTCACACCTCGATGCAACGGTATAGGACTTTTTTGCTGATTCTGGATTTGGACGGACATAGTGGCTGCTTCGTAAAGGCATCTCATCACTTGGATGTATCGCCAATCTACTTGGCATCGCTGCAGGGACTCCAGAACAGACCAGATTTCAATCGAGTCAAAGGCCTTCTCATAGTCCACAAATGCTAGGCACAGGGGCTGATTATATTCTTCAGTTTTCTGTATAATCTGCCGCACTGTGTGGATGTGGTCTATGGTGCCGTATCCGCTCCGAAACCCAGCCTGTTACGGTGGTTGGAATTCGTCGAGTCTTCGCGCAAGACGGTTCGTGATCACTCTTGAGAACAGCTTATAGACGTGGCTTAGAAGGGAAATGGGTCGATAGTTCTTCAGTAGGGTTTTGTCTCCCTTTTTGAAGAACAGGACGACCACACTCCTACTCCACGCCTCTGGAGTTCTCCTTTCAAAGAGGACAGCGTTAAAAAGCTTTTGGAGCTCCCTGAGTACGGGTCTGCCTCCTGCTTTTAACAGCTCTGTTGTTACGCCGTCCTCTCCAGGGGCTTTTCCATTTTTAAGCCGCCCAAGAGCGATCTCGATTTCGTCAATGCTGACTTCTGGCAGGTCTTCGGTGTAGTGCCGTGTTAGAGTGGCTCTAGAGTCCTCATTTCCGGGGTCAGGTCGAGATGCATGCGAAGCGTATAACCGGCCATAGAAGTTTTCTACTTCCGAAAGGACTGCCGGCTTCGAGACAACGACTTCTCCACTTTCTATGGTCAACTTCGTCAGGTGGCTTCTTCCAAGAGATTGTACGAACACTTTTGAACCCCGGTTCTGCTCAATCGCTCTCTCAATAGAGAGAGTACTGGAGCAACGGAGATCGCGTCGCACGTGCGTACTAATCTCTCGGTTTAGAGTCCGTTTCCCTGACGAAGTGACGGGTGGGTTTTCCCGTCGTCTCTTCATTAGCCCTAAAGTCTCTTCGGAAAGCTTCGACTTCTTGCCTTTACGCTGCATTTTACAAAATCTCGTACCTTCTTCCCTGAGGACTCGAACCACATCTTCAAGGTTCTGGTTAACGTCAGTTGTGGTTTCCACGGCAGCAAATCGGTTCTCCAGATTTGACTGGAACACTTCAGATCCCATGATAGTTTGAAGCAGAGTTGGTCGGAGCCTGGCCTTCATCAAGCGGACTCGTTCAGCTCTGAAATCGATATTCAGAGAGCCTCGGACGAGTCGGTGATCGCTACCGGTATTAAACCTGTTGATCACGGAGACGTCTCTGAATATGTGCTTTTTGTCCGCCATGATGAAGTCGATCTCATTCTTTGTCATAGTGTCGGGGCTTTGCCACGTCCACTTCCTTTGGGGTTGCTTCTTGAAGAATGAGTTCATCAAGAAGAGCCCCTCCCGTTCGAGGAAATTGACGAGCATTTGCCCCCTATGATTTCTGCTTCCATATCCATGGGATCCTACTACCGATTCACTGCAATTTTGTACTCCCACTTTAGCGTTAAAGTCGCCCATAACAACGGTGAAATGGGTCTTGGTAGTGGAGTGGAGGGCTCTCGATATGTCATCGAACATATCCTCTACCTCATCGTCCGAGTGTGACGAGGTCGGTGCGTACACTTGCACCACCTTGAGGCTATACCTCTCGGTGAGCTTGATGATGTGGTACGCCACCCTGTTCGACACACTGGACATTTCCACAACGTTGTTAGCTAGGGACTTATTAACCAGAAACCCAACGCCACCTTGGGATTTTTGGTCTCCCTCTTGGAAGTACACCAGGTGGCCTGAATTGAGAGTTATGGTGTCCTCTCCCTCTCTTCGGACTTCACATAACCCAAGTATGTGCCACCTGATGTTCCCAAGTTCCACCTCGAGTTGCGCCAGATGCGAGTCAAGCCGCAGCGTGCGTCCGTTGTACGTCGCCAGGGTCAGTCGGTTGTGGTGGCCTCCCGTAGCCCGGAGATTCTTTGCACCCCCCGCCCAACCGTTACCATGGTCGCCACCATAACCAGGAATAGTGGGGCTGCCGGGAACTGGGGGCCGTGGCCTTTGTCGTGCTTCCATAGGAGGTTATGCCCATAATCGCCACGCTGGGCAGGCGGGTTGGCGATCGCAGGGCGAAGCTTCTCGCACCGGTGACGTTGCTGCCCGTCACCGGCCTGTGGTATATAGCTCGCCTATTCAGGACGGATATACCGCCGTCGGTCGGTCGCCAGAGCCTCGTTCGTTACTCAGCAGGATGCACCGCGTGCAGGTGAGGTTGACTTGGGGCGATAGATGGATTCGCCCCCTTACATCCCAATAATAATAATATAATAATATTCAAAAATAATAATAATATAATAATAATAATCTTTATTTGAAACTCATACAATTACAACTCATACAAAACAATAAACGTTTTTTCTTTCTTCCTGTCGATGTCCCTATCCTGTCTCTAAAATTCAAAATGGGATGAAGGAAAGGTAGAAATTACTTTCACACGTTGTTTACCGACCCAATCCATATTTGGTCATATTTTTCGCTGTCAAACGCGCAAATAATGCGAAAGGAGAGCGCTTACAGACGCTCCGCACCTGCGGCGCTCTTTCATTTACATATCTGTATCAACCAGCGGCGTAATTTTAAACACCCTTGCGAATAAACAACGAGTATATTTAGGAAAAAATATTCACAACAGAAGACAGAGAGAGATTGCCTGTGTGGCAATCAAAATTAAAAATTTAAACATTTATCATCAGGGCCCACCTGCATAGAAACTAGCTTTCTCCACAAAAAAATATATCCAGTCGAGTTGAATTTCGATTAGAATTCTGTTAAACACTCCTTATTTGAAAAGTTAATTCAGTTGCAGCATTCGCTAACCGATTGAAGTGTTTATTTATTTATTAGTTCGTAAACAAAAAGACAATTACAATTAAACAGACAATTGGGAGATTAAAAGTACAGGTGAGTGTTCTGTCACTAACTCGCAAAAGTTGATTATAATAGGAATGGAAGAGACAAAACTTCACAGTGGATATTCAAAGTGATGCTGTAAGGCTGTTTCAGTTTTAATGAATAACCCACGAATTCACAAGCGTCAAGTAAACGTAAATTGTCTACAAAACTGAAAGTGACAGCTATACTATGAAGAGCTGCTCAACATTGATTTGCGTTTGTGAATTCAGTAAGGGGATTGGCTTTACGCAACCCAATGATGTATGTCGACGTGGTTAACTTTTACGGTTATTGTGCGATGATCAGAGGAATATTGAATTTTTACGGCGCCATTGAAATGCGGGCCTTTTCACTGTGATTACAACAACACAATACATTTGCCATGTTTGTTTCATACAATTCAGACAATTCAAATCAAAAACTTATACAAATGGAATGACGTGTGTTTTGATGAAGAGTTTAGTAGGTACCTAACATTATGTGTGCGACTGTATAATTTCAGGGGGTCTTTTCACTAGAAATGGGAGAGCTAACCGGTGCGAGGATGAGTTCTTTACTCATAGATTCATTCATAGATTCTATTTAATATCATTTTAAGCCTTTAACTATCTAGTGCAATAACTTATTTAATTATGTGTAAGGATCTCAGAAAAAGAAGTTTCTAGTGAAAATAAAAGGTTATTAACTCTGAACTGCACAGCAGCTGGTAGTTGTCAAGGAGACTAATCTCCTCCCTAGATTAAGGGGCTGGCTGACGTGTACTGCTGCGGTCTTGCGGCTAGAGCTTGCCCGGTACAGTCAACCGCATCAAACAATTCAAATACCATTATTTAGCAGATTTCTGACTAGCTACACTGAAATTACACGTTATTTGCTTGAACCTCTGTCATTTTCTTAAAAACGTGTAGTATTTTGTCAATTACCTGACATTTTAATAGACCTTATTAAAAGGTTGAGTACACATATACCAGAGTGGCTAGCCAAAAGCTAGACGCCAGCATGACAAAAACTCTTAAATGTTTTGATATGACGATAAGTGACATTTTAACTTGCTACTTCTTATGTCATTCCATACATTTTTGCCCCCTCAAGTAGGAAATATCTTTTCCATAAATAAATTTTATTAAATGATTCCCATTCACTTCTTAGGTTGAGTGTACTTTAAGCACAAAAGCAAACAAAGCATAAGGGAGAACGGCTTATGTGACTTACCTATATTATTAACGTAAAGTCATCATCATCATACTTCGGAAACTTACGGAGCTTGTTTATTTGACATTTATTTAGCTTTGAGGTAAGGTAGATGGGGTCCTTGTTTGATAAACTTAGCCATCTTCCGTTGTATTTTTTTTTCTTCCCCCTTCCCCTTTCTTCAATTTTCCGTAACGCTGGGGAACCTCATTTCTCTGCGTAACGTGACAGATCATCCCAGTTATTTTCCCGGTTCCCGTAACGTCACCCAGTGGTCGGTTTTCTGATCTTGCTTCTACACTTCGCAAGGTCTTGTGCATCCCTCTCTTCACTTGTGTGACTTCTTGGGTCTTCGTAAAAAAATAGCTTCTGATTAACTTTCATATCTCTGCTGGTACACAAAGCATTTTAAGGTCTGTGATGTATTTACCATCTACAAGCATTCAACATTATTTATACAACTGTGGGCATACAAAGCTCATTTAATCGCTCTAACTCTAAAAGCCTCTCTGCAAGACCTCACGGTGTTCAAAAGATACAAACAAGAAGAAGATCAAGTGTCTATAAAACAACTTTATATCTCCTTCGGGATTGCATTTACCGTTATGCGGTTATTGTATCACTCTCTTGTTGAAGTGCTTATGAATTTACTCCTGGACAACTTAGTCCACTAACCACGTACTACGTAGTACAGTAAATCTTAAGTCTACAACATTCTCGTGCCACCTAAAGGATTTAAATAGCCTACTTTTTTGGTGGTGTGCTTACTTGTCTGATATATATTTTCATCTCATCCTTATCATACAACCCTCTTTTTTTAATCCAACTATGAATACCCAAAAACCCAGAAACCCAGAAAGAGCCGCAATCGGCTAAACAAAGCTCGGACGAGTTACTGAAAACAATTCCACCTGATTTACGCGTTTGTTGTGCCGGCTAATGGTTTAAAAATTAAAAAAGGTCGCGCCGAGGGTGACTACCCTTGGATTTATGGCTTAATTTATACACTGTCTAAGGGTTAGCTTATTAGGCCAATTGATTTTTTTAGCTTAATTGAAAAAAACTGTTTTTGGAATAGGGAAGCAGAAGGTAAAAGGAATTGGCTGCCATTAGCTCTGGATTATGATTATCACTACAGCTACCGATGACGTGAGTTAGATTTCATAAAATTTTTCCTAATAAAAGTTCCGTGAAGTGCTCGTGGCGCAGTTGTGACAGTGGTTCGGCAACGATAGCTGTCGTAAAGTACTAACACAAGACATCCTGGGTCGGAAATGGAATCCATCACCGTGCTTCGGAAGATACGCCAAGCAGTTGGTCTCGTTTGACGTCGCTAGATGTCGGACGTCAAGCCTAGACGGAGGCCTTATGGCTGCTTGATAACATGTGTAACCTCAGCACGGCTTGTTATCATATGCAATTAAGATTGCTTACTAACCTCACCACCTTCCAACAATCCAAACTGATCCCGCGTGTTGGAGTAGGACTCGCGCCACGTCATTTTAAGGCGAGCATATCACGTCGCCATTTTACGATGAACAATGAAAATTATCTCGTAACATACTCAATAAAGGGAAACCTGTACACGACGTAATAAAATTACCAAGAGTTGCCGCTCGGTAACAGGAGCCGGTAATTTCCTCTTTGTATAAAACGTCCAATGTTTTTATTAGCTTTCCTAGACACACTTGCTTTAAGTGTGCTAACTTACCTTAGGTATCGTAACGTAGTTACCAACCTAGCAACCATGGAACTAGGAAAGCATAGAAGCAACATTTGCTTGCGAACTTCACGAGTAGATACAATATTA
The DNA here is from genome assembly GCA_950022985.1 of Udea ferrugalis. Taxonomy (NCBI): domain Eukaryota; kingdom Metazoa; phylum Arthropoda; class Insecta; order Lepidoptera; family Crambidae; genus Udea; species Udea ferrugalis. The sequence continues at coordinate 2,760,437 of OX465516.1, forward strand.
TCAACACCCTCAACAGGGCTCCATAGGCTAACCTAAGGAGGCCATTTGAGGGTGTTTTTTTTAAGATTTGAATACTTAATTAAATGTAAACTACGATGGAGTATGCTTGTATGCTTGTCTAGAAGAAACCACATATACTCTTAAACTTTAGAAATACATAAACATTTGTTGTTTATGAAAGTGTTATGGGAGGGTAAAATAACAGTTCCAAAATGATATTACAATAACACAAATGCAAAAAAATGCAATTTTGCCTAAAGTTTACCTTTGTTAAGACGTTGAGAAAACGTAAAAACAGTATTTGTACCACAAGTGGAATATAAAGTGTAAAATAAAATAAGGATTAAGTTCCTACAAGTTTATTCCGCAGATGCTACTAGAGGACAGCTTTCCGCTTCTAAACTTTTGTAAGTCATTCGCACCAACAAAGATTGTAATGAGGAAGGTTGTTTGTTTGTGGAGGAAAATCCTGGAAAATACCCAAAGGCTTCCGTTCGCGTGTAAATATTTCTGAAGATGTTGTTATTGTCTCTTGGCTTGAAGACTTCATGCCCTCATAACCTATGGGGAATAATGAGGTTTCTTCGTAGATATTCCTCTGTCTGATTAGGTGTTCAGTGTTTGCGTTACGTATTACGTAGCTTATTTAAGTGGCCGCATGAAACCTTAACTTTGACTAAGCAATTTTTTTTTCCTATCATTTTTCTCGAAAGCAAAAATATTTGTACAAACATTTGGAGTGAAGTCAAGGTAATAATGATAAACATCATTATTAATCAAAAGAGATTCAGCCGGTCTGGGACTCGGTAGCTCAGTGGTTAAGTAGCCACCCGATTAACCATTAAAATCAGTCCAACACTAAACTTCTCGAGCTATAAATGCTGAAACAAACCTTTGTTTTATAGATAACAATTTCTTCTACGGAAACGAGTTTCAACAGATTCGTTTAATTCCTACAAGCGTCCAATTACTCCGAGCGGGATAACGAGAACAAACGCTTCTTTGAGACCCTACAAATGAATTAAATGTAAGTGCAATGTTCATGGGACATGCAATAAAATTTTACAGTGCAGTAAAGGACACACGCTCTTTATTACGTACGTCGGTATGACAAATATTTTCGGAAAAGGATTGCTGTTATGAGTACTAAAAAATATATGAAATACTCCGCGTCCGCGTCTGCGTCGACTTAAGTTAAAAAATGGAATATCCTACTAATATTATAAAGGCGAAAGTTTGTATGTCTGGATGTGCTGTGTTGCTCTTTCACGTGAAAACTATGAAACTATGATTTTAATGAAACTTTACAATAATGTTGCTTATACATCTGAATAACACATAGGCTACAATTTATAAAGATATTGTGTAAATTGTTGAAAATATCCAGTAAATATAAAAATGTACGCGGAATCACGTGGTATGGCATGACAGTCGGCTGCTGTCATTAGCGTAACTATGGGTGCGTTCCGAATTGAGACAAAATCTAAAATAGCGCGTTCACAGGCATCCCGAATTGAGATATCGCGCTAACGTCCATCTAACGTCAGACAATTTGACGAATCCGTTCATTTTAAGTCCACTTAAGTCCACGTGGACGAAGTCGCGGGCAGCCGCTAGTATCTTTATAAATTGTAGCTTATGTGCTATTCAGATGCACAAGCTATATTATTGTAAAATTTCATTAAAATTCATCGAGTAGTTTTTACGTGAAAGAGCAACACCACGACACATCCACACAGCTGTGTAAATGAAATTGTTTATTTTTGGCTTGATGGATGCCATACCGGAGCCGTCAAACCATTTTTTAAAGTTTTTAAACTACTATATTTACCTGCAAAAAATATGGCACTCTTTGGTTTTGATTTTAAAATACTTGTAAAAAATATCAGCCTTAACGTCGCACTGTAAACAACTTACGTGATCACACATCAAATAATACCTAAGTAATTGTAGGTATTAAGTGTCAGACCAATAACAATTGTAGGTATAACGTTTCAGACCTACAACAATTGTAGGTATAACGTTTCAGAGTTCTGCGTATTTTATTCAAGATTTATTGTAGGGGTATGAGAGCCCAACGATTGCATTATTTTAAATGTTATTATTTGGAATAAATGGAGTCTTTTAAGTCACTAGTCCACGACACGCAGGCTCAATACAAATTTTCGGAGAAAATATACCTACTTACATATTGTATTCGATATTAATTCAATGTCACGCTTACTACTTTTTTAAATAGGAAGCTGGGCGCCAAGGCTTAATTAGTAGAATACTTGATAGGTACTTCCTATTTTCGTATCTTTTCATTGGTAGAGAAGAGATTAGTTCAGTTTCAGGCTTCTGGTTACTCGTTCGCTACAGCATATAAATCTAGTTTGTTATCTTGCCATTGATATTCTGTGCTATCGAGAACAACCTAGTCAAACGCGAGAAATATAATATCCGAATACCATTTTACGTTTTACCATCCGTTGTTACAGGGCTGTGTGAACATCATTCGGTTTCTTAATTCAATTATCTATATTCATACTGATATGCTAATAATTTAAGGCTGATGAGTTTGTTAGTTTGAACACGCTAATTTCAAGTTCTTCTGGTTAGTACTGAAAAATAAAAGTTTTGTGTTGAAAAGTTCATTCATCGAGGAATGTTATCGGCTTTAGTACAAAACTACGACTAATGGAAGGGCTTAAAAAAAGGGGGCAGGGGTAGCAAGTTTGTATGAAATTAAGTCCATGCGGACAAAAAGCTGATGGCCTCAACTCTAGTGAAAATATTAGCATTAGTTTGATAGGTAGATTCTGCGAGTTGATCTTCATCTTGTTATAGTTATTGACGTCAGATGGTGGCACAACAGTTTTTATAAGCCAGCTTTTTGACTTTTTGACAGTTTCGTAATGATAATATTTCTTTTTTCTCCGTATTTTTTATCAAACTTAGGCAGGTAGAGAAACGTAGGCTTTCTCACTAATTGCAAAAAAATTATACACATCGCAGAGTTATTCTCAATAAAAAGCAGTGTTTTTAAACTCATTACAAAATGAAGCCCGCTCATCATGTTTACTGAAAAACAATTATTAAGTATTATATGGCCTTTTGAACTGGAAAATCTGGGCACAATTACCGCTGGTGTTGCCAGCGTTATTAAAGCTGTGATAGTCGTGTAATATCTGGTGGATCGCATGCCAAAATAAATGTCGCTGTATTTTAAGTGCTTAAAAGATTTCGCCCGCTCTGGAAATTGATCCAGCCTAGAACCAATCAGTCAGTGGGTAGTTCAGGAGCAGATATCGTGTGGTTGTTGTAATGTAATTGTTATTTTTTTTGCCTCCATGGTGTAGGCAACATTTTGACACTCTTAGCCATAATCTTGAGCGAACCAAAACCTTCATCTTATATTTGTTCTGCTGTTTTAAATTGTTTAGGACTGTGACGGCTAACCGACCGAGACTTACGAACCCAAATAGTCAGATGATCCATGCTGTTGAATGGGCATTTAAAAAGATGATGAAGAAGAGATTACACAAACAAGTGTCTTGTGCTCTATCTTTCTTTCTTGCGTAACTAGACACACTAAGGTTAGCTGTTGTGGTTTATGTCAATCAGGAGATCTTATTATAATTGTTACACGAGAAAAAATACTCCACTTTTTCCCGAATCATAGTTGGCTCCCAGGAGGAGACTTACCCTATTCTAAAACTCATAAACACAAATATTTATATCACACTAGCTGTCCCGACAGACCTCGTACTGTTGCCAAACATCCAGTGTCACGTGACAGGTAGGAACAGTTGCTAAAAGAAAAATTAATTGCGGTTTGTCACTATATTCCTAGCATTTTTTCATGTTAACTCACCTTTTATACCTTCCTTGGACAATTACAAATGTTTGAAAACCAAGATTAGCCAAATCTGTCTAGCCATTCCTGAGTTTAAGCGAGACTAACGAACAGCAATCCATTTTATATATAGATATTTTGACTGGCAACCCTAAGCTGGCAATGTTGTCGATCAGTCGCTTAGATAAACATAGAGGGTGGTCCAAACTGAGCGTTTACACAAACTTGCTATTGAAAATATTAGTTTTACATCTACATTGTTACTGTGAATATTTACGACTTTGAAATTTGGCGTTTCTAGAATAATTTGCATTTGATTACATCCTATTCTAATAAAGTCTTGGCTTGACTCGAGGTCACACGCCATTGCGCTGTTCTACACCTATTAGTACACTACGAACATTGTTTATAAGTTCATTTGAATTTATATACTTGTTTTGCGTCTTGTCTCCACTCCTTTTTTCTATTTTTATAAATACCATTACCCATAATCTTTCTTCTCACTACCACCTATATGCAGATGATCTTCAAATATATTCACAGGGTAGCCTTGAAAGTCTTCATGAAATCATACAGACCCTTAATGCTGATTTAGCCCGTATTCTGGTTTGGAGCGGGGCTTTTGGCCTTATGGTCAACCCCAGTAAAACCCAAGTCATTGTATTTGATAGCACGTGGCTAATAGCTAAAATAGACTGGGAGTCTTTGCCACCTATTTTGTTTGACGGGATCCAAATCCCGTACAGTAGCACTGTCACTGTTTGTCGTTTGCTCCATCTGTCTGTGGAATTCTTTACCTTTATCCATCCGTCAATCTCAATCCGTACATGTTTTCAAGTCCCGAGTAAAACTGCACTTCCTTTCCCTCTGACTCTTTCTCCTATCCTAGCTTCTGACGGAATACTGGAAAATCCATTCAAGTTTTAAGTATGTATTATGTTTTATTGTTTATGTATGTTTATTTATGTATATTTATTTATGTAATTTTATTTTCATTTATATCGCCTATATGAGTGATAACTATCGGAAGTGTTTCGAGCAGGGTAGCGTACCTGATACTCAGAATATCGAAACGATATTTGCTGAATGTCATTCAGGTCTACGCTCCGACCTCGAAACACGACGATGTCGAAGTGGAGGCTATGTATGAGGAGATCTCTAAAGCCATGCATAGCCATAAAACCCACTACACAGTTGTGATGGGGGATTTCAATGCGAAGTTGGGGCAACGTTGCGGTGATGAGCTGAGAGTGGGGCAATTTGGATTTGGGCAACGGAACAACAGGGGCCAGATGCTGGCAGACTTTATGGAGAAGGAGAACCTCTTCATGATGAACTCCTTCTTCAAGAAGCCCGTAAGCCGCAAATGGACCTGGTTCAGTCCGGACGGTAAGGTGAGAAACGAGATCGATTTTATCATGTCGACGAAGAAGCACATATTCAATGATGTCACTGTGATCAACGCTGTTAAGACAGGAAGCGATCACCGCATGGTCAGAGGCACATTGAATATCGACATAAAGCTTGAGAGAGCGCGACTGATAAAATCCACGCTCCGACCAATACCGGCTCAGATTCAAAACCCCGAGTGCTTTCAGCTCGAGCTTCAAAACCGCTTCGAAGCCCTTGAGAACAGCATCGATGTGGACGATCGATACAACATGGTGGTGGATACTGTCCGTACGGTAGGGTCCAAGCACTTTAAAACCCGCCGTCCAAAATTTAAGAAACTCTCCAGCCATACTCTCCTACTCATGGATCAGAGAAACGAAATGAGGCTACAGGACTCAGTAGATGCCCATCGTTATCGGCAACTCAATAGACAGATATCTAAGTCTTTGACGAGCGACCTTCGCCAATTTAAGGTAGGTAAGGAGGCAGGTAGCATCATTACGTCCACACCTGAAATCCTGAGGGAGATTGAGAGTTTCTATGGACAGCTGTATTCCACGCAAACACCTGTTGAAAGCAAGGCTAAAGACCCTAGAGCCAAGCTTACCCGACACTATACCGAAGATATCCCGGACGTCAGCCTGTACGAGATTAGGATGGCTCTCAAGCAGCTTAAAAACAACAAGGCGGCGGGTGATGACGGAATCACAACAGAGCTTCTGAGAGCGGGCGGTCGGCCGATACTCAAGGTCCTCCAGACGCTCTTCAGTTCTGTCATCCTTGAGGGCAGAACGCCAAAGGCATGGGGCAGAAGCGATGTGATGCTGTTTTTCAAGAAGGGTGACAAAACTCTCTTGAAGAACTACAGACCCATATCGCTTCTGAGCCATATCTATAAGTTGTTTTCGAGAGTCATTGCGAATCGTCTCGCTCGCAGGTTTGACGACTTCCAACCTCCCGAACAAGCCGGGTTCCGAAAAGGCTATAGTACCATAGACCACATTCATACGCTGCGGCAAGTTATACAGAAGACCGAAGAGTATAACTTGCCACTTTGCTTGGCGTTTGTGGACTATGAGAAGGCCTTTGATTCGATTGAGACCTGGGCAGTGTTGCAGTCTCTCCAAAGGTGCCAAATAGACTACAGGTACATCGAGGTTCTTAGGTACTTATACCAAAACGCCACCATGTCGGTCCGATTACAGAACCAGCGGGGCTAGCATGCACGCCGCGAGTAAATCCGAGAGAGCAAATAGCCAATCACAGGTCGCCCTGCAGCCATTTCTCCATTTTCTCTACTGTTGCTAACATGACCGCTTAATGTCAGATTTGAAATATTGTATGGAAAATACGGATTTCTCGACAAGCCCTAACATGGCACCACTGTTTTATCACGAATTTATCGATTTTTGACATTTCTGTTGGCTTAATTACTCGTTGATCGGAAGGGTGGACGAGAAGTGACGAGACGAGTGAAATTGTATACGAAACTATTAAAATACAACCGTGCAGCTTTGTCAAAAAAAGAAAAGGATTAAAATACACGTCAATGCTATAACGATACGACATAACCTTTTAGAATTCGGAGTAAAAGGACATTATATTTTTGAAATTTGCTTACCATCATAAGAGTGAATTAAAACGGGGCCGCAATACAACCCAACTCCCATTCGGTGTCACATCACATCACAATAATTAAAGATAACATTACAAATATTCGTTCAACAACAATAAAATGACAAGACCGGACTACTTTTATATGGAAAGTAATCTTCAGAGATGGCGCCGCTAAGCCCAAATTAAAAGTTCTCCAATTAAAGAAACTTTGACAGGCGTTGTCTAAACACCCTATTACGGTTGCTTACATACCATTCATAATTAAAAAGTAATTTTCACATTTCAATTTCTTCAATAAACACAAGTTTTATTAATGAATGGCTAAGTGAACAAAAAGCAACTGAGATAACAGTGAGCAACTTGATCGTGATTGTGGCAAGTGGCGACAGATGGCGCACGCGTGCTTGCTTTTTACTTTAGAGTCGAAATACTCGGCCAATTTTCGTCTCAAACAAACAATCAATCTAAAAACAAAATCTTTCTATTTTTTGTTATGAGATAAGCAGTAACAAAATATTGTACTTACTCTTGATTGAGTTTTTGTGTGAATTAATTTTACAAGTGTTACCAGTAAAAAAATGGAGTTTCTATTTTTTTTTCTGTAATATGGCAGCACTGTCGAGAAGCAACGAAGTAAAGTCACGCCCTTCGATTCTCTCGAGCGAAAGAGGGGGAGATGGCTATTTTGTCGATGTTGCGCATGCTAGGCCCGCTGAGCTCTAATCCGATCCAACTACAGCGAGGCGTGAGACAAGGAGACGTCATATCTCCGAAATTGTTCACAGCTGCGTTGGAGGATATTTTCAAGCTTCTGGACTGGAAAGGACGCGGCATCAACATTCAACATCAATGGCGAGTACCTAACACACCTACGATTCGCCGATGATGTAGTTCTTATGGCTGAGACCTTGGAAGACCTGAACATAATGCTCGAAGATCTCGGTAATGCTTCTCAAAGAGTGGGTCTTAGGATGAACATGGACAAGACGAAAATCATGTTCAATGCCCATGTTGCACCCGCTCCAGTTAACGTTGGGAACATTACACTCGAAGTTGTTGACCACTATGTTTACCTGGGACAGGCAGTCCAGTTAGGTAAGTCCAACTTCGAGAAAGAGATCTCTCGTCGAATCCAGCTCGGATGGGCAGCGTTCGGGAAGCTCCGGCATATATTCGCGTCCGAAATTCCTCAGTGTCTCAAGACGAAAGTCTTTGACCAGTGTGTGTTGCCAGTAATGACATATGGGAGTGAGACGTGGTCGTTCACTATGGGTCTCATAAGAAGGCTCAAAGTCACCCAGCGAGCAATGGAGAGAGCGATGCTTGGTGTTTCCCTGCTTGATCGAATCAGAAATGATGAGATCCGCAGGAGAACTAAGGCAACCGACATCGCTCGAAGGATTGCATCGCTGAAGTGGCAGTGGGCGGGACACATAGCGCGGAGAACCGATGGCCGTTGGGGCGGAAAGGTTCTCGAATGGCGACCACGTACCGGACGACGTTCCGTGGGCAGGCCCTCCACAAGGTGGACCGACGATCTTGTCAAGGTCGCGGGAAGCCGCTGGATGCGGACAGCGCAGGACCGATCGTTGTGGAGATCTTTGGGGGAGGCCTATGCCCAGCAGTGGGCGTCGTTCGGCTGAAATGATGATATGAGTAGTTAGTTACATATTAATAATTATTTATATTATTTGCTTATTATTATGCTCTTTAGCTCATCTTTTTTTGCACAGCCCAACTCTCTGGTTCCTGCAAAAATCTTCTACCGAAGGTTGTCTGGAAGAGATCGCTTTGTAGCGATAAGACCGCCTGAATTGTACAAATCACTTTATTTTTACCGAAACCCTGTAAAATGTATTTTTGTGCAATAAAGATTATTTATCTTATCTATCTTGTTTTGTTCATTTCATATTTTTCCGACACCCTTGCTTGAGCTCATTCATCTAAACCCGCTAAACAAAGAATAGAAAAGAAAACTTCAATAACTAATTGACTTGATTGAAGGTTTTTGAATGGCGACCGCGTACCGGATGACGTTCCGTGCGCAAGCCCTATGGCTAGGAGTGGGCATCGATCGGCAGACATGATGATTATGATGATGAAAAGCCTACAACTAAGTAGAAAATAAAATTACTACCTATCTGACTATGTGTATGTGACAATAAATTAATGTATCTCTATTAAAGGAAAACTATCTCTTCCCTTTCTTACATTGATTGCTGGGGGCACGGTCAGCCTTGATGCTATAAAGTTAAGCCATATTGTCCAACAAAATGTAAGTCGAGATAAGGAACCGAAACTTATCAATCAGTATCCTAAACTTATCAATAACTATTCAATCAGGAGATGAACCTCAACTCAATAACACAAATTCAGAAGTCTTATCACTCAAATATTGGGTATACCTTCAGAATCAGAAATATCTTTATTTAAATAGACCTGTTACAAGTGCTTTCAAATCGTCAAAAACTTAATCAAACAAACAAAAATACACTTAAATACTATAATAGAAATAATAAATAAATACACAGTATACAAACATAATGTGACTCAACCACCGGTGTCGGAAAGTTGTTTCTGTACTGAGAAGAACCGGCAAGAAACTCAGGAGTTACTCTTTTCAATATGTTATGTACAATAATCCGTTAGTTAATTACAATTTTATAATTACAATTTACAATTCCTTAATGTAAAGTCGCGGAATGAAAAGGTTGACCAGTTTTCATTCATTTACGCGTTGCAAGCACATTTTACCTTTTTGAACTGTGTAACAGGCTCGTGCCGAATAGTATGCTGTATTGTCTGACAACAAAACTAAAATTCGATTAGACGTATGTTCCTTCACGATTGAGAGTAAAACCAATTGATCTTGTCAATGTCATCATTGAGCAAGCAAAAACAGATCTTAGGGTGGTCAACCCTTTCATTCCCCGACTGTACATAAGTCCGAAACTATATTTTTTCAATTATCATCTTCTTGCTAAAGTTTCAAGGTACAATTGAAAGCTTTTTACAACCTCTAAAAATGTAGGCATGTTTTTTTTTAGAACGTTTTTATACGTTACTAGAAAAATATCCTATAGTCCAGTCATTATAGTAAGTTCACCTCGGAATTCGAGATACCCAGCTGTAAGTCTGTAAATACTTGTATATTGACACCCTAAAAGTTGTCTCAAAACCTACATATGGTAGGGTGTACGCAACTGTCAAATTTCAAGGTCAAATGTCACAAAAATCGTTTTTTTGTAAATATCTCATTTCCTTTGGGTTTTTTGCTATTTGTATGTATTATCAATATTGTAGAATACAAAATTCTCTACAAATTTTGGTTGAAAAAATTTTTCATACGGTGAACCGTTTTCGAGATAGAGGGCGGAGAGCGCGCGGTCACAACATCACTTCAGGTCAACCGGTGCCACCGGTTAAAAACTTAAAAAGTGAAAAAATGAGAAAAGTCTCGATCATCTTCGTTATCTGCATTACGTCAAGTCCACAGAACTTAATAAAGCTGTGCAGCTTTCAAATATTCCACCAACAAGTGCAGCTGCTCATCAACATTGTAAAAACAACAACGTTGTCGAAAATCGTTTCGCATTGCCCAACCCCATACCTGGGGTTCCCAATCATGCCCTAACCAAGTTTGAACTTGATAATATACACGTTGTTGTTTTTACAATGTTGATGAGCAGCTGCACTTGTTGGTGGAATATTTGAAAGCAGCACAGCTTTATTAAGTTCTGTGGACTTGACGTAATGCAGATAACGAAGATGATCGAGACTTTTCACATTTTTTCACTTTTTAAGTTTTTGACTGGAGGCACCGGTTGACCTGAAGTGATGCTATGACCGCGCGCTCTCCGCCCTCTATCTCGAAAACGGTTCACCGTATGAAAAAAATTTTGAAACAAAATTTGTAGAGAATTTTGTATTCTACAATATTGATCATACATACAAATAGCAAAAAATCCAAAGGAAATGAGATATTTACAAAAAATCGTTTTTTGTGACATTTGACCATGAAATTTGACAGTTGCGTACTCCCTACCATATGTAGGTTTTGAGACAACTTTTAGGGTGTCAATATACAAGTATTTACAGACTTACAGCTGGGTATCTCGAATTCCGAGATTCTTACCTAATTTAAGCTTAAATGACTGGACTACTATGTCTGGCCGCATGAAAAAAGAAATGTTTCAACCTCTGTGCTTGAAACCATGTATTTTTCATCGATATTCGAACTGCCCTATAGAGAGCGACCAATAGGGTTGGCAACGTCGGTAAACAAGGATTGGGGAGGAAGCGATGTTTGCAGAGCTGCCGTGATCCGGTTATTGGGTCAGTAACAAAGGTACTACGTCGATTTCGAGGTATGACGTTTCAAATATGTACTGGGTTTTTATTTAGGTTCAACTATTGTAAGGTGTGTGATAGACCAACCATTGCGTTTTTTTTCTGCGGAAGGATTTTCAGTATTATGCTTCAGTGTTTCGTTCTCGAGATTAGATTTATTACACTTGTAGTCCCACATACAATGTCGCCATCAATGCACTCAGTTAAAAGAAAAAAAAATATTAAAAATTATGTAGGTAGACTTCTCTCAAAGTTGTACTGTGACGTTAGATTCGTCATTCACATTCCAGTGCTTCGCCACTTCGCACTTAGTGTTTTTTCTCATCGTTGTTTTATAGGTAAAGTGTTGAAAATTTAAAATGCCGAAAAGGAAACGCGAACAATTGGATTCTACGAGTTATATTAAGAGGAAAATCAAAAAATTGGAAAGAAAACTGCTAAAAGGACGACGGCGCCAATCTTCTACATCTTCGGATTCTGTGCAATTATCATACGAACCACAAGGTAATTCTATTATTTTTTAAATCGGTTCACGTTTTAACGATACGAGTTATAACTTACCGATATCAAGGTGGATTTACGTTACAATGCATGAATTGTAACTTGTCCTTATAAACTCGGGTTCACGAAGTAACGCTTTGAGTTCTTCTTACCCGCTGTATTTATATGTGTAAGAACACGTAATTGTCCGGTACCTGTTTAGGTACCGAGCGACGCGGGTGTGACAATAATACATTATTATTTTTGTCCCTGCGTAAAATTGATAGTTGTTTAATTATCCTACAGATGAAACAATTCTGGAGTCCGAGAATGTGGAAAATCTAATTGATTTCGAACCAAGGCCCTCGACTAGCGCAGCATGCTTGAGTTTATTGCGGGATTCAAATCCGACCGAAACAATTCAAGAATCGTCTGCTCAACCAGCAGCGATAGAACAAGGCCTCGCTTCCGGTACTGAGGATCATCAGACCCAAGAACTTGATGAAATGGTTTTAGATATTTTGGGAGCCGATCCTTCAACAACTACAGTTTTTGGTAAGGATTTACAAAAAGACTTGGCGGTTCGCTTTGAATTCATAGCAACTTCTGGCTTGGCTAAGGACCTCCGTAAAGAGATCTTAGAGTCTCATTTACCTCCTGGTAACTGCAAAATGATAGACGGCCCATCCCTGAACCCGGAGATCAAGGCCGCTGTCACTGATGTTGTTGTTAAGCGAGATAAGGCTATGCAAGCCAAACAAAAACAGATTTGCAGTGCCCTGGCCTGCTTAGGTGAAGCTATCACCATTCTCTTGTCAAAAGAGACAAAGGATCCAACAATATTAAAACTATTAATGGACACGGGACGTATTTTATGCGACTCCCAATATAATGACTCTCTCACAAGACGTAACTTTATCTTAGCAGTTCTGAAAAAAGAACTAAAAGATCAGATGCAATTGACGAAAGTGGATAGCCTTCTTTTTGGCCAAGAGCTGTCAGAAACATTAAAAACAGCAAAGGCCATAAACAAATCAGGAGCTGAATTAAAATCCGCGCCACCGCCAAAAGGTTTTATAAACAAGCAAAAACCGCCTCCTTCTAACAAGAATTTAAACTGGAAGGCTCCAGCCCCGAACCGAGAGCGAAGGAGTCTGCGCCCTCGACGAGACAACAGCACGCACCATCGTCGAGAGCGTCGCGGCCGAACACCAGTCGCGGACGTCGCTAAGCGATATGGTAAACTACGCCGGAAGGCTATCTTATTTTTATGACCAATGGCGTCAAATAACCTCTGATCAAACCATATTGTCTTGGATAAGGGGTTACAAAATCCCATTTTCACGAACCCCATATCAGGATTACATTCCTAAGACTTCACAATTTTCAGTTACAGAAATGAGTGACTTTGATGAGGCTATAGCTAATTTAGTAGCTATAGGCGCTGTCTCAGAATGTGAGCCTTGTGATCATCAGTTTATATCTAGCATATTTTTATTGCCAAAACCGAACGGCAAGACACGTCTTATTCTGAATTTAAAAAGCTTGAATAAATTCATTGATACCAATCATTTTAAATTAGAAGACCTCCGTACAATGGTAAAACTTATTTCAAAAGGATGCTATATGTCAACAATTGACCTCAAGGACGCATATTTTTTAATTAAAATACATGATAGTTCAAAAAAGTATTTAAGATTCAAATGGAGAGACAATTTGTACGAATTTAATGTATTGCCGTTCGGTCTAAACACTGCCCCTTTTGTTTTTACAAAAGTAATGAAACCCGTCGTTAAATTACTGAGATGTACAGGAAACCTTTCAACAATATATCTTAATGATTTATGTCTTATATCGCATAGTTATAGAGGCTGTGTAGCAAATGTTGAGGCTACGAAGAAACTTCTTTGTGCTTTAGGTTTCATCATTAACGAATCAAAAAGCTGTTTGATTCCGTCTACTTCCTGTAGATATTTAGGATTTATCATTGATTCGGAAAAAAAGGAAATTAGTTTGCCTTTAGAGAAACGTTTGAAAATTAAAAAGGAATTATTAAAATTTAAAAAACTGAACCGCTGTAAAATTAGAGATTTTGCTAGTTTAGTTGGACTTTTAACATCCGCTTGTCCCGCTATTGAATATGGCTGGTTATACACAAAGGAGTTTGAAAGGTGCAAATTTCTAAATTTAAAAGGCAATGAGAACTATGAGAAATTCATGTTCATACCGTCAACATTAGATACGGACTTCAATTGGTGGATAAATACCATAGATGAATCCATTTGTAAAATTAAATTTGATGACTATAATTTAGAAATTGAATCCGATGCTTCAACTACGGGGTGGGGCGTGGTATGTGCGGGTAAAACTGCAAACGGAAGTTGGAGTCAGGACGAAAGATCTTGTCATATTAATTATTTAGAGTTGATGGCAGCCTTTATTGGTCTTAAAATATTTGCTAAGGACCTAATGAACTGTCAAATAATTTTGAGAATTGATAATACGACAGCGATATCATACATCAATCGTATGGGTGGAATAAAGTTTCCACATCTAACTAGACTCACTAAAGACATATGGCAATGGTGCGAAACACGTAAGCTGTTTGTTTTCGCTCTTTATATTCCATCAGTGGAGAATAGGGTTGCTGATGCTGAATCGAGACGCGTTCACCCTGACGTTGAATGGGAAATATCGGATTTTGCTTTTCAGCAAATCATTAAAACTTTCGGGACACCTAATATCGATATGTTTGCCAGTCGCATAAATCATAAGTGTGAAAAGTATGTCTCCTGGCACAAAGATCCAGACGCTTACACTATTAACGCCTTTTCTCTAAATTGGTCCAAATTATTTTTTTATGGATTTCCCCCTTTCTCTATGATTTTCAAGACATTGAGAAAGATTATCAGTGATAAGGCTAGGGCTATAATAGTTGTTCCATTATGGCCATCACAGCCGTGGTATCCCCTTTTTAATAAGCTTCTAGAGTCTGAACCTTTGTTTTTTGATTCCTCTGATGAATTGATTATATCTCATTCCAGCAATCACCAGTTTCATCAACGGATTTCCCTGGTTGCCGGATTATTATGCGGGAATCTTTACTAAGAAGAAGTATTGCTCCAGCATCCATTCACATTATGATGGCATCACTTTCTGAAAATTCAATCAAGCAATACGATACTTGTTTAAGGAAATGGTTCCTTTTTTGTAAGCATAACAACGTAGATATGTACAACGCTTCAATACCGATGATTATTTATTTTCTAACTGATCTTTTTCAAGCTGGGGCTCAGTATGGCAGTTTGAACAGTTGCAGATCAGCACTTTCCTTGATATTAGGAAGACAAATTAGCGAGGATGATTGGGTAAAACGATTTTTTAGAGGTGTATTTAGACTTCGCCCTTCATTACCCAAATATGAGTCTACTTGGGATACATCTTTAGTGATTGAAACTTTAGCAAGTTGGATACCAAATGAAAACCTTCCTTTAGACAAGTTAACTAAAAAATTAGTGACATTACTTGCATTGGTTACGGCCCACAGGGCCCAAACCCTATCAAAAATTGATATTCAGAATATTAGTGCTACACCCAATGAAATTACTGTTAAAATCCCTGATTTAATAAAAACATCACGTTCAAACTCCAAGCAGCCAATACTCGTTCTACCATATTTCCGAGAAAGACCCGAAATATGTCCAGCAAAATTGCTATCTGATTACTTAAACGTAACTGAATCATTACGTCAGAATCATACACATCTTTTCATTAGCACCAAAAAGCCCCATCATAAAGTATCTGTTCAAACCTTGAGCAGGTGGATAAAAAGTACGCTAGAGGCTAGCGGTGTTGACATGAAGCAATTTTCTGCTCACAGCACCAGGCACGCCAGTACTTCTCGTGCTCATAAATTGGGGGTAAACTTAGATCTGATAAGGAAAACTGCCGGATGGACCGGCACATCTTTGACTTTCGGAAAGTTTTATAAAAGAATAATAGCTGATTCTGATAGACATAGTTTTGCTAGAAGTGTTCTAGTTAATAATGAAGAATAATTGTTAAGCTGTATGTTTTTTAATCATATGGATGAATATTTTTTTCTGTTAATTGCATTCAAACCTATGTACCTTTGGTATTTTTTCAGTTATTTATGTTGCTGATTTTGATTACAAATTTTATCAACAACACTTTTTTATTATTTCAATTGGAATATTTCACAATTACTCTCAATATCTACAAGTGTAATAAATCTAATCTCGAGAACGAAACACTGAAGCATAATTGATGATTAAACGAACTTACCTTAAGTGAAGTTCTATCATAATTATGTGATGTGTTTCGTTCGAAGAGATTAGAATCCCTCCCTCCCTTTGATCTGATGAACACCCAAAATTGTGAAATATTCTCATTGTCTTTACTCTGAACTAAATGACGAATCTAACGTCACAGTACAACTTTGAGAGAAGTCTACCTACATAATTTTTAATATTTTTTTTTTCTTTTAACTGAGTGCATTGATGGCGACATTGTATGTGGGACTACAAGTGTAATAAATCTAATCTCTTCGAACGAAACACATCACATAATTATGATAGAACTTCACTTAAGGTAAGTTCGTTTAATCATCAATTCTTTCGAAATAAGGTTCGACGATACTTTATCTCAAATAAACATCTTCATTAATAAACATCTTAGACAGATTATACCAAGATCAAAGCACCACTTGTTCTATGACTTTCAGAAACTGATAAAAATGAAATGAAATGAAATGAAAATGAAATGAAAATTATTTATTTGCTTTAACATGGTGGTACAGTGATGGAAGTTTTCGGTTGCGTCCTCATGTTGACTTTAGCCATGCAAATATTTGTAAGACATGCCAATTAATCTACAAATTATTATAGGTATTCATACGTCATTTAAGTCATTAAAACAATAATAGGAAGTTACAATGTCAATAATCAATCAAATAAATCACAGTACATAATTATCCAAATTCAAACAAATACAAAATAAATATAGGTAGTCAGAATCATTAGTTATTGGTCGTCAAAATACTCTTGAATGGAATAATAACATTTCATCAAAAGCCAGGCATGTAGTTGCTTTTTAAATTTTATGAGAGGCATATCCTTAAATACATTTGGCAATTTATTATAAATTTGGATAGCCATGCAGTGAGGACTACGCTTAAACAATTCTAACCTAATATTTGGCAGCATAATTCGAGATTGATGTCTCGTAGGATTTTTTTTCCTTTCACCTCTTGTCACAAAGTATTTTGGGTATTGTTTCACAAAAACGCACATTTGCTTTATATAAATACATGGCAATGGTAAAACTTTCAATTCCCTGAAAATAGGTCTACAGGAATCAAGGAAATGGGCTCTGCAAACTGCCCTGACGCACTTCTTTTGCGCTATAAAAGCTCTTTTCACATCGACTGAGTTGCCCCACAGCATAGTACCATAGCTAAGCAATGATGAAACGTAGCCATGGTACGCGGATAAGGCAGTTTCGATGGAAGATACGGAACTGAGTCGCCGTAGTGCGTATACAAACCTGTCAATTTTAGCACAAACTTTGCTTATGTGTGTTTTCCAGTTACAGTGTTTGTCTAAAGTAAAGCCTAGAAAATTTGCCTCATTAACGGTCTCGACAGTGTAACTATTATGTTGATACCAATACTTAGATATCTCTAGCCACAAACTAGACACAGAACAAACACAAACACTCATTCAATTAATGTTTGTCTCGTCTGTGCATCAAACCCGCAACCATTGATTGACAAAAAAGGTAGGAACTCTATTTGAAATATACGACTTATTTTACAATACAAACTTTTTTCCCCACTGTTGAAGTGTTTTGTATCTAACATTTTTTCATCAATATTTTTAACGAAATTTTCGAAAAAATCTTCATCTTTTAAAACAGGCAACCCTATACGTTTCAGTCGATAGGGTAACCAATAGCTAGTAAGCAGTCCAGGTGAAAGCGGTGCGATCTGTTTGCGGAGCGTGTTTGCGGATCCGCTGCAGATACAGCATACAGCAACCGGTTTCTGGGTCGCAGTCGGTGCAGTGCTTTGAGCTCTGAGCCTCTGACACATTCGGTGATGTGAAAAATAAAACACGAACGAGTTTCATGTTGAAACTCAAGCAATTTCAGTGATACTGCTAAGCCGGTTAAACTCGGGGATGGAAATTATGCTCAACAGTCAACATAATAAATGTTACTAATGTTTATTTTATTGAACACTACCTACATAAAAGCTGATTACTCAGGTTTTTGATTATTCTAGAATGAATATCACCTATTGTTGTTTCTGTACGCACATAAACTGTTGAACTGTGAATTTATGTCCAACATAAATTTACAGTTCAACAGTTTATGTCTAACATAAATTTACATCAATATTTTTGACGAAATTTTCGAAAAAATATTATCTTTTAAAGCAGGCAACCCTATACGTTTCAGTCGATAGGGTAACCAATAGCTAGTAAGCAGTCCAGGTGAAAGCGGTGCGATCTGTTTGCGGAGCGTGTTTGCGGATCCGCTGCAGATACAGCATACAGCAGCCGGTTTCTGGGTCGCAGTCGGTGCAGCGCTTTGAGCTCTGAGCCTCTGACACATTCGGTGATGTGAAAAATAAAACACGAACGAGTTTCATGTTGCAACTCATGCAATCTCGGTTATACTGCTAAGCCGGTTAAACTCGAGAATAGAAATTGTGCTCAACAGTCAACAAAATAAATGTTACCAATGTTTTTTTTACTAAACATTACTTAATAGCTAATCACTCAGGTTTTTGATTATTCTAGAATGAATATCATTGGTTGTTATAATAGTTAAATTTTTAGGGTTCCGCACTTAAAAGCCAAAATCGGATTACTAAGCCTCCACTGTCTGTCTGTCACCAGGCTGTATCTCATGGCCTCCTAGCCAGATAGCTGAAACTTACACAAATTATGTAACAGGTATAGGCGCTTAAAATTTTCACAGATTATTTATTTGTATATTACCTTTCAAAATAAATTTATGAATAAAAATCAAAGAGTAAAAAATATTTATCTTTTAAAACAGGCAACCTTATACGTTTCAGTCGATAGGGTAACCAATAGCTAGTAAGCAGTCCAGGTGAAAGCGGTGCGATCTGTTTGCGGAGCGTGTTTGCGGATCCGCTGCAGATACAGCATACAGCAACCGGTTTCTGGGGCGCAGTCGGTGCAGCGCTTTGAGCTCTGAGCCTCTGACACATTCGGTGATGTGAAAAATAAAACACGAACGAGTTTCATGTTGAAACTCAAGCAATTTCAGTGATACTGCTAAGCCGGTTAAACTCGGGGATGGAAATTATGCTCAACAGTCAACATAATAAATGTTACTAATGTTTATTTTATTGAACACTACCTACATAAAAGCTGATTACCCAGGTTTTTGATTATTCTAGAATGAATATCACCTATTGTTGTTTCTGTACGCACATAAACTGTTGAACTGTGAATTTATGTCCAACATAAATTTACAGTTCAACAGTTTATGTCTAACATAAATTTACATCAATATTTTTGACGAAATTTTCGAAAAAATATTATCTTTTAAAGCAGGCAACCCTATACGTTTCAGTCGATAGGGTAACCAATAGCTAGTAAGCAGTCCAGGTGAAAGCGGTGCGATCTGTTTGCGGAGCGTGTTTGCGGATCCGCTGCAGATACAGCATACAGCAACCGGTTTCTGGGTCGCAGTCGGTGCAGTGCTTTGAGCTCTGAGCCTCTGACACATTCGGTGATGTGAAAAATAAAACACGAACGAGTTTCATGTTGAAACTCAAGCAATTTCAGTGATACTGCTAAGCCGGTTAAACTCGGGGATGGAAATTATGCTCAACAGTCAACATAATAAATGTTACTAATGTTTATTTTATTGAACACTACCTACATAAAAGCTGATTACCCAGGTTTTTGATTATTCTAGAATGAATATCACCTATTGTTGTTTCTGTACGCACATAAACTGTTGAACTGTGAATTTATGTCCAACATAAATTTACAGTTCAACAGTTTATGTCTAACATAAATTTACATCAATATTTTTGACGAAATTTTCGAAAAAATATTATCTTTTAAAGCAGGCAACCCTATACGTTTCAGTCGATAGGGTAACCAATAGCTAGTAAGCAGTCCAGGTGAAAGCGGTGCGATCTGTTTGCGGAGCGTGTTTGCGGATCCGCTGCAGATACAGCATACAGCAACCGGTTTCTGGGTCGCAGTCGGTGCAGTGCTTTGAGCTCTGAGCCTCTGACACATTCGGTGATGTGAAAAATAAAACACGAACGAGTTTCATGTTGAAACTCAAGCAATTTCAGTGATACTGCTAAGCCGGTTAAACTCGGGGATGGAAATTATGCTCAACAGTCAACATAATAAATGTTACTAATGTTTATTTTATTGAACACTACCTACATAAAAGCTGATTACCCAGGTTTTTGATTATTCTAGAATGAATATCACCTATTGTTGTTTCTGTACGCACATAAACTGTTGAACTGTGAATTTATGTCCAACATAAATTTACAGTTCAACAGTTTATGTCTAACATAAATTTACATCAATATTTTTTACGAAATTTTTGAAAAAATCTTCATCTTTTAAAATAGGCAACCCTATGTTTCAGTCGATAGGGTAACCAATAGCTAGTAAGCAGTCCAGGTGAAAGCGGTGCGATCTGTTTGCGGAGCGTGTTTGCGGATCCGCTGCAGATACAGCATACAGCAACCGGTTTCTGGGTCGCAGTCGGCGCAGCGCTTTGAGCTCTGAGCCTCTGACACATTCAGTGATGTGAAAAATAAAACAGGAACGAGGATGAACGAACGAACGAAACTTTGAAACTCATGCAATTTCAGTGATACTGCTAAGCCGGTTAAACTCGGGGATGGAAATTATGCTCAACAGTCAACAAAATAAATGTTACCAATGTTTTTTTTACTGAACATTACTTAATAGCTAATCACTCAGGTTTTTGATTATTCTAGAATGAATATCATTGGTTGTTTTTATAGTTAAATTTTTAGGGTTCCGTACCTAAAAGCCAAAAACGGATTACTAAGCCTCCACTGTCTGTCTGTCACCCGGCTGTATCTCATGGCTTCCTAGCCAGATAGCTGAAACTTTCACAAATTATGTAACAGGTATAGGCGCTTAAAATTGTCACTGATTATTTATTTGTATATTACCTTTCAAAATAAATATATGAATAAACCAATAGCTAGTAAGCAGTCCAGGTGAAAGCGGTGCGATCTGTTTGCGGAGCGTGTTTGCGGATCCGCTGCAGATACAGCATACTGCAACCGGTTTCTGGGTCGCAGTCGGTGTAGCGCTTTGAGCTCTGAGCCTCTGACACATTTAGTGATGTGAAAAATAAAACACGGCGGAGATGAACGAACGAACGAGTTTCATGTTGAAACTCATGCAATTTCGGTGATACTGCTAAGCCGGTTAAACTCGAGAATGGAAATTGTGCTCAACAGTCAGCAGATTAAATGTTACTAATGTTTATTTTATTGAACATTACCTACTTAAAAGCTGATAACTCAGGTTTTTGATTATTCTAGAATGAATATCACCTATTGTTGTTCCTGTACGCACATAAACTGTTGAACTATGAAATTATATCCAACATAAATTTACAGTTCAACAGTTTATGTCTAACATAAATTTACATCAATATTTTTTACGAAATTTTCGAAAAAATATTATCTTTTAAAGCAGGCAACCCTATACGTTTCAGTCGATAGGGTAACCAATAGCTAGTAAGCAGTCCAGGTGAAAGCGGTGCGATCTGTTTGCGGAGCGTGTTTGCGGATCCGCTGCAGATACAGCATACTGCAACCGGTTTCTGGGTCGCAGTCGGTGTAGCGCTTTGAGCTCTGAGCCTCTAACACATTCGGTGATGTGAAAAATAAAACACGGCGGAGATGAACGAACGAACGAGTTTCATGTTGAAACTCATGCAATTTCGGTGATACTGCTAAGCCGGTTTAACTCGAGAATGGAAATTGTGCTCAACAGGCAACAGAATAAATTTTACTAATGTTTATTTCATTAAAAATTACTTAATAGCTAATTACTCAGGTTTTCAATTATTCTAGAATGAATAACATTCGTTGTTTCTGTAGTTAAATTCTTAGGGTTTCGTACCTAAAAGCCAAAGCGGAACCACTAAGCCTCCACTGTCTGTCTGTCTGTCACCAGGCAGATAGCTGAAACTTTCACAAATTATGTAACTGGTAAAATGTCCACAAAGTATTTAGTTCATAAGGATCATAGGGTGGAAAGGAACATACATCAAACGCAATTTTTTCAACAATTTTTTACTCCATGATGGTACGGCCTTATATAGGCGCGATTCTGACTTGTACTTGGCCGGTTTTTTGATGTAATTACAAAAAAAGAGTGAATCCTGTCAGTAGTTTATTTTTCATGACCATTCTGTGGGTTGCCACAGGGTAAATAAAAATAAGTCAGATCGTTATAGAATCTTAAAATAAATCTAACAGGTTTTATGAATCTAGGGTCCTGCTAACGTACGTAGTTTCGTCCTCTCCGAATGAATGACTCGCAATACTAGCATGTTATGGTAATAGTTTCGTCCAACCGGCTCTCCGAATGATTGACTGGCAATACTAGCATGTAATAGGTAGTTATGTCTTGGCGCCTGTGCTCCATAATCCGATTCCAGATTGACCAAACATGCTCGGCAAACAGACGGAGCTGTTGCTTGTTTTCAAATTGGCAACCCTGTTTACTCACTTTTCGAGGGCTGGCTCCACTTGCGGCAGTCATTCTTTACATTCCCAAAGTTTTAGGTTGATTGCAATTATTAAGTATTATCATCATCATCATCAGCCACACGATGTCCGCTGCTAAACATAGGCCTCCGCCATAGATTGCCAGAGCCGCCGGTAGTAGGCGACCTGCATCCACCGAAACCCTTTTTTTATACGCACTTCCCTCTGCTCGGGTGGCAGCGGGGGAGTGGGGGACTCACCCACCACATACCGAGGGTGGGAATACCCACTAAAACACCGGGACAGCCTTCTTCCGTGCGTGACCAGGGTTCACCGATATCTCTTCTGTAGAGAAGGAACACTACCGGTCAACAGCTGGCGCACAATGCTGTTCACGCAGCCCATCTCGTAAGGAATTAGACCAGTGTGAGGCTGCCCCCACCCTGCCGTCCTCCTTGGGGCCACTTTAAGTGGAGGCACACAGCCCCCGCCACGTGCACTCCCAGCGACCCCGAAGGTATCCCTTTAGTCGCACCACACACACACACACCTTGCGGGGGGGGGGGGGCGTCCCACGGTGCGCTTGATCTCGAATGGTCTCCACTCGAGGACTTTCTGGCTCTAACGACCATCAGTCCTTCTTGCTATGTGCCTGCCCACTGCCACTTCAACCTGCTAACATGCTGGGCTACGACGGCGACCTTAGTTCTCCTACGGATTTCCTAATTTCTGATTCGATCACGTAGCGGAACACCGTAGCGTAGTTATTAAGTTCTAATATCTTTATTAAAATAAATCACACAAGAACTTCAAAGCGTGAAATCTAATAAGTCTTCGAAAACTGAATGAACTGACAGATATAGTTTCGGCGCGGAAGGATCGAGCCTTTGAAAATTACGTTTCGACACAGCAGGTAATGAGGCACGATAGAATATATTATTCTCTGATGTTATTTACCTACGATAGGTACACCGTGTAACTAATAGTTGTAAAAAGAGCGTATGTACTTTTTACTTTTATCACATGTTTTTTAGACGACTCCGGACCTTGAGGACTGCCTGATATACAAAGCAGTTAGCGTAGCCTACTTATCTTCTAATAACCTTAAAAAATACTCGTGTCACAGTGTTTGTTGCCAAACTCTTCCGAAACGGCTTGACCGATTTTGATGAAATCTAAAACTCCACGCGGACGAAATCACGGGCGGCCGCTAGTCCTCATGGGGTTTTAGTCTGCTATAATAATTACTAGCTACCTAAAATGAATGATTCCTGTTATCCTTGTAGCTAGACGGCGTGGGATTGGTTGATTTAAGTATAGCTTTTAAAATGGGAACTAGATTATTATTTTTGTTAATACACACAATAATATACCAAGTTCTTATTCATGCAGACGAATGCTTGACTTGTGCGGGGGTCGAAACCAATCGACGGCAACGTCTAGTGTAGAATCCAATTTCTTAACCCGGCGTCATGGGGGTTGGGTCTAAGATACCCGGCCGTTTTTAGAATTTCTATAATTTTTATACTATTCACCCGACATTGCTGTTTTTTCCTATAGCTGGAGTTAATGAATCACTTCACACGTTTGTGCCCTGAAATAAGTCAGAAAACGCCGGAGTTTGGAGCTATAAGTGCCGTAACCTGAAAATGGGTAATTTAGACCCATGCCTGTACTCGGTGTAACAATTTCACTCCATTTTTTCCATACAAAATGAGTTTTTTTTATATTTTTATTTTATTTGTATTACTTCTTCTTAATTGTAGTTTGAACCTTTTTTATTTAGTTTGTTAGTGCAAAAGACATATTTGAGCGGTTTTTATAGAATATATATATTTTTTTTCAAAGTCTCGTTTCCATGATAAAAATTATATATTTCATATTTTTTTTAGTGTTGGATAACCCTTATAACTCTAAATGAATGCTGGTAATAATAAAAACCTTTTCTTTCAACTGGACACTAAAATATTTACATATCTTACCAGGGTCAAATAGACCCAACCCCCACGTCCGTGTTACAGTTTTTAACCCCCATGACGCCGGATTAAATGCAACACCGAGTTGGCCGTCGCATGTCGGCTCGTAGAGTCTACGAGTACAGCGCGAAGCTACGCTACGACGCTACGACTGCGCTACGACGTAGAGTAACTAAATTTCGCTCCTCAGTGTAAATTGCAATCATAAGCGCTGTGGGTTTCAAATATTGTGCAAACTATAGGTGCGTAAGGGAAGTAGGCAGGTGCTGGTGGGTCAATACTGCATGGGCAGTGGAGCTCCCACTCACGCGTAGCCTAGGAGCTTGGAAATTTACAACACCTATAATTTTAGAAGCTATCTTTGAAATGCAGTCGCCGTCTTGGGATCTTGGGAGAGACTTTTTGCGAAAACAGAAAATAGGGCAAAACATTTATAGTTTTACTATAATGTGGTGGTATTTGTCATTTTTTTAGGACTTGTGGATACAAATGTGAATGATACGCAAACAAGTAATATTTATTTATTTATTGGTTTGTACACCAATTGATAGGTATTAAAGATAGCAAAAGGAATAAACATAGTATAGGTGAGCTTATCTCTAATGAGAGGTTTAATAATGGTAAATGGCTAAACTTGATATATCTTGAATCTTATTAGTTTTTTAATAAAGAAAGTTAACAGGTAGTCTTACGTCAAGAATACAGAGTGTCTCAAAAAAAATTAACTAAAAGGTAGGTAAGTAAAATAGGTTTATCTAAAAGTTTATAAATCTCACATCTCGCCTCCCACGCTACTCGACACAGAATAACTCAACAGGCCCCTATTATTCCGCCGTCGAATGAGTTTGCCGTTCGATTCCATTTCTAAATCCAATTCCGTGCTGCTTTTAACAGCTGGATTTACATTGCACCTGCGATGGAATTGGAATGTGATAGAGAAAAAATATATCTGGCCGAAAACAAGGGAAGACTAATCTCTTTTTTACCAGTTACATTTTTAAATATTTTTTTTTAAACAGTATTTAGGCGGCAGCAGCTGTTAACATGTTTCTACATGTGGAATAGACATTACCTACATACATACCCTCACGACCTATCATATCATATCATATCTGTCATCACATATCCTTCGTGGGCTAGGCACACGTGTTGCCGTCATGCTAAACGGAACATTCAGAAACCCATATTTCGAAGAGGGAATTTGAAATAGACATTATCTATAACAAAAACCAAGATGAAAATAATTTTACTATGAACTTGAGCAATTAAGTGAGTGCGTGAGTGATTAATATCAATAACTAATGACTCCCTTTTTTTTAATCACTGTTTTTGGTGAAGCTTAATTTATGTGACCGAAATACTGATAAAGCAATGAAATGACCTGCTGTTAAAAATAATAACCGTGCTTAAGCTAAGCAAAATACAATAAAAATGATAACACAAGAGTACATAATTAAAGTGAAAAAATTAAATGAATCAGTCTCATCATCTCATTACTAATAATAAATTGAAAATAAGAAAATAAAACAACAAAACAGAAATGAAGTAAGACTAATAGGTTACCATTTCATTTCTTAATCGCTTCTTGATATAGACCTCTATTCTCTACCTTTTTAAAAAAGATGCAATGCGAATTGTCACTGTCTGCGCTCAGGCAGTCTCATTCAGCCCTTGTCAGGTAAGGTGGGTTTAAAACGTGCGAAATTCACACTAGCTCAAGTGAAAATCTACCATTCCAAAATAAACGAGGTAGTAGCCGACATTTATAGATTTATTGGCAGCAGAGTTGCGGGAGCAGTTTTAAATAACGCTTTGACTTCTCTTTTTTTATTCTTAACTTTTGTTATAGGTATTGGCACTGAGAGGTGAAAATGCCTTTTGGAATGGTCAGTCAAGTATCAGCTGGACGGTTGAAACAGAAGCGCGTAAGACTTAATGACCAGACACCCTCTTTCTGCTAAGTTATAGGATCTAAAGCAATTATTAATCCGTTTCTAATAATGGATGAATAACTTTTCTAAATATTTTGACCTGTTTTGGGGCAATAGCACGTTGCTTTACGCTGCTTTGCTTTGAAGCCCCAAAGCATACTTCTACCAAATGAGTAAACTCAATAATTACCTAAAAACGCAAGAAATATTTTACCTGTAGTCCGTTCGCGTTAAGAACGCAATAATTTTATATTGAATTCTGTTGCACAAAAAAGCCTCAGATCCACAACCTCAGTGTTCGGAAGTATGCGTTCAACTGGTCGCTGTGGACTTGGCTTTCTAATTAGGAATGATTTGATTGGTTAGGGGACATGCTACGTCAAAGGACAAGTATGAAATTACTGAATTCTTAACGCGAACGTACTAGTAAGATTTTTAGAAGCAAACGACACATGGCATATTCACCATACCAACTGTAATGGTCCCATATATTTTACCTTTAAGTACTTATCTTCAGTTGCAAGTATTATATGCACTACTCGCTGAACTTAAAGAAATTTACCTTTGGAAATGTTTTAAAGAAATACCATTTTCTTTGCTTCATATCATTATTACGTCATAATTTGAAGCAAAGAAAATGAAAAATTTAAGTCGTTGCTGTCGCTGTATGGAAGCGAATTTAATGTGTAAACATATTCAATTAATTTGTCAACAAATGCTTGCTTTTTGCTTTGAGAAATAATTAAAAAAGCTAGTTTGATCTTTATTGTTAATATATTTGTAAAAATATTTCTAACATTTCCAACATATTTTCGATTTATCTTTACTGTTAGGCATTTGCTTTAAACATTGATGGAAGAGCCCTGGCTTACAGTTGAAAATATACTATAGTCCGTTCGCGTTAAGAATGCAGTAATTTCATACTTGTCCTTTGCTCTACCTAACCAATCAAATCGTACCTAATTAGAAAGTCAAGTCCACAGTGACCTGATCGCAAAGGTTGTGGATCTGACTTTTTTTGTATGCAACAGAATTGAATTTAAAAATCACTACATTCTTAACGCGAACTTACTATAGAAATATTCGGCCGGTGTGTTATGGTCTCGGTTGCTTAGTGATAAGGGCAGCCGCCCGTTATTAGTTGCTAGACCTAATGTTTTTTTTTGGTATTCCTATCTTTAATAAATTTGGCAATTGATACGCCCGTTATTAGTTGCTAGACCTAATGTTTTTTTTTGGTATTCCTATCTTTAATAAATTTGGCAATTGATAATGCTAAATAACAGAGAAAAATAAAGGATGCTTCTCAACAGCGGCAAAAAACGTAATTCTTGAGCTTACAAGTAAATGAAGAAACAACGAACTAAAAAATAGCAAAGTATCTTAATGTCGTAATTACAGGCCATCATCACTGTTCCTATTTTTCCTCATTTTCCCCGCTTTCGTCCTTTAACTTTGAGAGCACTTTTCGGTCAGAGAAAACACACCTTAATTAAGCGCTGGTTCCTTTCAAGCCTACGCTTTAGTGCCCGTAATTGTGACTTAGGCGAATTCTAGAGACATTTTGCAAAAAAACGCTATTGACGCGGAAGTTTATAGAAATAATGATAAACACAACGAAAAGGTATAATATAAGCAGGGGGATCGTCTCATCTTTTAAACTAAATGTTGTAGATAAAGTTAACACGTGAATGTACAACTTGGGCGATCTCTTCCAAACAACCCAAAGCTAGAAACCCCTTAACCTTAACGTCAGATGTTATGAAGCCGTCCTAAACTCTTCATCTATTTTACACGACAGACATCTACGAGTACCATCAACCGGCAGCAACTGCTTAACGTGCCTTCCGGAACACGAACATGTCCGAAAAATACATCACCAAATTTCGCCCAGTGTGGTCACGCATCCCATTTCCGAGCCAACAGCCATCGTTGCCGATCTACTACCACAACGCCAGGAGTACTTACAAAAACGGCCTATTTACGTCCCACTGCTGGGCACAGGCTCACCTCAACTATGAGGTAGATTGAGCCACACTCCAACACGCGGGCTCAGTGCGGATTGTTGGAGGGGTGTAAGGTTAGTGAGCAACCTTAATGTCAGATGTTATCAAGCCGCCCTAAGGCCTCCGACTAGGCTTAACGACTGACATCTACGACGTCAACCGGGACCAACTGCTTAACGTGCCTTCTGAAGCACGGAGATGCCCGAAATACACATCACTAAATTTCGGTCGGGGTGGTCACCCATCCCATTTGCGACCCGGCGTGTGTTGCTTTACAATAGCGATCGTCGCCGATCACTGTCACAACTGCGCCACGGGCACCTCCAGGAGTACCTAGCTCCAGTGTATTGTCTGTACACAAATTATATAAAGTGGTACTTGTCATTCAGCCACCGGCCAGACTGCAAAATAGAAGCAAGCGATTCTAATGAAGATACTCGAACGGATAGCTTGTCAAAAACGTAAATTCCTTGTTTACAAAGTCCTATAATTGTTAAAATTCAGATTCAGAGTAATAAATGATATAATCTTTAGATATGTTGGTACCGCTGCCAGCATTCCAAGATGGCCGCGATACCGACGCATTCCTTGGTGGGCGCCCATTCCGCGGTACAACACGTCGCAACTATGGCAGACCACAACTACCTACAACCAATTTCAAGCACAGTTGAAGCAGAAATATAATATTTACCAAGTGGTGGGTTGTAAAATAACATATTAATAGGCGTTTTCATTCTTAAGATACACACAGCATGATTGCTAAGATACCTAGTTGACGTAATGTAAGAACTAAGAGCTGGTTAACTGTTGTGTAAGCTGTAAGAATAACTGCAGATGTATTTTATTCCAGCTGGCATGGATGATGAGAAACATTGGATTTCGCCTTAGCAAGACAAAGATATATTTTATATAGGTGTATCAATTATTGAGGCCAAGCGCAGAGTAGGATGGACGGACGACCTGATAAAGGTCGCGGGATCCCAGTGGATGCAGGCCGCACGCAACCGGACGCTCTAGAAATTAATGGGGGATGCCTATGTTCAACAGTGAACTTCTTGCGGCTGCTAATGATGAATTTTTTTTTTTAAACTGGTTGTAAGTGTGGTTACAAGAGGTCAAAATTCCTAAGTTCCAGACATGAATTCGTAAGGCTACCTGTAGCGCGGTGTTCAGCGTTGAAGCTTCTATAATGTGGTGTCATTTTGTCCTTTAACTATGTTGCACACTAAAAGCAGGTGTGGTTAACTATGTCGAAGTGGCGCCTGAAGTTATGTTGGAAAATTTGGTGTCCACTTTCATAGACCACGAAAGCTCCCGTCACTTTACAAACTAGAACCCAAAGTTTGACATTATTTGGGATTGGTGTTAAAGTGCTAATGTATCATAATTTAATCAATATAGTAAACATCATTAACATTATAATAGGTTATCATTATCAACCATATCCAGTGACAAGAGATAGGCTTGTATTTATTTTTCAAAATAGAAACAATTTTAACAGGCGAAAATACGAATAACTAATATCGAGATCATTTAAAGGTGAACTCACCCTGAATACACAAACTCTGATCAAACAAGCAGACATTAAAATAAAATTGTATCTGTCACTTTTGGTTTTATTAACTGAGTGGCATGAGTTTGAGATTATACTTTACTTTAACTGATGTTTGTGAATTAGGGGAGAGAAGGATAGAGTTTTTGAATCTATTTGCTATCACCTTCAAAATACTGTTCTTGTTAAGCCTGGCGAGCAAGGAGTATTTCACTCCCCAATATACATTGAAACATTCACAACAAAATAAATTTCAATTCCACTATTGAAATCTTGAAAACCTCACTTTCAACAGAACCTTTGCCATAGCAACTCCGACCACTTTCTAAGCGCATAATTACAAATTTTAATCAGAATTCCGCCAAAGTCTTGAGTATCCGCATTGCATTTTCTAATTCTGCCTCCGCCCCGTTTGTTCCGACACCGCAGCCATATCGCGACCACTCATTATTCGCTGCGATTAAAACTAGGCTGTGCGGCCACTGCGCACACGTGGCCGTGTGTGCTCTATGCCACGCACTTCGCCGTATAAATATGATACAACGTCATATCTCAGTAAAACCTCATACAAGGTGACTTTACAAGAACTTGGCAATTTATTTTCAAACAATATAAAACTACGTCTTCATCGTATTTATTTAAACGTAGTGTTTTTCTTAATGTTTTAAAATATCCTAAAAAGTAAGTCAATAAAGGATTAGAATTATTTTCGCGCACAAAAATGACTTCCACACTTGCTGAACGTGCAATAACACTGTGACGTGCGCTATCTTATTTTTGCATGAATGCAGTAGGTACATTTACTTCGTTTTTAAAATCCATTTGATGAAAAGCCAAAAAAAAATTCTTGATACCAAGTCGCTCCTAAAAATTTAAATAAGAATTTCGCCAAAGTCTTGAGCATCCGCATTGCATTTTCTAATTCTGCCTCCGCCCCGTTTGTTCCGGGACCGCAGCCATATCGCGACCACTCATTATTCGCTGCGATTAAAACTAGGCTGTGCGGCCACTGCGCACACGTGGCCGTGTGTGCTCTATGCCACGCACTGAGCCGTAGTGAAAGTAAATAAATATGATACGTCATATCTCAGTATCACCTCATACAGAGTGACTTTGCAAGTACTTCCCAATATTTTTTCAAACAATAGAAAACTACGTCTTTATCGTATTTTTTTAAACAAGGTGTATTTTTTATTGTTTTAAAATATTCTAAAAAGTAAGGTCATTAAAGGATTGAGCCTATTTTTGCGCACAAAAATGACTTCAACACTTGCTGAACGTGCAACAATAACGTGTCCTACGCTGGCTTATTTTTTCATGAATGAAGTAAAATCCATTATATAAAATGCCAATTTTTTTTTTCTGATAGCAAGTCGCTCCTAAAATTTTGGCAATCATTAGCAAACCAAATTGAAAATATACGTAAGATTATCAAATTTAATATTCATCGTCTTTATAAGCATTACTCTTATCGGTGTAGCAACTGACATCCCTCTTTGGGTTCTGCTAGTATCTTTACTAAAGATCTGATCTGATTTTGCTAGTATGTTCAATTAATGTTTCCCTTACTTTACATTGCTATTTTTCCTTATATGATAGTTTTTTAGATTTCATCCTGTCAATATCACCCAATTTTTTTATTTTTGAATTAACAAAGTGACTATCTAAAGTTTTGAGTGAAACGAAGGTACAGTTAAAAAGGAAGGTTTTGTATGAAATAGTCTTTTGTTTTATAGGCACCCTGATGGTGGCGAGATGTGCCATGCCCCAATAGCCATGGGCAGTTGCTTGCTTGCCTGCTTCAAAACGAAACCCACTGACACATTTGCTTTATAGACATTGACTTTATAGTATCGCTTCATCCGCAAACTTGGGGCTGTCCCAGCATGGCCGTGCCTGCGAGCGTATGTTTAATCAGCACCTCAGTCGGGGATGTTTTCTAAGCAATAAAACAAACGACACCCCGTTATTCAGGACACACGCAGACTAACACTAAATTAATAAGGCTTTAGGCTGTAGGCTTAGAAATGCCTATTTGTGATGGCCTTTTGGAACTGGGTTGATTTTAAAATGTGCAGTGGAAGTTGTTACTGAAAAATAACTAAAACAAATAAGAACAAAAAAGATACAAATGTTCTATTTGATTGCGTTATTATAGTTGACTTAAGAATGCAAAAGTATCATCATAACATACTTTTTCATTATTTTATAAAAATCAGAAAGTTTTACTTTTGGCTTCTTACTTAAAATAAAATAAAAATATTATTATTATAAAAGAGCAAGCAGTGTCACCAATCTCTGCTTCAAAACTTATACACACAATATGTACCTACGTCACGTTATTTTTAAGTAAGTAGGTAAGTGGCCAAATTACCTGGCGTATAACATTATTAATTAGGTAAAAAAATCTGTCGCACCTAATAACGTTAAGGTGGGTTAGGCGGTCAGCGAAAATTCAGATTTCGTAGCTCTTCGCGCCTTAGGTGAGGTAAACTAAAAATCGTAAGCGCCATTCCCATTTTTATCAAAAAGTGAATGAAAATATTTAGTATTTTCTAAATCTAAAACAATCAAGAAATCGAGAAGGTAAATACCTATGTATTCGTGATTTTATACGAATTACTTTTTTAAAATACGGTTGTTATGAGCATTTACATGATATTTTAGAGGTAACTTCGGGTTTTTTATATCGAGCAAAGTTTTTCCAATCATGTGTTAGAAACAGTCATCCCATCACACATACGTTCCGTAATACATATTAGAAATTTCAGTGCGAAAAACATTCAATATTTTCAATTATAGCTCATAGATAACAGTCCATCTTGCCGTTTTCACCTACTAAGGGCCCTTAAAAGTCGCTAACCCCCGAATTCACAAACGCAAATCAATGTTGAGCATCCTTCAGAAGTATGCTGTCCCTCAAAGGTCTTTTGACATTTTACGGGACAGCATGAGCGTGAGCGCGTTCTCAGCGTTGATTGACGTTTGTGAATTCGGGGGTATGTCGTTAAAGCTGTGACTAGAACACTTGCCCTCGTTTCGTGCACACTTGTAATAGTCACCGCCATTTCATGTCGAGCTCCGCCACGAAAATAACACGAAAAACTTATTTAGGCTTAAATTCCATCTACCACTCTCTTCTGTACATTTATAGCAATTTCATTACACAGAAACTCCAGGCTATACTTCCATTAATACGATTACGTCATATGCGTTGAGAAATGCTTTGAACCCGTAAGCCGCTTAGGGCAGGCTTAATAATGGCTCAGTGTCAATTATTCGATGTTGTAATTTATCGCAGTACCTTTTCTGTACTTTTGCGTGATAGTGCGTCAACTGTGTATACATATAACACAGATGAACTCTCATGTACGTCTCACAGCTGGGCACACAAAAACGTCACTTCAAGTATGAGGTGTCGCAAACCATACTTCAACACGCGTTCGCCTTGTTGGAGGGGTAAGGTCACTGAGCAACCGTGATATCAGATGTCATCAAGCCGCCCGAAGGCCTCTGACTAGGCTTGTCGACTGATATCTAGTCAACCTGGACCAAATGCTTAACGTGACATTCCTGAGATTAGCGCGGCTATACAAACTCCAACAAACAAACTCTATAAAGATGATTGAAAGTGAGAACACTTAACTAGGTGTATTCATGTACCTATTGTCTTTTTTTTTGTGGTTTGTCTTACTCAGACTAACAACTTCAAAATAAAAAAAAAACAAAATAAATACCTAGTTTTATGTTTCCTTAAAGCTGATCAGTATCTATCCGTCATAGTTACAAATGTTTTAATACAAGTCTAACTGTAAGGTCCGCTGTCAAATTGTAAGATGTTGTTCTAATTTATAGCGATACCGCTCTATTCGTTATTTATTACAGCTCTAGTAATGGGAAAACTGGTCCCGCTTACGGAATGGACGCCAACCGCCCGGTAAGAACCTAGGTTCTCAGTGATTTATCGGGTTCATATAAAACCTTGGCAAGTAATAAACGTTTTGCTTTTGTTTTTAGAACGTGCACTTTGAATAATAGAATAATAGTTCACCGTGTCTTGAAAGGGATCTTTATTTATTCTTTTTTGCAAAGAAAAGGTTAATTAGTATATTACATTAGAAATTGGGCTTTTATTTCTTGAGGTATTTGGGTTTGCCATTTTGAAGCTGATTGTTCAACAGTCAGATATAAGTAGTTAACGGATCAATGAATTCAAACTTGTCCGATTTCAAAACGTTTTCTAATCTGCCGAGTTTTATATTCAGCCAAAAATACATTAATACTTACCACCAGAGTAAGTCTTTTAATATTTTTGTTTCTAAGGTTAAGGACATTTTACGTATAAAATGTATTTATTATATTTTCAGCCTATGCTGTCCCACTGCACGGCAAGGCCTCCCCCTCTCACCTTCCACTCCTTGCGCTTCAAAGCTGCTTTCGGCTAGTCACTGAGATGATGGTCGAGCTCATCCCATAAAATAAGATCTTTTTTTTAAATTAAGTAAAAACGGTTATTTCATGTTTGACTGAAAAGAAAAGATTTCTGAAATATTATTAAAACTAATTCAAATAGATACCCAGCCACAGAATAAACACAATGATATAATGTTTGTAACATGTATCCTGTTTACCTGGCGGGAATCGAACCTGCAAACTTGCGCCAACTTTTGGAGGTTTTCCTCAGTGGCTGACCGTCAAATGTAAATAACCTTCAAAAATAGCCGCCAAGACTTAATTTCAATAGTGGTGGCCTGTGCCCTACTGCCAACTGTAGCCTCAGACTCAAATAGGAACGACATTGAGAAAAAGCAACACTTTCAAATACAGTCGTAAAGGGAAAATAAAACCCCTCAGAAGAATAAAACAAAAAAATAAATGAAAGGAATGGAAAGTAATTTCCTTATTTCATTAAGGACTGGACACTTAATTATTTCATAATGTTTCCTTGTACAAAAAATAATTTGTCTTGCGGTTTCCATTTTATTGAAAGTCTGAAAGCTACGTAGGTGTAGCTTGAGTTAACTTTGAATATAAAATTGCCTGCTGACGATGATAAAATTGGATGGTCTTCAGAAGAATGGATTGTCTATTTTGTAATTTTACAAACAGCACGTCGCAACGCGATAGGTAATGAAACCTCGCCGTTGTTGAAACCAAACGAATAATTTTGCCTGAATGTACAGTATAGGTGGTTTCATTGCTAAATTCCCCTTTTGAACGGCAGAACTTGCACCTGATGCACTTTGTGATGTTGCGCTCACTTTTTGGAACAGCATAATCATCATAAGCATATCATCAAATAATAATATCGTTCCCTTTCCCTAACCACCTTGCACCACCGCATCTTCTTTTGTTTTTCTGTCTCTACCTCTGAAGTTTGTCTGAAAGTTTGTCGCTTAAAGCGTTAAGTACGTCCTAACTCCTAAAGATGAGTCAAAATTGTTGTATAATTGTACACTTTATACAATAAAGTAGGTACCTTTATCTTTTCTATCAGTCACGAGAAGTCTACTTCCAGGGCCTATTCCCGTAAAACCCAGGGCGTCCAGTTCATCTACCTAAATTCTGCAACCTTGATCTGGTTTTCCGTTTAAATTCAGGAGTTTTCAGACGAACTCCATTCTTAAACTTTTACCTACCTATTGAAGAATAAGAAATTTAGTTTAGCACCACTTTATAAAACACGAATAAGTAATCTAAGCTTTCAAATCAAAAAGTTTACGGTTAAATTAAACAGCATTTCACCTGCAATTCCTTTCAAGTAATGGCTTTCTTTCGCCCATGGATCATTACACATAATAACTTGGGTGCTTTCTCAATAAAAAGCGCAATGAACGAATAGCAGAAAGCTGACGGTGGGCTTAAACTTGGCCTGCAATTGCATTACTGCATAGACTGTCACACAGAGAGGTAAGAAAATCAGTTTCATTATTTTAATGTTTCAAATGAATTACAAATATTTCGCACCCCATGTTTTCATACTGTTTTTTTTTCTTAATAAGTTTCTAAGAAAAAAAGTTTTTGATTATAGATTTGTTCATTTTATGGAGTTTATTAAATGTCAATTTTTCAGTAGGAAAAATCCTATCGGCCTACTGGTAACTGTCACAACTTCCGGCCATAAGACATTGCCGAATTCTGACAGATTATCTTTGAGAACTTCAAGAGTCAGGCAAAAAGAAGCCTAAAGCGGCTTAATCGGCTGATTAAATCATTTGGCCAGTGCAAATCAACATCGAGCTGTCCACAAGCTCTAATTTTACAAGTGATAATTTTATATCGGCGATTTCGCAGCAAGCCTGCAGCGTGCGTGAGATCGCCTCGCCTTGAAATCGCCCAACAATCGCTAGGTGTGAACAGGCTCTTTATTGTACCGTTGATATCAAAAACCAAAAAGTTGCAAGCAATTGAATGATTTGTGCCCAGCTACTGCCCTTCTGTATTGTTATTGTTTGCGAATTGCGGCAAGTCTTGGGCCGAATTAAATCGCATGCAAGCGATTGCAACGAACTAATTGCGCCAAAGCATTACTTAGCCATTCATCCGATTTAACATTTAAACCCTTGTAGGCTCTGTCCATACTAATATTATGAAGCTGAGGTTTGGTTGACCCACTGATCTTAGGAACTACTGCCTCGATTTGAAAACGTCTTTCTGTGTTGGATATCCGATTTAACGATGTGGTGGTTGTGAAAGTAGCCGAAGCAATATCTACGAATAATAAATGATAAATCGTTGTACAATCTTCCACACAGCGCCATCTAGCCCCAAACTAAGCAACGAAATGCTTGTGCTATGGGATACTAGACAACGGATAACATATGTATATACTATTTTTTTGTGACTACTTACTTAATATACATACGAAACACCCTCATCATCATAAGCAGCCATAGAATGTCCACGGCTGAACCACAGTATAAACAGAAGGTTATATCTAAGGCCGCCCGCCGAGTTATTAGCCTAGCGTGCACACAGACACGCGGCACAGCCCGTCCGTACTGCCACGACCTTATTCCCCCCTATTTTATGCTAGCGTGTGCGTGAAATCGCGTGTGAGAGCGGCACGTTTGTATGTAGATATTTTACTGTGTACTCTGTGTGCTGTTGCTGAACCTCCCCCATAGATTTCCTGAGCGGCCTGCTGTAGGCGGCCTGCAATAGGTCTCCAACTAGGCATCATGCACACAAGTATTTTGTACTGTGTGGGGATTGAACCCACGACCACTGGCAGCTATAAAAGCCAAAAGATTTATGTACAATATATTAAACTGTGATTTAGGAAATCCGCCCCTTTTTTTGTCTCTATGAGCAATTTATTTGAATTTTATACTTTGCTACTGCTGCTGTATCTATGTTGTTCTGCGATATTTATTCTATCCCTTTAAGTATGGGGTTCTCGGGGTCAGAGTGGGAGGTCGAGAGGCCCATTTGGAAGGCACTCAGGGCCGAGGGCCGGCTGCGAGAGTAATGAATATGGAGTACAAAAATTGGGCTGGACGTTAATGTAAAAGATATCGTGAGGATTTTAGAGTATTTTTTATTAATATTCTGTTGACCGGGACTAATGGCGTCTTTAGTATTTTATGAGATCTTTTTGTGTCATCTTGAAAAATATATGTATAAATTTCAACATCTTTCCATAAGTTAGGTAAACCAGGAACAACATAAATGTCCTGTTCCATTAAAAGCACACACACCCTTTCGTAGCCCCTACAAAAAAGATGGCAACTTTTAAAATGGATTCGAAGAGGAATTAATCACTACTTAGGCAACTACCTACAAATTACTACCTACTAACATTAGGGTAGGTAGTGACCAAATGAGCTTGCATTATTAAATACCGCGTGAAAATAACACACACTTACGACTGCATCCCACTACCCACCGTGTAGTCTCTACTAGTCGTTAGTAAAAATATACTGTATAAGTAAATAAACTGTATCAGTAAATAAAACTGTTCGCTGTACCACACACTCAGTCAGTAAAGTAGCTGCAAACCACTCAGTCTCCAGGATGTGTAAATTTTACATCAGCGGTAAAATTAAGATTCACAAAGACATATTGAGCAGCAATATTGGCTCGTTCAAATTATCTTTAAAGAAATCCAATTAGAAGTTAAATTTTCCTGCTTTAGTAATTATTTAATTCTATTCAGTTAAATAAGCTGTGTATTATCATAAATGGGTGTTAATAAGAATAGTAATCAAGATATTTCATAATCTGTTATCTGTGACTTTACCTAATAAATAAAAATAAAATAAAATACCTAAAACTTCAGTTGGCTCTAACACTACAAGTGGGTAACTTGTGGCTAATTTTGTAAAACGATATTCCACAGTGTTTCTGTAGCCACGCCATTCGTGGTCCAAATTGCCCTGGAGGACTCTTAAAGCTTATGGTATGCCAACACTCCTGAAGGACCGTTAGGGGGTAGGAAAGCGAAGGGTAAGAAATTTGAGACACTTTTTGTCAAGCTACTCGCGCCAAAACTTGAAAAGCTTTTGTTTGTATTGCTTATGATTTTATATCAGTATGTTTTCACGACTCTTGTACTCGTAGGTACAGCAAGGTACAAAACTTATTTTAAAAAATCAGTAGTCAGCCTTATAAATTTAAACAATTAATTGAAGATTGCATAAAAATCAAAAATGTATATGTCACCGTATGTATGATTATTGTTCGTTTACAATCTATCGCGTAAACTATCGATGAATTTTGAACTGCAACAACTATTCGATTTAACACAATAATACTTAGATAGTTGGTATTACAATTGTCGGTTTCCCACTGCTGTATTTATACACTATCAAAAAGTACTTAATGCGTGAAATTGTCAAAACTTCATATCGCAGTTCAGAATTCATCAATCGTTTGTATTATATCGCGATATAAGTAAATTGTTAAGTTTAGATGTATAAAATCATACGGTAATATAAATACTAGTATTATAGGCTCATGATCTTAATGTTTCCAGTACTACACTTCTGTATTAATTTAGAACTTCGTCCCTCTAAAAAAATGTCATCGGGTTTTTGATTGATGGGTTTTACTTTAGGCCGCGGGCAAAACCTATCCGAACATACATCGAGCTTTCACCAAACACATTCACACATTCACCAGCAAAAGCTAGCGTTGATGAACGTCTAAGGCCCGCCAAACACGGACTGCTGCGAATGTATATTGAACTACAGACTCTCACGAACGCACATGCACGAACTGCTCGAGCGGTATACAGCACGTTAAAATTTTAGCATACGGTAAAGCCGTCGCCAGGCATACAATGACTCGTCGCTCTGTCGACTGGTCTCGCACAGTTACCTCTGTCTGCGTTCTTCATTCCATGTCGCATGAAATCGCCAACAGCTCGAGCGGTTAGCAATGGCAGGTTCCGGTACGTGTGTGTTGATCACTGGGTACCTGCTCACCATCATCATTATCAGCCTCGTTAGTCCACTGCTGAACGTAGCCTCCCCTTATGCGCGCCATCGCGTCCTATCCTCAGCTGGACGCATCCAACTCTTGCCAGCAGCCTTTCGTGACTCGCCGCTCCACCTAGCCGGAGGACGTCCTACACTACGCTTGCCGAGACGAGGTCACCACTCAAGAACGCGTTTGCCCCAATGGTTACTCCGTTACTCCGGCGTTTACTCCGAGGGGTGTGAGGTTAGTAAACAACCCTAAGTTCAGATGTTATCAAGCCGCCCTAAGGCCTCTGACTAGGCTTAACGACTGGCATCTAGCGACGATAACCAGGACCAACTGCTTAAAGTGCCTTCCGAAGCACGGAGATGCCCGATAAATACATAACTAAATTTAGGTCCGGGTCCCATCCCATTTCCGACTCGACGTGTGTTGCTTTACAACAGGACACTTCAGCTTACTTGTTCTTATATACTGCTCATGCAGTTCGTGTATGGTGGGTCTAATTCACATGCGATGTTCGTTTTGACTGCAACACGAATCTTTAATATTCATCTCCTGTGAGTATGGAAAAGCTTTTACTGCGTTCCTCATTTTGAAGTTACAAGGGTTTTTGCCGACATGATGCATTATATGAAAAATGTAATTTATGTAAAAGCCAGCAATCCGTGAAATGTAAAGTACTCGTAACTAGCTCGCTGCTCGAGTTCATGATTTAGTTTGGCAAAAATAATTCTTACAGAAAACCAGTGCAGTGGAAGTTTGCAAATGACATAATTATGTTTGCTGCGTTGCATCAATCTAACTTAATGAGACTGACTTTTCATTTCGTAGGTTTGATTTCAGAGCAAGGTTAACATCACTCCACATCTCGGTGCTTCACGCTTACTTCAATAATAAATCCGCTTCACTTTGGATTATTATTTTTTCTCTCTTTGTATGTAAATAATTAAGAAATGATATTTGGCTTAGTTCTTTTCTCTCAAACAA
The DNA here is from genome assembly GCA_950022985.1 of Udea ferrugalis. Classification (NCBI taxonomy): domain Eukaryota; kingdom Metazoa; phylum Arthropoda; class Insecta; order Lepidoptera; family Crambidae; genus Udea; species Udea ferrugalis. The sequence continues at coordinate 2,800,781 of OX465516.1, forward strand.
CCACATTCGCAAAAAAACATAATTTTAAAGATAGGTTACCACGACAGAAATAAGTTTTGTTTTTTTTATCCAAAACTTTAAGTATATCGTTTTGTTAAGCAACAAAAGACATATAAATAAATTGTATCATAATACTTGTTTATTACAAATAACGATTCCCGTAATATTCCCGATGAAAAGAAAAGAAGGAAAGAAAAATATATTTTTTCCCAAAAGGTTGAGTTTTTTTTTAAATATTCACATAATAACTATTACTTTGGGACAATACCTATGTACCTGAGTACCTATCAGATGTGTGAGAACTAATCCCTTGGAACCACATGGACTTCAAACTAAATTGCTTAGCCCAGACTAAAGGGCACTTCAAACAACAGAATAATTCTTTCATCCGAGCTTTCACACTTTTCTGCTTTATTTTAAAAGCGCTGCAATCTATTATGTAGTTTAAATGAAAAGCTAAACGTTAGAGGAAGCACGTCTTCAAACAATGGATGTGTTAAAGAAAGCGATTGAAATCGTCGTGCCGTCTGAACTAGGTGTGGAATTATTGAGCGCGCTCTGTGAGGTTCACTTAGCTCAAGTTGATTAAGGGGAATACTTGGTCTTTTAATTATAACCTAAAATAATAAAAACTCACGACTAAGTCCCAAACTGAGTAGGCTGAAACACATTGATTGTACCCGGCATGAACGGAACATTCAGAAGCCCACATTTTGTATAGTGGATTTAAACCGAACGTGGTAAGGGGCGAGCCAAACGCCGTTATTCGGGTTACTGGTTTTTTTATCAGTGTTTCTCATCACCGGACTCTGCGGTGATGAAAAACACCCAAATTGTACAAAGAAGGTGTGCCGGCCAGACTCGAACTCAGGGCCACACTTGTTCCGAGCCAGAGTGTTTGAGATATATTCATAGTACACGTACTCTGGAGGAATTTAAGTAGGTACGTACATAATAAAAGTGATAAAATAACGATTACTAATATCATCACTATCAAAAGTTAAAGTTGCACATGGCAGCGAGCACCGGCTTATGATTAAAATATAAATTTAAATTGTTTTTAACTATATCTGTATCTTATTTTAAGTGAAATGTAATATTTCTAATGAGAATAAAAAAAATCTTTAAACCTTAACCTAAAAGCAGCTATTTGGAACCATTGCACACAGAGTCGGCCATTAAAGATAAATGTATTTATTTGGTTTGTAATAAAATCTCTTTTGCAATCTGCAATTTTGGGACTCAAGAATCGACGTCGTGTCCACACATCCACACACTCATGTACATTCTATAGGTTCCTGAAGTTCACAGTTGTAACGACCCAATCAATTATATAACAACTTTATATACCTTGGCCTTAAGCAAGTGGCAATTCATAAGTAGCAAATTCAAATATTTGGTTATGCAGCGCCGTACGGACCGGCAAACCCGCTCAATTGAAGCGAATTTAATCATATTGACTTTCAATCAAGTTCAATCAAATTATTAATGGGGTAGGTAACCTAATTTCTATAATTACTTTATGCGGAACCTTGGAAGAAGATTGTTGAATTAGTTTAGCTGTTAATAATGCGTTTGCTTTAATTATTTTTTGTTTTATCTATGAAGCATAATAATTTCTGTATCATAGTTTTATTTTGCATTTAATGCGAAAAAGATACTATTATTATTCGAAATTGCAGGGTCCAAACTTTCTTGATGCATGCATCTAGGCATCAAGACCGTACCTTTTCTGTTCAATAACAAATAAACAAATGAGGATAGAAGTGCCTGAATTTAAAAAACACACTAGTAAATAAATAGAAGAAGAAATAGAAAACAAAAAGAAAATAACACAAAACATCATGAATAAAAATTCTAAGCTCCTTTGTTTACGAGTTTATTCCGTCTATTTTGTGTTCCTGAAATAAGTAAGAAACTACTCGTAGTTTCTTACTAAAGCCTCGCCTTCAGTGTTTATAATTCAAAACTCGCAAATTAGAAAATACCAAATAACTACTTGGAAACTAAAGTTCATAGCTTAATAAGCTCCAGAACATTCCAGCAAGTTATTCTATAAATATGGCTGCTCCCAAGTTTTGACCAAACGAACCTGTCATCAGACAGTCATGTGGCCCCAGGGGAAATATAGGAGACAAGTTATCATGTATGCTTTGCAATATTTCTAGAGATGTTATACGAGTTATCTTAGAGATACAGTCAACATTAAGTGTTTCTAGCTGTTGGAAATTGAGTTTTATTGCTTTAGTTTCAAGGCGATATTAACTAAGTATATACACTTTGTTCTTTGCTCTGCTTCGCATTTTGATATGGTTTCCACTATTCTTAATGCAGTGGTCGCCGCAACTGAAATCGGTTAGAAAGATACATGTACATATATACGTAATTAAATGCAGAAAACCATTTCACTTTTTCACCTTTTAGGCCGAGTTCCGTGGGGGTAGGGTACAGAGTTATAAGACCAGTAGATCCTATGTCAAATTAAATAAAATCCATCTTCGTACATCAGTTCAACCAATAAACTTTCTGCTCATATTTATATGTCTACTGCCTACATTTTCTTGTAGTCAAACTTCTCAAATTGCAGTTATCGTTGAAAAAACGAATAATATTCACGAAACCGACAAACTTATAATTATAATGTCCTGGCAAGGTGTTCAAACTACTAATCGAACTGTACTATACACCGTTCTGCCATTACCCGCCAACTCCTTTCTGCACTGGAAACTTGCAAACTTACCAGGTTCCCGCTCCCATAATAACAAAAAGCAAAGATTTTCAATTCTCGAGTTCTTAATAAGAACTTTAAACCTCCACGTCGTTATTTGAGCAAATATGAGAGGCAATGCGGCGTTATGTACTCGTACATACCAGCTATGGTATTCCGGTGGGCACCAAAACTCACTTTACTCGTGGTGAGTTTTCTTTTAAATTCAATTTCTTTGCGACTGTGGTCGTTTGAGAGAAAAGAACTAAGCCAAGTAACATTTCTTACACAATTATTTACATACAAAATGAGAGAAAATACAATTAGGTACGGTGTGAAGCATTGATGATTGAAGTAAGCGTGAAGCACTGAGATGTGAAGTAATGTCAGCCGGAATGCCACCCCTGATTTGGAATCATAAATACAGTCAGCAAAATATCTGGAGACGATTGAAAGCGCACTAACATTTTATTTTTCAGGCAGTTGAAGTATGAATCAACAGCTTTCAGCAGTAATAATATTTCGGCAGTAATAATATTTTGAGGTGCCCGTGGCGCAGTTGTGACAGTGATCGGCGACGATCGTTGTTGTAAAGCAACACACGCCGGGTCGGAAAAGGGATGGGTGACCATCCGACCGAAATTTAGTGATGTGTATTTCGGGCATCTCCGTGCTTCGGAAAGCACGTTAAGCAGTTGGTCCCGGTTGACGTCGCTAGATGTCAGTCGTTAAGCTTAGTCAGAGGCCTTAGGGCGGCTTGATAACATCTGACAATAAGGTTGCTCACTAACCTTACACCCCTCCAACAACCCACACTGAGCCCGCGTGTTGGAGTATGTCTCGTTCCACCTCATAGTTGAGGTGAGGCCTGTGCCCAGCTGTGGGACGTATATAGGCCGATTATGAATATTTCGGCATCTACACATAGATGTATGCGACACTTGTACGGAAAATGACAGCGAAATCAAGATACCTATTTAAAAAATATTGGTTACTGAAAATAGCGACTTATTTAATTATTTTGCTTACTACTATTTTAGGGACTAAATTGCAAAACCATTAATTATGAAAACGGTAGTCTTTAATAAGGATTCGACAGAAATTTTAATTGTTTAATTTTGTTCGTATTAAAAACGACTCCTGATTGAGTTTTACTGATGCCACCAAGTTGAAAAGTGATCACAGTGTGCAGCTACGACTTCCGTTATTGTTTTTCTCCGAAAACTGTCATACTGGGGATTCTTGTGAGCTTGTAAGGGTAATGAAAAACAATACTGTCAGCTGTTATGCCCTGAGTCGTCTGACAAGGCTTAACGTGTCTTTCGAAGCGAGCAGAAAAATACATCACTAATTTTCATTCATCCCAGTACTTATAACTTACCTGGGGTGGCATTAAGCATTTGCTCATCGAACGTATATGAAGTGGGATTGTATTTTGGCGTATTCTAAAACTCAATGACGACGCGAATGTGATAGATTGCGACAAAAGAACTAAGCCAAATAAAATTGTTTCTTTAAAAATGAGGGAGAATACCAATTCAAGGCAAAGACTATTGATGATTGCAGTTGGTGTTTTTTCCTGATCACGATCGTGATGAGATTCGGTATCAGCCAGAATGGCATAGCAGACCTGTCTCGAATGTCGCGATGTGTATTAGAGCCGATCGTTGACTCAACCTCAATAAGAAAAGTTGCTTTCTCTTCTTCTTCTTTCTTAAAAAGAGCTTATTAGCGCGTATGTCAATAAAAAACTTAATATCCCCTATAGTTCGTTCGCGTTAAGAATGCAGTGATTTTTAAATTGAATTCTGTCGCACTTCAAAAAACTCAGATCCCGAATCCTTGCGTTCGAAGGTATGCGTTCAGCTGGTCACTGTGGACTTGGTTTTCTAATTAAGAACGCTGCGATTGGCTTTTGGGCTTGTCAAGTCGAAGGACAAGTATGAAATCACTGCATTGTTAACGCGAACGGACTATAGTTGTATTATTTTGTCCCATGACGGATATACTTGTGATTTTTTTAACATTTGATTAAAATTTGCCGTCAGAAAGAAAAAGCACAAGAAACTGCTCACACGCATTGGTCTCTCTTAATCGGCTGAGATAAAGCCAACCTTATTTTAATTTGAAAACAAAATCAGAAAAAGCACTTGCCTTTTATATGAACTTGTGGAGTGAGTAAGTCAATAATTCTTACCCGTATATTCCGACCTCAAAGAAAATAAGCCCCAAGCAAATGAAATAGCCTCGCGAAGCGTTTTATGAATTCATAACGTTTGGGCGACGTTTTTATTTCGTTCATTAAAAGGCAAGAAGGATTCATTATTTCTTAGGGATCGGTAGGGGTTGTTTGTCACTTTGGAAGCACAGAACAAATAGGGAATAAGCTTCTAATGATGATGGCTAGATATAAGGGGTTGCTGTTATGTTACAGCGGATGACATTGAAAAAAAAAACTTTGGGTAGCTTACTCTTGACCCTGGGCTAAGCAAAGATTTTTACACACGTCAAAAAAATAGGTTTTAAAAAGATAAATACAATATCGTTCTACAGTACATCAGGGATGTTTGCTGAATATCAAACTGACGGCTTTGAAGCAGTCATACTCAAGAAAACGAGCTCCCTGATCGTTAGAGTAAGAAACAGTCCTAATAGCATCCTGAAGACATTGGCGGACCGGTGTACATCGCCGATGTGGTGGTGCTTTGTGCGGAGGGTGGCCAGCACGGAAGCCTACCCTTTCACGTGATGGTCGCTCATAGCATTATTAGCCTGCTATAGATGTAAATCTGAAATAAAGAGAATAATTATTATTATGTCGATAGCAATAATATTAATTCATCTTGCGTTCGGCATGCTATTCAGATATTTGGAATAAGAAACAGCAAGAAACTAGCATGGATCCCAGTCAAACCTCTCACTGTCTCTGTGTACAGAAATAGCCCCGAAATCAAGGTTCGAAAATAGGAAAAAAAAAAAAAAATCTCAAAAACAACCAAAAGTCACGGAAAATGCTTGACACAATGTTCTAAAACAACCTACCATTTAAATTAAGGTAATACTTGTGTGAACATAGTTCAGGGCAGAAGCTAATTATAAAATCAAAATGGCCACGTAGTACAGTAGAAGTAGTAGGGGTTTCAACCCCCTAATTGGCAAGTTCAGCGCCTTCGCAACAACTCTACGTCTCTCGCTAGGCCCATAAGCCCAAACTCTCCAAGTGTAGTGCCCAAAGCCCCCCAACAAGGAAAAGCAAAACTGATGACCTTAAAGCGGGCTATTTTTCGTCTATTAACCCTATAACTCAATACGGGTCGGGCGAGCTTAGTTCACTCCATCTATCTCGATTATTACTGGGCCGAGTAAGCCCTGCCCTACTTTATGAGCTTCAAAAGCAATGAATTTTACGTCGCGGCTGTAGCGTTTAGTAAGTATTGAAGTATTCTGAATAAGAGAGATTCTTATGCTTGATAATTATGAATTGGCTCTTCAATTCATTAGAAAGTCAGGCTATTCGAAATATTTCGTTTTGAAATTGGGATTAAAGCAATGGCCGTCCGTCACTTCTAGGCATAAAATAATCGGAACTAAGCAAAATAGCTTGAGAATATGACGAATAGCATCAAATGCAACCTTTTCTAATGCAATTTTTTATGTAAAAGAATAGGTGTTTTCATTGATTTTGTCGCAAATGAAAGTTTTAGTTATTGGAAAAATGTGTCGTTCAACCACTAGTGAGGCAGGTTAGCTTGAACATTCTTAGGTACGGAGCCATTTTTTGTGTCTAAACTCAATCAGACCTTACGGGTTGATTGAACGTAACTTACTTTAATTCAACTTGGATACACCCGAGCAGTCATCATCGGGTACTCATTAGGAAATTACTTACCATGCCATCATCATCATCAGAAGAAGAGTCATTATTATCAAACTCTTACATGTCTGCACATAGTGTTTTGGTACACATTTCTAGAGCGGCGCTGAGTATATTACAGCTGACTTACTGTCCTGAAAATGCCAGAACGATCTCATTAAGTAGTAAATAGTCAGCTTTCCACGGGATCTGTAATAAGACAATTTGAAAAAACTTTTGTAGTGTATTTGAATTACTTGACATATTTTTCATTCTGGGTCGCGCATGTAGAGATCGTCTAAGCTCAAATGATCCCTCCACCGCATCTACCCATACGAGAGTGCTTGGTTGTACGCGTAGATGCAGTGGAGGGGCTCGTCATTTCAGCTTAGACGATCTCCACCCTGGTATCTGCCACCACAAGTAAATTTTTGCTGGGTTACGTTGGAAGTCTTATTTTTTAAACGGATTTCCTAACTTTCATTCGATTCCGTAGAGTTGGGGTAACCCCTCGTCAATGTAAAGAGAGAAACCCTTGAGAAATTAGCGCAATACTCAACTATTTATATACTACTGTTTTGGAGTTTGCATATTTTGTTAGTTGGTTGTAACCAATACATACGAAATTCGCAAGCTAGAAAGCTGCTGACAGCAGATTTAAGTAGACCAAACACCACTGCCCGCTTAAATAGAATACACAAGCTAGTATCTGCACTATACAACAAAGTCACGTCTTCTCACCATTACCCCTCGCGATTACTCGAAAACCAGCCACAGCTTTGTACAGTCGAGGAATGAAAGGGACCACCTTGAGACCACCCTAAGATCTGTTTTTGCTTGCTCCATGATGGCATTGACATGAACTGTTGTTGAACTACAAATCACATTTGTAGTTTTAATCATTTTATGCAAAGAGGATGTAATAATTCAATTTTCAAACTTGACACTGCAGCATAATGGCAAGATCAAAGAAATAAAAAGTATTGGTTCAACTGTCAATCGTGAAGGAACATACGTCTAATCAAATTTTAATTTTATTGTCAAAGAATAAAGCCTACTTTTCGACACAACACTCTAGCCTGTTAATAAACGGCCTATACATTTACGTCCCACTGCTGGGCACAGGCCTCACCTCAACTATGAGGTGGATTGAGCCATACTCCAACACGCGGGCTCAGTGCGGATTGTTGGAGGGGTGTAAGGTTAGTGAGCAACATTGATGTCAGATTTTATTAAGCCACCCCAAGGCCTCCGACTAGGATTAACGACTGGCATCTACGACGTCAGCCGGAACCAACTGCTTAACGTGCCTTCCCAAGCACGGAGATGCCCGAAATACACATCACTAAATTTCGTTCGGGGTGGTCACCCATCCCATTTCCGACCCAGCGTGTGTTGCTTTACAACAGCGATCGTCGCCGATCACTGTCACAACTGCGCCACGGGCATCTCTAGGCTGTTACACAGTTTAAAAAGGTAAAGTGTGCTTGCAACGCATAAATGAATTTGTTTGAAAACTGGTCAACCCTTTCGTTCCGGGACTGTACTTGCTATTCCTAAGCATGTTCTCCGAGCGCGAAATCGGCGTTTTAAAGTTTCGCGCACTGTAACCCAGTTTCGCATACGATAATATCGTGGTAAGTGTTTAAGAAGGTTTATTTATTGGCCCGTTTCACCTTTTGAGGTAGTTCGGGAGATTTATTTCGGTAGATAAGTCTGTACAACGTTGCTTTGGGCGTGTTTCGTTCAAGCTCTGTTAGTCTGGGGCTTAGTATAGCATAAGTAACGTTGGTGCTAGATGCTTGATGTTACGTTTACCAGTTATTGAGGTTTCACCGAGGTTTTTAAGTTCAAGAAAAAGAGTGTCGATGATACAGCACTACTTACATTATAGATACCTGAGTCCATTCATTTTATAAATACGATCGGAATCATAAATATGAGTAAACACATTTTTGTCGTTAATATCAGAGTCAGACTGTTTTTGCAAACAAAAAACGACATCCATAAAATACATTTTTAACTTTTACAGTTAAATACAAGATCCGGCAATTGGCAATATTGAAGCAATTCAATAACTTTTTTTCTTGTTTTTTTCTACGTAATTAGGTATAGTTAAACAGAATGGGACTCTACCAGGGGTAAATTTTTGACTTCACATCAGTGCTGACAAAACCCATCTACGTCTTTTTTATTGCAATATCATTGAGGTCAAGATATCTACAATACTTTTCAAAACGTTCTAGTGGCCACGCTATAGCCCGCTCGTTAGCTCGGTCAGAGAATAAATGCTAGCTCCATCTGTTTGTAATTCATCAGTTATTATTTGGACGGAACAAACCGATCGTCAGCTCAACATAAATGTTGTTATTTCAGCGGTTTTTGTTGTTGACTGGTCGGAAACTCGTTTTTTATTTTATTTATTTGATAAAGACCACAGAGAGTTTCTGTGAATTGGTTTGGCAGCGAACCTAAGTCCAACTTATTTGCTTCATTTTCATATTTATTTTAGCTCACACACACAACTAGTGTACGGAATCATCATCAGACAAGGGATGCCTATGACGACGAATTGTCGCAATGCAGTCACGATGATGTCGCTATGGAAACACGCTTCAGTTTTCTTTTCCTCCCGATGTCGTCCGACACGGTCGAAGACGCAGAAGCGCGTTTGTATCGCTACTGTCATCATTATTATCATCATCTGATGATGATGCTGATGCCTATGCCAGTCCACTTCTAGACGTAAGCTGTAGGCCTCCACTAATGCGCATCCACCTCCTCCCAGCAGCGTCTCGTAAATCGTCGTTCCGCCTCGCCGGAGGGCGGCCCACACTACGCTTGCCGAGATGTGGTCGGAAACCGTTCTACGGCAAACGTAGCCAGCCTTCTGCCACTTTCGCTACTGTAGCGCGTTCCAAATACAACTTACGCGTTAGTAGCGACGCTGTCGCAAGTTTGCCAAAGTATAATAAGCCTTATTGTCTGTGGAACCCTAACAAAAAACGCTGGTTCCACCGGCGGAGTGCAGCGGAATCAATACGCGGCGAGTGATTACACAGCGCTCGCGATTGTGGCCCGATTGCTCCGTTTGTTTTGGCCTAGTAACCATTTGACTGGATAATTATTCTTTCACTATGTTCTATTCTGGCTATGAATTCAAAAATTCAGTTTTTTGTCTCGAATGGTGATTTAAGGCTGGTGATAGCACTAAACAGAGTGAAAGGAAGAAAGAAAAAAACGTTTATTGACCTTGGACATCGTACACGTACAGATATATCAAGCAAAACAAAATGGTTACTGAAAAACTAAAAATATCAGAAGAAAAAAAACAAAAATTTCCACCAGACAGCAATGTCACGATGTCCTAAATTAAATGGCTCACCTACTCAGCTAATGCCTGGACCTGATAGGCTCAGACGATGATTTTCAGTGGGGCCAACGTGGTGGTTTTTTAAATTATAAAACCGTTGCGTTGAATAAATTGACTTGATCGTTAACACTTTCTGTGTTAAAATTAAGAGTTCATCTAATACTATATTAACAGCTGGTCAGAGAATAAAACACCTATAAGAGTGTTAGCATTAGTTGAAACACAAAGTTGAATCTTTTTACCCCCGATTGGAATCGTTTAACGAAAAATAAGGACCAACAGCACCGAGTGACAAAAATGAACACAAAGCGATGTCACTTCCCGTTTCAAAAACCGCCTATCTGCGCTAAGTGTTTAATACCTTTAACGTCAGCGGCGGTTCAACATCACTCTATCAGCTTCCACTGTCGATATTAATTTGGTTATTTAATCGAGCCATCGTCGAGCTGATTGGGGCGGACGACAGGAAGTGACGAGACAAAGATTCTGGACCATGGAACTGTCAAGGAAATGCAAGAAAGATAGATATTATTTTTTGCACAAAAACATTACAGTTGTATTAAATTACAGAGACCAATGTACAATTTAGGCGGCCTTATCGCTAAAGAGCGATCTCTTCTAGACAACCTTCAAGTGGAGGATCGTGAGAAAACAAAAAAAACACATCCAACGATCCATGCTGCAGGTTAAGTAACATTCGCGGACAAAATTATCTCGTGTTTTTTCTCGTGCCCATACAATACAGTGGAACGAGATGATTTAGTCGCGGTGGGGATCTTAACCCGGCAGGAAGTAAAAACATACTTTTGTTTCTTTTCTTAAACGATCATACAGAAATGATTGATGAATTAACCATGTTAAGCTACGCATGCCAGGTAGAGTGGTGAGATTGGTCACCAATAACCTGACGTTTGATGTATTTGTCGGGGAAATTCAGCCGTTGAAGGCACGTTGAGTAATTGGTCCTGAATGAAGTCGCTAAGAGCAACCGACATTCTCACGATACCGCGTCGTAGCACGCACGATGCGCCGCGACGTCGTATTTTTGTGTCTTTGTAACGAGCCCTTAGGCATATTCGTTTTAACTAACATTCAGTTCATTAAGGTCTGAAATTGAAGGTAGAAATTCATAATTAAAAAGAATGGAAAGGGGTCTATTCCAAACCTAAGTTATGGTAAATATTAATAAACAAAATTGTTAGGAAAAGTTTGCCTTGTGTGTATTTTCAAGATACTTTTTCCGCTTCGCGTGAATATAAAGGAGCCGTCACTCAATATGTCGGCAGAACTCAGAGTGGAAAAAGAATAAAAGTAAAAGCTGTTTAAATTAGAGAAGCCTTTGCTTAGAATGCATACAAAGAACGATGGTGAAAATGGAAGGCAGCTCATCAGAATTTAGATAATGATGACAAAGCAAGCGTGCAAAGGAGTCACCTTTGGAACTTGACATCACTAGTCACTTCTCCTCTTCTTAGTCGCTACACTCTTGCCAGAGTGGTCGTGGTCATCATTATGTATCACGATGAGTGATTAGCTTAGCTATACGGCGCCATTCTTCGCACACTGCAGCTTTCCAGGTGCAATCGTGAACTACGCACTGCGTTGCGGCCTTGGCTAGGTCTACCTCATCGGCGGTCTATCCCACGTGGCCTGGACCCTTCAATTTTCCCCTGTACCACGATACGCTCTATGAAGTCGTTGCCAAGGCGAGATATATAACCGAAGAAAGTCAGGATTCGTGAATCACTAGTCACATCAGCTATCCATCAATGGTAGGTACTTTCATTTAAGATGACATGAGCCACCATGAACAGCTTGACCCCAATCCTCTCATGTGATATCCATACAGGATTATTTTGCTAGTAGTTGCCTATTTTTCAGTAGTAGTACCTACTATCTTTTGAGCTTCCTTCCTTAGGTAATACTCCCACTTGCAACGTAATAAATAACATAATATTGTAATGTAGTATTGTACACAAAGGGCAATCAGTGGGACACTGAGCAATGGAATGCCGTGGCAAACATGCATAAACCCAATAAACCTTAATTGAATTTGCTTTATTGATATCGAAATATTACCAGGCATTCAACACTATCAATTATTAGGCTTGATCAACTGGATTGATTGACTTTACATTTGGATCAATAAATAGTAAGAGCCAGGTCACACCTAGCGATTGTTGGGCGATTTCACGGCAAGAGGCGTTTTGAATTCGACTCTCGAAACTGTTTCCACTTTCTTCATTCATACACGATGACGACCGATTTGGTGTATTGGTTCAAAGGTGAGCTATTATATGGCTAGGCATAGCTATCACCAAAGGTTGCGGGTTCGATCCCTGCACAGTACAAACATCTGTGTGCATGCACATGACATGTCTGTTTGGCCTGGCCTGGTTGTTTACTACGTATCTATCTACATTATGTATTCACAGACAAAAAAGTATTTAAGTAAGTTGTTGCCTAGTATCCGATATCACAAGCATTTAGTTGCTTAGTTTGGGACTAGATGGCGCTGTGTGGAATATTGTCCTGTGATATTATTTATTTAATTTATTTATACACAAAAATGGTCTCCGGCGAGAAAATAGGTATGTCTTGAATGAACCTACGATGTAGAATGGATGAGGTGTTCACCCGTCGCGATATCGCAGCGAACTCGCAGCGATTGATTTACCGCGGCAATATTTCAAGCTCGCAAACGCGCGTGAAATCGCCAAAAATCGCTAGTGGGATTGTTTGAAAATGCTATTGTTTTTTATAATTTCCCTACTAATAAATCGATAAATAACGCTCGAACGGACGCTTTTTTTGTATGTACAACATCAGTAGGTAGGTGGTGTATTTTATGCAGTTCTGTCTGTGGTTCCGTCGATCCTTTTTCTGCGTTTTTTTGCGATTATAAATTTACGTACATTGTTTTATACATTACATACAGCGTATGCTGACAACTATAACCCAGACGGAGCCATCAGAAGCGCACTAATTTTGGCTGTCGTGGTGACCGCAATCCTCTCAGAAGACCACATTCAGAAGACCACGTGCCCATTTTGCGAATAATATTTATTTTTGATAACAATCGTTTCTAGAAGATCTATAGCGCAGTGGTCAACTAATGGAGCTGCAACAACTGTCGACACTCCTGCTCCAATTATTGCACACTTCAACTTGTAGCTAAGTATGTCCTCTTTATTTAAGCACCTATTTCATTAATATGGTGATTATTTGAAGTCATGTCTGTTAGCGCTTCAAGGGTCTGGAGTTTCTGTTAAAGCATACGCAGGATTACATACGGCCTTTTGAAGTTCAAGTCAAGTCAAGATCAAGATCAAGCAAGTGACACCTGCGACGTAGAATGAATTTATAGGTAGGTACTTCTATACTAATCAAATAAAGCTGGAGAGTTTTTTTGGTTAACCGCTCTTATTAACTATTGGTTCAAACTGAAAATTGTTTTGTTCGATTTATTGAGATAGGCGCTGGGCGCTGGGCACATCACACCACGACCAATAGCAGCAAAGCATAAATTAAAAATGTATTAAAACTAGCTAAATACCCAAACCGCTATTTACACCCGGTAACAGAACAAACATAAGTTTCCATTACTTACATAAATGTTAGTCCGGGGCGGGGATCGTATCGAGGAACTTTGGCACTGCAGCTATGGGCCAATTAGTACAACATTTGTTTCTATTGATCAAACATTGGTTCATAACTTCGTAAACCGTAACCATAACCGTAGTACCTATACGCTCACCTATGCTATTCTACAGCTATCATCAACTCTCATTTCGATCGAGGTCACGAAAAAAAAGCAACTTTAACAGTCTATTGGTTTCACCTTGCCCCAGATCCATAAATAATGCACAAAACGTTTAGCAATACTAAAACGACATCAGGTACGAAAATAAATTAATATGGCTAAAAGCAATACCCGAGAAAGGAAACAGAGGAACATTAAGGAACAATGGCTCAATCTGGAAGGATCCCATTCAATTGTACTGATTAAACAATTGAGTGCTTACAATTTTTTCAACCCTCTTTCCCTCCCTTCGTATTTTAATCCTATCTTTTCAAGAGTTTTCGTACCAAATTAAAGTTTTTTTAAGGTTCCTCGTTTGAAAAGGGCGAGCGTAAAGTGGATTAAGATGATTTGTTTGTTCATAATATCTTATTTACTTACAGTTACTTGCAAAATGACTATTTTAGAGGTTACGACCGTTTCGACAACGTCTGTCTACAGTTGGTTAACATACATAATAATGTTCTTTGTTTTAATCGACTCAACTACTGCATAACTCGCCTAACGGTTCAACTAACGCTTGATTACCCTAATGGGTTTTTGAGATATTTGATATTTCAACTACGTTTGATTGGACGGCTCGCCTCCGGTTCAATACTGTAGGACGCGCGGGATTGTTTGCAACCCCAGCGGAAAAAAACTAGGATATTGAAGCCATTTCGTTTTTCGTTCCTGGCGCTAGATCGTTGGGCTTCGCTCGGCTGGTTCATGTTAACTTAACATGCTCGTCGATCCATCCATCGCGCAGTGTTAGTGAATTTTACGCCTATTTTTTTTCTATAATTCGATAGAAAATGAGTGAGTGAAGACACGAACGTGTCAGGTTGTCATGAAACTGTGTTGAGAACTAAATTTTTTTGAATATTCTCGTTTTTAGGGTTCCGTACCTCAAAAGGAAAAAACGGAACCCTTATAGGATCACTTTGTTGTCCGTCTGTCCGTCCGTCCGTCCGTCTGTCAAGACCCTTTTTCTCAGAAACGCGTGGAGGTATGAAGCTGAAATTTATATCAATTACTCAGGTCTACTGTCCCTTGAAGCTGTGAAAAAATCAAACTTCTAAGCCAACGCAATCAAAAGATACAGCCGTTTATGCCGCAAATTTTCGACACTTGCAAGGGAATCAAAACCTACAGGGTGCTTCCCGTGAACTCAGAATCTTGAAATTTGGTACGAAGCAACGTCTAATAGCATAGATAAAGGAAAAATTACGAAAACCATAAATTTTTAGTTACATCACATAATATGTATTTTTTTTATAATTTTAAACTTACTACCCATTTCCTCATAAACGCGTAGAGGTATTAAATTGAATTCATACCAAAGACTCAGGTCTATAATACCTTTAAGCTGTAACAAAATCAAACTTCTATGTCAACGCAATCAAAAGATACAGCAATTTAAGCTGCATATTTTGAAACTCGCAAGTACTCGCAAGGGAATCAAAACCTAAAGGGTACTTCCAGTCGACCTAGAATCTTGAAATTTGGCATGAAGCAACGTTTTATAGCACACATAAAGGAAAAAATCCGAAAACCTTAAATTTTTAGTTACATTACAAAATATATCTTTATTTTTTAATAAATATAAACCTATTACTTTTTTCCTCATGAACGCGTAGAGCTATCAAGTTGAAATTCATATCAAATACTTAGATCTAATAGATAAATGATATGACTGTGTTAATATAAAATAAAGGATTACTTAAACGATAAAGAGATCTTTGTCCTAAATTTATGCTCCTCCATCTTTCCCCATTGTAATGTTATGAATTTCATTTTGCAATAAAAATACCATAGTTATGACTCGATTGTCGTAATGAACGAACTTTGTAAACCTTGCAGGTTTGTACGGAACCCTCGGTGCGCGAGTCCGACTCGCACTTGGCCGGTTTTTTATTAACTAAATCTGGTTCTCATGTATTTCTATGTAAACCAGGAATGATTGAATTCATGTTAGTGCGTTTCATAAATAAATTGACTGTCTCATTATGCATTTGAAAATAAACCTGTGCTACAAAAAAACTACTCGCCATTGACCATTCTATCAAAAAAGTCCATTACGATTCTACAAAGTGCTTTTCTGAATGATAATTTTTTCCGCATATAATTCGCGAGCTTCAGCATTCGTTTGTGTAAAATTCATGTCTTTATCCAAGTTTAGCTGTTAAAATGAAAGTTTCGTCCCAAAGTAACGAAGTTTGGAGTTCTCTTGTAAATTAGAGCTGAACACAAATTCTTTAAAGTCAAATGCCCGAAGTTATCTCTCACCCGCTCAGTTATTTTACAGTTCGTCATGATTGAGATTAGATTAGCAATAAAACTGTAACTAACGTCTGTCATACAAAACAATCAGTACGGAAATTTTATTGGATCGGAGGATACCAAGTTCTCGAATCGACATCCTTTAGAGTCAATTCTATCTGAACACTAATCTTACAGGTAACGTAAATGTCAAAATTTTAAATCATGGGCTCACTCATTTTAGTTACCTGCTACTTCAACTTTATAAATACGAGTACAGCTACAAACGAATTCAGAATCAATATTGTGATTTCTAGGACATGAACATTTCAAGAACAACAAGTTGGAAACAGTATGCTTTTCTTACCCACAAATTGAAACCAACCTTGTAACTTTCTCGAGAACCGTCAGCGCTAACTTTCCTAAACGGCACTTTATTTGCTTTAAATCTAACATTCATCGGTTCAAGCATAATAATAACATCACTCGCAAAGACCCAGTATTTCTACTTTTAAGAGTCCTATAATTTCTTAGAAGAACGAACGTTCGCCGAAGTTATTGAAAGGCTGAGATATAAATTCGTACTGTCAGCATAAATCTTAGAAATTATGGCCCACTTCTTTCTTATATACATTAGGCATTGGGGACATATTAGTTGGAATGGTTTATATCCATCCAAGCGTGATGTACGACAAATGGTAACACGTATGGCAAGATCGACGCGGATGAGTGTAAGTGCCATACGAGTATGAAGTTTCTGCTGACATTATAACTTTAGTGATAAAATCTTGCGCTCAGGCTTCGTGGGAACATTTTAGGTAATAGCCTATAAAATATATCTCCTGCAGGATACAGCAGCTTTCTTCAAGTTTATGAGCATATTTCAGTCATTAAATAAATGTGACAGTTTATAATAATATGCCAGGTCTTTTGAGGACCGTCTCAAATATTTAGCTAATGCCGTATTTCGAAGTTTCCTTAGCATAAACCTAATGCCGCAAAGTTACAAACTAGGTACGTATTTACATACTAAGGTAAATATAAATATGAGAAAACATCATGCCTACAATATTAACCAAAACTGGGACTTCTGTAATAGGTATAACCTGAAATAACAAAAGTGCCAAACACTCAAACTCTTACGAATATCTCTAATTTCGGTAATATTTGTGTTAGTACGAGCATCGAAGCTCTTGCCTGGCCCTTTACTCCATGGCATTCTTGCCAGGCACTTAGTTAATTTCCGCTATTAAGATCCTGTCAAGCTCATGGGCACAACAGCTTCACCTAACAACAACTAGCGTCGCCTTACGTGATAATTACCCACATAGCCACATACAACCTCTAATGAATACCGAATACCACGTCAACAAAGATAGTGTTAGTATTAATAATTATAAACAAGTTCAAAGACCTGAATACAGACTAGCCCATGATAAACAAAAACAGGAAGAGTGAAATGACAACATCAATCTTCACATTTTTATTTTCAACCCCATTCCTTCCGTTGACATCACGCTCAGTTGCTCACACAAACAGTTTCTCGAGAAATAAACACGACCGCACCATTTACAACAGAACTTTGTTCTTGGCAGACAATCTAGGCAACATAGCCACAGTATAAACCATACAGTAGAACATCTACATACAAACGTGCCAATCTCGGTTTGAATGTGTGCGTGCGCGTCGCGCGCCGTGTCGCGATAGCACGCACGCGATTTCACGCACACGCTAGCATAAAATAGGGAGGCATAGGGAGGCGGCAGTACGGACGGGCTGTGCTGCGTGTCTGTGTGCACGCTAGGCTAATAACTCGGCGGGTGGCCTTAGAAAGCCTACTGTATGTTTTATACTGTGACATAGCCAAGCACGTTCAGAAACCCGATAAATGATGAATAGCCTATAGACGTTCGTGGCCAAGAACGGGACATGGATTATGCATCTGTCAGTTGAATTATTCGTTAGGTCGCCGTCCCGAAGGAATTCGCCAGATTCTATTAGGAATCAGGAATCAGGTCTTAGGAAATAGGCTTTGGAAGCAGGTTTGCGTAGGTAATCTGAGTTTTTTCAATGATCCCAACTAACGTCCCACTGCTGGGCGCAACTCTACTATGAGGTGGCGCGAGTCATTTGATAATTCAACACATACCGCCGCACTCAGAACGTCAATTAACTTTAATGGTAGATTAGCGTCAAAATTCCAGTTTTGAAAAGAGACTTTATAACAAATTGAATAAAGAACTTTTCAGAATGTCAAATTTTGACTCTAATGAACCATTAACGTTAATTGACGTCTCTGAGTGCGGCGGTCATACACTCAGTGCGGACTGTTAGATGTTATTAGGCCGTCCTAAGGCCCACGACAGCGTGGAATAAGAGGAAAAACGTGCTGTTAAAACACAATTCTTAAACTTTTTTTTAACACGCAACCATAACGTTGCATTTTAAGGGCGATGATGTTCAATTTATAAAACATTGCGAACAACATTTCTTAATGTGGCCATGTCAAAATAAATTATGTAAAATAACGCAGCAATGAAAAGTCTTTGCAACGTAAGTTCATATCTACCTAACTGTTCTTCGCTTTTAAATGTTTCAAAAGTTCCTGAATTTAATTGGAGTTACAAGACTAATCTATCTGTATCTAGCAACTCCAATAATCCTGTCATCTACCTTGTGGCATTCCTGAGAGCTCATAGCTCGGCCGCATTCCTGCGTCGACTGCAGCGGCCGATTGCAGCATTGTCTTTTATTAGTGATGCTTTGTACATTCTGCTAACCGTTTCTGTTTGTAGACCGGTTTCATTTAGAAGTTCCTGGAATTGGCACACTACAGGGTTCTGATTTCAAGGGTCGGTTTGCTTACTCTAATGTTTTCTAATATTTACGAGAAGTAGAATCCGTAAAGTTGTTTTATTTCAATGACTACACATTGAAATAAAACAACTTTACGGATTCTACTCGCGGTCTTACATTTTCTTTCATTTTCTGACCCGACGTTTCAACTACTTTTCAGCAGCCGTGATCACAGGATAACAAGGATGTTTTATGTCACAAAAAAGTACATTTTTTTTAGCAACTATCACTTAAATATCGTCATTTCCACTAACATTCCTAAAAATTTTCATATCCACGCAGTTGCTTACTCTAGTTTATATTCTCTGAATCCGCGCTTACATTATTGATGGAATAATAAAATGATATACCCATTAGGATCCCAAAATAACGGAGCAGATTAAAATTATTGGGATTTCAAACATAAATAAAAAAAACATAATAAAACATAAAAAAAAACATAATAAAAATGTTA
Source organism: Udea ferrugalis (assembly GCA_950022985.1). NCBI lineage: Eukaryota > Metazoa > Arthropoda > Insecta > Lepidoptera > Crambidae > Udea > Udea ferrugalis. The sequence goes on from OX465516.1 coordinate 2,820,067, forward strand.
GACATTGTGCTTACCTGAGGCTGCGTCGCCATCATTTTACGATGGAAGAAACGACAATTACTTATTTGCTTCTACTTTCGGGGCTATTATGAGAATATCATTTTATTTATAACAAGTAATATCAATAATTTAGAACAGCCATTGATTTATAGTTAGTTACAAAGTTTTATTTATACCTGGCAGATAGATACCCAAACCTCATCCCGGCTGAACCGCGGCCGAACTAAAGTTAAGGTACAAAGATAGCGTAACTCAGTTAAGTCGCTTACTTTCCTAGGAGAGACCTCTGTAATCCTTCAAAGGGTCGCTTTACTATTATATTATCTTAGCGTGGGTACACATGAGAGAGTAAAATATTCGCTAACGCTCCGCCTTTAGTAGCGACGGTTTTGACGACAACTTTTCCGTGCTAAGTTTTTTGTTTTATTATTTTAGCAAGTCATTTCATCACAACCTCACCTGATGGTGAGTGATAATGTAGTTGATGATGATAGATGTCTACCCAGCATATGCCTATTCACTCTATTCTTTAGGAGACTAAAGTTATACCTAGCGTGTGGCGCGGGAAGCTAGTTCCACTCCTTTAGCTTTTCGCATATTGAACGAAGCATCTCTTTTATTGCTTATAGGTAAACAAATAGTGTTTGCTGTCTTATTTTCTAAAGGCATTTTTACCCGTTGAGTACATCGAAATAAAACAACTTCAAAGTTGTTATATAATGTTCGCGTAAATATTAGAAAACATTCCGTTAACTACAGTTACTGGGCACACGGCAGAATATACAGCGCAAAATATACAGCGTTGAAAGTATTTGCCTAAAACTTTCATAGAATAACGCTGGCTCACATTCGGCCATTCAGTAGACTATTCAAAAAACAATACATAAAAAACCACTACTTAAACGTGACTTCCCTGTCCTCGCATTTAAGTCACTCATGAATTATGTCACTAACCCAGCTGACTGAAATTAAGGCTGCTTGATTTTTTACTGCAAGAGAGTGTCTTCTCCAAACGCAGTCCCGTATGTTTCCTTTGAACCCACGACAGTGAATAAAATAAATTCCGCGCCCTTCGATTATAATAAGGTTCAGTTATGGAATGAGATTGGAAGGAATAAATCCCAAATTGACAACGGAGGCACTACTACCTACATCTGCAGGGAGGACGTTAGGAGTTCTACAGTTAATAAGGCGAGCTGATCGCTAATATCCTAAGGCTGACTTCGATTTGGGCAGAAAGTAGGCTTCAGAGGAAAAAGGTGTGACGTCCCTGCCTGTCCCTGCTGGTCAGATATTTCCCGGAGCTGTCTGATTGGTCTGATCGCTATTCTATAGATGAGACTAATAAGCTCGTTTGGAAAATAAACTAGCCTGGACATGGCGCAATCAGCAATGTTTTTGTGGCTGCCATACATAGTATACCGCTCTCTCTTCAAACCGAGAACCAAACTTCTCTTGCCAAGTGTGGCAAGTCACCCTATTGATAATAAATAATGACATCTTGAGGCTGATAACGATGATGATACAATACTGACTCGTATATTCTGTAGGTATACAATAGTATATATTATGTATCATCATCATCATCAGCATCAGCCTGTTGTAGTCCACTGCTGAACATAGGCCTCTCCTTTTGCACGCCACTGTACTCGATCTTCTTCTTCTTCACATTATATGTATATTGTATGGTTAATTTAATGGACTGTATCGTATGTATTTGTATGCTTTGTATGTTCTGTTATAAGTATTTTTATTTAGATACGCGTTTTTTTGCTTGTTTTCACTTTTAGCCAAGTGCATCGCCTTAATTTCTGTGTCTGACCGTGTAGTTGCCTGGTAGAGAACGCCTCTAGGCATTAAGTCCGCCATTTGTACTTTACTTTTGTACTATAAAAAATAAATAAATCTCTAATATACATCAGCTTTCATCATCTGCTTAACTTATTTATACACAATCAAGTTTCAATAACCCCTTTCCCATCCAGAAAAAAATTACCATCCTTCACATTAAACTACACATCCTAATCCAGTTACGCATATCCAAGTACGTGGTGTCCCGCCATTAATCTGGATTAAATTATTTAATCGAAAGAGCAATATTTTCTAAAAATTACCATCCCTCCCGCCGCAGATAACATTAAAATACCTCCATTTGATTTACGCTCACGCAATGAGGAAACTGATCCTCAGTGTTGCCATTTTAGCTACTTTGTCAGCAGATCTAGTGAGTTTATGGTACCTTTGGAAATGTTTTGTTAGTATCTATTTAGTGACCAAAAATAATCTAGTGACTTAGTAGCCAAATTTTCATGAAGAATCCTTGGCATAATCATTTGTTTTGGGATCCGACACGATGCCGCGTTCGCGACACGACGAAAGTTCAAACTGTTTATTGAAAATATTGTGTAAATGAACTCAAGACTGCAAGTATGTAGTTAAGTATTTTGTACTCTATTATCGGGGAAATTCAACTTATTTTTTTTTAAAAAACTTTGTTTTGTAATCAATTAATTTTCTGCGATAAAAAATCCGTTTGAATGAGGTTTTCCGTTTTGAATGGATCATAACTAAATAATCTGTATTTAAGTTTATAAATCTCTAGACACTTATAATATGCTGCGAGGTAAGTGACTTCTATGAGTTTATTTCTCGAAAATCTTGTGACTTTTGAGAGATCCCAAACCAGGTGTTTTTTTTCTTTGAACGGCAACACTGCTGATCCCCTCTCACTTTGACATTATTCGTTGGGCCATTATCGTGGCCCATAAGGAAAGGCCCGCCGCATTAACATTTTCAATAGAATGGGCCTCTGAGGTGTGCGGTGACGGACAATGGGCCTGCTGCCATTGGGGCCCCTTTGCAGAGAATTTGCATGCGATTTCTTAAATTTGGAACTCAAGGTTGGAATATTATCTGGACATCTTCACACGCAATCGTCGACAAAACTTAGCTGAACTTGTACTTAGGGCTTTTCTTTCAATTACACATCCTAAAATGTCGTTCTTCCAAACACGAAACAAACACAAAAAATCGTATCTATGCGTTTTAAAATTTCCCCGCTCGTGGCTCCCGTTAAATGACGAATCAACAATGACCGATGCAAGTTACCTACTGTCTGACGCATAGAAAAGAATAGAAGAATAAACTGTACTCCTTTAGGATTCTGAAGGTTTCCTTAGGTGTATTGGGAAAATTACATTATTTTTTAAGAACTATTTTTATAGGCAGTGACCCTACATGTACGATTGGAAGTTAATTGTAGAAATATTTTCCGTCCTATTCATCTCAAGTGCTCATTTATAACTAAATCCATGCGTTTTTCTTTGGTTTCCCCCCAAACCCCCTTAATACGGGTGCTTGTGTAAATAAATATGCAATTTCACGCCCATTTTCTTGTAGCCGACGAAGTAAGTGGCCGCCCTTGCGTGGAAAATTTTACTTTCACCGGTTTTTCAGGAAACAGCGTAATAAAGTACGTGCTCGGGTGGATAGATTCAAAATGGAGTGGTAGTGGAAATGGGCCGTTTTTGCCTATTTTTCTAAAGCCGCCGTTCTGATGTCTACAGTACTCTGTAGGTACCTGTTAAACCCAATTTCAACAGATTTTAAGTGTGTTGGAGAGGTGAAGAGATCGGGTGGAAACACGGATATCACATCGATTTTTTAAACACAGCTACACACTTGAAATATCTTTTTCGCTTAGCTCTTGGCATCTCGGCTAATATCACTTCACATCTCGGCGCTTCACGCTTACTTCAATCATCAATTCACTTCACTCTGAATTACTATTTTCTCTTATTTTGTATGTAAATAACTAAAAACTGTTTTCGTTATTTGGCTTCGTTATTTTCTCTCAAACGATCACAGTCACAAAGAAACTGAATTTTAAAGATAACTCACCACGACCGAAGTAAGTTATATCGCCAACCGGAATAGCATAGCTGGTAGAAAATCTTAACGCTATCAATAACGCTTAAGGAAAATAATAGCAAACTGTTCAAGGAGGAATGAATCGAAAATGAAGGTAAAAGCAGGACAAAAATAGCATTAATAAGTCACACATTATGGACAAACCGACAAAAGCCATTGGCAGAGCACACAAAACAATTGTGGATTCAACAGGCTTACAATAGGCCCCTAACTTCGCCATTGAAAGATGATGTGTGTGCGAGACAAACAGAGAGACAGGTCTGCGTGTCATGATGAACCCTCGTGCGGGCTCATTATTCATTCATCTTACTGCTCTAACCTAATGTGGAAATAAGACATAACATGACAGAAGATCAAAATTAGTGCAATTAAAAAAGAAGAGCATTAAAAACTTAGCTTGGATTAAATTTGGGATATTTGGATATTCGATATCTATAATTGTGTCCTTATTAATTGCAACATATAATTTTAACATACATTTTAAAAGCCGAGTTGTAATTTATTGGTCTGATAATTTCTATCTGACTTTTGAAAAAACAGATCTTAATTAAATAACACAATATGTCTGTGGGTTAAATATGATTTGCAGAACGTAATCAATTCAAATTTTTCGCAATCCTGGCAAAAATTGATTAACAAAAAAGGTTTCTTGAAATTCTGTGACAATAATGTGTTCAATAATGTGTTTCATGTCAAATCAAACCGAGAGACACGATTTTGTTGCCATTTCTTAGGAGACTGTTAAAGAATTGATACTTGATAACTTCAACACATTATTATTTGTTACACTTTTCAAACATTAAAACATTATTAGACATACAGCACTGCCCCATGACTGCCCGTAAGATTTGCCACCGCTAAATAATAGTAGTCTCTTTTTGCCTAAGCGAGCCAATCACAACCTTTTGTGATTTCTTTGCTGTCAAGCGAGACATCTACATCGGTACGAAACCATAATGCCTTAACCTACCCAGCGACTAAGATTTTCTGCTACATGGAAATCCTGTAGTCTGCGTCTCTCCAAATTAGCGGTTTATCAACAGGCCCCCCAAGTCGGACAATTCGGGGTCCCAGCTAATCAGTTTCTTGCCTTCAATGCAAACAGCCAACTTTGGCTGCATAAAGCCATTCTACCTATACTTAGTTTGTGCAATGAAAAAAGACAAATACTTAGTATTACAATATTGACTCGCAATACCTAGTTACTGACGGTGGGGAGGAACTAGGGTGACGAATGTAGTGTCGCATAAACCTCCAAGACTTAAAGCACAGCTTATGAGGAAAGGGTATTAGATATCTTAATTTTTAAAGTTTATGAAGGCGCTTATTTATGACCACAATCTCACCTGATCTTAATGCCCACATGAAGATCAAATAAAATATGGCTGTTCACTCTCTGCTTAGAGAGGTCCAAGTTATATGCTGTGGAAACCTACAGGATCTAAGATTCATCATACGAGAAGAAGCTCTTCCCAAGTGTTGTTGAGAAGAGTCACAGCCGAGTTTTAGTCGAATCATTTGATTACGCAAATCAGTCGAATATGTCTTGTCCAAGACTTGTAGCAATTAGTAAAATAGATTCGGTCAGAGTCGGGACTGAATCGAGACGCATAAGGAAGTTCGGAAAACAAGCTACGTTTGCTGGAGGTATTCTCGGTAGAACCAGCGTCTGCACCAATATGTTAAGAGTAAATGTGACTGAGTATTTTTTAACTGTTGCTATTATGAAGTGGTGCCCATGGCGCAGTGGTAACAGCGGAACAGCAACGATGTTCAACCGCCAGGTCAGGTAAGTAATCGGATGGGTGGCATTTTTCAGACATTTCATCGACAAGTAGTTTGTCCCGGCTGACGTCACCAGATGTCAGTCTTAAAGAAGCGTCGAAGGCCTTTGTGCGTCTTGATAATATCTGACAGCAAGTTTCTCACTACCCGATTTCGTCGAACTTGACTCAAAAGCGGTGATTGAATGTCAGTTCGTATAAACAGGAGTTGGCTTTATGCGACCGGCCAGATATCCGATTCTGCCGTATTGTCTCGGACCTCGGCGTATTTGCCAAGATGTTGGAGTCTATGGTGTTAATTTTGAATGCAAAGCCAGAACAGTTTCTCCGTTGGGTAGTGGATTTCGCTGCATCCGATGATATCGGGAGTTGAAGATTGTCATGCTTTCACTGATGCGAACCAGTATTAACTTCGGAAGAAAGTGTACACGCAGTTGATTGGTAAGAGTTGGTAATGACAATAATTAATTATAAACCAATTCGCCTAAGATACAGTAGATATAAAAAAACGAAGTTGGTACGTTTGTACGTAGTTGCTAGGTTGGCAAATTTTAAACTTAAGGTAAGGCTGATTACAATATTTTCATTTCATTTAAAGTCTATACAAATATGATTAAACAGTATTTAATTCATGGCGATAGTTCGCCGTTATTATAACTCTAAAAAGGTTGCAAGCTTCCAAACGTAGCTACAATACATCATATTCTTTGAAAACTGAAAGGAAGAAGTGAGCAGCGAGCTGAAATATATTCAAAGATTAAAAAATATTTATTTCCCGATTTACTTTGTGAACCTTTCATAATTTTCCCGCTCAATTAGCTAAAGTGCATGTTGAGTTCCCGCCAAAGTTGGGTCGGCCATTAGTTTCAAAAGCAGGCAAAGGAACGACCCGTACACAACCTGTGCCCACCCTTGTTCAATCTCTTTAATTACTCCCAGGCGATTTTAAGATTATGGATAGCTTTCGCTTCGGTCAGATACCTACTTTAATGAAACAAAGATTTTATGAGGTCTTTAACTAAGATATTAAGGCATCTTTCTACCTTGGCGCGGATATTCCCTAACTCCGATTTTAATAAAACCCTGTTGTAATTTTAACTCAGAAGTTTGTATGACAAGAACTATTTTTTTTTCTGTTTATTTGTAAGTAGTACCTATTTACTTATTTAAATTATTAAATTTTTAAACCTTGGACTGTTTGTAGCGTCTTTGTATTGTTCTGTGAAATTAAAATGATGAAGTAGGAAAAGAACTATTATGACAACTTGAACTAAAGTTTTCACACCGCGCGCTTAGCTCGGCATACTAGGACGAGAGGATAAATAGTAGATTATGCCACAAAAGCTTAAAGAAGTGTATTATGTCCCGGGCGTCATATTGAACCCCGAGCATGAGGGATTCTACGGTTAACTCCGGTTAAGGTTAGAATCATGAATACGAGGGGTTCAAGACCGCCCAAGACAAATACACTTTTAAGCCCGCGGTGCATACTCTACTTTTTATACTTTCTGCGTGGCAATCAAAATTAATGGCTGAAAAAAGTAAGTGCTTAAATATTTATTTCAAGTGAAAATAGGTAATTAAATATGAGAAATTAGCTATTTATCAAAAATTAAATGTGATGATAGAAACATAAGACAGTTGTGCCAAGACATTGGAAAGATGAGTTACAATCTTTGGTACATTTATTTTATCAGCACAAGACTCAGGAGCTATTTGAGCGGTTGGCGCCTTTTTTTTATTTCTTTGGCATCTATTTTGTTAGTGGCCAGTACGACATTCGAACTCAGAATAAAATCTCATTGCACCTAAACATTTTTTTCGTACCACTTGCTCAAGAAAGTGTCATTTTAGCCCGCAAAAAGAGAACATAACAATAGTCATTTTTAATCTGTTGAAAACAGGGAATAGGGGTGAAAGTAACTTATTTAGTCCCGAGACGGGGTTTGGCGCCCGGAACGAAGTGAGGGAGCCAATAGTTCGAGGGACTAAATAAGTCTTTAACCCGAGGTAAACACTGTGCTTTTCATTACAAATACGAGGAAAGTAAAAATAAAAACATGAATTAATTCATGAAGATCGAATTGCCGCTTTCCCGCCTATTTTGTTTGTTTTTTTTTATGTGGCCGGCCCGCTATTCAGCCATTATTTTGTATTTCCATCATTGGAAAAATGGTAAATATTTTGCTCAAAGCTAAGTTATTTTAAAGAAATTGTTGAAACTTAATAATAATAAAGTTATTTAAAAAATATATATTCTCTAATCAATACTTAACTTTAAATTATTTCAATTTTACATCGTGGCTGTATAGAAAGTTGGAACATGGTTCAATAGTTAAGTGAAAAAAGAACTAGTTATTTAAAAAATAATATTACAGCTGTCAGTTGAAAGTGATTCTCCCTAGGGATGAAAAGTATTACTTTCAGCCCGCTTCTCAGGTCAGTAATGACCTACTTTCAGAGTATGAGTAATGAAAAGAAAATTGTACTGTTACCGAGTTACCGAGGTTTTCGAGCGCTAATTTGAATTAGAAGTTCCAATTCTTTATTTGTGACCTGCCAGTATTATATGTGATAAAATAGAAAAAGGGTGTGATTAGAAGGCATTTAATGTGTGTTTGAAAATTCTTAGTCCTGATATTTATTGTAAAATAGTATATTAAAGAATCACTGATCCTGCCGTCAAAATTGTTCTGCAGTTTTGCGGGACATAATTTAGTTTGTATGTTTATGTATGTTGTTTATAATAAATAAATAGTAAATACTTTTTTCGAAAAGTAGAGTATTTTCCTCGGTGATAAAGCTGTCTTTGTCTTGGGTGGACTTAAATCCCTCGCTTCACTCAGGACTCGTCTTAAATCCCTCGCTTCGCTCGTGATTTAAGTTTTTAACACCCTCGCTGCGCTCGGGCTCGCGATTTGAATCGTCACCCGCGAAAGAAGACACTGCTTTATCCCCTTGGTTAATAATCTACTATGATTACACGGTTGCATTCCAAATTCAAATCACTTTATATCCCATGGGCAATAATGAAATTCAGTACAACATTATGTCCCGGTTAGACAGTAGGGCTATAATGACTTACTTTAAGACAGCTTTACATGACACATAATGTGCCATTGACGAGCAGGTAGTATAAAAAAAACATTTTTGCAACAACAGCCATCAAAATTCGCATCATAAATACCTCACCTATTTGTTTTAGTAAAATTCCAACTAACCATCAAAATGTCGGGCACCAAGCCACCGACTGAGTGTAGGCGCTGCGCACCCTTAGGTTACGTTTGGTTCTTATTCCTCAGCTTACATCCTTATCTACCCCCTTATTCATAAAACTTAAACAGCGCTTCAACAACATGTTAACTTTTGTATCGCTTTGTCTCTTTCATTCTTGTTGCTGCCGCAATTTGCGAGTAAGTGACAAAACACGTCAATTGGTATGCTTTAGCGCTGCATTCGTTTTTATGATTAACCCCCGAATTCACAAACGACAATCAGCGCTAAGCACGAGCTCACGCTCATGCTGTCCCGTAAAATGTCAATAGAACTGAAAGGGACAGCATCAGCGTGAGCGCGTGCTTAGCGCTGATTGTCGTTTGTGAATTCGAGGGTAAGGGGGTCATTCATTAGTGGTGCTCCTGTGCAGTGGCCACCAGCAGAGCCAACATGGCCAGTGGCAAGCATCACGCCTGTTTGATCCCTCTTTGGCTTCCCAGTTTTCTATCTCCCACTGGTACTAAGACACTCATGTAAATTAGTCCAACTCATAATAATAACTTCAATAGCAGCAATAATAATCTTGTCATCGTTCCGATCTGCGATACAAGGCACCCTTTGCGATAAAATGCAAATAAGTTAATTTAGGTCAACCAAACAACTCGCTCCACTGGAGAAAATGTTTTATGCTCGTCTAATGAATTGATTGGACATTATTTTACGTTCTTGTGTCGTTCCTTTAGATAAAAAGCAGTTTTTTTTATTAGGTACCTATGGGATTTTTTATACAATTATTTAATTTTGATTTTTTAATGAGTTGGGCAAACGAGCTTTTCGAGGATCATCAGATGGAAAATAAGCAAATACCTATTCGACTATGTATCTTTGTGGTTATAGTATCGATCTAATCATTATCTACTTAATTCAGTAACTAGATGAAGACGCCTCGCATTTTGCAATAGCAAAGACGTCTTGTACCTATCATTGCTTCCATCAGGCGTTAATTATTTTTGTCTGTAGAGCAGTCATAAATTGCCTTAAAATTTAGGGGTATTTTTCTTAATTTACAATATCAGATACTGACATCGGCAAGCCTGGTCATCGCGATCAGCTTTCAAATCTGGCCAGAAGGGTGCGGGAAAATTTAAACACTGTGTGTTGTCAATATTACTAAAAGGAAGTTGCACAACCTACACTTCCTAAATTATCTATTATATCTTGAGCTTGACTGGTAGATATGCTTTCAGGCATTTAGACCGTAAATGGACTTTTGTATTATGTGATTGATTAATAATACCAACATCAATTCTAAACTAAAAATGTCTCCTTTTTGTGTCAATTTAATACGAACATATCAGCTCGCAAGAAATGAGCGGTTGAGTTGAAAATTTGCATAATTAGTTCACAAAAGTCGATCCAGAACAAAGATAACCATCGAAATAAGAAGAGCCCTTCTAACGTGCTTTAGACGGGTGCAAAGAGGCCATCTTGTATGGTTCCCGATAGAACACGAAGCCGTCAAACAAAGAACTTTAGATTAATTAACGCAGTCTGTATGATCCTTAACAAAGTTTCACATTACCCGTCCCTCAGCAAACTTTGGATTTTTAAGGTTAAAGATATTAATATGTAAGCTATGTAAGTACCTTCTACAGCTATCTAGCTTAAAAATGGTCATAACTTCGAAGTTCAAGCAAAGCCATGTGTAACTTTGTTAATTTGAAACGAGCTTTAAGCGACCTAGAAAAAAGAGCAGCTTCCATACAAACAAACAAACAAACAATAATAACTTTATTTAAATAGACCTGTTACAAGTACTTTCAAATCGTCAAATCTAATTAACAAACAAAAACAATTAATAATAGACATGAATACCATAATATTAAATGTATACAATAAATATACTGTACTTAAATAAATGTGACGCTACCACCGGATCGGAAAGTTGTTTCTGTACTGAGAAGAACCGGCAAGAAACTCAGCAGTTACTCTTTTCAACTGTTTCTCTTTTTTACAATCGTTGTTAGTCGTTGTTACAATATGAACTTTGAACAAGATAGCATAATTCAAAAAATAAGAAAAGAATAACACTTCTAAGTAAGTACATCGACGAGAAGCTATATAAAACAAAAATGGTTAGTGTCTTAAACGTAAGTATTAATAAATTAATTGTTGATATTACAATAGTTAATAAGACTCTGTCGGGAACAGAGAGCTTATTCCTAAGCATTCATATCCATGATATAACCTCTAGTGCTGTAATATCCCTTTTTCAGCAACTTAGCTTTAATGTGATTTTTAAATCTATGTAATGGTAGCTTACAAATTGCTTCCGGAACTTTGTTATAATAATGTACACTTTGCCCCATAAATGACCCTAAAACTTTCTGTAGTCTGAAAAATTGAAGCGCAATTTTGTCTTTATTCCTAGTATTTTTAGCATGGATATCGCTGTGTTTGGTATAAAGATTGATATTTTTTCTTACCAAGACAATACAGTTGTAAATATATTGCGAAGCTACAGTCAGAATACCAATTTCCTTAAAAAGATCCCTAAGAGAGGCCCGTAGTTCTCAGCATGCTGGATCCATTACAAATTAGGCCCCCAATAATCCTGCTAGTTTTGTATCCGAATTTGAACAATACACACGTTTCTTGAAGGTAAAATAACTCTGAAATGATGAGAGTTACTGAAAAAGTGACACACAATACAAAGACTTACAAAGTAAAGATTTTGATAAACCATTTATCAGTTTTTTTAAGTAGGTACGTAGCAAAATAGGCACTAGCCAACTAAAACCAAAAGTGCTCATTCCATTACACACTGCAGCTTTAAGCACAGTCTCGCCCGCGTCGCTGTAAACAGTGATACAATCGCGATAAAAATGCGTTTTTCGCTTTGGACCTTTTTTGCAAATCACATAGATCTTTCATTATTTGGACAAACATGGCAAATATCTCGCGTGTATTTCGCCAAGTGCGGTGCGGGCATCCAGTAATACTGGCTTAACTATTTGACACTATACTTAATGAAGAAATCAGGGTCTGAGATTTGCAGTCCGACCTTACCTAGATGTAATGTCGTACTTCCGGATTCCGGACCATTTTGTACACCCATGGTACACCCAAATCGGTCGTCAAATTATACAATAACTGAACTAAGTATGAAGAAACCAGGGTCTGAGCTTTGCGGTCCGACCTTACCTAGATGTACTGACGTACTTCTGGACCATTTTGTACACCCATGGTACACCCAATCGGTCGTCAAATTATACAATAACTGAACTGAGTGTTGTAGAATATACGTTTTAAAAGTCAGCCATTTTACCTGTTTGAACCAGAGCATAAGCGATCCCCTCTCGCTAGAAACTTCTTGAATCGTATTTTGCCAGCCACTATGGTCTGCTGGACGAAATCTCTTGTTAGAGATAACCTCGCCTTTACTTTTGTTGTTTCAAATATTGTGTGTCACGATACACATCTTCTTGTGTACGAATGAATAAATAAATAAAACAAAGTTTGAAAGTAAGAACCTTTGTTACTCTAAGAAAATGGTAAGAACGCATAACATTGGTTTTAGCAGTAGCATTATTTCGCAGTGGCTCAAAAAACTTTAAGCCAACGCCAACCTGACATGGCCGGATTAAAACAACACAAAAGCATCCAAACTTCATTCTTGTTTCTGTCTGACATGAAATGATAAACAAAACTGTTACTTTTGTGGGCGTAGCCACACATTGTTTGCAACTGATAATTCTTTGAATAAAATAGATAAGCCCTCGCAGACATACTGACATTGTACTAGATAAAAAAATAGGGCTCAACGATAAATCTCCGCTAGTTGTTTCTTTACTTTTCAAGTGCGTGAGTGGTTCATTGTTCGCGTACGATTTTTTGTAAAATTCTCGTAATTTTTCGTGTGTTTTAAGTTTCTAACATCAATAACTCTTATAAGACTTTGCGAATAAGATTATCTCATTCATAAAATGCTAAATTTGTGCTGTGAAACGTCTAAATAGAACATGTTGTTTCCGCGGTGAATCATAGAAGCATAATTTTACGAAACAGACCATAACGCGAAGTGACATGTGAAAATGTTCAAGAATATTGCTTTAACTATTTTCTTATGTGCTTACGTGCAGTGTCAGTCGAATAGTGACCTTTACAATGGAGGATACAGGGAATACACTAAAGACTACGATCCTAATACGGCCCAAAAGCGGCCGAACCCAGGGGATACAGACTACAGGACTTACGTATACAATAACAGGAGATACGGGACTGATCCCACCCGGTACAACCCATACAACCCAAATATAAACCAACCAGGAGGGTTTCCTTACAACCCCTTGCCATACAACCCTCTGAATCCGAACCCTTTGGATGATCAGTACAAATTTAATGCTGTAAGTAAAACACACTCAATATTGTTATAATTACTGTTATGCAAATGTCTCTCTCTTCATTCTATATTTATAACTTTCATTGTTTAGATAATGCCAGCAAAATAAGTACCTACTTGAGAACACTACTAGATCTAAGTTAGAAAGCTGAAAAAGCTATTTTTTTCTCTGATTTCTAGTTTATGACTAGTTTTGGTTTACAAAATGTGTTTAGTTAAAAACTATGAAAAGGTTCTATGTAGGATTACATTATATTTATGATAAATTTATTTATGAATACAGAACCGTGATCCAAACAACCCTGACGCACTATTCCCCGGTGTGCTCGGTGGATGGAGGGAAGATTTACAGGGGCGTGAACGACGGAACTCAAGGCAACTCAAGAGAGACATATTTGTCACAACCAACTATGGACAAGTACAAGGCTTTAAGGTTAGTGACTACCATTCATTGAAATGAAAGCTATGTAACTAAAAACACCCTTATTTTCCAAAAAAATGGAGGTGGGTATTATAACACAGGTGTTGTGTTATACTAGTGACAGGTGAACCAACAGAGTTGTGAGGTGGGCCTCAAGGAAGAAAGAAAGTGGGTAGCCCGAAGGCTAGATGGGCAGATAATGAACAGAATACAGCTGGTTCAAATTGGCTTTATAGGGCCAAAACCAAGGCCTCATGGAGGAGGCCTATAACCAAAAAGGATCTCCTATTTGAAGAAAATAAAAATTGAATTGTAATTGTAAAAAAACAGTTTTTAGGGAGTAGAAGATAATATTAGCTCTTTAGCGATAAAACCGCCCGCCCAAATTGTACATTTACTTGTTGGTCTACTGAGTGGTCATAGTAACACAAGCATGCACAAATGTTAGACACATGGGCAATCTACAATCTGCAATGCAACTAAAAGAGTGGTGCATTAGCAAAATTAATTTATGTTCACAATGTTTCATTCCCAAAAGTCCAGGAGCAAAACATCTTGTGCTTTATGCAGGTTATTCAGAAATCTTATTTTTCAGGTGTATTTATATGACAACCCAGATCCCAATTCTGGATACAGGCCTTGGCTGACGCCTGTAGAAAGAATCCAAGGAGAGGCATCAGTATTCCTGGGCATACCATATGCCAGACCGCCAGTATTGGAAGGGAGATTCAAGGTATCCTAGTCTTGGAGTTTTTCTACAACTTCTGCAACGTGAAAGAGCAACACAGCACATACATACTTTCACATTCATAATATTAGTAGCATTATAAATTATTACTAAACCAATTGACAAATGGTACTCTAGTATCCTAGTTTCCAATGCGGTCAGAAGCCGCAAAAGAAGCAGTTTGCCATTTCCTCTCGATGACTGTCATCGCTAGCAGTTCTTTAATTGCCGACAGTTCATGGATTCAACAGTCTTCTTAACAACATCTGAGCACTGAGTTGGGATGAAAAATGAAATGAACCATCACAAGTGACTATTTCTGCTTGACTGTTGTTGTATTTGTATGTTATTTATTATGTACTAGCGGCCGCCCGCGACTTCGTCCTCGTGGACTAAGTTGATAATCAATTAGTAATATTTCTTTGTAAATTGTAGCCTATGTGGGATTCAGATGTCTAAGCTACATTGTTGTAAAGTTTCATTAAAATCCATTCAGTAGTTTTTACGTGAAAGAGCAACACGGCACATCCACACATACAAACTTTCGCATTTATGAGATTAGTAGGAAATGCAATTATTTACATATTTTTTTTCTCAACACGCTGTTTTTAACTTTTAGCCGCCACGCCAACATCCCGGTTGGCAGTTGATGCAGGCAGTAGATTGGGGCCCAGCGTGCCCCCAACCAGTGAGAGGTACTGGAGCCACCAAGGGCATCCGAGATATGGATGAGGACTGCCTGTATCTGAACATTTTCTCACCAAATGTAAGTACTTACATGATTATAATAAAAATATATATTTTTTTTTCTTTCTAATTTAACAATGTGCTATCTAACGATAGAAACAACAAAATCAACATGGCCTACATTTGATTTCATAGTCTTTATTTTTAATTCTTATTATAGCTTAACATAAGTTTTCATTTGACATTTCAACACATTAATCATCGTCTGTTGTAACAGTTGGTATTTTTTTTTAAATTTTATCTTTGCTTACAGAAGAAAAACCTTAATTCCAATGTTATTTCGCCTAAAAAGCTTCACTCACGTCATTGTGATTTTTCTGTCATGCAATAAGCATGTCTCTATATATTGTTGTGGTTAAAAACATAATTTTTTTGGAATTCGATTTAATCATTTCCATCCAGCCATCTTTTTACTCAAATTTACTCCTGACTAATCCCATTGAAATCTACTGAACCAATTAACTCTTTAACCCTTTGATCGCTCTAAATCAACAAATTGAGCTCTCGTTGACTTGACGCTAAACCGGCCGAAGAGTCAATTAGTTGCGTCAGAACAAAGCGACCGCGGTCACGTCTCGTCCGTGCGGCTCCTATTGTAACCCTCACGCTGTCGCGGAAATCTTATTGGGGTCTTATAAGACCCCAGAAAATATTTGATTGAGAATTATGACACAGCATGAGGCCAAATGTAACATTTATTTCTGATATAAATCTCTGAAAAGTCACATACAAATTTTATAACGTTCGGAGTTTTTGTATGACATTACGTACAATACACTCCGCAAGTGTAACAATGCTGTTACAAAATTACTGTTTTGTTAAGATGCTGCAGCTGAAAAAAACTATGTTACTTTGCATTAAACTGTCTAACATTATTACAGTTGAATTGTTTTTGCTATCATTCGTACTTATTTAAAAATTTACACGTAGCCGCAGAACAATATTATTATCATTCGTCGAATTCATATTTGTTTTAGGTGGGAATTGAACCCATAATCAGATTTACTATGTGCCAAAATGACGTTGTCGTTGAAATAACCTTTTTCAATAACTTGAAATTAAACTCTATACCAAAAATTGTATAAAATACATCAGATAGCATTCTTGCTGCTAGTTTAGGGTTAAAACCACACAGCTCATTTGCAAAACGGATTGAATCGCATGTCGTCTAACGTGACGACATAGAGTTGACTTTGGTGCACTAATGCAAGCAACAATTGGACCATTTCGGCTGCGAGTAATGAAACGTTGTCGGGTTAATGAACAGGCAGGTACTCTCTCAGCATTGTATTGATAGTTTCGCAGTCAGTTCGCTGAAGAATGATTTAGAATAGGGTGTGTCGGGGACCCATTTTGGAATTGCAGATGGAAATTAGGACTATCACTGTAATATTAATATTCATATTTGTAAAGAACCAACTGTATGCCTGTGTTTGGATCCTTCGGAACGATGTAATTCCATGCAATTTGGAACTTTCTTTCATGAATGTCAGTTTCAGTTGTCATGTCAATCTAGATTTAATATTTGACGACCGGGCCACAAGCCACGCGCCACAAAACGCCCCCACCGGCATATTGACTCTAGTTTTCATACATTTCATTTTGACTCGACGCACCGTACGCAAGTTGAAGCCGGTGACCGCCAAGCGTCACACGCTACAAAATCTAGGAATGTGGCTGGTGGCGGCGTTTTGTGGCCCGCGTGCGGACGCTAAGAAGTGGGCTACTTCGCCAAGGGTCACTTGTATACATGAACATGTCTGTTTCCATTTCTTAGTCGATTTACGTAGATTTTCTTCAGAAGTGATACAATATTATTGAAATGTTTTATCACTAGAGGCAGCACGAGCCTTCGAGTAACGATAGTCTTTTCAAAGTCGTTTAAAGTATGTGAGCATTAAAGTAACAATAATAATGTACCTACATTTTAAATTCATAGACTTAGTAAATCCCAAAGGCATATAGTGTTATAACATAGACAGACATCATTATTATTCACATATCATTATCAGATGTGCTCATTCTAAACACTGGGGACGATTGTAACAAAACACATGGTTATGTATTCGACCCAAATGTTGAAGGACGCATCTCACATAGTAATTTGTTTGTTGTTGTAATAGACAATACTCATTCAATAGACTCAACGGTCATACAATACTGAAACTTTTTTTTAATAGGAGTTGAATGTTGTCCAGTTGAGTTCATACCTGTATCTAAATCATTAGGGTCTATCCATACCTACAGTCAGCATCAAAATCGTGTGGTCAAATGAAAACAATAGAAACACTGTTTTAATTAGTTCGTAATAATGTTGCTTTTTATGTCGTTCAGACATATCTGATATAGATATAGTCAATGATATTATAGTAGAACATAGGTAGATGGGTTATGTCAGTACTGATGCAGAGTCAAAAATTGTTTTGATACATGTTGCGCAATATCGTCTCAAACTGTCAATACTTTGCTCAGGGGCCTTATTACAAGCTCTTATTTAAGAACTACTTCAGAACTTAAAATTAACTGAGCTGTTATTTCGTATTATGATCTCTTAAATCAGCTCAGCGATAGTAACTATTCGTTCAACCTACTTCTGAGCTTGAAATGAACTGGAAAACGGTATTACAAGCTCTCATTTGACGTTTAAATTTGACAAGTAATGTCAGTTTTGAACATTTCTGTTAAAGTTCCCAAGAAGCAACTTTTATTGAGCTGAAATATAAAATATATTTGAATATTATTGAATAATGAGTGACAAACTAGAAATTTATTATTTATTCATGGATAGCGACGAATTCGTTCCCTGTAAGCGTGTTCACCGAAAACGCTTGCGAGATCTAGCCAACCTGTTTGAAGAGAATGAAGAACATTTTCGGCAATGATATCGGCTGAGCAAAGACTTAGTTAAAAGCCTGTGCGACGAACTGAGACCTCTTTTGAAGGAGGGAAATAATGCTACTGACCTATCAGTAGAAAACAAGGTAAGTGTAAGCTTGGTATGGTACCTATATTGTGTTAGGAATGCAACCAAACAGTAACAGCTGGTTCAACAGAACTAGGCATCGTCTGAGCTGTAATGACGCGCCCCTCCACTGCATCTACGCATACAAGCAAGCACTCTTTTGTGCGTAGATTTGGTGGAGGAGCGCGTTATTAGGCTTAGACAAACTATTTAACATGCTCAAAAAACTGAAAAAGTGTAGGCTTAAAGCTTGCGGGTGATTACCAGTAAACCAGTATAACTAAGACTACTCTCTGGCCCTACTGTTATTTGGAGTATTTTTGTGTTAATTGTCTCTTAATTTCTCAACACTAATTCAGTGTTAAAAAAAGAGACAATTAAAGAAGTACCTATTGTTAAAGAACAACCTCATTAAAATGAGTTGGGATAGACACAACTTTATAAAAGAGACGTTTAGACTGGTCTAGATTTTTTTTTCTAATAAGTGCTATTATTTCTAATTTTAGGTTCTGATTGCATTATCATTTTATGCTACTGGGAGCTACCAGCGCCCAACTGGCGATATATCTGGACATGCAGTAGCTCAACCTACAGTGTCTACAGCGATGCCATCTGTGACAAGGGCACTGAGTTCATCACAGTTCCTGAATAAATATATAAAATTCCCGCAAACAGCTCAAGAAAGGAGCGCTAACATGACATGGTAAATTTTAATAGTTGTTTTCCTTTTCGTAGAATATATTTAAGAAGTTATACTTAATTATCTTACAATTTGATGAATTGAATTCCATCTTAACCAAGACTTATATTTACAAGGTTAACGAGTTTAACTAGGGTTATGTGACTATCATGTAGAAATTATTTTCAGATTCTACAATAAATATGGAATGCCTGGGGTATTGGGATGCATTGATGGCACACATGTCGCCATTGTGCGACATGTGTGCCATCGGAACACGAGGAACGCTTTTTTTGCAGAAAGCAGTACCACTCACTTGATGTCCAATTAGTAAGTGCTTACCTACTTATTACATGCCACCAAATGAAGAACTCCCTATTACCTACTTTCATTCGCTTAGAATAGTAATAATTGCTTTGTTTGGCAGTCAGTAGAATGTTAGTATAGATAAGATTTTGCTTTATTGTCCACTCAACGCACAAAACATTCTTCACCATAGGTAAAATAATAAAACAATAAATAGATGCATAATTTATTTAATCAGATTTTCTTACTAGTAATAATATGTACTTAATACATAATTAACAACCTGGTGATGCTGTTTTAATCTGGAACAAAATAATTTCAGATTAGTAATGCAGACATGAAAATAATTAGTGTGGATGCAAGTTATGGGGGTGCAACCCATGATTCATTTATTTGAGGGAATCATCCATTGCACAACCACCTTGAAGAGCTCAACTCGGGTAACGAATCAGTGTGGTTGCTTGGTAAGCCTAAATCAAATTATTTAAATAGTAAGTTAGCAACAGTAAGAGAACATTTTTGAATGATCTTTGTAATTCCAGGTGATTCGGGCTACCTCCAACGGAAGTTCGTGATGACGCCTATCACAAATGCCACTGTAGGAAGTCATGAGGCATACTACACTGAGGTGCATGTGAGGACACGTGTCATAGTCGAGCAGACCATTGGCCTTCTAAAGGGTCGCTTTCAGTGTTTACTGGTGCATAGAGTGTTGCATTATGCTCCACAGGTTGCTGCAAGCATTGTGAATGCTTGTGTTGTCCTGCACAACATGGCTGTTGGGGCAAACATACCTGTGCCAGTTCTCACTGACGAGGAAGCTGCTTTAGAAGGCTCAATGCAAATGAATGACATGACTCACCATATCCTCTCATCGTCCAGCAACTCGGCAGCTTTGAACGAGGGGTTAGTGGCCTGGCGTGGCTTGGTCATGCGGCACACCACCTTGTGCAATTCTGGAAATTCAATATAGAAATTCAATAAATTGAATGTGTTTTATTTTTAAATGATACATTTTGAAGTCATTGACAGAGTGAAAACTTCGAGCCTTACCTTTCTAAAGATTCTGCAATTCATAGGAATATGGCATTGCGCTCCTGGTCCAACTGTGTGCGAATCTGCGCTTCCTTGATGAAACTTTTCTTCTATTTCATTTAGAGGAAGCACATTTGACGGGCCCCGTCCAGTGCGGTTGTGGGATTGCTGCACAGCTGCCACTCTTTTTTTTAACTTCACTTTATAGTCTGTCCAATACTGCAAAAACACATGTTAGTTAGTAACAATAAATCTTAATAAGATTATGTGAGTAACATACGCATACACGCACATGCTCACAGCACACACATCCATACACGCACACATGCTTTCGCACGCACAAATATGCTCCATGCCATTTAAGTATTAACCGCTGTATACATGGTTCCACTGAAAATCAGCGTTAGTGCATTATGCCTAACATATGCTGAGTGGTCACCATTTTGGTTACATGACAAACTATTGTATCTTTTTATTTCTTTGTTGTTCTACCTGTATAGTGCTTTATTGTTATGTACCAAATAAATATTTTTCTTTCTTTCTTCTTTCTAACAAAATAGATAAGTAATATACCAATAAGTAGTAACAGTCAGCACATACTGATGTGCCAGATACCTAATTCAATGAGTAATAAATGTATATCTCTCCAATCTAACTGTTAAACATCAAAAGTACTTACGGTGGACCATCCCTTGGCATCTTTGATTGCCCCTTCTCCTTGGGAGTTGAGAGAAGAGGTAATTGTCTCCCACATTATTTTCGAGTGGCCTCGTGCTTGCGCCGATTTATTAAAGCCAAGGGCGACTTCCTTGTGGGAGTTTAAAAAGTCCCACATTAACTCCAACTGCGTTAATGTAACGCGTTGGCGGCGTTTTCTCTCTTCCACTGAACTACAATAGAAAAACATTTTCAACAACATTCCTTACAAAATAAGTACCTATGTGTCTTTAATTAAGGCACTAAAAAGTAGTATTTAGAATACCTACGCCATTTTAAAACTTTTCTTGTTAATTTAAAGTAATTCAACTGTATTTTAATGAATTGCAAACAAAGTTTGAAAAATATCGAATTCTACATAAATGAAGTGTCAAGTGTCAGTTGTTCCGTTTCGTTCGGAAATATAATCTTATTTAAACTTACTAATAGGTACTACAGTTTGAAGAAAAATATTATTTTCTTGTAATTTAAACGATGATGATGCATGCTAATACTTTCTTTCATGTTAAATGATCGTCTTGAAGTCCAAAATTATCAATTAGATATAAATCGTGTGTTAAATGATACAAAAATGAAAACCGTTAACTTACCGGTAAATTTTCTCCTCTCGTTTCTAAACGTAACTCGAAGCAGTTATGAAACAGTTCAACACAGCTTTCAGCGCAGAACTAGGTTTGATAAAGTTAGCTCGTAATACGAAAAAGAAGTGAGCTCAAACAAACCGATAACACTACCGAGCCCTTATCAGTTCAGTTTAAGTAAAGCTTGTAATAAGGCCCCAGGTGCACTAAAGAACTGATTTCGGCTGCCGCTTCTTTAGCACTAGTAACCTATCTACCTCTTTTTCATCATAATATCAGAGTATATACGCACCAATCACCATCGTTTTGATGCTGGTTGTACCGCCTACACCGAATGGACGAAATTCATTGGTTAAAACTTACTACTGAACGCTTTTAGCGACGAGGCCTCCTAAATTGAACATCTGAAGATGAAGACATTGAAATAAAACAACTTTACGGATTCGCAGTCTTATATTTTCTTTCATTTTCTAACCCGACGTTTCGACTCCTTTAGAGCAGCCGTGATCACGGGATGACAAAGATGTTCTATGTCACAAAACAGTACAATTTTTTAGGAACCCTCACATAACTACCGTCATTTCCACTAACATTATTAGGAATGTTCCTATCCACGCAGTACGAACTAACCGTATCTTGAGACCTCACAGTGTTGTGCTGCCCTCTGGGATTGATCAAGCGTATAACAGGATCCCAAGCTGGTGGTAAATACCAACCATCCTCACGATTGAAATTAGGATGTTTTTAATTTCAATAGCCTCTCGCAGCATCCTTGGTAAGTAGCGATTCTCCCTAGCAAAAAAAAACCGTAAAGTTGTTTTATTTTGATGTATAGTGTTCGCGTAAATATCAGAAAACATGATGAAGACATTGTTTAATACCTAATTATTTTCTTTGTGCAATGTGGTATATCTTATCTTATTTCCAGACGGATGCAGGCTCGACCGCTCAGAGGTACCCTGTGATGGTCTACATCCACGGAGGGCAGTTCTCCTCGGGGGCGTCAAACTTGTTCCCGGCACATATGCTCGCAGCCTTCTACGATGTCGTGGTCGTCTCTATCAATTATAGGCTTGGGGCGTTGGGTAAGTTGTCCTATTAATTGTGGGGCAAGATATACACATACAGGCTTTTTAAAAAGGGGCGTTTATTCTTGATTCAGCATAGTAGGAAAATCCAATACTTAAAGTTGAAACAACAAACAAAATATAATGAAGAAAAACATTTGTAGAAAGAAATTGTGCTCAAGCTTGCGCAATCCGTGATGGTTTGACTTAGACCTAAAACTACATTTATGAATTGTTGGAGAAAATGAATTTCTTAACTATTCTTTGCCGACCAATTCAGTGTAATGGTAAAGAAATAACCTACTGTACCAGCGGTCGCGGGTTCGACCCCGGCACTGTACAAACATTTGTATACATGTACAAATTTGTTTGCATTAGTCTGTGTGCGTTTTATGTATTTACAAATAGTGTTTGAGTATGTTTTTCCGTTGTCTAGTATCCCTTAGCACAAGATTTGCTTAGCTTGGGGCTAAACGACGCTCTGTGGAATGAATGAAGTCCAATGATTAATTTACTAATTCTTTTTTGTAACTTAACAGGTTTCCTCTCAACTGCGGACGAGAACTCCCCTGGCAACTACGGTGTGCTCGACCAGGCCATGGCGCTCCGCTGGGTGCACGAGAACATCGGCGCCTTCAACGGCGACCCGGCCTCCATCACGCTGTTCGGGCCCGGCGCTGGAGCCGCCTCGGCTGGCTTGCTGGCCGTAGCACCGCAAACTAGGGATATGATCACTAGGATCATTGCACAGGTAAGAAAGAAAGAAAGAAAAAACATTTATTTATTTTTAACAGGTACTTATTTTGTAAACATATGCAAAAAAGATTACGGTAGGTACATTCTTAGATTCTAGTTACAGTGTTATTTAGCTTGCATCATACAGGATAGACTTATACTAATACAAAAGTATTTAACTTTTTTGTTTATGTAGGTACTAAAACTTTTAATAATGACATAGGCTGGTGTGTGTGTGTGTGTGTGTGTGTGTGTGTGTTTGTGATATAAAGAGTGTGTAAGTGTGTGCTTGAGAGTGTTGAGGGATGTATATGAGTACCAGGGTACGGCATTCAATTTGTCCCATTTGTGCCTTACGTTTGTCGGACTGCCTTTGAATGGTATTGTATGGAGGTAGAATGTTAAGACGTTGGCTCCTTCAACGGCGCCCCGGCCTCCATCACGCTGTTCGGGCCCGGCGCTGGAGCCGCCTCGGCTGGCTTGCTGGCCGTAGCACCGCAAACTAGGGATATGATCACTAGGATCATTGCACAGGTAAGAAAGAAAGAAAGAAAAAACATTTATTTATTTTTAACAGGTACTTATTTTGTAAACATATGCAAAAAAGATTACGGTAGGTACATTCTTAGATTCTAGTTACAGTGTTATTTAGCTTGCATCATACAGGATAGACTTATACTAATACAAAAGTATTTAACTTTTTTGTTTATGTAGGTACTAAAACTTTTAATAATGACATAGGCTGGTGTGTGTGTGTGTGTGTGTGTGTGTGTGTGTTTGTGATATAAAGAGTGTGTAAGTGTGTGCTTGAGAGTGTTGAGGGATGTATATGAGTACCAGGGTACGGCATTCAATTTGTCCCATTTGTGCCTTACGTTTGTCGGACTGCCTTTGAATGGTATTGTATGGAGGTAGAATGTTAAGACGTTGGCTCCTTCAACGGCGCCCCGGCCTCCATCACGCTGTTCGGGCCCGGCGCTGGAGCCGCCTCGGCTGGCTTGCTGGCCGTAGCACCGCAAACTAGGGATATGATCACTAGGATCATTGCACAGGTAAGAAAGAAAGAAAGAAAAAACATTTACTTATTTTTAACAGGTACTTATTTTGTAAACATATGCAAAAAAGATTACGGTAGGTACATTCTTAGATTCTAGTTACAGTGTTATTTAGCTTGCATCATACAGGATAGACTTATACTGATACAAAAGTATTTAACTTTTTTGTTTATGTAGGTACTAAAACTTTTAATAATGACATAGGCTGGTGTGTGTGTGTGTGTGTGTGTGTGTGTGTGTGTGTTTGTGATATAAAGAGTGTGTAAGTGTGTGCTTGAGAGTGTTGAGGGATGTATATGAGTACCAGGGTACGGCATTCAATTTTTACCATTTGTGCCTTACGTTTGTCGGACTGCCTTTGAATGGTATTGTATGGAGGTAGAATGTTAAGACGTTGGCTCCTTCAACGGCGCCCCGGCCTCCATCACGCTGTTCGGGCCCGGCGCTGGAGCCGCCTCGGCTGGCTTGCTGGCCGTAGCACCGCAAACTAGGGATATGATCACCAGAATCATTGCACAGGTATAAGGGAATCGTATGTTGTATATAGACAAAGGTTTTATTTACTACCCCTCAACCCTAATGTAAACGCATCGACCTTATAGCCGCAAGACGCCTGATCTTTGATTTCTTGTATGAAATTACGCGTGTCATTTACCTGACACGGGGGTCAAAGTCACTGATTGGTCAATACCCATAATGTCCAATCAGTGACGTTGTCGCTTGTCAGCTCACAAAAATGGCAGAAACTCATTAGGTGGTTGATTCTGAATTCCGACGTATTTGTCTGACCTTGTGACCATCGTCCCTCGCCTGTCATTAGGAGTTTATTGGTTGTGATCTCGATGTGTAAACGGAATTATCTCAACGCTTATATTTCAGTAAAATGACTGAGAAGGGCACTCTTTGGAGTGGCCAAACCCTGAGGTTTAGCCCTGATCTGAATCAGGGCGTCATAGATAAAAAATAGGTATTTGGAGGAGCCACGCACATGGAGGTGCATGAGTTCTAGTTGTTTTTGCTATAAACTGTATGGTGTGATAAAAGAGCTGAAGGGGTTTTTCTTCCAAAATCTTTGTATGCTATCTTAGTTGAGAGTATTTTTTCATAATCCTTATAATTTCGAATTCAGTTCACCACGTCATATAATTTTCTTCATTCCAGAGCGGTTCAGCTCTAGCGGACTGGGCCCTGATCGAAGACAAGTTCCGTGTCCAGAACACTTCGCGAGTGTTTGGAACCCTGCTCGGCTGCCCCATCGATTCCTCGTGGAAGCTGGTCAACTGTCTGCGGCAAGGACGGAGTTTTTATGAACTGGGGAATGCTGAGTTTCAGGTATGTGTCAGCTGCGGTCCGATTTGTAATATTTCCGTTAGAAGTGCACGAATTAGTCATAAGAAATTCAAAGTTTATGAAGGCAAAATCGACTTGAAAAACTTAGATACTATGGTTTTCGATTAGCTATACCTCTATTGCGATGTTATCTGCTTCTATTGTGAAAAAAAAAATCTTGTCTTCAAAACAGGTGTTACTTCTCTAAGGTTTCTCAGGCTGAACAAATACTTTCTAGCGAAATAACTGTTTGGCGTTTCCTATATGAATCTGAGAAATGCTCATACTGGGGTGGCATTCTCAATGCACACTTTGATTCCGATCGCGAATTCACCTGTCTGAGAATTTACTATGAGTGTCTTTTTTAGATGTGCAAAGTGATTCAATGAATCTCAATTAACGGAATGAGCTTAGTATTTTTCATCGATTGAATACAATTTTGCGTATGATGTCCGCAATTTCATTAGTTACTGAGTTCTGTGAATTTATAGGCTGCGGTCCGTAATACGACAAAAGTAATTTTAGCGCGCCGCAGTTCATCTAATATTACATAAACGGCCTATATACGTCCCACGGATTGTTGGAGGGGTGTAAGGTTAGTGAGCAACCTTAATGTCAGATGTTATCAAGCCGCCCTAGGGCCTCTGACTAAGCTTAACGACTGACATCTGGCGACGTCAACCAGGACCAACTGCTTAAGGTGCCTTCCGAAGCACGGAGATGCCCGAAATACACATCACTAAATTTCGGTCGGGGTGGTCACCCATCCCATTTCCGACCCGGCGTGTGTTGCTTTACAACAGCGATCGTCGCCGATCACTGGTACAACTGCGCCACGGGCACCTCAAGCTCATCTAATCTTAATTATCTCATTTTCAGCCGCAAGTAGGCTTCATCCCCTGGGGCCCAGTCCTCGAGAACAACTTCACGTTCCCGGGCGACGGCTGGTACGAGGGCTGGCAGCAAAGGGACTGGAGGTTCCTGGACGAAATGCCGGAACAGCTGCTGAAGAGGAGGCGGTTCAACCCGGCGCTGCAGTATATGACAGGGGTCACTACGCAAGAGGCTGCCTATTACATTTGTAAGTAATACATACATTTACGACATGTAGTCGAGAGATATATGAATCTGACTACGTCTACTCAGAACATCTCATGTTCTCAGTAGACGTAGTCAGATTCACACTTATTGTTGCCGTTGTGGTGAACGGAGCATTCAAAAGATTCTACCGCCGCACCGTTATGTGAAGTTACGTGCCTTGTTTTCGATGTTTTCCATCACCGAAAACCTAGCCGCATATTGTCCAATGGAATTTAATGACTCATTTCTTTTTTCTTTGCTTGCTTACTTTGTTTGATTTTATGGTCAAATGACAGATACTAAATAAAAAAACTCTTAAAAATGTGCGTACAATTTAGGCAACCTCCTCGCTCTTCCAGACAACCTTCAGTCAGAAAAACTAAAAAAGACAAATGTTAGTGCTGCAATGGTCCTTGATAAATATATTTCCTATTGCCAACAGACAACAACGACTCCCTAGCCCCAACGTTCCAGATCAGCGAGCCGTGGTTCAACCAGAAAGTTGCTGAACTAGTCCTTCGATACAACTACACACTGAACCCGCGCGGCGTGTACGAAGCCGTACGATACATGTACACATTTCATCCGCAGCCGCATAATGTTAGCGCTATCAGGGACCAGTACATACACGTGAGTATATTCCTGATTGTCAGCAAACTACAACGACTCTGATTCACAAGTATTTGCGTGCACAAGAGTGCTTCTTGGTTCCGTAGCAAATGCGAGGAGAGCCGTTGGAAGACCCTTGCTGTGCTTCAAGGATTGCGTGAAGAGAGATATGGCAGCCTTTGCCATCGATTCCACGGGTTGGGAGGGACTCGCCCAGGATAGAGATAAGTGGCGAACAAGTGTTCAGAACGGTCGCACTGTTCACGACCAGACCTGGTTTTCTATCTTGGGTGAAAAGCGCGAAAAAAGGCATCAAAATAACACTACCTTACCCAACCCAAACTTCAAATGTAGTTTGTGCGGAAGGCTATGCCGTTCGCGGATAGGCCTTTTCAGTCACAAAAAAAAGTGCTCTGTCTCCAACGTCACTGCATAAATCGTCTGAAAAAGACGCAGAGGCCATTGATGACAACGACTCTTTAGCACCTACGTTCCAGATAACAGACCTTACAGCCACTAGACTTCTGATGTTTGATTTCCTCTATAAGAATCAAGACACAGTACATACAGTAGTTGTGGCCTAGTAATATTCGGTAAATGTGGTTTAGGTAAAGTGATCATATGCCAAATAAGTCACATATGGTAAATGAGAAAAGTTGTAAAAAGACTGGGCAATAGTAAAAAGTCCAATCTGCAAAAGTAGTTTGGTAAAACGACACTTATGTCAGAAGATATTTCGGCGAGTTAAAAATATGTAAAACAATACATCTGGCAAATGAAATGCTGGTCAATAGTTTTCAGTCAAATGAAATTCGGACAAGTGACAAGCGCTACTTAGTTTGAAGTCTGATGATCGTAAATTAAAAGTAAGGACACTGTCATTTGTTTTCTTAACATTCTGCATAATTCTCCTTTCAGATGCTCTCCGACTTCCTCTACCGCGCGCCCACCGACAAAATGGTCAAAATACTCCTAGAACACAACGTCCCGGTCTACATGTACGTTCTCAACACAACCGTGGAGGCGTACAAGTGGCCCGAATGGCGTCTGTACGCGCATGATACCGAACACTTCTTCCTGGTTGGGGCACCCTTTATGGACCCGGAGTTTTTCCCGGTGAAACACAGGATAGAGAGGCAGGAGTGGACCCCGAATGATAGGAATATGAGCCATTTCTTTATGAAGGCTTATTCGGACTTCGCGAGATTTGGGTAAGTTTAGAAATAGAAAATTTATTTGCAGAACTAAGTGTTGCACAAGATCTTAAATTAAAATAGGCATAGTTTTCAACTTAGTTACCTTAGTTAGTTAACACTGTTGGTGCAATCTATGCGAAAGAGTGAAGTCATCAATTTCACAGCAGTAGACTTGTAGAAGACGAGCGGAGTCTGTCAATGCATCAGACATATATGT
Organism: Udea ferrugalis; assembly: GCA_950022985.1. Taxonomy (NCBI): domain Eukaryota; kingdom Metazoa; phylum Arthropoda; class Insecta; order Lepidoptera; family Crambidae; genus Udea; species Udea ferrugalis. The sequence goes on from OX465516.1 coordinate 2,848,862, forward strand.
CTGATCACGAAAACTACCACTTTCCGACCACTGCCGTGAGCTGTCAAGTGATAACCATACATAAACGTTATCCTATTGACCAATTAGTAATGTTGAACGCACTCGACACCGAACACTTCTTCCTGGTTGGGGCGCCCTTTATGGACCAGGAGTTCTTCCCGGTGAAACACAGGATAGAACGGCAAGAATGGACCCCGAATGATAGGAATATGAGCCATTTCTTTATGAAGGCTTATTCTGACTTCGCGAGGTTTGGGTAAGTTTAAAAATGGAAATAGAAATATTAACTTTATTTGCAAAACCAAGTGTTACACAGGATCTCAAATCAAAATAGGCACTTTCACCTAAGTTTCCTTAGTAAAGTCATCAATTTCACAGCAGTAGACTTTTAGTAATAGACGAGCGCAGTCTGTCAATGCATCAGACTTATAGGTCTGAACGCAGAAACTACTGCTCTATCAGTTCCGACCATTGTCGTGAGCTGTCAAGCGATAACCATACATAAACGTTATCCTATTGACCAATTAGTAACGTTGAACGCACTCGACACCGAACACTTCTTCCTGGTTGGGGCGCCCTTTATGGACCAGGAGTTCTTCCCGGTGCGACACAGGATAGAAAGGCAGGAGTGGACGCCGAATGATAGGAATATGAGCCATTTCTTTATGAAGGCTTATTCGGACTTCGCGAGATTTGGGTAAGTTTAAAAATGGAAATAGAAATATTAACTTTATTTGCAGAACCAAGTGTAGCACAGGATCTTAAATTAAAATAGGTGCTCTCAACTTAGTTACCTAAGTTAGTTAACACTGTTGGCGCAATCTATGTGAATGAGTGAAGTCATCAATTTCAAAAGAGCGGAGTCTGTCAATGCATCAGACTTATATGTCTGATCACGGAAACTACCACTCAATCAGTTCCGACCATTGCCGTGAGCTGTTGAGCGAGAGATAAACGCGACTGATTGGTCAATTATGCTATTGACCAAATCATTAACGTCGACCCCCGCCTCAAGTTGTTGACAGAATTCGTACAAGAAACGCAACATCATCCCTCTAGTGGCTGTGAAGTTGAAACACAAAACTGAATTTATTATTATACATGGAAAATACATCCCCTACACTATAAAAACACACCCGAAATCTGTAATTAGCCTTACCTACTATAACATATCTATAACCCTTAATTTATCTGTTAGGTCCCAGGGACTCCACACGATTTTCAAAGCTTTGTAATTTTTTGATTATATCACTTATAAGTTCATGCGTCTCAGTACCTTCCTACAATAGCTCGCTGCGTGCGGGAGCAGAAGAACGTGCATGTGCGCTTATTTATTGGTGAGTTATTAAGTTCATGGAGTCCACGGGACTCCACCAGAGCGTTTGTGTTACTTTTTCACTAATTCAATAACTTTGTATTTTTGTAGTTTTATGATACAATTTCTTTTTTTTAGGCTACAAAATTGCAAAATAATGTATTTAGCTTAACCAAATGCTGAATTAATTATAATATAATGTTATATAATGGCTAAAAGACGAAGATTCAGAGTCTGACGAAGAATCTGAACCTTTCCAAGTGCTTCAAAATAATATGCCTGCGGAATCGCTCTCCGAGTTCGAAGATAAGTGAATACCTTTGGATCTGAATCATGACAGATCATACCTTCGAGTCATAGCAATACTGTATATTTATGTCATAACTGTAAAAAGCCAGTATGCTTAGGCTGTACTAGAAAAAATTGTTGACCATTGTGTTGTCACAACTGCTGCACGTTTTTTATTCTTTATAAAAAACTAACCATTTTATTTTATTTCTATAATTTCACTATATTGTCATTTATTTATTTTATTTATTTATTTAAAAAAGGGTGGCTTGAAGGCTTACAGATTTAATCCAAACGCCAACAAGTTAAAATTAAATTACAAAGAATACAAAATTACAATTCAAAATATTAGTCAAACTTACAAGCTAGTTTATGGGTTAGTAACACAATTAAATAAAATATTACCATGTCAAACACAAACAAACAAGCAAGTCCAAATGTCAAAAATAATATGTCAAGTAAGAGAATTAAATAAGATTAATAATTAAGAAAAGAGAAGTCATTTACATAATAATAAAAACATAGCATGATACAAATATCCCAACTGGTCAGCAAATAAGTCAATGTGATCGTGCCGAGCAACTATGTCCCCAAGCAGGCATAGAACACGAGTGGTAGGCGCATGCACGGCGCGCTCGGTGCGCGTCACGGGCCGGAGCAGCAGCCGCGGCCGGCGACGCGGCGCCACCATCCCCATCGCATCCTGGGGAACCCGGGCAGGAACCAAAACTCCAATTCTTTCTAAAATTTCGGGACTATCTATTTGATTATGAATCACGGCTAAATAATGTTTTAATGACTGTAGTAGTCGTCGCAGCTCGAGCGTTTCCAGATCTACCATTCCCGATACAAATTTGGAAGGATACAAATAGGGATAAAAACCATATAATTTTTTGTAAGCCCAGCGCGAAAACTTCCGTTGCACTTTTTCTAACATTTGGATGTATTTGTTTTCATAGGGATCCCAGATGATGGCCCCATATTCCAGCTTGCTCCGAACATAGGCATTATACAAAACCTTTGCTACCGCATCACTTCCAAATTCACCCGCAGTTCTCAAAACAAAGCCAAGGAGTCTGTTCGCTGTCTTACATATTGTTGTCAAATGTTTGTGAAAATCTAATTTAGCATCTAAAATTAAGCCTAAGTCACGAATCTCGTCAACTCTTTCCATTGGAGCGTCAAATAAACTATAAGTGGTTTTTATTTGGTGACGCTTCCGGGAAAAGGTAATCATCTTGCATTTTTTATCATTGAATGGAAGATGATTTTCCTTGCTCCATTGTGACACCGCATCTATATCCCTTTGCAAGGATTTTGAATCCACTGTGTCCCTGATACCCAGACATAACTTTAAATCATCAGCAAACAAGAGACACCTGGCAGTTCTCACCTTATCCGGCAGATCGTTGATGAAGATCAGAAAAAGTGTAGGTCCAAGCGTACTGCCTTGACTCACTCCTGACCTTGTGTAGTAGTCACGCGACTCGTACCCATCCACTCGTACGAATTGTTTCCGGTTTCTAAGGTAACTCGAGAAGAAATAGAGGAGTCTTGGTGCAAAACCTAGAAGGGCTAATTTTTTTAGGAGAATATCATTATCTACCAAATCAAAAGCCTTCCGGAAATCAAAGTAGGCGGCATCAACCTGTCGCCCAGCGTCCATTTCGGAGTGCACATAGTCAACATGACTTATAAGGTTTGTCGTGGTCGAACGAGCTTTTCGGAAGCCATGCTGGCTGTTGTGCAGCAGGTTGGGTATTTGTTTGCAAATTCGATGATTCAGGATTGCCTCAAATATTTTTGCAAATACCGAGAGCACAGCAATCGGTCGAAAAGCAGAAACGTCCATTCCAGGTTCCCCCTTCGGAACCGGTGTAACTCTCGACAGCTGCCACTGGTTAGGGTACTCAGACTGGTGTACCGCTAAATTAAAATTAAAAAAAAAAGAAAATAATAAAATTAAATTAAAATTAAAAGTCATATTTATTCATAAGTAAAAAATTGAAATAAATTAAAGTTTATATTTTTTATGGTACCCAGAAGTTGGCACTACTTTTTGTTAGTAAAATTAAGAAGATAATTTTGTTTCTATTGCTAAAGACTGAAATGATTATAAATACCAAAATCTGATTCGATAGTCTGATAGAGTATTAATTGAAACACAAATAAATAACGAATTTTGTTACTATCTGTAATTATGTTGTTTTATTTGAACCAAAAAAATGTTTGGAGTCCCATGGACTCCACCAGATAAATTAAAGTATATTTAGGCACCAGATTAACTAAGGGATAACACCGTTGATTTCCTAATAAAGAAATTTTCACCTGCCAGTAACCCGACCCGGTCCCGCATCCTGGGCGTGCACTTCGAGATGGCCACAGCTGGGCAGCTGCGCTACCTGAACCTCAACACTACCTTCAACTCTACAATCCAGCTCAACTACCGGCAGACAGAGCTCGCTTTCTGGACGATGTACCTTCCTACTGTCATCGGCCGGCTTGTGCCCACATATCCGCCAATTACTGAGGTATGTTTTAAAAAAAATAAAATACAGTGGTCTTCAAGATAACCTCACTCCACCTGACGGAAAGCAGCCGTGAGGTCCAGATATGGGGTTGAAAAGCCCAGTAATGGAGAACTACTTTGCTGGTCAATCTCATTTGAAGGCCTGCATAAATGCCTTTACACACCCCTCTTAAAAAAACCCGGGAATGTAGGAAGAAGGAAACACATGCGCTGGAAGAGCGTTCCACATCTGGATAGCACGACACAGGAACGGATCATTATGTGCCTCTGATGCGAAAGAGTAACTGCTGAGTTGCTTGTCTGGTCTTATCAGTACAGTAGAAACAACCTTAAAACGCCGGTGGTAACATTATGTCAGCCGCAATGTCCACGACAAGACGACGCACAGATAATTTTCAGGCTGAGTGTACCATACATACATACATGGGGTAATTGATATTATAATAAAAAAGAGGTAGATATGTTATGTCAGTACTGATGCGAAGTCGAATATTACCCCTGGCTTACGTACGTACAAATTGACCATGTGAACAAGATAGTATGATTATTTAGTAGAGCGTAAACGAAACAGATACATGTTGCGCAATGTCCTTCTTTAGCACAAGTAAACTATCTACCTCTTTTCATTGTAATATTATTGGTAGCCCTAGAGATGTTAGTGACCCTAAGGGCTTCGGCTTGACTCTACTTTGTGGGACACCCTGTATAAGATAAAAATAAAATAACATGTTTTTTCTTACTCAGTTTTAAAACATATTACTATTGTTTTGTTTTAGTTCTGGTGGGAGCCGAAACAACCTCTCCAGATAGCGTTCTGGTCCGTTTGTAGTTTCTGTCTCCTTCTCATCGTGTTGCTGGTCGTCTGCTGTATGCTCTGGAGGAATGCTAAAAGGTTTTTAAAATGATTTCTTTATTTGAAAAGTGATACTAACATGAATAACATGCATACTGACAAAGTTATATCGTAATGTTTTTTTATACAGGGTGTTTCTTTTAAGGTGTCAAGCCGGCGCCAGCTGATAGTAGGGTACCATACCTATCGATTTAACCCCCATGTATGTTCTACGATTTTTTGTAGTTTTCGAGATAATGATGTTTTTGTTATTTTTAAAAAAATTGTGAGCACTTGGCTTTAAATAATTATAACTTTTTTTTCGTTTGACTTTTATTGGATATTTTCTTTTTATTATAATGTCTATTAATTGCAGTTTTATCATTAAAATAATCTCTGTCCTAACTTAACTACAAGATACAAAAAATTTGATTGATAGTGAAAAAAAAGTGAATCATGCAGAACATAACCAAAATTCAATCGTAAATAAATAAAACAAAAGGTATTCCATAGCTTCTTACTAATTTCAAAAACTGCGCAGCATCATAAGCTTTCATAATAATACAAGAAAACATGTCCTCTCTCAAGTCTTAAGAATCGGAAATAAGTGTAATTTTCACACTCAATCATTTTCTAGTATTTTGGCTTAATCTGTCATTTCTGAGATTTATTGTCTTCTAACGTTTAAACAAAGCTCATTTGTTAATAACACAGTCATTTTTTAACTTCCAATCATCCGAAAGTCACAACTCCTGTTGTAATTAAAATGTTGAAATTGAGGAAACCGGAACATGTTTCGAATCGATTATCGAACTGTTTTGAGTTACTATGTTCAAAATACGCGTACATAAAAAACAATAAAGATGGTCCGGTTTCCTCAATTTTATTTTGTTTATTACACCAGGAGTTGTGACTTTCGAATGATTGGAAGTTAAAAAATGACTGTTTCATTAACAAATGAGCTTTGTTTAAACGTTAGAAGACAATAAATCTCAGAAATGACAAAATTTTGCCAAAATAGTAGAAAATTATTAAGTATGAAAATTACACTTATTTCCTATTCTCAAGACTTGAGCATGGATTACAGCGAATAATGCCCCACAAAGGACATGTTTTCTTGTATTATTATGAAAGCTTATGATGCTACGCAGTTTTTGAAATTAGTAAGAAGCTATGGAATACCTTTTGTTTTTTTTTATTTACTATTGAATTTTGGTTTTGTTCTGCATGATTCTCTTTTTTTTCACTATCAATCAAAATTTTTGTATCTTGTAGTTAAGTTAGGATAGAGATTATTTTAATCATAAAACTGCAATTAATAGACATTATAATAAAAAGAAAATATCCAATAAAAGTCAAATGAAAAAAAAGTTATAATTATTGAAAGCCAAGTGCTCACATTTTTTTTGAAAATAACAAAAACATCATTATCTCGAAAACTACAAAAAATCGTAGAACATACATGGGGGTTAAATCGATAGGTATGGAAAACTTCACTTTGGGACCAGGATATGTGATACCACAAAGTACTAAAACAGTATTGTAATTGCATACAATGGGCATCTACTTCTTCTACTTCACTAATCTGCGCCTTATTGTTGTAAATAACTAACAATAAAATAATGCTAAATTGTTTTAGCTTTTCAGTCTATTTGTCCTTGAATGACATACCTACTACGTATTGATATAAAATGGGCGTGGTCCGTTTTGGTATAAAGAGTGAAAATAGCGCGCTCACACGCGTCCCGAATTGATAAATTGTATGAGCGTGAGCTACGTGAGCCCGCTATTATCACTTTTGACTCAAAACGGACCGCACTAAATTAATTATACATATAGTTTGACTATTGGCTTTGTTGATTTAAATGGAGCAGTTTTAACTAACTAAACATTAACCTTTTCTAATAGGGCTGCACCGCCGAAGTGGAAAATGGTACCTGCTGTGTAGGTGACTTTAACAATTACTAAAACTTTGAAGGTACAAGTCCGAGATGGACGGCAGAACTTACAGTGAACGCTACTGCTTTGTATGAATTACTATAAAAACTGTTCGTACGGTCATAAAAACCGAGAAAATATTGCTTGCAATATTCAATAACTTATTAAATAAATTATGCTCTGCCCCCTGTTTCGGATTTTTACCTGATTTTGCTTCTTTGTCGATTAATGTTTATTGTTTCGGTTGCATGATTGTATGGTATTGGTATAATGTGAAGATGTTTTTATTTGTTGTGTGTTGTTTTTCTAGTTTTTGTTTACAAGTAATGCTATATTTAATTAATTTAAATAATTATATGTTTATGTTACCGAAGGTCATGAAGACTTCATATATTTAATAACAGATAAGCTAATATATATATATAGTAATATATATATATATATAGATAAGTCTTACTGAAGCTGTATTTTTAACAATTTCAATATTCAAAAGATGCTTTTTTTAAAAACCCACCCCATTCGATATAGACGTATAACTTTTGAATAATATCAAACAGAGAAACGGACCGGTACTACAGCGACGACATATTCATGGTTCCCGAGAGCGTAGACCCGGGCATCGAGAACACGACCCGTTCCCGGGACAACATCTATGAATACCGGGACGTGCCGGTCAAGCGGCCGCCCACGCCGCAGACTATCAGCCGCTCGGTGAGTCCTCTTTGTTCTTGTGTAGTATCAAACAGAGAAACCGACCGGTACTACAGCGACGACATATTCATGGTTCCCGAGAGCGTTGACCCGGGCATCGAGAACACGACCCGTTCCAGGGACAACATCTATGAATACCGGGACGTGCCGGTCAAGCGGCCGCCCACGCCGCAGACTATCAGCCGCTCGGTGAGTTCTCTTTTGTTCTTATTTATTTATTTTCTTAGGATAGCTAACAGCTTACAAAAATCAACAATAGCAGCTAAAAGTAAAACTAAAAGCTATTGACAAGCCACCACATATAAAACTTAATTGATTCCTATCTAAATGAAAGAATGCAAAGTAAGCTAGTTGATACAATAGTATTGCAATTATTTAGTGGGTGAGTTTAAACAACAAACTTATTATGGTGTTGATGCTATCGTAAAATACATCAATATTTTTCTCGGCGTTGTTGACGACCATACAAGTTCTGACAAGAAAACTGTTCTGTCTATAGTTCTTATGGAATAGAAAACCTTGTATTTGGTCATTGCTATAAGCAGACTAATACTCCTAAGACTAACCATAAAAACATAAACAGCCCTTCAACAACACGTTAACTTTTATATCGCTTTGTCGCTTTCGTTTGACAACGCGAAGTTTCTGGCTCACGGCCTTAGTCAAATATTATTTCGGCAGCGATAATAGTGCAAATCAAACCTAAGCAAACGAAACGATATCCAATGATAGTGAAATAGTTTTGTGCTTAGTGAATTTTTAGGGTTCTGTGAAGTCGGCTACTACCCCAAAGGTCGCAGATTCGAGCCCCACACAGTACAAACTATTGTGTGCACGAACATGTCTGTTTGTATTGGTCTGGGTGTTTCCTACGAATATTCAGTATGTATTTACAAAAGAAAAAGTATTTAAGTATGTTAATCCGTTGTCTAGTATCCCATAAAACGGGCTGGGGCTGGATGGCGATGTGTAGAATAATATCCAGGGATATTTATTTATTTCTTGTTCCCCAGGCAAGTCAAGCGCAAACCCTGCAATCCCGGCCGGCATCGGCGGCGTCGACGGGCTCCGCGCTATCGCTGAAGGAAGGCGGAGTGTCCCGCGCGCCCGAACCGCTCCCCCGCGCACGAACTACCATCGTGCAAGGGGTCCCACAGACCACCGTTTAGGTTAGCTATAATATACAAGTCATTGTAAGGTACAGAGGCGCACACATCAACCTTTACAAAACCATCACAAAATGGGACTTATGTCAGCCGCATAAGGTGCCCCTATGTAAAGGTTGACGTGTGCGCCTCTGTACTGATAGATTCAAACTTAATGACGGCTGTGAACATCGCGCGAGTCGATGCGCAGAACACAATTTTACGTTTCCGCGCCACTCGCCATTCTGAGCCGCCATAAAGTTTGCATCGCGCTGTAGGGTTCGCATATACTTATAAAATGTCGAGGTTCACAAGAAAGAACTGACTTTAGTGTAGCTGTATTATACGGTCCACTAAGAGAAACTTATTTCCCTTTTATCCCAGTGCTGAGCAAAAGCTAATCTTGTACTGAAACTGGCGCTTTCCAATTATTTTTTAGTTGTAATATGAAAATGAAACAGAATTTTAAAAGGGAACAATTATTTCACTTACATTATACGAAGATCTCTGCATTCTAAAGACATTATCTGTATTATTTTTACGTGTTTTTTTTGGCTACTTCTAAACAAAGAGCCAGGTTTGAACCTTGAACTACGACGCTTCATATTAATTTAGTATTATACTCGTACCACCGCCACAAGCATATAATTTAGGTTTAACAAAAGCAATTCGGTCTACTTAAATATCGATTTAACGACTGAAACTTACAACTAACAAATTTTATGTGGCCATTATGTACCCATTTTATATTGTAGACTGATTTTATTTTCCGACTTATTTACTTTTTTTTTATACACAACAATTGAATAAGCTATTAATTTTTATGCTTTTGATGAATTTGTACCTTTCTTGTAATAACATTTTACAAATCAGCTTTAATGATGTAGCTACCTTAAATCATAAAAATAAAGTAACGTAGCGAAAACGTAACACGTTACATAATTTTTTTTTAGCCGCTCAGCTAAATACATTCCAGCAAGTACCTACTAATAGCACTTTAAAGAAATGAGAAATTATAAAATTGTTTTTATGAATAAGGTGGCAGCTGTTAGTTGCTACTGCCGCTCCTGTAGCTGCATAAAAGTAAAAACGAAACAGTATTGAGAACAATACAATATACACTGTATTTTATTGTGTATGAACGGTTTTTATAGGAGTAATGAATGATTTGATGATAGTAAGAATTACACTTGCAAAAGACAGCTTTTAAACCATTACCTACGCAAAGACTTTTTGAAGCGATACAATTCGCGCACCGAGATATCACCTTCAATCAACAAATATGTGCAAAAAACGTTTGTATCGCCTGCCAGACGCTGTACCGTCACAGTGTCACGCCGCGATTGCATAGTGTATGTATCGCTGGTTTGAGTAGCGCGTTTGTGTAAAGGTAGATATCCGCGATGCAGTATCGATGCTGCACCGCAACTGTATCGAACTTGCATCGCTGTCGCAGATGTAATGGGTCTGAAACGTCCGGATAAGTTTTTTGGTTAAGATACTGCTTGAAAGCACGGTTTGATAAATTTTTGTACTAAGTACTATCTACTCTATTTTAAGGCTTGCTTTTATGAATTTTATGTGCATAATGCGTGAACTGTAAGTTACCTAAGAGGTATCGAGCAATTTTTAGGTTAAGTTAATTTTAAGTGTATAGTACAATAGGAACATGCGCATGTGTCTGAAGTTAAATAAGCTCAAAATGTATCACTTGAATGTGACACAGTATGAATAACCCTCTAAATCTAAATCAGCCCCTTCCGTCCCACTGCAGGGCAAATAACCCTCTAAGTATATTGGCTAAATTATATGATATGTGCAATAATCACGAAGAGGAAGAAAAAAAGGTGATTTCACAAAGTTCACCTAGGTACTTGTGAAATCACTCAGTCATGCTGTCCGTCTTGTCAGGGATCGTAAAAGACTCTGTGCCAGATAATACTTATTAAATTGGCAGTCACCTTAGCACTACTTACTGATTCAGACAGAACATCGCTTTTAATTAAGTTTTTGCTTATACTTAATTTTGAACAACATCAACGATCTGTCGCTGTTACTTTTCTTACGTTACAATTTCGTAATACGTTCTGCCATCAAGAGCGATTTGTAATGATCCTTTGAAATAAATATAAATGTTTTCTTTCACCAGAGGAGAACCCCTCTTACATTACAACTTCACTCTCTTCCACATACTCTTTTGAAACTCTGACTGGCGAATTACCTAGACAAGACGTTCAGCAACATACACTTCAAATACGGTGACACGAGTACTACAAGAAATTTTGAATACTTCGCATGTTTATTTTTACTGTTTTAGTCGTAAGTACGTAATAGTAGATTATTAACCGAGGGGATAAAGCAGTGTCTTCTTTCGCGGGTGACGATTCAAATCGCGAGCATAACGAAGGACTCGATGTTTACTCCCGAGCGTAGCGAGGGTGTTAAAAAAAGACGAGTCCTGAGTGAAGCGAGGGATTTAAGTTCACCCAAGACAAAGACAGCTTTGTCACCGAGGAAAATACTCTACTTTTCGTACCATTTGCGAAAAAATATTTACTATTTATTTATTATAAACAACATACATAAACATACAAACTAAATTATGTCACGCAAAACTGCAGAACAATTTTGACTGCAGGATCAGTGATTCTTTAATTATACTATTTTACAATAAATATCAGGACTAAGAATTTTCAAACACACATTAAATGCCTTCTAATCACACCCTTCTTTCTATTTTATCACATTTAATACTGGCAGGTCACAAATAAAGAATTAAAACTTCTAATTCAAATTAGCGCTCGAAAGCCTCGGTAAGTATTCCAAATTTAAATCACTTTCTCTCCCTAGAGGATGAATGAAATTCAGTACAATTTTCTTTCCCTGTTTTCAACAGATTAAAAATGACTATTGTTATGTTCTCTTTTTGCGGGCTAGAATGTCACTTTTTTGAGCAAGTGGTACGAAAACTATATAAATGTTTGTGATTGTGTCCGTCCATTTTTAGTGCAATTTGTGTGTCTTCGTAAAACGTGCCTTTGTGAAAGATTTTTATAAAATAAAAGATAGTTATTTATTGTAAAAATTGTGACGACGAAACGAAAACTGCCTTGTTGTAACGAAATTAAACTACATTTACGTATGAATAGTGATTTTATTTATAACTTCAATAAAACTGTTAATATATAAGATGTAAGAATAGTTAGTACCATATATCGATGTTCTAGATTAGCTGCACTGTTTAGTGACATTAAAAATCGAAAAAAGGCTTCACAAGGGAGATTCAAAAAATGATTTTAGATCCAGCGTTTTTAAAACTGACCGAACCCCCTGTGGAATGAGGAATGTACCGATCAATTCAATTAAATTTAAATAATTCTGAAACATGGAATGAGGTTGCAATTCAATGAGAAATCCTGACTATAGTCCAACTTATATAAGAACTACATTTTGACAGCTACCAGTGTCATTAGAAATTGAACTTTATGCAATGCTAAAAGGGTTCAAGTGTTCTGCCAGTCTCAGTCGGTCAAGTCAAGCCACAGCTCATGAAACGTATTTCCATTGGATTGAAGTAGAATTTCCCATGATCCTGGCAGCTGTCAAAGTGTATTGCTTAGAAAAGTAGCACTGTAGCTATGAATGAGTTAAATAGGTTTTTAAACTTTCTTGCTGCATTTTTCACTATTTAAACACTTAATAACCGGGTTTTCTGCAACATATAAACTATGGTAAAAACGACAATTTTACCTGTATTTGCCCGTCGTTTCGGCGACAATTGCATGTGCCGTGGTCACGAGCGGACTTTATGAATCTGAATGATTATGATCTGAATGATTTGAAATATGAATGAGTTAGTTCTCGCAGCGACAGACGTGCGGCAGCCGCGCGGCAGTGAACGGCGGCGCGCAGGCCGGCCCGCACACGCGCGACGCCTCGTAGCTGCCGCGCGGCAACAATCGACCTGGCTTCTCCATCAGATCCACCACGTAGTTAGCGCGGAGCAGACCGGCTGGGTAGTTCTCTTCGTGCTCTAAGTGCTCGGCCTGTGGAAATGGAAGATTTAAGTAGGGTTTTGTTTACGGGGGAGGATGGGCCATCCGATCAAACTGGATGCGGAAGGCTCAGTAGGCCTGCACGCACCGCTATCTTTTTAGTGATACAAAACTAAACTCCTCTGTCTTTAAGAAAAAAAGTATCGTTCACTTTTCGATTACCAAAACGTTACCGGTTCGTGCTAAGCCTTCTGAACCGGGAGTAGCGCACTTTGAGAGAGGCCTGGACCGTAGTGGACTACGACAAGATAATGATTGTTTGGTATGTACTAAAAGACGGCGCCAGTTAACCCGTTTATCCTAGCACATCTGTGTTTGTTGGTGTAGGGAATCTTACCGCTCCGCTGAGTGCTTTTTTTTATGACAATTATGCCAAAGTTATTGTAACATGGTATGGTTCATAACTACATAGGCACTATTTAACTGTCGTGGATCGTACCAGTGGAAGATAGAACCACTGGAAAGTCAAGAGGGCTCAAACGTGACTATGTTGCAGGTTATGACTAGCAGGTATTATAAGCATCACATTTCATTTTACAAAATACGTAATACTTATAAAAAGCAACCATATCAAAATGTAAAAGTTATACGAAAGTAAATATCTAATTGGAGTGGCTATACGCTCTCCGACGACTCTAAGCAAACCTCAATAAGCGTCGCATTTAGTACACAACCATGCCGAAAGATGGAGTTGGCTGTACTTTGAATCGCGGTTATATTGCGTTCCACATTTTCCCTTTAGGGATGAAGCAATCATACCGATCTGCTGCTGAAAGATGAAAAGCTTTAGGTAATCAGATTCTATTTTTTGTAAACGTATCTTGCAAATGGCAGATGCGTTATTAACCAAATAAGAAATTACAAAATAATGTTTGCAGACATTAAGAATGTAAATTTTTTCCGGCATTTTTTTTAAAAAGCGATCTCTTCCAGACAACCTTCAGCTGGAGAAACTGGAAAAGTAACTTAGTCTGGTATAGGAGTCAATTGCATTAAAATTATACGTCATACAAAGGGAAAGTCAGTCAGTCTTGTATAATTTTCTTTCTTTTTTCTTTCTTAATTTATTTTGTCTGTGCATGTGTATTTTGTTGATGCAAATACGGTTTTATCTATCTAAAAACCCAAATGAATTCATTTATTTTGTCATAAAAAGGAATTCACGAACTTTTGATTAACCCTAGATCGAATTTAATGCATGCATTGAAAGATAAATAGTGAGTTAGAAATTAAAATAAATTTTCACGTAAATAAAAATGTGTTCAATTTTTCAGTAGGATGGACCAGTTGTTCTTTTTCGATGTTCAATTTTATGCAATTGACTCGTAAACAATGTTTTTTTTAAAAAAGACGTAGATAGGTTACTTGTGCTAAAAAAGTGGCACCCGAAATCAGGACTTTCGACCACCTGAGCAAAGCATTGACAGTTTGAGACAACACTGCGCAACATGTATCTATCTCGTTTACGCTCTAGTAAATAATGATGCTATCTTGTGCACACGGTCAAATTATAGGTAAGTACGCCAGAAGACAATTTCTGACTTGGCGTCAGTACTGACAACCTACGTCATTGATTGTAATATCATTGCTCATAAAGCATGACATTCCTCACCGGGTCGAGCTCGGGCACGGCTATCTCGCACCAGGCCTTGGCGCTGGCGGCGCGGTGCAGCGCGCACGGCAACCCCACGCGGTCGGCTAGCGTCTTGAACAGCAACGCCCGTTCTAGAGCGCCGCCCACACGCACCCAGCCCAGGCCCACCGCTGGGGACTCCAGCTCTGCCTGCAACACACGTTGAAACCATAAAGAACAAGAGCTGAAGAGTTCCGCACCCAGCCCAGGCCCACCGCTGGGGACTCTAGCTCCGCCTGCAACACACAGTAAAACCATGGGCGCGGTCCGTTTTGAGTCAAAAGTGCTAATAGCGCGCTCATACAATTTATCAATTCGGGACGCGTGTGGGCGCGCTTTTATCACTTTTGGCTCAAAACGCACCGCACTACATGAAGATTACGATAGTTATAGGGTTTGTTAAAATGAAAACTGAACTTTGTGATGACTTTTCCAGGACTATTAACGTGATTGTAATAACCGGGGATTTAGCGTGGTGAAGGAGGGCGAATGAAAAGGCAGGCTGACACAACGCACATCGCATTTCTCGGCATTTTTGTCAGACAGGTGCTAATGAACCGATGAAAACCGATTGCAAGGACCAATTCAGTAAAAACTATCTGGCACTAAAATAAAGTTAGTAATGTGCATTCACATTCGACCATACAGGTCATTCATAAGCTTAAATATTATCATTTTTCAAAAATACGCTCAATGCGTAGGTACAGCGTTATTAGGTACTTCTTTTATTTATTTATGATGAGGTACACCAACAGCAAAGCATATTCATATTCATATTCATATCGTTTATTTGCACCATATACATTCACAGTTATACAAGTATACATATACAACTAAAATATACATGACCCCGTAGGGGTGTAGCAAAATAAAAAGAACAAGAAGTAACATTAAAAAGATAAGCAAGGTACAAGGAACATCCTAAGAACTGCTAAGAACTAAAATAGGAGTACTAATATTATACAATTTTTTCACAATAAAAACACAATAGACTAAGGTAAGTACTAGAGCTCAATAGCAATTGAAAAAATAAAGTAACATTTTATTTAAAGAAATAAAGGAACCTTTAAAATGTAAATAATAATAAAAATATATATATATATATTAAAACTTATCTTCTAAATACTCCTTTATACTATAGTAAGCTTTCTTGAGGAGTAGTGTTATTAGGTTTTTTTCAAATTTACTACATTGGAGGGCTTTTAAATTATTGGGTAAATGATTATAAACTTTGATGGCCATGTAATAGGAACCATTCTTAAGTAGGGTGAGTCGTGGTGTAGGTAAAATTAAATCGTTTTGGCGGCGTGAGATGTAACGCGTTGGCATATCACCTATTTTCTGAAAGTACTTTTGATGATTTCTAACTAACCGACATAACTCAATAATATAGATGCAAGTTACTGTAAGGATCTTCATTTTAATGAATACAGGCCTACATGAGTCTCTAGGTGCTGTCAGTGTTATGATCCTAAGGCAGCGTTTTTGCAAAATAAAAACAGATTGTACATCGGTGGCATTGCCCCAGAGCGCAATGCCATACCTTATCCACGCACTGGCGTGGCTGTGGTATGCAATCAACGCACACTCCTCGTTCGTACTTTTACGAAGCTCCCTCAATGCGTAAGAAAATTGGCTCAGTTTGCTTACTACTGCTTCAATATGTTTTTTCCAAGTTAGTGTTGAGTCTATTATTATTCCTAAGAAAGAAAACGTATTGACTTCTTCGATCTTTTTGTTTTCGTGTATGACGCTAAGCGATAACTCTTGTCTCTGATATGGACGAAACTGCATAACTTTAGTTTTTTCTAAATTGAGTTTAAGACCTATTTCATCTAAATGAGTAGCAATTTATAAGCATAGAAAAACATACACAATAAAGTCATAGGTCTTAGATCATACAGGTATACACAACCAAGAAATACCGCTGTTGGTTTTGAACTAAATCCTACTACAAATAGACAAAATTAAAAACTATATACCTAAAACAAAAATATGATTTAAGCCAAGTTAGCACCGATAGATTGGAAGTGATTAACTAATTTACCCTTGAATTTCGATAAATAAAGTAAAGTAAGTACCATGATGTCAGCGAGATGCAAGTCGACGCTAGCCACGGAGCAGTCCCTCTCCTGGTCGAGGCCGCTCATCTGTTCCGCCACGAACTCCGCCAGCAGCGCCGCTCGCTGCTTCAGCGACGATGACACTTCTTCGCACTTGTCGCGGTACCTGCGTTTAAGTTCTGACACATTTATCCCCGAATTCACAAACGGAAATTTATTTATTCATTTATTTAAGCACACCAACAGCAAGATGAATACAAAAGTTCCACCAACATACAATGAGCTTAGTTCTTATGCTAATTACAGGTATACATAACCTTATCATAACAGTGAAGAATAAACTAAGTGAGTTACAAAAACCTAACTTAAAAAGCTAATTTATTTTATTACATAATTATTTAGAATTTTTACAAAATAATGTCACCATGAAGGTCGACATTTAAAGGCTTTACAATTTTCTTTTCGAAGGTAAAGAAATCAACGATTAGCTTCGCTCAGAAGTATTGTTGCCTCTATTCAATGCTGTTGACATTTTACGGGATAACATGAGCGTGAGCGCGTGCTTAGCGTTGATTGACGTTTGTGAATTCGAGGGTTAGACTATGCCTGACTGCTAAGTTCAAGTTTTGTCATTCAAAGGCATCTAGAAAGTTAACACGTATTTGCCTACATGGAAAAAAAACCGGTAACATCTACCTGCCACCAGAGGTCACACACAAGCACGATGCAATACAAAGCCAAGTTAACTTTCTCGATGCGTTTGATTGGCGAAACTCACACAAGGCACTAGAGAGTGTCTTGTGTGAGTTTCGTCTGTAGAGACAGACTATTGCTTTCCGAAACACGCCAAACATGCAAAGGAAGTTCAGAATCTAACAAGAAAGACACTAAGAAAAAAAATGGTTTGGTTGAAAAGAAACTGTTTACTTCACTGCGCTAAGTAAGCCAATGTTATCATGTTTGGTGTTTGGTTAAATAAGTAAATAAAATTAATAAGTTGTATTCATGAACTGTTGGGTTTATTTACGAGTAATTGAAAAGACTACTGAAAACTATTGAAACGTCAAAGTCTGACTGTTTACCTGACTTCATAGTGTGCATTCTCTATCTCGAAGTAATGTAGAGATTTCATGCTGTAAAGAAAGATTTTACATTACAGCACTGCTTAAAACCGAGACGGATAGAACCTCCAACCCTCTGCTCTGTACGGTGGACGGCCCATCACTCTACCCATTTCCGGTCAGTCTTCCTTGCTCTATTGCAAAGGAATGACATTTGGCAAGAGCGAGAAAAAAAGCGGAAATGGGGTAATGTACTGTTGACTGTAGGTACAGTCAACAGCACATCAGGTTACCCCATTTCCGTTTTGTCTCTCGCTCTTGCCAAATGACATTTCTTTGCAATAGAGCAAGGAGGACTGACCGGAAATGGGTAGCGTGATGTGCCGGCCACCGTACATATGACATGAAATTCGATTCAAGTGACACTTACGGGTCGCCAAACCAAACGCGAAGTTTGAGCAGATACGCGCGCAGGTTGTGATCGTCCGGCAGAGCTGGCATGCGCAAACGCGAGGAGCTTAGCCCCAACTTCGAGTCCGATTGATGAACTGAAATAATTCAGATAGACCTTACAATCATTCGTATAACAACTACACACAATACTATATTGGAAAAATATTACGACAGTTGCACGGTTTACCTGAATCAAAAAATTACATGCAAACTAATCATAGGTACGAGGTAAACGCAAAACAATGTGTGTCACAGAATACAAAGGCCAGTTATCAAGAAGTCCTGAGAGTTTGCCTTAAGGAGTCTAGTTTAGATTTGAATTTATAACAACGGATTGTTATCTACCTACAAATGGCGGACTTTATGTCGAGCATTATCTAGAAGTCCACAAAAGGGCTAAGTAGAAAAGTACATAGGTAAGGCGATAGGGCAATAATTCCAAAAATATTTTAATGGTTAACTACTGAAAAGGAAAGGACAACCAACGCCAATAGGGAGATCGCTCCCTAGCGATAAGACCGCCTAAATTGTACATTGGTCTTTGTAATTTAATACAACTAATAATAATAATAATAACCCCCCCAAGGGATCACCTTGTCGTGGTGGGGGGGCTTACAGGAAGGCTTGTACATCCCTAACAGACAGTTGACCATCTAACTGCACATTGTTGTTTTTAAACAACTTAATGAACGTAAATCTGCCGATGTCATCCAGGCTACCCTTCCTAACCAACGATCCCAAACCAAACCCCAACATGGAGAGAGAGAAAAAGATGTATAATTTGCGGCCGCTTCCCGGAGGCTATCGTCGGGGCACACCTGGAGCCGACGCTGGGTGTTACAGCATGCAAGCCGTCGGTGGCGAGGAGCTGAGCAGGCGGGCCCTCGCTGGGGATAAACCCGAAAGTACGACAGCCGATAATCATCACCATTCAGACCCTTCATCACCATCATCTACCCATAGTCTTTTCCAGTCACCCAGCTCATCACCTCATTCCTTTCAAGGCCTAACTACTCATACATCCCGATCATCCACCACCTCCCCAATGCTTGCAGATGTTGTGCAGAGAGCAGCTGCTCGTAAGCCTGCACCCACTGTAAGTAAAACAAGTGCGCGAAAAAGATGGACTAAAGAAATGAATATATTCATCTGGCGCACATACCTTACTGTGACAAATAACGAAACATCAATACGTGGTCACCTGGACTTACTACATCAAAAATTTACAGAAGAATTCCCCAGCATGCAGGCGTCCAAACAACGTTTAGGGGATCAACGCAGAGCAATTGTAAATAACAAAATGCTATCGGATACTATTTTGGAAGAAGTACGGAAGGAAGTAACTACCCAACTACAAAACGGACGAAATTTAGATACACGAACATACACACAAACTACGCATCTAACACAAGAAAACACAGCAGAACGAAGCAGAATGCAGTGGACGGACGAAATGAATGAAGCAAATATACGATCATATTTCCAAATTACCGAGCTAGAAACGAACAAAACTATGTACAGGCAAAGATTACGTGAGAAATTTATACAGTACTGTCCTCACCTTTCACACTTATCAGAGCAACGCATCTCGGACCAGTATAGAGTGATCATCAGAAACAATTTCTTAAGTGATAATAGGATCAAACAAATAAGAGATGAAGTAGAACAGGAGCTAAAGATGAACACAATGAACACAAGAACAAATACAGATACCGACACAAACAGTAACCTACATGTTGATTACTCTCAAAATGCTAATTCGTTCGACGAAGATCAAGACATTAACTTAGACCAAATACAAATACCCGAAAATACAGCAAATACATACACCGACACATTTACTGGACAAGCAGACATAAGTGAGATAGAAAGTAAGTTTCAAATTGTTTTTGACAAATTTAAAGATGTAGAACCTACAACTAGACCATACATACCTAAGCAAAAACCCTCACGGAAACTATACTATATTATAGAGTGCTTAAACAATGTCATATTGCCAAAACATCTGAAGGTTGACCAGGACTTTGCGACACTTCACGCAATAATTTATTCAGCAGCTTACACAGCAGCTATCTGTAATAATTCGAAAATTTATGACTCCAATAACACTAACACTCGACAAGACAAAAAACCATTCTGGCAGAAAAGATTAGAAAATAAAATTAAGAAGCTCAGATCTGACATAGGACGCCTTACTCATTACATGAAAGGAATAAGAAGCATTAATGTCATTAACACCGTAGAAGAAATAAAAACCAAATACAGCACACACGCAACACACGAAGACGAAAACACAGATTTAGAACACTTTTTAGATACACTGAAGCAAAAGTTAAACGCTGCAGCTAGCAGACTCAAAAGATATCTGTTGTGTACAGCACGAAAAAGTCAGAACACACTATTTAAATGTAACGAGAAACACTTTTATAGGAACTTGAATGCAGATCAAGCTTCAAATGCACAAAATAAAGAACCACCGCCGATAGAAGAGCTTCGCCAATTTTGGGCAGACATCTGGGAAAAACCCATCGAGCACAATAAAAATGCAAGCTGGATACATGAAACTCACCACACAACAAATACTCCAGAGATGAACTACGACCACATCCCTGTAGATACTTTTATTAAAGTCATCAAACGCACACACAATTGGAAATCACCTGGCACCGATCACATCCATAACTTCTGGTACAAAAAGCTCACTTGCACATATCCATACATACACAACCATATCAGCACATTCATACATTCACCTCATACTATGCCCGAATTCGTAACACAAGGAGTTACATACATGTTACCTAAAGACGACGAGACAACAAATCCTGCCAAGTACAGACCCATAACGTGCCTACAAACAATTTACAAAATCCTTACCGCCTGCATCAGTGAGATCATTTATAAACATCTTGATGATAATTTGATACTCACCGAAGAGCAAAAAGGATGCAGAAAAAATAGCCAGGGGTGTAAAGAGCAGTTGACCATAGACGCCATAGTTATGAGGGAAGCACTAAGAAAGAGAAAAAATATACACACCATGTTCATCGATTATCAGAAGGCGTTCGACTCAGTCCCTCACAGCTGGCTGATACATGTTTTAGATATATATAAAATACACCCAACTTTGGTAGCATTCCTGAAAACATCAATGCAGAAATGGCAAACCGTCCTTCAAATCAGGAAAGATGGAATTCCTTTAACTACAGATCCAATCTGTATACGGCGAGGAATATTCCAAGGAGATGCTTTAAGCCCTTTGTGGTTTTGTTTGGCGCTAAACCCACTGTCAACGCTGCTAAACAACGCTAATACTGGATACAAAATCACATCAAACAATAGCCAATATATGTTATCCCACCTAATGTACATGGATGACATTAAGTTGTATGGAGACTGTAAAGACAATTTATTTAAACTGGCAGATATAGCAACAAGGTTTTCAAGCGATATCCATATGAAATTCGGAATAGATAAATGTAAAATTGAATCAGTAGAACGCGGTAAAATAGAGCAAAATACATACTTACTTGACACTGGAGAAAATATAACATCGATGAATGAAGAGTCCACATATAAATATTTAGGTTTTCATCAGTCCCGCCAAATACACCAAAAACAAACCAAGATACTTTTGAAAAGTAAATTCCGACAAAGACTCAAATCCCTTCTTAAAACACAGCTTAACTCTAAGAACCTCATAAAATCTATAAATACTTACGCAATTCCAGTACTAACATACTCGTTTGGCATAATTAGTTGGTCAAAATCAGATTTGAATACATTACAGCGTGAAATTAATACAACCATGACTAAAAACAGGAAACATCACCCCAAATCGTGTATTCAGCGAAACACATTACCACGTGGCGAAGGAGGAAGAGGGCTGATTGACATTCACAATTTACACAGCAAACAGGTCGCTAGTCTCAGGCATTTCTTTTACGAAAAGGCAGAAATTTCTCAACTCCATTCTAGCATTACATCCATAGACAACAAATTGAGCACGTTGAACCTCCAAAACAAAAATTGTCAGTCTTATGAGAACTGTATAGATGATAAGACTAAAATTGACCTCTGGGCGGAAAAATCTATGCATGGAAGACATAGAGCCGATCTCAACCAACCATATGTCGATAAGGATGCGTCGAACGCTTGGTTGACACGCGGTGAACTCTTCCCTGAGACCGAAGCTTTCATGATTGCGATCCAAGATCAGATTATAGCCACCCGGAACTATCGGAAACACATAACTAAAGAATTATCCACCGATCTCTGCCGACACTGTTGCAGCGCCCCAGAAACCATCCAGCATATCACAGGAGCCTGTAAAAAACTAGCACAAACGGACTACAAGCACAGACACGACCAAGTTGCCTCTATCATCCATCAACAACTAGCACACTCACACAAATACATTCATAAAAAACTTCCATACTACAAATATTCACCAAGCACAGTGCTTGACAACAGAAAAATTAAAATATATTGGGACCGAACTATTATCACTGACAAAACCATCCATTTCAACAGACCAGACATCACCGTACACGATAAAGGCAACAAAGTCGTGTACCTAATAGACATCGCAATACCAAATACTCACAACCTACAATCCACCATATCTACTAAGATAACCAAATACCATGATCTAGCAATCGAACTGAAAAAACAATGGCAAGCGCGAACAGTATACACCGTACCCATTGTTATTTCCTCAACTGGCGTAATCCCTAAAGTACTCAACAAAAACCTGGAACTTCTTGGCATACCTAAGCTGTCATTCATCCAAAAAGCTGTTATTTTGAACACTTGCAGGATGACCAGGAAATTCCTGTCATCAGACACATCAACCCACGGAACTATTATGCTTGGCTAAGGCCCGCATAATGGCTATTAACCCACTCAGATGTGGAGAAAAAAAACTCGTATAATAATAATAATAATAAAGTTTATTTTGCAAAAAGAAATGGTACAGACAAAAATGGTACAGCGACTTCTGCACAAGGCTCGCAGGCCTGAATCGCAGTAGCCAGTGAGTGATTGATTATTAACAAAGGTATTATGCTTCGGTTCACAAATATAAACAATCTTGGGTAATTTACTTTACATTAAAATAAAAACTATAATAAAATAACAAAGTTTTCAATTTTCTTTTAAATATGAGATCACATAAGTTAGGAACTCTCCCTCTCTCTGTGTGTGTGTGTGTGTGTGTGTGTGTTTGTGTGTGTGTGTGGGTGTGTGTGTGTGTGCGTGTTTGTGTGCGTGGGAGTAAGTTTTAAGGGGTAGCATGGCACGTCATTTCGAAGATGGAATGATTTCTTCAGATTCGGAGTAGTTTAGGTCCAGCAACCAGGTTTTGACTTTCTGTTTAGCTTTATGTACAGTTAAATCTTTAATAGGACATTTTCTGTTGACGTTATTAAAGACATATGGATGAGAAAAAATAGGGAGGCGTTTTGCGAAAGTAGTGCGAACAGAAGGTAGAGGAAGTCTAAATATACGGTTTTTGGAAAGAATTTTGAAGACAGGGGAATTCTTAATTATTTTATGTTGGGCGCAGGTGACACGCCATATGTACAGCTGTCGGACACGGAGTATTTTTGCTTCTTTATAGAGCGTGTCGGTCGGGAATCTGAACGGTTTACTGAGCATTACCCTTAGAACAGCGCGCTGCGAGCGCTCTACTTCGATGAAACTGGTTTTCCCTGCGCCGCCCCAGACTCCAATGCAATAGATCAAGATAGATTGACATAGTGCAACATACACCATGGTTAGTATCTCCGGTGGAGCTGAGCGTCGTAAAGCTTTTATTACGTAAATCATTTTCCTAAGCCGAGCAGCTGTGTAACTTACTTGTTTTTTGAAAGAAACATATTCGTCCAAATGTACTCCCAAATATTTTACACTGACAGACCTCTTTATTCCTTTGCATAAACAAGATCTTGTAGGGTTTTCAATTTGGGGTGGTGAGTTATATTGATTGGAATTTTGACAAACATGTAGAGTTATTTCCGATAGATTAATAGGGGACGAAGTTTTGGTTTTGTGAAAGGCCAGGAAAGTTGTTTTATTGGTATTTAACGTGAGTAAGTTACTGTCCAGCCAGCTAGTAATGAGTTTCATGCCATTTTCAGTCATTAGTAACGCTTCGTCCCAGGTCGAGCCACTGAAAAGTACCACTGTGTCATCAGCGTAACATATGATGTTAGCATGGGGTACGGTTAGGCTTAGCATGTCATTGACGTAGATGGAAAATAAGGTAGGGCCAAGAATACTTCCCTGAGGAACACCTGTGTCCATCGGTAGAGTGTTACTAGTGGCCTCGCCTACTCTGACAGATTGGCAACGGCCGGCAAGATAGCTAGAAAACCAATTGAGTGTTGATCCTCTAACACCGAGGCATTCCATTTTCCGAATTAAAATTAATGGAGAAACGGTATCGAATGCCTTGGCTAAATCAATGAAGACTCCAATGCAGCGCTCATTTCCATCCAAAGAGGTTGATATATTTTTGACCAAGACCGAGACTGCATCTTCGGTCGAGAGGCCTTTTCTAAACCCAAATTGACTGTTGGAGATTATTTTTTTTTTCTAGATATGATACTTGGCGCTTGTTTATAACCTTTTCAAGAAGTTTTGAAAAAATGGAAAGCAGTGAAATCGGTCTGTAGTTAGTTGGATTACTTTTGTCCCCATCTTTATGAATGGGCGTGACTATGGCGTGTTTCCATCGTTGAGGGAACACACCTTGAACAATACTGAGGTTAAAAATGTGGACTAGAGGTTCTATAATTAAGTGTCGTAGTTGTTTAATAAGTCTTGGATTATAGCCATCGATACCGGGCGCACTATCATCTCTCAGGGCCATTATGAGTGAATTGATTTCATACGTGTCGGTCGGTGAGATGTAAAATGACGATGAAGGCGTACTCTGAGCAGTAAATTCAGAAGCTAATTCTGACTCGCTCTTTTGAAGTTTGTCAAGAATTTTTTCAGTGAGATTTTTGCCAGCCGACGTGAAAAAATGATTTGTAATGTTCAGTGACCTAGATGGGTCGGATGTAAGACTTGTTAAATCTGTTGCGTCATTTCTTTTGCATGGAATATTACAAATGCTTCTGATTGTGGACCATAGTTTCTTGGAATCATTTTTATTATCTGTGAGCTGATCATTTTGGTGTTTAGTTTTAATTCTATGTAGCAATTCTGTGAGAAAATTACGATATCGTTTGTAACTGGTTTGGATCATTGGGTCAAGTGGGTACTTCCTAGCCTGTTTGTGCAATTTATCGCGTGTCTTTTGGCAGCGTATTAAACCGGGGGTGATCCAAGCTTTAAGATTTCTACCCGACCGGCCAGCTCTTATCAGTTTTGTGTTTTTTACTAAAGCTGTATCAAGAATATTGGAGAAGGAAGTGGCTGCTTCATTAGTATCATTGTTTTGTAATACACAAGACCAGTTCGCCGTGGAGAGATCAGAAAGCAATCCTTGCAAGTCAATTTTACGTAGTGCTTTTTTATTTGATGGTCGAGGGGCAAGTGACGTGGAAAGCCCTGCGATGCAAATATCATGGTCCGTGATATTGCTACTGCAAACCAATCCCGTTGCTTCACTGGATGGGTTTTTTATATAAATGTGGTCGAGACAAGCTGTGTTACGTGTTGGTTCCGTTATTGCTGGTATCAATTGATGCTCAGCCATTAGGCATGTATATTCTGTAAGCCTCTCACTAGGGTTGCCGCTGAGAATGTCAATATTTGTGTCTCCCGCAAGAATAATGAATTGCATTCGTTTGTTTTCTGATAATATACTATTAAGAGACGAAAGAAATTTATCAATATTGGCAAAAGATGGAGATCGATACATTCCCAACACAAAAATTTCGTTGATAGAAATGGCTAAAAAATTGCATTCATCGCACAAAGGTTCTTGAACCGTAGGGTTCCATATGTTTTTCACGTAAGCTATAATACCACTACATTTGTTTATAATATGTTTTGTGCGATAAGCACAGTAGCCGGGTATAACGGGGACTAAAGAGCCCTCACTGAGCCAGCACTCCGTCAGGATCAACACATCAAACTCTATGTCAAGTCTATTCAAAGTAATCAGAAAATCATCAAAATTATGTTGGACGCTTCTTATGTTCAGTGTTAGGACCTTAAAATTTAAGTTGGAGGTCAAAAAAGAGGAACAGCTTTCTGGGTTCTCAAGCGTAAGGCAATTAGTATTTAAAATACGGTCTATGTCTAACTGAAGGTCAAGCATAGTTTAAATGTAAGATGTAAAAGATTTGTGCCTACGCTTGAGAGAAAGAAAGCTGTTAAAATATGAAACTTTACTGTATTTAATTGATCTGTATAATTATGTTTCGGAAATGAGACGCTGAGCTGCTGTGTGTTTGATGTTTTACGTGTTGTGTTGTTTTGTGTGTAGTGTGTTGTGTTGTTTTGTGTGTAGTGTGTTGTGTTGTTTTGTGTATAGTGTGTTTTGTTGTTTTGTGTGCAATGTGTTGTGTTGTTGTGTGTGTAGTGTGTTGTATTGTTTAGTGTAGTATGCTGTGTTATGTTGCTTTGTGTGAAATGTGATGTGTTGTGTATAAAAAAGTCTAAAAAATAAAAGTACAAAACAAAACTAAAAGCTAGGATACACTGAGAACATACAGTTTTAAGGAGAGTCACCGCAGTGATCGGCAGGTCCGATCTTGTGGTCAAGGTCATCCAGGCACTGAAGGCGGATCGCCGGTTTGTTTTCTGATTGGCGAATGTAAATGTAGCCGTTGCGAATCCAGCAAAACTGAAAGTTATGCTTCTTCGAGCGTAGTCTGGCTTCACGAAATAACAACCTGGTCTTAGTTGTGAGGCGCTCGTTAATGTAAATGGGCTTCTGTGGCCCAGGAGCCACTCCTTCAGAGGTGAGTTTCTTTTGGGATTTGCTGGCCTTGATGATTTCATCCCTCTTCACACGTCGTACCAGTTTCACCAATATAGGACGCGGTCTCGTTTTTTGATCCGACTTAGTGGGCTGCTGCCGTCTAGGTCCCGCTCGATTCACATAACTGATGTCAGCCTCCTTTAAGTCGACACCGAGTTTGTTAGTTGTATTGATGATTGTCTTGAGGAGGTCTTCATTGTTTACTTCTGGAATGCCGGCCACTTCGATCTCGTCCCTGATGGCATTTTGTTCCTGTGTTTCAAGGTCTCTCTGTGATTGAAGAATCGTGCACTTTAAAGACGTTATTTCTCGTTCCGCGGCGTCAATTTTTTTCTTAAAGTCAAACAATTTCTCGTTCAAGGTAGTGGAGATTGTAGCAACCTGAGTGCGAAGATTTACAACTTCTTTTCGCAACGCTTTAATCTCACTAACTTCCTCTCTTAGTTTTCCGATTTCACAAAATATGTCCGATAAATTCACTTCGTTCTTGTCGCAAGGACTGGTCGTTGCCTTCTGCCTACTACCTCGCGTGGTGTTGACGTTTTCTGCGACCTGGTCATCGTTGAGCTCTGAGATGGCTGGACGAGCAGGAGTAGCCGAGTTGTCCTTTTTGGATAGAGAACTTGAGCAAGAAGGGCAAAGCCACTTATCTTTTTGTTTTTGCGAAACTTTTTTCCAGTCTTCTTTTTTCATTTTTAGGCACGTTAAGTCATAAGACTTTTTACACTTTGTACAATCCATGGATTCGGAGTTAGGAATAGTATTCCTACAAATGGTGCAAGACTTCGTCATAATTCGTTTTGTTCCTGTGGCGCGTGGGGTCAATGACACAGCGCGGGATAGCGAAGATTACGACGCGCGAAGCGTGTGGCGGCCGTTTAAATATTTTTAAAATGTAATTCCTGATAACTTTGGTATTTGTTAATGGATTTCAGTTCAGTTTTCACTGGTAGCGAGATCATTGAAAGATCTACAATTCAATATATGATTTCCTACAACACGTTCACTTTTACTAACAAAATTTAAAATAAAAGCGGCAGCAAAATTAAACGTGCCTATTGCGAACCGAGGCGCGGGCGTCACTCTGTAACTGTTAAAGCTTAACTGTAATGTTTTTGTGCAATAAAGAATATCTATCTATCTATCTATCTAACCAACTGAAATCATTCCTGTTTGCACCTCAATCTCGCAACCCTCGTAGTGTTCATTGTCACTGCCCTGCGGTAAACGGGTCGGAAGATGACCGTCGGTCCTTCGAGCCGGATAAAATACAACAACAACTTACAAGCAAGTTAGCAACTTACAAGGCGATCTAATGTCCAGCCCAGAGGCGACGTCGAAGGGCGGCTGGTGGAACATGCATATGAAGACGGGCTCCTTGTGTGGAGGCTTCTGATCCAGAACCTCCTGGAGCGTGGGGAACGACTCCCCTAGACGCTTCTGCACGTAGAATCCTTCCTGTAAGACATTGATGGAATCGTCATGTTGTATCATTTTGCTTCACAAAAGCAATTGTTTACAGAAACAGTAGGTTACACGTGGAGGTTTTAATGGGTCGTTTACCACCATATCATTAGACACCAAACAATGCAGAGCTCAATTATGGTGAGGGCAATTTGAGTAAAAATGTTTTATTTTTAATTCAAGTACACAGAAGTTCGTCACATGTTTGTCTTGACAGGGTCAAAGGCAGGATATCTCGTTTCCTATCTCCGTGTGCCTAAGTAATGTAAAGACTACTTTTCAAACCAGTTTCAATCGAGTTGAGCATGAATGGCGTTGTACCATTTGTTAAGACAGTTTTTGACATCATTAATGATATCTTAACCTGGGTAAAATCGTTGATATCCAAGCGTCCAGTGTAGGCGAGCTTGGCCGAGGGGTGGTGGCTGAAGACCGCTTCCAGCGCCGGCTCCCACGCGCCCACCACGTAGCGGGCTAGCTTGTTGCTCACCATGCTGCCAACATAACAGTTGTGGTTAGGTATAGCTAAGAGTAATAAAAAGTTATCGTAATACTATACTACAATGACCGATTCGCATGTCGTTTGAAGCGTTTCTAAAATCAAGGACAAGGGAAACATTATTTTAATTCTTTAGGTATAAGATTGCTGTTCTTAAAAGATTTAGACCTATTTGACCGTTCTGTACGCACACATCATTGCGGGGCAACATTATTGCCGGTTTCTTCTCGGTAGAATCAACACCTCCGAACCGGTGGTAGAATCACATTATTACTTTTTAATTTTTATGTTGTGACTTGTCATAAGTGCTTTTTAATAAGTTCACATGAATAAATACTATTTTTACTTTACTTTTACTTTTATTTACTATTGATTGATCAAAAGGACACTGATTCGGAATTGGGTTTAAGAGGTAATCTACGAGCAAATCAGTTTACGTCAATTTAGACGTATTAGTCTGATACGTTGACAGACTGCTCATCTGTTATCATGAGTCTAGTTGCGGTAAGATCGATTGGAAGTCGAGAGCTATCACCTAATAGTGAAATAGTTTGTATCTCAGGTGAGAGGTGTTTCGCAGTAGAGAACCCATTTCAGCAACTAGGTAAGTACGAGTAGTACTCACTTCTACTGGATAATACTTTTGTTGAAATAGAAATAGAAAATTTATTTGCAAAACCAAGCAACTGTTACAGTGTTACAAGTGTTGATCGGATAAAGATTTAAGAAAACGTGCTACTAACTAGTGTATAGTTCCTAATTCCAAGTAAGCGTCAGCCCCTTCGTCGGTGACGCTGCACGCGATCAGAGTGCACAGCGCCGTGCGGAGGCCGATGTGCTCGATGCGCAGATTGTTCGACACCACCTTCAACGACATTAGGATATACAAATATTTAAAAAAATCCCTGGACATTATTCCACACAGCGCCATCTAGCCCCAAGATGAGCTTATTAAAGCCAGTTTTAATGGGATACCAGACAACGGGATTTTTTTTTGTAAAAAAAGTATGTAAATACCTCTTTAAAATACATAGGAAACACCCAGACCAATACAAACAGACATGTTCATGCACACAAAATGTTTGTACTGTGCGGGTATCGAACCCGCGACCTTTGGTGTAGTAGCCGATAGTAGCAGGCAGACATATAGGGCAGAAGGGTCTGGTATGGAGGCCTACGAAAGCATAGTTTAAGTTCGATAGAAACATTATACGTTTTTAGGTGTACGTTGCTTCATTGCTGTTGTACCTAAAACTCACACCAGGTCGGGTATGGAAAGGATGACCACCCCAACCGAAGTTAAGAAATGAAGATTTCGGACAGACTGACGCCGGTATGTTAAATCAGTCGTTAAGCCTAGAGGTCTTATAGCAACTTTAATTTTGTTTTGTCTTAGTAACCATACCCTTATGAACGTTTCATAAAAGTGCTATAAGTACCTCTTCTCCTTTTCGCGAAGTGAATAATTCCTTTGCCATATCATCAGCCATCAACCCGCTAAGAACCGTGCATGTCATGATTTTAAGGTTTATATCGATTCGCTGTAAAACAAAAGAAAGTTCCATTTATTTATATTATTGGCATACACAACAGTTGACAATCGATAAATTTATACAGGGTTACAGGTTAAGTCGACCCGTTTTCGAGATATTCTAATTCAATTGGGTCCTACAAAAAAACCCAGACTTTCGGCAATCAGCTCAGACGTGCTCAAATGTCAGCCAAAACTGTACCTATACAAATTTGAATTTGAAATTATGCAAATAAGTATCTGAATCTGAATCTATAAAAACGGAACACGCCGTTGTGGACGATTAAAACACGAAAAAATAGTTAAGACAATGTAGATAAAAGCTGGCCTCAACAGTAGAGGTCACTATTACTAGGAAGACGTCCAAGAAAAACGTCTTCGCTGATCCATAAAGAAAACACTGTACCTAATAAACAAACCTGCATAATGTTGAGCAGTTCCTGCATAAACTCAGGGTTGAGCATGGCCTTGGTGCTGACGTGGTAGTTCTGCAGATTGATGTAGCACTGCACCGCTAGGCGTTGGGCTTCTATCGGCGTATCTTTGACTGAAATTTAAAATCCAACAGGCTAATTGAAATTAACTTGAAGTAATACTAGCAAGTCTCTGAAACAAACATCAAATGCGCGTAAATATGCAGTCAGTATGTGCATTCATGACGGGGCAGTCAGGGACACACTGATTTGCTGTCGCCATGGCGAATGAAAGACACAGAACCACATCGAGTTTTGAACAAAAATTGGTTGGCCTACCAACGCTATTCGGGTTGCTGTCCTCGGAATGAGGCGCTTTTGAGGTAAGTGGCTAGTCAAAGCTATTCACTATCCGATCATGACTGCGTAAATGCGACTCTATTTAATATTACAAGCGAAAGTCGTGGGGCAATGCAATAACACACCATGTGTTAGACATTTAATTTTATACTAGGTACCCAAAAAATACTTACGTACTTACTTTGCTAACTTACTTACAAGGGTTCCTGTTGTTAATTATGGGAACAATCAAACTCCAAAACTTCAAATTAAACTATAAACAAATACAAACATTTCTTGTTGATGTTCCTCAAAGAAGCAAAAGTCTTCGGCTCAACGAGGCTGAATGCGGCCTTCGGGATGATGCGACAGAGCTCCGCGAGAGCTCGCAGGGAGTTCATACGGATGTAGAACCAGACCGCGGCATCGTCACCGAGTATTGCTGCGGGAGTGACAAGTAAACAAACAACATTATAACAACAATTGTAATAACATCATCATCAGCTTATTGCAGTCCGGTGCTGGACGTAATCTTATGCCGGGGTAGATACGCCAAAAGCCCGCTCCCCTGCTTTCGCCATCTACCGCCAATCAGGTCATCAACAAATAGGATAGCCCACTGCCATTTCAGTTTGCTACAATGTTGAAGTATGTCAGCCGCTCTGGTCTTCTGCCGGATAATCTCATTCTGTACTTTGTCCCTCAGCAACATCCAGAGCATCTCTTGCCATAGCTCTCTGAGTGACATTGCGTGAATGTAGGTATTTATTGCAATTATTATAGGTATATGCGATAATATGAGTTATTATTCTTCGGGTTAAGAATATGGTCACAAGAATAGGTAAGTACTGCCCTGTGGCTGGCCACGCAGAAAGGTAGCTTTTTGGTTGACTGATCATTGGAGTCCTTCCTCTTCAGAATCTTACCACAAAGAGCTTCAATGATGTTGGTGTCTGACATCCTGACGGCTGCGGGAAGCAGTTTGGTCATGTTGGCGACGCCCATCGCCGCGTCTGCGAGCAGTTCCACGTTGGAGCTCAGCAGTTGATGGCAGAACACCAGGTCCGTGCCAGTTTGATACAACGCCTACAATAGGAACCAAATGTTACGATTCACCTGTACTGGAAAAATATTATCAAGAGCATAAGCGCCTTTAAGTAAAGTGCCTTCCAAACGCTGCAGTGTTCAAAATGGAGTAAATACCTAATCCAATATTTAAAAAGAGGTAATCTTAAGCCTGCTGCGCCCAGAACTGTATTTAGTAAACAACCAATCATTTATCCTCATTATGGCATATAACTGGCCCCTAGTGCCTGGCGCTTCGGGGTCACTAAGAGTGCACACGGTGGGGTCTGTGTGCCTCCATTGCAATTGGCAAAAGCTTTACGTAACCGAAGAAGGTAATTCTAAACAAATCTATTGCATCAAAACCTACATCTCTCCCATTAGACGTGAACGACATCTTGGTCAGCACCGCCAGGCAGTGCGGCTTCATCGCCGGCAGCGCCATCTCGAGGTAGGCCAGCAGCCTCAAGATGCATCCAGACTGGTACAGGTGTGCAGCATTCTCTTCTGTCTCGACGTAGTTGCGGAGTACGCCCAAGACTTGGGTGTGGACGTCGCGGAACTCATACGACTGGGAGGAAAATTATTTGGAAATACTTAGGTGTTGTTATGATAAAGGGGAAGGTGTTCGATCAGGTTTGCCACTTTTAATCAAAATTATTGGCATATCCGAAAATTACATAAAGTATTTGGTCGTTTAAATTGCAAATCACTACATTTTTGACAGTTGGATATAATTAGGAATAATAAAATATCAAAGAAATTAATAACGTGATGTTTTCTCTTCAAACATACCACAGTGCCTGAAGACGAAGGTATATAATCAGTGTGTGTTACCAGTGATGACTTATGGATCGGAAACGTGGTCTCTCACTATGGGCCTCATAAGAAGGCTCAAGGTCACTCAACGTGCTATGGAAAGGGCAATGCTCGGCGTCTCGCTACGAGATCGAATCAGGAATGAGGAGATTCGTAGAAGGACTGGAGTCGCCGACGTGGCCCAGCGGGTAAGCAGGTTGAAGTGGCAGTGGGCGGGGCACATAGCGCGTAGAACTGATGGCCGCTGGGGCCGAAAGGTTCTGGACTGGAGACCATTCGAGGCCAAGCGCGGAGTGGGGCGCCCACCCGCAAGGTGGACCGACGACCTGATAAAAGTCGCGGGATCCCGGTGGATGCAGGCCGCACGCAACCGGGCGCTCTGGAAATCAATGGGGGAGGCCTATGTTCAGCAGTGGACTTCTTGCGGCTGATAATGATGAAAGAAATTAATGATCACCTCCAAAATATCACAAAGGTCCAGCACCCCCGTAGAAGCTCTAAAGGTCCTCTGAACCACCTGGTCCTTGTACCGGCAAATCAGCTGGTCGACGGTCCTGAGAGCCGCGTGCTGGATCGCCAGATACTTGCTCTGCATCAGCGCCAGGAGGGAAGGCCAGCTGAACTGCTGGTTCTTGGTGACTTCAGAAGCGCAGACTGGGTCGTCCAAGAGGTTGCTTAATGTCTTTGAAAATTGGGTTTTTACTTTAAGAACTCATTCACATTGGGTCGCAAGCAGCTGCGACTGTAGTCGCGCGGTTCACAGGTGGCTAACTTACTTCCATACTTAAAAAAGCAGCGTGGCGGCAGCCGCGCGACTTGTGATGCACTCTAATCTAAACAAGTCGCGAAACTGTTTTTGTAATGTGAAGGCATCCGCTGCTGTCGTGTGGCTGCCCCGCTGCAGACGCGCTGCAGCCGCACTGCTTGCGACCTAATATGAATGAGCTCTAAAAAGGCTCGTTCTACATACGGAAAAAAAAATTGAACCTATCTCTACCCCGAATTCACAGACGCAAATCAAACTTGAGCATCCCCCACAGGTATAGCTGTCACCTAGTTCTTAAGAAATTTTACAAGATGGCATGAGTATGACGGCGAACTCAAAATTGATTTACGTCAACGGAGCCAAGTACCTAAGTATTAAGTTTCAGACATGGTATCAAAAGATAGGAAAACCGGAAAAAGTCATTCGGTCCTGGCATCAGGCGGGACTCGAACCCGCGTCTTTCGCAAGCCGCGTTTAGTAAGGTTGTTTAGTAAGATGATAATGCATTATCCCTAATGCTAAAAATAAAAATAACCTAATAGATATTAATTTTAGACGAAAAAGATGACACGTTTACATATATTTTTTTTACCCGTTGTAATACATTACGTACTTTCCGCTGCTTGGGGGGAAGGCAGCGGAGGAGTGTGGGACTCACCCACCCCAGAGGGGGGTGGGAGTACCCACTAAAACACCAGGGCGGCCTTCTTCTGCGCGTGACCAGGGTTTCCCGAGAACTCTCCTGAGGAGCCACTCTACCGGTGAAACCCTAGCGCGCTGTGCCGGCAGTCCGGCTCACTTCGAGGGAAGTGGTGCCTCCCCTCTTACTATCGTCCGCCGTGTACGGCAGTGCGAGGCCACCCCACACTGCCGTCCTCCTCGGGGTCACTTGTGCAATGGAAGCACACAGCCCTCGTCGTGTGCTTTCCGAGCGACCCCAAGGGTCCCCTTCAGTCGCCTCTTACGACAGGTGGACCTTGGCTGCATTCTTAAGCCCCAGACCACAGGGCGAATGACACCTTTACCTGCAGGCAATTCTTCTGAACATCGGGGTCTAGACTGTTCTTCATCCTCGAGAACAGGCTACTCAGTATGTTGGCAGAGACTAGCTGTTCACATCCGAGAGGCTCTCTAGTCAACTCAGACAGAACTAAGGAAGCAAATTCTAGCACAAACACGTCTTCCATCTGTAAATAACGTTTAGTAACCTGTACGTTTCATAGCAAAAAAAAGTGCTCATATATTAGATCTCCTCTGCCTGGTTGAAATACCTACCATTATCCACTGAGATAGGTATTACATTCACTTCGGCCTACTCCACTATTATATCTACAAGCCGAAAAATAGTTTCTTAGTATAGAGTTGCTCTATTTATTCGATATTCATGCATCTTTAATTAATTCTCACAGCAAGTTCTTTCCTCTGCTGGACAACCGTCTGTCTATAGGTAGCAACTGGGTATCAACTTTATATACCTACCTGTTAAGTTGCATCCTACAAGCATAGCTTACCTTTCACCACCTCTCTCATCCCATTAATATTCAGTGCATGTGTACCTTGACCAGCATGAACGCGATTTTCCTCAGATTCTGGGAGTTGACGAGCACCTGTTCTGGCCCTCTCGGCAGCTGGCAAAGCTGCGCCAGTGCTTTCAGAGAAAACCTCTTGATGTTCAGCTCTGCATGCTCTACGTGAGGTAGGATAAACCGAATAGCATCCAGATTGAAAAGGACCATGCGATTGTACATGTCCTGTGCTGAAAACTTCGTAATTGCTCGAAGAGTCTGTTGAATATGTCAAAAGAGGTAAAGATCTACATGATTAAACTCTCATGAAACAGTAGGAGTCGTGGGAGGAGTCCATTACCTGGCATAGTATCTCAGGTTCAGCCGACTCCAAGAGTAAAATAGAAGTGTGAGCGCTTTCTGGCGTTATATTATATGGATGGAAGGTCAGGTCTTTCTTATCAGCAGAGCGATTCTCCCTATCTTTTTGAAGTGGTTTAGCCATCGTTATTTGTATTTGAAACCGCTAAAACTTTAATCAAAGCAGTTTCCTCCAGGCGCGTTTTGAATACGTCATCAATGAAACTTCAGATGTTGAAGCATTTCAATTTGTCACAAATGTGTAGACACGTAGGTAGTCACAATTTGACTAAGGAGGAAGAAATCAAAGGTCCAAAAAGTAAATTAAAATTTAAACGGTCTTCGAATATGATCCATATCAGGTAAAATCAGCTATTAATAATTTTAATTAGGTAATTTTATTTTAATCTACCATTTTTCCCAATGCGCAGAATCGAAGACATCGGCAATTCCTATTTCAAATAAAATTACCAAAGTATGTTGTGACTTGTGACGTTTTAAAACTGTCATGAAAGTCATGAAGTCATGCCGTATTTTATAGAATAGATTTACTTTTATGAAATATGTATAGGAGAAATATATTCGTCCGTTCTGTCGGAGGATGCGCGCGGAGGTTCAGGGCTCTTCAAGAAATCTGGATACTGCCATGGTGGGGAAGTGGGGGGCTGTCTTCGGGTCCTCTATGGGCTTTGGACTCACTAGTGCTGGTAGTTAAACTGTGTTCTACTTGCGTCATGGCTGTTGTGAGAGTTTTGATACCGCCAGCTATGAAGAGCTTACATGGGGAGACAGTGTTGGTGAGTTGCGTTGGAGTGCCTCAGGTTTTTGAGATCGTTCACTTTGTACAATATTTACCCTTATTATTATTATTCAGATCACAGGCGCCGGCAATGGGCTGGGCCGCGAGCTAGCCCTTCAGTTTGCAGACCTTGGCGCCACAGTAATATGTTGGGACAGCGACGCAAGGCGAAACAACGCAGTCATCGACGAAATACGTAGCAAGGATGGTGATGTAAGCTGTGTCCGTACTAGCAATTTTTTTTGAGTTCTTTGAGATGATTCAGATTCAATTCCTGTGTTTCTTTTTCAGTGTTTCGGGTTCACAGTAGACATAACTGCGAGGGAGCAAGTGGCATCACTCGCGGCGCGCATGCGTAGACAGCTGACCGAAGTTTCCATGGTCATCAGCAACGCGGGCGCTTTCAGTGGTGCCCCCTTCAGCCACTTGCGACCCGAGTCTATTGCGAAGACCATTGAAGTCAATCTGCTGGCTCATTTCTGGGTAGGTTACATTTATTCTTCTAAAATGATAGGTCATGGTAGTTCGCGACACTAGGTATACAAAGTCAAAATTAAACTATGTGCATCAAAAACCGACGAGTAGGTACGTAAATATCTTGTTTCGATGCGTAAGTATCCTTAAATCTAGAAGCAGTGAGTATGTTATGTCTGATTAAGATAATGTGCGGCATGACAGGCTACCCATTTCCGCTTAATCCTTGTTCTATTGCAAGCTATTGACTGTACTTTCTCAAATCATCGAAATTTCTCTATCTGTCTTTTCTTGTCTTTGCAGATAATCCAAGCGTTTTTGCCGGGCATGATCGACAGGCGGCATGGACACATTATTGCAATCAACTCGACCGCTGGTTTAATGCCCTTTGCGGACATGATCCCGTATTGCGCTGCAAAGTTTGGACTTAGAGGTAGACAAAAAACAACATTTAACTATAGGGCTAGAGATTCAATCTCTGGTGCTATTTCTTATAGCTGCCCGTTATTAGTCTGCTCTCTTTTCCGCACTCCAACTGAATTATTAGATCTTTCACACCTGGCTGCCTAGATAGGTATTTTTTGATATAGTTAACGTATTCAAATTAGCTTTGTGGTCTTACAGGTTTAATGGATTCAATCACAGAAGAGTTAAGACTGGACACATGGACTAAGAACATCCACATAACGTCAGTGTACCTAGCAACAGTTTCTACAGGGTTGTATCCGCCGCCTACGCATCGGTTCACCTCACTGTACTCCGAGATCACTGCTAAAGATGCAGCTGGAATTATTATCCGAGGTAATTTCAAATTTGGCTTGTAGTTATCTGCTATGTTTGGTAAATATTTGAACGGAGGGATATGTGGAATGTGGGTAGTTGATGCAAGCAGGGTTTCCACGTTTACTGCCCTTTCAATTTATGGGTTTCGTATCGGACCGCTCTGCACTGCAGTGCCGAAGCGGTGCGTAACGCGTTTGCCGTATGGCGGTGTTGGTACCACGAACGCTCGACAGCAGGACTGTTGCCGCACCGTGCTCCTTGTATGAAAACGAACGACTGTCGGCTACGAAACGCATAAATTCAAAGCGCCCTAAGGTACAATTCCAAGACGGCAAACTGCAAGCGACATTACTGGTTTATTAATATGAATTTCTATGAAAGTGATTCCAAGCACAAGCTTGTAGTTTGGGGTCTGCGGTCCTTATTGGTTATATACCGTTATTGGCCTCTGAGCCCAGAGCCAAAAGTCCCCGCATAATCTCTGCTGTTTACACAAGGTTCACACTTAATTTTTTTTCTTTAGAGCGAAAATATATTCACATTAATTTTGTTGCAGGAATCCGCAAGAATCACAAGAGCATAAGCATACCTTCGTTCATGAGATGCCTCATCGAACTGAACAACCTTATGCCGTACCGCATAAGGATCATTTTCACAGACTTCTTCAACTTCGGCCACAGAGCCTGGTTTTGCTCCTGTTAATTACGACTTGAAGGGCAGATAGGTATCTTATGAAAAGTTTACAATATTTGTTTAAAGTTAAAACTTTAAGTAGGAATTATTTTAATAAATTACCTTAGTTATTATTCTTTGTTTTTAATTTATATTTCGGTTTGTAGTAGTTTTACGCCATTTTGTTAGGGTTTTTACAAATATGAATGAATAGCTAAAAAACTTGTGCAATTGTTTATTACTTTCATTAAATCTTTCTTTCGACATCACGAAGCTTTGATAATTCGATAAATACTTAAAAATATTTAATCATTTGGAACAGCATTAAGGATGTCATATTTTACATTTATGCACATTTATAGTAAAGCTATCTACAGTCTGTCCGCACCTTTCACACATGATGATTTTCTGGTGCTCCATCGCATGCCTATCTCTCGTTGCTTCATCAGCAAACCGTTCAGAGCATACACCACACTCGTGTTCCTTCAGCCTCTGATGCTGTAGTGAGTGACGTTGCAGGGAGGTAGCGGTTGAGAAACTTTTTCCACACGATTCGCAAAGATGCTTTGTGGGGTTGACTTTTAAAGTTTGTGTATGTTTTTGTACATGTAAGTAAGTTTCTTTACGATCATCCGATGTGAAGCTGCAAACTTTGCATCTGAAAATTACAAATTCTGCTGAAAATCTAATTTTATTTAGGTAGTTACTAAAAGACGTAATAAGAGAAATCCAATGACGCCAATCTGTGTTTTTATCTTACTGTTCCGAGGACATTTTCATATAAATACCTATTTTTAGATTTTATTTTCATGATGGTAAATGACAATGAAAGTAGTTTAGCCCACAGTCCATATGCGACGTGGCTAAGCTTGAAGAGGCCAAATAGAGAAGCTGATGAAAACTGTGGCTTTTAGCAGAATTTGAAATATTCTGCTAAAAATCTCATTTAGGTTGGGTAGGTAGTTACTAACAGACGTAATACGAGAAATCAAATGACGCCAATCTGTGTTTTTATCTAACGGTTCCAAAGACATTTTCATATAAATACCAATTTTTAGACTTTGTTTTCGCGATGGTAAATGACAATGAAAGTAGTTTCGCCCGCAGTCCACACCGAAATTCGACGCGACGTGGCAAAGCCTGAAGAGGCTGTAGTAAAGAAGCTGATGTAAGCCACGGCTTACATGCCGAGATTTAAAATTATCTGGTCACTGAAGACACAATTAACTGTGCTAACTACCAAAGTCGCGAGAGTAATATTAAGCTATCCTTGAGCCTCCCGACATTTGAAAGAAATCGGGCCAAAGCCAAGGCTCATGGGTGTGTCCATAGGGGTGCTCATTGCCACCTCATTTGAGTTTCAGTGTAAACTGACCTTGAATAAAAAATTAAAATAGACGCTCAATCAAACCCATTAAAACATTTGTTTGCAAATAATATGGCACAGTAGTAATTAACTATAGTGTTAACCTTTTGCTTCCATAATTAACAGCTTACCTATATAACAAGTTATCTAACTTGTTATGTTCTTCCTTTTTATGCTTGGACAGAGCTTCAGCACCGACAAATTTATGGCTGCAGATATCACAGACTCTCTCTTCAGCTTTCAAGATATGCTTTTTAGCATGCTGGTACAGGTGGAACCGTTCTTTGAACGTTTCACCACATTGCTTGCAGCGATAACTGCACCCTAGAACTGCCCCATAGTCTACAATGCACACCTTATGGTGCTCACTCAGCTTGTCTTTACTTTGGAATTGTTTTCCACAGTTACAAGTAAATGGTGATGAAGAATTGTGAGTTAAAGAATGCTGCTGCATTTGTTGTTTTGAATTAAATCGTAAATTACAATAAATGCATGTTCGGGATGCATTGTCACATACACTTAAATGTTGGGTTAGCCTATGAATACTATCAAATTTTAAGTTACAAGCAAAACATGTGAACTCATTTTTATCAAAAGCTTTCAGTTGTACTGGTTTCATTGTTTGGTTAATATTTGGTAGAACAGTTTTGGCTTTAGGTTCTATTTTCTTCAAAATTATTTCTTTTACAATTTCTATATCTGAATCCAAAACATCAATCTCCATATTTATATCAGAACCATTGCTACTATCGGTTTTCAGTTTCTGAGGTGTAGAAATTTTAGTCAGCTTATTATTTACAGAGTTCTCATTTCTGTCTAATAAATTAACTATAGATGGTATATCCTCTTTACCCAAGTTGTTGAGGTATTCTTCTATGTTTGCAGTGTTATTCAGGAATTCTAAAAGTGAATCCGAGTTATATTCGGAGTCCGGTAGAGGCTGTATTGGAGTTTTTGTTTCTGAAGACTTTTTAGCTTTTTCTAGTAACGCTGACTCGAGCCAATCTTGTGAACAGCGAGCATTGAGTTGGAAGTTGTAAAAAATGTTAAGTTGACTCACGCAAGAACTGCAAATATCTTTTGGAAGACCGTCGTTCGAGCTCACTGTTAAACCAAGACAAGATTTCAAGTGTAAATGGACTGTAGGATCACCAAGTATAGACATGTGATCATTTTCCACATCCAGACAAATACGGCAACATTTTTCAATATTTTCTTCCATTTTAACTGAGTATTTCTCTAATTTTCAGTCTTAAACCACAATCCCACAACGTGCAACAACAAACAAATAACAAAACAAACAAACCATTAACCAACCACAAAATCAGCTGTTTTTGGCATTTAAAATTACGTTCTGAAATATAAAAACTATAGAGACGGCCGATCAATATTTTAGATAACAAATTTCAGAACGAATCAACTAGGTCAAGGTCGCCATTTTAGGGTTCAATTAAAAAATAAATATTTATGAAATAAATCACCACAATATGAAGATGGAAAAAAAGATTTAAAGGAATATGTTTGATAACATTGCAGGTTACCCATTTCCATTGTTTGTCTTGCTGTGACTTGCCAAATGACTTGAATTTCTTTGCAATACAGAGGAGACCGCACATTATTCATGAATGAAAATTTTAAAAAAGTTAAAAAAGTGATGTGATTTGAAAATATAAGACGGTTCTTCATTTTTTCAAATAATGTTAATGTAACATTATTTCAAGAAGTAAATTTCAAAAAGTTAGTTACTTCTTTTTTTCGTTACGATGGTCTTCTTAAAGAAATCTCTTGCTCACATGTATACTTTTGTTGTTCTAAAATTGTCTAACTGTCTCTTTGTGGCAAATTTTAATGTCTGACATGGACGGCAATAAAGAAATACAGCACGGCACAATAGTCCCTAGGCTCGGTGACTTCTTAACATTAATAAGCAATTTGTAACTTAAAGGTTTAAAAATGATAAGTACAGAATGCGTTTAAACGTTTGGTTATTGCTTACACTGAATATTGAGGTTATAATCCTCATTTACAAGCATTATTCATTGCTCTTTTACTCTTACGTAAAAAGTTATTTGGAAGTCGAATTAATAAATATTACAAACCCACGGAAAATGAAATTTTCTATTTGGAACCCTGTTCTTTATCCACGCTTACGCTTCACCTTCAGCATGACAGATAAAATACAGATTAAAAATAGCTATTGTTATTGGCTGGTTGAGTTGACGGAAAAAATGAGATGAGTGCAGTGCAATGTTGCGATATTTTCAATTTGCATTAGCGTAAAATTTTCCTTGGTGAACAAGCTTTTCACTTCGATGGAGAGTTGTTATTAATTTGTCGTGACACCAGACATTTGATATTCCCTTGATTCATGTGCTAGTGTGGCTCAGTTTAGGTTGAACAGTAATATCTGGTGAGGAGTAGTAAGCAGTCATGTCTTCTAAGGAAAGCCCTTCCATAATAGAAGCCCAGGAGTCGCTGCTGTATTCGGCCAGGCACGGGGAACTGTCGGTGGTGAAGGCCCTCCTAGAGGCTATAAAAGATGGAAAGTTGACAGTAGACATAAATTGTAAAGGTGAGATTACTTTGTTCTAAATCATTCATCAGCGGCAAACTATCATGTAGATTAGTAGACGGTAAGTAGTCACCGCCATCAATAATCCTTGTAACAGCATAATATCCCTTGTGCATTGCCACGATCTGGCATTACTTACAGAGAATAAATATAAACAACATACTATTATTTTTCAAAGCTGGAAGCTTAAAATACATTTTTTACATTTTGAACTGTCTCTTGTTGTACTCGTTGATACTATGGTAATACATAATTATAAAGATTAACATAATGTGGTGAGGATGATGGTTACGATGACAAGAGTTCAGCAAGAAATATAAAAGGACTGTTACCTACTTCTTTCCATTTGTTTGCATGAAGAATTAGAAATAACACAAAGTGGATTTGATATTGGTAAAATACCCAAAATTTAAGTATTCATTATGTTAATCCATTTCTGTTATCTTTAAATTGGTATTAAATACTTAGCATACCCTCTGAAATGTTTCCGGTACTTATGTTTTAGTCTGTTCAAGCATAAATACTTTGTTTTATATAAATTCATCTGATCATTGTTACCTTGTATTCTCAAATTCTTACTGTTAGTTTTTATAAACTATTTCAAATGTCTTTAGCCACTTTCAGATGTGTGATGCTATACCTTAAACCACCAATCC
Source organism: Udea ferrugalis (assembly GCA_950022985.1). NCBI lineage: Eukaryota > Metazoa > Arthropoda > Insecta > Lepidoptera > Crambidae > Udea > Udea ferrugalis. The sequence continues at coordinate 2,891,910 of OX465516.1, forward strand.
CACTTATTGGGAATTACAATATCTAATTAAGATATATCTTAAGCCACTATGTTCATATAATAGTATCACACATGGAATCTCCAATCAACTATGGCAAAGCATAGACCTGAGGGCGAATGTTTTCTTTGGTGGGGTTTTTCGAATAAATATCTAAGTAGATAAAGTGAAGTTAAGTGAAGGCACTCAACAAAGCAGAATCACTAAGCAAGGGTGAATGGAACTGTTGCTAAGGGAAAACCTACATGAATATTTCTTTAACCGACAAGCATGAATGAAAGGACTCGTACAGGAAGCGCAAGGTGTGTGTCAGGATCATAGCAAGTGGATAGAAGTGGTCTCAGCCTACCCTGTTGAGAAAGAGGTTTGATGGTATATGTATGTATGAAGTGAAGTTTTGCCAGACTCAAGCTCAAGAAGCAATTCAATTGGTTTGATAAACTGCTCAAGTTCCTGGAAATAACTTAAGTATCATTATTATTAGCAGTATCTGTGTCAGTACTGTTGGTATTACTAGGAACTTAAGTGATGAATCATTGTTATGACTGTTAATAAGTTTGATATCAAGTAACCTAAGAGTTTCTTTCAAGGTTATTTATTATAATATTTGAGGAATATTAAATTAAAAGACTTTGCAAAAAAATTAGCAGAAGCTTTTAAATCATTTATTTTGGTAAGTGCTACTATGATTACTGCCGATTATGCTCTTCTTAGGTATCTTGGTATTGACATGACAACAAGTAGATTAGGCAAAAAAGGTGCTTTCCTAATAATGTTTTTCTGTTAAATTTACAAAAACAGTATTAACAACTAGGATCCATTTTTTTCAGGAAGAAGCAAAAGTAACTTAGGATGGACTCCACTCCACTTAGCGTCTTATTTTGGGCATGTGGAAGTGGTAAAGGCTCTGATGGAGGCTGGTGCCAACGTGGACGAAGTCAACGAGACCGGCGACACTGCCCTGCACAAGGCTTCGTTTGTTGGGAACGAGGTATGTACGGTGGCCGGCACATCACGCTACCCATTTCCGGTCAGTCCTTCTTGTTCTATCGCGAACAAATGTCATTTGGCAAGAGCGAGAGAAAAAACGGGAATGGGGTAACCTGATGTGCTGTTGACTGTACTTAAGCAGATAGGTACTTTGTTTAGTATTGTGGTACCAAATCAAATAAAACGTTTGTTTATTCAAGAGGGCCATTTCTATTTAAATTTAATTAAAGGACCTTCATACTTCCGGAGCCCAAAGCAAGTATTCTATATTTGGACCTCATAAAAGTCGCAGTTTTTTTGTGAATACAAAGGGCGAGGCCCCCATAATGGCGTTGCATTGCGACGACGCAAAAAAACGTTAACTCCTGCATCTGATATAGGTATTTTGAATAACATGCCCTACTAGTGCGTTGCGTCCCGTCGTCGCATGCAATGTCATACAAATCGAGGATCGCACCGCAACGAATACGCATACGCGACTACTGCTGTGTGGCCTCAGATGGCCTTGACAGCTTGACCGGACTGTAGGGTGAGCGTAAAGGGCTCTCAACCCTAATATTTAAAGTAACGAGCTAAGGGCCCCAGAGGCACCCCAGATGGGGGGGTTAGAACCTCATCTTAGGGCGTTATTTTGAGAGGGCAACCGGACATATTATGTTTGGAAGAAAAGCGACTTGTCACGTGCTGGTATCTATTATCGAGACGAAAAGGTTGGGGACGCGACTTTGTAAACTCAGTTTGTGCAGTGTTTTTGCACGATTTGTCGGGCGTTGATATTGGAAATGTGTTTACGTGTAGTGCGTTTTCCTATGGATATTTGCCCGTGTTAAAGTTGTAGTGCAACTAAAGATTCACCACATATCTCTTGCAGGAGCTCGTGATCCAGCTGCTAAAGTACAAAGCCGACGTAAACATAATGAATGGCGAAGGGCGGACAGCTGTGGACGTGTGCAAGACAAAAGATGTCCAACGGTTGCTGGAAGCGGCTCAGCGCACGGAGCGGCAAGATCGGGAACGAGTGCTGCTCACTGCAGCTAAAGAGGGCCGCGTAGATGAGATACAGAAGCTGGTAAGTGCCGTTACAAGTGTGCAGCCTTGCTCAATGAAAGGTAGACAGCAGTAGCCGTGTTGAAGACGCAGGATGACCAGTGGTTGCTAGAAGCGGCTCAGCGCACGGAGCGGCAAGATCGGGAATGAGTGCTGCTCACTGCAGCTAAAGAAGGCCGCGTCGATGAGATACAGAAGCTGGTAAATGACAAAATGAGATTTTGACTTGTCGCCGATCTGGCGACTTCTAATGTCATCGATTTTTGGCGGTTTCTTCTTGCCGCTGGCCGGCGAGTGTTCATCATAGCTAGCCCTCATCCTAGCTAGCCTTCATGAAAACTCTTAGATTTTAGGACAATGAAAACTTATTAGAAATTAATGACTTTCCTTTTGTTTAAATTCATTAGGCCAAAAAATAATAAATTTGGCGAGAAAATAATTATGCCTCAAAAGTTCGGTACTAAATGAAATTAAAAGGTATTATTTTAGGCGGGCCGAAGTAATTTCATGTCCGCCCAGCTGAACGCGTTTATAGCTCGTGAAAGAGACAACTATTCATAATAATAATTTCCTGTGGTATTTACGACCTACGCTCTTAAGTCTTTCACCGCCGTCGGTCACTTTAACAATCGAATTCCTATTGTTTGTGACTGGCGTGGCGTTCAACGTGTTAATGCGACTTGCACGACACATTCTTGTGTCGTACTCACAATGGTGTAAAGCAAACTGGTGGATGAGGTAATTTGCTAGTCTTTTCTCTTTTATAGTCTTCAATTCAAATTTCACCAGTATAAGAGGACTACATCTGCATCCGATTTATCCAAAACTTTGCGATGAACATGTGTATTCCAATTATTTCTAGCTGAAACTAAGCCTATGCCGTGCAATGACCGTAATCGGTTGCGTATGATAAGATAAGATAAGAAACACTTTATTGCACACAAACACAACAGAGAAATTAACAAAGAAGAGAAACATTTTAGAGCCAATGTACAATTCAGGCGGTCTTATTGCTAAAAGCAATCTCTAATTAAAACCTAAATATTTCCAGCTGAGCAGTCCCAGCCCGCCGAACATCAACTGCGCGGACGCACAAGGCAACACATGTTTGCACTGCGCGGCGTACAGAGGGCATGCGCAGGTAGCAGTGTTGCTGCTGCAAAATGGCGTCGACACTACTCTTAAGAATAACAGCGGTAAGTTATTATAGATTACTTAATGCAAATGTAGTTGTTTTCCGTGACGCAGCTGTGACTGTGGCAGCAATCTCTGTTGTTAAGCAACACACGCCGGAAATCGGATAGGTACCCACCCCGGCTGAAATTTAGTGATGTATTTTTCGGGCATCTCTGGGCTTCAAAGGGTACGTGAAGCTTCGGTAGGCTAGTCTGAGGACTTAGGGCGGCTTGATAACGTCTGACATTACAGTTTCTCACTAACCCTACACCCCTCAGGCTGCCCAACAATCCGCAAACGGCAGTTTCTGTTATGTTAAATAATGAAAATCTGTTGCAAACGAGCCTATGAACTTGCAAACATGTGGTGAACGGTGTTGGTATCACAATTATGTAAACTGGTTTCATTCACCTTCATAGGGATTGTGATATTGTTTGTCGATCTTAATAAATGAATTAAAATAGGACATTGGCGAATGTCAGCTAACCTCTCGAAACTTCTCTGAAGTGCTCACACAATGCCTACTAATGCCAATGCTTATTCTGAGGTTTAGTGTTCCAAAACCTACGGTAGAATTGTGCAAAAAATAATGGTTCAATATATTTCCTTTACAGGACAACTTGCTATAGAAATGGCTAAAGATGAGGACATTAGGGAGGTGCTAAGCGTGAGGCCGGTGCAGAGGCTGCAACGAACTGCTGCCAGATTTGAAGGTCCACTGCTCAAACGGAGTAGGTTCCTTGGATGGCGGCCTGTTTGGGTGAGTTATGTGTCTTGCTCATTCTTAAACGAAACTTTCAGGAGTCCCAAAAAATAACCTTTTCGTAATTATAAATGAAGACAGAATCCTTTTATGTAACCTATTGTTGTTCACTGCTGGACAAAGGTCTTCCACAAATAGTCTGGTTCACGTTTGAGCAAAAGTGCTCTAGAACTTGATTTCTATTTGCAACTCTTGTGTATAACCACGACTGGTACCAATGGGTTTGGGATAGTGACGTGTATATGAATCTGTCGGTCGTAGAGTGATAAAGTGGTGGGGGTAAGGGGGGGGCGCCGTAAAAGGTGTTAAATACTTGGTGTATTTCTTCGATTTTGGTATCATTTGAATGGTTATTATATTTGCTATCTTTGTTCAGAAGATCTTAAATACGTAAAAGTTATACTTTTAAAGTTATTTTTAAAAAACGTCTTTTTGTAACCCATTGTATAAATGACACTGCAGATTACAAGAAAATCATTAGGTTTAAGGTAATACAGGTCATTATAAAAAATGTGGCGAATCAATTCAGCTTTAAAAAAAGATAAGAATTATTACCCTCAGTTTAATAACTATTGAGTTGTAGTCAGTGGCGCACAACATCGCCGCCTGTTTCGCGCCTCAAGAGACGACGTAAAATGAGCGAATTTCTCCTATTTGCTGGCTTTAACGGTTCCTGTTATATGATTTTAGTGTTTTAGTAGTGAATAAAACTAAGATAAACTTAATATTAACATTTGAGTTGTTAAATACCAAAACTAGCACTTTGATTAACGCTAGCCGGGCTTTTTTTTGTCTTAAGTAGGTACCAAATAATAGAAGTTCAGGCGGGTGGAAATGCAATTTAAGAAAACCATTTAGTTGAATTTGGTAAATCAAAGCAAGGGCAATGAATAGATAAAATGGAAAGTGTATGTGAAAATTTGAAGAAAAACGAACTCAACGTAGGCTAATGTTGATCATCCATGAAGAAAGTTCTTCAAAACGCTCTTACTTGTCTCTGTATTCTCATACAAGCTCGTAGCGGCCACCCGTGGCTTCAGTATTTTGAACAATAACTTTATAAATAAAATTGTAGCATATGTGTTATTCTGATGTACGAGTATAAGCTATATTACTGTTAAAATTTAATCAAAACCCGTTGAGTAGTTTGAACGTAAAAGAGTAACATACATCCATTCTTATAAACTTTCGCATTTATGACATTTGTAATCACCTATTTCATCAGTAGATAAACATATTTTCAAATATAATGTAAATTAGCGCATACTACAACTAAAACGTACTAACCGCCGCACTCAGAGACGTCACATAACTTTAATGGTTGATTAGCGTCAAAATTTGACATTCTGAAAAGTTCTTTATTTAATTTGTTATAAAGTCTCTTTTCAAAAATGAAATTTTGACGCTAATCAACCATTAAAGTTATGTGACGTCTCTGAGTGCGGCGGTAAGTTCGCGAATGTACCCGACTAACACTAAGGGTAAGTTGCACCTTAGTAGAAGTTAAAGTTAAAGTTTTTGTCAAATTTTACAATTTGACGACCAAAAATGACGTCGAATTGTCAAATTTGACAAACATTTTAACTTCAACTTTAACTTCTACTATGGTGCAACTTACCCTAAGCCATTAACTCTGGTGAGCGGCAACATAAGTAGAGGTGGTAAACTTCTGATAAAACTTTAAGAATACGGTCACTACGTGTGGGACATCTGTTTAAGTTGATTTCGATCAAGAAGAAGATACTTAATAGATTTACTAGCAAATGGATCAAAAAAGCAGATTGTTAAGTCTAAAGGAGCTGCAGCCCACAACCGTAGATAATACTATTCATATTATAACTATTTAATGGCTGGCAAACATTTGGGTTGAAAACAACCTGTACATTAATTTGCGATACATCTTTGCACAGTTAAGCACTATCCATTGGCTGCTACTATGAGTTAATACCTTGTGCGAGTATCAGACTGCTCAGTAACGATTGTTGTGCTTTACAAGTAAGATAGAAGTAAGTAACGTGAAGTAGATCTACATCTACTTCACGTTGCTTGAGTAGTAAGTAAATGTAGATTTACTTACTACTCAAGCAACGTGACAGAAATTACATCCCGGATGACTACTGAACATTACCAAAATTTGAAAGCACATCTACATATTTTGAAGCAATACGTGTGAGATACAAGCACGCCTTCAATTTTGAGAACAGGTAGATTGAACCTTACTCTAGCCGTGCCAGAAACGTGACAGACAATTAACTCCTTTTCATGTCCAAGTATAATTTCACTTGGTCATGAAAAGGAGTTGTCAGTTCGACCGAAGAAGAGGACTGAACACAGTACCGACTGCCTAAGACTAGGGCTATTGCCGTCGACTGAGTAGATAGTTTTAGCCAGCCAGCCAGGGCTTTTGGTCTATCTGGTAATTGGTCTCAAACTCATACTTTCATAATGTTTTGCACGACAACTCACAACCATTTGTGGGACTTGGACTAGATAAAACTACTGAGGATTTTCTGAATTCCAAAAAGACCCAAAGAGTCTTCTCACAAAAACTTCAAACACAAGTCGCTATTCTTAAAAGAAGTCCCGAGTTTTTGAACACACCTCCTCCTGCTCCTACTCTGGGCATGAATTAAGCTCAGTTAGAAGGCAAAGTTGGAGGAACCATATGCAGTGTTTTTCCTCAAGAACCAGAATGCATATTATTTATAAACAAAGTGGACGGCAACGATTACCGATGAACTAGAAAACGATCAAGAAAATTAAGAGTTCAAGTAGGGAACTGTGTCCGTCTGGATTTGTTTGTTTCTTCTGTCTTGCTGTCTGTGTTGAGTTAGTATGTCTACCATATCAAAAGAAATGTCTTGCCAGATTGTGGAAGTTGGTTTTATAATGCTCAGATGCAAAAATATCTCTGGGGCTTTAGGATCATAAAAACTTCCAATGGACAAATAGATCTTGTATTTACATTTCATGAAGAAGTAAATAACGAGCTTAAAGACGTTTACACGCAGACCCAGTACAAACTGTAAAAATAATTGGCACAATGAATGTTTGTAACGAGTGGGAATCAAAACCTAGACTCCTACAGCCCACCTAGCGCAGTAGGTAAAATCGCTAACTATTACGCCTTTGTTACTTTCATTCAGATGATGAAATTAGATATTTACCTACTTATAACATTATTACCTTGTAAAGTTTGGTTAGGAATTTTAATAAGTGTAAGTCACTTATATACCTAGTATAAAACAAAGTCGCTTTCTCAGTCCCTATACTCCTGTGTACCTATGCTTGTGTCTTTGAAACTACGCAACGGATCTTGATGAGGTTTCTTTTAGATATAATTATTAGAGGGGTAGGTTTATATATTTTACACAATCCCATTGCATCGTTGCGAAGTCGGGGCGGGTCGATAGTCGAATTAATATTATAAATGCGAAAGTTTGGATATGTGGATGTGCCGTGTTGCTCTTTCACGTAAAAACTACTTAATGGATTTTAATTAAACTTTACAATAATATAGCTTATGTATCTGAACAGGACATAGGCTATAATTTATAAAGATATTTCACTGTTTCTTTTTTCCTAAGACCGCGCGGATGAAGTCGCAGGCGGCCGCTTGTATTAAATAATTATTGGTGCTGTCTGAACTAAAAATACCTTAGTACTAGAACAAAAATATACTGAAGCCTCAAAAATCTAATAATAAACTAAAAATTTACTCTATCAGCTTATTAAAATTATTAAAACATAGAAAAACACGATGACACAGCGACGCGGTCTTCCCCGCGTGAGTACTCGGCGCGCTCCTTTATTGCGCTTGTTTGACTATAGCTCAGTCGATATTAGTCCTACATTAATAATACATACCTTTATTGAATCCTTAATAGTTTCTTAACGTTTTTTAATAGAACCAAAAAACACAAAAACGTTCTAGTTTTCTAGAAATCCAGCAAAATCTTTTTTCTTTAGAGTAAAAAAAATATGTTTTATATTATAACTTTATAAACATTTGATTTACGTTCAAGATGTGTATGAAAGAATCATAGACAATATCATTACCATTCTAACAAGTCTAAGAAATAAGAAATACAACAAGTATTTGCGAAGATTTAGCGTAAAAACAAAAGGTCCTTTTCGCCAACTTTGATCCATCCCCCCTCTCCCCCCCACCACTTTGGCACTCTACGACCGACAGATTCGTATTCAGGACATCACCATCAATCCATTGATACCAGTCGTAGGTATACACAGAAGTTGCAAATAGAAACGTTTTCCCCCCGAAGGGTAGAAAACGTATATTTAGGTTTCAGCCGAAGCTTGAACCACTTGAGATTACGTCTTATGAATTCATCACTCACACTGTCTCATCTATGTGTATGTGTGTATAAACCACCTGTCAAACTCTGTTGCTATCTCTTTCACTCACTGAGCAGCGCGCGGGCAGCGGCGTGGGGACGCCATGCCTGTCAGTACCACATTGAATGAACCGAGCCGGCAAGGTCCATGAAATGGTGGTTCAAGCTTCGGCTGAAACCTAAATATACGTTTTCTACCCTTCGGGGGGAAAACGTTTCTATTTAGGTGTTCGAGCCTTCGCTTGAACCACTTGAGATGTGTTTATATTATGCCGGCGCTGCTTAGCGTACTGTGACAATTAGGGTTTACTGCAAAGTGTTGGTTTTATGTATTTAAACAACAATTTGATTTGTTTCTTTTATTGTTATATGGTTGAGATCAACAAATTAAAAACGTAAATATCTTTAAAAAATAATAATAAACGAAAATAGCACTCTTTCTAAATTTGCCAACAAAAAATAATTATAAAGTAGAAAAAGTATCACTTATTCTGAAACTATCATTATTAGAAATATTAACAGGGGTCTCTCTGAAGTAATGTTTAAAGAAAGTGTTTCTTGACCTCCAGTTTCCTTTCTTTAGTACTTCCTCAATATCATACCTATTACTTGTCCAATTTTCTGAAGCAACAGTAGCTCTGAAGCTTCCAGATGAAACAGACATGCCTGCTTCTCGAAAGAGAGTACGAATCCATCCTGAAATGACAGCTCGGGAAGCGTTCTTAACAGGTCCTCTCGTTGTTATAAACAGGGGGGCTAAAACAGCAACATTTTAGCATTTCATATTATGAATCATCTATTTGACGTTTCATCTAGACCGCGGTCCGTTTCGAGTCAAAAGTGAGTAACAGCGCGCTGACACGCATCCCGAATTGATAAATTGTATGAACGTGAGCGACGTCAGCGCGCTATTACTCACTTTTGACTCGAAACGGACCGCGGCCTAGATGAAACGTCAGTTAGATGTTTCATAATATGAAATGCTAAAATGTTACCGTTTTAGCCCCCCAGGTTTGTTAAATCTTTTGCCTGACGCCGCTCTTTTGAAAGTGTTATTGATTTCCTGATCCACAACGTCACGTTAAGTCTTTCTTCGCCAGGTTCTATGTTATTTTTGAACATCCAGGCCGATTGCCTAAATTTTCCAGAATCAGTTTTAGAGCCAAAGTCTGGCCATAAAATGATGTGCTCTCCGTCATCCACAAACGAACCTTCTTTGATACTCAGTAAGGTAAGGTCGTGTACCCTTCTTCCGGAAGCCAAAAGAATCAAAGCACAGGTGTGTCTAAATGTTTGAAATATGCTTTTTTTATTTAAGTCGTAGGATCTAAGGAACTGAAGAAGGTCATCTATCTTCCAGGGCAACGGTTTCTTACTTGGAGGATTTTCTGAAGAGATTGCCCTTAAGGCATGCTTTACTAAAAAGTGACCACTTAATTCGTTCGAGCGTGTGGGATTCGCTAATGTGGCGACGACCGACTTGTGAAGGGCTATTGTTCGTGACGATAATTTCTCGCTATTATAAAGATAACACAGATATTTTGCCAAATCCGATGGTTCAGGGTTATTTGGGACTATATTATTGGATAAGGCCCAACGATTCCAGCGTAACCAGACTGGCTTGTACGTCTTTATTGTTGACATCCGCCATGATGATTCTAAAAGGTTAATTTCCGTTCTTGTCCAATTCTTCAACTGTTTTGCCCAGCCTGTACCTTCCAGACCAATAAATTTATTTCGTCTATGTTCGGCGGCGGTAGGTTCGTCCGAAGATCCACTAGCACTGACTTTAGGTTGGGTATTGTAAGTGGTGGGCACAAGGCTCGCCGTCTCAGGTCGGGTTCCCAGAAAGCCCTCTTCCAGCTGGGTGCTACTACAAGATAAGTCCCCTTCGCGGATTCTAGATGGCGTAGTACTAGTGGCATTATTGCCGGTGGAGGAAATATCCATCCCAACCTGTACTGCCACGTCCTGCTGAATGCATCTGTGTACAGACTCTTTGTGTCCCTCACATCTTCGCTTACATAGTTCGACACTACTGCCGATCTCGCAGAGGCGAACAGGTCTACGACAGGTGTTCCCAGTTTCTGGAATATCATTGAAGTGGCTATTCGATTGAGATGCCATTCCGGAAGTCCCTTCTCCCGAGAGAGACTGTCGGCTAGGCCATTGTATATGCCGGGTATGTAGCGCGCTATCGGATGACAATGTTGTTGATGACAGAACTCTAGAATCTTCTTTGCCGTCTTGAGGAGTCTCGAAGATTTTGTTCCTCCCTGTCGAATTATATACGATACCGTTGTACGGTTGTCTGTTTGCAGCATGACTGTCTTTCCTCTTAAGGGGCAATCTACCTGCATGAGGGCCTCGAGAAACGCGTGAAGCTCTTTTTGATTGCTGTGCCACAATAGTTGTGATTTTGTCCACAAACCCCATAGTTTTTTCCCGTTTACTACCGCACCCCAGCCTTTGTCTGCGGCATCGGTGGTGATGAAGATTGATGGTTCTGGTATGTGCATCTTTGAAACCTCGCGGATGTTCTTGCGCCACCATGACAGATCTTCTAGAACACAAAAAGGTATCGTTCGTTTTAGATGCGGTTGAGTGTGGGGTAACCGATTCGATTCGATTTGCAATGTCCGGCAGTGTAATCGTCCTAAGGGCACGACGAATGCGGCAAAGTTTAGTTTTCCTAGGATAACTTTCGCTTCGTGCCAACTCCAACGTTTTTTCCTGATTAAAAGATCTAAATCGTGTGTTAGGTGAATAATCTTTTCCTCTGAGAGTGATTTTTGATTGTTCTCGGTATCCCATGTTATGCCTAAGTATTCTATTTTTCTTGTGGCTACCACAGATGACTTTTCTTGATTCACGATCCATCCCAGCTTCTTCAGGTGGTCTTTTACATAGGCTGACTGATCTTCCAGAGTTACTGGGTCCTTGTGGATCAGCAGGAAATCGTCTAGGTAAACGACTATTCGTATGCCTTCTTCCCTTAGTGTGTGGGCTATCCAGTTTGTAATTTTTGCGAATGCGGCTGGCGCACTGGCAAGTCCGAAGGGTAGACATGTCATCTCGTATATTTTTCCCTCGTAACTTAGAGACAAATAGCGACGATGGGCTGGTGCTATTGGTATATGGAAGTAGGCCTGGGAAATGTCAAATTTCATCATATATTCGTTTTTGTTCACAAGTTGCGGGATCTTTAAATGATTTACAAGGTGAAATTTTGGTGTTAAAACATATTTGTTTAACCCTTTCAAATTGAAGATCGGACGTTGGGACCCGTCTGATTTTTTCCTCAAAAACATTTCTGAAAGGTACCCATTTTGATATTGGCTCTCCTGGATTGCTCCTGAGTTCAGAAGTTTTTGTATCTGTTTTGACATTTCTCGCGTTGTTCGCGTTCGGAATTTTGAAATATTTTTGAGAGAAAATTTTCTGTTTGGTGGTGTTGAGTGGAAGGGGATTCTGTAACCCTGTATGAAATTTTGAATCAAAGTGGGTGCCGTCTTCCAGTTTTCTGCTGCCTTTTTTAAGCATCCCGCCCTGAAGTCATTGTCGTTTTGGTTTGAATTGATGTTGTTGTTGACTCTGTTTGTAACTAGGTTGCTGTTTCGCTGTAGCACGAAACGGCCCATTTGTGGTTTTGCGGTTAAAACCCGTGTTGGGTTTGCTTGCAACACTTGCAACTTGTCTTTTGTTTCTGGGGGTAATTGATCAAATAACTCTTGAAAGATTTTTCTTTGTTGTAGTAGACCGTGTGTAATTGCCCCCATACTTAAATCAAACTTCTCTAGGAGTGCAGCAGTTTTCCATGACGGTGTCACACTAGCCAGTAGACCGTTTACTTTCAAGGCACAGAAAGCCGGGGATGCTTGGAACTGCTTTTGCGTCTCGCCATACCTGACATTACGCCACCCTGTTGAACCGAAACGTTGGCACCTGATAGCTTGTTCTACGAACATTGGGTCTGCAGTCGCAACTTTGTGCTCCGTCTCCGTTGTATCTGGGCGAAAGTCAAATACATTTGTTTTCGTTTGCAGGGTTGCTAACTCCCGTTGGGCTTCAGATATCTTATTCCGTAGTTCAGATTCTTTTGAAAGTTGGTGGGGTTCTCCTCTTATTTGTACACCGCAAGGTTCCGGATCGAATGCCATCTCAGTTTCGTCGTCATCCATCGTGCTGTCAGGCACAGACTCGAAAGAATCGTTCAGGTTGGAAGGATTTTGTGAGGGAGAATCTCGCTGAAACGCTGCTCCTAAAATCCGCTCCATCTTTTCATTTTGTTCCCCCTGATTAGCCATCAGTCTGTTAAACATTTCTGTTTGCTGATTGAGCACCGAAATCAGCAAGTGTTCGTTACTCCCCAGACCCTTCGAATGTTTCTTTTTCGGGGGTTGGTCGGTCTCCTCGGATAAGTCAGGATGTCTTTTTCTTTGTTCGGCTCCAGGGACTTCATTTAAATCTGATATGAGACCAGGCGACTGCTCTGGTTGGCTGCTTAGTTCCACTGAAGCGCTTCTTCTATTTGTGAGTTTACTTCGTAGAGACCGAACGGCGGCCATAAAGAAAACCAGAAAAAGACATTTGGTCATGTTGGCATCAGGCAGGACTTGAACCCGCATCTTTCGCAATCCGGGCGACTGCACTACCAATTATGCTACCGAGACCATTAACAGACCGGCCGAATCTTTCTGGTATATTTTACCCTATGAGCTAGGGTGATTTCATCACTGTTATAGGCATCCACCTCTAACACTCGGAAGAAATATTTTTTCAAATATTTTAACTTCCAATTAAGATGAAAAAGCTATTACTATGTTTTTATTATTGTTTTAGCATTTTCCATGCAGTATCTTTCTAAAGAAAACCAGAAAAAGACATTTGGTCATGTTGGCATCAGGCAGGACTTGAACCCGCATCTTTCGCAATCCGGGCGACTGCACTACCAATTATGCTACCGAGACCATTAACAGACCGGCCGAATCTTTCTGGTATATTTTACCCTATGAGCTAGGGTGATTTCATCAATGTTATAGGCATCCACCTCTAACACTCGGAAGAAATATTTTTTCAAATATTTTAACTTCCAATTAAGATGAAAAAGCTATTACTATGTTTTTATTATTGTTTTAGCATTTTCCATGCAGTATCTTTCTAAAGAAAACCAGAAAAAGACATTTGGTCATGTTGGCATCAGGCAGGACTTGAACCCGCATCTTTCGCAATCCGGGCGACTGCACTACCAATTATGCTACCGAGACCATTAACAGACCGGCCGAATCTTTCTGGTATATTTTACCCTATGAGCTAGGGTGATTTCATCAATGTTATAGGCATCCACCTCTAACACTCGGAAGAAATATTTTTTCAAATATTTTAACTTCCAATTAAGATGAAAAAGCTATTACTATGTTTTTATTATTGTTTTAGCATTTTCCATGCAGTATCTTTCTAAAGAAAACCAGAAAAAGACATTTGGTCATGTTGGCATCAGGCAGGACTTGAACCCGCATCTTTCGCAATCCGGGCGACTGCACTACCAATTATGCTACCGAGACCATTAACAGACCGGCCGAATCTTTCTGGTATATTTTACCCTATGAGCTAGGGTGATTTCATCAATGTTATAGGCATCCACCTCTAACACTCGGAAGAAATATTTTTTCAAATATTTTAACTTCCAATTAAGATGAAAAAGCTATTACTATGTTTTTATTATTGTTTTAGCATTTTCCATGCAGTATCTTTCTAAAGAAAACCAGAAAAAGACATTTGGTCATGTTGGCATCAGGCAGGACTTGAACCCGCATCTTTCGCAATCCGGGCGACTGCACTACCAATTATGCTACCGAGACCATTAACAGACCGGCCGAATCTTTCTGGTATATTTTACCCTATGAGCTAGGGTGATTTCATCAATGTTATAGGCATCCACCTCTAACACTCGGAAGAAATATTTTTTCAAATATTTTAACTTCCAATTAAGATGAAAAAGCTATTACTATGTTTTTATTATTGTTTTAGCATTTTCCATGCAGTATCTTTCTAAAGAAAACCAGAAAAAGACATTTGGTCATGTTGGCATCAGGCAGGACTTGAACCCGCATCTTTCGCAATCCGGGCGACTGCACTACCAATTATGCTACCGAGACCATTAACAGACCGGCCGAATCTTTCTGGTATATTTTACCCTATGAGCTAGGGTGATTTCATCAATGTTATAGGCATCCACCTCTAACACTCGGAAGAAATATTTTTTCAAATATTTTAACTTCCAATTAAGATGAAAAAGCTATTACTATGTTTTTATTATTGTTTTAGCATTTTCCATGCAGTATCTTTCTAAAGAAAACCAGAAAAAGACATTTGGTCATGTTGGCATCAGGCAGGACTTGAACCCGCATCTTTCGCAATCCGGGCGACTGCACTACCAATTATGCTACCGAGACCATTAACAGACCGGCCGAATCTTTCTGGTATATTTTACCCTATGAGCTAGGGTGATTTCATCAATGTTATAGGCATCCACCTCTAACACTCGGAAGAAATATTTTTTCAAATATTTTAACTTCCAATTAAGATGAAAAAGCTATTACTATGTTTTTATTATTGTTTTAGCATTTTCCATGCAGTATCTTTCTAAAGAATAAGAAATATACCAGAAAGATTCGGCCGGTCTGTTAATGGTCTCGGTAGCATAATTGGTAGTGCAGTCGCCCGGATTGCGAAAGATGCGGGTTCAAGTCCTGCCTGATGCCAACATGACCAAATGTCTTTTTCTGGTTTTCTTTAGAAAGATACTGCATGGAAAATGCTAAAACAATAATAAAAACATAGTAATAGCTTTTTCATCTTAATTGGAAGTTAAAATATTTGAAAAAATATTTCTTCCGAGTGTTAGAGGTGGATGCCTATAACATTGATGAAATCACCCTAGCTCATAGGGTAAAATATACCAGAAAGATTCGGCCGGTCTGTTAATGGTCTCGGTAGCATAATTGGTAGTGCAGTCGCCCGGATTGCGAAAGATGCGGGTTCAAGTCCTGCCTGATGCCAACATGACCAAATGTCTTTTTCTGGTTTTCTTTAGAAAGATACTGCATGGAAAATGCTAAAACAATAATAAAAACATAGTAATAGCTTTTTCATCTTAATTGGAAGTTAAAATATTTGAAAAAATATTTCTTCCGAGTGTTAGAGGTGGATGCCTATAACATTGATGAAATCACCCTAGCTCATAGGGTAAAATATACCAGAAAGATTCGGCCGGTCTGTTAATGGTCTCGGTAGCATAATTGGTAGTGCAGTCGCCCGGATTGCGAAAGATGCGGGTTCAAGTCCTGCCTGATGCCAACATGACCAAATGTCTTTTTCTGGTTTTCTTTAGAAAGATACTGCATGGAAAATGCTAAAACAATAATAAAAACATAGTAATAGCTTTTTCATCTTAATTGGAAGTTAAAATATTTGAAAAAATATTTCTTCCGAGTGTTAGAGGTGGATGCCTATAACATTGATGAAATCACCCTAGCTCATAGGGTAAAATATACCAGAAAGATTCGGCCGGTCTGTTAATGGTCTCGGTAGCATAATTGGTAGTGCAGTCGCCCGGATTGCGAAAGATGCGGGTTCAAGTCCTGCCTGATGCCAACATGACCAAATGTCTTTTTCTGGTTTTCTTTAGAAAGATACTGCATGGAAAATGCTAAAACAATAATAAAAACATGGCGTCCATAAATTTAAGATATGGTCGCCCGGATCCGTGAATTTTTTCCATGATATGATGAGGGCTGTATATTAATGCCCGCCCTAGGGGCCAGTGAAGAATTTTCGTCCTAATACCTCTGTACTTTCTTTCGGACAGTGAGTTGGTACCTGGTGAAAAGGCTCGAGCTAGTTCGGTGGTTGGTATCGCGAACCTTAGTCTGCTTTCAATGCTCGGTTGGATTTCCTCACCAAATAATTCTCTATACGAGAAGTCAAAAACCTCCCACGACCGCCAATCGCTGGGGAAATTATTGTCTATTGACTCGATAACTGCCGCATACGACTCCTCATCTTCTGGTCGACAGGGCTGACCCGCCAATTCACCCATAGTAGTTGGCAGGGCCATGATCTGAAATTAAGTCAGACGACGTTTGTCAGAACATGATAGTGTGACATTCATTGTTAGACGACGTCCTAGCCGTCGTCAGGTGAAGCTACAATAACAGACGACGCATAAACAGACGACCACTAGTTCGTCAGGAAACGTCTTAAAACAGACGACGTCTTTCACCAGGCGACGACTCACTCGTCAGGCGACGTCATATTATATCAGATGACGTTTTGTTTCTCAGGCGACGTCTCATAACCAGACGACATTCCAGTCAGACGACATACGCATAAGACTGCGAAGCGTCGGCTGAATTCTAACCTCTTACCGACGTAGTCGGAAAATGTTTAAGAACGAAGGTAAGTACATAAAATGTACGGCGTCGCTGGTCCCAGGGAGCCGAGCGGTATAGTAAGGCGTTCTTATTATGAGGTTAGTTAAATACTTACAAGTAAAATTGTTATCAATCTGCAGGTTCTTAATGCTCCAAGATCTGCAGTGTTCCACGAGTGATTTGTTCGGAATTCAAAAGCGTACTGACAGGCATGGCGTCCCCACGCCGCGCTGCCCGCGCGCTGCTCAGTGAGTGAAAGAGATAGCAACAGAGTTTGACAGGTGGTTTATACACACATACACATAGATGAGACAGTGTGAGTGATGAATTCATAAGACGTAATCTCAAGTGGTTCAAGCGAAGGCTCGAACACCTAAATAGAAATTTTGTCTCTAGTACTACGGTGAACCGGACTAAAAGCTTTTCAATTATGACTGACATAAGGCAAGGTTTGCAACTCGCTGTAATGATGGCATATATCTCCACACAGGGCGAACCGGGCGACTGCACTAACCACTGTGCTGCCGAGACAATTAACAGATCGGCCGCATCTTTCTGGTATATGAGTTAGGGTGATTTCATCAATGTTAAAGGCATCCACCTTCAATCTTTTAATGGTTTTCAGATTTTTAGGTAGGGTAAAATATACCAGAAAGATTCGGCCGGTCTGTTAATGGTCTCGGTAGCATAATTGGTAGTGCAGTCGCCCGGATTGCGAAAGATGCGGGTTCAAGTCCTGCCTGATGCCAACATGACCAAATGTCTTTTTCTGGTTTTCTTTAGAAAGATACTGCATGGAAAATGCTAAAACAATAATAAAAACATAGTAATAGCTTTTTCATCTTAATTGGAAGTTAAAATATTTGAAAAAATATTTCTTCCGAGTGTTAGAGGTGGATGCCTATAACATTGATGAAATCACCCTAGCTCATAGGGTAAAATATACCAGAAAGATTCGGCCGGTCTGTTAATGGTCTCGGTAGCATAATTGGTAGTGCAGTCGCCCGGATTGCGAAAGATGCGGGTTCAAGTCCTGCCTGATGCCAACATGACCAAATGTCTTTTTCTGGTTTTCTTTAGAAAGATACTGCATGGAAAATGCTAAAACAATAATAAAAACATGGCGTCCATAAATTTAAGATATGGTCGCCCGGATCCGTGAATTTTTTCCATGATATGATGAGGGCTGTATATTAATGCCCGCCCTAGGGGCCAGTGAAGAATTTTCGTCCTAATACCTCTGTACTTTCTTTCGGACAGTGAGTTGGTACCTGGTGAAAAGGCTCGAGCTAGTTCGGTGGTTGGTATCGCGAACCTTAGTCTGCTTTCAATGCTCGGTTGGATTTCCTCACCAAATAATTCTCTATACGAGAAGTCAAAAACCTCCCACGACCGCCAATCGCTGGGGAAATTATTGTCTATTGACTCGATAACTGCCGCATACGACTCCTCATCTTCTGGTCGACAGGGCTGACCCGCCAATTCACCCATAGTAGTTGGCAGGGCCATGATCTGAAATTAAGTCAGACGACGTTTGTCAGAACATGATAGTGTGACATTCATTGTTAGACGACGTCCTAGCCGTCGTCAGGTGAAGCTACAATAACAGACGACGCATAAACAGACGACCACTAGTTCGTCAGGAAACGTCTTAAAACAGACGACGTCTTTCACCAGGCGACGACTCACTCGTCAGGCGACGTCATATTATATCAGATGACGTTTTGTTTCTCAGGCGACGTCTCATAACCAGACGACATTCCAGTCAGACGACATACGCATAAGACTGCGAAGCGTCGGCTGAATTCTAACCTCTTACCGACGTAGTCGGAAAATGTTTAAGAACGAAGGTAAGTACATAAAATGTACGGCGTCGCTGGTCCCAGGGAGCCGAGCGGTATAGTAAGGCGTTCTTATTATGAGGTTAGTTAAATACTTACAAGTAAAATTGTTATCAATCTGCAGGTTCTTAATGCTCCAAGATCTGCAGTGTTCCACGAGTGATTTGTTCGGAATTCAAAAGCGTACTGACAGGCATGGCGTCCCCACGCCGCGCTGCCCGCGCGCTGCTCAGTGAGTGAAAGAGATAGCAACAGAGTTTGACAGGTGGTTTATACACACATACACATAGATGAGACAGTGTGAGTGATGAATTCATAAGACGTAATCTCAAGTGGTTCAAGCGAAGGCTCGAACACCTAAATAGAAATTTTGTCTCTAGTACTACGGTGAACCGGACTAAAAGCTTTTCAATTATGACTGACATAAGGCAAGGTTTGCAACTCGCTGTAATGATGGCATATATCTCCACACAGGGCGAACCGGGCGACTGCACTAACCACTGTGCTGCCGAGACAATTAACAGATCGGCCGCATCTTTCTGGTATATGAGTTAGGGTGATTTCATCAATGTTAAAGGCATCCACCTTCAATCTTTTAATGGTTTTCAGATTTTTAGTAAAAAAGATACTGCATGGAAAATGCTAAAAACAATAATAACCATAGTTCTGTTAGCTTACAAATGTGTTTTTGGTAAATAAATGAAGACACTTACATTGCCAGGTGGTCCTTCAACGCGGCGTGCTGATATACTACGGATCTCGAGCCGAAGCAGCGCGCGCTTCAGGCCGTTGCCGAAGCCGCAGCTACTTAGACGGAGCTGCTCTAACCGCTCCGGACTCGGAGCCGGCGCTCATCGTGCTCAGCCTCAGCGACGGAGACACGCACCGCCTGGCCGTGCCGCCCACAGACAGCCTGCTACTGTGTAGACAGGTGAGACCCGTGAGAGAAAGAAATAAAGAAAGAAAGAAAAAACGTTTATTAACCTTTACATAAAAAAAAAAAAATCCACCAGACAGCAGGTAACAATGTCCAAAATCAAATGGACCCCACTCAGCTAATGCCTGGACCTGATAGGCTCAGACGCTGATTTTCAGTGGGGTCAGCAGAGAGCAGAACATCACTCGCTCAGCTCTACAGATATCGCAGGGTAGTTATTTTGTGTTAGTTTGGGACAGAAACAGCGTGCTGTCTCTTTCATCGTGGTTCTGCAAGATTTTGTGGGGTAGACATTATTTCATACGTTGCAGAGACGGCGATAGCACAGTATAAACCATACAGTAGAACATCTACATACAAACGTGCCACTCTCGGTTTGAATATGTGCGTGCGCGCACATATTCAAACCGAGATTCAAATCACACACGCGATTTCACTCACACGCTATAGCATAAAATAGGCAGGCGGCAGTACGGACGGGCTGTGTCGCGGGTCTGTGTGCACGCTAGGCTAATAACTCGGCGGGCGGCCTTAGATAGCCTACTGTATGGTTTATACTGTGGCGATAGTGCCCTGTCTCTTTCTACTTGATCCTGCGGAACTGTGTGGTATTTTTCTTATTAATATTTTCATATACCTAGTTTTTAAAATGTGAAATTTTATAAAAAGGAGGTCTAATTAAAAGCAAATTACTCATTCTAAAAATAGCATTTTAATTACCACGTCGCCAGTACCCAACATCATCATCATATCGTATCATTGAAAAAATACGTGGATAGGTTACTTGTGCAAAGCATTGACAGTTTGAGACAACACTTGCCATATTGACATAACGTATCTATAAACCTCTTTTAAATATCATGTTATGTTAAAAATTGATGTCGTTTCAGCAATGGGTGACGGCGTTGAACGAGCACATCGCGTACTCCGGCCACTACCTCTGGGCGGGCGCCTCCCCCGACGCCGCCAGGGAGGCCACTGAGGATCTAGAAGATGAATGCAAACCTTTAGGTGGGTACTTAGTTGCAGCGACATCTATCTCGCCACATAGGAACTACGAATACAATCCTGAAATGCGCTATCAAACTTTTCGGAGCGATTGCGCATAGATAGAAAAACCCGACAACAACCGTCGGGCAGCAGCCCACCAGACATAACACCCGACTGGTCGGAGGATCCTCCCTTTTCAATGGGGGATGACTAATTTAACACCCTGTTCCTCACCTTCCCCAAATAGTGTTGGATGGAAACCCTGTGTGACGTGAAAGAAACACCATTTTACTGTGAAACTATTTCATTGGAAATTTTGTAACACAAGTCGTAAAGCCACTTAGGTACGAATTGTACTTCTTTTTTCATCCATCCTTCATAAAGTCGGGCCATTTTGATTAGCCACTTTTTGACAGCTCACGTCGCTATAAATGCTTACAAATCAGACCGCAGAAGCTACGACACTCATGAATTTTTTTTTTGGGTTTTCTCACTCGCATTATAGCTGATTTTTACTGCTGAGAGTTTACCTAAAGTCTTGTCAAAAAAGGCTACATTCGCATTCAAAATATTGGTATATTTGTATATGGTTGGCTTTTTTTTAAACGTTGGGTACGTTTCTCGGGTAAAACTCAGGCCATGTTCCAATAAATCCCTCTTGTTCCTCAACCTATTTATTTTCAACCCGAAACCCCTTGGTTTGAGTCGAAAGTGCATTTTTAGCATGTATTTTTGTCCAGGTTCAATGCAAGACGCGCTGACGGCAGCCACCAATAGCCTCGCGTTGTTGGAAACACAGTTGAGAGAGTGTTCCGCCATATTGACGGCGTTGGACAAGAGCATCAATGTGGGCAATTCACTCCATCATTCTGCTTACATGGTAGGGTGATTACTCTTCTTAATGCTGATGTCTATTGTTAGGATTGTTGGACTTTTACTTCTCTATGTTATGTTTCGTGGTAAAGAAAGCCTTTTAGATTTTTTTAACGCATTGTACAGGCTTTCTGTTGTATAACATTCTGGAAATTTTCCTTCGATCAAAAACTGTAATTCTCCTGCTAGAGAATTTACTACGTCTCTTTTTTACAGTTGCAAATAGTTTATTTAGATATCCTAATACAAACATACATGGATATAACATCACACGTAAAAAATGACAAAAATACTAGTAAGGTTTCTAATAGGTGACTTTGAATTTAAGAGCGAATAGACATTACAGGGTTGCTTTACTGATGTGATCAGTTGAATGGTATTTTTCGCCTTACCCTTGTAAGTTGTAACATAAAAGATAAGGATCAAATAACTAGAGCATAATGGGAGAATCAATGTTATGACTTTTGATGACATCATTATTGGCAGGGAAGAGAAATGTTTCACTTAGTTTTGTTTTATTATTTAAAATGGGTTTGCGTTTGACCCCAGTCTCGCCTGATGGTAAGCGATGACGAGGTCGAAGGTGTAACACGCTTACCCAGAAAATGCCTATTCACTCTTGCCTTGAAGACACCAAGGTTGTATGTATCCGGAAACACAGAAGCAGGGAGTGCGTTCCATTCCCTAGCGGTGCGGACCAGAAAGGAAGCACCAAACCGGTTAGTTCGGACCCCTGGAAAGTCGACCACATGGGGGTGAAAGCCCTCACGGAATCTTGTGGTCCGATGGTAGAAAGTAGAGGGTGGTAACAGGTCATGAAGTTACACATTTGTCAGTCACACGTCTAAGTTAAATTCTATAAGTTATTGGCTTAACCCTTTTTCTTTTACCCTCAGTTTCGTAGGTAACAGTACAAATTGAATGTAATGTGTTGCAGCGCTTCCAACACGCGAGCGGCTCCGGCGCGGAGGCGCTGGCGGCGCTGCGGCACTGCGCCGCGCTTGTTGCCCAGGCCAGGGACGCCGACGTGGCCAGGTTAAACAGGGAGGTGAGGGATTAGTATATACCTACTTACTTACTATCTTTTCCAAAAAGTCTAAATTGTATAAGTACTGTACCATTAAAATGAGATTCGCGACAGTCGAAACGACTTACCTTATTTAATGGGAACCACTAACTAATTTTGATGCCATAAATTTCAATACTGATGCAAAATCGAAAAATGACCCCTGGCGTACGTACCTATTTTGACTATCTGAACAAGATAGTATGATTATTTACTAGGGCGTAAACGAGACATACATGTTGAGCAGTGACGTCTCAAACTGTCATTTGCTCAGGTGTTCGAAAGTAATGATTTCCGATGCCATTTCTTTAGCACAAGTAACCTATCTCCCCTTTTTTATTCTAATATCATTGCGTTATACCATAACATACGCTCAAGACTATCCCAAGCGGTGCAAGGGCACACTGATTGCTGTCATCATGGTCAACGAAACATCCAGTAGCCCATACCTATTTCACCGAGTGCATTTCCACCCAACTTGGTAAGGGGTGATACTACCGCCATTATCCGGGTTGCTTGGGTTTTCAATCAGTTTTTTTTAAGGGGTATTGTAATCTATTTTACTCTCACTTCGCATTCCGTATTGTTAATAACCCCTGACTAAACATAAACTTGTGTTAACTTATGTTGACTTGTCATTTTACAGTTCCTCAAATATGCCAATTTAGTATTTAAAAAACAGAAATGGTCAGACTGTTCGTTGTGTGATTGTTCTCCAGCGCATGAGGCAGCAGTCAAGCGAAAATGTATTAGCTAGCTAGAAGCTAGAAGCGAATACGACCCTAAGAACTAATAATTAAATTCAATTTCTAGTGCAGTTTTATAAATGCGCTCCGATGATATCCGTTGCGTGCAAATCAAGGTGAATAGTCACTAAGCCATTGTACAATGAACACAAATTACGTGTTTGTTTCGGCCAGATTTTAATTATTTAACTACTATGCCATGACGCTTTCTCTGTTGTTAATGTAGTAAAAACATGCTTTTATTTCTAGATTGAACGCAACCGCGTTCTAGAAGAGGCTCTGGCAGCGCTCGCGCGGACGCACCACGCATTGGAAATGTCAGTCGCCGAAGAACTCACAAAGGTAAACTGACTATACACTCATTTATAATCCTCGCCATTTGCTAATACGCTGGAACCTTGTCAAACTACAAACCACATCACCTCAGAAAATACAGTTCGCAAAAAAACGATTAAAAACGATACCCATTTAAATTAATAAAGTAAGTTTGTCAAAGTAAAAATAAAAAAGTGCGTGGTCACGCTTCAATTTCTCGTTCTTGACAGCTTACGTTACGAACGGTACCGTCAAAACCTACGTCACAAAAATGGCGGCCAGGCGCATTAGCAATTGGCGAAGATTATATGCATATCAATTAAGGCGGAGGGTATCCTAAATGACTTTTGGAATTTGGCCTTGAATTTTGAAAAGTTGCACTCCTGTGCGCGATAGATGGCTCGCTGTGTCGCTACGATGATGGCTAGAAAGTATGACATACAAGTTTTGTGTGTATCACAGAGTAGTACAAGGTTCAGAGATACTATTTCATAGGAAAACTAAAATACGCCTTAAGATGTTATGAGACAGCTTAGCCAAGTACATAAATGTATTTTATACCGAAATTCGATAAAAGCTCTTAACAGCCGAGTTAGTTCCGTTGTATCACAATTCTAAAGAATTCGAATTACATCATCTTTTCAGGTCCTAATGTGAATGTGCCGGCCAAAAGACAGTAATGCTATATTCGGATAGAGCTTTACCGTCTGAGCATTTGTGTATATTGCAATTATTTATACAGGGTAAACTGTCCAGCTGAGCATTGTACGCTCGAAGGAGACAGATTTTGACGAAAATCCATTCGGCGAACTTTTACTTAGCCAGGCATCGAACCTGTTGCTTCTGAAGAAAAAAACAGCTTAGCCCCTGTACTATCGCTCAGTCGGCTTAAGTTAATAACGCGGATCAAATTGTTGAAAGATCGATTATTCATTAGACTGCGAAAGAAGCAAGGGTGTCATTCTCAATGCACACTGCACTGAAGCGTGCTTCATTTCATTAGAATTTCGGCTTTCTGTAAAACTTAATAACTTTGTCACTGTGATCGTTTGAGTGATAAAAAATAAGCCGAATAGGGTTCTTAATGATTTTCGTACAAATGTGGGAGAATACTTACCAATTCCAGGTGATGATTGATGTGAGCGTGCGACAATCGTCGACAGGTCAAGTAAATGATTTCAATAGTATACGGGGCAAATTTTCCAAGTGGGTCTGGTAGACAAAATACTGGTTCTCTGCCTTATCGCCGAATAATTTCAGGCCGATTTTCATTTCCCAACGAGTGTTTTGCAGAATTTGACTACGCCGAATGATCATTTTGAAAACTCAACATATAATTGTATTTGTTTTTTATTTAGCGTGTGGTTAATCCGGTTATTTATTATCTACCGAATGTTGAATTATGTGGGGTTTCGTTCTAATAACTATTTAATGTTATGTAGATATAACTTACTTTTTGTAAATATTATTATGGTGTACATGAACTAGCCGCCAGAAATAATAGTCCGAAAAAAAAACTTCTTCAATACATTTTGGTAAGAAAAAAAAACATGTTCTCGGCGCGGGAGTGGTATCGGGGTTTGCCTCACTACTAACCTTTCCTACCCCTAAACTCTTAATCGCCCCAAAATCGTGGGAAAATTATCTAAACTCCTCCCCTAAATCCGTCATTTCCAAGAGCGTCCCACCTGAATCCATCAATTTTAGAGCGTCCCACCTCTAACCATCACTTTCCAGGGCGTCCCACCTGAATCCGTCACTCTTAAACACATCCCACCTAAATCCGTCACTTTCAAGAGCGTTCGACCAAAATCCGCAATTTTTTAATACATCCCACCCAAAACAAATGGACGACCTGCAATTTGGAAGGAATTTAGATTGTTTTCCTAAACCCCTAAAACCCCTACGTTTAAAGGTTTTGGGGGGAAGGGTGGAAGTGGAGCAACCCTCGGATAAAACTCCAGGGCCGAGGAAATGCTTTTTTTTCCTAACCTCGAAATGTATGAAAAAAATATTTTTTTCTACTATTTATTATTATTCATCTGGTTCATGTACACCTAACATGCTCGTCGCTTCGCCCTACGCACCTATTATTTCCCGTGACTACCTAACAAATTAAAAAAAAAACATTTCCCGGGCGCGAGTGTGGTGTCCGGGGTTAATCCCACTATCGCTCTTCCCCCCAAACCTCCAAAACCCCCCCCCCAATTATGGACAAATAATCTAAATGTGAGCCGCATAATAACAATGTAGTACAATGAGAAAACAGTTAATCTGACCAAACGTCATTCGTCTAATCTAATAGCTGTGTAGCCAAGTGAATGGTTTGACCATAGAATTTCAATCTAAGGGTTTGACAAATTATAACTATCCGAAACGTCCATTGACATTTTAACAATCGGCATACCTATTAATAGTTCTCAAATGAAATGTTGCCTTTTAAAAATTTGTTAATCGTTAGTTGACAAAGTGAATAGTATGTGAAACGTTGGTTAGGAAATGAAATTTGGCGTATCATTTTTCAAAGAAAAGGCTGGAAACCTGAAATACATTTTAATCCCAAGCGGATTTAAATCCTAAAAAAGGAATAAGATTCTTCGAAATCATAGTAGGTACTTAACTATGTTTTTAGATTTTATCAAAACGGTTTGGAGAATCCTTTACCGAATCGCTTCTGAGAATCACAACCCCTTGAAAAACTCATCCTGTGTACTCGTATTTTGAAACTAAGCATTATTTTGGAGGAATTGCGATGTAGGTACCGTGATGTGTACCTATGTCTTGGATTTGTATCTAAAAGTGTATTATGAGTAATGTGCATCGGTTAAGTCAATAAACAACCTTTTCGGAAATACGGTTTAAAAAAACATTCACAAGAACAATGATTGTATTTATTTATTCATACAACATAATCAAAGCCATCAACATATAATTTTTAATGTACCATCTTTATCTTTTTGGCATAGTTGACGCAACGCAAAGTTTTTTCCTTCTTTGCTAAATGGCTTCCATGACGTAAACTGGGTCTGCAACAAGCCTCCCTCTAGGTGTTGCCTTGTCTTTGTTTTTTCTGGTCAAAACGGAAGTTTTTATCTGCCACGGCTTTTTCCAAGCCAACTGAGAAAGCTGTAAAAAAAAAATTTTGATTAAAAAAGAGAGGAAGGTTTTCTATAAAAGCGTGATTTTCCTAAAAAGGGTGACCATATGCTGCTCACAGGATAGGTTTCGGTTGCCTAAAGTAATGCTACAAAGCAGAGTAACTCGCAACTCAGTAAGTTCACGGGACAAACAATATACAGAGTGAACGTTTCAAGTGGGCGTGACAGATAGGCCAAATCCTGAATTATGAGGTATTGAGAAAAACGTTGAAAGGAGTCTCGAGACCGATTTCAACAAGCTTTAAACTGCAAATTTACTCAGATTTTTGAAAACACTTTCTTTTTAGCCGGAAATCATACCTCTTCGTTTCGAAGAAAATACACCCTTATATTATTATGCTATCGCATAGTGTCGCTTATAAAGATCAAATTCTGCGAAGTAACATTATCTGGCAAACTGAAGGAAAGGTCGTTTGTAATCTTGTAAAAATGTAGTCTTCAGTTTCAGTTTTAGTCCAAATCGGTCTTTAGACTCCGTTGACCATTTTTATAAATTCCTCCTAGGTATTTTAGCATCTGACCTATCACGCCCACATGAAAAACTCCAAATCCAATGTACAAATATTTTTATCTTTCACAACAAAGATAAATAATAAATCATATTTCCAAAAAAAGTCAGGCAAGGCCTAGAAGGCAGTCTCATTCTGGCCCAAATCGGTAAGGACCAGACGATTTACTTTAACTCAAATAAATTAATCTCTGTGTTGGAGGTGACTCTGTGCATTAAAAGTTTGACGCGAGTCTAAAATCACCAATATTATATTATGTACCTAGGCAAACAGATTGCCTTTTGAATTAGCTGCCCAGCAGGGACAACGCACAATACAATATGAATTATTGCGCCATTCATTGCCATAACAATCATTTTCATTAAATCAGGTAGATATTTAGGTAGGTACTTACATTGCAGCTCCAATCGTTTGTTGGGCTCGTTGTGCTGTAGTGATAACTGCAAGTCGTGCGGGATGTTTACGTGATTCTACGAAAATCATGGTTTCTGTCCATTTTATTATAAATATTTATTAAACTGATATATACACATCACACACATCATAACATAGACTGACAAGAGCCGCTGCTGTTACGCTGTCTAAGTGACAAGTCATTCACACGCATGCGCTGTCAGTGCAGTCACGTGATATAACGCCACAAATAATGGTGTGAGCAAAATCTCTCATTATTGCTCTATAGCCGTTAATTAGAAAATACCAATATATCCTTAATTTGTTAGCTAATTAAGAATATAAAGAGTAACAGATCTGGTTGGACTGCTATGCTTCCCTATACCAAGTTCGATTCTAGACCACAATGTCTCGAAAGAGTATTAAATGATGTAGAAATTTGCGGCACTCTGCGGATATGAATTGAATTTTGAGTGCTAATAAGAACTAAAAACTAGTGTTTTCGAACTAACACTTATAGGTCAACATATAAGTAATAATGTTGTATCAGTTTCAACATCTTAGGTTCAACGTTTTTGCCATAAAACGCAATGAAAGTCACCTCTTTAACGCGTATTGGCATAACCCGCCGCCTTAAACGGTATTGTAACCAGAATACAATGGGGTAAAGAATTCAGACACATTTAAAAATTTATATTATTTTGGTCGTTTGTTTCAGAGCAAAAGAAAGAAAAGAACATCATCAAATCAGAATGATTCCAAGGAAAACTTTTTTGATGTTTTTGAAGGTATGTTTCCAAAAGGTTATTTAAATAAATTTATTTTTGCTCTGTATTAGGTACCTTAAAAGTTTCCTTCCATAGTGTGCTGCCATGTACACGAAATAAACACCATAAATACTAAAACAGCTATCCGTACCCTCTTTACTGTACCGGCACTGTGTTACTTATTGAATTTATTATTTACTAGCTGCCCCGACAGACGTTGTTCTGTTATCAATGACGGGTAGGAATGGTTGCTAAGTATAACTAAATTGTTGGTTTTCACTATATTCCTTGCATTTTCTCATGTTTACTCACCTTTTAAACCTTCCCTGGACCTTGACAGATATTTCAAAACCAAAATTAGCCAAGAAATATTTCAAAACCAAAATAAGCCAAATCAGTCCAGCCGTTCATTCCAGAGCAATCCATTTTTATACATAGAGATAGGGATTTAATTATATTTCTTTAGTGAACAATTATGGACAGAAATGTGTTGTACAGGGTCGGACGATGACGACGACGACACGTTAGTAACGGCGGGACTGTCGAGTCCCCTGGGCGCGCTGAGTCCGTGGGGCAGTAGTCCCGACCTCACGCGACATACTCCCGTCGGAAGTGTAGACGGTAAGGATATTGACAATTGAAATAAAAGCAGATAGGCATTTATTTCATGTGGTCTTTTACAAGCGTGCATGAGGTTCAGTGTAATAATTCACAGTAATTAAATTGTAGTTGTAAAAGAAACACTTAATGTGATTCTACCACCAGTTCGGACGTTGTTCACAATTATTGAAGTCAGAGTCTTAAAAGATGCGCAGTGGAGTAGATTATCCTTAAGTGCCCACATTTTTTTGTCATTTAAGTAAATGATCTCCTCCTATATATTTTTTGCACTAAGCCTATCTTTCAAAATATTAAAGTAGTTTGAATTTTATTAGAAACAAACGAATTTAAAAATTCCTCCTGTAAAAAAGTTTGACTCTGAAGTGGGTTATTATTTAAAAACCTGTGCAGAAAATAGAGTTTCTAATTTTTAAAAAAACTTGTTACTTGCTATGAATAGCCGTTAACACTAACAATACGTCTCCCAGGCGACTTAACCCCCACAAACGAAGAGCAAGCCGACTTTGGTTCAAACCTGTCGCTGCACACGGCCGTCAGCCCGGCCAGCTCGCGCGGCACGCTCGTCTCGCAGGGCGGACACGTCTACAGAAACGCACGCCCTTATCGGAAGAACACTAAACCTAGGTAAGTGAGAAGAATCATTTTTTCTTTTTAGAATCATAATCGTTTTCAGTCTTCTTTCAAGCTAAGCTTGGAGAAGCCCCCAATCAGGAAGTACCCACAATATGGAAGGATGACCTGATAACTGTTCCAATATGGAAAGATGACCTAATAATAGTAGAAGGCCTGTAATCGACCTCTCTCTGAAAATTGACAATTCTAGCATATTGAACATAGGTTCATGGACGACATGCGGCTGTTGATGATGCAGATGAATAGAACTCCTACCGCGATTCGATTAGTACTCCAAGGGTTTTTTAGATTGCATCCAAGATATTAGAACTTTGTTGCATTTTAAGATAAATAAAAAAACCCTTAGCCCCTTAGTTACTTATCGGTAGATAAGGCCTGTGGGGTGACCTCGCACTGTCGAACACCGGCGGGTGTGAAAGAGGGGAGGTACTACTCCCCTCGAGGTGAGCCGGGTCACCGGCACAGCGCGCCAGGGTTTTACCTTTAGAGTAGGCACTCTCGAGAGAGTCCTCGGTAAACCCTGGTCAAAAGAAGGCCGCCCCGGTTTTTTAGAGAGTATTCTCACCCCCTTCTGGAGTGGGCGAGTCCCACACTCCCCCACTGCCCTCCCCCAAGCAGCGAGAAGTGCGTTAGGGCATTTTTCACTGGGTTAAAAATAAATACGTCGATCTTTGAGCCTTAAAACAGATACTCTGGCTGTCATTTGTCAACTCCTGATTACGACTGCATCCTTTATCTAAAATAGAGAAGAAGTAATAATTATTTTTCAGTTCATCTCAAAAGTACCACTTGTTGTTGATTCCTTTGTTATTTTCATTTTGTTTGGTTGTTTTTTCTTTAAATGTTATTTTCCTTTTTGTTTCAGTTCTCCATCTCAGTGGTCCATTTGATCGTTTGTATGTAGGGATAGTAGGTAGAACTACTTAGTGTACCAATAAAAGGTAATGCTAAGCATTGAAGAAGGAGATATTAATTTGACAAAAAAGATATTTCGCTATAAAATAGTGCATGCTACAATATGTATTCAACTTGTGTTAACTACCAAAAAAGGTATTAACTACAGAAAATAGCACAGCCTAATTTGGAAAGTAAAGTTCTATTTATTTTAGGGCTCCTTACCATTTCGAAATGGTACCATTATCTATTAATTAATATTTGGCCAAATGATGCACAATATCGGAAATTAGCACAAGTGATGCACATAGATTTACTTAAGGATTTTCAAAATGTAAGTATTTGTAAAGTCATGTTCGATTTAAGAATACAAAATTTGACGAATATGAGTACAACTAACTCGCATTTAACAAAAGTATTGTTATTTAAGAAATTTTACTATGGAAATTCTGTTGAATTTTGGGACTGGGAGACTGAAATATAATTTAAAATGGTTTGTGCTTATGATGCAAAAAGAAAAAGTGGATAATTAAGCAAAAATACTTATTGTCTTGAATTTATCTCAGAAAATATATAGAAACTATTATTATTGGAAAGAATTAGCTGAAATATTGTTTTCTGAATTGCTTTTATGTTGTGTTTAGTTAATATTCAGTTTTCTTGTGTGTTAATTATGTATTACTTGCATTTATCTTATCTCATTCAATAACTTAATTATTTTAATTCAATTGACATTTATTTTTATCACTTAACCTACCTACTCTTAACCTCTGAATCTAGAGAATGAATGAGAAAAAAAAACTATACCTACATTATAAAATTATTATATCTTAAACAGCGGGACTTTTTCAACTGGGCGCGGTACGCCAAACGCTAAAGTATCAAGAATAATAATAAGGTTTATTTTGACAAAAGCTAAAACTGCATACGGAGATGTAAAAAAACTAGCCAGGAATCGAACCAGTTAGTTTTGAAACAATACCACCCTAAATTGCTTATTCGGGAAATTTTGCCTTTTCAAACTGGTGAGAACTGGTGGAACCCAGAATTTGATCCTTATAAGCAGAGATCGGAGTAGGTAGAGCTATTTTATTAACCTACATGTTAGACTTATATGGATATTCCCCGAATCCTGGGATTTGTTTTCAAGTAGAAGAATTTAAAAAAAAACTGTTCACCTTTTAGGGAGTATTTAATGAATATACTTCCTCTCCGATGGATAAATATGAGAAAGAATTTTCATTCATTAAACTACATGTATTTTTTGAGTAACAATTTCTTATATTCATACAAGAATGACAATAATTATTATTTTCCAAAAAATTACAAAATTAAAAATTTACATCACTCGGGTGCTTATTGACTTACATAAACAGTGTTTTATACTTATGGATTAAAGGAAATAAATTCATTCAAATCTTGGAGTATCAGTCAAAATCCCGTGGAATATCAATGTTTGCGATCAATGAACCCAAATAGCTCTACCTACTCCGATCTCTGCTTACTGGTATAAGCAACATGGGGGGATCGTGGAATAATACCTACAGGTGGTGTTTTTTTTAAACCAATGGTTCAATTCCTGGCCATTCTAGGTTTTTTGTCCCGAGATTCCCTTGATCATTTTTGTTTTCTCATAGGTTAACCTAACAGGCCCACTTGAAAAACCCATCCTGCATTATTTAATATTATTTAAAATTGTGTGATATGAAAGCAATTGACGTACCTGAGTAGGATGTGCAAAAAATGGTTTGTGATATATTTTTAATACCTTTAGTTGTATGTGTTTATTTTTTAAGTAAAAGTTTGACATCAAATTCATTTGCATATTACAATGATTTTGAGAAAGTTTATGTTGGTTTCATTTTCTCTTCATTGTGTATTTACTCAATGCACGAAATCGTAAAAAAGGTGTACTTGATGCTTAAATGATTTTTCCTACTAGTGAACTACTTGAAGTCGAATTTACTAGAATTCGCCTTTGTGTTCGCCCTTGCTCATTGCGCACTCTCTTGAATGATTAGAAAGTTCTGTTTTTGATCAGTCATAAGTGGTGACTTATGACTGACTTATGACAAATATTAACAGATAAAATGTAAGGGCTAAACAGTCTTCATCATATAAGTAACTATGTTATGCATAATTTTTTCGCTGTAGTGAATTATTAGTTTACATATTTTTGAACTTTTAGGATGATAGCTTTAAGCCCCATTTGTCCAAGGGTGATTTTGTTGTTATGAAAAAAAAGTTACCAACGTGATGTAAACATCAGATAAATATCCTTTTCTTGAATATTTGTCTGTTTGTATTTACAATATCTTTTGAAAAATTCCCTAGCTATTAACATTCATATCATTTATTTGGTATTTAATGTATCGGCTGTAGGCGGTCAATCCGGCTGCAGCACCATTATGATATACCTACAGCCAAAGTACGTTGCTACACGTACAGTTAGGTATTAGTTGGAATCGTAAGAGGCAATTAAAGAAGGGCCCCGGGGTCACTAGGAGTGCACACGGTGGGGTCCGTGTGCCTCCATTGCATAGGTGACTCCGTGGAGGGCGGCGGTGCGGGGCCTCGCACTGCCGTTAACACCGGCGGGTGTAAGAGGGGAGGTATAACTCCCCTCGAGTTGAGCTGGTTAGCCGGTATAGCGCGCCAGGGGTGCGCTGGTAGAGTCCCTCGCGGTGGTACTCGGGGATCTCTGGTTTTGTTTTCCCCTTTCCCAATGTGGGTGAGTCCCACACTCCCCCGCGCTCCTACCCAGGGAGCGGGATAGTGCGTAAATGCATTCACCGCGTCAAATACAAAAGATATTACCTACTTAGAAAATTACTTTATGCACATATACTTGAGGTGGTAAGCATAAGAAGTGTCAAAGTGACCACTTGGCCTAGTGCTATTTCTATACAACTATTGGTCGCATTGATTGTTTTCCAAATGCTCGGGCTACGAAACCAGCGTACAAATTGGTAAACAAAATTTCACAAGCTACACAAATGTGCCCCGCTAACGAGTGTGCTCCGCAAACAAGCCTCGTTTGTGTTACAACACCAATTAGTAAGCTACTAAAAACCCTTTTGTCATAAACCGTAGAACACAAATTGCTACGCTCATTCCGTGTGTAACCTAATTAGGATTCGAGGAATAAAGCCAATTTCCTTCAGCACTATTCACACACCATTTGGTCTAATCCACCGACTGTACGTTCGGATTTAAACGGATCTACTGATTACATTTTGCGGATGGGGTGATTCTACGGCTACCAACACTGCTCTAGATAGCAAGACGTTTTAATAATATAATGAGCTATTAGGAAGGTATTGGTTCCTATGATCAAAAGCAGTTAATACGTAGGTAAACTAATAATCCTCTGTAGCGAAATCATTTTGCATAGCATAGTTGGTTATGTAACAAAAACTGTTTAGCCGTTACATTTTATTTGTGAATATTTGATTATGATTATTAATTGATTAGTACAAACATTTCATAGAATATTAAACAAAAAAAGTCAAGACATGTGCCCCTGAAGATCTTAAAGTTGAAGCTAAACTAAGAAATTCATATTCTGAAACGCAACTAGGAAACCTGAACTCAAACCCTGAAAATTGAACTTGACATTGAGATGGTAAAAGAAAGTGATGCCGCGATCATAAATAAGAAGCTTAAGGCGGTAATTAAGTAGTACTAACTAACTACGCAATATAGGGCCAAACGTCAATGAGTTACAAAATTGTTTAACCTATCCAGAACAATAGAGTTCTGTATCCAGATTTATTACATATTTATACTGAGGTGATGTGATGCCACGTTGGGCGCCAACATGCCTTTTTGCGGCGGCGCGGAGGCGGGGAGGGAGGAGGGGGGAGCGTCGCCCAGTCTCGGCCGCCAGTTGCGCTGCAGCGGCTGCCGCGAGCACACGTCTGCTTAGCGCCCGCGAACTCGCCCACACATGAGCTTGATCTAATCGTGAGTGGTCAGGATTACATAATTGCTTCACAGGCATGATTCACAATACAAAACATGGTTGCAGACGATGAATGCATATGCTGTGATTTGATTGCATTCAAATCAAACCGGTTTGTACGCAAGCATTTTAGACGCATTCGTTGATTCAATCGCTGCTGCCTTCCATGATATTTTAAGTATTCTCTTTAAAGTCATGAAACCTAATTTTATTCCATACAAACAACAAAACACTACACTGCTTTATTTACTTTGTCAAGACAATTATTTTACGAGTATCTACCTACACACTTGTGGTTACCGGAAAAGTTGGGCTTTAGGATATTTTTTGTTCGTAGCCATTAATAATTGAATATCTAATAATTTCTGATACACCTACTAACTTGTTTGATTTTTAGTTATTGTTTATTAACGCTCACTAACTGTGATATTACTATAGGTAATTAGTACGTGTTAGTACAATGTGAAAAACGAATCAAAGCATGAGAGATCGCATGAGTCAACAAAGCTTTAATTGGTGTTGGTACGGCTTACCACACCTTAGATTAGGTCCAAGCATGACTTCGAAAATAAACAAGTACCTAGGCAGTAATTATGTCACTATTTCAAAAGAACTTCATTACTACTAACCAACTTAGTAAACCGCACATATAAAGCTAACTAACATTGTCCGTATTGATTCCATCACCATCATTGAGATTGATCAATCCCGATCAATTGAACGATCCCGCTAGCCAATAACTGGTGCGGATCCCGCAGGATTGCGATTCCAAATTGTACCTACCAACCTATATACCTTGCCAAAACAAGGTTTAATAAACTGATTGTCTTGCACAACTCTTGTATCTGATTTGTTGCAATTACTTTGTACTTAAGACCGTACTTGAAATATGTTGTTTTTTAGCCTGACTCGAACATGAAAAAAACTGTTAACTAAATAAATGAGGTATTTACGTGCGAATACTAAAAGCATACGCTTGTGGTAGGTACCGTCGCGTTCCTAAGCAACTTAGTTTTTTAATTACAATAGCCCCACTTGAAATGCACGTACAAATGTAGTCTCGTCAACACCTGACAAATGAAAAGCATATGTGTAACGTAACTGTTCAATTTGATTAACAAAACTCAGTTGAATCGTCAAATCCATTCCAAATCGATTTAACTTAAGATATTTCGGTAAACCCTTACTAACTTATTTATCCGCCGCAGAGCAGTATTCAAAGTGAATTACTTTGCCTACTGCAAATACCTAGTTCCAGCGTTGCTTTTAAACTTCTACTAAGTCTGTCGACTAAAGTTTTAGTAGCATTATCCTGAGCTGTGAATCTATCAAAACGGTATTAAGTGGTTTAGTTAACGTTTAGGTGCTTCAGTGGCTTCCATCGTCGTTTAATCTATTTTCACAACAATTCTAAAAACATTGACCGAAACTGCTGTAATAGTATTGATACTAGCTATAATAAGGCCTTTAATTATGTGACTGAATGCGGAGTCCGCAGTGACCGGAGTTGAATTCCTGGGTTTAACAGTGTGATTGCATTTTCTGAATATAAGCTGAGTTTCTGATCACGATGACACATTTGGCAAGCATGATAATCAGGCCAACACCCATAAATTTTGGCCATCTTACTCTTGGCATGAGCTGAATGATGAATGAGTCTGCATGCGAGACCAGACAGCTCCCTCTCCCTTCGTTGGAATTATTGGTTCTGGACGTTACTTACGTACCTTGTTTTTGTACGCTTCAGTTTACCCTGGGTGCCTCCTCCGGTCCTGCCAAAGCTTTCTCTTCTGCTCTCTGAGTCTCCTTACTTTGCGTTATTCGGCCATATCTCGCAACAGTCTACCACCTTGATTTCTTACGTGGGTTTGATCTTGATTCAGCAGGCTCCAATCTGTCACATCTTATCCTGCAATTCTTTAGCATACTTAGCCATGGCTAGCTAAACCCAACTT
The DNA here is from genome assembly GCA_950022985.1 of Udea ferrugalis. Classification (NCBI taxonomy): domain Eukaryota; kingdom Metazoa; phylum Arthropoda; class Insecta; order Lepidoptera; family Crambidae; genus Udea; species Udea ferrugalis. The sequence continues at coordinate 2,928,335 of OX465516.1, forward strand.
TGATTGTATTTCATCATCATCATCCAATCATCCTGACACTCACCTTATTGTGTTGCGATATTCAAGTTCTAAATTGTTAATCTTTCTCATTATTTTCATTAATTAATATTTTTTACTTTAGTTTTGATAAAATAGCATGGCAGTCTCTACCTGGTTCCCACGTGGTAGGCTTCGCCAATAAAATGAGTACGGTACTTAAAACAAATGCTTTATGTAGTTACTTATTTCTATGATTTACTCAAATCATGATTCTACGTATCTTATGGCCTCCTAAAGTTTGCAGAGTTCAAGTTTTGGATCAATAGGGGCCGAAAAGTGTCTTGTTGCCTTTTTATACCGTTTTATAGCATAATATGAATTTATACGTTCTAGTTTTGAGTAGGTGGGACTAAGAACTATTTGTATACTTACTCCTTATGTTTGTTTTACAGTTATAACATAGCTTAGGTAATTTAAATCGAGCATTAATCGCGACCTAAATCTTGAGTGTCTAATTATTCCGATCCTTTTAAGTATCGTCAAATTTAATTGGGGTCCTTGGTTTGATACAAACAAATATAGGTATGTACCTGATAATCCAATATTTAGCATCTTGAATGTTCTTCAGAAATCAATTTTCCAAACGGCACTGTTTTACGTCCTTCAATCAAGTCTGCCTTGCTTCCATTCGTTCGTATAATTCAATCGTGAGTTATTTGTTACAATGAAGCCCACATTTGTATTGAATTCTTTTTATTCAGATCCTTTTTCAGTACTTGAAACACTTGTAGGTATTTCGTGTTTATTGTTTCTTTGTTGAATGTCGTACCTACGAAGGGACAATAGACACAGAAAATAGTCGCTTTTTATCGATGTACCTAAATTTGGTTGTCAGATATATAGCAATCTTATAGCAGCTTTACTAAAAGATAGACTGTTTGTCACTTGAAGAATAATATTTCATTTGCTCAATATCCAATATAGAAAACATCACATCGATTTTTGTCAGTGTTATGGAAATCGACCTCAGCCCAATAATAATTTGTAATCTAACGTCAAACTTGCGTTTGCCCATTGAGATCAGTATGATGTAAAAGCTCAACTGAGAATTCAATAAAGGCCATTCAACTTTGGCATAAAAATAGAAGCTCGCCAGTGACGGGTTCGTAGTTGGGATATTTGTCTATACGTTTTGCTAAATAATACATTTGGTCTGTGACCGGTTAGATCTGCATAAATAGGTATCTCCTACCAGCTTAAATCAACTGGGAATGTATTTATAAAGCGAAAACGTGCCAAAACCTTCGGCTTGGGCAGAAAATAGGCGTTGCATCATTAGATAGCCAGTGTCGAGTTCTCTCCAGTTTCGCCCCGACCGACGGCCGGCCGTAGTTGGGTCAAGCCGTATTTATCTACACGCTGAGCTTGACGGCAAGAAGGACCGTCATTCCTATAAAGTCAGTGTTACGATTGATGTTTTTGGCTACTGGCCTCAGAACCAATCGATTGGGTATCATAATCTAAACTTATACCGAAACATAAACTAAAAACCATGATATCAGCTTATCGCTATAAATGATTCGCTGCGAAGGGTGATAGTAACCGAATTCCAATCGCGAGGTTTATAAAATTCTAAGCCTTACCGAAAAAGGAAATTCTGTCGCAAACCTATCAAATCCTATAACATCCTTCTTAAACCGCATGAATAAGTAATACGGGTCTGGGCCGACGAAACCCTGACAACACCTGGTGTCTACTCGCCCGGAAAGTTTCATCCCTTCAGTTTGAAACCCTAACAATCCCCTGCCAAGGTCACTGAAATACGACCTTGTGGCTTGGTGGATTATTCAGGTAACTTCGCGAAAGGAATGAAATTTAGAATTATAAATGGCTATTTAAAAGGTCAAGTGGCTTAGAAGTTTGTGGTTTGGACATAAAAAGGATTATATGCCCAAGAGATTAGCTCTTAAAATTATTGTCATTAGCTAGGCTTTTTAGGAAGCGTAGAAAAACATTCATGACTATCCGATTTATAGAGAACTTGGGCCAAAAAGGATGTAGTGTACAGTAGGTTGAAGGTCAAGTTAATACTCGTTGACATTTACCTTCAAAGGTCATTTTTCAACTAAGTTTAGTAAGAATGGTTTTTTAGTTAATTTGATTAACTAAAATACCATTATTATAGTTAGTTATATTATCTTTTAATCTACTTATATATAAAAATCAATTGCTGTTCTTTGGTCTCGCTAAAACTCGAGAACCACTGGACCGATTTGGCTTATTTTGGAATTCTAGAAGTTTCCATGTCATTTTTCCGTAAAATATTAAACTTAAGTTTGTAATTTTGCTGATGTGAAGGGGGTCTTCGAAAATATATTTTTTTATGGTCGGAGGAGGTATAATCATTGCGGTATGATTGATAAAGCGGTTACAGTCCAAATAGAATGTAGAAAAATAATATTGCGTAGGTGTGGTCTGAAGTGAGGATGATTAATGGTCCACCGTCTAATGAATTGAGATACGATTCACTTGCACGGCGCAGGCGTTGTATTTAATGATTTTCCATTACTTTTGGGCAATACATTGTCGTTTCAATTAGACAGGTATTCATACTAGGTCGGACGGAACGGACAGAACGGGTCCACCATGAAGTTTTGCAAACGCAGTGACTGCGTGAGTCATTTCACATGCTTGAACGTTAGACGTCGTTCTGTTAGATGCAGTTAAGTAAATGCTAATAGACTCAGACTGTAAGAAACTTACTTAGGTACAAAACCCAGGAATATTTTGGGAAAACAAAATTTATTTTGTTTGATTTTCTGTAGACAAATCCAAATTATCAAAAACCGTGGAAATTTCTGCAGTACTCGAGTTATTCAAGTGTTGTTACAAATATTTTGTTCTAGTTACCCCTAATTTTGAAACACTTAAAGTTTTAGCGTTTTCTGACGCAAGCCCAAGAAATATCTTGAACTTGTTAGATTAACTCATTGAACATCAATTATTGGTTAACATAATTATAATAATATTTTCAAGCCTACACTAGCACCGTTGTTTTAAGAACCTTACTCAATTAATTAATTACACGCCATATTTTACAGTCTTAACCCTCTCTGAAGTCTCCCTAAATGCCCCTCCGTAAGTTCTCACGACGTAGCTGAGCTCGTCCGTTACAGCGGCAGGCAGAGGCAGTTAAGCCAAGACGGATGATGCTGACAGCTCTGCCGGGTAGGAAGGAAAAATACGTGTTTCTTTCAAACTGAGCCATAAAACGCATAGATGTAGATAGTAGATATATTTTGGGAAATTGTAAAAAAACAGGCTTCATTTTTGCGATATTTAACAAAAAATGGTTTAAGACCTTCTAAATTCTCATGAGAATTCTCATACGCTTACTGAGAATAACAAATCACAATCAAAACATATTATGAGCAATTTGTGAGCGCACAGAAACAACAAAAATATTAACAACCAAAGTGGGTTGTATATAACCGATTACTGTAATCTTCTAATGTACACTAATGAATCAATGAAAGACGGTCGAAGATTTGAGAGGACGTTAAGATGTTATTAAGATATGCTAAGGAGACATGCCGTGCTAAGTATAATGTCAAAATAGGTAAAGTGACGAGCTGCCAACGGGACTGTTTGCCTCATCCCTCATCTCACCCGACCCAAATATTTTCACGACAATTCAATTTGTCTTGTCCGAGCCCCGGAAACTTCGTCGTTTTAATGTAAACACTTAAGATGTTTTCGCAATTTACATACCTAATGTGTTCTTTGACAAAAATAAAAAACATGATATTCAAATTGACGCTGAGCTAGTAAGCCATGGACATCAACGAAGACCACAAGATTTAAATAGGTATCCGAAAATTCAATATTTTTGAAAGTGTTTTAACTAAGCATGCTTTTGTACAGGTAGTAGGTATGTTTTTCGTATAAATTATTCATCAAAGTTAAATCTGGCCTATTTTCGCCAACTAATTAAATAAATAATGCCTAACAAACTGAAACGAGGCCTCATGGTAATGGCACGATGAAAACTTAATTAACTTTAAGTGGCCGACGTGAACTGCAAACCACCACTGCGTTCACCTTCTGCAGCGAATAAAGTGAAACAACTAATAATATTCTTACTCCTACTATTTACTTTAGTATACTAAAGGCAGCAGCCTCGTTGGTATCATTCGTATCGTAGATCGTGAGGCGTCAATAACATGCATTAAGTTCCAAATGTATATTGATTTTTGGTTTCGTATAAAGTATTTTAAGGGGTGCGCGTTGTAAGAGGGAGTGTTAGGTTAGTGGTGAACTTCACTGTCTCATCCTATCAAGACGTTATAAGATTTTGACAAAAACTGAAACCATTCTCAGATTTTACAAAAAACTTTTTCCTTGGCCGGGAATCGAACATGTTGGTTTCGAAGAAAGGTCACCTGTATTATTTATGCCATCTCGTAGTGTTCCTTATAAATATCAATATCTGCATAACTCAGCCTGTAGAATTGTCCTGCAGTTAAGATTGATGACTGCTGTAAAATTATCCACTTGGCACTGAAAGGTGGGGTAATAACTCGCCGGTAACAGCTGGGTTGTAAACTTTACAATCTGACCCATTGGAGCTTATAGGCCCGCTGGGTATTTGTGCTTCTCTTTTACAAGTATTGCGACTTTTGGGTTTCGTCTACTGATAAAATTGTTTTTGCGTAGGCATCGGTATTTACTGGAGGTGCCCGTGGCGCTGTTGTGACAATGATCGGCGCGGTTGTAAAGCAACACACACGCGCCGGTTTGAAAATGTTTCACTCTTGTCTCTTGTCTATACAGCAAAATTATTTGAACAAAAAAGATAACGATCATTGTACATATCTAGTACTACCATTCCGTCGTTTAAGTTTTAACACCACGTACCTATGTCATTTTAAGCAACTTTCAGGTTAGCCAAAAAACCGAATTGACTTACGTACTTAATTAGGTACTGTTTCCATAGGATAGTGATGTGGCTATCATGCTCTTACTTTTTCGTTATTTTAAGGGATTCAATTGGTCGTACCTGGATTCTCATCGGACTAAACGACGCGTCTTTAGATGCTTTAGCGAATGGCATCAAGATGTCAAAAAATTACTTAAACGACGATTTAGCAACTTATCATCTGCCTTTTTGAATCTAGCCTAGCTGGTAAAGAAATTTATATAAAAAAAAACTCAATTTATAAAAAAACCATCCGTGGTTCTCTCACGTGCGAAGCGTACCACAAGTGTTGTATTCCGTCCTGCGGTTTCCAAATTTCCCGTTCAACCCGCTGTTTGTGGAACTTCGTCACTGTAAACGAGCAACAGCGAGTAACTTGACTAATTGCCAGCTCGTGTATGTGTCGCAGTCAGATGGTATAATCCGCCGTATTACATTATGGCTAGCCGTTTAAAGAAACAGCGCCTTTTTGTGAAGCGGCTGTTTAACGATCAGCCGGATTGAATCCAGCCGAATAAAAAACCACCGGAATGTATTACAAAACCATACGTTATTTAACGCGGCTAGCCTCAATGTAATACAACGAGACATTCGTTGCCTCTTTGACAGGTTTTAGTTCTGATTGACAATGACAACGAAAACGTGTTAAATATGTCAGTAAACAGTGACTGAAGAACAATTTACAAGTGCAATTGAAGCATTTCCCTACTTCTTCAACCTCCTACGCTACAATCAAAGTAGTGGTAGGTATCTACAATGCGGCTAAACGTAACCCGTCTTATTGAACAATGTATGGTAATGACAATCCAGCTAATCGTTTAACCGCTGCATAACGACGCAGTTTTTAAACAAGCTAGCCGTAATGTTACACGGCGGATTATGCAATCCGACTGCGACATATGTGCGAACTCGCTGACGGATGTATCCAGTGTTTTGGAACTTTCCTCGCTTAGTTTGCTCATGCCAAGGGATTTAAATTCGCGTACGGTGACGTCATTTGTTAACGCAAGTGGGTGTTTGTGTTTAAACTTCATCATAGATGTTGCAAATTCAGGTTGATTCTAGCAACACAATTCAAAGTAAAAAAGAAAGGAAAATAGTTTATTTAGTGACACAATACAATGCAAAGATAAAAATGATACGAAGTAAAACATATATTTTATTATGGTACCATTTATAAGAACTCGTATTAATGTATATTTGTTAGACCCATCGCTATTTGTAAAACCTAACAACCGCTATATACCTTCATGTTTTCTGATCTAAGATGGTTTCTAATAGATTTCACAAATTCCCAATAGTTCAGATTTTAGCAAAACTTGTTTGGCTGTTAACATCCTTTCTACAAGCATTATGCAAGACAGCATCAATTTGAAAACTTCACAACCCTCCATTAACGTTGCGGGTGACGAAATATTTAACCTCAAACCTTGTGAAAATATATAAAGGGATCAAAACACCAATTCTGAAGTAACATTGCTCTCTATTTTGTTATTCATAGAGGGTTAGTTCGCTCGGAAAGGGGGAGGGGGGAAGAGGTAAGGCAGTGAAAAAACGACTGCGATTCCGCAAGATCGTAAAATTGCTAAAGTCGTAGAACCTACAACTCCCAAAGCCATATCAGTGATAAAAACGTCCCTAAAAATTCTTCAAATAAATAAATAAACAACAATCTTCAATACTTTATATTTGTTGTAAACTTTATGTTAGCTTCTACTTCATTACAATAAGAGCGTTACTATGCTTTTCAAAACATTTCTTATCATATCAAACATTTAGATAACTGGCTCGAGTTTGTAACGTAAACTTTTTGAAATAAACAGTAACTTCGAAGAGCAAATTTATTATAAACTTTCTATAGATAGGTACTTCTACGTATTTATTGGAATAAAACAACTTAACTTGTGGTTTTGACTACTAAACAAAAAACCCATTTTGATCATTTCTGATGAAACGTCTGAATGACTAACTTAGAGTAGTTACTAGGGGGTAGAGCCCCGCGCGTCGACCAATCAGGTCAAAGCTAAGCGACCTGAACGGTCAAGAGTCCACACGTCAAAAAAACAACGTATGCTCTCGACCTGCTATGCTATTCCGGCGGGCGCCAAAATTCCCTTCGCTCGTGCGAGGTAACTTTAAAATTCAATTCCTTTGCGACTGTGGTCGTTTGAGAGAAAAGAACTAGGCCAAATATATTTTTTTAATTATTCACATACAGAATGAGAGAAAATACTAATTCAAAGTAAAGCGTATAAAGTAAAGTGATGTCCGATGTGCAATAGGATGTTATTAAACACATAAACCTTCCTCTTTATTCACTCTATTTAATAAAAAAACCGCATCACAATCCGTACAATAGTCTTAAAGATTTAAGCACACATGGGGATAGATTAAGCGTCTTTGTTTTGTACTCTCATACTAATATTTTAGATGCGAAAGTTTGTTTGTGTGGATGTGCTGTGTTGCTCTTTCACGTAAAAACTACTGAATGGATTTTAATGAAACTGTACAATAATATACTTATCTCATGCATGTGAATAGCACACAAGCTACAATTTATAAAGATATTTCAATATTCTTTTAACCTAAGTCCACGTGTAAGAAGGGCGGCCGCTGGTGTATTTAAAAAATTCAAAACACTCCCGCGACAATCCATCCATGCAATAAGTAATGATGGTATGTTTATGTCATGTAAAATAAGGACCCAAATCTACTAGAAAAATAAACCAAGTATATAGAGCACCTTGAATTTATTGGAAAGCGAACCAAACCTAGTTAGTCATGTTTCTAAGCAAGCAACCAAAGTTCCAACACAGGTTTTGTTGGCCACAGCTCTTGTCAAAGCACAGACAAGTAGTGGTTACAGTCAACTGTTGAGGGTGTTATTGGACCAAGGGTCCCAGGCATCATTCATAACCGAATCGACAGTGCAGTTGCTAGGACTAAAAAAGATACCTATGAAAGTAGCAATTTCAGGAATAGGCGGTGATCAGAGCTCTTTAGCTTCCAAGTTTTTCGTCGTGGTGACGATCCAATCCCGCTTAGATCCCAATTTCAGTGTTCAAGTGAGAGCATATGTATTGAGCACCGTAACTTCTTTACTACCTACACAGAAGTTACACCAATGTCATTGGCCAGAATTTCAGGCGATCACACTAGCTGATCCTGAGTTCGACACACCAAGCAAAGTTGACATGCTGCTTGGCGCGGAAGTTTATGGCCAAGTTCTGAGAGAAGGCTTGCTGCGAGGGCCTGCAGGAGCACCAACTGCTCAAATTACTGTTTTAGGTTGGATTTTATCGGGACACACAAGTTTTGAGCAGTCTGGCATACAGTGTCATTTCAATCACGTAGATGATAATGACATTCTTAAAAATTCATCCGGCTCGAAGGACCACATGTAATATAAGGACCCAAATCTACTAGAGAAATAAACCAAGTATATAGAGCACCTTGAATTTATTGGAAAGCGAACACAAAAATATTATCACTCAAATGCTTTATAGTAATTACAAAATTCATTGCTTGCGCGATTGAAAGGAGTATAACTCCATCTTTTGATTTTGTTAGGAACTAATTTCCTGAACATTGTTAATAGACATTTACATTTTGAACAGCACTTTGGACATACCGCCCACCAAGGACATCTGTTTATGTCCTTAATATAAAACAAAATAAATGCTGGCCACCCACCATGAGGTCAAGGGGGCCCAAAACTCACAAATCAACATCTAAAACTAAAACGAATACCTGAACCTCATATTGATTACAAATCACTTAAACTAATACTAAATCATGAATTTGATGTAACTGGAAGAATACACAATTTAGAAGTGGGTCGTTTAATAACAGACCCATTGCATCGAAGAGATACGACTCGTACAACTTTGTCCAAACCTGGGTGCATTTCAACAACTTTGCCCAGTAACCAACGCGCTGGTGGAAGATTGTCTTCCTTAATCAAAACAATATCACCTATAACAGGCTCTGGAGTACGCGTTGTCCACTTATACCGCTGAAGTAAATGCGTAAGGTACTCATTCGAAAACCGCCGCCAGAAATCCTGCAACATACGCTGTGTTACTTGCCAGCGTCTCAAACTTCCCATACTCAAATCGAGATAGCTCCGGTCTGGTACAGAGATGAGAGGCTCCCTGTTAAGGATGTTGAGGGTGTTTAAGGAAACAAGCACGTTCGTTGACTTAAAACAGAATATATTGATTGTCCAATATGTAATTCAAATAAAACCAATTAAAAGCAACGCTCCGTGCAAAGTTCGTGTGAAAAGTGGCAGCGCGCACGCGCGCTGCTCCGAACACTGGTGATGTGCCGACCACTAGTGATGGGCGTAATCATCCTCCCCCGCTTGAAAGGGTTAACTTTCAAGAACTTGTTTCCTCAGTAGGCAGACGCACAAGGCTATGATTGCTATTCTTGTAGTTCCTCATGATGTATATAAACGTCTACCACTCTGCATTCTTCGTCTGTGCTCTCATGAATCATGAATATCGATTGTTCTTCCAAGATGCCATCTTTGGGGTAGTGTGTGCTCATTCTAGATTATGACCATGTCCCGTCTCTTGGATCTTAGTGCACTGCTTCCATTTATTTCTCTGTTGAAGCTCTGCGATAAATTCTTGTTTCCATCTTCGCCAGAATTCACCACGTATTTTTTCCATCCCTTAGTAGTGTGGTTTCACGCCATCCACTAGAAAAGAAGGCACCGACATCAGAGGCCGTCCAATTAAGAAGTGACCAGGAGTTACCAGAGTGAGATCAAGAGGATTGGAAAAGAAGGGTGAGAGAGGACGTGAATTTAAGATAATTTCTATTTGAACAAACAGTGTGCCCAACTCTTCTAAGGTTTAAGAAGCGTTACCTACTACTCCTGTAAAATGGTATTTAGCGGCTTTGACATCTGCTTCCCATAATCCTCCTAAATGAGGTGAATATGCAGGAATGAATTTAAAGCTAATACCTTCGGAACTGATGTAATTATCAACAGATTCACGAGCGGAGCGCAAAACCTTGCCGAGTTCATTGTTTGCACCTAAAAAATTGGTGCCATCAACAATTAATCTACCACATAGCCTATCCTTGCCCTTGCAATTATTTTGTTTTTGTTTCGGACATTGGCTACGATCCCTTCTTAAGAAGGGTCCTTCCCACCACAAGGGTTCATTTTGAAGATATCGATGTGAATTGTCAAAATGTCCCTCGCATATTTTTTCTGGTGTAAAATTTCTAGCGGTATTAGGTAAATTTTCAAACTTCCAAAAGCTTTCAAGATCGTCATGTATTTGTTGCGTAAAATTACAAGTCAAGCTCGGATGATAGCTCTCAGTGCCATCTCCTATTGGGCCGCTAACCAGCCAGCCGAATTCAGACTCCTGTAAAATAGGTTTTCCTACACCTAGTTTGATTTGATTGCAGCCTACTATGTTCCAATAGACATCAGCCCCTATAAGCATATCAATTTCTGAGGGTAGGTGGAAATGTGGATCTGCAAGCTTGATGTTACTAGGGAGGTTTAATTCATTTCTATTTACGGGTCTGCTCGGTAATGTATTTGCTATTCGAGGCACTACTAGACACTTAACATTTAAGTTAAATGAATTATGACATGAGCTTACCTTTACTGTACAACTCTCTTTTATGCAAATGCCTAAATCGTTTAAACCTTGTATACGCAAAGACTCTGGACACTTAGCAGCGAGCTTAATTTTTTCCTTGAATGAATTCGTTATGAAAGAAGACTGGCTGCCTGTGTCTAAAAGCGCCCTTGCAAGATAAGTCTGATTATTACTTTTATTATATATTTTCACCATAGCAGTACTTAGCAGTACTTGGCCCATTGACACTGCAGACAATGAGACCGAAGGAAAGACATTTTCTACATTTGAAGCAGATTTAGAAGCTACAGGTACAGTTTCAGTTTTGTCTTTAGTGGACATTATACTATTATGCAAGAGACTATTGTGTTTTTTCTTGCAGAATTTGCACAAAGGCTTAAGGTAGCAATTGAAAAATCTGTGACCCTCACGAAGGCAATTCGTACATAACCTCAACTTTTTGGCTTCAAGGATTCGCTCCTGTAATGTTAAGTTTTCAAAACTAATGCAATTATGAATGCGGTGCCCTTGCTTACGACAAAAAAGACACAGAAAAATAGATAAATTTGCAGTGGAAGCCACAAAAGAATTGGTAGAAGGACCAATTGCTTTATTCTGCTTAGTGTTTGGACTAAAACTACTCATTAGCTTGTTGCCTCGTAAAGACATTGTGGATTCCAGTACGTCAGCCCGATTGCGCAAAAATGCATAGAACTCACTCAGCTTTGGAAGATTCGAGAGGCTATTTTTATGCTCTTCCCATTTTGTGCTTGACACTATATCCAATTTTCCTGTGACCATGAAGATAATTAAGGAGTCCCAATAGTCAGTTGGTTGACCTAAAGTGTTAAGGGCTCTCAAATTTTTGGAAATATGATCAACCAAATGACGTAGTGAATCATGGGACTCGTTGATTATTGGTTTAATAGAAAATAATGATTTCAGGTGATTAGTTATCAGTATCTGCTTATTATCGTACCTGTCACACAATAAATCCCACGCAACCTTAAAGTTGGCCGAAGTGAACTCTAGTGACTTAATTACTTCAACGGCCCCGCCCTTAAGAGACGACCTAAGGTAGTGAAATTTATTTATGTCCGGTATTAATGAATTTGAACTAATCAACGACTGAAAAGTGTCTCTAAATTCAAGCCATAGCAAGTATGAACCATCAAAGGTTGGCAATTGAATTGTAGGCAGCTTAATTGACTGAAAGTTGCTATTGTGAGAACATGCTGTGACTTGACATTCAGACGGGCATCGTTTTTCGTTCATCTCTAGCGTCTCTAACAAATCTAGTAAACACGACGTAATGTGCATAATTTGGCATTCTATAGCATCTCTTTCGTTCAATTCTACTTCTATTCCGGCATCTGTTTCGCAAAGTTCCTCAATGCTCAACTGTGTATTGTTGAATTCAGTATTAATTTCTTTGCATTTGTCTAATCTTTGTTTAATTTCCTTTATTTGTACGCTACTAAGGGTTTTAGGGTCAATTTTACGTATCGATTCTACGTATTGACTTAATTTAGTAAGCCTACCCTTAACTGATCCTCGTTTTCTAACTAACCTTACCAATTCCTCTGACATTTTGAGTGTTCAATTTATCCCTTGAGCACAGAAACAATGAACAAGGCAAGTATAATGTGCATCAAACCAGTCTGCGTTTTACGGTCCACTTTCTGTCAATCCAGTGATCACCACAGTCCAATCTCCAGTATATGCTTAGTTCAATATAATCCAGAAAGATGCGAACTGATAACACTACTATGTAGTTGTATTTCAGGCCCTGGAAAGCATAAACAGACACCTTAAAGCAACAAAGCTTAAATGCGAGTGTAAAGGAAATGGATTCAGGATTGATAAGTTGTAACATCACAGTGGATTACGTAGGGTTAAACGTACTTGCAATCACACTTAGTACGTGCTCAAAGGTTTCTCAAAATAGTGAAATAATTGTCGAAAATATAATAAGGAAAAATAACGTGTTTAGACAAAATTTCATAAAAACAATAAAAACATACCAGACAAACGATTAAATAATATCTTGTCCTGAAATACGGCACAAATATAATTTAAGTACCTATTTATTATTTCAAAATTGTTCAATAATTATCTTAGAAAATTTATACGAATGACAAGAGAAATGACACTTAGCAAAATGAACATAAAATGGCGTCACTTCTCTGTATCCTTTTGACATTCGTTCGTATTTTATTGACTTTACACAACCACAACCCTCGATGGGAGAACACACCGTTTGCACAAATAAAAGAAGGAAAGGGAAAAATGGGGAACGATCACTTCCTTTGGATCGACCTCTAACATGCAATGCCTTCCTTATCTGCTTCCAGCGAAAGATTATTTCTTAGCTTGCTTCAAACAGGCCTGCGCTCCATCTGATCCAATCCAATTGTTTAAAATCCGAAGATTGCAGTTTTCTTTATTTAGACGGTCGCCATGTTAAGGATGTTGAGGGTGTTTAAGGAAACAAGCACGTTCGTTGACTTAAAACAGAATATATTGTTTGTCCAATATGTAATTCAAATAAAACCAATTAAAAGCAACGCTCCGTGCAAAGTTCGTGTGAAAAGTGGCAGCGCGCACGCGCGCTGCTCCGAACACTGGTGATGTGCCGACCACTAGTGATGGGCGTAATCACTCCCCAATCAAAAAATGACCAGGAGTGAGTGGCATGGGATCACCAGCGTTATTCGGTAATTGAGAGATAGGCCTTGAATTGAGGCAAGCCTCAATTTGACAAAGAAGAGTGGTCATCTCCTCAAAGGTGAGTGTAGAATCACCAATCACACGCTTCAGATGGAATTTCGTTGACTTCACTCCTGCCTCCCAAAGTCCACCAAAATTGGGAGCATGAGGAGGAATGAAATGCCAGGTGACACTGTTGTCGTTCAACCAACTCTTGATTTCAAGGCATACATGGGATTTCTCAATGGCAACGAACGAGTGTAATTCTTTGGATGCTCCAACAAAATTGGTGCCATTGTCGCTCCATATTTCACTACAATGCCCTCTTCTGGCCACAAACCTCTTGAACCCAGCGATGAACCCTTCGGAGGTTAAGTCACTGATCGCTTCTAAATGAACAGCTCGAGTGACCATGCATATGAAAAGGCAAATGTACCCTTTGTACGACTTGTTGCCTCTCCCCTTAGACATCCTAATATTAATGGGTCCAGCGAAATCAACACCACTCTTAAAGAATGCTCTTGCAGGTGTGACTCTACAAGATGGCAGTTGACCCATTATTTGGTTTCTTGTAACTGCAGCATGCCGTACACAAGTAACGCATTTACGCACGTGGGCCTTTGTTACATTTTTTCCGGATATAATCCAATACTGTGAGCGTAAATAGTTGAGCATCACTGTTGGACCACCGTGAAGCGTTTTATTGTGTGCGTCACTGACAAGCAGAAACGTAAAGTGACTGCTATGCGGAATGATGATTGGATGCTTAATGTCTTCATCCAATTGAGCGTTGTTGATCCTTCCGCTGACACGCAAAATACCATCTTTATCTAACACTGGACATAAAGATTTCAATTTACTTTTATTTTTCACATTGCCTGTTCTTCTGAGTTCTTCTATATCCTCTTTAAATGCCTTTCCTTGGCACTGTCTTATACACACCTTCAAAGCATCTGCTATTTCTTGACTTGTTAGGTATGACTTTATTTCAGATCCACTGTTTCGGATTCTTTTTAAGTTCAAGAACCTTTTACAAAATGCTATGACATGAACCAATTTGTATAAAGATGAGAATTTAGTCCACACCTTGTCTTCTTGGACACCTTCAGTGACTACATGTGATTTAACTGCTCTCTGTTCCATGTTAGTACTGATTGCCTTGGGACGTGTGTATGTGACAGGTTCTTCTTTAAGCCAGGATGGACCCGAGAACCACAACACATTGTCATGTAGATCTTGCGGACTCGATCCCCGTGAAGCAATATCAGCCGGGTTCTGGGTTGACGTCACATGAGCCCAGTGAGTGTTGTCAAACAACGAAAGAATTTGAGAGACTCTGTTGCCCACAAACGTCGTCCATCGGCTGGGATGATCACTTAGCCATGCAAGGACTACTGATGAGTCAGTCCAAGTGTGTATATTTGATTTTTCAATGCCCATAACCTCAGCGGCTTCAGTGATTAGCTCAGCTAACAATACCGCTCCCATTAGCTCTAGACGTGGTACGGATTGCTGCTTCACTGGCGCAACTTTAGTTCGGGATGTGACTAAACTTACATTAACATCACCCTCGGCGTTAATGACTCTGATGTAAACTACCGCCGCATAGGCTGCAATAGAGGCGTCACAAAACCCGTGCAACTCAACTGACACATCGTCATGTCGAGTTTCAACCCATCTTGGAAGATGACACTTGCTGATGTTTTGTAGATCGCTTCGGTAAGTTTCCCATTCTCTCAGTAAGTCAGGCGACAACTCTTCATCCCACTCAATGCCGGAAAGCCAAAGCTTTTGAATGAAAGTCTTGGAGATGATGACACACGGCGAAACCCAACCCAGCGGATCATACAGACGAGATATATCTGAAATCACCCTCCTTTTGGTGATTGGTTTTTGCTGATCAGGAAGATGGACTGAATACTTAAAAGTATCAGTATTTCTATCCCAAAAAAGCCCTAATATTTTGATC
This sequence comes from Udea ferrugalis, assembly GCA_950022985.1. Classification (NCBI taxonomy): domain Eukaryota; kingdom Metazoa; phylum Arthropoda; class Insecta; order Lepidoptera; family Crambidae; genus Udea; species Udea ferrugalis. Next base: position 2,943,582 of record OX465516.1, read on the forward strand.
ACTTCATCTAACTTTATATCTTTTCCCTTTTCAGTTTCTTTTTCCCTTTGTTCTCCTGAAATTTGATGATTCAAATCATGATCACTACTGACCCACTTTTGCAATTGAAATCCACCCTTTTGAAGTAATTCTGTCATTTTTTCTTTAATGACCAGTCCCTGTTCTTTTGTTTGACAACCTGTCATCAAATCATCAACGTAGAAATCTCTTTTCACGGTTTCAGTCATCTCTGGACAGTCCTTACCTTCATCATCCGCCAGTTGCTGTAGTGTTTTTACAGCCAGATACGGAGCTGATGCTGTTCCAAAAGTGACACGAAGCATTCGGTATTCCTCTAACTCTGACTCAGGATCGTCTCGCCATACTATCCGCTGAAAATCGCAGTGCTCTTCTGAAACTTTGACTTGACGATACATTTTGACAACGTCAGCGCAAACAACTATGGGGTGCATTCTCCATCTCATAATTATATGACGAAGAGGCGGTTGCAAAGAGGGACCAACCAAAAGATCATCATTGAGAGACACTCCATTCAAGCCTTTCATTGATGCGTCAAACACTATCCTTACCTTTGTAGTCGACCTGTCTTCACGTATGACAGCGTGATGTGGCAAGTAAACAGCTGTAGATTTTTCAGTATCATCAGCGTTGTCTATACGTTTCATATGTCCTAGGTCTACATATTCTTGAATTACTCCAGCGTATCTATCCTTAACTTCGGGCTGCTTCTTGAATTTATTTTCAAGAAGTAGAAATCTCTTGATGGCAAGCTCTTTGGAATTCCCGTATTGGGATTGAGGATCTTCATTGCGAAAAGGGAGTATGCCGTTGGGCCCGAACGAAGCAGACGTGTCGATATTTTCTCCGCAAAAATTAATAATACCTGCCAATAGAATTTGAACTGTATCCTAATTAAACTAAAACGTGCTAATCGAAGAAACCTGGGAGTGTCATAAGGGACGTTGAAGCTTTGGGCGAATCAAGCGCTGCCGCCGTACTAGCTCTTCACCTCCTCGGGGAAACAAGACGGCCTCTTATTTTTGATCCCGCTCGCACCAACTGCCGCTGCGCTAACGCGTAAGTACTAACCTACTGTATACGTCGTTACCGAGATCAACATGAGTACTACGCTACGCTCACCAACTGGAAGTGGCCCGTGTGGGCGGAGTGACTCCCAACCGAACTTAACGTGCATTGATTCCCAATCAGAGTTTAATGACAATATAAGAATTACTCTGCGTAATAAAAGAAAACAATTGGATGACAGTGAACATTTGGTTACCATACAAAGTAATATAACTGAATTGAGTACGCAAATGACACAGGTCATGTCAATGCTCACAACGCTAACTGCGAACCAGAAAGAATTCATGGACAAATTATCGTTGGATGTAAAAATGATAAAGGAAGAAATAACTGACATCAAAGATACAACCAAAAAACTTTCTGAAGAACAAAGCATGGTGCAAGCCGACATGCTGGCCTTAAAAAGTAAGCACTCTGAATCAGAGACAAAAATCCAAAAGCTTCAATCAGATATTGTTGAACTCAAAACTACAACCGATGTATCTTCTCCGTCTAGCTCTTTGGAATCCACGTTAGCAGAAATAAAAGAAAGAGAGATAAGAAGCAGAAATATAATAATTGTTGGCATTCCAGAACAACATTTAGAGACGAGTTCTGCGAGGATAAATGCCGAGAAAAATGAAATCTTGCGTATAACACGAATTGCTGACCCTAACTGCCCAGAGCCTGAAAGCATCTTAAGGCTTGGAAAGTTCGACCCCAAAAAAAATCGCCCTATCAAAGTGTCTTTCACGTCTCCAGATAAAGCTGTTGCCATACTACGCAATAGGAAGAACTTAAAATCCGAAACCGTAAAGATATACTCGGACCAAACACCTCAACAACAAGTCTACATGAAAGAGCTAAAAGAGGAATTGAAACGTCGACTCGAAAATGGTGAAAAAGATCTGATAATAAAATATGTTAAAGGTGTACCCGTAATTAGGAAACCGCTTCCAAAAAACTAAGTTTGATAACAGCAAGACACCAGAATGATCTTAACACTGAGACGGATATAACCTATCAAGCTGTTAACAACTACAAAGATATCACAACAAGTAAAAAGTCTCTTAAATTTCTTTATGCCAATGTGCGTAGTATTATGAAACCAGGCAAACTTGATGAATTAAAATGCGTTATTCAGTCACTTAAATTTAAACTACATATAATTATTCTAACAGAAACATGGATTAAAAATAGCGAGGATGGTGATAGAACTCAAATTCCTGGATATTATCACTACTATAACTGCAGAAACAATACAAGAGGTGGTGGTATCTCAATCTTTGTCGACGACAGCCTGACTCACAGTATAGTTGAAAGCCAATGCCACAATGATAACCATTACTTATTGATCCACGTAGAAAATTTTTCATTGGATGTTGGTGCAGTCTACAGAAAACCTGGGGTGGCAAACCTAAATGACTTTTTTGACAATTATTCGGCCAAGTTACAAAATATAAAAAGAGGTATTATCTTTGGGGACTTCAACATAAACTTGCTTTGTTCAGAGCAACCTGCCACAGAGTACAATGCGATTTTACAAGAAACAGGCTTCAAAGTCATAAATAAAATCGAAGAATCTTACTCAACCAGAGAAACATCTAGCACACACACTATAATTGACCATGTCTGCACCAATCTAAAAGTTGATAGATTCCATCTAGCCCTTGTAGATTCTCCAATGTCTGACCACAAGCAAATTTTTTGTGAAATTAAGAGAACTACATCGATTCCTAAGAAGAGGGTAACCTGTGAAATAATTGACTATGGTGATCTTTATGAAGCTGTGAGGGACAATAAGAGCACGAATGAGCTGAACTCGTACGCATTGCTAGAAAAAACCCTAATTCACTGTATTGAACAAAGCAAAAGGGTCAAAACCAAAGTTCTGAACCCCCCCAAACAAGATTGGATAAACTTAAATATAATAAATGGAATCGTTGCGAGAAACATACTTTGGAACCAACATAGAAAAAAACCTGAAGATAAATTATTGGAAGATATTTATAAAAGGAAAAGAAATGAAGTGGCTAAGGATATACAAAATGCAAAGAGTAAATATTATTTGAAATCCTTTGACACCTGCAAGAAAAACCCAGCAAAAATGTGGAATCTCATAAACAGTTTATCGAATAATAAAACAAAACAAACTTCAGCACCAAGTAAATTACAAATAGAAAACGGATATGTCACCGATGTTAAAGAGATTTGTGAACACTTTAATACTTTCTTCTCTACTATTGGCTCAAACCTAGCTAAGCAAATTTCTTCTACGACCCTTTGTAACTCGAGTAGCGGCGCGTCTGGATGTGCTCACGGTGCTTCTAATATTTTGAGAAAACTTTTGCCAACAAACGTGGATGAAATAGCCAGTATAATAGATCATCTGAACTCTAATACTAGTACCGGAATTGACGGTATAAGCACTAAGTCAATAAAATGTGTTAAGAATTTAATACTGCAGCAGCTGACAAACTGTATTAACTCTAGTCTCGAGCACGGAATCTTCCCCGATTCATTGAAGGTAGCGAAAGTAACGCCCATTTTCAAATCGGGAAGTAGATCTGACCCTGGAAATTATCGACCTATCTCAGTACTTCCAATAATATCCAAAATATTTGAAAGGGTACTCTACAACCGCCTTGATGTGTTTTTAAGTTCCATTGGTTTTTTGTACGAGAAACAGTATGGTTTTCGTCCTAAATCAAGCACTCTCTCGGCAACAATAGACATAGTAACCAAATTAAAAACAAACATAGATAGGAAACAGATAGGAGTAGGAATCTTTATAGACCTGAAAAAGGCATTCGACTCAATCAGTCACGACTTGCTACTGAAAAAGCTAAATTTGGTTGGTGTTACTGACTTGGCATTTGATATGTTTAAATCATACCTTGAGAATCGGAAACAGGTAGTGAAAATAGCTCAGGCGCAGAGTAGCACTAGTGTTTTAACGTATGGGGTGCCACAGGGTTCTATCTTGGGACCCCTTTTATTTCTCGTGTACATTAATGATGTAAAGGAAATTGGTCTGATAGGTGACGTAACCCTATACGCCGACGACACCAGCTTATTTTATTTTGGAAAAACAATTGACTCTGTTTTAGCCGATGCACAGAGAGACTTAAATACTTTAAATACTTGGTTCCAAACTAACCTCCTCACAATTAATACTGCAAAAACAAACTTTATAATATTCGCAGCTAAAAACAAGAAAATACCACAATTCACACCACTCATTATAAATAATGTAGCAATCAACCGAGTATATAAAGAAAAATACCTGGGACTCATTTTAGACAGTAGTATGACGTGGAAATTTCATTTAGAAAAAGTTAAACTAAAGCTGACGTCTCTTACAGGAGCACTCCGCGGTATAGTGCGTTGCCTGCCCTGGCAAGTCCGGTACACTATATATAACTCACTCGTGAAACCTCATATTGACTACCTAATAGAAGTGTGGGGAGCTGCTGCCAAAACCAACAAACAAATCCTACAAATAGCACAAAACAAACTAATTAAAAGACTATTCAATTACAGCTTCCTAACATCTACCGATAAAATATATAAAGAAACTAAATTGATGAATATTAACCAATCATACACTTATAATACGTGCATATTAATACGTAAGATATTAAACAAGAAAATACATACACAAATTACCTTTACAAAAAAACATCAAGTACAGAAAGTTCAGTTAAGAAATGCAAATAACCTAATCCTGCACAAACCTCGTACAAACCATGGAAAGCAAAATGTTTTATATGAGGGCGCACAGTTATATAATCGACTACCTAGCGACATAAAAGAAGCAAAAACTACAATGACATACAAAAGACTTCTTAAACACTACGTCCTCCATAAAATTAAATAAATTGCTATAAATTAATAAAATATTCATATCGTCACTAAATATATATATATATAACTATTTATATAATAACTAACTAATGTTTAGTTTTAAATAAATACATAAAAAATAATTTTACATTTCGAATAAATACTTATATTATCTTGCGAGTAAAATACACTTGTCAACTATGTTTACGGCACATCCAGTTGCGCGCTATGTTCGTGTTTGCGCGGTCGAGTCGTCAAGTTAAAGATTTATACAAAATGTTAAGCCACCTTCGATGGATAAAAATATTTGCTTTGTCAACGATAGAAATTGGGTTCGATGCAATGTTTTGATTGTCTGATTTGAATGTAAGCATAAGTAAAGCCCAACAAAATGTTTGAATGTTAACTGTTTTCTCATGTAAGTGATTATTGTAATCTTTATGGGAAATAAATGATTCTTTAAACCTAACAACGTAGCGCCCACTTGAATCTCTGCTCGTGGTGGCTTTGTAGATTTCCTCGCATCGTTGTTCATCTTCAGTTAGAATCTTTTTAGGAACGATTGATTCTATTTCCCAAAACTTTTTAAGAATGTCATTATCATCTACGTGATTGAAATGACACTGTATGCCAGACTGCTCAAAACTTGTGTGTCCCGATAAAATCCAACCTAAAACAGTATTTTGAGCAGTTGGTGCTCCTGCAGGCCCTCGCAGCAAGCCTTCTCTCAGAACTTGGCCATAAACTTCCGCGCCAAGCAGCATGTCAACTTTGCTTGGTGTGTCGAACTCAGGATCAGCTAGTGTGATCGCCTGAAATTCTGGCCAATGACATTGGTGTAACTTCTGTGTAGGTAGTAAAGAAGTTACGGTGCTCAATACATATGCTCTCACTTGAACACTGAAATTGGGATCTAAGCGGGATTGGATCGTCACCACGACGAAAAACTTGGAAGCTAAAGAGCTCTGATCACCGCCTATTCCTGAAATTGCTACTTTCATAGGTATCTTTTTTAGTCCTAGCAACTGCACTGTCGATTCGGTTATGAATGATGCCTGGGACCCTTGGTCCAATAACACCCTCAACAGTTGACTGTAACCACTACTTGTCTGTGCTTTGACAAGAGCTGTGGCCAACAAAACCTGTGTTGGAACTTTGGTTGCTTGCTTAGAAATATGACTAACTAGGTTTGGTTCGCCTTCTGCTAGCTGTGTCTGAACTGAAGACACAGCTGAACTAACTGCTGCATTTGGTTTCCTCGAGTTTGCAGTGAAGTTTGAGATAGATTTGGGATGTAATAAAGAGTGATGTCTTCTGTTGCATATGCGACAGGTGGAAGTCTGACGGCAGTATTTGATCGAATGGTTTGCGCCCAAACAATTGAAGCAAAGGCCATTATTTTGGACAAAGCTGTGTCGTGTATCGTAACTCTCCTTTGCAAATTGTTTACAATTTGCGATTTTATGGTTTTCCTTACAGAAAGGACAAGAAACTACTACTTTACAATCATCATTGTTGTTGACTGAGTGCATAACTTTCGGCTTATAGTGTGAAGTGCTACTTTGTTTGACATACTTATTAACCTTTGGATCTAAAAACTCAAGGGCACGAAATCTAGATTCAAGAAACTCTTTAAAATCAGAAAACTTTGGCAAATTGTCATGTGAGCTAATCTTTGATTCCCATTGTTTACGTGATTCGGGGTCTAATTTGGAACTGATAATGTAAATAACTATAATATCCCACGAATCGACATCAACAGAAAGATTTTTCAAACCATTAAGACACTCAACAGTTGTGTCTAAAAGACCCTTTATAGCAGCTGACGACTCCACTACATTGGGTTGACTCATAAGCCGCTTCAGTAAAGAATTAGATTGGAATCGCTTATTCTTGTACCTACTACTCAACTGAGACCAACACTCCTCATAATTAGCCGCTGTTGTTGGTATGTGCCTAACTAGTTGTTCAGCCTCACCTGTCAAAAGACTCTTCAAATAATGCATCTTCTGTACATTATCTAGGCGTGCATTCCTGTGAATTAATGACAAGAACAGATCCTCGAATGTGGTCCATTCTGAATACAAACCAGAAAACTTGGGAATGGAAATTTGGGGTAATTTGACAGATGAAACTTCACAGTGACTTGAATCAAGTAAAGCTTGATTTACAATCGGCAAATGAATTTCAGTAAATTTATCGAGTGCTTCTCTTATTTCAGACTTGTAAGTAAAATATGATTCCTCGGTAACCTCGTAAATATTTTGAGTAAAATAATCATCGTTGACATTTTCTTCGGTGACTGATTGAATGATGTTGTCATGGGTCTCGTTGAACTGATCCCATTGCTTATCTAATGCTTCTAATCTTGTTTGCAAATACGATTTTTTAATTCTATCTTTGGGTGACTTTTTATAATTATCTCTAGCTTTCTCAATTGAGGTGTATTTATCTAACTGTAACTTATATAACTTTTCCATTATGGAAATGACAAGCTGTCACTCAATTTAGACAAGAAACAATTTTTGAAATTTTGAAATCCTGAAAATTTTAAAAGTCTTTTTGCAAACTGACTTCGATACAAAATTGGGCATAGGTTCCCCGTCTTATCACTTTTAGCGTAACTATTCTAAGTCTAGCTAAAACTAATCTAAATTTTTCAAAGTCCCGGAAAATCTTCAACTTGTAATATTTCTTGAACTTTGATGATGAATATTGAAAATGAACTTACAATTCACTGCACCTCACTCACTATTAACGCCTTTATTGCGTTACGTTACGATTCACTTTGCTTCTACGCCGTCCGACCTTGGCTCCTCCAGCACCTTTGCACGAAAGCCCGCAACGCCTTGCGCCCTCTGGTGGCGCCTGTGACTGCTCCTCCGCCAATGTACACCTCCTCTCACTCCAGAGGTGGTCTGTACCTCAGTAACGGCCAGTCACTGATTCCAATGCAGCTTCGCACAAAATCGCCGGAATACGCGATTATCGACTCTATATCCGACTCGATTAGGACCATGTAATATAAGGACCCAAATCTACTAGAGAAATAAACCAAGTATATAGAGCACCTTGAATTTATTGGAAAGCGAACACAAAAATATTATCACTCAAATGCTTTATAGTAATTACAAAATTCATTGCTTGCGCGATTGAAAGGAGTATAACTCCATCTTTTGATTTTGTTAGGAACTAATTTCCTGAACATTGTTAATAGACATTTACATTGTGAACAGCACTTTGGACAGTATGTCAAGATCTCATAATATTAAATTGTCTCATACACTAGAGTTGGCGTTTTACTATATCCCAAGAAGGGAATAAATTTCATTCATCATTCTAAAATTCGTTTCATAAGTAAGTATGTGCACGTAAACACAATAATACATAAGTATGTGCACGTAAACACAAGTATACATAAGTATGTGCACGTAAACACGAGAATATATATCATAAAGATAGACTTGTGATGTCGGACCACTCTTTGTTTGAAATGCGGACTACAATGCGGTCTCCGGGGAACAGAAATAAAGATAGTAAGTAGATACCTACCTACTTACTTGCAGTCACGTGTATTTTCTTTAAATGAAGGTTTCTTTTTGTCTCAAGGAACACGAGTAGCTTTGTGTTATTGCGTTTGCAGCTAATAAAACGGGGTGGGAATGTACCTACTAAGTATCAGAGGTTCCAAGAGCCACGAGATTCTTACAAGGTTTGAGAAGAGACTTTTTAAACAGAAGGCAATAGATTAAGTATACACAGATACACAGAGATAGTTTGTGTTATGTTAACAAAGGTCATTTTCTAACTACTTGAGGTGTGAACCGCTGTATGTACAAAAGGTTCTGTTTATAGAATTGTTTAATCTCAAGCATATGGCATGGCTACATTTCATCATTACACCGCCTGTCTTCGTCAGGAGGTTCATTCCTACTTCAGGTCCACCATAGACTCGTAAAGTTCAGTTACTGAGAAGTTTCCTTCTAAAGATACATACATTGAGTAATGAGCTCAGTCAGCGGTGGCTTCCATGATGGCATTGGTTCTCTAGGCTTAAAAAGGTTCTTACAGAGTCAGTGATGCGTTATCACACCCTGGTAGGTTGTGAGTCAGATTTTGTCCGATCATAGAGCTTGAAGGTCGTGTTTCTTACTATCATCATTGTGTCCGATGGATCCTTTGTTCTTAAACTCTTTTGTCAACAAGCGGGTCGAGAACTTTATTACCACCCTCATAGCATAAAAAAAATTGATTGGGACGCTACATTTCGTACAGTTAATCAAATTACCTGGCTCCGTAAGATTTATCAGGCCTAAATTAAATCCAAGCATTTAGGTATATCGGTTTGTGTGACATCTTGTCCACCAAAATCGCGGCGTCTCACCGCCGAATCGTAATGATATTGATAACGATATCACAACTCGGACCAGACGGTTTATGACCCTTAACGTGCGAGTAAACTGTTTTTATTGCGTTTATAACGATACAAGTCACATGATGTTAGATGTAGATTGAGTCACGTACAACGGTAAACGGAGAAATACTTTGGTAATATTACGTGAAGAGAGACTCGTAGTTCTTATGTTGATTGGATCTGTGTTTAATATGACTTTAATCAACAATCCAGGCTCGATAACAACCATATTCTTTGACCTTTTTCCATTTCAATATAAGTAAATATCACTGGCCACACAGTACAAACAGACATGCTCATGCACACAAATGTTTGTATTGTGCGGGGATCGAACCCGCGGCTATTGGTGTAATAGCTCACTTCTCAACCTTACACTAAATTGGTAGTCCATATTATTATGTTTTGTAGTCGTAGCATTTCTGAGGCCAATAACCGTATTTTTTTAAAAAATTGCCCCAATTCGTCATCTTCGACTAACATCTCTTTAGTTCCTATCCCCTTACCAAACCTTATTATAATATTATATCTGGGACACTGGCAGTAGGCCGGGTGATCGGTCTGCCTGTTGTGGGCCATTTCCCCAGCTCCTACGGAGCCTCAAGTTGTCCCATCGTCACGGCGTACCGTCGTCGAATACCATACCTAATGTTCTATTAAAAAGAAGCTTAGTCTGCTACGACGCTTAAGATGTTGTAGTTCGTAGCAGTCACGTAGCACCGCTACGAGCTGTAAAATCAATTATTATTATACTTGCGTAACGCTACGGCTACGATACTGGTACGAGTGGTAGCTCAGATGTTTTTATTACCATGAAGTTTCTAGGAGGATATAATGAGAACTCTATTGGCCAGAAAAAAAATGTTTTCCTTTTTTTTATTTCTTCAAAAATAATTAATGCCGAATATAGAGTCTTCTCCTTTTTTGTAAATAACTATTATTGGTTTTGAGATCCATGAAAGCAGTGAGATATCTTTAAACCTTGATAACACGCTGGATTGGATGATAGCTATTGTGACCTTGCCTCGATATTGGGTGGTATTGGTGAGCCACCATCCACTTTCTTTTAAGAATCTTAGATTTCCAAGGTTTGGTTGTTAGGTTAAACTTAAACATCATTAAAAAGACCAATGTGAAATAAGGCCCAATCAATTCTGGAATTATTCATAGGTACTCAAAGATTTTCTTATATTGACCCAAAACCCAGGTGCTCTAACAAGACCATCAATAACAAGCACAAATACCAACTTTGACACAAACAAGTATGTTGTATTAATGCGGGGGCGACTCGAGGGCGGATTATTTTCTCGTTTTATTTCGTAAGTAATACATTTTAGAGGACCCTTACTTCGGTATCATAAATCTGAATGATTAAAATGTCTAGATAACTACGGTGTATGTTTGAAAAGGGACTGTGAAATTTTCTTTTCATAATCCCTGTTTGTTTTGGAATTGAGTATTTCTGCGACTTCTTAAGATGCATTTGCTTTAAGAATTCTGGGTGTCCAGGTATCTGCGATCTCTATCTAGCTTGTTTTCTGTTTTTTTGTAGGTGTAACGAATAGTATTATAAAGGTAAAGGTAAACTTACTCATTAACTTGTATCAGAACATCGAGCATTCATTTTTAAATTTACTCAAACCGCTCTTCAAACATGACTTTCGGTGTTTTGTACACAATACACACACAGTCTTTTACACATACAGCCGTCTGATAAGTTTATATGTAAATGTCTAGGCCAGCTAGAGTTTTTGCTTGAAATGTGCAATTCGTTAGATCGTTACATAACACCGAAACGCTCCGGGTAATGCTCAATGTGATACTCACTTTTCGGCACTCTGGTTAGGAACCCTCGAACTTGGGATCATACCCCAAGTTGAAACCTGCCTGGAACACTTACTTTGTTTAAGTTATCTCTCTTCTCATGAGGAGGGTTCCTCGATTCTAGCAGAGTTTTTAAGCTTTCAGGAGGACTCTTCTGAATCCTGCTAGAAAACTGGTACAAAAACTATTATTTAAGGTACCAATCACAATTACAGCCCAAAATGGTGTTGAAGGAATATGCTCCTTCAAAAATGTGATTACTTTTACACAGAAATAGAACTCTATTTATTATGCAGCTTCCAAACGTGTTCCACTTCAGAATCGGAAAGTTATGATCACGTGTCAACGTGAGATAGATGACATAGGGTTGCCACGCAAGGGTACGATAATGAGTTAAGTTGAAGTATTTTAGTAGCTTTTACTGTTGCAATTTATTATTAAATCAGCCTGTTTCATTTTACTGCCACCCGGCGGTAAGAGCAAGCAAGCGATTTATCCCAATCGCAATTCTTGCCCTTTTACTTGCCTCTTTATTTCTTGTGACGTCGATATGTCTCGATGATTCGGCAATCATCGAGACATCGACGTCACAAGTAGTCCGGCGACTAGCACATATGTCTTAATAAAACCAATATTTGTGCTAGGTCTAAGTATTTGTGACACCTTTTTTGTTTCTTTTCAAAAAGACAAGTAAAGCCTTCCTTTGTGACCTGAGCAATTTTTGTGATGTTGTTTTTTCCCGATGTCAACCCTAAGTCACTGTTGGGTAATAAATGCCCCGGGTCAGCTCACCGGGCGACGAACATATCGACCGGTCTGGGACAGTTGGCGCTCTGCCAGGGAGAGGGTTATTATATTATTGTTGCTCTGACAGTCGATCTAGGTCTTAAAACCTTATGATTTAAAGCTACAGGTTGCTTGATGGCTGTCTAGCTAATGATCTGACTGGAATCTTATTTATTTTTTACTAGCGAACCGCCCCGGCTTCGCAAGGACATAGGTAATGAGATGTTTTATACACCTTCCTTTTCATCACCTTCCTTCCTTCCTTTTCAATCACTTTATCTAATGCAATAAACCGCAACAAGCGTAGTTTTAAAAATTAAGGCGAACATATGGACAGAGAAAATGACTACAACCAAGTCATTTTCTCTGTCAAGTCAGGTACTATGTAGTGGATGGATTTGGACAAGATTCATTTAGCTAATTTGGCACAATAAACAAACGTAAGCGTATCTTTACCGGTGTACTCACTAACACTAAAATTACTATAAATCACAAGCAATTTCGTGTTATTATTCCATATTATACTTCTGAAGCTCTAAATTACAATCCCGCCACTCCTTCATTTCCTAGGGATCTGGCCTAATCTACCCGAGACTCCGACTAATGATGAAAAACGTTGAAGCCGGGTTTTATCAGCTTTGTACAGGCGGGAGTAGAGCTGAGTCCCAAAGCATCCTTTTCTTCTTATAAAGATTCCAACTCCTCATTCCTCCACTCAGCCAAATCATCCCCTTTATATATATCCCTCCCTCTAAACCCTCGGGAGGTACCGTTGATAACGTGAGGACCGTTTGTTAGTTCTGAATAGTAATGTTGTTCAAACTAAACCTTCGGGGAACACAGAGTGTTTTAGCACAAGAGTGGAGCTTGATTAAAACTCAGATTGATTAGAATTTCGTGTAATTAAGGAATTGACTCTTTACATGGCAACGGTCGATGAAAAAGTGATGGGTGCGGTCGGCGCTTCTAACTACCGCACATAAAAATAATTATTGAAAGGTTTGTGACTTTGCCTTTATATTTAAGCAGGCGCTTCAACATCCTCCCCCCCTGAAAGGCGTAGGCTTTCAAGCTCGAAGGTCTTCAGCAGTAGGTAGGGGACATAGTCGAACTAGGGGTCGTCGTACGCAGCCTCTTGAAGTGTGGATGTCTGCAACTCGGGAGATTCCATCCGCTCCTGGGAATAGACGAACGACTCTGCCAAGTCTCCAGCATAGCGGTGGAACGTTGTCCTCTTGCAGCAAAACCATATCTCCAGTGTTCAGTGTGGTGGTGTCCATACGCCACTTTGTACGTTGTTGCAGTTCTGAGACGTATTCTTTTTGCCAGCGATTCCAAAAATGCTGCCTCACTTGTTCTAGGCGGGCATATCTTTGTAAGCTGCTTTCCTTAGCCTCTGTCAGAGCTGGTGTAGGCAGCGCATTCAACGGCCGTCCAACGATGAAGTGCCCTGGGGATAAGGAAAGAAGATCGGTAGGAGATGAGGACATAGGACACAAGGGACGACTGTTTAGTATTGCCTCCACTTGTGCAAATAAAGTACATATTTCCTCAAATGTTAAATGAGTGTTTCCCATAACGCGTTTTATGTGGTGTTTGGCCGACTTAACTCCTGCCTCCCAGATTCCACCAAAATGGGGAGCATAAGCCGGTATGAAATTAAATTTTATTCCCTCTATGCTTGCAAATTCTGATAAAGAAGAATTATTTTGTTTTAAGAAATTTGATAGTTCTTTAGCCGCTGCGACAAAGTTCCGACCATTGTCGGAAAATATCTCTCGTGGTTTTCCACGACGAGCTATAAATCTGCGGAGTGTCATTATGAAAGCTTCCTTAGTTAGGTCACTTACAGGTTCCAAATGAACACATTTGAATCGTAAACAAATGAATAAACAAAGATAGCATTTGACCAACCTTGCACCACGCCCCCTACGATTTAGAATAAAGAACGGGCCAGCGTAATCAACTCCAACTGAATTAAATGGGAAATCAACGGTCACACGGTAAGTAGGTAAGTTGCCCATTTTTGGAAATAAGGTTTGACCGCGAACCCGCGTACAGGTGACACATTGTTGAACGACGCGTCGAGCAAGCTTGCGTCCATTGATTGGCCAGACAGTCTCTCTGATTGTTGACAATAGCAGCTGTGGGCCAGCATGAAGGTTAACTAAATGTTCACGTTCAAAGTAGATTTTAGTTAAATGATGAGAAGCATCGAGAAGGATAGGGTGACGTTTCTCGTAGGTATAATTAGAAGTACCTAGCCTCCCTCCAACCCTGATTAAATTGGTTTTTGAATCTAGAAAGGGTGACAAGCATAGAATTTTGGATTTAGGTTCTAATTGTTTATTTTTTAGTAATCGTTTATAATCAGAATGGAAAGATTGTTTTTGTGAAATCATACAAATAAAATGGAATGAATTAGTAAGTTCGTCTACGGATAAAATACCAGTTTTTTTGTCATTTTTGTTTATGAATTTAGAATTGTGTAAAAAGCGTACAACATAGGCAAATATTCTTTGAACTTTAGTGAATTTTGAATATATTGTAAAATCAAACACAGGCTCAGGTAATGTTATGGCTGTGTTGACCTTGACCTCTGGAATTAATAAAGTTTGTTTTTGATTTAAAACGGGCCATTGTGTTTCTTCATTGTAAAGAAAAGATGGGCCTGTCCACCACATCTCGCTTTTGCAAAGATGACTAGCATTGACGCCCCTGGATATAAGATCTGCAGGGTTGACGTCAGTAGGAACATAACGCCACGAATTAGGTACTGTACTTTCCAATATCTCTCCTACTCTGTTGGCTACAAATGTTTTTAGTTTACTGGGATCATTCTTGATCCAACACAGGACGACATTAGAATCGCACCAATGTACTATGCGTGAAGGAGTAAACCTAACAGACTCTATGACAGTTTTGCATAGCCTGGCTGCCAGTAGAGCTGCACAAAGCTCTAGACGAGGAATGGTAGTGGGTTTAAGAGGAGCTACTTTGGATTTAGAACATAATAGCTTAACCATTACCTCATTGTCTGTATTTACTGTTCTTATGTATATGCAAGCACCATAGGCGCATTGTGATGCGTCACTAAACGAATGAATTTCAATTGAAGTTGGCGCTTCGCATAGAACTCGACGAGGGATTTGAATTTCTGCAAGCAAAGGTAAGTTATTGCAAATTTCTAACCATGTTTCTCTAATCTCGTCAGGTACAGGTTGATCCCAATCTAAGCCTTTAGCCCATAGTTTTTGAATTAACATTTTAGGTTGTATTATGCATGGACTTAGCAGCCCAAGAGGATCGAATATTTTAAAAGAGTTTGATGTGATTGTTCTTTTTGTGATTGTGTTATTTTGATTAATATTTTTTACAGGAAAGCTAAAATTGTCAGAGGATGGATCCCAGCCTAACCCTAGTGTGCTCGTCGATTCACTAAAGGTAAGTTTTTCTTTTGTATTTAAATCTGAATTTCGAAATAGATTAGGTGAATTAGTTTTGAACTTTCTTAGTGGAAAACAAGCTGAATTTAGTGCGTTTGATACTGAATCTAGAATGTATTTCAATTGAATTTCGTCATCACTTCCGGTTATCAAATCGTCGACAAGGAAATCATTTTGTATTATTTTTTGTATGAAAGGATCTTTACATTCTTGCCCTACTTGCCAAAGACACCTAGTACTAAGATAGCTGGCACTTGCGGTTCCGTAAGTGACAGTATTAAGTTGCAGAATTTTGATAGGCTGTGACTCATCTTTTCTCCATAAAATCAATTGCAAGTTGCGATCTCTTTCATCAACTGTGATCTGGCGGTACATTTTAGCAATATCACCAGTCAAGAGAAACTTATACTGTCGTGCTCTTAACAAAATAGAGAAAAGAGAATCTTGCAAGTTTGGGCCTACCATTTGGATGTCATTGACTGAGTAACCTGATGTTGTAGGGTTTGAACCGTCAAACACGACTCGAATTTGTGTTGACTCACTATCAGCCTTGAAAACAGCGTGATGGCACATAAAATATGAAAAGTCTGGAACAGATGATAACTCGGAAAGATGGCCTAAGTCTGTGTATTCTTGAATGAACTGTGAATATTGTGATTTCAAATCTAGATTTTTTCGAAATCGTTTTTCGAGATTTATAAAGCGTTTTCTAGCGATATGATAAGAGTCACCGAGGCAATCAGGTGAGTCCTTTAGTGGCAATCTCACACAAAATCTGCCGGTGCTCATGCGTGTTGTATTGTTTAGAAAATGATTTTCGCATGCTTCATTCATTGGGCTGAGAGTCTTCTTTTGCGGAAGTTCTTCGATTTCCCAGAATTTAGTTAGCATTTCATCGATGGGTTTAGAAGTAATTGCATGATAACATTGTTTGTTATTGTAATTATTGAAGTTTGAGTTTATAGAACCGGCTATAATCCAGCCTAGTTTTGAATTATTTAGTTTAGGATTGTTAGGGCCCAAGGAGTGTTGTTCACCGCCAAGGATGTCCCAAAACATGTCTGCCCCAATCAATACCTCTATTGGTGAGGGTTGATTGAATTGAGGATCAGCTAATAGAAATTCTTTAGGAATTTTTAGATTTTGTATGTCTATTGGAGTCTTTGGTAGATCTCCTGTTAGATCATTAAGTACATAGCAGCACATAGTCACTTGAAATTGAGAATGTATGGACTTTAGGTTGGTAACACAGCTTTCTACAGCTTTATTTATGCAATTGTTACCTATTCCAATGACATTCACACTGTCTAATGAATTGCATTTTATATTCAATCTCTTTTGTAAAGATTTGGAAATAAATGAAGATTGGCTACCACTGTCTAGGAGCGCGCGAACCCTTGCCATTTTGTTGTTGTGGGGGTTGCGAACTTCTATCATGGCTGTTGATAATAGGACCTGGTTGGCCTTTTGATGTGAGAAAGCCACTAAGGACTCGTTGTTATTTTCGTTAGTATTGTTGTTTGTTGGGACATTAGGATCATGAATCAGCGTATTGTGTCTTTGGTTGCACTGTCTGCATGGGATGCGGCACTCTGAGGCAGGGTGGCCCTGTCTGAGGCAATTTTGACATAGCTTGTATTTAGAGATGCATGATAATTTTTCCTTAATTGACTTTGATCGGAAAATGGAGCAATCGTAAATTCTGTGATTATCGTTACAGATAACACAAACAACACCTGACTGCATTGGAGGTTGGGTTGTTGTTGTGAAAGTTTTAGTTTGCTGAAATCGGTCATTTTTAGTGAATGACTGCTTATTGTGATTAAAATTGCTAGTGGGTAGGGGACGCGGTGCAAACTGGTGTCTTGGTTGATTATTATTATTGTTGTTGACAAATCGGTTTCTATTTAAGGATTCCAAGACATCTGCGCGATCAATTAAAAATTTATTAAATTGTTCTAGACTTGGAACATCCTCTAATGTGTTTCTATATTCTTCCCACTTCATGATGGTACGACTGTCTAATTTAGAAGATAACATGTAGATAATTAATAAATCCCAGTGGTCTGTGGGCTGCCCAAGGCTGGCCAGAGCACGTAGGTTTTTAGTGACGTGGTCAACCAAAAATCGAAGCGCTCTTTCAGACTCACGGGTTATAGGCTGAACATTGAATAATGAATCTAAATGGTTGTTTATAAGAACTCTTTTGTTGTCGTACCGAGCACAAAGGAGACTCCAAGCTTCCTTGTAGTTTGAAGAGAATATTTCAAGATTTGACACTATACGCGCCGCATCGCCTTCGAGGTATGATATTAAATAATGGAATTTATGTACGTCTGTAATGTGATCATTTTTGTGGACCAAACTAGTGAAAGTATCTCGAAACTCTAACCAGCGGAATAAAGAACCATCAAACTTTGAGATTTGAATTTGAGGTAGTCTAAAATTGACATTCTGATGATCCGAAAACGCATCGATAGTTGATCGACGTCTTTGCACATCACTAGTGTTGAAATTAATGTTGTATTCTTGTATCAAAACCTTGGCATTTGCTATACATTGTACAATATCGTCCTCCATGCGTTCCCGTTCATCGACTTCAGATTGTATATTTTCGCAATTTAGAACTTCAATATCAGTTTGTATTTTGTCAAACCTGGTTGACATGCTTTCAAATTTACTCAATTTAAGGGTTAATCCCGCCATTTCAATATTATTTACCTCAGATAAGCTACTTATTTTATCAATGTAATTTTTAAATTTAGTAATCTGCCCCTTAATGGAGCTACGCTTCACAATAAGTTCTTTTAATTTAGTGTCTGACATTTTGTAAGAAGTGAATCAAAATAGGTAAAACAATTATGAAAAAATGAAAGTTGAAAAGAATTGCAAACAGTAGGGGAAACAAAAAATAAATAGGCTCACGCTCCTCGTTCTGTTGTATCCCGAAGCAGGAATCAGCCAGCAATCCACCAGTCCTTACGCAGCAACAATAGATATAGGTAGGTATTCTTATTTTATCCTTGCTTGACCTTGGAGCGAAGGTTGATTGGAGATTGCACCTGGAAACGTCGGCGTAATCGGGTCAAGGTCACGCAATGAATATGTGTCGTTTGACTAACGGGACATTATGACGTGACAACTAATTAAAATTGCTATAATTGCACTTTATGGCTAAAAATGTGTGAATAAATTTAAGTATTTACGTTGATTAACGTTTAAAAATATCAAATATTGCCTTTAATGCGTAATTATGAAGATTTAAGGGAAATTTAGTTGAAATTTAGTTAGGTAGGTACTTTTTCTATAAATTTAAAGTTGCTTAAAACTCGCAAATTACTGCTAAAAAACCACAAGTGGCGGCTCGACCAGTAAAGGAAAGGTGTAATAAAGGATTATTAATGAATTTGGGTGTTGGATTTTGGATATAAGTTGGATTTAGGGGATTTTAGAAAAAAGGAATGGCACTTCACTTAACTCAAGAAATAGCTTGTCCTCGTAGTTTTCTGGTGCGAAATTTTAGCGAAATCGCTGGCCAGCTTTATGAAGGTCCTTTCGTCTTAGTCCTCAATTGTATTTCCTTTCCGTTATGGCAATTTTGGCGAAGAAACCGGAACACGTGGTGGTCATCTTTTTTCGGTGATTTTTTCTTCGAAATTTGCTGAAAATGGACTCGTTTGTCCTGTCACGGTCGCCAAAAAAACTTCTTGTTTTAGCACAAGAGTGGAGCTTGATTAAAACTCAGATTGATTAGAATTTCGTGTAATTAAGGAATTGACTCTTTACATGGCAACGGTCGATGAAAAAGTGATGGGTGCGGTCGGCGCTTCTAACTACCGCACATAAAAATAATTATTGAAAGGTTTGTGACTTTGCCTTTATATTTAAGCAGGCGCTTCAACACAGAGGTATTGAGAATAAATAGAAACTTAGGTAGGTAGTCAGATTATTTAATATGTAAATCAAGTAACCAACCCAACAAAAAAATATTTAGTTGGCATAATTTGGTCTTATTTTAGGTACCTATGTTTATTGTATGTTCAAGAAATACTTGGGAAATCATTATCATATCAGTGGACTGAAGTCCACTGACGGTGTTGTATGGATACACCGGCACCCTCTAGCCCTAAACTAGGTAATGGACAGACAATTAATTAACATACATACTTATCTAAATATTTTTTGTTAATAAGTACTTACCAAAGCATTTGAAATAATAATATGAAGCGAATCAAGTGAAATCATGTAAATGCCATTTCAGACATCTTTACTTTTCCTTTATTTAATGCTGCATAGTTTTTGATTGATGATAAAAATCTGAAAAAGAGTATCTGACTCATGCAAACAATGGGTGGTGTGAGTCATGGTTAAAGAAAACAAGCTTTTACTTACATAAAATAAGTTGGACGCCATTATTTCGTTGGGCAGCTACCTAGGTACTTTGTTTTCAAATGAGTAGTGGATTTCTTGCGGCCTGGTGAACTATTCGAATCGGAAATACTCTGCATTTATCTTATTAAGGTAGGTATTTATTTATTACTAGTTCTGCGCGTCTTATTGCAGGGCAAAGGCTTCAATACATTTATTTCATTAACCTCGATCGCAAGTAAACGATGACCTTACATCGATCACCGATCCTTACAGAAGCTGTCTAGCCCATCTTTTAAAAAAAAAATACAATCATAGTTACCTTTTATATAAATATTTAGGGATCTACTTCGTGAAAATGTCTTTGATTGTCACTTGTTGTATTTAATTGCGCTAACTTCTTAGTATATTAATCCATTACACTTGATTGTTGATATCTACTACAGCCTGAACTTTGTAATCGAATGAAAACAACCCCCAAGCAAATAAAAACAATCCTAAAGGCTAGCCGATCAACTTTCCAATCGGGGAACCCAATCTAGGGGTTGTTTGTGTAGGCTTCAAACTGGATTACACCATTTATACCCTGTAATTCTCCGGTCGTAGCAATATTCTCGTTGGTGGATGATAAATATACTTGCCCCCTTATTCATAAAAACTTAAACAGCGCTTCAACAACACGTCAACTTTTGTATCGCTTTGGCTCTTTCATTCTTGTTGCTGCCGCCATTTGCGAGCAAGTGACAAGACACGTCAATTGCTTCAACTATGCTTTAGCGTTGCGTTCGTTTTTATGAATAAGGGGGTTAGAGTTTTATTTATTCATTAACAAAAGCAAAGGGTTTTTTAAGTAATCATTAAAGATGAGATTATTAAAAGGTCATCATGTTCTTCTTTGTTGTCTGTATCTTATTATATCCTTCTTAAAATTACTATCAATTATCTTAAAATACTAGCTGTCCCAACAGACTTCGCTCTGTTGTCAAACATTTAGTGTCACGTGTCAGGTAGTAACATTTACTAAGAGGAAATTAAAATTGAGATTTTTACTATATTCCCAGCATTTTCTCATGATTCTCACCTTTTAAACCTTTCCTCAACCATTACAAATATTTCAAAACCAAAATTAGCCAAATCGGTCGAGCCGTTCCCGAGTTTTAGCGAGACTAACGAACAGCAATCCATTTTTATTTATAGAGATTGTTAGCTAATCAGAACGCTTGATATAAAAAAAAAATTGATGTGCACCACCTTAATTTCTCTGTCTGACCTTGTGCCTGACTGGTAGAGAATGCTTATAGACATCAAGGCCACCATTTGTAATTTACTTTGGTGCAATAAAGAATAAAAAAATAACTCAACACCAACAGTAAATAAAATCTAATAAATGTATGTTCAAAGCTTTCTGCTCCATCCAATCTAACGGAATAAATTAATAGATTTATAGAACGCTTTATCCAGAGCTAAACTCAAGGACAAATCTATTGAATTGATTAAAGTGCATAAAGGTATTACTACTTTTGCGCTTCAGTTGGACCGTCGATTAGCAAATAGAGGATTTAGGTAATCCTTTGAAGCCAGTTGGTGAGAATGCATCAGCCAGGGTTGTCAGGTTCAGGTGTTCGGTCTTTTAGCCTTGTGTTCTGTATTTGGTAGGAAAGAATAGCATGCGTAGAACGGTATTTGTTTCAGTCCTTTCATATCACCAATGGTGGTCCCATTTAAAGGGGCCTTTATCTATGAGCTATAATATTGAAAATATTGAATGTTTTTCGCATTGAAATTTCTAATATGTATTACAGAAAGTATGTGTGATGGGATGACTGTTTCCAAAACACGATTGGAAAAACTTTGCTCGATAGAAAAAAAATCCAGAAGTTACCTCTAAAATATCATGTAAATGCTCATTACAACCGCATTTTACGATAATAATTCGTATAAAATCACAAGAACATAGGTATCTACCTTCTCGATTTCGTGACTGTTTTAGATTTAGAAAATACTGAATATTTTCATTCGATTTTTGATAAAAATGTGAATGGCGCTTACGATTTTTAGTTTCGAGCACGTTGATTCCATACTAAACGCGGACGCTCACCTCCTCCCCCACCCCCTTCCCTCAGGCGCGAAGAGCTACGAAATCTGAATTTTCGCTGACCGCCTAACCCCTCTTAATATCTATGTCGAAAGAGATTCAGCCACATTGGCACCTTACCTGCAAATTCTATTGTGACTAAAAATGTGGATCTTGGCTAAACAACGATTTGAACAGCAATTAACCAAATCATTCGATGACTAGGTTTCGAAATAGCCCCCTGACAACCCTGCCATTGCTATAGCTTATTCAGTTGCAGTGCTGCTCAGACAAATTATGGCACTTAAATGGACTTTAGCAAGGGGATTCTATTTATCTTATTCTGGCAATGCACTTAGTCGGTAGAATCACTTAGATTTTTTAACATCTTCTCATATTGACGCACTAGCTGGCTCGACAGTTGTTGTACTAATTTGTGTTTTTTTTATTGCAATGATATCATAAAAAGATAGGTTACTTGTGCTAAAAAAGTGGCACTCGAAATCAGAATTTTCGACCACTTGAGAAAAGCATTGACAGCTTGAGACAACACTGCGCAACATGTATCTGTCTCGTTTACGCTTTAGTAAATAATCATGCTGTCTTGTACACACGGTCAAATCATAGGTACGTACGCCAGGGGACAATTTGTGACTTCCAGTCATAGCGTATCTATACCTCATTGTTATATCACCACTGTTTGATGCTTAGTAGTTAGTAACACTACAGTTGGCTATAACACCAGAGGTCACGGCTTCGATTGCCGTATAGTACAAACATTCGTGTGCATATGCTCTGAAACTGTCACTAGTGACTCAGGGCTAACACAAAAACATATTTAAAACAATATTTGTTTTTTCAGGTTAAATTTAGTTTCATTCGTACAAGTGTTTAATTTTGAAATTAAGAAAGATTCTAAGGTACACCCCCCGCAAGTCAAGACACTGACAATGAAATTCCTTTAAGAAAACTTGGGTAAGTGCTAATTATTTCAAAACATTTCCCCTGGTGAAGACTCCATTTTGTTCAGCAACGTCTTAGAGAAGATAGATTGGTCTGCGTTTTTCCATTCCTTTTTGTAGATTAGTTAGCTAATTTAGAACACTAACGAAGGACCAAGACGCTCAGCTAATTTAAAATTGTCTGTAGAAGGACGTATTTTAAAGGCTATGTTTCAGTTGGCACTTTTTCTTTTTGTTAGTTCGTGTTACGAGATGGTGACGATAGATAACTTAAAAAATAAAACTAATTAAACTTCATAAAATAAAACCAGAGAAAGAAATTCGGTCTTGGCTTCAGGCAGGAATCGAACCCACTTAAGGTATATGCCAAAACATTGGTGAAACAAACCTGGCTGCCAGGTATAATATACCAGAAAAAAGCAGCCGGTCTGTTAGTGGTCTCGGTAGCACAGAGGTTAGTGCAGTCGCCCGGTTTGCGATAGACGCGGGTTCGATTCCCGCCTGAAGCCAGGACTGAATGTCTTTTCCTGGTTTTCCCATCTTTAGGATGATGATGATGCATTATCCCTAATGCTAAAATACAATAAGTTAGGGCAATAAATTAATTTATTCTTAATCCTCCAACCTATCTTAATTTCGAAAATTTGCTGTAAATGAAGCATAATGTAGATTTTGAAACCTCCACCGCATTCTCAATTTATTACTCCAACCACGTAATATGAAACATAGGGAAAGACGTTTAGGTCTGTCCTTTTAACGTCTCGTGATACGCATAGCACCATTTACGGTCGTAATGTGATTTGCAAGGGATAATCCACGTAGGCTTATGACAAACCCTCGACATCGCCACAGTATAAACAGTAGGTTATCTGGCCACCCGCCATTATTAGCGTAGCGTGCACACAGACACGCGGCACAGCCCGTCCGCGTCCGTACTGCCACCACCTTATCCCGCCCTATTTTATGCTAGAGTGTGCGTGAAATCGCGACACGGCGGGCGACGCGCACGCACACATGCATGCCGAGAGCGGCACTTTTGTATGTAGATACTTTACTGTTCTCTGTGTACTGTGACGTAGGCTTATGACAAACCCCCCACATCGCGTGGCATTTTGTACGTTGAACCATCCATTTGGGTCAGGGGCCTTTTAATGATTCATCGTAACACTGGCTTACCTATTGATATCGATATTTGAAAGGGTTTATGAAATGTCATAGATTTTGCTTGTGATCCGTAACCGTTTTATATAGGGTAAATTTCCCAACTCAGCGTAGTAAGCCAAAATCGAAAAATTTTAAATTGACCTCGTCAGCAAAGGGAAGTCATCAAATAAAATTATGTACAGTCAACAGCACATCAGGTTACCATATTTCCGTTGTTTCTCTCGCTCTTGCCAAATGACATTTCTTTGCAATAGAGCAAGGAGGACTGACCGGAAATGGGTAGCGTGATGTGCCGGCCACCGTACCTAATACCCATAAAAACACGATGAAACAGATATATTTTTATTGCATTTACAATTTACCTACATGTACAATCAACGGCACATCAGGCCATCCATTTCCATTTTTTATCCTGCCAAAAATGCCAAATGCATGCAATAGAGCAAGGACTGACCGGAAACGTGATATGCTGCTGACCGTACGTTTATTGTAAAGTTATGCTTTGTCGGACATTTCAACCATCTGACAAATAGTTATTCACACTCGTAAGAAAACTCAATTATATTATTTGATAACTACAATCTACATACATTTAACAATGTTGACACACATGACTTGACTTTTCGTACCATCACTTATTTCACAGTAACATAATCGTACTCAAAAAAAACAATGGAAAAAATCAAATAGGGAATAAACATTGAAGTGCTTGTTGAAGTGCGGACGTTCGGCTCTGTTCGGTAATAATCGGAAGTGATCGAGAAAGTTCGGTAAAGTTCGCGCGCGTTCGGGAGGAGTCGGCGCGCCGAGTGGACTGCGCTGGTGGAGGGGCGTAAGATGGAAGAGAATGCTGCCCAGCTTTGTAAATACAGGTAAATATGCATTTTTTGATTATGGTTATTGTTTGTACAGTCAACGGCACATCAGGCTATCCATTTCTGTTTTTATCAGACTCTTGCCAAGCTGATGAGGTATGATATATTCTCCTGGCCTAGTTTTAAATAACGCAAGTTTAGGAATCTGCTTTTTACAACACATCCTTAACTTTCGAGAGAGTTTCAGAACTTCACATAGGTACTTTTGCTTATTTCACTGAACATTTTGGGAAAACTTTGAACGGAGGTTCGATGTTCACAACACAAAGTTACTTTAGAATTAGAATCTTTTTCTTTAGAATTTACCTTCTAAAGAAAGAGAGGATCAAATTACTGTTTTTTTACAAAAGCATTCGTCCAAATATTTGTTTACACAAAGGATCGTAATTATCAAAGATAGAAGATGATCAGGGTCCTATTCCTGGAAGGCTACGTGAAGACATGATTCTCTAATTGGATTTCCTTGGAAACCTGACGCTGACCTGAAAACCTACCTCCCGCCGGCCAGAATACTTTGAAATTCATTATTCATTTGGCATTTCAAATTTTCCCGAAAACCAACGAATACTGACTTGAGTTTGAAGAAAGCTTTGGAAATATTACCAAAATTGGAATAGTAATTGTTTGAGTTCGGTTTGTAGCGGTTGTTTTGAGTGTTTCTGATTTGAGATTGGAGAAATCATCGGAAAATCTGATTTATCAAATTAATCTTCATTTTAAGCTAGTTTCCCATTGGAGCTAAGCGGATTAAATAATTGTGAAGGAGTTCTAAATAGTAAATGCTCAAAGTTTCGTGGGCAACCACAATTCGGCCAAAAAGGAGGTTTCGGGCACGAAGCCACGAATTGGCCGAATCTTTCGAAACCATATAAACTAAACTTTCCATAGCAAAAATACCCAGTCATAATAGTATGATGTTTACCTATCTCCAGCCTCTGATGCAGCCTTAGACTAATCAACATCAAAATGATGTATCAAATACATAAGTGTTTAGGAAACGCGACTATATCCCTACAAATACGGTTATCTCTCAAAATCAAGCTTTAAAAAGCCTAAAAGTAGTAATTTAGCGAGATTGCTCGTACATCAAGGGTTGCGCTGAAAGCTGTAAGCTAAAGTGAAGCACTAATTATAGTCTGGAGGCGCAAATGCGATGCAAAACGAGCAACACGACTGTGCCGCTTTAGTTGGAGCACCGAATTAAGCCTTGCATTTCATTTTACAAGGGCATTTCAAGGAAGTAATATGTTTTTTTAAACCATAGATTCAACTAAGAGCATTTCTGTCCAGCCTAATAGTTATCTGGTGGTTGTTTTAAGAATCAAGTTCGCCTTTTTTACTTATTTTACTACATAAAAGATTAAATATTCAATGCAAGAATTAAATAATTACCTACACAAGGTGTTTTTTTAGTGGCCGTAGTAGGTCAAAGCCTAAGCTAAGAGGGATTTAGGAAACGCCTCGACCTGTTGGGTTTAAAAAAACGGTCACGCCATGCCAGAAAAAGATCAATTTAAAAATTGTTAGCGAGATACTACCTATCTCTTTAGTATCTAGTTAACTAAGTAGGTACTGTATGCTCTTACAACAAGGAAAATAATGGAAGATAATAATATTGTATTTAGTTGGGCGTAAAAATAATATAACGAGTAATTACTTAGCGCTTGACGAGGATCTTTTGCTTCATTTTCCTCGAACAGTTTTCTACGAACGAAGTAAAAAGGAAAAGTTAATATTTTTAAGACATTTATTTGCTACCTTTTGCCATTGTTTTAGGCAAAAGTTAGACTTATATTATGCAAACCAAAAACAACGAAGTTGACAAGACCAACGAGTATCGGACCACGAAATAAAATATTAAAAAAAAAACCATGCATATTTAAGATGGACAGAGTTTTGCTCTTGGATGATATGGGTTAAATAAAACGTTTATCGATCTCCGATACCCATGGTATGGGCTCTGCTTAGTTCGGGCGTCAGATACCTCAAGTGTACTAAAGATGTAAAGATCTGATGATGATTAGAGTCGAGATCTTGGAGGAATCGACGGAACTTATCAAATTTTTCTTTTGAAAAGATTCGGGTATATTTATCACTTTAAACGAATTTCATAAAAAACCGTAAATTTTAAACGTTTGGTTTGGTTTAAATATTAAAGTATCTCATGTAACTTGTCCTTCCTTTTCTCATTTTTAAATGTCTTGTTCATATTTCCACCCCACAGTGGCATTGAAGGCGCTATTCGTCTCACTTTGAGCCAAGGACAAGATATTTTCTTTTTTTCCTCGTTCAAACCCTCTTGGGGCGCGCAGATGCGTTTTATCGCGGTATTAGAATAAAAGGATGAGTTGTTACTTGCAGATTACCATGCTGTAATCTTTTGGCATAGGTTTTTTTTGGTTTTTCTTGTTGGTGTTCGGTAAAATTATAAACGGTACAAAATATCTAATAGAAAAACCGAAATATGGCAAAAAATAATGTAACAGCCTTATTCGGAATTACAGTAGTAATTTTCTCTCCCGAAACTCCGAAATTATTTAACTATTTCTCACTCGGTAACACAAATTCAGGCAAGTATTTTGTTACACCTTTGTTTTCTACTATTATCAGTTAGGTACTAATTGTCAGAGATAGATCGTTTTCTAATGAGAAAGCTGCGGCATTTGTCAGTGAGTTCTTATTAACTAGCTACTCGATATGCTTTAGGAAGTTAATAATTAAAGTACCTACAAATGTATAATACAAAGTGTTAAGTGCTTAAATCATGGTGTAACGTGGTGGTAAGAGGCGGTAAACTATGTTTACATACCTGGCAGAAAACCTAGAGTTTTTTTCTTCAACTTATCATAATTACTAAACATGTCTTATTTACATCACATTCATATTTATAATATCGTCAGAATTTCTCCTTTGATGCCTTTGTACTTGTATTCCTGATACTTCGAATCCCGCGTAATGTATGTATTTGCTGAATTTGCAGTATTTTCATGATTACCTTTGAATAAATTCAATCCGAATTTTCTGATTGGGTAAAAATTGTTGAAATTGAGTATTCATGTTTGTTCGTGGGGTTATGAATCTGTGAGAGGAAAGTGCTCTAAAGCTCGAATATATTATGATCATGAATCGAATAGTAACTGATGTTATCGAATACCAAGTGAACTTTCAACCACAGCTGAATTAGAACAGCTTGAAGGACTTGTAGACTGGTTTATTGTACTATTTATTTTACTATTTACGAGTAGGCGACCGATTTGGTCTAAGTATGTTCATCAAAAATAATAATTGAATTCAATTCTTATTGTGAACCACCATCGAAATTTGATTCAAAATGAGGCCACAACAAGCCTGCAAACTTGGGTGGGCAAGTCCATTTCGAATGTGTATTTTTTTTGAAAACAAGTGAACGTGGTGTCATAATCACGGTCACGTTTGTGGGCAAGTCCAAAAATGTGCATTTCAAATTGTGATATCTCAGGTAGTATTGATACCTACTAATGAAGTATTTTTTAGGTATGTTCAGATAAATGTAAGGTAATAATAATAATAATAAAAAAAAAAAAAAAAAAAAGTCTTTCGAAAGTAAACAAAAAATACAGTTATCTAGCCTATTAATGATAAAACAACCGTTGGATGTGTGTCAGGGCGCGTAGGAATTGAAAGGTGTCTGTAACTTTCTCGTAAGGGAACAGACGTGGTCGTATTAAATACTTGTTTTTCCTACTTACCCGTAGTGAAAGAACAGTAAAAGAGGAACTAAGTTTGAGTGGGGGGAGGGGGTGACAAATTAGGAGTCAATTAGAGCCACCCGCGCCACGCCATGAATGATTCATCTCCTTCGCCTCATTTATTACGAGCACCGTATTGTTCGTATTCTACTGCATTTTCATAATTAACTTGTCTGCTAGTTCGCAGAATACTAAACTGCTTATAAAGGTAAGAACATACGAGTTGTTATCGACAATCTCTTACAAAGTAGGTATTGGACACTAAATAAAAAAAAAAACGATTTCCTGTTTTTTCTTTTGAAGTCGTGTTTTTAATAATGGCATTACTAATAGTATTTATTTGTATGGAATCAGTGCAATAATTAGATTTTCCAAAGGCAGTAAATTCTAACGCGACAGACTAGTCAGGTAGGTACCTACTCGCTCCCATATTACTTATAAAGTATGGTTCATTTTATATCAATGAGAAAATGTTACAATCTGATTCGGCCAATAATACGTTTATTAGATTATGTAAGACGCAAATACGATATAGATCGCATAGACGATACCATCAAATACACTTTTAGCTTGGAACTCTTTTGAGAACAACAAATTGGTTGAAAATTGAGCCTATCTCCGAAAAAACACAAGATCGTTAGAAAAATGTATAGTGTGTCTTCACGCAGTGTTAAATGAAGTTTAACTTTCTTCCACTTTCGTAAAATGTTTTTTCCAACCACAGCAAGGTAATTACCGCCAGTCGGGTGGCGACTGGCTGGGAATAAAATACAATTTGCTATCTAAATGAAGAAATAAGATTTTTTCAGCCTTGAGGCAGTATTTCAGTTGAACATGCGAACGCTTCTAGTATAGCGCTTCGAAATTTAACTGGAGGGCTGCTAAAATTCTCAATTATCCAAAACTCGAGGAACTTAACAAAGCTAAAGGGCAAATGAAAGCCAGTAGAAATCTATTTCTTTTTAGGGTTCCGTACCTCAAAAGGAAAAAACGGAACCCTTATAGGATCACTTTGTTGTCCGTCTGTCCGTCCGTCCGTCCGTCTGTCAAGACCCTTTTTCTCAGGAACGCGTGGAGGTATGAAGCTGAAATTTATATCAATTACTCAGGTCTACTGTCCCTTAAAGCTGTGAAAAAATCAAACTTCTAAGCCAACGCAATCAAAAGATACAGCCGTTTATGCCGCAAATTTTCGACACTTGCAAGGTAATCAAAACCTACAGGGTGCTTCCCGTGAACTCAGAATCTTGAAATTTGGTGCGAAGCAACGTCTTATAGCATAGATAAAGGAAAAATTACGAAAACCATAAATTTTTAGTTACATCACATAATATATATTTTTTTAATAATTTTAAACTTACTACCCATTTCCTCATAAACGCGTAAAGGTATTAAATTGAAATTCATACCAAATACTCAGGTCTATAATACCTTTAAGCTGTAACAAAATCAAACTTCTATGTCAACGCAATCAAAAGAAACAGCAATTTAAGCTGCATATTTTGAAACTCGCAAGTACTCGCAAGGGAATCAAAACCTAAAGGGTACTTCCAGTCGACCTAGAATCTTGAAATTTGGCATGAAGCAACGTTTTATAGCACACATAAAGGGAAAATTCCGAAAACCTTAATTATTATTTTTTCAGTCACCATTTACAGGTCTGGTTCAAATTTAATACTTAATTAATATTTTTGAACCAGATTTCTAAATAGTGACTAAAAAACTTCGTGAATAAATAACTTTAATAAAAGAACTTTCGCAAGTCTGCTGCAAGGCTAGTATAAGTGTTTCAGTTATATTAAAGATGAATGATATGTGTTAATATAAAATAAAGGATTACTTAAACGAAAAAGAGATCTTTGTCTTAAATTTATGCTCCTCCATCTTTCCCCATTGTAATGTTATGAATTTCATTTTGCAATAAAAATACCATAGTTATGACTCGATTGTCGTAATGAACGAACTTTGTAAACCTTGCAGGTTTGTACGGAACCCTCGGTGCGCGAGTCCGACTCGCACTTGGCCGGTTTTTTTCTGTGTAGGTTGTCAATGCCGCCCCTTCTGCTACTACGAAGTCGCGGGCATCCGCTAGTGTTTTAATAAATAAATGCATTGATACATTTTAATATTACAAACATTTCCATGACATTTTTTTTCAGGTTTTTCTTGCAAATTAAGAAGTGTCTTCTTGTGACGTTAATTTAAAAATACTGACTGCAATAAATTTCGTAATAACTTTTGAAATGTGTTTTGCATCAAAACCGAACGGAGTGAAGTTTAAAATTTATTTTTAATCTTTTCAATTTGTGCTCATCGGTAACAAGGGACTTATAGTCCGTAGGTAGATACGCGTTGCAGTAATTTCATACTTGTCCTTCGATCTATCATGCAACCTAACCAATCAGATCGTTCCTAATTAGAAAGTCAAGTCCACAGTGACCATTTGAACGCATACTTTTGAACGCAAAGGTTGTGGATCGGAGTTTTTTAGTGTGCAACAGAAATAAATTTAAAAATCACTGCATTCTTAACGTGAACGGACTATAGACGTATAAATTTACACGGTTAGCAGCCACCGAAGGTTAGGGAGGCCGGCGGAATTGAATTCGCTACCACTCAGAAGCAATCTGTCCGCCAGTTATTGCGTTAGGCGAGCTCCCATGTATAGGTATTAATCCGATATCTACTTAATCTGATTTATGACTTCAAAATAGCTGGGGTGGAATTAGTTAGCCCCATCTCACTGGTACGGAAAGACCTTCATCATAAGTCAATGCTATAATTGATAGGGGTTACTGAGTACACACAACACCCGACCGTAGGGCCTAATCAGAATATATAGCGGTGTTCCGGCACCCTTTGATCTACCAGTATTTTCACAGCAACTATATTAATTGTGCAACGTAAATGAAGCTTTTTGAATATTGTAGGTAAAAAAAAGCATTTTGTCATAAAAACTAATGAATTAGGTATTGAGATGTTGCCAATGGACTCGTCGCACACGGTAACGCCGAAGGCCGCCACTCGCTACCAACTGGTGGAAAATGCCGGTGGCGACGTTTTGTGACCTGTGTGCGCTATTTCCCGACGCTTACGCCCAGTGGGTATGACAGTGGGTGGTAGTTAACCCCAGGTATAGTTATAACGTGAATGCTATCCATATCCAAATATAGCTACTTCCTCCCTTTAGTAAATCAATGTTTGTCGAATTATTAGCTTTCTAAGCTTTTTCTTAGAAATGTCACATCTCAAGTTTTGCTATGATAGTTCCTCATTTTCGACAATTCGACGTTTCTAAAGCACAACTTTCCTTATTTATGTGTGGCTTAACCGCTCTGCTCAACTTCATTGTCTTAGCGACTCAAACAAAGCCCTCGAGGTGTTTGTCACAACGTTTAGGCCCCAGTCGCCACTCTCTCGACACCTCAGGCGTGAGAAATCACTCATTCATGGACGAGAGCATAAAAGGTGGGGGTTAACCCCCTCCAGTTCACACGCTATTCAACGTCAAGTTCAAGAGCGAACGTTTCAGGTGATCTATCATAAATTCTATGCGTTATGTACAGAGGCGCTCACATCAACCTTTACATAGGGGCTTGACATGAGGCCCTTTTTGCAACGGCTTTGTAAAGGTTGATGTGTGATGCCAACCTTTTCAAAACCATTGCAAAATGAGTCTAATGTCAGCCGTATGAGGTGCCCCTATGTAAAGGTTGCGCCTCTGTACCTACGTTAGTGTTACCTACTTTATCGAAAACCGAAAAAGTAGCGATGTCTTTCAGTGTAACTGGAAAGGCAATAGTACCAAAACATAATTTCAAACTAACAGCACATTATTCAAGGTTTTTAGCTTTTTAATACAAGGGTAGTGTCTCCCAACCTTGATTGTTATTTTAGATGTTTTCTCATGACACTACGCGTAAGTTATTAAAAAATAATAAGCAGCACAATTATGTTGCAGTTATGTATGTTTAATCTAATTAACGTTTAGTATAATATAATTACAAAAGACCGTGAGTCTTTTGTTTGCACGAATAGGGGCCTTTACCTATAGGTCAGGTATATTGTTATAGGTTGGTAAGAGGGGATTGTTGGGGAACTCAGGGGATGCTATCGACCCGTGAAACTTGGAAAGGGGTCAAGGACGAACCCCGCAGCCGCCCAAATCCTGTACCCTTGACATTATTACGGCAATGGGATGTTATACGCCGGAATCAGAAACGCTACTCAAAGTTTGTCGGCGCTTAAAAGTTTATCGGTCGTTTTCAGGTATATTGCCACTTAATGAAATAGCATGACGTTTGAAGGAGTTCCTAAATTTGATTTGACGGTTGTGAATTCGCAGCGATCAGCATATGTCAGTTGGTTTCTTACCTAAATTAAATCTTACTCAGTTAGCATTCAGTCTTCTATTGGTTCATACATTAATTAACCCCACTTTGTTTGGGCCAAAGAAGAGCAGTATTTAACAACGTCAGTTAATATAGGGCAAAGTCGTACCTGTCTAGATTCGTTTCCTGCACCAAACGATTTTGCGGGGTTCAGTTTGAGTTTAATTGATTATGTGTTGATTTACACATCTAAATATATGAAACAAAGTCGGATTTGTTTCAAGACTTACAACTCTGGAACTGCTGGATCATTTTCCATAGATTTTGTGTTTCTGGATTTGTTTCCACTTCGAATGGGAAACGAAACATAAAAAGTTGCCAAAGATAAACTCTGTGTTATTCGAAAATGATTTTGGGTTCTGTATGCCAAAACTGTTTTTATTGGAGGACAGTCCAATAGCATTCGACTGAATGTGGTATCTAGTCCCACTAATATTATAAATGCGAAAATTTGTATGTGTGGATGTTTGTGCCGTGTTGCTCTTTCACATAAAAACTAATGGATGTATTTTTATGGAAATTTACAAAAAAATGGCTTATGCATCGGAATAGGGCATAGGTTACAATTTATAAAGATATATTACATATTTTTTAACCTAAGTCCTCGCAGACGACGTCGCGGGCGGTCGCTGGTTATCAATAATAAAAAGTCCCAAAATGACACAGAAAAACAATATTTGTATGATACGTACTACGCAAAGCAGATAAGTCTCTTTATCCCTAATGTTATACATTGTGTAGGTTATACCTTGTGTAGGTTATACGTTATTATATGTTGTGTTA
This sequence comes from Udea ferrugalis, assembly GCA_950022985.1. Taxonomy (NCBI): domain Eukaryota; kingdom Metazoa; phylum Arthropoda; class Insecta; order Lepidoptera; family Crambidae; genus Udea; species Udea ferrugalis. The sequence goes on from OX465516.1 coordinate 2,977,305, forward strand.
TACAGTGTAATACATTGTATAAAAAAGGTCCCTCCTAGCCACGCGTCCCGTGCAGCCGGAGTCCGGAGTCCCGGAGCCGCGGGGAGCTCGTATCGATCCGACGGGCGACCTTGATCAAGTGCATTCTACCTCCACGGTCCATGTTTACTGATGTACCTAGCTCAATGGGTAGGGAATATGGCTCAAGGCGACTACCTACCGCCGCTTGTTTGAATCCGAACACGTGGTGTGAGTAAAAGTTGATTCAGTGAGTAGATTGGATAAGCGATTGGAGTGTAAACTTTACTGTAGTAAAAGTGGTGCTGTAGGGGATTTTGAGTTTTTTGATTAAGGAGGAAAATTTTTCATCGTTTCGTTGATAAAATAGTGGAAGGATGAACTCTTTTTGACCATTGATAGATAGATATTGTACTAGAAATATTACAGTAGAATTAAATAACTTAATACTTACCAACGTATAATTCAAGCGGCCTTAAAATAATTGCCTGAAAACACAAACCAGCATTGATCAATGCTGGTTTATGGCCATTTAATTTTGTCACATTGCTGTTATTCCTTCAATCTGTGCCATACCCCATATTTCCATAGATATTTGTCCTCTCCTAATCATGTGCAAATAAATAAACAAGTAGTTGAGAAATAGTTTCATAAGTCGGTAAAACTATAAACGAAGTCAGGTACTTTCATAAAAGTTATAGCTATAAATCTGCATGTACATACAAAAGCTCGCGGAGAGCCCAATCGGGCGCGTATTGATTCATCGCGTCGCGCCCGTGGCCTTGACAGTGTACAGCCATCCAACTCTGAGGACCCCATTCTACCTCCCAGTAGTTCGTAGATTCACAGCAATGGTAGCTCAGCGTATGCTGGTTTTCGATTCTATGGTAGACTGTACAACATCCCGGCCCATTCCTGCCATTTTCACGCCCAGGACCTTCGTAGTGCCAGCTGGAGGTTCGCGCAATCGATGGAACGTAATCTAACTTTGGACACCGAATTAAGCGACACAAAAGCCCTAGAGACTTTCTTCTTGTTTGGGGTTATATTCTGTTTTAATCGTGTTGTTTGAAGTAGGTACTTCTATACTCAATTCCGCCAAAACGCGGCAATATTAGGGCTACATAAATCTAAATTAAAATAAGCCGCAAGGTTGCAGTCTTCTACAGAATTGCAGGCAACTTGTATACTGCTACGAAAGTGTGTCAAGATCACTTTTTGCAGCTCCATACTGTTATTTTCACAGCAATTATTACATTCAATGTATGTACATGCAAGTAAGATCGTTTTTAGTACCTAACAGGGGGAAATTATTATTGAAATCAGTTACCAGCTCAAAGACACAAGCTAATCATACCCCCAAATCCTGAAACATCATTCATAATTTAGCAGCTCTCACATATAGCTGTCACTTCTATTTCTGCGATTTTGCTACTGGACGACGAAATTTCAAGCGTATTTCGGCATTTAATGGACCTTGGTCTTAATTAGATCTATCGAAACCCTGCAACTTGTTATGAATTTATTTATTTATTTATAGTTTAATGCACAAACAAGTACAAAAGGCGGACTTTAATCCAGCGGGCGGTTTGAATTTAATCTCATGCAGCGTTTAAAATAGGTTTCACAATTCCACTTCGGCATTTGTCTCATCATTCTTCTCCCTTGTCCCCAGGACATCTCTACCAGTGGCACAATTCAGTCGTGGCGACTTCTCTGTCTGGTCGGTGCTGAAGAACTGCGTGGGCAAGGAGTTGTCCAAAGTCACCATGCCCGTGGTGTTCAACGAGCCGCTGTCCTTCCTCCAGCGGATGCTGGAGTACTTGGAGTACGCGCATCTGCTCAGGATGGCGTCGGAGCAGACGGACCCGGTTTCTAGGATGGAGTATATTGCTGGTGAGAATTGGGAGAAGCTATGTTTTGTCGTGTCCTCGTGGTAGGCCGAAAATGCGATGGCGGGTGAGCTGGACTCATTTTTGGGCAATTGGCCTGAGACAGCACAAAATCGGCAGCTGTGGAAACGGGATGGGTAGGCCTTTGCCTTGCAGTGGGAAATGACAGGCTCCTAACAATAATATTTTTATGACAGTTTAAAACAAGATGAGACGACTGCTGTGGCAGAAACTTGGCAGAAATAGTTTTGCTGCTGATTGAGTTAGTTCGATCGTATGCTGCTGTAATACACACATCAAAAGTGTCTAGGGATATCTCAAGCATTTTCATACAAAGTATAGCTATTGGGGAGGCTGTAAAAATTAAAATATTGATACCAACGTAGAAATTTTTAGGACACAGAAACTGCTATATCTGCCCTTTCAGATTGTATAAAGAAATTCATTGTGGTAGCATTATTGTACAATCGTAAGGACGTTAAAAAAAAGACAGATTTTTCTTTTAAAAGGTTTCAAAATTTTAGCAAAATCAATCGTTTTTTTGTAATATTCTTAACCTTTATCTTATGCCTGTTTCCTCGAGTTATTCTAAGATAATGCTGAGCATTATCTAATATCTTTGATTTTGCTAAAATTTTGAAACCTTTTAAAAGAAAAATCTGTCTTTTTTTCAAAGGTCTTTACGATTGTACAATAATGCTACCACAATGAATTTCTTTTTACAATCTGAAAGGGCAGATATAGCAGTTTCTGTGTCCTAAAAATTTCTACGTTGGTATCAATATTTTAATTTTTACAGCCTCCCCAATAGCTATACTTTGTATGAAAATGCTTGAGATATCCCTAGACACTTTTGATGTGTGTAGTAGTGCAAGGTGTGTGGTTGTGTGAGAGTTATTTTGATTCCATTTTGACAGCGCATTATGCTGTATGAAACGACAAAACATAGTACGAGAGCAAACAATAGTACATTGTTATCCTAGGGGTGAAAGTAACTTATTTAGTCCCGAGACGGGGTTTGGCGCCCGGAACGAAGTGAGGGCGCCAATAGTTCGAGGGACTAAATAAGTCTTTAACCCGAGGGAAACACTGTGCTTTTCATTACAAATACGAGGAAAGTAAAAATAAAAACATTAATTAATTCATGAAGATGGAATTGCCGCTTTCCCTCCTATTTTGTTTGTTTTTTTTTCTGTGGCCGGCCCGCTATTCAGCCATAATTTTTTATTTCCATCATTGGAAAAATGGTAAATATTTTGCTCAAAGCTAAGTTATTTTAAAGAAATTGTTGAAACTTAATTATAATAAAGTTATTTAAATCTCTAATCAATACTTAACTTTAAGTTATTTCAATTTTACATCGTGGCTGTATAGAAAGTTGGAACATGGTTCAATAGTTTAGTGAAAAAATAACTAGTTTTTAAAAAAATAATATGACAGCTGTCAGTTGAAAGTGATTCTCCCTAGGGATGAAAAGTATTACTTTCAGCCCCCTTCTCAGGTCAGTAATGACCTACTTTCAGAGTATGAGTAATGAAAAAGTTTTTGTTATTATATTAGTCTGTTTATCAAAGGTCCTCGTAAACAAAAAACGAAGTTCTTAGATGACGGTCCACATCAACAAATAGCGAAACTTGCAAACGTAGTTTTGATACTCCGAAATTAAGCTGTTTCTCTTTGAAATCAATCAACATCTAGAGAAAATGATTAGGTATTACAAGGTGACATTTTAGCCAAGTCGAAAAACGTTTACCAAGTCAAATACTTACGCAGTAATTAATTCGCTAATAACTAAATTGCTCATAAGGGCTGATTGATTGACGGAGGAACCCAATTAAATAAATAAGCAACGCCTACCCTTTGACTGCTAAGTGGTCTGAAGCCAAATTGATTGGTTTATTGCCTGAGAAACGGGTAACGAAGGATATCCTTGATCCCGAAGGTCACAGACTCATGACTGTGTATAATTTGGGGGGAAAGAAAGAAGGAAAAAATAATTGATATGATATGGCACCATCTGCTGTGGAACCATTGAGAGTAAACTTACTCATAATAATAATTCATTAATTCATCATTTTTTAATTCATTTTATTTTTTTTTAAATTTTAAATTTTAGCCCGTAATCTGTTCAAAGAATTGTCCACTCGCCTGATTGAAGTTACTGGTGATCAGAAGGCTGGTAGCTACCTCGGCCAGCGTATAAGTCTGGCCATTCAAAGAGGCAATGCTGCCAGTATTCTGGGCACCATTCCATTTGAGGCGGTGGACAATTCTTTGTAACGGTTTTTTTTTTACTTTTGTTTTTCTTAATTTTAAGTTAGTTACACTTTTTCTTTTTCTCTCTCTTTTTAGTTTAGTTGGTCGTTTTTAATTAGTTTTAGTTTTTGTTTTAATTATAATCAAATGTTATATTACTACACTCGGCGTCAAAAAAATCGCACCTCTAAGATAATCACGTTCAAATGGCATTAACTTTGGATATGCACATGCAGTCGTATTAATTATAATTTTATTTAAAAGGTTACTTAATTAACTTAATAAAAAACATTATTTTTCATTATCAAATAAAACCTAAAGCAACAAATAAGGGGTCACAAAAATTCTAAGGAAATTTTGCTGCTCGGGAGAGTCGCGAGTTGCGCTAACTTTGTGGGTATAAAGAGGTCAACACGGGTTCAATGTGGGTCAGGACCCGCTAGTGTTGGAGGTCATTGACGACCACCTTATATCTGACCACCAACCCGTCCTGGCAGAATTGACAACGCTCCCAACCAAGCTGACATACCCGGACAAGAAGAGGTACAGCTGGCCGCTCTTCGTTGCTCATATGGCAGAACACACGCCGTCCTTCCCGGTCACCTGCGCCGAAGAAGTTGACCGACTAGCGGAGGAGTTCACCGTATGTGCAACGAACGCCCTAGAAGCAGCCACCACCACCTCAAAAGGCAGCCCCACATGCCGCAAGATCCCGGCCACCATCAGACAGGCGATCGCTGAGAAGCGCAAGCTTCGCCGAGCCTGGCAAAGAAGTCGATGCCCGACCTTGAAAACGCAGCTGAACAAGCTTGCCGAGAAAATCTCCGAAGCTCTGGCAACGGAAGCGGAGTATTCTTGGCAGCTCGAACTGGAGTCAGCTGCCGATGATTGGAACGGCATCCATCGCATATGCCGCCGCCTCAACAACAAGAAGCCTCCCATACGCCCGCTTCGAAAACAAGATGGCTCGCTCACATACAGCGCCGCAGATCGAGCGGAGATCTTCGCGGAGCATCTGGAAAATCAGTTCCGCCCAAACCAGTCGACAAATTCCGAGCACACTTCGATGGTTGTCGATTACCTGGAAGCTTACTTCGAGTCGCCGATAGCATCCGACGAGTGCCCTATCGTGATATCCCCAGGTCAAGTGCAGAACGCACTAAGACGTGTGCCCCTGAAGAAGGCCTCTGGTCCGGATCGCATCCCAAACGAAGCCCTACGTCGTCTCCCTCCGCGCTCAGTAGCGACTTTAACGCGACTGACGAACGGGATTCTGCGATTCGGCCACTTTCCACGCACCTGGAAACTGGGGCGCGTCATAATGCTTCCTAAACCTGGCAAGGATGTCACGAAAGCGGAAAGCTATCGGCCCATCCAACTGCTGCCAACACTGTCGAAGGTGTTCGAGAAACTACTGCTGCCCATTATGACTCCGCACATAGAGCCACGCCAAGAACAGTTCGGCTTCAGAGCTGAACATTCTACCACCCACCAGCTCACAAGAATCCTGCACCACGCGGCGGCAGCCTTCAACCGGAAGGAACACTCAGTAGCAGTGTTCCTAGACATGGAAAAGGCTTTCGACCGCGTCTGGCATCCGGGTCTCCTCTACAAGCTGGCCACGTCCACTATGCCTCGTCGCATAGTGAAGACTGTGGCCACCTTCCTGGAAGACAGGCTCTTCCAAGTGGCAGTGGAAGATGCCCTATCCAATGAGAGACCCATTAAAGCTGGAGTGCCTCAGGGCAGTTGTCTGTCGCCCATCTGCTACGCCCGTTATACCGACGACATCCCAGCGGACAGCGACGCGATCCTCGCCCTGTACGCTGACGACGCTGCTTTCGTCTCCACGTCCAGAAGAGTCCTTCAAGCCACGAAGAAGATGCAGCGCACACTGGACAAGCTCCCTTCGTGGTTGGACGACTGGAGACTCTCCGTCAACGTCCAGAAGACGCAGGCCATCCTACTTAGCGCAGCCACCAAGATCCCACCCAGACTGACCCTGCAGGGCCAGCTGATCGAATGGTCCACCACGGTTAAATACCTGGGAGTGACCATTGATCGCCGGATCACAATGGCCCAGCATGTGAAAAACGTCATCGGGATGACTCGAGCCGCACGCGGAAGACTCCGCCCACTATTGAAGTCAAACCTCCCGTTGAGAGTCAAGACAGGCATATACAAGGCCTACATAAGATCACGCCTCTCCTATGCTGCCCCAGCCTGGTACGCGCTGGTGGCGGAGACTCATAGGAGTAGGCTCGACGCCCAGCAAGCTCTGACTCTCCGGGACATAACCAACGCCCCGAAGTTCGTCAGGAACGACGTCATTCGCCGTGACCTGCGGATTGAGACTCTTGGCGACTTTATAGGTCGCCTAGCAACCCAGATGTTCGGACGGGCGGCGAGATCGCACCACCCGCACATCAGGGACATCGCCCCTTACCACACCCGCCCTCCGGACGGGAAAGCTCTGCCTAGAAGTCTCATCCGCCAAGACGAACCACCCCCGGCTGCCAGCTCGCAGGCGCAAGCCTCGCCGGCCGCCGAAGATCAAACCCGGACTTAGACCCAGCGGCGCCGGCTCGAGCACAGCCTCGCCGGCGCCACTCCAGCAACACCACTGGCTCGCAGGCCCAGCCTCGCCAGTGGCACCCCCTTGACCCTGCTGTTTCTGCAGCAGGCGGCGGAAACCACTGAAAGTGACCGTGGTCACGGACAGTTTCCCCGATTTCACCATCGAGACGAACTCCATATATATATAATGTGGGTCATTCGCTATTAAACCGTTGAAGGGGACACACGCACTGATTTTACTGAAGAAAGAACATCTGGAAAATGGACACTACAGCTGATGAGGCCGCTCAAGTGGTTGCACTACTGCAAGCAGGGGTGCGGCAGTGTGATGTCGCCCGGCAACTGAATCTGAGCCGTTTTTCGGTTCGTAGAGTCTACCAGCGCTTTTTAGAGACCGGTGGCTATATCCGGTGACATGGGTTCGTTTCGTCGTTCCGTTCGTCTCTGCTCCCAAAATTGACTGCAGCGCACCGACGAGCCCGCTTGCAGTTTGCTCGCGACCACGTCGATTGGACCATTGAGCAGTGGGGAGCTGTTCTCTTCTCAGACGAGACACGAGTGTGTCTTTTCTGCAACGACCGACGAAGAAGAGTATACCGGAGGCAGGGTGAATGTTTCGCTCAAGCCTGCATCCAGGAGACGGTGGAATATGGAGGCGGATCCTGCATGTTCTGGGGCGGTATGTCGGCTGCCGGCAAAACCGACCTGGTCTGCGTCTCCCGGACCGGAGGTGCTCGCGGACAAGGGTCGCTGACTGCGCGCCGCTATATCACAGAGATCCTGGATGTGCATGTGGTCCCTTTTACCGAATCTTTTGGCGAGGGTTTCACATTAATGCACGACAACGCTCGCGCACCCACTGCAGCCATCGTGAACGACTTCCTGCTGAGGTCCCAAATTCCTGTGATGCAGTGGCCAGCGAGAAGTCCTGATCTGAATCCGATAGAGCACCTCTGGGACCATCTTAAACGTAAGGTTCGATCTCGGGATCCGGCTCCTTCGACTCTAGAGGAACTCCAAACCGCGGTGAAGAATGGGGTCTTATCCCTCAAGAAGAGCTCCTGAAGTGGGTGAGGTCTATGAGGGACCGCATGGAAGCCGTCATCAGGGCAAGGGGGGGTAACACTAGATTTTAAGTTAATTTTAAGACACTTTTTGTACATTTTTTTTGTAAATTATCGATTATTAATTAGGACTGAATTAAGATTTTTTATTATTTTTCAAATTTTTATGTTTTTTGTATAATTTTAATTAAAAAAAAGATTGCACTTAATTGTTGTTTGATGCTCCTTTTTGTTACCTTTCTAATGATACCTAACACTATCCTCTATATAAGGTTTAGGAATTTTTGAATAAGATTTTTATAAGGTGCGATTTTTTTGACGCCGAGTGTATTTAGTGGAATAAATATAGTGCAAATTTAGAAGAAACATAATAAAATCGTCAGCAACAAAACGTTTTGAAAATATCGAGATTCAGAAAATGGGACTGTGAATGGTTGCAGGAGTGCGGGTGAGGGGTTGTTTTATAAATTGGTAGATGAGATCAATAATAAATATCATCATCATCGTCATCAACCGCCACGTGACGTCTGCTGCTGAACATAGGCCTCCCCTATAGATCTCCAGAGCTGCCGGTTGCAGGCGGCCTGCATCCACCGAAACCCTGCGACCTTTATGATATCATCCGTCCACCTCGCGGATAAATATGACATAATAGATACAAAACAGGAAACACTCCTTACCGATTAGAGATCGTCTAAGCTGAAATGACGCACCCCCACCGTGGCGACGCGTAAAAGAGTGCTTGCTTCTAAGTATAGATGCTGTGGAGGGGCGCGTCATTTCAGCCTAGACGATCTCCTCCACCTACTTCGGTTCCACGGTCCCGCATGAGCTCTCTTGCAATGCTCACGGAGTATTGATCAGGAGCGGACGCAAATAGCATGCGCTGGAATATTCCTCGTTTACAGACTTCCAATTAAAATCCAACTAGAATTCTGTACATTTTCTGCTCTAAATTATTGTGAAAAGATTTTTGATGTTCATTCGTTATCGATCCACATACCTACTTAGTTAGTTTTCGCGTGGAATTAGGTTACTATAGCCCTTCGTATATAGCTAAGGCCAACCTTCGTATATTTACTTTTAGCGTTTAGGTATTTAGCGATCCTATGTTATTTGGATACTGAATCTATATATATAAAAGAAAGTGGTGTTAGTTACTCCACTTATAACTCAAGAACGGCTAAACCGATTTGGCTGAAAATTGGCATGGAGGTAGTTTAGAGCCAGGAGAAGGACATAGGATACTTTTATTTATTTTTCTTTTTTTTTTACTTTTTTTATTTATTTCCCTTAAGGCGGAACAAAGTTCGCCGGGTGAGCTAGTTATGGATAAAAACAAGAGCTCATTGGTATGGAGTATTATTGGTAATGTGACAAAGCAGCTGAGTGGTAACCATGTTCCGCTGGTGTTCCTATGTCACACAGACGATCTATTCGCTTTTATGTTTTTTGTGAGTTTGACCATATTGTTGGTCTTGAATGTTTAGTTTTTTATTCAAATTGCTCTGACGATCCAAATAAATTACCACCATCTGCTTTGTTTTTAACGACAATTGTCTTTTAATTACAGTTAATCTTTGAATGTTCGCAGCGTTCGCGGTGAGCGCGCTGTCGTCGAACTGGGAGCGTCTCGGCAAACCCTTCAACCCGCTTCTTGGCGAGACCTACGAGTTGGAGCGACCTGAGTTCAGGGCTGTGTGTGAACAGGTGAGCAACCAGCATGGCCTATGTTTAATTTCATTTTGTATTTATTTATTTACAAAATGAAATCAATATAAAATGCAATTTAAATTTTTCGAATGGTTTGTTGGCCTAGTAGAACTTGAATTAGCGAATGTGCCTGGATACATTTCTTAGGGCACTGGCTGTCCTTATACAGATTGCCCTTAGAAGATAGGAAAGAACGTCTAATTTAACAACTGAAATCAGGTCAAATTCCCGAAATTTTCTCAACAGTTGTTGGTCATTTTGAACCGACTACAAAAAAGAAGGAGGTTATGAATTCAACTGTATTTAAAATATATATTTAGTGACACCTACAAACCTTACCAAAAAATCATTTATTTCGTCTTTTTGGTGTATGCAAACTTCAGAAACCATAATAGATAATAAAGTAAAGATGTCTAACCCGTACAAAGATTGTCTATTTCCCAGATTGTCGGCATGAATGAGTAGGTAGGTATTATGTTTAGAATTCTAAACTTGTTTAAGAAATCCTTCATTGCTTACAGATAGGTTTTATACTCATAAGTGTAATGTAAGTAATCTTTAAGTGGGCGTGGTTCGCTGCTGTAAAACCACATTCTATCTTACAAACATATTGCAAATATTTGTATGCAGTGAATGGCTGCTTAGCGCATTGCAGCGCAGCGTAGCTTCGTTATCTCGTCAGTTCCATTCCGTCGATGAGTTCACCCACCCTCGGCGTGTTTGCATCAAGATAAATTACTATTTATTTCTGTAAAATGTGAAATCTTGTCGCTAGTGGTCGGTTAAACTAAGTAGTTCAAGACGCTCTGCAGTCTCGTACATTTTTATCCCGTTTAAAAGTGAAGACGGCATGATACGAAACAAGCATCTACGAGTATTTGATAGAACTCCAACCGCGATTTTGAAAATGTGTTTAGCATTGACTTTTCATATTCATAAATATGATGTTGAAAGAAACATTTTTAAAATGAAACTATTACCTATATTTTGTGTAACAATTCATGTTGGCATACAATTGATATTTTGAATGTTAAATGCTGAAGATTTGTTTTTTGGACCGTTTGTATTTTTCTAATTACTTACTGTCCTTATAGTCCTTGATGAACCTAACTTAGATCAGTCAGGTATAGTAAGTACCTTTTAGTGAGTGCCAATCGATATCGGCTCATACCGAGAAGGCAATAGTTTGGTACCTGTCATCAATTGGCACAATTAGTAAAGTCGTGTCGTTGGAAAACAGCCAAGACTGGATCAGGAAATGTCGATGTCGTAGAAACTGTGCCAAAGCATTTGAGGTATATGGAGATTAAATATTCAAAACCTTATTACATTGACAAACATCTGCCCGACTAAAGAATATGGAACTCTCTTGCATGATTACCACTCGGTTACGGACTACACGCTTTTATTTTTAAAACCTGACGAAATTTCAAGTAAGGTTTAAAATCGAGCTGGTTCATGAGGAAACTGCAACTAACTGCGAAGAAAATGTGTGATTCTGAATAACTCCTGCTTTGGCACATTTTGCTGCTAACGCACTTTAGTAGGTATGTTCGCTTTAAGAAGGCAGTATTTTTTCAATTTAATTCTATTAAACACATCAAAATGCTTTCATATGGGCACTGTGAACTTGACTTTCCAATTAGTAACGATTTGATTAGTTAAGGGGCGTGCTAGGTCGAAGGACAAGAATAAAATCACTACATTCTTGACACGAACGGACTATAGTTACTTACATATTGTTTTCATATATTTACGCGAACACTACTTAGATGTCAACTGTCCGTTAACCACCCTGTCCTCTATCCAGGTGTCCCACCACCCGCCCGTGTCAGCCTTCCACGCAGACAGCCCGCACTTCGTGTTCCACGGCTCCGTGCACCCCAAGCTCAAGTTCTGCGGCAAGAGCGTCGAGATACAACCTAAGGGGCACGTCACAGTCGAGTTGCCAAGGTAAGAGGTATTTAAGTAAAAAGTGCCTCTACATATTATAAAGCATTAAGGGGTTACCTTTTGGTTCGTGTACATAATCCAGATAACTTTCACTTCCATATAAGTCCCTCGTCCATAAATTTACAAGCGAGGGGGAATTCCTTTATGGACTCCCCGCCCTCCGGGGGAAGAGCGGAGGTGTCTACTACTACACGAACACTGAATACACTACACTACACTACTCACTAAACCCCCTGGTACACAGCCCCCGCCGTGTGCACTCCCTGACCCCAAAGGCCCTCCTTTAGTCGCCTCTAACGACAGGCGGTGGGAACCGTGGCAGGATTCTAACGCCCCATACCACAGGGTGAAAGCGAGAAAAGCCTACGCTATGTACGCTTTTCGTTCTTAGAATTTGAATGGTTCATTCATTTTTGCTATACTTACCTAACCATAACCTTCAGTATGAAACTTTAGATTATGTAACGACGAAATTTCGTACCAGTATTTTTTTGTATACTATCTTTTGTATACGAGCTTATGTAATGTTATCATCTCAAAGGTGGGGAGAAGCCTACACGTGGACCAATGTGAACTGCTGCGTGCACAACGTGATCGTGGGCAAGCTGTGGATCGAGCAGTACGGCGCCATGGAGGTGGTCTGCCACGGGGGGGCCGGGCTGAAGGCCAACCTGAACTTCAAGCCGGCTGGCTTCAACAACCGGGACCTGCACAGGGTTGACGGGTTCATCACAGATTCTAGGTAAGTGTCTTCGTTTCAGCGCTTCATCACGTTAAGCAGTTTGTGTTGTGTTGTAGATACCGCTTGATAACCTCTCATTTTGAACTAAGTGAAACAATGTTGATGATGCTTTTGGAACTGCACATAGATAATAATACTCGTAACAATCGTAGGCACTAGAGTAATGAAAAATTCAAAAGCACTCTAGCTCTTCCGTACTTGCTATAGGTACCTACTTTAAAAACCATGCCTTATTGTAGGGATCAACTCCGGTTTTAAACTTCGAACACAATGTTCTCTTAATTGTTATTGTAGAACTGTTAATATTCAATTTGAACTGGCGATTGTGAATTTTGGTTCATAACCTGAAGAGTTCCTTTCACAGTCGAAATAAATAGGGCGTTAGAAAGTGAAAATCTGGTCCACAGTAGGTCGTAGTTGAGAACGAAAGTGGCTCTTTAAAAGTTGGCGGCCTGCCAAAACTAGGCCGAGTTCCGCAGTGGAGGACAGGCCGGCGTGATTATACGAATATCATGGACACACGAAGTATGATTACTTTGCTATTTGGGAAATGTACTGTTCATAAATAACACTTCTTATGTCAGTATTATACACATTTCGACAGCGTTGAGTATTAAAAGGAATGTTGCTTAGATAAAAACACATTGTGAAACATTTTGAAAGTGTTCTCAGTGTTCGCTTGTTAGCAAAGGTTTTCTGATGTTGTTTTTAAAAACTTGACTTTTCAAGGACTGTTCAACTTGGAACTAGAAACACGAACATTCAGTCCCTACTCACAGATAGCCCGTGCTTTGCAAGTCTCTTTCTGTAGTACCCTGAATAAAGCTGTGCGCTACAAAAAATTTTTTTTGTTTTGTTGCGCATAGTAAAGTATGTTTTGTTGCCTATAGTGAAAAATCTTCGGTTAAACAAACGCTCCAAGTTTCGCAGCTTTTTACCAACCTGACGCTGCAAATACTGCTTACGAGCAGCTTGTATGTAATAGCTATATGAATATATTTGCAGTAAAAAGAAGCTCCGGTTCCTGTACGGCAAGTGGACGGAGCTGATAAAGTGCTGCAGCGCGTCAGCTCACGAGCAGTGGGCGCGCGCGCGCGGGGAGGAGGCGGCCGCCACCACTCCCGCGCACACGCCCAAGAAGGTGCTCGCCAAGCTCAACAGCTTCAAGGTCGGCGCGCTGCGATCCATGTCCATCCAGGATGTGAGTACTCACAGTACAGCATACAGCGGGTGTAGCACCCTCTGTTCTCAGCGCAAGAGGACAGAGCTGGAAGAAGAAACAGCGATAGCACACGAGACGCCCGAGGTTCATCATAGTATTGATAGTATCAGCCAGATGTTGCTCTTTTAAATTCTCAAGGGTAAACGCTGATAAACATTGTGTAGGTATTGCATTTATTAACGGTTCCTTTGAGTAAGACTTAAGTCTTGCGTTTATCTAAAAATAAATGTAATGTTCCCAAAAGATAATGTTTCGTAATATTCCAGAATGACGAGCCAGATAACACTGATGAAGTCCCAAAGTCTGATGAAGCGTACAACATCGAAATTCCAGACTCCGTCACGCTCTGGGAAGCGCGGGCGAGGCCGCCTAACAGTGCCCAGGTAAATACCTATTTACTGGTCTAATCCCAATATCATTACGGTGCCAGAGGAAAGAACGTATCGGCGACGATCACCAAAGGATTGCTAAAGGTGAGTGAAAACAAACACCTACTAAAATTGTGTAATGCTACGTGACCATTGCAGTTGTTCCTGCTGACTTGGCTAGATCTGGATGTCAGTCCTAAAGTTGTCACTAAACCATATTGTCTCTGCTTCTAAACCTATTCGTATGTATGACTCCTAAAAGTGGAAGAAACGCAAAATGTATACTGTCAGGACTGAAGCATGTGGAAAGAAGTGGTCTCTGCTTACCCCGTAGGGAATTAGTCCTGAAGGTCTCTAAGTTAATCTTTTGTCAACTCCCCAGTACTATCAGTTCACCGAGTTCGCGATGTCCCTGAACGAGATGGAGCGCGACATGAAGGGCCAGCTCTGCCCGACCGACAGCCGTCTGCGGCCTGACGTGCGGATGTTGGAGCGCGGGGACATCGACGGTGCTGCTGCGGAGAAGACCCGCCTGGAGGAGAAGCAGCGGACCGCCAGGAAGGCGCTGAAGAAGAACCCGGACGCTTTCGGGCCTAGGTGAGGAGACAACTTATTTTCACATATACCTAGATTTAGTTATTTATTCAAGAAACAAAATCCACAGCTCTTAAAAATATTACAGCAAGTACCAACTAATGCTTTTAGCATTAAGTCCGCCTTTTGTACTGGTTTGTGCATTAAAGATTAAATGAATAAATAAACTAATTAAACTTAAAGCTTATGTCCGATTCCAATCTCTAAGTAACGCCCTAAGCCGAAATTCTGACCCCACTCTGGGTTGCCCTTAGCTCGTGACTCTAAATATTAGAGGTTGAGAGCCCTCAGCGCTCACACTACAGTCCGTTAAAGCTGTCAAGGCCAAGAAAAAAGAAACTTAAAGCCAAAAACGGATTTACATTATACTAATTAAAATTAATCAACAGCTACAGTCTAACCCCCGAATTCACGTCAATCTACGCTAAGCACGCTCATGCTGTCCAGTAAAATGTCAATATAACCGAGGGGGACAGCTATACTTATGAGATATGCTCAACGTTGATTTGTGTTTGTGTATTCGGGGGTAAGCATGTTATAAAAAGTATATACTTAAACTTATCTAACGTGTTATATTGAAATATAACTCAATGAGCACTGAGGGAAAGAAGGACACATTATGTGCGTGTGTTTCTGTGTGTGCGGGCATGTGTGTGTGTGTAGATATTAGCATATTATCTGGATGCGCTGGATCAGTGGACTGAAAGGCCAGGAGATTAAAAAGTGACGATACGCTCGTTTGCAAAAACCGACTTAGTTTTTAAACACCCAAAGTGTGATATAATAAAATGCTGTGGACACTTTTATATTTTAAATAATTATTGCCAGAATATTATAGTACTTAGTTGGAAATATTTTTTTACTCCAATTAAAGTTAACCCAGATTTAATTATAACTAGAACCGCGTGCTCCTTGCAGGTGGTTCAGCCAAGGTACAAATCCTTACACGAAGCAGGAGGACTGGCTCTATAACGGCGGCTACTGGGACCGGAATTACCAGCATCTGCAAGGCGTCAACATTTTCTAGACATAACCAGGTCTGGAGAGCAGACAGTCTCCGAAATTTGATTTCAGCAATCACATTGGCATTGGCGTTCTTCGAGAGCCTACAGTCTTCCAAAGTTCAAGTGTAACACAGTTAAAGCTCAAGCAGGCAGTGTTACACTGCAGCTGTGATAGACTGTACCTACATTTAATTATTAGATTGACTACAATTATTTTGTATGCGAGTAATATATAACTTAATTGTAAAGATACAACTTTAAACGTTCGAAATGAAACAAATTTAAAAAACTACACCCTCTATGCGTTAAGCTATTCTATGCATTAGGTAAAATATATTTACTGAAATAAATATAAGGACGGAGATGATTCTATGTAAAATTAACAGTGCGCGAAAGTATCTATTTGAAAAATAGTCTATCAACTTAATAAGGTATTAATTATGGCTGGTAATGTAAGTATACAATTTTACAAAATACCTACCCAAGTTTTTAAATCGAGCATCTGTAACACTTATATTCATTAGACAAATCATTCTCAGAGAATAAGTGTAATTATGGTTTTTGATTTGCTGAGGGAGAGTTAATAAAAACATAGGAGAATAATATAACTATAGAAGAAATGTGTCATAATTATTTTTTCGACTGTCATAATACGAAAGAAGGACGTTTTCGGGGACAGCAAATTATGATTAGGATTGTCATCTATTCGAATAAGGGTTGTCTACATTATCACTTTTAAACTAAGTAAGTAAGTAGTCTATCTAAGCAAGATGTTTATTGTTTCGCCTATACGCACACGTACATTATAACATTATTTTATCCTGGATGAAGCAATATGGATTTCGTACGTTTCTAAAATGAACGTCAATTCAAGTAAAATACTCGTTTAAGGCATGAAGCCTTGTCCTAGGTGACCCGTTGTCCTAAGTGAACGACGTATAATATCCGCTGCCGCCACTGAAGCGATTACGTAGGACACTAGGTACTATAACACAACACATTTTTGATATACAGTCGCGTCCTACCGTCCGTCCACCTAGGACAACGGGTAAGGACGCCTTCAGATTTAACTGACCTAACCCATTGGCGATAACTTCTCAACATAGGTTGCGTAGCATCTTTTTACAAATTACCTTAGAATTTGATTTGATTTTTTCACTGAATATAATTGTTATAATAATTACGATATACAGTATTAGGTATAAATGTAGCGGACCACATGGAAAGGAATATCGAAGTGCGCAATATTTTGTTGATATAGGTAGACATTTTATAAGTCGTAGTAAGTACATACTTAAAGGAATACCTATAAGGAAATGTATAAGTCTATTTAAGAAGTTTAACCTATTTTCTGGCAGTAGATACTTTTAAAGGTTATACATTTTAAGTTATAAGTGGGTATGTAGGTACAGTAATACAACTCAAGCAAAACTTGAGTTTAGGTAGGACACGAGCAATGAAAGCTCCCGGAAAGTAAGAGCGGGGCTCCTTTGCAACAACTATCCTCTCCCCGTGACTGTTGAGTACCCAACCAACTGAAAATTGTGTAAGCTAAGCTAACACTCTTACGACTAACGAAATAAACACACTAAAACAAAATGTTATTTTTCCAAAAAGTCTTTCTAGATATTTTTTTTAACGCTTTTTGGTCACGCCTCCAACATTTAGTTTTATGTGTGTGTGTGGATTGGGTATTGTGTAATGTTTAATACACTTTGGTTTTTCTTTCCTCTTTCCAAGATGAAAAAGGGCAGGTGTAAGGGTGTTAGGGAACTCCTGTAGAACGCGGATCGTAGCATTTACTACTCTTTAGGTAAGTCTGTTTATGCTAACAGCATTCCCCTGTCTGTGGTTGCTATGCTAGAATTAATGTGAGACATTCCTTACTCTAAGTAAGGACTACATACAGAAAAAATATTTATCCTAGTGTTTGAGGTCTTTATTCTGTGATTCACAAAAGTAGTTTCTTTAAAAAACATTTTTATCTGAGGTTTTCACACGATTAGTGGCCATACAGACATTTCGTTTAAAACGAACGACAGGATGTCACATCACAGGATGTCGAAATAAGAAACTTGCGTAAGACGTGAAGATACGTCGCCTGAATTTTGCATGTGATGTAACATTTCAAATTCAATTTTAAGCATTAGATAACACCAGTAAGGCTCTTTGACTTGATGCTTGACGTGATATTGCCTATTGGTAATTTAAAATAATAGCAGACCACTGTCCTTTGAGCGGGTAACAACTACAAGATAAGTTAAGATAGCTCTGCCAATGAACGAGACTTAAGGTTACCAGATGTGTGACCCACTGATCCGCACTAGCTATACCTATTTCCTAATGCGTAATTACAATAATTTTAATGAGCAAGGTTCAACGTCGACTACGACGTTAATATTAATTAAGAGATTAGTAAGCCACTTAGATATTTACTGTCATTATCGTAATTCAAATATTTAAAACTAAGGTATTCAGTGTCTACTTAGGCGTAAAAGACACAGAGTGCAGTAGACAGATAACGCTTATTCAACGTTTTAACCAAAATCCAAATCTTCACTGGCAAAAAGCGTATTTCTTGCATGATTCACAGTTCAGATGCAAGTGTGCTGAAATGGCAACAAACTTTACACTATCCATACCCAAGCAGCAACCAAGCGTAATGAACACCTAAAAAGCAGCCAATATAGCTCTTAACGCTGTTTAACTGCTGTATAAGAACGTTGAAAAGATATTGTAGTGTTATAATGTCGGTTTAGGAGTAAATATTCAGCTCTAACAGTATTAAGTCTGTATTAAGCAGTCAAAGTACGCTTAAAGTTCTATTTCAGTGTGTGAAAACTGTCATTTACAGCTTTAAGTTTCCTGTAACGCTTTAATCCTCATTTTAGTTTTAATGCTGTACAACAGCTGTATTTTGCATACCGTCACTTACTTAATACAGCTTAGAGCTGTATTATGGTGGTCCTCAAATCTTATATCTGTATTATGAAGTAGGCAAACTCTCTTCTACAGCTTCTTTTTATGGTGTAATAGTACACCCTTTTACAGACTATGGCTGTATAATTTCTGTCTTTGAGAGTAATAAACAGCAATAAACACAAATGACGCCTATAGTACAGCCTTAATCTGTATAAGTGACAGAGTCGCCATTTTGAATTATTGTGCATTTGTATGCTATATTTTGTGATTGTTTTATAAATATGTGGCAAAAGCAAAAAAGACTTGGTACTATTAGAAGGAAGATTAAACAGGAATATTTAAATATTACTAATTATCAACTAAATATTGCAACAGATTAGATCACCTACAGTCAAGTGTCAAAACCGTCGACATCTAATGAAAGAGGTTCCGTAGAAAATATTGTGAATGATCATAGTTACCTATATCGCTAGTTAATAAACTACATAATTATGTTGAGCCCGTTTATTTGTGTTAAATAAAAAAAAATATCACAGATGTAACTTTTTAGCTTTAACTTTTGCAGTTGATGACGACATTTCATCATGCAGCAGTTCAATTGACGGTGAAAGTGAATATGAAGAAAAAATATTATTTCGCCAACAAATACAGAATTGGGCCAGGGAAAGAAACATAAGTAGGATCGAATTATTTGGTTATTTGATGATAAATTAAAATAATGAAATATATGGGTACTTCATTTAATGAGGTTTTTTATACAATTTTAAAATTAGAATGAAATGCTATTTTTCTTGTAAAAAAATACAATTTAAAGTTAGTTGATGAGCAAAATTGAGACAGATATATGGGCGTATTGTATTGTGAGTCTGGGCTTTTGTGGGCTTCCCCACAAGAAGCGACGAGGGGTATTTCCACGTCACGCCCAAGAGTGGGCTATCTTAGTCCACGCGTGGGTTTGTGTGGTCTACACCAGAAGTGACATTGGATAAGTTACACGTCACGCCCGACAATCTTCCATCTTAGTTTACGCGTGGGCTGGTGTGGACTTCACCGGAAGTGAGATCAGATAAGTTTCACATCACGCATGACAGTGGGCTATCTTAGTTCACGCGTGGGCTTGTATGGGCTTCACCAGAAGTGACATTACATGAGTTCCTCGTCACGCCCAAGAGTCGGCCATCATAGTCCACACGTGGGCTTGAGTGGACTTCACCAGAAACGACTAAGTTCCACGTCGCGCCCGATTACTAGTTGCATTAGATTGATAGTCATAATAATTGCAGATTTTGTTTTAAAATGTTGCGCATCTCTAGTTGCAGGCGTCCAGTTTGGCCATTTCTAAATGCTATTTGTTTCCCATAAACTGGTTACAATGGAAAGTGAACTTCTCCCTTTCTCCATTGTCTCCACAATCTCGAACGGCATTTTTCCTAAAAAATAAATAAATATGTAAGTGCTATTAGTTATTACCAAAGGGTTAATTTTTCAATTTTAAAATACTTATTTTTCGAAGACGTGATATGATCTCACAGTCCATTTTAGTTTTTTACTTAATATTTCGTATCCCTAAAAAGAGTTACAGGTTATGTTCGAAACACTGCTATGCAGCATTAACAGTAAATTTATTCGTTTATACAGCCCATTAACAGCTAAAAGCTGCATACAAGTATACATTACTTACATAGTACAGCTATTGGTGCTATAAAACCATTAAAATAGAATTCAGGCTGCTTAGCAAATTGTCGCCATTTTATCAATTACAAATCAAAGATTACGAACATGAGTACATAAAAACTAGACTAATGATTTTATGTTAATCAATATTTTCAGTTTGTCCAATAACTTACTATGCACCAATGAGGATCTACGTCCATTAATTCAAACATTTTTAACTTCTAACCTATAAAAAATATATTTACTTACCTTATTTAATATCTCTTCCTTAGTTATTTAGCTGGCGCGTTTATTTTGAATCACAAAACATATATATCTTCACAATAAATTCACTTTTGCACGATAATGAACTGTATCTTGCGCCTATCGAAACTCCATGCAAATCTTTTATCACAATAAGCATTTAAATAAATGTCACTTTGATCAACACTGTTAAATATAAACGCCATCTTTAAAATATCGTCTTCATTTCGTTATATTCTTTTGCAACTCTGTTCAACAGACTTTTTACACCGTAAAACTTGACAAGTGAGTTACAATGTAGTAATTGGAGTGTATTAGTTTCGTCGTACACCATAGTACAGCCACAAAACAGCTAATATGCAGCCTATTTTATGCTTATACAGCTACTGTACAGCTAATATACAGCAACAGGCTGTATAATTTGTGCCCATTTCGGAGGTATAAGGGCTGTATAAGCGCTTATACAGCCTTTATGCAGCCAAGAAATACAGCCTTAGGAGTAAAACCGAACTTTAATGCAGCTGTTATACAGCTTGTGATGCTGCTTGGGTAGAACCTATTATCGTTTTGGGAAAGCGCGTTCTTGAGTAGAGACCTGGTCTCGGCACGACAACCGAGGGTGTGGCTTGCCTATGAAAGGCAGCTGTGAAGAAGTGCTTGCGCCAAGATGACTTGTTATGACACAAAAAGACTCAAGAAGAGATACCAGCGATCAAACCAAATTGTCGCGCGTAAAGAACAAACTAATTATTTTATTTGGGCAACATGGACTGGGGTACTTTGCCTTGATTTGGATCATGATATTGCTTGCTGCCTCTGTGTGTTTTGCGCGTTAAAAGCGAAGCCAACGCGTTCACGATGATCCGTAAAGAGGTTACATAAGAATGCACCTTTAGTGCACTGTAACATGTTAAAAAATAAATCTGATAACAACAAAAGAAAATAAAGAAGTGATTGATACAATTTAATTCAACACATCATCGCGTGGCTTCGCTTTTATTCAAATAAGCCAATAGGTACTATTTTATTTATCTCATGTGTGTGTTGTGTTATTATTTAGAATGTGTACTGGCAAGTCAATTACTAACTACTTACTGTTAATGTTATAGGCATGTTAGGGGGTCCAGTGGACCCTTGTAGAAAAATTAGTAAAACAGTAGTATTTATTGTCATACCTACATGCTTCGGTGACAAGAAAAATAAATTATAATGGAATTGTAAACAAAAAATTAAAATAAAACTTATATTTTTATTCATAGAAGAAAAAATATCTACTAAATATAATAAAGCTTTATACTTATCACTCGATAAACCACTCACCTTGTCATCATGTCTTGTTATTATTATTTTTTGTATTAGATTACGAAAATTGCACACTTACGGTTACATAATCTAAAATAAAAAATACTTTTAAATATTAATTACTGAACTTATGTTCATTTCAGTTTAATATAAAATTCGTGAACTAATTATACCTATTAAGTGGTAGTCGTTATTTCATTACGTTTTAATTTGTAACCGTTTTTGTAAATATTTTATTAAATAATATATAACCTTTTTTGTGAACATATTATTATATAATTTGTAACCTTTTTGTAAACATATTATTATATTTAAGTACATAGGTACTTAATATTTGTGATCTCTGTTATAAACACTTGTACAAAGTACACAAATAAATGTATACCCATTGGTACATACCTACATGTAATGTAAAGTTATTATGTTTTCCATTGTGTAGAAATTAAGTTTGATCTTATGACTAATATCATCATTTTCTTCCATGATATTTTAGGTATTTTCGTGTACAAATATTATATGTTTATAAGGCCAGCATTTTTAATGTTGCTTAAGCAGTCTGTTACGTTTATTCTTTAATATATAGACATTTAAAAACGTAAGTTTATACGAAAATTCCACTCATATTCTAAGATATATTAACTTCTAAGGCTGCATTCCAAGATTCATTTTAAGTGGAATTCATATTGTAAAAATAAGGATTGAATAAAATGAAGCCGAAGGCTCTTCAAGAAAATGAAAATGAAATAAAGGTGTTCAAAACCCTCGAGTGACACTTAGTG
Source organism: Udea ferrugalis (assembly GCA_950022985.1). Lineage (NCBI taxonomy): Eukaryota > Metazoa > Arthropoda > Insecta > Lepidoptera > Crambidae > Udea > Udea ferrugalis. Next base: position 2,999,607 of record OX465516.1, read on the forward strand.
ACAGCTACTAACTAGGTATTTATTAAGGTGTCACTACAGTGTCAAGGTGTCAGCCTACAGCGATTCCACACATCAATGCGATTGTCAAAACATGAGGCTTCTGAATTTTAAACCGTTCAATTGAAAGAAAATAAAAAAAAACCTGGTTCAAAAATTCTTACTAAAACTCATGCGTCTGTTAAACGTCACTCGAACTCATTCGTCTTCATTATGTATAAGAGAAAATACTCGTTATATTTATTGGTAGACATTGATATTGTCTTGTAGAGCATGTGTAGAATGTAAAAAATGTACATGTTAAAACAGATGTCTATATAACTTGAATAAATAGGATGAATTATGCATAATTGTTTTACTATTTTAATTCGCCAGTCGTGACCAACTGCAGGGCAATTCCCTTCCCACTCACCACTCTGTAGAGTTTTTTTACTTAAGCAAGTAAGTTGGTTTAGTAGATTATTAACCAAGGGGATAAAGCAGTGTCTTCTGTCGGGGGTGACGATTGAAACCGCGAGCGTAATGAAGGACTCGAGGTTAACTCCCGAGCGCAGCGAGGGTGTTAAAAGCTCAAATCAGGCGCGAAGCGAGGGATTTAATTTTAAGGGAGGGAGTCCTGAGTGTAGCGAGGGATTTAAGTTCACCCAAGACTAAGACAGCTTTATCACCGAGGAAAATACTCTACTTTTCCTATTTAATACTCAACTTTTCCTATTTTATCTCATATAATACTGGCAGGTAATAAATAAAGAATTAAAACTTCTGATTCAAATTAGCACTCGAAAATCTCGGTAAGTAATCCAAATTTAAATTACATTCTCGCCATAGAGGATAAATTAAATTCAGTTACAAATTTCTTTCCCTGTTTTTAACAGATTAAAAATGACTATTCTTATGTTCTCTTTTTGTGGCCTAGAATGTCACTCTTATGAGCAAGTGGTACGAAAAAAGTATTTATGAATAACTCAACACCTACACTTCCTCAGTTATTACGTACTGTTTAGCAAGGAAAATAAAACATTGATATTAGAGTAATTAAAAATTTAATAAACACTGCTTACTTATTGCAAACCCAGTCGATAATGTATAATTAAACCTATCTAACATCACAAACACAACTTAATAGATACTTACAATCATGATCACACTTCGCACGTTTATCATGTAACAATTACAAACAAAAAGTTGATTGTGATTCAGATTCCAAATAAATGGCACATAATAATACACTAAAATATACAGGGTGTTTCTTTTAAGGTGTCAAGCCGGCGCCAGCTGATAGTAGGGTACCATACCTATCGATTTAACCCCCATGTATGTTCTGCGATTTTTTGTAGTTTTCGAGATAATGATGTTTTTGTTATTTTTAAAAAAATTGTGAGCACTTGGCTTTAAATACTTATAACTTTTTTTTCGTTCGACTTTTATTGGATGTTTTCTTTTTATTATAATGTCTATTGATTGCAGTTTTATGATTAAAATAATCTCTGTCTTAACTTAACTACAAGATACAAAAATTGTGATTGATAGTGAAAAAAAAGTGAATCATGCAGAACATAACCAAATTTCAATCGTAAATTTTAAAAAAACAAAAGGTATTCCATGGCTTCTTACTAATTTCAAAAACTGCGCAGCATCATAAGCTTTCATAATAATACAAGAAAACATGTCCTTTGTAGGGCATTATTCGCTGTAATCGATGTTCAAGTCTTGAAAATCGGAAATAAGTGTAATTTTCATACTTAATCATTTTCTTCTATTTTGGCATAATTTTGTCATTTCTGATATTTATTGTCTTCTAACGTTTAAACAAAGCTCATTTGTTAATAAAACGGTCATTTTTTAACTTCCAATCATTCGAAAGTCACAACTCCTGGTGTAATAAAAAAATTGAAATTGAGGAAACCGGACCATCTTTCTTATTTTTTATGTACGCGTATTTTGAACATAGTAACTCAAAACACTTCGATAATCGATTCAAAACATGTTCTGGTTTCCTCAATTTCAAATTTTTTATTACACCAGGAGTTGTGACTTTCGGATGATTGGAAGTTCAAAAATGAGTGATTTATTAACAAATGAGCTTTGTTTAAACGTTAGAAGACAATAAATCTCAGAAATGACAAAATTATGCCAAAATAGTAGAAAATGATTAAGTATGAAAATTACACTTATTTCCGATTCTCAAGACTTGAGCATCGATTACAGCGAATAATGCCCCACAAAGGACATGTTTTCTTGTATTATTATGAAAGCTTATGATGTTGCGCAGTTTTTGAAATTAGTAAGAAGCCATGGAATACCTTTTGTTTTTTTTAAATTTACGATTGAAATTTGTTTATGTTCTGCAGGATTCACTTTTTTTCACTATCAATCACAATTTTTGTATCTTGTAGTTAAGTTAAGACAGAGATTATTTTAATCATAAAACTGCAATCAATAGACATTATAATAAAAAGAAAACATCCAATAAAAGTCGAACGAAAAAAAAGTTATAATTATTTAAAGCCAAGTGCTCACAATTTTTTAAAAAATAACAAAAACATCATTATCTCGAAAACTACAAAAAATCGTAGAACATACATGGGGGTTAAATCTATAGGTATGGTACCCTACTATCAGCTGGCGCCGGCTTGACACCTTAAAAGAAACACCCTGTATATTGGGTGTTTTTTTTACAATGTCCTTTGACACGGAATTAGGAGTATATTTAAACATCGTTAACAAAATCTTACTTTTAATTAATCTCATGTGTCATGGAATATGACAAGGATAATTACAATATTTTACAAATAACCGTGTTGGTTTTTGTAAAATAAGTATCAAAATTTTACTGTACAAAATACATGATGATTCTGAACTAAATTCAACTCTTATGACTTCTTTTGAGCTCTTCTTCGGTTCGACTGTTACTTGAAAAAGGTCGAATTTGGATATTTTTTGGTAATTATTTATAGTCTGCTCAGCTAAACAACGTGGTTATGGGACGTAATTGTTAAAAAAACACCTTTCTTTGACATTACGCAATGACTCACACCTTACACTACCATGAGAATAACCTAACATTCAATATTATTTGGACAACTGTGATGACAACATACACGTCATGTCATATCAGTTTTGAAAACAAAGTTCCTGAAACGTGTTTTTTTTGGCAGAGGTTCGGTTTTTTAAAAAATTTCAAGTTAAATCTATTTTTTGATGAAATCGTCAAATATCGGAACCAACTTTCTTTCATACTAGAGATAATATATTTTGCAAAATGAAAACAGAAAAAACTGTTCTCATTCTTGTTTATATTTTGTGAAATACCGTAACTCTGCCGTTAAGATTTGAATAATTACAGCGATGATAAAATTATGGATGGATGTTTTTTAAAACTATCGTTTTGTTTCTTCACTTTGACATTTTTTAATTAGAAGGTATTAAAATATATCAAATAATGAAACATATTTTTACAGTAGAGTTATGTTTTTTCTATAAACCTAGTAGGTGTATTAAAATAATTTACTGTGAACCCTTTTTTATTTATTCGAATATATTTTTAAATCTGAATACATTTATTAATTCTTAATACAGGCTGATTCTAAAGTACTTGCCAATTTTTAGGATCGACTTGGTATCAGGTACATTCAGTACCTCTTTACTGCCTTTTTTTTAAACGTAATGTAACAGAAATTTCAGCAACTAATAACATCAAAAAACAAATATTTAGGTACATTCATAAAATCAAAAATTAAAAAAATGCTTAAAAATAAAAACTAATGAATAGTTTTCCGTGTTTTCTTGTATTTTTCGGTTTTGTAATTCTTTTAAATTTCGATAATTTATATCAATCCTGGAAAAATACGCCAGCACACGTTAGGATATTATTGGAATAGGATATTGTTGAATTTGAAGTACAGGTATAAAAGTAATTTTAGGGGAGTAATATGCCCAATCCTTTATTGACTTACTTTTTGGGATATTTCAAAATATTAAAAAAAAAATACAATGTTTAAAAAAATGCGATGCAGACGTAGATTTATATTGTCCTATAGAGCTTATTTTAAGAATTTGGCAAGTACTTGCGGAGTCAGCCTTTGAAACTTCCTCGTGCTGGTTACAGGATGTAGACATTTTAAATGGGTTTTATGATGAGAAATAAAAATAGTCATTAACTTAAAATAACAAGTTGATGTTATGTACGGTGGACGGCACATCACTCTACCCATTTCCGGTCAGTCCTCCTTGCTCTATTGCAAAGAAATGACATTTGGCAAGAGCGAGAGAAAAAACGGAAATGGGGTAACCTGATGTACTGTTGACTGTACATAAAATAAAAGGGTCCACGTTTATGACGGCGACTCTACATATTACGTCAACTATTGACCGAAACTTATAAAGTATCTAAATAGAGACTTAAAAGTTTATTTCTTATGAACATATCCAGCAAACATCCATTTGTGGTTTATTTGAATTTAATCTATTTACCAAAATCTGCACTGACAAAAATTACATGTATTCGTAGTGTTTTTAGCAGTTGCATTCATCAATACATGTTAATTGTCTCTTAAAGAAGTAATTTATAACTTGGACTCACACCCAGACTTCAAGAAAGTAACCTCTATCATCCTACAATCTCCTTTAATACAGGTTGACCTTTTTTTCAAAAGCAACAGGTACGATTCCCGACGAAGAAAAACGATTTTTCTAAAATCTGAGTATGCAGTTTTAGTTTTGGCCAAAATCGGCCTCGAGACTCCTTTGACCATTTTTTTAAATTTGACCTAACACGCCCACTTGAAAGTTCATCCTGTTGATGAACATTGATTGACTGTTCATTGATTTATATAAAAAAGATACAACTGCTCAAAACACTTGTTTTAACACAAAATGCAACATTCACACTACCTATCCCCACATATCAAAGGAGTATAAAAATGGTGCTGTATCTACTCTGTTTTAACTCTAATGTAGAGTTAATAACAATAATGTTTGTAGAAATGGGATTATGAAAAACTAATTAAATTTGGTTTCTCTTTACTGAGCATATTCCCAAATTTTCAAAGTTAAGAAGCCTATAAACTTTAACCTGTCTGGAAATAGGATAGATACAGTAGGCGTCAAAATTATGTATATACTTAAGTACTTTGTCATACTAGCTAATATGACAGTATCTGTATCATCATTTCTAAGACAGCGTCAGCGATTGTTACAATTCAAAAGTGTTATACATATTACATATTTTATATTATATTTACATATTTTTGATGTGACTGTACCTGTCGCTAAACTATAAGTGACGTTTCTTAATTCGGGGATAAGCCAGTTTTCTTTCGCCAGCTTGTTACGGTCATGGTCGTTTTACAGAATTTGTATATATTTCCAAAATAATATTTCAAAAAGGTTATCACAGACTTTCTGATATGCGCAGATCATACATACACATACTAAGACACTCTAAAAAACCTAAATAGTCTTGAGCCCGAATCCTAAAAAACACTTAATATTAAGAAGCCCTTAAATACCTGTCACTTTCCGTGTGAGACAAGCATCTCTAGGGCTTTTTACCTTCAGGTGACCTTTTAAAATTCAAGGCTTGCTTTTGTGATTATTGTCCATCACTCCCTGCCTATTTGAGATTTCGCTTTTTAACTGTTACCTATCATTTATGTCTTAAATATTATCTAATACATATTTAAGTCATGTTACCTATCTCTAACACTTGGTAACAGAGCCCAAAGTGCCCATAATGCTTCATCAATAATTACAAAAATTGCTTAAAAAATGTACCTCACAGTCAGCAACCACATCATCAGAAAAATCTTTGATGCAATTTTATTACTTGGTTCCCATAATATTTACTATTTTTATGGCAAAGAGGAAAACTTATAATTGTGGTTATGGCAAGAGAAAGGGAGAGTTTTTTGCCAATTTGACTGACAGCACAGCTGAGCACAAGGGATGATGGAGCCGACGCTTGGGGTCTGGGGGTTAATGATTAATGATCTGCCTCGAGGCCGGAGTCCAAGAAGTCCTTCATGTACACGGAAACTCTTTTGGGCATCGTTCGGCACCACTGAAAAAATATATATAATTTAACTCAAATCAGGCTCTAAAAGCATTAAAAAGGAAAAAAATAATCCAAAGATTTCGTATGTTATGTGTTATTTTGCTAGGTGTTATTTTGTGTGTGCGAATTGTACTTAGGTGCCTGTTTGGTGTGTGCTAAGTGTAGTTACGTACTTGGTTTGTGTATGCGAAGTGTAGTTAGGTACTCGGTTGGTATGTGCGAAGTGTAGTGAGTACCTGGTTGGTGTGTGCTAAGTGTAGTTGGGTACTCGGTTATTGTCCACGAAGTGTAGTTAGGTACCTAATTGAATTGGCGAGTGCTAAGTGTAGTAAGGTACTTAGTTTATGTGTGAAAAGTGTTGTTAGGTGCTTGGTTGGTGTGTGCTAAGTGTAGTTACCTGGTTGATGTGTGCTAAGTGTAGTAACCTGGTTAGTGTGTGCTGAGTGTAGTTACCTGGTTGATGTAGTAAAGCGAGCTGGGGATTGTGATCTCGTCGTAGTTCCTGCGCACGGCGTCCACGATGCGCTCGGCGGCCTCCGAGGGCGACAGGATGCGCAGGAAGCCGGGGAACTTGATGCGCGGGTTCTTGCACAGGCCTGTGTCCACGATGTACGGGCATACTACTGTCATTTTGATCTGGAAGAATAAAACAATTATTATTATTTACTTGGTACAACAAAACTAGGACAGTCAGCATCAAAATGATGTGTGATTAGATAGGGGTCAAAATCTGTCTGAAGTAGGTATTTATGAAGAGCAATTTAAGCACTGAAATTAGACAAATGCAATTACTTTCGATTTTAGTGACGCTCCGCTCCGCTTCCGTTGTTCTAGTATAATGATTGCTAAACGAGATTAACTTTTAACTTTTGACCACTGTTAACACACATAGTTTTGATGTTGCGTGTTCATGTTTCCAATAATAATACTACACAGTTAGGAAGAACTACTTGGTGTGGCTTCCGCAGCCTTATCTTGAAGCCCAAAGATTGCATCACTCCATTTTGGTCGGGATACCCATCCTACTACTGAACCTGAAAAATTAGCTGGCAAAGACACTCGCGTTTAACGCAACTAGCATTCTGCGAGTCATTTATTAGATTATGAAAAGTCCCTCACCCCGCTGTAGTCCCTAGCGTCCTCCCTTAGCTCCTCGTGCAGCGCCTCCATGAGTCCCCTGACGGCGAACTTGGTGGCGCAGTACGGCACGAGGTTGCGCAGCCCCACCACGCCCGCCATCGACGACATCGCCACCACGTGCCCGTGGTTGCGCTCCATCATGTGCGGCAGGAACGCTTGGAGGAGCTGCAAGCAATGAGGGCTTCATTTAGCTTCACTTTGAGCTAAATCCGTGATCAAAAAACTTCAGGTTACGGCAACGAATTGGAGAGACTCAAAATTATAAACTCAGCATTATAAATTTGTGTTTTAGCATAGTAACCTATCTCTCTTTTTTTTCTTTATTAATCTTATTGTTTGTCTTATTGTAGGTACTATATTTTTTGAATGTTATTTACGCCGTTGTTGTGGTACATATCAGAACTTTTATATGTCAATGTTTTCTATTTCACTGTATTAATATGTACCATGTGGCAGTAATTATAAAAAATAAATAAATAACCTAACGAGTACATTTCTTGGTGCTGCGGGTAAGGGTTTGCTTGTTATTGTGTCTGGCACAATTTTTATATTAGCTTACCCCTTCATACCTTTTTGTAATATAGTTTGTAAGAGAATTTGTAATACCTTGTACACATATTGTTTTTGTACGAATAAATATTCTATTCTATAGTAAAAGTTAAGGGTCTTAAAAAACATTGATGAAAAAAGTTGATGTTTCATTATTTTCTGGTTATCTTCAGAAGTAGCTAAAGCATTTACAACTTCTGATTACAATGCTGTTGCAATTGAGAATGTTGGAGCCTTAGAAGCGCACTATGCACTCGTCACCTTCTCCGTCTGGCACACCACAAGAAGGGTCGAGCACTAACTTGTCAGATTATAACCGGCCCCTTTACTGCTTGGCCTATTTTAATGGTTAAGTATTTCGTTAGGTATGTGGTATTTTCCGTCACTCTAAATAAAATAAATTGGCATTTATGCAGGCTTTTAAGATGAAATTGTTTAGGTCTATAGCTTTTTTACCTTTCAATTCTGGCCCCTACCTGATTCTGCTTTTTGGCTTTTTTGTTTAATTGTAAAGTTACATAAACGGCCCATATACGTCCCACTGCTGGGCACAGGCCTCACCTCAACTATGAGGTGGATTGAGCCATACTCCAACACCCGGCCTCAGTGCGGATTGTTGGAGGGGTGTAAGGTTACTGCGACTAGGCTTAACGACGTCAGCCGGGACTAACTGCTTAACGTGCCTTCCAAAGCACGGAGGTGCCCGAAATACACATCACTAAATTTCGGTCGGAGTGGTCACCCATCCCATTTCCGACCCGGCGTGTGTTGCTTTACAACAGCGCTCGTCGCCGATCACTGTCACAACTGCACCACGGGCAATCAATTGTAAAGTTAGTTTTTTTAAATAAAAAGCTGTGCAGTCAAAAATCAACTGACCCAGAGATGTGCAATAACGTTGACGTCGAACAGAGCGCGGATCTCCTTCGGAGTGGTGTCCAGCAGCGGCTTGCAGGGCATGATGCCGGCATTGTTGACCAGCATCGTGACGTCACCGACTTCGCGCCGGATCTTCTCGGCTAGCGCGTTGATGGCGTCGCGGTCTGTGACGTCACATCTGGAATAGACAAAAGAGGTGATTATTATTATACTGTGTCAAGATGGCCATGAGTCACCAGCTCGTGAAAAGTCAAATTTTACTCATGGAGCAGAAATGCTCCGACTGTGATTTTCGATATTTTCAAATAGTTACAAATAATACCGTTCTTGGCTTAAACCTTAATTTGTTCATAAAAATAAACCAACCCTACGAGACAGGTTTATACTGGGTTAACTACGTCAATCGAATGGCAATTGATTGAGAATCGAATGACCGAACACTATTTGTCGAAAAGTTAAAACATCGAACGTTCAAGCTATCGAATTGTTAATACACCGAAAACTCGCTACAATGTCTTATTTATCGAAAATCAATACGTTGCATAGTTTATTACATCATGAACAGGAAAATCTATTTAGTAAAAAATTAAAATGTAAGGGATCTTTGGTCTGTAGGTTGTGGGTAGCAATTAGGTTATTTTTTGCATATCTGGACGAGTAAAAGAAAAAGATAATTCTAAATCAATCTAAGCCTTGAATTTTCATTGCATTTTGGAAATGAGGAATTCAATTCCGAAAAATGGGATTCTTTCATTTTATCACTCCCATCCCTGTCTTTTTTGACTTTCTAATTTTGTCCTCAATAGCTGGAAACTGTCATTTAAGAAGACACTTTACGAACGATGGATATAATAATATTGTAACGGTCGTTATTTTGAATTGCTAACCCTATAAAAAACGCATTATATAAAATTACGTGTAAAACATGAACCGCTACTAAATAATCTAGTATGAATGGCTTCTCATAAAATATTCATTTACCTGCCACAAAATCATCGACTAAAGTAATAAGTAAGATGGTTCTAAACTGTGCGGTGTATCCTGGTACATCGAATGCTTATCCTCGCATTGAAAATAGAAACCATTTGCATAGCAGCAATAGAAACTTCACTAAGTACCTACCTACTTAAAGCCTTGTGTTGAGTTTATACCTGTATGCATATTTTAGGTGAAGAGGATATTATTATGTCTGCATACTTTGGACGAATAAATCTAACTAAAAACTCACTGAAATAATACAGGCAATATGGAGAACAACTTTTAACTACACTGAGATTTTGAATTAGGAGCAGTATAAATGAAATAAAAGGTAATTTGACAGAAAACAACAGCTTTTTCAAGGAAATATTTTTTTTTACAAAACAACCTACCATTTTACTGCGCATATTTCATCTATCCCATTTCTTACATCTTACTTCATTTTGAATGAACAATAATTACACAAAAATACAGAACACGCAAGAAAAGCTTGGTTTTGGATAATTTTTAGTGATGTCAAAAATGGAAGATTCTTACTCGTATCGATGTGCTTTCCCCTTGTCTGCTTTGATGATATCCACCGTCTCCTGGTTCCCTCGCGGGTTGATGTCCACGCAGATCACCTCGGCGCCAAGCGATCCGAACCTGATGGCCGTCTCCCGGCCCATGCCGTGGCCTGTGCCTGTGATCTGGAAATCATATTTTGAAATGAGTTGAATACTCAATACTCAATCATTTATTTGCATTCCATAATGTAGTGGTAGATGTTACAAACTTGGTATGTTCATTACAGACCCTCTCGGGCACAACAAATAGGATAGAGGAGGACGCTTTCAACTTAAAACTTAAAAAGATAATAATACCTAAAGCTTAAAACTATATTATACTTGATGATATATATAGATGTTGCTCGTCGCTCGGATCGGATCGAACCCAGTAACATAGATGTCGCTAAGGACTGGAACTTCAAAAAGGGTGACCTCGAAATGTTGCATGTGATGCTGTCTGAGATCTCATGGTCCGAGCTTTATCAGCTCAACGATGCTCATTTGTGCGCTAACCATTTCTATGAAATTATTTACCAAATATTTATTACCTGCATCCCTAAGAAGAAGCGTAGAATTTCAAAGTCTGCACGATATCCTGTCTGGTTCACGCAACAGATTATCACCGGTATTAGGCATAAAATGAAATTACATCGTCTTTGGAAAAAAACTAAGTCCGAGGAGGCTTACCAAACTTTTTCAAAAGTGAGGACTGATATAAAGGAACGTATTGCTCTTGCATATGACGCCTATATGGCTAAGCTTGAACAGGATATTGGGGCTGATCCTCGTGGATTTTGGCAGCACATATCTAGCCTACGGTCTAAGGGAGGTTTTGAACCTAATGTTGTATACAAGGGCGCTACTGTGAACGGGATTGAGGCTGCCGAGGCTTTTGCAGATTTCTTTTCTAGTGTGTTTCTAACTGAATTGCCTGAGTTGGATGCAGCGAAGATTGAAGGTCAGAGTCTTTGCTCGCCTGGAGGGAGTGTTGATATACACATGATTACTCCGAGCGACGTTACAAAAGCTATTAAAAAGCTGAAATCGAGTAGTTCGGTGGGACCTGACAGTATTCCTCCATGGCTTATCAAGGCGGGGAGGAGCCTTTTTGTTGATCCACTTTGCCATCTTTTTAATGTTTCGCTCAGTACCGGCCAATACCCATCTCAATGGAAGGTCTCTAGAGTCATCCCTATTCCCAAAACGTCTAACAAAACATTGGTTGAAGAATATCGACCTATAGCGATACTTCCTACCCTGGCAAAAATTTTCGAGCATATCCTTCATACCAAGATATACAGGCAAGTCGAGCCGTTTTTATGCAATGAGCAACATGGGTTCAGGAGGAAGAGGTCAGTCAATACAAATCTTCTAACCATTGTTGACTTCATTTCGAACCAGCTGGATGTTGGGGGACAGGTGGATGTCATGTATTTTGACTTTCGTAAGGCTTTTGACAGGGTGAACAACGACATTTTGCTGGCGAAGCTAAGCTCCCTCGGGCTTTCCCCTCGACTCCTGCACTTTCTTGCCGACTACCTTCGTGATCGCCAGCAGTTCGTCCGTCTTGGCATGTATGAGTCACATCCCTACCACACCCGTTCTGGCGTCAGTCAGGGATCGATACTCGGTCCTCTCATGTTCATTGTCATGATCAACGATCTTCCCCGTGTGATCAGGCACGGGAGATGTCTTCTTCATGCCGATGATCTGAAACTGTACGGTAAGATCGAAAACAATGAAGACTGTTTGAGGCTTCAGCGAGACATCGACGCCGTTTTTGAGTGGGGAGTGGAAAATAAAATGGAGCTAAATGCCGCAAAATGTTACCAGATGACATTTAGCCGAAAGAAACTCCCAACGGAATTCCACTACAAGCTCGACCGTGATCTAATCGGCAGGTCTACTGTGGTGAAGGACCTGGGTGTAACATTTGACAGACACCTAACTTTTCATGATCACATTACGTTGCTCGCCAAGGAGTCCTTCCGACGCTTAGGTTTCGTTCTGCGTAATTGCAAGGACTTCAGTAAAATTGGAGTTATAAAACTCATATTTAGTACCTTGGTCCGTAGCAAGCTCGAAGCGAGCGCGTGCGTGTGGCACCCATATGAGACCAAGTATACACTTCAACTTGAGAAAGTGCAAAAAGCTTTTCTCAGATATTTGTACAAGCGCGCCTTTGGATATTACCCATTCATGTACCCCACCAAGTTTCTTTTAGGAAGCCTTGGGTTTAACTCCTTGGAGGTTAGAAGGGGTAGTGACCAAATGGTAACAATGGCCAAAATTCTTAGGGGAATGGTGGATGCGCCGGATTTGCATGGTGAGTTGTGTAGGCTATTCGTTCCTAATAATTATAGTCGTTGCAGAAAGCATAAACTGTTTGCTGTTCCAATATGTCGCACTGTAGCCCGGAAGAGATCACCGATACCTCGAACTCTCGCAGCTTTCAATGCTCTCCTAAACACTGCTCCTCTCTGTGACCTGTTTGTGGACGAATGGAAGTTGATCTTGTTGGAATGCCTGCAGCACTGTGAAGCAAATGCGTGATGTATGTGTGGTTAGTATATTGTTTTCATTATTTGTCTCATGTGTATCGTATTATTGTTTTTATATTAGTAATTTTTAATTTTGTCTAATTAATGTAATTGGTTAATCCGTTTTAATTAATGTAAATAAATAAATAAATAAAATAAATAAATACTGAATAACTAAAACATAACATTATTAATTCTCAGTAAGCCTACATGTTTCTCTAATATTACTAACTTATATTATTTTTTCTGAAAGATATTCGTCAATTGTGTAGTAGCATTGTAGTTGATTACAGCTAATACTAAAGACAAATGCTAATTTAAGATGTGATCTTCCTGTCGTGAAAGATTTCATAGGTTTTAAAGGTTGACTAACGACTGAACAAAAAGTTGAATTATGTAGTAACTACCAAAAAAAATCTTATTGATCCAGCGCCGTCAGCCAACGAAACGAAAACTGTTATTCCGGTTACGCCACTGCAAGGTAACATTTATCTACGACACTCTTGTACACCTTCAGGATTAGATCAGTCAACAGAGCTACTCACAAGTATGACCTCTCCCGAACGCTCTTCGGCTCCGGATGCACGAAGAACTCGTAGACGCAGTAGATCCACATGGCGGTCATGCGCACGTATAGCACGGCCACTTCCAGCGCCACGGACACTCTTGTACCCCTTCAGGAGTAGATCAGTCTGAGCTACTTACAAGTATGACCTCCCCCCGGACGCTCTTCGGCTCCGGAGGCACGAAGAACTCGTAGACGCAGTAGATCCACATGGCGGTCATGCGCACGTACAGCAAGGCCCCCTCCAGCGCCCCCGACACTCTTGTGTACCTTCAGGACTAGATCAGTCAGAGCTACTCACAAGTATGACCTCCCCCCGGACGCTCTTCGGCTCCGGAGGCACGAAGAACTCGTAGACGCAGTAGATCCACATGGCGGTCATGCGCACGTACAGCAAGGCCCCCTCCAGCGCCCCCGACACTCTTGTGTACCTTCAGGACTAGATCAGTCAGAGCTACTCACAAGTATGACCTCCCCCCGGACGCTCTTCGGCTCCGGAGGCACGAAGAACTCGTAGACGCAGTAGATCCACATGGCGGTCATGCGCACGTACAGCACGGCCACCTCCAGGGCCACGGACACGAAGTTGTATACCTTCATGCCGATGCCGCGCTCGTCCGTCCTGGAACAATACAAAAACATAGTCATGAATCAAATCCAAAGCAACTGAATTACTATCTTTCGTCATTTTATAATTAGACACAATATTATTAGCACTTTTTTTATTGTTGCCTTCAAGACGACCTCACTCCACTTGATGGGAAGCAGCCAGCAGGTCCAGGTATGGGGTTGGCTTATTGTCATTATGAAAATGTTTGCAGACATTTCCATCAACGCAACATGATGATATGACAGCCTGATTTTAAAGAATACTTACGATATTATATTCATCACAGTTTTAATTTTGACAAGACGCTAAAAGTCTACTAAATATATAATTGATTGTGTTAATTATGTTAATAAATAAATAAACGAAAATACTCGTATTGGATGCAAAGAAAAACATTTGTTTTTTGGCAGGTATCCAAACATTTTTAAAGGATGCGCTTTCAGGTTTTGCCAGACCCTTAGTAATTACAATCATTTTGTACCTGTTTTGTGTGATATTGTTGGTCTTGGTTTCTTGAATGTACCTACTTCTTTCAACTTGACCCTATCAAGGTTTTACTAAAGTTATTATTAGGTACACGATCGAGTCCGAGTTTTAAGTCCGGTTACAAAAAATCTTCAATCTTTTTCCATGTAAATATCAATTTGTTACCCGAGTAATTTAAATTAAATTATTATGCTAATGATGTGTTGTATTGTGTTATTCTTACATGAAAAACAAAAATATCAGTTTTGAAAGACACATTTTAGGGTTCCAACGATAACATGGAAGTCAATACAGCGTTGTCAGATTTGTCTCTTTAAGCAAAGCCCCATTAGTGCGAAGTGTTCCTCGATTGTTATGACATTGTGCAGAGTGCTAAGTACGGCATTCACAGACTAAACGCGGCGAATAAGTAAACGCAAATTCATATGACATCTTGGTCGCAGCCTCTAGTGGCGGGTAAACGTAACCGTTTTTTTAATGGGAATCCGCGTTTACTTTCTCGCCGCGTTTGGTCTGTGCATTTCGGAATAGGCACTCAGGACGACGCAATGCAATGCAGTAATAAAATATCTATAATTAGAAAAATATCTCAAACGGCGCCTTGGTAGTCGCAACGCAACGTACTAAACTCCTCAGTAGGATAAAATATAGTGTTAAAAGACCTAGAGACACTAATAATGCCTTTTTCTAAGACAAGACAGAGGCTATGTCCCTGAATTTTCTGTGGTACCATCGATAGGGAGGCGCAGCTCCAAGTAAAAACCGTTGGTTATCATATCATTAATAAATTAAACAAATACAAATGAAACATTAACATATTTTCATTCATATTAATTAACATGTCTCATTTAACTCGTTGGACACACGTCGTTTCACTTGGCGTTTCTTTACCTTTAATAACACAGTTAACGTGTAATAAATATGTCTGAAATAAGTTTTTTTAATGGCTATTTTTTTTTGGTTGTAGAACAAGTTTATTTGCCGTCATCATTCCGTCATTCGACGAATTAATATTCTGCTTGTGTAAGATGTTTCTTCCTACTCGAATGTTTTGGTTCCTACTCGTACTCATACAAGGTTAGGATGCTAAATCACTGTATTACACTGCAAATTTGTTTTAAACATACTCCAGCGCCCAAATAGGCGGTTTTTTAGAAATTCAAATACAGATTGGCAAACACAAAGTCGTAAGCACTCAAAGATCTTTGAATAATAATAAATGGCGTCAGTAACAATTTAGAAAAAAAGTTTTTACGTGGCTAGAATTTGGTGTGTACACATACCTAAGTGTTATACCTACCATTCTACTATACCTTAAAAACCCAGCGAATAAACTGAATACTCAACACTTACTTATACAAAACCACTTACTCATAAAAGCATATTAAAACACTTGAAAGTTTTAAAAATAAATTATGAATGTAAAGTGTTACCTATACGTGCGATCTGCGGAATTCGCGAAACGTGAATTTAACAGTTAATCTAAGAAAATATCTAGTAAGTAACCTACTGTAAAATCTACAAGATCGCTGGTGTATCAATTGATACTTTTTGATAAGTACTAGGGAATGTACTCGAATAATGATTTATCTTGGAACAAGTCGAATGATCGCATTGCATAGATAAATCCTGTTTAAGGAAGATTCTCTCATCGGATTCTTTTTTTCATCGGCGACCTCTGCTGGAACTCTCTCTCTTAAATGCAGAAGACCTAAGATGTCGAATTAAATTGTGAATTCTATAAATACACCATACCCCTAAAATACTGAAACTATAGCTGCAAAAAAAATAGAGCGACGATGTATTAGACTTATAGGTAATTGTCTTTTTTAATTTGAAGTGCTGAAAAATCCAGAAGTCCTAGTCATGAACTGTCTTTCGTCTTCATAAAAAATGGTTAGGTACGTAAACGTGGCGAAAAAACGTTTACGCGCTCAGTGCGTGTAGTGTGATAAAAAAAACGCACTTGGTTCTTAATTTATCTAAATCAGCGTAAAAGATTTGTATGGTTTTGATTGCAGCCAAGCCAGCTAGCTCCACTTTAAACTAGTTTAAGGTGAACGAGAGAATCATAGTATCATACATACTTACCAGCTACTGACCAGTAGTTAATTATGTAGTGTGTACATGCTAGAAACACGCAAGCGGCGCGTTAACCTTGAGGCTTGGACCAGCCACTTCAGGCTTTTAGTTTACTTTATTACAAGCAATATTGAACAACGTCGAAGTATTTCGTCTGGCTACACGATTTACATAGTTATCTGACTACCAAAACATTGAGAGAGACAATGATAATATCATTATTTCTGGAAGGCTGGCCTAAAATACTAAAAAGGCTTTTTAAAAGTATAGCCTGTTTGGCAATGACATACACATGAGGTTCAATGATAAGGCATTAGCAAGGTCCGTTTTATTTTGGCCATCGTGACATCGCTGTCAGGTAGAATTTTTATTTTTTTCATGTAGTTAAGTAAGCTTTACTTTTTATGAATGAAGCAAAGTGAGCAAAAAGCGGTCTTAAGGCTTAAGGTTGAGGCATATTTCCAAGAATTATGCAGCTTCTTAAAATAGCCAGACGAGTTTGAAGCCTATAAATGTACTGAACAACACGTCTCAGTGCAACGACCATGACGCCTGAGTCAGGTTTGATCCTATTCAGGCTAAGTAACATATGCACCGTGACAGAATTATGTCGTAAATTTCTCATGCCTAAACAATACAAACCACAAAAGGTAACTTGTGTCAAAATATTTCATGCCGATTTTAAATCTGGCTGGAACTTTGTCTTGTTTGTTTGCGGCTAACTTTCCGCGGCTTTCTCAGTATGATTATATCTATTAGTACCCAACCACAGTAGAAGTAGTTAAGCACAAGTTTATTAGTCTGTTCTTTCTTTTTTTAAATCTGAAACGTTTCTCCGACAGTCCTTTCTTCGATAGTTCTTCATCGAACCGTTCATAGCTATAAAGTTTTGTCGACGTGAGACTTTCGAATCAATGACTGTCGGACAAGCGTTTCAGCTTGCGTTTATTTTGTGGTTTATCTGAGGTGCTGGCCCACGCGCAAAAGCCGAACTTATTGTAACCAAACGATAGAATATTCAGGCGTTCCATACTGCACGCGCTTCTATATGCGCATGGTTTCGTTTATATATTTTAGTTATGAAGTTAGTCTTATGCCCTCTCCTCTTCGGCCTTCTATATTTAAACTTTTTGGCTAAACAGCTTCGACAGTTGACAAAATGTTACCTACGTACTTATATACCTTCAAAGGGTTCTTGTTATCGAATTGGTGCAATTTAAGTTGTTCAATTCGTGTTGTTTTCTTTTTTAAGGTCATTCAGTGGAATTTTAACAACCTGTTTTTTTTGAGCGAGTTTGCGAAAGGCATTGTCCTTATTTACTACTGATACCTATATGGAATATGTTACAGGGTTAGCATCAAGGTAAGATGAAAAATGGAGCCATTTTGTATGAATAATAAAGTTTAATCAATTTACGTTTCACAATATACAGTATGACTATGAAGAAGGCTTGGCCACTAGAGATCCTGCTGTACCACGAGTTGGAAATATATCACTGCGCCACGACGTTTAAGCACTCTGGCTTGGAACCTGGTATCAAATCTGGCCGGAACACACCAACTTTTGTGTTAATTGTACAATTTGTGGCTAGCTCTCCAGTGATGGAAAACACCGATATAAAACCCAAGCAACCCGGATAATAGCAGCAGGGTCGCCCCTAACCGCCGATACTGATCGACTGTCGCTGATCGACATCAATGATGATGAATGATGGCTGCTGATGATGATGACATCATCAGCAGCCACATGATGTCCACTGCTGAACATAGGCCTCCCCATAGACCTCCAGAGCGGCCGGTTGCAGGCGGCCTGCATCCACCGAAACCCTGCGACTTTTATTAGGTCATCCGACCACCTTGCGGGTGGGCGTCTCACGCTGCGCTTGGCCTCGAATGGTCTTCACTCAAGGGCTTTCCGGCCCCAACGGCCATCAGTCCTTCGAGCTATGTGCCCCGCCCACTGCCACTTCAACCTGCTAGCACGCTGGTAGCCCAGCATCGGCGAATATTCAACCTTACTATTTACGAAATATTTTGTAAATCCGTATGACTATCTTTGACTCCAATACGACCTCTGCCAAGTTAGGCCAGGTGCTTGTAATGCCTTAGTATGTTAGAAGTTCCAAAGACATCTATTCACATTCTTATTATTGTACCTATCTCACAGCAACTAGACAATTCATCACATGATAGGAAAGGTCATTGCAATTATTGCACTATCCAAAAATACTCTGAAGGACCATCATTGGATCACAGGTTGCTAAACGTTTGGCCAACGTTTGCGACATCCCTGCGCCGGCGCCAGCCACGTGCTCGTCCACGCAACGTTGAGATAACATTAAAATACTGAGTACCTACGATATTGAATGAGTAAGTATATGCTATATAAAACAAACTGCCCATATACGTCCCACTGCTGGGTAGAAACCTCACTTGAACCCGTGCTTGAACTATAAGGCGGCGCAAGCCACAATAGGCATGATGACTGTAATTTTTTTTTGTTTATTATCGAAAGACCTTACATTTATGTAAACAATCCTCAAAGAATCACTTCATCTGGATCAATACCACCAGAGATATCACAATTTGAAATGCACATTTTTGGACTTGCCCAAAAACGCTCCATACAAAAGTGACAGCGACAGTGACGTCACTGTCGCTGTTTGTCGCTTGTCCGGAGCGCGTAATAACTTTGTTCGACAGCTATATTAAATATTGCGTTTATGATAATGGTCTCCTAACATAATTCCTTCATAATAGTTTGGGTTACAAAAAAGTGATATTGTTTTACAAAAATTTAACACATATGAAATGGACTTGCCCACCCAAGTTTGCAGGCCTATTGTAGCCTCATTTTGAAACGAATTTCGATTGTGGTTTTACAATAACATTTGAAATCAATTATTATTTTTGGGGAACATAAAAAAACATGCAAAATCACTCATAGTCATCTACCCTATTCAACACGCGGGCTCAGTGCGGATTGTTGGAGGATGATTGAAAAATAATCACTTAAATGAGAAAAAAAGTATCAATGCCGCAAAGTGTTTTTTTTGGAAATATTGTGCCGGCTATTTATCTGCTTATAGGGCGTAGCACTATTGCGCGGTTGTCATCTCGTGCATAAGTGAAGTCATATTTCTAAATTTTATGAAGTTTGCACAATTTGCAATAAATTATGAGTCCAACTAAAACCAATGTATTATCCCTACTTTTTAAATTAATAAGCAACTTTCGCCGAACCAAATAGAAGTAGATACTGAATAAAACGAAAACAACGAACCTTCAGAACGTAATTTCGAACAAAGTTTATCGCAGTTACTCAGAGGGCATGAGGGTGACCTACACAGTCAGCGCAGTATTTTATCTTTTAGTAACAAAAAATAGAACAGAAAAATAATTTCTTTCCGTCCATTCGTCACTAGAACTGATTCTCGTAGCAAAGCGCCAATTACTGGTTAATGTTTTGTCACTAAGTATTAGGATAGTACCAGCAAGAAGTTTTATTTACTACTAGCGGCCGCCCGCAGCTTCGTCCGCGTGGACTTAGGTTAAAAAAATGTGAAATATGTGGACTTAGATTTAAAAAATGTAATATAAATTGTAATCTATGTCCTATTCCGATGCATAAGCTGTATCATCATATCAGCCGAACGACGCCCACTGCTGGGCATAGGCCTCCCCCAAAGATCTCCACAACGATCGGTCCTGCGCTGTCCGCATCCAGCGGCTTCCCGCGACCTTGACCAGATCGTCGGTCCACCTTGTGGAGGGCCTGCCCACGGAACGTAGCCGGATCTCACCCGGGGATTCCTCGCACCCCCTGCCCCGCCGTTACCATAGCCGCTGCCGTAGCCAGGAATAGCGGGGCCGCCGGGGACTGGGGGCCATTTTTTTGGTTGTGCCATCATTAGGGGGGGGTTTGCCATAATCGCCACGCTTGGCAGGCGGGTTGGCGATCGCAGTGAGGCCTGTTGTTATGCGGAGACGCTGCTGCCCATCTCCTATGGCAGTTTTCCCTCAGTCGGCTCTTACGACACCCACGGGAAGAGAGGGGGTAGTGCTATTCTATTTACGTGCCGGCACTACACGGTGACTTTGAGTAATAAGGTTCTTGAACTTGGCCTAGACACGTGGTAGCGAGTCAATCTAGCCACGCCAACTTCAAAACGTATCACAAGCCATCTTTTAACTGAAATTTCAGTACCTAGTTACCTTCAGCCGTGCTATTCCGGCGGTGCACATCGGACATCACTTCACATCTTGGTGCTTCACGCTTACCTCAATCATCAATACGCTTTACTTTGAATTAGTATTTTCTCTCATTTTGTATGTAAATAATTAAAAATTTTATTTGGCTTAGTTCTTTCCTCTGTAACGACCACAGTTGCAAAGAAATTGAATTTTAAAGTTCACTCACACGAGCGAAGGGAGTTTTGACGTCCGCCGGAATAGCATAGCAGGTAGGAGAAAAGAGAAAGGTATACTCGTAGAGGGAGAAATCCAGAAACATAGGATTGTAGGAGCGATCTTGTAGGTATCGAATAACTATAACAATTGTTGGTACCAAACACAAGGCTGTCTAGATTTGAGCCCAGCGCAGTTGCTGTTACATAAATGTTTGGCAGTATCCTGCGGAAGTTCGCTAATGCGATATCCGTTGCGGTCTGCACAAATGGCTATAAAACAATTGATTTGGAACACCAATTCATCCGCAGCTTACTTATAAGAACTAGTAGAAATCGGAATTTGCAGTTTTAAAGTTTTTGTTACTACCAAAATTGTTGACGGCCTTTGTAAAGTGACGAGCCTTAGAAAACATTTAACCAGATGTTAGAGGTAGGTATTCCCCTAATGGAAACTGATCGTTTTACCCTAAAGAACATCTTCATCATCATTATCACACATCAAATCTCATCTCGATCTCCCGTAAGAGGAAACCCACTGTAATTGTTCATTAGCTCCAACTCGAATAAGTATTAGGCAGGTATATACCTATTATTTATTTAACAATCGTAAACATTTTGGTCAATTCGTGGCTAGAGCAAGTTTATGTAAAGCTATCGCTAAAAAAAAAATAAGTAGGTAGGTGGCTCAGACAGCCGCCAAGCTCAAGTGGAAACTTATCCCTCACCATTCCTATCCTATCTCTATCACCTTTCCTCTTAGGAAAGATAGGTAACTTTAAACAGCATTCAAAGATGCTAACAGTTAAAATAAATGTGATTGTCAACATAATGCACTGGCATAGTCTGAAAGGACTTACGGCATATAACGGCAATACTATGGTGCTTTATATTATTTTGTTCTAGAATGCAAACAACATCAACACTGTTTTGGAGCTGGGGTTGGCTACCCCAAACATCCAGACTCCGCTCAAATACTATATCATCAAAAGATGACATAGATTCTTCTGCTAGTGCGAGGATTACAAATTTAAAAACACCCACTTCCTTTGTCTTATTACTTTTCGAACACTTGTTAATAACTTGTATAATTAGCTGGCTGTATGCCTACAAAGCCACAACAAAGGAAAATGGATCCTACGTTACATCCAAAAGTACTAATTTAAAACCTCTTTGTTGCGCACATTAGTATTCATGTCGTTGTCACGGTGCTATTATGATTCAACGAGTGTCACGGTGCTGAGCTATGACCCGTGACATGCCGAGAGGAAAACGATTATCTTTTCCGAGATAAGTATCTGCTGATTTGAAAATGCATACAACTAAGATGAATAACTTATAAGCATGGTTTTAAAAATAAACCTCTTGTCCTCATATCAACATCTAAAATACTAGGAAAAGGCAAACTTTGTTAAGTAAACTAAGGCAATGTAAGTGTGATGTTGTCTAATATTTATTATGTGGTGCACTTTTGACACGATAATTAAATATCTGCCGATTTGAAAATTCACAAAACTAAGATGAATAACTTATAGTTATAAATATGGTATATATACTGCACTACTGATAATACTGCATGGAAAATGCTAAAAACAATAATAAAAAACATATTAATAGCTTTTTCATCTTAATCGGAAGTTAAATATTTTTCTTCCGAGTGTTAGAGGTGGATGCCTATAATGAAATCACCTTGGCTCATAGGGCAAATATACCAGAAAGATTCGGCCGGTCTGTTAATGGTCTCGGTAGCATAGTGGTTAGTGCAGTCACCCGGTTTGCGAAAGATGCGGGGGATTCCTACCTGATGCCAACATGACCAAATGTCTTTTTCTGGTTTTCAGATCTTTAGTAAAAATACTGCATGGAAGATGCTAAAAACAATAATAAAAAACATATGAAGGACATTTTTGTCACTAAGTAGGAGTGTAACAGCCATATCTTTAATTAAAGATATGGCTGTTCTGATGCAGCTCTCAAATTATCAATGTACTAACATAGAAAGTAAGTAGGTGTTCGTACTTTTTTTCTCAGTCGTCGTTGCCTTTTTTTCTAAACTTAAACACCAAACTATTGCAGAATAACTGAAAAGCATTTGTTAGATTTAGCTCCGATGATGACGTCAATATGTTTCGATTCCCGCAAATATTTTTTAACTTTTTTGTATTATTGTTTGGGCTAAGAGAGATTGTTTAAGTATATTGTTATGAGTTAGTGCACTAAACGAACGCAACCTTCTTAGAGTCAAACATCTGTATGTTTCAAGATTCTTGTTGCATTTGGGCTCTCGAGTGTATGGTTATTTGGTAGATAGTATTGCTTTACAATCATTATGACATGTATAAGAGCGCTACGATGAATACCAGGATATATCGTCATTTAGGTCTATATGGGTTAATTAACAGTACCTACATGTTACCGTAATGTAACTTAGCTATCTATTCAGTTGCCTAACGAACAAGTCACTTCGTCATTCTTCCGCGTGGCGTAAGATTCTGCGGTTCAAGAAAACGATCTCGTTGTTTCTAAGCGGATCCAATGAAAGTTTTAAAGCCTCAATGCCTTAAATTAACAAAGTAATATAGAATTTTTCATAAAGTGCGGCGAAGGAACTGATAATTAAAATGTCATTATGTAGATATCTTTAAATCCACCAGAGTGCAAACTAAGCAAAGGGGCTGTGAAACAGAAACTACCTTTAATCTTTTCCCAAAGGAGGGCTCACTGGGAAGTCAATCGGTTAATGTGTACAATTTTTCAATGAAGTACCTTATACCTATACTACGAAGTGAAAATCATGTTGAGCTGCCTAGCTCGTAAAAAACTTATTTCCATATTATATTAACAATTTTTATTACGTTGAAGTTAATATAAATTGAACGATGAAATAATTAGTTTAAGACAACAACAACGTATTGCATAGTAATATAAGTAAGTAGCTAGCACCCAGGTAAACCACATAAACGTATTCCATAAAATCATTCTTGGGCAAAAAGAACAAACTGAATGATAATCGAACCACCAGCAAAGGAAACCAATATGCCCTTCGACCGTGCTTCCGAAGCGAAGTATGAAAGTTATGACAGTCAAGGCGTGTCCGAATCGTTTACGAATCAAGGTCCGGCGCACTCGTTGCGCGGGCGCAGCGTCACGTTCAGCTCCGCTGGTTCATTCTGGAATGCGTTCTCGTAATTGACGGTTAGTGTTAACTAACTGCTAGGGCACAAATAACCGTACAACCATGCTATTGTATCAAATGGAACGAAGGCAAAATACCACTTTGTTTTGATGACTGAGTAGGTTTTTGTCACTACACTAACTTTGATAGTAGCAGCGCGAGTTTATATGAATAACTAGCGGCCGCCAGCAACTTCGTCCGCGTGGACAAGAAAGAGCAACACGGCGCTTCCAGAAGCTTATACGCTCAGGACTATAATACCCAACGAGGTTTTCAGAGGTTACCGGAACATTGAGAAACCCACCTTCCAACGTGGCGAGCTGTTGCGGTTCTTCGGGTCTATGTCGGTGTTTTCCACCACCGGAGGTACAGAAGTGAGTAAGCTAGATTTGAACTCAGGACCTCGGGCTACAAGACAGAGTGTTTATAAAATAAAGTTGTATATCGCATGACACACGTTATTATGGACAGTGGTAATGTTTACTACAATGGCATTTCTTGAATAGTTTAGAAAATGACGATTTACGTAAGTGTACTAAGTCATCAATGTTTTTGGTTCCAGAACAAAAATATTTTCGCTCGCCAGTATTACCTACTGTTGCAAATAGAAAAGGAATGTAATGTCAGTTTTACCTATAACAAGTATGGTGCATCGGGGCTATTGTAACCACGGGGTAACTGCAACTTATCTGCATAATATACTGGATATTATTGCAGTTTAAGGTCATAGATCTCACTTTCACAAAAAGTCATGTAAAAATTATAATGGAGATTATTTGCAGTTGCCCCGTGGTTACAATAGCCCCGGTGCACTATATCTATGTTTTTAAAGGATCTGGTATAAGTATTAAGTTTTTGCGAAGGTTATCCAATCCGTTAGTTATTTCTATCATAACCATGGTACATTATTCATCACTCACAATATTTAAAACTTGCTAATTCTTAAGATACATTATGCCAATACCTACTTTATTATCTAGGTTACAGTTATCAATATTCAGAATTCACGCAAGTTCAATGCAATTGACAAGTCAGTTCAGGAGTTCACGAGGAAATATTATTCCGCGACAGTTCAGGGCCTGAATGAAAACAAAGGGATATTGCTATTAATAGCATAATATTATCATAAATCTAATTCACTATCATACTGTTAGCCAAGTGAGTTAAATGAAAGAAAAGGAAAACAGTCCTTAATAACCAATTCTGAACTTCTGAATCAGAGTTGGTGGCAAAACCTATTTTCCTCTACCATCCTTTGACAGGGACGAATAAAGCTGCAGTTGACAAGTGCAGTTACAAAAACCGAAGAAATATCATATTCGTACATGCAATAGCCATTAAATTAATGTTTGGCTTTTAAAGGACGCCTTAAAACTTTTTGCTTTTTTTGATAACAATTTCATGCTTTTATAACCGAAATTATGTAGCTACGAGCACATTCTCTCACTAATTACTATTATATTTAACTTTTAAAATTACAAAGTAGTGCCTACGCCTTTAATTTGCAAGACAATAGGTACTTCAATCTTTCTGTACGACCTCTATGTTGCTGCCTCTCGATGATGATATGATGATGTGAAGAACCGCAAGAAAATAATAAAGTATTAGACAGTAAGATGCATGTACTTGTAATATTTATTGATTTTAGTAAGGCATTTGATGTTTTACAATACGATATCTTGTACGATAGGCTGTCGCGGACAGGTATACAGGGCCCTCTTCTGAAACTGTTAAAAAACTACCACTCTAACCGGTACACAACAGTAAAAATAGCAAACTCATTCAGCGACTTGATGCCGACCGAGCAAGGTACGGCACAAGGCTCGATTATTGGTCCGACTGAATACCTACTGTACGTTAACGATATGTGTAACGCCATTGAAAAGGGCTCTGTGTTCCAGTTCGCCGACGACACCTGTCTGATGGTAGCAAATAGGTGCCTGAGGACGGCTCAGACTGACATGCAAGACAACTTCAATCAGCTATGTAAATGGGCTCATGATGTGAATTTAGTGGTAAATGCACAGAAAACTAAAATAATTCACATTCACTCATCACATAACAAGGCATCATACACACCAACCATCATAGCCCATAACCACCAGTGCTTACACACCCCTGTGCGTAACTGCTTGTGCCAACCCCTGGAATTAGTGGATAAACACATGTATATCGGCCTTATCATCGATACTAGACTCAGCTGGGGACCGCACAAGGACCACGTATGTGCCAAACTGAGATCTATCCTCGGCAAGTTAACAGTGCTGAAATATAAGCTACCATATAGAACTCTTCGTTTGATGTATATGGCCCTAGCTGACTCTGTTATCGGGTATGGACTGAGTAGTTATGGTTTGACATACAAAACATATTTAGAAGATGTATATAACTTGCAATTGAGAATTCTGAAAACTATTGTGCCAAAATATATTAAAATTAAATATAGAGATGACGATATTGGCTTATTTAAGCACTGTAAAATTATGAATATCTATGATAAAGTCAAATTTTCTGTCTTAACTGAATCCAGCTATGATGAGAAATATTTAAAGTTGTATAATCGACCGAAAAATCTGCGGACTGTTAGAACTAAGAAATATGTACTACCTCAAACTACGAATGTATACGGCACTCGACAGCTAAATTATGTTATCCCTAGTTTTTTAAATGAACTGCCTGCGAGCATACAAAGTTCATTTGAAAATAACAAATGTAATAAAAATAAACTTAAAAAATACCTATTGAGTGATTCGTTGTGGACAGATAAACCATGATTGGTTTGTGAGCCACAGCTTTGTAATTATTTTTTGTAAACTCTGTAACTGTTTTGAACAATAAATAAAATAAAAAAAATAATAAATTAAAAACAGGATACTAGAATTTCATTAATAGGTGCTAGTATTTTCAAGTTTACTTGACAATGGTAATTGTCCCCTTACACAGTACGTTCAAGAAACCTTTGTTTACGAGGAATTGATTGGTTTTATTTAAAAACCTGTTCTATCAGTATTTTTAATGACAGATACTATCTTTGCCCCTCTCAATGGTATTTACGTATGCCCTAAGTGAGCAGTGTAATTGCCCATGGGTGTCAGTCAGACTTACTAAACTAACTTTAGAATTCTTAAATGATAATCAAAGTCAAGCAGCGCTTACGAGTATAGCGGCCACTCAATTATTTCTGAATAAGTAAGTATGAAGTCAAGACCAAATGTATTTATCTGGCTTTCGGATCTTTAGTCTCTACTAATACGGCATTGAAAATGCTGAAATAATAGAAAAGTAAGTAATAGCTTTTTCATCTTAATCGGATGTTAAATATTTGGAACAATATTTCTATCGAGTGTTAAGGTCAAGATCTGCCTTTAACATTGGCAAAGTCACCCTAGCTCATAGGGCAAATATACGAGAAAGATTTGGCCGGTCTGTCAATGGTTTCGGTAGCTCAGCGGTAAAGCTTTGCGGAAGACGCTGGTTCAATTCCCAAATGTAGCCAAGAACAAAATAATGCCTTTTTCGGTTTGAGGATCTCAAGTACCTATATGAATACGTCAACACCCAATACTTCTAAATGGCACGACATAAAAGCCATCAAAACAAACACCATTGTCTGTCAAAAGTACTCGTATGTTTGTCCTCACGTGAACTCGCGAACCGTGAGGATAAGCATCATAACTAACCTAAACTATGAGGAAATCACAATTATATTTAGAACATGAACTACTTGTTATTTCATGATGTGTTTTTGCTAGTTGTTGTAAGCTAACATTTAGCGAACGTGGTGTTCAAATAATCAGCATCCAGAAATTTGAAGTTAAGTAGTAAGCGGATGTAGAAGTTTTTCTTTGCGATTGTATCAAGAAAATGTTGTTGTATGAAAGTATCAGAATCAACCCCTAAAAGGTTTTACGCTAGTTCAACATGTTGTTTAATTCGTGACGTCAAAAAACTCTGACGTTAGCAAGTAAGAAAAAGTATAAGTATTAGCACGTGTGAAAACTATTACACATGTGGGTGAATAAGTACCTGTATATAATCGATCATTATGCAATAGCGTTGCACTGACAGTAGTTAACGCATACGATAGTAACGATGTCAGTGATACGAATATAAACATGATGAGATATGAGATTTCTGCAGTTTAAATAAGGCTAGCTCAATCTCATAAGGGAATTTCAAAGTATTTTGGATTTCGAGTTGATCTTAGAACTTGCAAGGTTGAATCATACTTGTAACGAATCGGAATTCTTATTTTTGTGTAGTTAAGCTGCTTACCCGGTGTCATAGTAATTTCTAGCTGCCTAAGGGAGAGCCCTCATTGCTGTCACAAAAAATATTTCGTGTTGCCGTGTTGTGTTGCGCAGCGTTAATCCTAATAAGGGGCTGCTCTCACTTCTGATCCTTACTTTTAAATTGATCTTTTCATCTACCCACCCACGTAACAACACATGATAGCGACATTCACAAGCCAAAAAATCGTACGAATTCAAACATCGTTAAAAAGGCTGTTTATTATCTTGGCATACAAAATATACATGCGGTGATTAAACATGACGATTTATAGTCACTGCCTAAATAGATTCTATGTAATCAGATACCTGCAGAAAAAACTGTTGTGTGTATACACACTGTTTTACAGTGGCAAACTTGTGGTCACAAAATACTTACTTGATGAAGAGCACATTCTTCTTCCTCCCGTTCGTACCAACGAACGCAATGTTGAACCACATTGTCACTTTCACGTCCCTACTCTATCACTTAGCGTAAAGTGAAAATATAGGACTGTTTGTTAACTCGACAACTTTTGTGTACAAAAGTACAAGTGACGCGCGCAGTTCGCTGGGCTAGACTTTCACTAGTGCCGACGTAGTGCTAGTTGCGAACTGCAGTTCGCAATTGCGCAACTATTGGAGGAAACGTGTCGAAAATTGTGCATCTACAATGGACGCGGTCTGCCGTGTATCCTGTGCATATACTATGATTGAAGATGCGCTTGCAACTGTTTTAAATGCCCTGACCTATTGGCATAGTATCGTACCTGTGCTGATCAGAGAGGCTCTCTGTAAAAACTTTCGATTAAGCAGAGTTGCATTGCGAGGGCAAATGAGGAAAATTGCAAGAAGTGTGCTGTCCACAGCATTTGAGCTGGGCGAGCAAAGCGAGCATATTTAGACCGCTTCTACGGAACAGTCTTTGCTGTGCGACCAGCAACAGCTGTCAATATAATGCGAAGACTGTTGTTTTTTAACACAAAAGAGTAACAATATTTTTTGGAATATTTAGGCCACTTTTCTTTATAGCTTTGTAATTTGCATGCAAATGCAATGTTCAAAACACTGGCTTCCCATGATTTTGATTTTCTCAGCTGGCTTTCCACAACTTCAGTTCAAACCTTGTATTTGTATTTGGTTTGGTGTTTGTTATTTACCAATTTAATCAGTGTTCAAGTAATGAAAGTTTAGTTTGTTTTGAAATATTTCAATGTAAACAGTTACAAAGTTTTTTAAAATTCCATGCATGAGCATATCTGTAATTGTGGGAACAGTTAGATTGAGCAACCCTATACATATTTTGTTTCTGATTCTTAAGTTGGTAATCCAAAAAAATATTAAATTAATTCCCGTCAACCTAATTAGGCAAATTGATCAGCTTTGTGGGTTTCTAACTCGATCTCGAAAAACTTGGCAGGTTTTGGAAACCTGTGTACTATTACGTTCATCCTGTAACACGTTCCTAGACTTAACCTTTATATTCAAACGTGTACTGGACATTTGCTTGAAGGCAGTCAGTAATCTACACCATATGGTATCATCCTGAAAATATGCACATTAATTGTAATTTTATCTATATTCCATTTTAATCTGTTTTCACTCCGAACCAATAACTAAATAAGGTTTACCCTTTTTGTGAAAGCACTTTCTTAAAGTTGTTTCTTAAGTTTTAACATTGTCTTCAGACAATGTTAGATAAAAGTGAGAATATAAATACTAGGTATAGGTACGTTTTTTCAAGTCAAATATAGGAAGGTGATAATTTGGCGTAAATGAAAGAGAAGTAAATTATTCGTTAAAGTGCTGTCTGTCATTCCAAAGTCCATAATATGTAAACCAATAAATGATCTTTAGTCAGTTCGAGAACTTGATGGATGTAAAAACAGTCAAGTCTTTTCATCTGTATGAAGTCACCAATATTAAAAATTTGATGAATTTAGATGTGTTATTTATACAAATGTGCACATTTTCACACCTGAATGAAGATCTTAGTTTGCTTTAGTAACTGGGACGGTTGACCAAAAATTGAGCTAGAATGTCAGCAGCGGTTAAAATTTAGTTTACTTTGAACAAGTTTTGTCTGCTTGGTTCATTATAATTACACACCACTTTAGGGCCCACATCCGAAGGTTTTACGACTCGTTTCTATATCGTAATATCCAGACAAACTTGGAATGTTCTTCCATCTTATGTGTTTACTTCTTCACCATGATGCCCGTCATGTT
The DNA here is from genome assembly GCA_950022985.1 of Udea ferrugalis. NCBI lineage: Eukaryota > Metazoa > Arthropoda > Insecta > Lepidoptera > Crambidae > Udea > Udea ferrugalis. The sequence continues at coordinate 3,030,113 of OX465516.1, forward strand.
TAATATAGTGGTGGTGGTCGTCATTATGCTGGCCTACCAAATGTCTCTTCTTGGTCTTTTTGAATACTCCAGCTCATATAAATAATAAGCTCATTACCCTTTTTCCGTTCGCATCATGAATATGTTTTTATCAGTGTTTGTCATCACTAGAAAATTGGCTGTATAACCAGTGTAATTAAATATACAAAAAAAAACTCCACTGTAGACTCACGACCTTGGGCCTACTCGTAAGTAGACCGTTTCCGCTTGATACACGAGTTAGAGACAAACACATTATTAGTTGCTATGCATCATGCATGATTTATGAACGATACAGTCGGTAGCCTGTACTACAACAAGAGTATGGGAGCATAGACTATAGCATTTACTTGTATCAAAATATCGACCATTCGCCAGTTTCAAAACTAGAACCGCTCTCTTTGAACACGACCCTCGATGCTTTGTTTGCCTTTTGATGATTTTATATGAAAATGCTGTAAAGTACCGGTCGTCAGAACGTTACGATTAAAATGGTTGTTTTTTCCTGATGAGATTTGTCGTTAGCCAGAGTAGCACAGCAGTTCTCATTTAAATTTTGATGACTTGTCATTGGACTTGTCTAATCTAACCATTATGGATGAAAAATAAAACATACATACTCGTACAGTTACAGCCATATCCCAAACGGGGTAGTCAAAGGCACATTAATTGTAACGATGTGGTTGTGGTTGACTGTACAGCAGAAAAGACACTGTTTATTAAAAATCTCTTATCAAACATTTTGGCCTATTTACGTAATTGGTTCCAGAAGGGCTATTGAACTCTGTGATACGAGTAACACAATTATCTTAGTTTTTATTTAGAAAAATGACATCACTTTTTTGCTTTGGTAGCCTAAAAGCGTACCGCTTGACCATTAGAGAATATACATATTTATAATCGTTTTTGACGACCGATTTGGTGCAATGGTTCAGAAGTGGGCTATTAAACCGGTGGTTGCGGGTTCGATCGACGCACAGTACAAATAGTTGTATCCATAAACATGTCTGTTTGTACTAGTCTGGGTTCTTCCTAAGTAGGTATATTAAGTATGTGTTTACAAAAACATATAATCCATGTATGTTCATCTTTTGTCAAGAATCACATGGCACAGTCATTCAATAGCTTAATTTGGGGCTAGATGCTGTGTGGTATAATCACCACTGGTTTTTTTTTAACTGACTGAGGTTTTCATTTAATATAGTTAGTCATACAAGATACGGGACCTCACAGACCGATATCTACAACAGCACAATGAAATGACCAAAGTGCGCCCTGATAAATTAATCAGTATGTTTATCATGACGAACATGTGTCAACTCGTAGAAGCCGACTGAATATCAATTGTCGACCAACGCTAGAGGACAACAACCTTTTTCAGTTTTTGCCTAAATACATCTCATACGAGACGAGGGTGAATGGAACTGTTGGAAGGGGAAGGCCTAGACAAAAGTTTCTTGGACAAGTGCAACATGTTCTTAAAAAGGGTAAGGTCAGGAGTACCTTTAACCGACGAGCATATATGAAAGGACTCATGAAAGTAGAGGAGGCGCAAGGTGTGTGTCAGGATCGTAGCAAGTGGAAAGAAGTTGTCTCTGCTTACCCCGTTGGGAAAGAGACGGGATGGTATGTATGTACGTCTCGAAGAGCTATACTTCAAAACTTAGTCTTATAGTTGATTCCACCTTTCGTATCATTCATTTTTGTGCAATGAAGAACAAATAAATGGATCAAATATTAAAATCGTAATAAATAGTTGATAGAATCCTCTGAAGGAATTCAGTATTCAAATTTAATAGGTCAGCCTCTGATAGTGACACCAACTTCAGATTTATTTAAAAGTTGGCCTAATGTATCAGGGAAGATGACTGTCATTAACATATCACCTAATTTATTGAAAAACTGTTTTCTCTGTCAGAGTAGGATGCAAGCAAAGACAAAAAGCGGGCTAAAAGATATCAACGAGTCTTTCGTCTCGGTACTTTAGAATAAGAAGCTTGGTAGAGTTCTTAAGCTTTTAAGCAAAAAAGAAGATTATTCTGGCAATAGCCTCTATACACAAAATCTGAACTTCAATTCCGATTTTAATTAATTATTTTTCTACATTTAAACTCACGCGCACGCGGCATGATATCTTACAATTATTTACATTTAAGTGGCACATACATTTTTAAATATTCTTTATTGTACAACCTTATTGTAAGGTACGAAAGGTACAATAAGGCATTTTCTAACAGTCAACCATAAAGCCATGCAAAAAATTACGGCAAAAGCATAACAACTTTTGAGTAATTAACAATAAAAATGATAATTATACAGGATGTTAAAAACGCCTCTACATTTTGGCTTCGGCCCCACAAGCCTCCAAGGACCACTCTTAAGAAAAAAATACCAACATTATATTTTTATAATGTCGCTACGCAAGCGCTCGTATTATGCCACCGTCGTTGTATAAAAAAACTGGGTGACACTTTAGAACGCATACCATTTTTTGCCATAATTTCATTTGCCATACATCAATTGGCATAATCATCGAAAAGCATAATTTTTATTGGCATAAATTTTAAATCGCATAATCATTTTAATCCATAATAGTAATAAGGCATAACATCAAAAGGCATAATCATCACTATGCATACTTTCGCTGACCATAACTTCAATAAGCATACTTTAAAACGCATAATGTCAGTAGGCATAACTATCAAAAGACATAATGTCACTATGCATAACTATTAATATTCATAATTTTGTTTGACATAATATTAAAAAGCCTAATTCACAAAAGAGCATTTTTTCTACTTTAGGGCAAATCCGACTCAGCCAACCCCGACACCACGTGGTATTTGTTTTGCCCTACCCCAAGAGTGTAATTTAAACCCGCGTAGGCATGGAGGGGCGAGGCGGCCCGCGGGCTGAGGAGCAGGTGGCTATGAGCGAAGCGCCGCGGCTGAGGCTGGCCGGCGAAGCCGGCCAAAAAGCCGAAGCAGGGGTGCTGAGCGAAAGCCATCTGTGACGATTAGCACGCGTGGGACCGCCGGAGCCCCGCAATGCCGGAGCCGTGACAGAATTCTTTTGCTGTCTACATTTCACTATGAGCAAAATAATTAATATATATCACTATGAGCAAATGATATATTAAAATTTTGTTAATAAACTAAATGAAGGCGGTTTTCGGACAAGTGCTCTTTGGATTTTTTACATTTACATAACATGCTGCTTGCGTTTAACATGTAATATTTGTAAGCTGCATAATAAATGTATGCTTTTTGAAATTATGGCAAATGAGTGTTATGCCTTTTGAAAATATGGATTTTGACACTTATGCTTATCAAAAGTATGCCTTTTGAGGATTATGTCTTTCGAATATTATGGCAAATAAAAATTATGCCTTTTGAAACTTATGGTTAGTGAAATTATGCCTTTTGATGAGTATGCCTTACGAATTTCGGCCATGTTATGGTATGCGTTATGAAGTTATGCTTTTAGGAATTATGGCAAGTGATGATTATGGCTATCAACATTATGCATTGTGATTTTATGACCAAAAATGTTATGCGTTTCATTAGGTAACCAAAAAACTGTCATGTGGGTCTAATTGCTCTCCTGCTTCGTTAATAATCTAGTTTAACGAGATTATAAAACACTAGAAAATGTAGCAAGACCTGTAAGGTAGCAGAGTAACCTTGGCATTGCATAAGTGATACAGAAGATCCGCTATGAGTTCACGCTTGCGCAGACCTTATTACTTAAGTGTTAAAGGACATTTCCATTGGTTGTAATGAATGTTGGACTAAATGCTGCACAAAATAACCACATGGTGTATTTTGTCCTCTAGACCAACACTAATCTAGTACTGAAGTGCAATATTCACACCCCCTTATTCATAAAAACTTAAACAGCGCTTCAACAACACAGTAACTTTTGTATCGCTTTGTCTCTTTCATTCTTGTTGCTGCCGTCATGTGCGGGTAAGTGACAAAACACGTCCATTGATGCATGCATTTGATCCATTCTATGTTTTAGCGTTGCGTTCGTTTTTATGAATAAGGGGGGGAAGAGCAGTAAAAAAAAATAGGTATGTCAAAAACAATTGTGCCGAAATATTGTCATGACATAGTAATGTCTTATCCAGTTATGAAAAAGTAAATTAGGACAAACAAAACTATGCTAAAAAAGGGATACCGTACAAAATACAACACATTCTGAGCAAACTTTAGATAAACATGTCAAACATTCCGAGGGCCCAACTGCTAGAATTTTAGCTAGGTATTCGAATAATCTAGCCTGCCTGTGATACCGCAAGCTGATTTAAATATAATTATAATGATAATCTCAATTGACTTATTTTCGTTTAGGACCGAGTGAAGGCGTTAAAATTACTCAAAAGTTTCATCAGTCTGTGAAAGGTCCGAATAATTCTAAACACTTCACTTCACTTACCATGGTAGTCTTGACATTATTAATTCAGCTATTAAATTCTTCGCATTTTGCGCATTTTGTGTAGTCGCCATTGTTCAACCTGCAATGGATACCTTAGGTCATTTTACATAAACAATCATTAGTAAAATAATTACTCATTCCATAGACACAATTGAAGAAAATTATGATTATAAAATGTTTACATCACCATGAATGTATAAATATTTATTGGCAGAAAAACAACAGTCAATTTAAATAGCTAGGTTATGAGAATTAATTTGGCGTTAAGTGTGCCAAATTAAGTAGGTAATAAGAGGTAAGTACCAAGTACCTTCAATGAATCAATAAAAACACGCACAAGTGATTAAACAAATTTTGTGCTAGGTATTTAAATTGATTAGGTGCTATTAAATAACTGTTTACACAAACTATTTTGCGTCATTCGGATAATCTCTTAATGTAGGTATTCAGAGATTATTCGAATAACGCAAAATAGTTTATACAAGAAAAAAACAAAAAAAAGAGAGGTTAGTTTTAACCACGAAAAAATAATACGTGACTATTTAACTGTGTCACAAATTGCATTTTCTAAGTACATTCACATAAAGTTGCACAGCTAATAAATTATAAATCCAAAACCTTAATCTCTCCATAGATCTTTATTGGAAACGTAGGAAACAAATGCACACAATAAAGTTAAATCGCACCGAGAAACCTGCATCGAGGCTATTGTATACCTAATTCAAATAATGCCTTCCGCTGCAAGTACTATATAAATCGCGTTATCAATTTAATTACTAGCTAATTACAAAACAGTTGAAGATTGCAAACACGCCGCAAAGTTTTGCGTAGCCATTTAAAAATTCAATGTTACTTACAAAAACTTTCGAGACCTTGCAATGTTTTTCTTTTTCAAATTCAAATTCCGAACTAAGGAACACGGTTCGCGCGCTCTTTCGAACGCGTCTGCGCCAGACGCAACGACACACAAACTAAACAGCCGGCGAGATTCGCACTGGCCGGTTCTGGAGTTTCTCGCGTGTGTTCTCTGTGGTCGTAATGAATTGGGTTAATTCAAGGTCTAGCAAATATTCCATTGCAGACAGCGACAGCTGATCAGAATAACCTACCTACGTAGAATGTTGGTGAATGTATTAAAAGAAGTTCTTCTGTGCATGAAAAAAACATGCGGTTGTGCATCTCATAGGTGCGCTAAACATTGCGTTGTAGTTGTAGCTCATTCAGATTCAGGGCAACAGAATTAGTTCCATCCGGTTAGGACTACATAAACACATCAACACGCACGAGGTAGGTATTCATTCACAGTAGGTTTTGGGTGTACCTAAAACTGGTAAGTAAATTGACTTTCGAGAAACGAAGTAGGTACCTACCCAGATACCTACTAGTTTAGATCGGAAGTATTTGGCATTTTAGGTACCTACATGTCTAATCCTTCCATTCTAAGCTAGATTCAGTTGTTTTTTTATGTGACACTTGATGATTGCTCTTGCTCTTAAGTATTTTATTTTTACCATCATCAAAATCATACTTAGTCAAGGTATTGACTCTTGATAATTTTTTTACAGACTCCACCACACCACTCCACACCAGCAGGAATAAGTTGACGACAGTCGTTGTTAAGTTGTCGTTTTTATAGAAGAGTAAACGTCATCTTTACTAAAATATTATTTGACCCCAAACTAAGCAATTTGAACTATATCGGTTAGACAGACTGATAAGATGAACATAATGAGCTAGCTACATGCTTATTTTTTAAACACTTAAAATTATACAGAGACGTGTCTCAGTGATTATACACTTTGGTTCAGAAAGGAGTTCAAGTCTGGTCTGATAAATAAATAACAAAACACCGATAAAAAACTCAAGCAACCCGGATAATGGCGAAAAGATCGCTCCTTACCACGTTGAATTCAAATCGGCTCAGCAAAATGTGGACCTGTGGTTTTGTTGGCCATAACGGCAACAATCAGTGTGCTGAGGCGCTCACATCAACCTTTACAAAGGGTCGCCTTGTACTGTTGATGTAAGACCCATTTTGCAGTGGTTTTGTAAAAGTGCGCCTGTACCTTTCCCCTTTAGAGTACTTATGATTAGTTGTAGGCGTATTTCATTGGATAAAACTCCCAGACACAGAAAAAACACATGAATTCACATGAAGATTTTTGGCCAAATAGGCAGTACCCTTTAGCCCTTGCGCCAATAGGCCAGTCAAAATAGTTGACCCGTCTGACCACCAGATTGCGCACGTGCTTCCTGTATCGCACTTTTAATTAAAACAGTGCGTCTGCGTCTAGCCGCGTCCGATTTGGCCACATTCTCCCTGAAGGTCACCTGGTGTTGCCACACTCGTCTTACTGGGACTACTATTGGCCTTATGGCAGCTTACAAAATGTAGCAATTTCACACGTCGGAAGAATTTATTTATTGACCAACGTCTACGAAGGTCACTGTAGTTGCGTTTTTAACTTGATTCTGAGCAATGTATTCAAAAAATATTACAGTAGACACTCATTTCCCTATTTTAAATGCAGGAACAGTCGGCATCAGAATTATGTGGTGGCCAAGTCTACCAAGCCTACCAAGTGGTCATTTGACCACATATTTATGTGAAAAAGCATTCTCATCACTACAGAATTAAAATATTGTTTCACTTGTTTTTGATGTTAGTGACGCTTCAAACGACCACTTAATAATTTTAAGAGGTAGTAGGAAAATCGAAAATAATCTACGGAGGACCAAAACCTTGCCTCCTATGGAAACAAATGGAAAGTGGAAACCACCTCTTGTCCATGGTAATGTTGGAATGCGAAATGCGCGCCAAAATGTGCTTGCACTTGAACATATTTTTTAGTTAATTGTATTAAATAAATAAATTAAAAGTCCTCCCGCAGAGGATGTTGTAAACAACAAAAAAAATTGCCTAAAGAACAAGAACAAGTTCAAAATTGTAGGCTTTCAGATTCTGATACTCTATAAAACAAGTGATTTGCAAGGTAAACAACACAGCATAAAAATATAATTGCTACACATAAACTTCCCCGGAAGAAACATGAATGTTAGTAAACATCAAAATCCACATCATTCATAAATCCAAATCCGATGTCGCTCATGGCATAAACGGACTACTTAGGTATTTGACTGTTCCTTCAAACAACTTTTTTTAACACTAAGTAGAGAAAAGGGAGATCATGGTGATAGCCCCGAACTAATCGAAGCTGTGGTAGTTATGATTTTTGCCTAGTTTGAAACGTATAAAAATACCTGAACACGAGTGTAAAGATGCAAATTCAAGGTTGAACAAAAGCTCAAAGTTTAATCATATCGCAACTCGATAATCTACAGTACACAAACACAGTATAGTTGTGATATGGCTATTTCTCCACAAAACTTGCGCAAGCGCACTTAGGCAACGCAGATCATCGCCCGCTTGCGGTGCACTGACCACTGTGAAAGTAGCTTTGTCGTTACAAACTATAGCAATATCGGATGATATTGGCATAATTCCTACACACCATCCTTTCAGAATCAGAATCAGAATCATTTATTTGCATGAAAGTGGTACATATTTGGTATTACATTAGTTGAACAGGATCACACATTTCACCAGATTAAGGCATTTTGCATAAGACATAAAATAAACACTTAATCATAAATATGAAATATCTTAATAAATAATAGAGGATAGACCGAAATCAGTGGGTTACAACATCCGGGTACAACAACTTTTTGAATACCTGTAAAAAACCGGTCGGTAAAAACGTCAGACTAGCGCACGGAGGGTTTCGTACAAACCTGTAGGTGTACATGTAACTGATAGTGATGTAGTTAACAATTTACAATTTTTCTCTTTAGCTGTATATAAGACGTTCCTTGGTACCAATTTTCAAGACTCTGAGTTCACGGAAAGTACCCAGTAAGTTTTGAGTCACTTGCGAGTGTCGAAAATTGGCTGTATCTTTTGATTGCGTTGACTTGGAGTAGATTTGAATATTTGATATTTTTAGCTTGATAGAAAGAAAGAAAAAAAGAAAGAAAATACGTTTATTTGGTACAGTAGGTATAAAAAGATAGAGTGGATTCCTTTTTGAAAGGCAAGCAACGCATCTCGTGACACCTGTGGTGTTGCAGTTGTCCATGGGCAGAGGTGATTGCTTTCCATCAGGTGACCCTCTAGCTCGTTTGCTCCCTATTACATAAAAAAAATACCTCGATGCGTTTCTGAGGAAAGTAGTCTTGACGTACAGACGGACGGCCAACAAAGAAAACTTAAAAGGGTTCCGATTTACCTTTTGAGGTCCGGGACGGGACCCTAAAAACACAAATAAGATTTAACAAGGTGTGTGAACCGTTGGCGCCGTTGCGGCAATGCCCCCTGATCGTGAAGACAAATTACCTATTTGTATACATAATATATTAGGAATGTTTTTGTGAGTAACATGTTTATCAGTACTTTACATCATAACACAAGCTCTACTTAGTTAAGGCCAGATGACAAGGAGCCAATTCGACGCGGCGCGTGTATACCTCGCAGATATTCAGCCGACCTTGGACTAGAAAGCGCTCTTGTATTTCCACCGCGGCCTTGAGTCCGCCCACTGCTCATCGCTTAAACTACTTTATTGATCTTCTAATCATAGTTTTTATTGTTTTTCTCATAAAACATTAAAAATTAACATCCGGATAAATATAATAGTAACTCCTGCCGCGTGTCTAAGAAACATCTTCACTGTGGATATCATCATTTATGCAGAGCTCTTAATCCTATTTTTTACAGGTGTTTGCAATAGCAAACTCTGTAATATAATGTTGCACTGTACACTGTACCTATTTGAACGTTGGCCTGTAAAAATGTTCATAGAAGGTTTTCTCTTGTCCTAATAAAACCTAAGATCTAGGAAAGCTGGGTCTGAAACTAGCACCTTTATTTGGATCTAGACAGCTGAGGTGCCCTGTCAAAGACGCGACCTATGCATTTCAAACATTGCTCATTTAGCCCTAATCGAATCGAAAGTTCATTTCTAAAAACTGTTAAGGCACGATTCTTCTTGCTGCTATCCTCGAGTAGGTAACTGTCAAAGTCGTGTCTGATACAGCTGAACCTGCTGACATTGTTGATCATCATATAAATAACAGGACTAAGGCTTGTCTTGCATTGTCTTTCTTGACGATAATGACAGTTCTCCATGTTTTCGAGTTGCCAAATAGGTACGAGTACGCCTTGCGCCATTTCGGTGCGTGTAGAAATATAAACATTACAACCAATATCAAAACGTTCATGGCAATGCTTGGCCTTAAAGCTGTTGTTTATAATACTGTCAGACGTAGTACACTGCCTAAAAACAAAAACAAAAATATTGCCTGAGCTCTAAAGTAAGTTATCTTTACGCAGCGACTCAAACGGAGGACTTTGTAAGGATCGCAGGGCTTCGGTGGATGCAGCCGCCTATGATCGGCTGCTATGGAAATCTATGGGTTAGGCCTACGTTCTACAGTCGGTGTCGTGTGGCTTCGTGAAGATCGTGAAGCAATTATTGCACTCAAAGCAGTCTTTTCCGGAAGTCATTCGGAAAATGATGAGCTTATGAATGAAGTTTACCAAGGCCCAGGTACACCAGTGTAAAGATTCGTAAAAATGTCGATAGTGTTTTTTTTTTATTATAAATAAACTAACGACCCGCCCCTGCTTCGCTTGGGTGCAATGGGAAACTGTGTTATGTTATATTATACATGTTAACCTTCCTTTTCAATCACTCCATCTTTTAAAAAAGCTGCATCAAACCACGGATTAGACGTAAGTAGTTTTAAAGATTTAAGCGAACATAGGGACGTGCCGTGTAGTTCCGGCACGTAGATACGTGCCTCACGGGAAGAGATCTTCTCGTGAGGCACCGAGGAAAACAGCCACCAGGAGATGGGCAGCAAGGTCTCCACACAACAGCAAGCCATACTGCGATCGCCAACCCGCCTGCCAAGCGTTTATGGCAAACCCCCCAAATGAAAACACAACCAAATTTGGGGGAAACCCATGCCCAGCAGTGGGCGTCGTTCGGCTGATATAATGAGGGACAGAGAAAGCCTCTCTTTTCTCTAGTAGTGTAGTGATTATAGTGATTTCCATTTCGCTCCATTGACAGTTGGGCCATAACCTGCTTATTTCATAACGAACCACCGTTTTTCTGCAATTAGGATACTTTTAACCTAATAAGATTATAAATGACGTACAAGTAAAAGATAACGACGTTTATTAGCTATATACTAATCTGATTATTGTTACTATCTATCTGGATTTTACCCTCCAAGAAGACTCTGCACTTAGTTATCTTTCTATTTACAGTACCTTGTATTTAATTACAGAGGCCAATGTTCAATTTAGGCGATCTTATCGCTATAGTTAGATGGATCGATATATTCTTTAATACATGTCAGAATCTACAAAAACTTACAGTGAAAAATTTCAGATTAACATCTTTTCTAAATTAAGTCTGCATGTACAATTTGGTCCGAAACCTCTGACTGCCCGCTGAGGTGCCCGTGGCGCAGTTGTGACAGTGGTCGGCGACGATCGCTGTTGTAAAGCAACACACACCGGGTCGGAAAAGGGATGGGTGACCACCCCGACCGAAATTTAGCCGTGTGTATTTCGGGCATCTCCGTGCTTCGGAAGACACGCCAAGCAGTTGGTCCCGGTTGACGTTGCTAGATGTCAGTCGTTAAGCCTAATCAGAGGTACGCATCAAGGTTGCTCACTAACCTTACACCCCTCCAACAATCCGCACTGAGCCCGCGTGTTGGAGTATGGCTTGTTCCACCTCGTAGTTGAGGTGAGGCCTGTGCACAGCAGTGGGACGTATATAGGCCGATTATGTGTTATGAACAAACCTCGCTCAGCAACAGAACAAAAGAACCAGGAAATACCACAAAGTGAAATGGCTTTCAAATGTGACGCACGAACAGTGTTTAATACCACAAAGAAAACAACAAAAATGCCTCAATAATTGCGGAATTGAACCATGGACCGGACAAGGTGACCAACTATCGGCTGCAGGTAGTTTGTGAAGCAACGTGCGTATGCGCCGCGGTGCGATGAAAACTATGCTAGGTATGCGGGGTAAATATTTTTTAATTGTAAGATAAATGTCACTTATTTTTTACAAGCGGGACGTTATAAATATTTTAAAGGATATGAAGAGATTTTGAAATATGACCGTCTTTCTCTATGTCGGCGTTTCGATCCGAAAATAAATATTACTTACTTTTGTACTTTGTCGTTTACCCTTCATTTCTTCTTCTTCTTATGGTGCCATCTCCTACCGGAGGTCAGCTATCATTAAAGCTGGTCTAATTAATTTTGGAGACCGCTGCTATGAACAACAATCTGGTGCTCATGTTGCACCAGGCACGCAGATTTTTAAGCCATGAGTGTTACGTCTTCGTCCGGGCTTTTTTCGTCTTTGGATTATGTGACCCAGATTTTCCAATTTTCGGATTTGAATGGGCTTAGTAACATCCACTCCTTCAATCATACGTAGCACTTCCTCGTTGGATATTCTATCCGTCCCCGATATTCTCAATATTCTTTTGTACACCCACATTTCAAAAGCTTCCAGGAGCTTCGTGTCCCTTCACTTACCCTAATATCATATACCATAAATTCCTCTTTTGTCTAATAATCGGTCGGAAATCAAGCCCGCATCTAAATAACTCAAGCCAAGTGGTAAACCAATACTGGGTTGACATTCTGCATTTGCACATCTGCATTTGTCACTGTCATTCCTGTTGCTGCCGCCATTTGCGAGTGAGTGGCACCACACGTCAATTGCCTAAACTATGCTTTAGCGTTGCGTTCGTTTTTATGAATAACGGGGTTAGTGCTATGAACTCACGTACTGCCTGTATGGCGTCCAGATTGTTATGCTTGAGAGGTGGTTGACTGTCTTTAAAATGAAGAATGATGGACTTGGTGTCTCAGTGATGAAAAAGTTTTGTAGTCTGTGAGCGACGAGGGCCTTTAAAAACATGTTTTCTTAATAAACTGTCCGAAAGTACATATCCATACTTCAGTCATAACAAGAAATAATGCAATAAACCGTGTTCGTCACCTCATAAAATTAAAGTGACTTGTGAGGTACTTATTGCCATTTTTGACGTGGCATGCATTCTATAAGGTTTATGGAAATGGAACTAGTAGCAATAAACCTTCTTTATCTGAAGAATAGCCATGAGCAAAACGCCAATAAGTTATCACTTGTCGAAAAGTTTACGTCTGCACTTCACTTCGCTTACACCCGAATTCACAAACTCTAATTGAGCAGCCCTCGCAAGTTGGTATAATTGTTGCTGTTACGTTCAGTTCCAATTGACGGGATGGCAAGAGTTTAATGACGTGCTCCACTTTGATTGACGTTTGTGAATTCAGGGCTCAGGCTGCTTTTCCACCAGAGATGTACCTATTGGGAGAATGTGTTTTTAAGAACCAATAGAATCGCTTCATTGAGCGAAGCTAGCTTAATGGAGAAATTCTATTGGTTCCTAAAACACTTATTCGCAACGCATCTCTGGTGTAAACGCAGCCTTAGTATGTTCGTGTAGCGATAGTGCTGGGTCAGCCTAAGTATTTGTTGTATTTACAACAAAATTAGGACAAGATTTCCACGTGTTATGCTCTCTTTAGAACTTGTTCTAGGCTTTAATTGCCATATTTTGCAAATTCATTAAAATCAAATTGATCTTCTGCTCATTGAAATAATCGGGCAAAATAATATGGCAATTTCTCGTACCTATACGCGAAAACGCTACGCCAATAAAAATACTAATGCTAAAATATTATGACATTAAATTACGTTTTTGGCGCTTTCCACTTTGGAAGGATGCGTATTAGAACACTATCAATATCCACAGCAAAACCATGATGTTCACAACCTCTTAAATTATAATAGGTACCTAATGGTCGACTGACCTGAGATCAAAAAGTCCACTACACTTTTAAAAACATACTGGCCGTATTGGGGGTGGCTAACACTCTCTTCCTAGTGTGGGTATAACTACAGTTTTTTTAGAAAACTCCGTATACAATTTCAATAGAATAGAAGATATCAGAATTCACTTTGCTATAATAACTTGAATAGGAGTTTTGTATGCCCTATTCTGTTTTATTAAAAACTAAACATAAAGCAGTTTATAGCGCTTAGGTATGCGCACCTACTACAAGTATATACAATGAATATAAAAAAACTATAATTAAGCATTAATCCCACCCTACTTCTACCCAAGCTTAAATTTTCTATTTCGTATTTAGAAAGAAATTATCTACCATAAACAGTTTAAAAAAAGTTTGATATGTAGTAGATAGATGTATTCTTTATTGCACAAAAACATTACAGTTGTATTAAATTACAGATACCAATGTGCAATTTAGGCGGTCTTATCGCTAGGGAGCGATCTCATCCAGACAACCTTCACGTAGAGGATCGTGAGAAAACAAAGGTGGGTAAGGTAAAATAGTAAGATGAGAGAGTAAATATCTAATAAATAGAACAAAATAAAAATAATTAAAACCTATGGTGAGAAGATACGACGGGACACACCACAGATACATAAATTACTATGTACCGACATATCAAACTTCTTTTTACTAATAAGCATTAAAATACACAATTTCGCATTTAAAAATATTGAACACAATAAACGACCTTCAATTCGGTAGATAACAGGGGGTCCAATACCTCTTTATTTGCCGATCATCGCCCCCACCTTAAATCTACAAGTCCTAAGTGCAAACGACGTTATCAATTACTATCTGTGAAGTATAACATCAATGTACCTACCTACCTACCTACGTATGCACATGACCAAAGCGTAACATGAAGGATAGGTATTATCTCTGGACAGTTTGCAATCATTCTGCTAGTTGCGTTTACATCTTATGCATCTTTTATAGAAAACTTCTGAATATTCAACCGTGAATTTAGTTTGCAAAGGTTTAGTTTTAAATGTTTCTGAATTAAGACACCTTTAATATCATGGTGTTATTAACGTACTGAGTGTTTACAAGACAATGGTTTTTCTAAACAAGCGTTTTATCTAAACCCGTTTGTTATCGCAGTTTTATCACATTCTGATAGTAAATACGAAGCCCATTTAGATTCAGTTGTATTTACCGTAGTGCCTTAATACCGCATAGCCGGATTCCAAGATGTGAGTATTTTATAAAATTTGTTAGCAACTTTTTTCAAATTATTTTGTCATATATACCATCAACTACCAACAAGCTAAAATCACCATCCCTAGTAATGAATAACGCCTATTTTTGAATCACCTGTTCAACGTTGTTTAACCTCCGAATTCACAAACGAAAATCAACGTTGAGCATCTCTCAGAAGTATAGCTGTCCCTTTCGGTTTTATTTACATTTTACGGGCAGCATGAGCGTGAGCGCGTGCTTAGCGTTGATTGACGTTTGTGAATTCGGGGGTAAGTCAAACAAATTAATCAGAAACAGTGAATAATGGAACATAACATACTGTAGCGGCTGTATCGAAGACGGGGTATCTATAGTCAGAGTCTTCAGTGAAAATACTTCTACAGACTCCTTACCAAAGGTCTTGGTTCTAAATAACCGACAACACAAACTCGGTTCATGGGATTGGCTGAACGCCAGATACAGATTTAATCACCGCGGTCATAGTAAACAATATCACTAACAGTGAACAGTCAGTTGTATTGCATGTGGTAAATCTTGCGGAGAATATGTAAGTCACATTTTCATACAGTTTCTTCTAGTGGAGACCGGTTTTCGAGTTTATAAACTCTGCAACTAGTGCATACCAGTGATAACCTATGGATGCGAGGTGGTCTCTTATCATTGAATTCTTGAAGAATCTAAAGTGCATTCATCGAGCTATGGATAAGTCAATGCTCGTGATGCACTTCCTATGTGAGGAATTAGAAATTATGAACTCACTTGAAGAACTGAAATCCTTCGCGTATTTTAGTAAGTTCAAGCAGCGAGCAGAGCAAGGCTTACAACATCACAAGTTGATAGCGCGGGGCCGAAAAGTCCTGGAACGGACACCATTAACTGAGGAATGTCTGGTTCTGGAAATCAGAAAGGCAAAGTGAACTGACAACAAGGGGTGTCATTTTCAATGCAGACTTCACTTCACGCGTCACTTCATTTTGAAATTTGCCTTCCTTAAAACTCAATAACTTCGCAACTGTGATGATTTGAGAGAAAGAAACTAAGCCGCATAAGATTGTAAAATTATTTATTTATATACAAGTGAGGGAGAATACTGATTCAAGGAATAAACGATTGAAGTGAGTGTGTTGCATGGGGATATGAAGTGGTGTCAGTGAGAATGGACAGGATGATGGTGATTGCAAGCCAGCAACCGACTTGTCTGGGGAATCCAAGGATAAGCAGCGACGTAACAGCGGCTTAAGCCTACGAGGACTGATGATGATGAAGAGATTCCAATCTAAAGCGTTAATACGTTTAATCAAAAAATTACGTTACCAAGCAGTAACTGATTAAAAAGATAATTGACACAATGTGATTTATCTTCGTTGTACGTAATTTTTCTATCTATCACGATTCGTAGTCTAAAGGACTTGATCAAAAAAAAACCTAGAATCGCCAGAAATGCCATATATGCTATTTTAACGAGCATAATGTGTAGATCAAAAATATATAAAAATCTACTGCAAAAGCTACGCGGTATACTAGATATTGATGATTAATGAAATCAATATTTGTATTTTTTAGGTTCTGAAAAATCTATTGTAGCCGTTATCTATGAACTCTTTTGGGTCGGTATGATGAGAAAAGCTGTTATTTTAAAGTTTCATATCATATTCTGTGAAAATATTATACAGGCTGAGTTTTTCAAGTGGGCGCGGTAGGCCAAATCCTAAACTACGAGGAATTCAGAAAAATTGACAAGGGAGTCTTTAGCCCGATTTGGACAAAAATTAAAACTGTATACTCAGTTTTTTTTAAAAACTTCATTCGTAGCCTGG
Source organism: Udea ferrugalis (assembly GCA_950022985.1). NCBI lineage: Eukaryota > Metazoa > Arthropoda > Insecta > Lepidoptera > Crambidae > Udea > Udea ferrugalis. Next base: position 3,046,589 of record OX465516.1, read on the forward strand.
GTTCGAACCAGATGTTTTTGGAAAAAAATGACACCCTGTATTACAATGCCATCTTGTAGTTTCGCTTCTAAGGGTCAAATAATGAGAAGTAATATTATATGTCGAACTGAAGGAAAGGTCTCATTTTTAATAAAATATTTATTTTCATTACATTCACATTGACCATTTTCTGAATTCTTTATAGTTTAGGATTTCGCCTGCCATGCCCACTTAAAAAACTCACCTTGCTTAAATGTATGTTAAAATCGTGATCAAACTCAAAACACGTGTGAATTTAAGGAAGAGTGTTAAAGAGTAGAATAGTCTCTTTTGTTTATCATTGTGATTTTACTTTTTACTCATTTATGTCAATATTCATCATCCTATTTGTCATTGCCATTCCATTCTATGTTCTTTATATATTCGGAAACTGGCATATGACATTGGCATATGAATGACGTGGGATGCAAAAAAGTCACTGCCATATTGACTTGCAAACAGGTCCATTGGACCTGTTTTTTATGTGGTCATTTTTGGTACGTGGATGCCGTATCTTCCTCTTTTTGTTTATATTAATGAAGTTATACAGTACAATAACTTCTATACAGTATGGTTTAGGAGGTTTATTTTTTGAATACGTAATAGGGTTACTTTAGTGAACCCATTTTTATACATTTCGTTGCTGGCGATTCTAGGTTTTTTGTCTATGAAATTTTGATCAAGTCCTTTTTGTCAAGTAGGTATGGTAAATTTATGAGGAATTCTGTTCTGTTTAATGGTAATGTATGTTTATTCTAATAATCATACATTCCTAAAATGCTGTTGTGTCAGTTGTTAAGCACAGTCGGAGACCTTAGATCAGCTTGATAATCTATTTCTGATAGTAGTTTATCACTAGCTTACAACAAACCGTACCTACTAAGTCTGCGTGTAGGAGCATGTTTTTTTCTCATCCTGTCCCGTAAAATGTCAATAGATTTGGGTTTGTGAATTCGTTGGGATTTCAATTCTGATATTCATGCAAGTTTAACATAGTACCAGTACTCCTAGGTGGTATGACTCGTAGCACCTAAATCATCATTAAAGGTGATATTATGTCATTTTGTAATCATGACTTTCTGAAGTAGGTACCTATCTTGTTAATTAAATGATTAGAACAGGAAGCCTCTTTCTTGATAATTTTCTGTAATTAGTTACCAAGCACTTATAACGCTTCGTTTGTGGTAGTTGACGTTGTCATGGAAATTATGGAGAAGTATAGAAGGCCACATGTCAAGTGCATGCACTTTATTACTCCTCATGCTGATGCTCTTGTTTCTACATACATCATATCATATTAGCCGAACGACGCCTACTGCTGGGCATAGGCCTCCCACAAAAATCTCCACAACGATCGGTCCTGCGCTGGCCGCATCCAGCGGCTTCGCACGACCTTGACAAGATCGTCGGTCCATCTTGTGGAGGGCCTGCCTACGGAACGTCGTCCGGTACGCGATCGCCATTCGAGAACCTTTCCGCCCCAACAGTTCTCCGCGCCATGTGTCCCGCCCACTGCCACTTCAACGATGCAATCCTTCGAGCGATGTCGGTTGTCTTAGTTCTCCTGCGGATCTCATCATTTCTGACTCGATCAAGCAGGGAAATACCAAGCATCGCTCTCTCCATTGCTCGCTGGGTGACTTTGAGCCTTTGAGTTATGAGACCCATAGTGAACGACCTCTACATACAAAAACGGCCTATGTACGTCCCACAGCTGGGCGTGAGGTAGAGCGAGCGATACTCCTGAACGCGGGTACAGTGCGTTTTGCTGTAGGTGTGTACGGTTAGCGACCAACCTTAACGTCAGATGTTACCAAGCCACCCTAAGCCCTTTGACGAGGCTTAACGACTGACATCTGGCGACGTCAACCGGGACCAAACGCTTAGCGTACCTTTCGAAGCACTGCCCGAAAAATACATCACTAAATTTCGGTTGGAATGGTCACCCATCTCACTTGCGACCCGGCGTTAGTGGCTGTATAACAGCGACCGCATCAAAATGATGATTTCAAACAGAGTTTTGAAAAGGTATTGAAAGTTTGGCAAAAGCAATTTAGAATACTTACTATATTAACTGAGCCGTATGTTGTGTCTAGCGTCAAAAACCAAAACAAGTGAACCCTTTTTTTAAACCGATAAAGTTGCTTTTCTTAAATACCAAAGACATATTTGACCGTTGTGTACGCACACATATTTTAACACCATTTGCAAGCAATTTTATACCATAGAACTGCAGTTAATAACTTATTTTTTCCCATTTTTCAGGGCGGAGGAGCCTTTGGCGATCGTCGCCGCACGCATCTTCTACGAGTTCATCTGCATGCTCGTGGTGATGAACTATGAGATCGTCAAGGCGCTATACCTGTGGGCCATACCTCCGGAACCTAAGGACGTCTCTGAAGAGGTTATCTTGGTAAGCAACCTTTAATGGCTGGCTCGAATATTTAAAAGAGCACGCCGCAGCCAGGCCCTATGGGCGTGGTGTAAGCCGCGGTATTCGCTGCTCAGAGGGGCCACATCGCTGGATGTCGCGTTTTGGGGGCTAATAGTTTTCGTGTACGGTGAAAGCGGACCCAGTGGTCTGGGACTGCTCTGGCTAGCATTTTACCGGGATGGCGTAAGCATGGTGATAATACTATTACCGTGGCGCAAGCACCTGCATATCTCAGACGCTCTCATGTCGTCTCCTTAATTGGGAGAAAGGTTGAACCTTTCGAGGGAAACCCAGCTATACCTCCAAAGTGCTTAGACCGACAGTGGGGTTTAAGTCGGTAGGAGTCCGTCAAAACCTCATCGTCCCGGGCGGCAAGGTTATGACGATAATTTTTAAAAAGTAGTTTTAACGAGTTGCATCCTGCGGTTGGAGGCTTCGAATACTTCCGTGGTATGCCTGCCTGGCTTATGAGGTGTCTAAATGGGCAGTCGTGATGTTGGTGGATCCTACGAGACATCCATCATCCTAGATACATGAGCTAGAGGGGGTGGGAATGTGCTTCACACAAAGATGACCACTGAAGGTCCAAACTTCAAACCGATGTTATTTTGTGTAAGCGAAGTCCACGCAGATGAAAATAACTCATCCAGTATCAAAGAAATTAGTTGAGTCCTAGCTACCTAGCTATTCTAAATATATGTTTTATGTACTCCGATAGATATACTTATAGTCGATCCTGTGATCGGTCAAGCCAGCCTCTAGGAGTTAGTGCTGTTGCAATAATGATTATTTTCCAACGGCAATGTTCCACTTGTGAACTGGACAATTATTTATTGTTTTGTTGACTGTTATCGTTTAATCCTGACATTACTGATAAACTGTTATTAACCTTTACTCTAGATTATTATGATAACGAGTTAGGTAACCTAACGCTCAAAATGCTTAGATAAAGTAGAATTTTATCCTTGGACTAGTCAAATCGAAGCTTTATCTATTAAGTCTAAGCTTAAAATAGATTAAATTAGAAATACTCGTTAAATTCCTACAAACATTAATAGAATACCTTGAACACTAAAGTGAATAGTGAATAAAGTGAATACTATAATGTGTTATGGGTATACTCTGTTTGCCTTAGGATGAGTGACAAATGTTCAAATTGTTCAAATTATTAACTAAATAACTGTAACTGAAGAGCGGTGCCTCCTGGTACAGGCTTTCATAAGCTTAAAAGGTGGCACCAGCTTTACCCTTTAATATAATTGTTAACTGTTTTTTACCGAATAAATTAATTTTACTATTATTTATTTTATTATTTTAAAATTTTTTTTTAATAGGTTCATTATTCCAGTTTCAAGTACCTACTTAACTGAAAGTTATGGTTATTTCCAGATCACAGGCGCTGGTCATGGAATGGGCCGTGAGGTGGCACTGCGTTTCGGACGCCTTGGGGCCACTGTCGTCTGCGTAGACATCAACCCAAACTCCAATGAGGAGACCGCCAAGATGATCAAGGAAGAAAAAGGAAAAGCCTTTAACTATGTGTGAGTTCCGTTAAACTTTTACTACCTAGTCATTATTTTTCTCAGTCGTTGCTAACGCCAGGTGTGTGTGAATCATTATTGTTTGGGTAATAATCACAAACACAGTTAAAACCTTTTGGTAGTTACTATACAAACGAAACTTATAGATATTTAGAACGTATATGTATATTGATTCTGAATCGTTTGACAATTTTGAATTAAATAACTTCACTTGTTTTGGAGGATTTTTCCGTTTTTTTTTCTGGCTTGTTTTTTTAGTAACCGTTGCTCTGAAACCGATCGAACTGGATCGAATTCAAACTCTTTTGTCGATGGCCACGGGGCCGGATCATCATCAAAAGAGTGCCTAATATGTTCTATGCGATCAATTCACACAGTGAAATTGTAAACAAAGATACCTACATTTAAGACTGAGTGAGTTGAGGGTCGTGGCCCAGTGGTTAAGCACTCTGTCTAGAATCCGTGTGGCCCAGAGTTCAAGAATCACCTACGTTGTGTTCATTTAAAAAGTATCTTGCGGCTGACTCTCCATTAATGGAAAACACCGAAAACTAACCCAAGCAATCCTGATAACGTCTCTAGGCTCACCCCTTACTATGTTGGGTTCAAACTCGCTCGTCGAGATGTGGGCGTCTGGCTAACCCGTTCGGGATGTAGTCGTGACTGTATGTTATAATATGATAAGAATCATGTGATATTCCAACAGCTGCAACATCACCGACCGCGCTGCCGTCTTCGACCTGGCTGCGAAGGTCCAGCGGGAGGTCGGTGACGTCACGATCCTCATGAACAACGCCGGCGTGATGCCGTGCAAGCCGCTACTCAGGCACACCGAGAAGGAGATCAGGACTATGAACGACATCAACGTACATGGTGTTCTTTGGGTGAGGATCCTTCTTGTGAGCTGAGTCTTGGGAAGTTAGAAACGCTATCTTACTGAAATTCCTCCTTTGTAACACGGGACGTGGAGACATTGAAGGAAACTTAAAGAAAATACATAGTCAAACCCTCGAATTCACAAACGTCAATCAACGCTGAGCACGCACTCACGCTCATGCTGTCCCGTAAAATGTCAATACCACTGAAAGGGACAGCTATATTTCTGAGACATGGTCAACATTGATTTGCGTTCGGGATTCGGAGGAAGTGTTTCAATTCGGATATTTAATAATTTGCCTTATGTTGCCTGTTTGGGCCTTACATTAATACGATTGCATTTGAATACCTAATGCATTCCCTAGATTTTTTCAGTATACTCAGTGTTCGGTGGGTCATGCGAAGAAAGCTATTGAGGACAATTTGTTTTATACAGTCGATAACAACTAGCCTGGCTTTAACATCTAACTTTGTACATTCACTGTTATTGATCTTTAAATTAAATTTTCAGGGTATCCAAGCATTCCTCCCATCGATGCTGGAGAACAACAAAGGTCACATAGTGACAATGTCATCAATGGCGGGTCTGATGGGCCTGCGCAACATTGTGCCCTACTGCGGTTCGAAGTACGCAGTCAAGGGTATCATGGAAGGACTGGCCATGGAACTGCATGAGGACAGGACCAGGGCAACTGATGGGGTATGGAACTGATGCTTTAAATAATGTTGTTGTTGTTGAAATTCGAACTTAAGCGTTGCTGAGACCAAAAGGTACGGCAAGACTATCAAGAACTAAGGGGTTTCAGATACCTATCTAATCAAGAGGTGATTGGCAAAAGAGCTTCTATACTATCTACATACATGCTTTGATTTGAGTCACTCATACTTTGTCAAGTGTATGCTTTGGAAAGAATCTCCATACAAAAAAAGATCCTTAACTAATTCAAATATTTTTAAGAATTTGAAACATTGTTTTAAATGTGTCAGATGGTTAAACAGTAACTTCAGCCCACCTGGCCTTAAGCAGTTCTTGTCGCGCTGCCAAGAAGCCAGCCTCTCGGTCCCTAATGTCTTGATATAACTAGCGCGGCGGGTAGCTGTCATTATCATAATCGTTTTTGCTTGATAAGCAAACTGTGATTGTAACAATGTTAAATGAAAAAATAAACTATTTCTATTTTTTTTCCATTTTCAGATCAAGTTCACCACCATCCACCCAACGATGGTGAATACAGGGCTGTGCCACAACCCTCGTATCCGCTTCAAGATGCTCACCAACATAGTGGAGAAGGAGATAGCTGCTGATCTGATCGTGGATGCTATCAGACGAGAGTACCACGAAATCACCATTCCCACAGACCTTCATTATGCTAATAGGGTAAGTTGATAATGGCAGCACTAGTTGAACTGTCGATAGCTTTACTCAAAAATCGACTGTCACACCGATAGTCCATCTTCAGAACTATGATAGTATTGATAGTTTTTTAAGTATGAGCAGCATAACTATCTCGATTCTCCAACTTGCGCTGCAAACGTCTACCTTCACCAAGTAAACTAAGTAGGCTGGCCGTTTGGGCTGAAAGGTTTTGTACAGAGACCATTCGAAGGCAAACGTAGCGTAAGACGCCCGCCCGTGAAGTGGGGGAAGTGGCCGATGACCTGATATGGGTTGCAAGATTTCGGCTGATGCAGGCCAGCTACAACTAGCAGCTCTAGAATCCTAGGGCCTCCTAGGCCTATGTTCATAAGTGGTTTTTTAGTTATTCTCGCGAAGTTATAACCTCTGCTGTTTATTTTTCCAGTACGTCTACCGCCTGCTGCCACGCAAGGCAGCTCTGGTGATGAACGACTTCTTCGCCACCGGACTCGACCCCCACGATTAACTTCCCTCCAGAGGTCCAAACGGACTGGAGCGCGGTTCCAGTTCGTAAAAAGCTCTCCTACCGTTGTTCCGGTTTGATGAAAATCCTATTTACAGATTACCATTAATTTAGATACCTACCACCATCAGTCAGGAGATTCATGAGTAAGTCCAATAGGACCACTGATAGCCCTATTTATTTACCAGCTACTCCAGCTTTTACGTGACATTCTTAATAATTCGTAAAATAAATAAATTAGAACTGGTAATAAATAAATTACCTACGTTAGATTTATCGAAATGAGGTGGGGTCACATAGTGATCAAAAAGGTATTGACAATTTGCTAAAAGCAATTGTATACTATTGTTAATTTTGTTTGTAAGTTCTATGGTGACATGGTTTATTGACATTACATGTTTGTGGAAAGAAACACAAATGAAACATTTTCACATTATTTTTATATTTTATAACTTATATTAATATTAAGGTACAAATTCTACATTGAAATAAATTTTACTTACATTTAATATTGCACTTTTACTTCACCTATCCTACTTAACTTAATTGTAACCAAACCAATACATAACTTTGATTTAAATTTCATCACTATGCGTTAAACAAAATCAAGTTATTTAATAAGTTCGACACTAGCGACGGAAAAAAATTACACTAGTGTCGAACGAGGTTTATCAAAATTCAATGTTTGTGTGCGTTTTCTTTGCGGCGCTGCTGTATTTCAGCACCTCGCTCAACAGGGTTGCCACTTGTTCAAACTTATTTTAATGGTAAGAGTAGCTCATAAAAGAGTTTTTTTTTTAAATGACTAGCTGTCAGTCCAAGGTGTGACTTTCACAGCTTGACCGGGCAAAGAGGTAAGCAGAAGGCTTGCAACTCCTTATATTTAAGTAACGCGCCTAAGGGTGCCCCTAGGGCGTCGGCTCCGGTCTAGGATGGACGTAAAAAGTTTGCTAGGTTCCCATTAGTGTGATCCATTACACGAGTGTTAAGATAATGGCTTAAGTTTTAAGGTTCAATGTTTTAAGAAAGGCTGTAGCATGGCGTTTGGATGGGAGACATTGTCCAAACGCTTCCAGCAGTAAAGGCTCTTGTTCCACTGACAACCTGGAAACAAGAACACAATATTATTATTTTTGTATTAAGGTTTTGGGTTTTTTTGTTTATTTATGAATAATAAGTTATAGTGTAAAGTAAATAGAAAGTAAGCAAAATAACAAAATAAGTAGGTACTAACTTTTTGATTTTTTCTCAATAGCGTGATTTTTCATTTTAAATCAAAGAAAAGTAGCAGTAAAATATAGATGCGAAACAAAATAGATCATTTATAATGACTTGTAGTCCTCAGGAGAGATGCGTCCGTCTTTGTCGACATCCATTTTCCTCAAGACCAGCTCCACCAGCTCCCTCACCCCTTCATCCGGGTCCTCGTCTCCTGGCTGCTTCAGCAGAGAGTTTCTGAAATACATAAAGGTTTAAATTGGGGGCTCTCAATGAATTTAATTCAATTCTAATGCCAACCACTATAATTTTAACATTCATAGCCAATAACACGATGTTGTTTGTGACAATACTTAGAATAAAACAATTTTTTTCTCATTTCTCGAAAGATTTATGAAAATTGTAACACGCTGAAAATTTATTATCTTAGTGATATCGACATTTTACGCGAAATGGGTCTTCTATACCCGCATCCAGAGAATTATGATATTTTGCACCAGTTCGAAACTTTTGAGCTCAAGATTAGTTGATTTGTCAAGTCTTCGAGAAAAGATGTTCGATGAATTCATATTCGAGCAAAGCGCATTCTACCTCAAGTAGGTAAACCGTCTGTAACTGCGCGTTGCAGTGAAAACTCTCCCCATTATTCTTTTATGAACAGTTTGTCGTAGGCAAAGAAGTTGGATCTTATTTGAAAAAATCGACTTACTTTAGTAAGATGAACATCTCATCCCTGGTAATGAACCCGTCCGCATTGAGGTCGTAAACGGTGAAGCAGTAGTTCCTCCTCTCCTCGTCGGTGCCTCTGAGCAGCACGCTCAGCCCCCGCACCCAGGGCTCAAAGCGGATGGCGCCTTCTCCTCCTGCTGCACCCCTCTCCCACGTCATCCAGACTCGCTCCAAGATGGCCTCTTCAGTGATGACGTCGAACGTGTTGTGCATCACGTCGCGGAATGTGCCACCGTCTATACCCTGCGCAAAGGTATATTATTTACATACATACATACCTCTTTCCTCAGGGGGTAGGAAGGGACCACTTCTTTCCACGTCCTGACACACAATTTGCGCCTCCTCTACTTTCACGAGTCCTTTCATACATGCTCCTCGGTTAAAGGTAGTCCTGACCTGACCTTTTCTGAGAACATATTAATTAGCAGACTTCAAAAAAGGAATGATGGATCAGATGCCAATCCCAAATCCAATGGTCATGTAATGATCTGATGATGAAATAATCCAGACAATTGAGGAATCCTTAAAATTTTACAGGCACACTTAAGAGTGACGTAAACCACGCTATAGGCAATACCTACGAGTATCAGTACAATCGATTAAGTAGCTGATGTTGAACTAAAACTTTCGAAAGAGTAGTTAATCTATCAAAGCAACACTCATCCATGCTATCCCCAGGACAGTTAAACAAGTGCAGGATATAGTACGTGGTATAAGTACTTGGTCCTACATCCTTTTGTTTGTAAATAAATAAAATCCTTTAAGAGAAGTTATCATTGCTGTTACAATATACGATTAACATCAATATTGAGGCACGGGCACAAGCTTAACACTTAATGACAAGCGAGTACAAAACCGAATTCGATTCCTCGACATTATCATCGACTGTTTTATTTACGTTTTAAGTGATTTTACTTTACCATTAACAGTTTCATTTTTTTTATCTGATCTAACTTCCCCTCCATAAACTGCAATATTAAAGGCACTTCTGCGGCGTACAAATTCCCTATTACCTTCCACCCTTATCTTCGTGGCTTATTCCCCCAAGTTGTGAGTTTTGGCAGTTTCAGCGGTGGCATTAGATCACGACACCGACGCAATATATCATAGAAGCCTATTCTCATGCTTTGCGTGCATTTGTCATTATTATCAGCATATTACATCAAGGAACGAATGTCAAATCAAAAGCGGAATCGGGTCGGAAGTAGAATTTGTTTCACAAGTAACCTCAATACACATTTTCTGTGAACTACAGTGTATTTCATTGTCATACTGGTTCTACTATCTGAAGTGAATATATCTTAGTTCTAAGTAGGTAGGTACTATACCTAAACCTATCCAGATACTATTCCACACTATATTTCTGTAACAAGAGCGGAAAGAGGAACCTACTGGGAAATGGTTGTAGCGATGAAAAGTCAACCAATAAAAATATTTGCAAATTAGGTAAATGATACAATATGAGAGCTTAGTGGCTTAGTGCTCTGGTTCCAACCTGTAAAAATATATTTTGTATGGATAACTCTGGGGGCACGTCAGAACCCAGACCAGTAGAAACTTTTCATAAAAGCAATATCTAGGGTACTTAAATAAACCTCATGTAGTGCCCATTATTTTTGCGTGCGTTCACACAATGTCGTTGACATAAGATTTTTCAAATAACCTCCGCTAACGTTCATGGGTTGAGGTGGAGTTTAGATTACTTCCACATAGCTTTTGTGAAGGTCAATAATGCAAAAATAGTATAAGAAATTTGAACAGACAAGTAAATAAATGGCCTTACAAAGTCTGCCTGTATGCTGCTGACCATACAATGTTATACAGGATGGCCCAGTATCATAACTCGAAAACTACGAAAAAATCGCGGAACATACATGGGATATTTTCGGGTACACCTGGATGCCAGGAACCCAGTTTTTTTATGTGCCATTTTTTTCCATTTACGGACTTTTTGGCCACAATGGCAACCTAGTTCTTCGCGCTTTCAGTCAGCCACGTCTTTGATCACAAAATAACTGAGTAAAGTAATTTATGTAACAACACCTGGTAAGAAAAAATAATAAATGGTTTTATTTGTCTCTATGAAATATATAAATTGAAGGAATTAAAACAGAAAACACACAACAGAAAAGCCTAAAAGGCTCAAAGATTGACTACTAGTAGGTAACAGCCTAGATATAAAAGGTCATATTAAGGCCGCTGATATAGCAAACCGATATGATATAGCAAGCAATATAACAAGAACAATAAAAAAAACAATTTTACGGCACAAATCTCCATAAAACTGCTGCATTAATACCCAAAGGCGGTTAAACAACACGAATTCCTGCAAAACATTGCTTCTGTAGGCAATAAAATTAACTTTTCGATTGAAGTTGTAAATGATAAAAAGCATAGCGGCAACAGAGTAGTTAGGGGAACGATTACTGGGCATAAAATGGTGGAGTTCATGTTGCCGCAATCTTTGCCGTACTTACCTACTTTAATAAATGTTCCACCATTGCTGTAGGTACGTTCGTGATGTTTTCTGTTTCGACAAGTCGAAATTCCACAAAACCCAATTCCACATTTTTGGCAGAAAGCAAGCAATAAACTGACTTGTTGAAGATCCAGACGAGCTAAGATGCTCACAGTGACAAAATTTTGTCACGCATTATCTCACGGAATTCGAATGGTTTTGAAAAGTTGTTGAGCGTTGCGTTGAGTTGTGAGCGTCTCACCTCCGAATTCACAAACGCAAATGAAAGTTGAGCGTCTGTTAGAAGTATAGCTGTCCCTCCATTGACATTTTACGGGATAGCATGAGCTTGACGGCTTGCTTAGCGGGTTAGACCCTCAGGCTTGAATCACACCTAACACCAAGACCGGATTAGCTACTGCTCTTTAAGTACAAACACAACATTGGGAAATGCTAAAATTTACTCACGTCAACTTTTGCCGGCGGCTGCCCAATGGCTGTGGGGGGCAGAGTGTTCTGGGCAGCAGTCACAAGGCGGCGGTACATGGTGTATAGCGATTCCAGCTCATGTCTGCAACAATTTTTAAATTAACCAAATACACGCACCCAGTAAGTAAGTATCTGTATTCTTTTATTTTTGTAGACTACACTGGAATCGCTGCATTTATTTTTAGAGTCACCCCTAACTTTACAATGTTGGGCAAAGAGTTAGAATCATTGCAAATATTTTAATTTATAATACCTATGTATAAAATAATATTAAAAAACACCATTACACAAATAAGTATTCCAAAATAATAATAAACCATACATAGACATAATATAATAAAGAGAGAAATAAGTAGTGATAAAAATATTTACACACAACAACAGAAACAGAAAAACTACTGAATGGATTTAAATGAAACTTTACAATAATATAGCTTATTTATGCATCTGAATAGGAAATAGGCTACTTTTTTTATCGAAGTCAACGCAGACGAAGTCGCGGGCGGCCGATAGTAGCTAATAACCGCGTGTTAAAAAAAATATTGAAAGTAGTTCTGATACCACACACAGATACACGAACATCTTGAATCAGATTATCTATATTTGACTTTTTTAGGAAAAAACCTTGTGAAATTAAAATAATATTAAACCATCAACTAGATAATGATAAAAATATTGGACTAAGTATAGAAAAACTGCATTACATACTTTGATAGTCAGGGATTTTAGATGAATATCACCAGGGAATATTTTTATGTAGACGAGCCTATATCCAAGCATATAAGAAGGTCTATGTAGTCGTAAAAACTTCTAGACTTTCTTGGCAATAAACTTCGATTTTTGTATTGTTTTGGGGCGCGACACACTTTTCAGACTACACAAATGTTACCCAAGCACAGGAAAAGTACTCATGTAAAACAGTAATTTCGTAAGAAATTATACTATCAGTATCTAGGTTTTCTATTTTATGTATAAATTATAATATCAATAAATATTTTAAGTAGGTACATAGGTTTACAGTCTGTGACGCCGACCGTACAAGCTCTGTTTCAGAAAGAGTAGAGTCCAAGTAGAGTAATAGCCTTAAAATATCATCATTGGACATTGTTACACACAGCGCAGTCTAGCCCCAAACTGAGTAAAGTTTCTGGACATAGGCAAGGGATAAGCATACATAAGCTTTTCAACCTAAAGTATTTTAACTTATCACTAAACAAGAAAAAAAACTACAACGTAAGTTGTTATATCGTCACCGTCGTGTCAAAATTAAATAACTGACACCTTTACCGAAATTCACTTTATAACATTTTTGAATATTGGAAAGTGTGATCTACATTTCAGTCTTTAGCCCGTTGCGATATGTATAATACTCGCTTAGATATCTCCGTTTTAGTAAATCTATTGACCATATATTACAACAAGGTTTGTACTAGAATTTCCGTGGAACAATTGAATAACTGGTAAATAAATTAAATAACTACATAATAAGGGCCACTACAATAAAAACAAAGTCAATAAGATACTTTGTTGAATTCTGCCACAACTCACTCCAAAACATTGTTACAAAATTTAGTTGTGGCAAAATTGAATAAATGCGCTTGTTTAATTTTTCATTATAAAAAATTATACTTAAACATAATTTTGAGATAGATAACTGTGCTTAGTCAGTTTTTCCTGTTTAAAGTCGTGAATAAAAATTAAGCTTATATCAAGCAAACTAAATAGGTAATCCAAAAACAATAAAATTGTAACATGTATCTGGATCCAACCTCTGACAATCAACTTCAGATTACACCCAAAACAAATATTCGAATATGAAAATTAAAATAAATCAAGATGACTATTCCGATTCAACATCTAGCTCATTGACGTCAAGTTGAGCTGATGATGCAGGCAAACTTTTACGACGATACGATGCATGTAGTTCACGATTTTGAAGGCCATATTCAGTAATTGCAGCAGCAGGTGTACTTACTTCTTGTTTGTAGACTAGGCTTGTTTAACGTATCTATGGATAATAATGCCCGGAAATTGATTTTCAAAACGTAAGCATTTGATTCTCAACCAAGCGTGGCGATTCCTGGCTACGGGAGCGGTTATGGTAACCGCGGAGCAGGGGGTGCTAGGAATCCCCGGGTAAGATCCAACTGCCACCATTGACGACTCGACCTGGCAACATCTAACTCGCGCACTCTGAGGCTCGCCGCGAACCTCGTGGAGTTGGAAGAATTGATAAGTTACATTGGGATATTATTGGGTTATCTGAAGTCCGAAGAGAGGGGGGAGGGGAGCGAGGACTCGATAACCCTGCAATCCGGTAACTTACTTTACCACGGAGAGGGCGACCAACAGTCCCTAAGTGGTGTTGGGTTCATCTTCACAAGTGTGTCAACAACGTGATCACTATCGCAAGTGTTTCGAGCAGGGTAGCGTACCTGATACTCAGAAAATCGAAACGACATTCGCTGAATGTCATTCAGGTCTACGCTCCGACTTCGAAACACGACGATGTCACGGTGGAGGCTATGTATGAGGAGATTTTTAAAGCCATGCATAGCCATAAAACCCACTACACAGTTGTGCGGGGGGATTTCAATGCGAAGTTGGGGCAACTTGGATTTAGGCAACGGAACAATAGGGGCCAGATTATTGCTGGCCGACTTCATGTAGAATGAGAACCTCTTTATGATGAACTCTTTCTTCAAGAAGCCCGTAAACCGCAAATCGGTCCGGACGGTAGGGTCAAAAGCGAGATCAATTTTATCACGACGAAGAAACATATATTAAATGATGTCGCTGTGATCAACGCTGTTAAGACAGGAAGCGATCACCGCATGGTCAGAGGCACATTAAATATCGACGTTTAAGGGAGCGCGACTGATGACATCCACGCTCCGACCTATACCGGCTAAGATTCGCAAACCCGAGTGCTTTCAGCTTCAAACCCGCTTCGAAGCTCTTGAGGACAGCAACGATGTGGATGTATACCAAAACGCCACCATGTCCGTCCGATCACAGAACCAGAAATCGAAACCAATCCAACTACAGCGAGGCGTGAGACAAGGAGACGCTATTTCTCCGAAATTGTTCACAGCTGAGGATATTTTCATGCTTCTGGACTGGACTTCTGGAGCGGCATTAACATCAATGGCGAGTACCTAACACACTTGCGATTTGCCGATGATGTAGTTCTTATTGCTGAGACCTTGGAAGACCTGAACATAATGCTCGAAGATCTCGGTAATGCTTCTTAAAGGAGAGAATCTTTGAGCATGTTGGGACACCTGGGACAGGCAGTCCAGTTAGGTTAGTCCAACTTCGAGAAAGAGATCTCTCGTCAAATTCAGCTCGGATGGGCAGCGTTCGGGAACCTCCGGCATATATGTACGTGGTTGGGAGTGTATGTCTGTCTGTACCCTCTCGAATCCCGCGAGACAGTGATGGGCTTATTGCGCCACGCCGGCGGCCGCGCCTGCTGCAGAGGCCCGTCACACGCACGGTACATGCCGCGAACGCGCCTACCGTGCGCGCGCGCCGCCTCCTCGGGGACATGCTCGCTCAGCACGAGTCCATCGATCTATTTGCTGATGGTCTAGGGTGCTTGATGGCCACCGCATACCAATACCTTGACCAGCATTTTTGACTTTATTTTATTTGACTTAATTTTATTGGACATGCATGATATTTTAATTCTAAATTAATTAAATTTATATTTTTATTGTAATTTTCTATTTATTTTATAATCTGTAATTTTATTGTATGTTAATTGGATTTTTGTTATGTTTAACCTGCCAGCGTGTTGGAATCTATCTGTAAGCCGGCATGGGATTTATTGCATAAATAAATAAATATTCGCATCCGAAACACCTAAATGTCTCAAGACGAAAGTTTTTGACCAGGGTGTGGTGCGAGTAATGACATATGGGAGTGAGACGTGGTCGTTCACTTTGGGTCTCATAAGAAGGCTCAAGGTCCCCCAGTGAGCAATGGAGAGAGCGATGCTGGGAATTTCCCTGCTTAAACGAATCAGAAATGATGGGATCCGCGGGAGAACTAAGACAAGGTTCTGGAATGGCGACCGCGTACCGGACGACGTTCCATAGGCAGGCCCTCCACAAGGTGGACCTCCGATCTGGTCAAGGTTGCGGGAAGCCGCTGGATGCGGACAGCGCAGTACTGATCGTTGTGGAGATCCTTGGTGGAGGCCTATGTCCAGCAGTGGGCGTCGTTCGGCTGACATGATTACAGATTTTTTCACCAAAATTGCATAAATAAATGGATAAAACAAAACGAATAAATCAAAAATTAGGTCAGTAAAAGTGAAGCAAAATTAAATAAGCCCTCTTATTCACTGGAAATATTCGTATTAGTTACTTCTTGGGTGTGGCAAAACTTGTTAAGTGACATACAAAAACTTGATAACTGCAACTTAGTTGTAAAAAAAGTGTGTAGCAAAACTAAATAATTACTTTTTTATTTTTCTATTTAAAACAGTGAAAAGTAACATCATGGCAGACTACTTAAATTATGAAAGTAAACCTGCTGTATAACATATCGAAAGATCCACACTAAATTTTCTTCACCTTAAAAAGTTATTGCCATTTTTATGGAAAAAAAACACAAAAACGTGAATATCTCAGAGTTTTGGTTTTGTCAGTTATTTAATTTTGACACGACGGTGACGATATATTTATGTATAGGTGTTTTCCTTCACCGGACAGTCAGCCGCAAGTTGTATTTACAATGAACACAAGGTGTTCCAGCTATATTTGAACTCTGGACCGTGTGGTTTCGATGCCAGAGCGTTTAACCACTGGGCCACAACTTTCTCGAATGCACCATGTAAAAGTTAAATGAAACCATCCAGGAAGCCTCCTGAAAAATTCACCATCCAAAAGTGTGTACGAAACGCGAAAGATTTTCCATTCAAGGCTGTGAGTTGAACTTCTAATAACTTCTCAGGTAACCCAAGTACTTTTAACATTTAAGAAAACTCACTTAGAAAAATGTGTACTCCTATACAAAGTTTCGAGTGTCTTTTCCTTAAGCTTCTTGTTCGGCATGTCGGTGCCGCGACCGACCACCGCCTGTACTCAAGGGCGACTGCTGGAAGGCACGACTAACCTGTGGCATATACTTACTCCATTGTTGATAGTTAAACCCAAATGAGGTCAGGAGGGTTCGAACAATGATGTATTGTGCTGACCTCTTTTGTTACTAAGCGTAAAAGTAACCCTTCTTGCACTATTAATCATAAACATATTTCTATGATACGGTTTTTCTGAATACTGCGCTCTGAACGTTGAATCTTCATAGGTACGAACCGAAAAAAAGGCACAGACATGGCTTAGGAATTTTGAATCACACATTTTTACTTGGAAGGTCTGAAAACCACTGAGCAAGTAGACAAGCGCGAAATTCTGTAAAATTTAATAACTTCCGTATTAGCACCCTCATTTGGTATTTCTACTGGATAGTTTTCATAAAGATTTACAGATTTGATTGTTTTTTGCTGAATTTCAACCATGCTGGTTTTCCGGCAGCTTATATTTTTTGAGATTTATAGATTTTGATGCGTTTTTCTGAACCTTCAACAATGCTACTAAACGGTAAAATAGTTAAGGGACAATAATTCCTTTTTACCCCAGCTAATTTAACAAAAGTACATTGTTACCCTAGGGGTGAAAGTAACTTATTTAGTCCCGATACGTTACGCCAATAGTTCGAGGGACTAAATAAGTCTTTCACCCGAGGTAAACACTGTACTTTTCATTACAAATACGAGGAAAGTAAAAATAAAAACATGAATTAGCTAAAGAAAAAATGAGGATAATAAATGAAGATCGAATTGCCGCTTTCCCGCCTATTTTGTTTGTTTTTTTTCTGTGACTGGCCCGCTATTCAGCCATTAGTTTTTATTTTCATCATTGGAAAAGTGGTAAATATTTTGCGCAAAGCTAAGTTATTTTAAAGAAATTGTTGAAAATAAATTAAAATAAAGTTATTTAAAAACAAATATATTCTCTGATCAATACTTAACTTTAAGTTATTTCAAATTTTACATCGTGGCTGTATTGAAAGTTGGAACATGGTTCAATAGATATGTGAAAAAGAACTAGTTTTTTTAAAAATAATTTGACAGCTGTCAGTTGAAAGTGATTCTCCCTAGGTACTTAGTAGTGTTACTTTCAGCCCGCTTCTCAGGTCAGTAATGACCTACTTTCAGAGTATGAGTAATGAAAAGTACTAAACTGGAAAAATATGATAAAGCATTTAACTAGGTAGTTGATGACTGACTTATTGAACTTCGAGGTCTACGCGAGCAAATCAAAAACCTTCTGTGGCGACCGGGCACCAGGCAGCACAGGTTTGGGGCGCGGTCGCTTCGCTATTGCTCTGGCGGCCATGCTCACCACCATATTGCCACCAATGGGCAGTTTTTTGACAGTATCGCTTTTCCTACCTACCTAATTTTACAACTCAAGCTATGGAATAACTTTTTTTCTGGTAAGTCATAGGTAACTACACACATCAAAAATGTCTAGGGATATCTCAAGCATTTTCATACAAAGTATAGCTATTGGGGAGGCTGTAAAAATTAAAATATTGATACCAACGTAGAAATTTTTAGGACACAGAAACTGCTATATCTGCCCTTTCAGATTGTATAAAGAAATTCATTGTGGTAGCATTATTGTACAATCGTAAGGACGTTAAAAAAAAGACAGATTTTTCTTTTAAAAGGTTTCAAAATTTTAGCAAAATCAAAGATATTAGATAATGCTCAGCATTATCTTAGAATGACTCGAGGAAACAGGCATAAGATAAAGGTTAAGAATATTACAAAAAAAACGTTTGATTTTGCTAAAATTTTGAAACCTTTTAAAAGAAAAATCTGTCTTTTTTTTAACGTCCTTACGATTGTACAATAATGCTACCACAATGAATTTCTTTATACAATCTGAAAGGACAGATATAGCAGTTTCTGTGTCCTAAAAATTTCTACGTTGGTATCAATATTTTAATTTTTACAGCCTCCCAAATAGCTATACTTTGTATGAAAATGCTTGAGATATCCCTAGACACTTTTGATGTGTGTATATCAAGAGAATGACTAACTTATTTAATTTTGAGGTCTTCAGGAGCATATCAAACACCCTCTGTGGCGGCCGGGCTCCTGGGAGGACGGGTTTGGGGCGCGGACGCTTCACATGCTCAGGCTGAGGAACAGACGCATGCCGCGCATCGCTATGGCGCTGGCAGCCATGCTCATCACCATATTGCCACCAAAGGACAGTTATTCAACAATATCGCTTTTCCGACCCACCTAATTTTACAACCCAAGCTATGGAATAAGTTTTTTCTGGTAGGTAGGTCGCGTTTTGGCGTACGAGGGCTGCCTGTAAAAATACGTGTTATAATAAAGATATATCAAGAGAATGACTAACTTATTGAACTTCGATGTCTTCAAGAGCAGATCAAACACCTTCTGTGGCGGCCGGGCTCCTGGGAGGACAGGTTTGGGGCGCGGACGCTTGACAGGCTCGGGCTGAGGGGCGCCGCGTCCCCCGGGGTTGCGCCGCGCGCTCAGGAATAGGCGCACGCCGCGCATCGCTATGGCGCTGGCGGCCATGCTGATCTGCTTCTCTGATGCCATGGCTAAAGACAAAAAAATATAGGATATAGTTACATACCTACTTAATTTCTGCCAGAAACATCACCAAGCGGACCTCTGGGACAAGGCACCGCTGATTGGGGCAGCGTAGTTGCCTCTGACTGCATCATTTCAGCAAATCGGTAGAAGTACTGTGCACTTCAGGTACCTACTGCCGTGGTCTTACTTTTTTGTTGGGGGTCAGGTGTACAGGAGTAAGAGGTAAAGTACTGGAGGCGGGGTGTTGTTCCAACTATGCGAAGGGATGAAGCTTCGCACCTGAAGTGTCGAGGGCGAATACCGTGGTGTTTCAGTAGTTGGTAGGATTGCGTCTGACGGTCTGACATAATAACCTTATCGTCGATGCAGACGGCTAGGTTAAAAATAAAAGAAGTTGACTACGCGCGAATGACAGCCCTACTCGTATGCTTAATATCTAGGCTGTGTTTTGAAAAAAATAATTAAAAAGTAGATATTTGATTTATCCAAAAAATACCAGTGAAATGTTTTACACCTTAGCGCGATTCTGAATCTGCCTTGAAAATGTGGCACAACTTTTTAATCATCCCTTTGACAACACGACTGGTAACTCGCCAGTTCATTATTTCTTGAACTTGGCTCGACTCGCTACCGCATGGCCAGACAAAATATAAGTAAGTAGGTACGACTACATTAAATTACTGTTGCTTGCAAATTTTAATATTCAAACATTTTCTAATTCCATTCACCGTGCCCTGCCTAACTTTATAAATCGCTACCAGCTGCGGCGGAGGCAGTCATTATTCCAGCACAAACTTAGCAATTAGGCCTACAGAGGCAAGTTAAAGTTAGTTACTTGGATACAAGATATCGAGCTAATCAAAATAAGCCAGCAGCGCGAGGTACGAGGCCAACATGCAGTACTGGGTTACCGGGGTGCTAAGTTTAATTAATGATTTTTGTTCAGAACATTGTCTATCTTAGAAGGTTTAGAGACTTTAGTTTGCCTACAGTTTGGTGAAACTGCCAAAGCCATCTCTTGGCTAACAGTCAGTAAAATGGAAACGTGTCAAAATAAATATCTTTAGACATCTTTATACAATCCATTTTTACAACCGCTTTAGTTTTGTCAGAAAATATTGACACGATTACACGATGCACATTTCCATAGAAAACCAAACAAAATATCTGAGGTGAGTCTGAGGTCAAAAGCTGTTTTTGATATATTTTGTATATTGTATGATATTTAAGTTGGTATACGCAAACCCATTTTAAAAAAAATAAAAATAAAAAAAAAACTTTGGGTCGCCTGCAAACTACGAACAAAGTAGGCCCAAACAAGTATGCTAGAGCATCCTCATTAGGCGATATCTATGCCCGCCTTATGGGTAACATGTTCTAAACTGCATAACAATTTGAATAACCTTTGCAATTGCACGCGATCGCGACGTTTCTTAGTGATGTATGGTCTACGTGCTCATTTGCCTTTTCAACGGTCTTTCGGAATGTCGAAACGGCGCCTACGGGGATATTGACTTGGATCTTAATCATAATACACATATGACATGCTCACTCACTAATATATACCAGGCAGGATAGTCATAGGTACCATTCCCAGACAGGGTAGTCAGAAGCACACTGATGTTGCCGTCATTGTGACCAGAACATTCAGAAGCGAACACTTCGCAGAGCGAATTGTAATCCAACATGGTGAAGGCAAGCCTACCGCCATTGTACGTTTTTTTTCCGGGGGACGGACGGGTTATGTCGGACTCTCCACTGGAAAGGTGGTATACCAGTAGCCCTACCGACTAAAACCCCTACTACTCCCTCTGATCGTCCGTAGTGGGGGAATACACCGTATAGCACGAGGCCCTGTGCGCGTTCCCCCGGACGGAGCCCGCCTGCATGGTGGGCCGGAAGCGACGCCCCCTTCGTGAGGGGAGGCCAGAAGGGACAGCCGAGGATGTCAAGCCGTCCCTACCAGGCAGCGGTGACCCGTGCAATGCTGGCGGCGGCACCCCCGTACCACGCGCCAGCTGGCCACCGTACGCAGAGCAGACCCTACTGGGCCCGCAATCACCAGCCACCCAAAGGGCAGCTGCGCTGCCGTAACCTTCGGTACGGCCCCGCCAGGCCGCGACGCACAGGTGGGATCAGCCTCGGGTTACTGGCAACCACGCGCCTCAAGGCGCCTGCAGGCCCCACTGGCCCCGCATCCCCGCGTCGCCCTTACGGGCCGCAGCGACCCTTACTGGGCCCGCAAACACGAGCCACCCAAAGGGCGGCTCCGCTGCCGTAACCGACGGTATGGCCCCGCCGGGCCGCGACGCACAGGGGGGATCAGCCTCGGATTACTAGCCCCCGCCAACCAGTTGTGCGCCGCGGCCCCAACCACGCGCCTCAAGGCGCCTGTAGGCCCCACTGGCCCCGCAGCCCCACGCCGCCCTTACGGGCCGCAGCGGGTTTGTGCCCAGTCCACCACGCTGCCACGCCTGGGTTCTCTTCGCTTCCCGGTGGTGCCCCAAGCACCGGTAGTAGGCCCCCTCGCCACGCCGAGGCGAGAACCCATGAGGCTACCGCCATTGTCCTGGATGCCTTGGTTAACGGTGTATCCCAGCACCGGAAAGTTACCCTCAAATTGTACTTATAGTGAAAAGTAGGTGTTCCAGTTCCAGCCAGGTTTGAACTTGGGAACTCAAGGGTTCTGAGCCGGAGTTTTTAACCACTCGGCCATGAAGCTCTTGTCATAATCTTAGATCATAAGTGTCGAAGTGGAGATTGCGGGATGAGCTCGACCATCTCTTCAGTGACTGGCAGTGGCTCCGGACCACAAAGCCTTTGCCCTCCAGTGGGTCAGCATAGGCTCAGAATATATAACAGTGCTATCGAGTCAATTTTTACAACTGCAGGTTTTGTCTCGTCATTCTTCGGATGACGTCATCGTGAGCCATTTCAGCACCTTACCATTGACATGACCATGAGACCATGAGTAGAAATTTGAACAAGTACCTAAGAAGCCAGTAGAAGTTAATCTGTGCTATATTCATTTCAACCATTATCTCATTTTTCACTTTGGTCATAAGTAAGTAAGTAGGTAGGTAGGTATGAAACGAAAGCATGGCTGCCGTTTTCAGTTCTGCATTGCAGGACACTGCTTGTCTTATTCTAAACCTAGGTAATTAGGAGCTTTTCTGAAGCGTGTGAAGATATTCGTATTGTGGCCTTTAAGACATTAACACGTATGAGTACGAATAAGTACGAATTCGCTGTTTGTAACCAAAACTTAAGTTGAATGAACACCACTATAATTAAAGAAGATGCATTTACAATTCATAAACAAAATAATGTTACTTGGGGATTGGGCTACTAACTAACCAAATCTAACGCCACATGAATCATCATTAAGGCATAATCAAATCCAAAATAGATACGAAAAGAGTCTCTAATTCCGTGAAATGAAATCGGAGTCACGAAAGAATCAAATCAACGCTTAGGGCTAGGGCGAAACGAATTTATTTTCCTGTGTCGCCTTTGTTGGCCCAACCTGCGATAGTTAACGGAACATTAGACAAGAACGACAATATCGTACTTACTGCTCGTGATTTATGCCACCACTACACTATGTACAACATATGTACGTACACACACAGCTGTATTCGACATATGATTTATGTCATGTTGGATGCGTACAGCTTATATCGACTGCACACTGCGACCGTTGCTTGGTTACCAATTTTGGTAGTATCGAATTTTTTGTCGTCCTTCAAGACAGATTTATAAAGGTGGATAGAGTTGTCTTATTTGGTAACTACGGAGGCAGTCAACTGGAATGAATTAGAGAAATTAGAGTCTTTTACATGTATAGCGTAACTGTTAAGTTACAGGTGTTACGCACGTGTTGACTTACCCCCTTATGCAAGGGCATATATCTGTGGATAAGGATCCACACTCTATGACTTCTGGTAATTTTAATTTGCTTCTGTGTAGGTTATTAAAACTTTTCCTTCTTTCTTTCTCAATCATGAAAACTTAATAGATATATAACAGCACTTCAACTAGATACTATAAAGTTCAGTGCCTTTCATTCATATTGCTATGAATATTTGCGAATAAGTAGATCGATACCTCCTACGTAAGTTGTTGTATCCCACAAAAATGCGATTTTGCGTTTTTAATAAAAATGAGCTTTATTATTAGTAATCTATGCATTAAAAAATTAAAACTTACGAAAACACAATTATTTCATGCAATTTCAAGACGTAAAGAGTGGTAACTTTTGAACGGGAACGGACTATAACACTGTATAGTCCTTGACAACCGTTTACGCGGTACGCGGGGCGGGGCAGATCGCGCGCTCGCGTGTTGTATGGGTTAGATAAAACAGACTACGCCGGAGAGAGGGCTGAAACGGTCCGTGTGTCAAGCGCTTTAAGTTTTCCGCACATGTTACGTTATTAGGACTTGATAATTGATTAGAATACGTTATAACTATGCAACGTACAGGTGTTATGACAAGGGGGTGCATATTGTGTGATTTAGTAAATCATACGAGTACACAATCTCAGACACCTGTCCGAAATATCGATGTGACAATTATTGTATCTCAACAAAACATTATTTACGAATCCAGCCTCAGAAATATCACAGGTATGTTTAATTTTTCTTATTTTTAACAGGCAATAATTAGGATCACGTATTTTTTTAAAGGTACCAACCAAAAATGTTGTATAGATTACATACAATATTTTACGCTGTTGAGTGAGTATAAGAAAATGTTGTATGTTTTACATACAATATTTTACGCTGTTGAGTGAGTATAAGAAAATGTTGTATGTGATACATACAACATTTTACGTCGTAAAGCGTCCATTAAAAAAAGTTGTATGTAATACATAGAATGTCTTACGTTGGAATAAAATCAAAATACATGTGGTATGTAGTGAATTATAATGTTTGCATCGGAAGTTGATAGTCAAAATTTGTTTTATTTTTTGCTTAATGTTACGACATATTCCTATACTTTTAGTTAAGTAATTTATAGAGCGCTCTATCTTTACTGATTCACCAATAAATAGCCTTAACCTTGATCGTTTAGTTGATAGCTTGCTTACAAGCAATAAAATTTCATATTTCACTTTTGTTTTAGAGTCTCCATTACCAATACACATCCCCCAAAGTATTTATGTATTGTATTGCACACTTTTACACTGGGTAGGTACACGTCACATTATATTGTATGTATTTTAAATATTAATTTTTATAATTATCATTGCTTAGTCGCTGCGAATGTCCGAGCGTCCACTCGGTTGGCCCTACTGAAAATCAGCGTCTGAGCCTATCAGGTCCAGGCATTAGCTGAGTGGGGTCCATTTAATTTTGGACATCGTGACACTGCTGCCTGGTGGAAATTATTCTTTGTTTTTATATCGTTTGTTTTATTTTTTCCTAACCACCTTGTTCTGTATGTTTTTATCTGTTGCGATGTTCAGAATCAGTCAACGTTTTTCTTTCTTTCTTTCTTTCAATAAGTTTCAATGAATCGGAAATGAATGAGCTTGCAAATTTGATAGTTAGTGTTTTTTTTGATAACACAACAGAAGAACAAACTGCTTATACGATACGTTCAAAGTAGATGACGTTTCTGACGACGAGTTAAGGTTTTGGACTGAAGAAACAGAGCCACGTTCAACGATTTGCTGAGTCCAATACTAAGCCTTAATCAGTCTTTAAATACTCCGAGAAATGACTTGGCTATCTACGTTTCGATCAGGGGAGCCGAATAATAGAATGGCTTAATTTTTTAATATATTCGAGGGTACCATAAGGGAAGAAAAATACATAAAGTCAGGCAGTGTCTCATTACTGACTTTGTTCCATTGCACCCAGACTTAGACCATATTACCAGGGACGAAGTGATAGCCCGCAACCGGGTTTTGCCTAATGTTTTGTTTGGTAACGAAGAGTCACCAAAACCAATAGTTATATTCGATGGAACGTACATAGAAAAAAGTTCTAACTTTTTATTTCAACGCCGCAGTTATAGCCTTCATAAGTATAGGAACTTAATAAAACCATTTATGATCGTGTGCGCGGATGGATATATTTCGGATATAATAAGTCCGTACTCTGTACGGACAACCGATGCTGATATAATGAAAATGAGATTGCAAAACCATGATGGACCCATTGAAGACGGACCGTTCCACTTTTTTCCCATGAAGGAGACTCATTTATTTTGGGCCGAGGCTTTATTCCTTTAATAGAAATATATGGCTCTATTGCTCACATGCCGCCAACCAAACGACCACAAGACACGCAATTAAGCACCGAAGAAGCTAATAAATCACGACTCATCACAATGGTGCAATGGGTCGTGGAAACTATAAACGGGAGATTCAAGCGCGACTTCAAGATATTTAGAAACAGAGTATTTAACAAACATGTGCCGCTTATACCTACTAGAAGATTTCGAAATTGCTGCAGCTTTAATTTATTATTTTCAAGATCCTTACGGAGACAGTCCATACACAGAAGATTTCATTGAAATAAGTATTCAAAATATACAACGCCCCAATCAATTATCTGAGTATGTGGAGGAAAATAATTTAAACCGACAAAGAGTGTCGTTTCACAGGATTGTTTAAAACAAACTGACTGGAAATGATCCGGATATTTAACATTTTCCACAATTAACAATTAAAGAGTTAATTAAATTCTCAATCGGCACCTATCACGTGAGGTTAGCACGGTCGTATTGCAGTGAGAATTTAAAAGCCGCGGGAGTATATTATATGGAAATATATAGACATCCAGCGGCAATAGACTGCAGAAACAATTTTGTTTCAAGAGATATTATAGAAATTCAATATAACTTTATATCGAAATACCTATTAGTTTTATTTTTATTTGTTTCAATTCTGAAACCCAAGCGATAGATCATAATCATCATCATTTCAATCCATAGCTTTCTACTACTGAACATAGGCCTCCTCCACCGCCAATTGATAGGTGCTACTAAATAATCGAAAACCTACCACGATTTCAATGAATCCTAAGTTGATCGTTGTATTAAGAGTTTATTTATATATCCAACTGCATCTCCTGATCACCTAGATACATACCATAGATATTGTTTCGTCATTTAATTACATACTTATACGAATTTTATAGATAAAAGGCGTTTTGCATTTTTTTAGTGTATCGCCTGAATAAAACATACGGCAATATTTTTTGGTGTTAGCCATTGATTTCGAATATAAAGTATATTTATTTTAACAATACACAATATACCAAAAAAAATGAGATGTGTTACGTTTCTGTCGGGCCTGAGTTTTTTTGTATGGGACGTGACCATGCTTCTTTGGTATTAATAATTGAACTTTTATTTCTTAACTGACAATATTTATTCAATATCAATAATATACACTTGAAATAGTATTGTTAATGTGACATACAGCGAGACTAGAATCATTTACAACAGCGATCTTTTTCTTAAATTTCATAGAATAATATTGTAAGTATGAGATACAACTAAAGATGAAACCAAGACCCCACCGTATAATATTGTAAGTATGAGATATCACAGCTGGCACAGTCTGTGTTCCACAGTATAATGTTGTATGTATGAGATACAACAGTTGTCACAGTCTGGATTCCGTGGTAAAATGTTGTAAGCCACAATTTTCAGAAAATACGCAATTATTTCATATATTTGTTTCAACATAATCAATAAAACCATATATTTTATTCATATAACAAATTTCACAAAGCTACATAAATAAATGCAGTTTCTAGGCCAATCTGAATGTTTAAAACGCTCTCCTGTAAAATTGCAGTTTTGGGGATACAACAACTTACGTGGGAGGTATCGAGATAAGTAAGTTCAATGCCGCAGGACTGAATTCATGAATAATTCATAATTCTTAAGAATATTTTTTACAGTTTCTTTATATGAAAATGAGGTGATTACCCTGTCATCAGAGTCATCATCATGATCAGATTAATAGTGCACTGCCAGACGTAGGCTTCTTGCAAAGAATGCTATTCCGCCCTATCCTATCCTTAGCTTGACCCATGGATCCGATTCTTGTCAGCGACCTTTCGTGTATAGTCACCCCACATAATATACAGAGGGCGCCCCATACCTAGCCCGCGGGTGAATCACGCCATGCTTGCCGAGATGAGCTTTCCGCTCAAGAACCCGCCGACTCCGAACGGTTGGTTTCATAGTAGATAAATGAGGCCAACCCACTGCCGCTTTTGCTTAATAATCGTAGAACTATTTCAATAACCTTATGAGGTCATCCCGTATTTCATATTTTATCCGCCAGAAAAACAACAAGTTCGTAACGGACAAACGTATGAGAGGTCGGCCTGTGGTTGACCGTACAAGACCACTCCAACTAATTTAATGTGTGGTAGTGAAGCGATTTAATGTGTGATAGTGTAATGCGAACAGCAAGGGAGTGGAATGAGCTTCCCGCTGAAGTGTTTCCACAGCAATACAACTTGGGCCTCTTCAAGAAGAGAGTGAACAGCCATTTGTTAGGCCGGCATGTACCACCTTAGGCCAAATCATCACTTCAGTTGAGATTGTGGTCAAATACGCACCAGGTGGGCATTTGACCACAATCTCACCTGCCGTGCTATTCCGGCGGTGCATATCGGACATCACTTCACATCTCGGTGCTTCACGCTTACCTCAACCATCAATACGCTTCACTTTGAATTAGTATTTTGCCGCATTTTGTATGTAAATATTTTAATAATGTTATTTGGCTTAGACCTTTTTTTTCAAACGATCACAGTTGCAAAGAAATTGAATATTAAAGTTCACTCACCCAAGCGAAGGGGGTTTTGGCGTCCGCCGGAATAGCATGGCTGATCGTAAGTGAGCCTAATTAGGTCCTAATTAGGCTATAAAAAAAATTTGACATAGTTCAAAGTGTTTACGATTTTTTTTAAACTGATGTACAAAATATTTTTTAATTTATGAAGAGAGAATAGATTGTCGTTAAAACCTAGACATAGTCGAACACAAAATAAAATACCTACCTACAAGTCGCATGAATATTAGTCCTGGCTAGGGTCGAACCCACGATCAGTAAGCGTATTAGGGCCGGCGCCCACTATCGGCATCGGCACGCTTCAGGATTTTAAGGTGGCAAATAGCAATATACTTTAACATTATGGCAATAAAGTAGAAATTCCCGTGATGTGTTCTCGTAAAAACAAAATGCGTTTGTTCTGTTTCTGTTTCGGCATTTTCTACTTTATTGCCATTATGTTCGAGTATATTACTATTTGCCACCTTAAAAGCCTGAAGCGTGCCGATGCCGATACTGGGCGCCGGCCCTTACTTTTACATAGACTTTTATGCACAAGCGCTGCACTGGTTCATAAAGTTATATGTCGTTACGAGCGGTTCAGATCCAAACAAATGCGGGTTCGATTCCGTTTTATTTCTACAACAGACAGTTCTGTATTTATTTTTAATTATAATAATATTATTATTCTTCAAACGGTCAAATTAAACAGCTGTTAACGTATAGTTGTAAATTTAAATACAATCCCAATAGTGCCATCTATTTAACAAACCTAGCAACTTTGTTTACAGATTCAACTTTCCATGGTGAAGCTGAAGATGGCGCGCGCTCTGTTATTCACTATTGGGATTTTATTTCATGAAATTTACATAAAGAGAGCTTAGCTCACTGATCTGTCAATTTAAACCAAATAAGTCATTTTGTAAAATTATAAAACAGCATGTGGCTAGTAAATTTTGCCGACTGAATCAAGGGGTGCGTTCCGAATTGAGCCGAAATCGATTACAGCGCGCTCACAGAGCGTCCCGAATTGAAATATCGCGCTGACATTCATCAAACGTCAGACAGCTTGACGTCATGGGTGACGTCACTAAGGGGTTGTCCATTAATCACGTGATCTTTTTTTAGCATTTTTTAACCCCCCCGCCCCCATTGGTGATCCGTAAGTGAGGTTTAAGACCACCCCCCCTCCCCCTTCTCAACATCACGTGTATTTTTAGTACCTACAACGAATCTTAAAATTTTCTGAATATTATCTTAATTTAAATACAGGTATAAACTATAATCTTATTTTATTCTGAAATTAAGGACCATAATAAAAATGTCTACACCAGGTTGCAAGTTTGCGCGTGAGGCCTCCGTCCGTTGCCTGGACGGCGAGTCGAGGTAACTACACGCCGCGCCGTGCCGCTTAATATTTGTTTAAAAATCCCGCGTTAGACGAAAAATAAATACACGAGATATCTTACTACACCCCCCCTCACCCTTGTGTTATTTTCGTGATTTTTATCAAACCCCTCCCCCCCCTTTCAAGCCTCACGTGATTCATGGACAGCCCCTAACGGCGCCATATTGTGTCCACAACGATAATGCTCCAGAGCGATATCACCGTGGGCCTTATGTCAGATTCATAGATGAAACGTCAAACAGACATTTTAGCGTAAAAATATTTTTGTCAATACTTCTCAGAATAAATTTTTCCTGGCACAAATCTTTTTCTGTGATAACGTAACAGAAAGTTTTACTACAAGAACAGCTAGTTTAACCTGGGAATGATAGAAATTAAAAGTTAAAAATTGTTAGGTTATGTATCACTATCTAGCGGTCCGAATTGGTTTTGACGCTGATAGCGCTGTGAGCGCTGTTGACGCGATATTTCAATTCGGGACGCCTGATATCACCGTGAGCGCTCACATTACTGTAATCGCATTACGGACCGCACAGCTCGTTGCCATGGCTGTCAAGTGTCAAACAAACGTCACGTCAAGTCAACAAAAAAATCTAAAAGAAAGGGTTTGCTTTGCTGGTGGACGGTGTGTGTCTTTGTGTTTGTTTACTGGAATAGTGGATAAAACTGAAAAGAAGAAAAACTTAATGTGATTGATAACAGTGTATCGTGAATTAAAGTGTGGACTGGCGTAATTGATTCATCTTGAAAAGGTTCCAGGAAAATTGGTGAGTTAGCTATCTATATAAAACTAATTGGATCCTATTTTTGTTTTTATTTAATTCTTGATTTATTTAACGTCTTTGTATGAACTTAAACCAATCTAACTTACCTACGTCGTTCAATAAATCAGGCTTTATAGTAGTCTCATTTGTTTAAAACTGATTTTTCTACAAGGTTTAAAGTAATCTACAATTTATCTTTGTCTGATCTCTCTATTGATCTTATCGGTCCTATTAATAATATAGTTAGAGAATAGATTATTCAGCAGACAAATAATAAGACCAAAAATTGTATCCGCTAAATAAGGAAGTGCAGAGGGTGCAGATTCTACTGAATCTGTAGAAATCACTTAACCACAAGAGTACACATAGTTTCACAGAAAGTAGTTCCATTCAACAGTAGAAAAACACTTCAATAACAGAGGGCTAGTCAAAAAAAAACTACAGGATTAGCAATAAATACTTCATCATTTCTTGCTAACAAGTAATATATTTTTTTTTTTTTTTTTTTAACTCTCTTTTCTGGCAATCTGTCCTGAGACATTTAGCGCTGTGTTGTGATGGTAGATGATATCGTCTTGCATGGTATAGCTCCATTGATCTATCCATTCCAGGTTGCGACGTCCAGCATCAACTGGACAAGTCTTGGGGAGCCCTCCCCTTCAATCTCACAAAACATTTTTTGGCCCGCATCAGCCCAGACGCTAGCATATTTGGATGTTTCACCAGTCTTTTAGCATATTGTGAAATAGTTTTGCTGATTTCCTGTTTGATTGTTGGAATTTTGAGGTCGTGGTGCAGTTGGTCATTTGTCACATACCATGGTGCATCAACAATTATGCGAAGGATCTTAGATTGGAAGCGTTGTAAGATTTCCAGATTAGAGTTGGAAGCTGTTCCCCACAGCTGTATGCCATATGCCCAGACTGGTTTGATGATGCATTTGTAGACTCTCAATTTGTTTTCGAGCGACAAGTTTGACCTTCTGTTCATTAGCCAATACATCTGCCTCAGCTGCAGCCCCATGGCCTTACGTTTGGTAAATATGTGCTTCTGCCATGTCAGACGTCGGTCCAGGTGCATTCCCAGGTAGCGAACATGATCCTGTTGTGGTATTTGTACACCATTTAACATTACACTTGGGCATGTATCTCTTCTCAGGGTAAAAGTAACGTGCACGGACTTCGTTTCGTTTGCCTTAATTCGCCAGTCCGTCAACCACGTTGATATTTCATTTAGGTTCCCTTGAAGCATCGAGGAGGCCACGGCTGGGTGCTCGTGTTCTGCTAACACAGCGGTATCATCGGCAAAAGTTCCTACTAGCACATTTTGCGACGAAGGCAAATCGTACGTATACAAGAGGTACAGGACTGGGCCTAGGACGCTACCCTGTGGAACGCCCGCTTTAATTTTTTTTGCGCTTGATCTATGTTCTCCGTGCTTGACGTAGAACCTTCTGTCACCTAAGTACGACTTAAGGAACTCGTAGAAATTGATGGAGAGAGTACTTTTTATTTTGAAGAGGAGTCCTTCGTGCCAAACACGGTCAAACGCCTGGGATATGTCCAGGAACGCTGCGGAGCAGTACCTTTTCTTTTCAAATGTGGAGTTGATTTTTTCCACAAGTCGATGAACCTGCTCTATCGTTCCGTGACCACGACGAAACCCAAACTGATGATCAGGTAAGAGGTTTTCCTTGATCACAGCTGGCATGAGCCTTTTTAGGAAAAGCTGCTCAAGGACCTTTGATGGAATAGGTAGCAAGCTTATAGGTCGGTATGATTTCACGTCTTCAGGTTTTTTGCCAGGTTTAGCGATCATTAGTATTTCTGCTACTTTCCACTGGGGAGGCATATATCCTCTCCAGAGAATCGCGTTGTACAAATGAGTCAGGAAAGTAATGCCAGCACTAGGGAGCTCTTTCATAATTTTGCCAGTAATGAGGTCGTAGCCAGGGGCCTTGTTTAGGTCAAGTTTCTTGATGGCAGCTTCGACTTCACTTCTCCTCAGTCTTTTTATTGGTGGTTCGAGTTGGTTTATACTGCTTAGTAATCCCATGACAGACTGAACCTTGGAAGAGCCCTTATCGGGGTTGGGCACAAACACATTTTCAAGATGGTTAGCAAACTCTACCGCTTTTTCCAAGTCGCTCTTTGCCCATGTACTGTCTTCACGTCTTATGGGAGGTTGGTGGATAGCAGGACTTTTGAGCTTTTTAGTTGCTTTCCATAAGGAATAGTTGGTCGAAGCAGTAGCGTCTAGGTTTTCCAAGTAATGCCTGACGCTTTGGTTTTTCTCGAACTTCAAGAGGTTTTTAAGCTCCGATGCTAGCTGGTTATAAACCGTTTTGTCCCTTGGGTATCGAGTTGTCTGCCATTTCTTCCTGGCCTGTCTTTTAAGTCGAACCATATCTCGGACCGACTTTGAGGATGTGTTGAGGATTGGCTTGCATGGGACTGGAGTAGCTTCCCATGCTGACATTTGCACCGCAGAATTGAATACCTCAACAGCTCGATCTATGTCCTCGTTGGTCTTGAGCGGGACATTGTGTATCAGACTCTTCTCAATGAGTTCCCGAAAGTAGATCCAGTCCGTTCCAACAAGTAATATAATTCAGACATGAATTTAGACTGTCGGACCCATTGCCTTGCATCTTCAGTTTTAGCCTTAAAATGCTTTAGTTTTCTTTTTGGTAAATACTTAGATAATGGAAAGATGTAAAAGGCCCTTCTTACTTTGCTGACTGGAAACTACCAAGGTTGGCAACCTATTTAAATTTAATTTGTTTTAAGTTTGGAGATCATTAGCTGATGTTACAGGAAAAAATATTTTAAACAGCCAAACAGCATTAATCAAACCTCATTGCTTGTTGCCTTGCATGTACATATATATACCTACACAGAAGTTTTGCTTTGTTATTTCATTAAATTACTTATATGAACTTAGCCCGGTATGTATTAATGTGACGCAAGCGATTGATTCTGTGAGATGGGTTTATTTTCTATAATAACATTCATTTTAACTAGGTACCTGGAGGTGGATTGGAGTGAGCGAGAAGTATCATAATCATAAGCCTTGTTTACATGCCCATGCTTCAGCATTTACCATCTTAATTTTCAAACACTTGGGTTGTACTGTCCTAGCCAACTTCAAACAGAAACACAATAGTCATCGGTTCAGGATTCATACCCACAACCTCCGAGTTGAGATTTCAGTGCTCCAACTGCTACACTACAGAGGCAACTGGAAGTTGTTGTGTAGTCAGCTGAGAACTCTTAGCTGGCTATAGTTTGTCTTGCTGCCTACACAAAACTTCCTCTTAGGCTTTTAGGGCCGGAATTGCGAGAGTGGTATAGACTGTGCGACTGACTTGATAGCCCGCCCGCCCAGTGGGACGCCGAGGTTATGTCGTACTTCCACCAACTAAAACACAACGCACTCCTGTGGTCCGCTGCCTCCCACCGTACGCAAACCCTACTGGATCCGCAACCACGATACACCCAGAGGGTCCCCCTGGGCCACAACACACGGGGAATTAGCTCCCAACAACCGATTGTGTGCCACGGCCCCCACCACACGCACAGGGCGCTCGCAGGCCCCACTTGGCTCGCAACCCCACGTGTCGCCCTTATGGCCCGCTGCTGGTGGGTGGTGAGTCCACCACAGTCCAGTCTAATGGGGCGGAGTCCTTTGCCTCCCACATCCATCCCACATTTACGCTGGTATCGGGGGCACTCACGATATACCTAATTGGTTGTACTAAAACGTTGTAAAAATACATGACCTATTACGCTGCCAGTGCATTCCATTTCATAGGAACATCTCTGCAAAGTGGTAAACCTTGGTAGTTCAGAGTCACTAGCACTGGCAGGCAGACTTGCCACATATCTGACACTCTACTCGGTTGGTTTGGTATCGTAATACGTTTTGCGGTAAAAAGCTTATTATTCTTTAAAAACTATCTCGATTTTAGGGCTTTTTAAGTAACGACTAAATTGTACAAGATCCTACATAAAAACCCTTTCAAAATCACACTCGTTTTTAATAAGTTACCCTTTCAAAGTTTTACGAAAGTCCCAATTGTTGCGCCAGAGTAGACGCAGAGTAGATTCCGGCAGCTGTTCTAGCCTAGCCCTTAGCTCCACTGGTCAGACTGGTAATGCAACGCTCACGGTCCTTGAACCCTAGGGTATGTGCGGCCCAGTTTAATATCCCTTCAATAGTTTAATGCGCAGAGAAACTGAGCTATGCTTTATAGAGTACAATAGTAGCCTTTTACGGTTTAGATTTAAGTGTGACGGTTCATACTAAGTAGGTACCAAAACTAGCAGTAAAATCTTTTCAGAATCGTACAAACTATCCTACTATCCTACTAATATTATAAAGGCGAAAGTTTGTATGTCTGGATGTGCTGTGTTGCTCTTTCACGTAAAAACTACTGAATGGATTTTAATGAAACTTTACAATAATGTTGCTTATACATCTGAATAACACATAGGCTACAATTTATAAAGATATTGTGTAAATTGTTGAAAATAAAGTGAAATATGAAAATGTACGCGGCATTACGTGGTATGGCATGACAGTTGATGACAAAGACGGCTGCTGTCATTAGCGTAACTAAGGGTGCGTTCCGAATTAAGACAAAATCGAAAACAGCGCGTATTTAGAAAGATATTGCTTTTAGTTTCTCAACTTAATTCCACGCGGACGAAGTCGCGGGCGGCCGCTAGTATAACATATAACTATACTAGTCGCAGAACACTAAACAATATTTGAATTACGTAAAATGTACAATATTTGAAATAAATATTTAGGTATGCATACCTAAACTTAAATAAATATCGTTGAACATTGTTTACCACACCGCTGACTACGCTCCAATCTAAGCATAGCTTGAACTATGGGAACAACGGATAAACATACCTAATGCTTATTTCTTGTAATACATGCATAATATACATAGGAAGCACCCAGACCTATAAAAACAGAGAAGTTCACGCACACGAGTGTTTGTTTACTGTGCGGGGGTCGAACCCGCGACCTTTTCTAAATAGTATAAAATTCAGTTGTACAACTGTTTGTTAGCTTAGTTCCGCTAAACCACATTTTGGATTATGATGATGGAGTTTTCACAATCTTCTTCAAATCACGACATCAATCATATCCTAATGACACCACATAATTCACGTGAATACAGCTATATATCATTTGCTTCAATAAGAAGACTACTCGTAGGGTATATTGAACAAAGGCTGCCCATGACTGTGAAGAGTCGATTGTAGGCGTCCAGCATTCATCCAAGTGACTGGAGTGACTTGAATAGTGCTAACTCTCTTTAATGTTACTGTGCTGGTGACGTCACGTGACGTTGTGTGGGTGGAGTAAGGGTCGTTTTATTGCTACTTATGAAATTCGAAAAATGCTCGTTCGTGAATCCGCTGGACGTTTGTTGATTCGTTAGACCCTCAATTAAGGAACGATACTCAGGCGTAATCTGTCATTGTGTAAAGATCTAAGGTACTTTGTCAAATCTACTTGAAAACTACTTTAAGTACTAATGTTTAAGTAACAAGCTAGAACAGAGGCCCAAAAGTTGGCTTACAAGCACGAGATCCTTATTAATAAAAACTCAAAGTCTACTTTAACTTAAGGACTGTTTGGCCTCCCATTCTTATTTTTGTCTGCATTGGTGATTAAGTGGCAGAACACTTCGTTAGCTAAAGTAGTGCTTATTTAGGTGTTAAAAAGAACTGGCTAGTCTTCAGTCAGCATCAAAATGATGTGTGCTAACAGAGTTGTCAAAGAAATATTGGCTGTTTGACAAAAGCAATTTTAAGACTGCAATGACAGAGTCGGATGTCATTTGAAGCATCACCAAACTCTAAAACACGTGAAACCCTATTTTAATCCCGTAGTGATAATGTTGCTTTTCATACTCATCATTTTGATGCTAACTGTACAGTTCATGTGCTGATTTGTTGTTTTTCCGACTTCCCGTTCTGCTAGTTTTTTTCCCTCGACAAAGTTTGGCTCGGTCGGACTCGTATGTGCGCCCATTAGCCCGACCTAGTTCCCGCCACTTTGATGCGGTCACGGTCACTCTAGATGCACTATAGTTTTTAAATCTTTTAAGTGACGTCAAAAACTTTTAGTTGCACCCCATTTTGTATTGTCTAATAGGAAGAGGTTGTTACTACGACTGTTATTGTTTTTGATATCTGTTTTCGATTTTTTATGCATCGGCAGTGGCATTATCTACTTGAATAATGTTTAAACACTACTAAAAGAATCCATCAGTGTTTAATGCAAAATAACCTAAAATATAAAATGTCTATAATACAGCATTCCAGCATAAAACCCTAGTTATCTTATCAAGGTAACAGGAGACTTTAATAAATTCAATTAAACTTGGGCGAAGCTACATGAATCGCCTGCGGTAGAAAATTTACATCTCAAATTCGTTTGAATTTGGCCAAGGGTCCAGGAGTAGGACTAATCAATATCGTTTTTAAATATAAATTTAACAATAGTCTACTTCATTGTCTTCCGTATACACAAAATTACTTAACGAGTAGGAATCAGAGGTCAAAACTATCATACGCCATACGCTAATGTATACTGTGGTAACGTTTTCAAGAGCAGAAGTCATTTGCGAAAAAAAGTTATTAAAGGACCATTAGTCATTCCTCACATCTCAACTTAGTTTTCTTCGAACCAATGATGACGTTATTTTAAGAAAAAACCCTTGCAATTACTTCGTCCGTAGCGTACCGTGACTAATAAGCGACTTACCTGTCTCGCTCTATCTTCTTGAATCAATCATCTTTTATCCTTGTTGTACATCTCCAGGTGGTCTTCAGTAGCTAAAAGTTTTATTTCTTGCTTGACTGAGACATTTTCAGAGTTATCTTCCTACGTGGTTATTATGTGATAGAACTAGGAGAACAGATCGCAGTCTAATTCTTCCTAAATAATGAGGAGGAAAAACCTTAAGGTAACTAAAGTCACAGATAATAAGTTCTGATTTTATGGTATAAAAGCAACGCAACAATCGCCGAATTTCATCAATGCAGTCCCAACTTCAAAATGAAAACTCTCGAAGTCTATGGAGGACAAGTGACAAAATACTGTCTCATAATCTATTTGTCATGCTGGCGAAAATTGCGATGACATTACGTCGCGCTTTTTCTCGCGCCCAAACCATATAAGCACGAGATAAGTAACGCGTGATTAAATTTTGTCGCGGTGGGCATGTTAACCCGCCTGGACCACACCAAACCCAACCAGGCCAAACGAAAATGTGATTACGTCCAATGTTTCTCGTGACCGTGACACGAACAAAGTTAGCTCTACGTCACCGAAAATTATGTTCAACGCACTGATAACGATCACTTCGTCTAAGAACAGACATTCGAACGAGGCTACGCGAAGATGGCTGATCCGATATGGTCGTGGTAGGCCACCGGAACAAAATGGGTATTCAAACACATTTTGTTCCCAGTTCCGCCGTAACTTAATAGTTAAAACTAACAAAAACAATGTGGATTGTCTTAGCACGAGCAAAGAGATAAGACCTTCTCACACACGGTTGCCGCGAATCTGTCCGCAAGAACTGTTTCGCTAATTGAAATGAATAGAAGCAGTGGAATTCGATTTCTACACCAGTGTTTCCAGTTCAGATCACTCTAACTTAGGCCTGTCCTGTCCAAGGTTCTGTCAGGCTTTCCACTGTGAGTGCCAAAAGTAAACCCTTAACACACCTAGTTTCGCTTTACAACTTCATCAGTCATCACTAACGATCATCTGAGGTTGTAGTCCGGCTGCATATTTAGATATGCATGAACTTTTTAGTAGACAACAATGAAGCTTACATTTGAAAGTTACTGCTCGGTTCGAGGAAAGGGAAACAAAGCTCAGACGAAGCCCTATGGGGACGGATATCGTATCGGATTGCCAAAAGTAGAAAAAGTTCATTGAAAGTGAAACGATACACGATATTAATCAATCATGCTTGCTGTGAGTCCAACACATATTCTTGTTTACTTGAGATTTGTGCGCTTCAATATCCTAAATTTCCACATACGAGTATAGAAGCTGCCTAAATAAAATAAACAAAAGTTTGTTAACGGATAATGGTAGTTAGATGAAAACGTTAGCATCCGTATATGAAAGATCCCTGAGAGTAAGATGGCGATCTTGCGCAGCTAAGATTACTGGTATTGTCCACGTAATGTCGGACAATGGATCATTACGGCGCCATTACGAAAATAGGCGTAATTTGAAGAACAGCGGCCAAATGACACGATTTTGTGTCGTAATGGCCAGTTAAAAGTGGTGCTGTATGAATTCGGAAAGGATTTACTGAATTTATGTTGGTATTTTAGGTTTTTGGGACAAAAACATGACTTATTAACTTGTTTGCGAGCTTTTTTGGTCTCCTTTTAGATGACAACGTTCGCAGTATCAAAGTCATGAACCGTGATCGTTATGTGGTCACTGTTGCATGAATATATTATGTTGTTCCTCCTACGTCTTAAGGCATACCAAAAGGTGAAATGCTCTTAGAAGTTCTTAAAAGGTAATCGCCAAATCCACAAACCCCTGGCGATCCTGGCATCACACACGCAAACAAACTTGATATCGACTATCGCCTCTAAAAATCAACTACAACCCCTTGAATGACCGCCGTATTCTGAATTGGCCTTCTGCACGAGTCTCACGAGGGGGACCTTATAAATATCTACAGAGTCTGAACCTAAGTCAGAGATGCCAACGCGGTGACATGAAAAAGAAAGAACTATGCACAAAGAAACCATTGATTGGCTGTACTAGGAAATAGTAAAATCATGATTAGTTACGCACAGCTATGGCTGTAAGTAAGAGGTTGCAGTTGGGCATCAGGTCCTGCATGTTCAGAATTGGATTTCAATTATCTCACTTAACTAGTGGTGAATTTAATACAAATACTTCCAATCATTGCGTGAAGCGTGACGCTGGAGTTGTTTCGATAACCTGTCACGTAACAATTGTTTGAATATCATTAGGGTTCCTTACCATCTCATGCCTTTGTTTACCTTCCTTTCTTTTCGTAAGTAGGCGTCGATTGTCTTCTGATAATTCAGTTGAGTTAGTCCCTATCTCAGAAAACAATAGCTTGTTAATGCTCGTCCAATTTTATGTTACCTTATCGGAGTATCTCTTTTTGTAACACGTTCATACAAATGTCAAAAACTTATTACGTGTCTTTTGTGCGTAATGTTTTCATCTATAACAACTACATCGTTTAAAAAATATACTCAAAGTCAAAGGTATCTAAGAACCTCGAAATGTTGGGAAATGCATTTTGACTTGTCCTTACTGATGCAAGACTTCAGACCAAAGTTGGCCTCTGGAAAAATATCCAGAGATATTCTAATGGGTTTAATCTAAGGAATATTTTAGTTACCGTGTCTCTGAACATGATGACAGGATAGAACAGGATAGAAACAGGATAGAACATGATGAGACAGGATAGCAGGTGCTGGCTTAAGCCAGCACCTGCTATCCTGTCTCATCAGTTCACTTAAAAACCTTATTACTGTAAGGCCAGCCACATCGCAACAACACCCTACCGTAAACAAGACTTAAAGGAATCTTCGGAAACGGTGTGGACGACATGATGAAGATAAATCGACGTTTCACTATGAATATAAGTAATCAGTAAAGTAGCATTTTTCACTCACTTTTCGCATTAGAGATATTACGGAACTTTCAGCATGTTTCTCGTTCGCGCGTGACTGCGCTGATTTCTGGATTAGTTTCGTTTTCCTATCCACATTCTGCAATTACTGCTTACGTGGTCGATTACTTTTTACTGGCCGTTTAATTTGTTGGCCGTGCAACAGCATTACACGTGTTCTGTCTTGTATAATTGATTGGCATGTGGTTAATACAATTAAGCTTTGGCGTTCTGTTTGTTGCAGCTTTTTTTTGGGGTTAAATACTGATTCTTGACGTGAGTTCTACCAAACATCCAACAACTACACGATTCTGGGAAACCTCACAAATATACAGTACCATGTCTTAAATTAAATCTTCCTTTTTGAAAGGCATTTGCATTTTCATCGATTTGTAAATGCTTTTTCTGTAAACTGAATGACATCGGTAGTACCACACACCTTAGCTAAGGTACTAAGCTTAGTAGTAGTTTGATATGGATATTTAAGGAACGTGTGTTCCTTAAATATCCATATCAAACCTTGTTAAAAGTGAAATAATCCTGTACAAACTTTGTAATGAAAGTTTAATTGAAGAGTCCTCGGGAAATGGTTGCCTGGAATCTAAAAGGGTGCACGTTGATCCGTTTACGTTGAAAATTCAATGGCTGTTTATTCAGCCCTTGTGTAATTTATTCATAGCCACGGAAAGTCTGCTAAACTTTATTTTGGATTTTACCCTCAAGTTTTGTTCTTGTTAATTCACCGAAGCCTCACGTACTTCCAAAAAAAGTCTGGCATGTTTACTGTTTAAAGTAAAGTCACAAATATATTGTCTTGAAAAAAGTTTGTTTGATCTACCTGATATTTTAAATCGAAAATGTGACTGTGTGTTTATTATTACATGGGCAAGTGACTGATAAACAGTTTTAAAATTCGATTCATCAATTTAAAAAATAAATGTTTCAATTGGAAGCTTACAGAGCTTTCCACTTGGTCTTTTATGGCACCTGGCGTAAGGGCTGGTCGTGTTCTCCGATAATTTACTAGATAACCGAAGTGTGTAAACCCTACCTTAATACCCACCTAAAGCTCCAGACAAGGAAAAGGCAACAATGTGTCACACGGCTGTTCCCAGGTGATAAACTTTTATCGTAGGTCATCTCCGATCCAGTCAATAAGTACTGATAGCATGGCTGAGTTCACACACTACTTTTGCTAGTATATCTCTTTTAAAACTCTTTATAACGTGGCAATGGATAAATACTCAATTCTGTTAACAGTTCACACGACTTCAAAGTCATTGCATCGAATTTTCGACTAATTATCTGAATGGTATTTTATGAATGGAGCTGCCGAAAATGTTCAGCACAAAAGCGTGAATTCACTGCTCAACTTTCAGTTTGATTGTTTGCTGGTAAATTCAAACTGTTTATGAAATTCAAATGAAGGCAAAATGAATTCAGATACGTGGGTTATTTTGACGAAAAACTTATGTTTTGAGCTTTGAGAGATGATTCTACTTTACAAACTAAATACTAAAATAGTGACTAAAATAGCCCCATAATATTCATCTTGTATTCACGTATTGCCTTAGTTTGTTTTGTTGATTTATGCCTCAAAATATCTGGCCGTATTGAAGTTATGTGAAACATTTTCCCATGATTTTCTGTATCCCTTCGAGTTGTTATTACTTTCGCAAGATACTGTGCCATATTGCAATAATATTTTGCAACAGTATAGAAAAATGTTAGATGGAATCACAAGTAACTAAAATGACGTAATGTGGAAGAAGCAACATTATTATAACATTTATTGACATTAGCAACGTAACCTAATATGTAGGTAGATGTGGGTGGATAGCTTCGTAAATGTAGAAATCTGATGCCGTGGGGTATGCTCGTCTACGTAACCTCACGTTTGCCTCTGGTAGGAGATCAGAAAATGACACAATTAGTTAGGTACTTAGTTGATCAGCAAAAATGTGATGAGTTTCTGACAACTTAAATTTCCATTGCAATTTGAATGTTAATAAATTCGTTGAAATTGCTTTATACAAAGATAAGATAACCATACCGGCTTGAAGAAAGGAATTATCACAAGAATTTGATTTTTCCCATTTCTATTTTTAGTTCCATGTTTTATTATTCTTTCTTTCGTAATTTACCTGAACTAAGTTTATATAAATATCGTAACAGTAAAGTTCAAAGTGCCCGTGGCGCAGTTGTGACAGTGATCGGCGACGATCGCTGTTGTAAAGCAACACACGCCCGGTCTTAAATGGGATGGGTGACCATTCTGACCGACATTTAGTGATGGGTATTTCGGGCATCTCCGTGCTTCGGAAGGCACGTTAAGCAGTTGGTCCCGTTTGACGTCGCCAGATTTCAGTCGTTAAGCCTAGTCAGAGGCCTTAGGGCGACTTGACAACATCTGACATTAAGGTTGCTCACTAACCTTACATCCCTCCAACAATCCGCACTGAGCCCGCGTGTTGGAGTATGGCTTATTCCACCTCATAGTTGAGGTGAGGCCTGTGCCCAGCAGTGGGACGTACATAGGCCGTTTATGTTATGTAAAGTTCAAAAGGTCGGTAAAGTTTTTTGGTTCGTCTCGTGTGTGTGTGTGTACGTTAAAATATTTTTATGTAGGTACACAAAAATGTTATCTTAGCTTTCTGTACTTAATTTCTGTACTCAATGCTGATTCAAATTGAGCATTTCACCTAAAAAAACCTGTAAATGGGAAATGCAACATAGGAAGGCTGTGGTTGCGGCTTGAATGGGGCCATCATGCATCTAAGATACGCCCATATTGTCTTTTGAAATACGAGTCTCGTCTCCGTGGGAATGTTAAACACATTAACAGTTAGTCTGTAAATGCTAGGTGGTTAGAATTCGATAGTAGGTAGTTAATTTCACCAAGGGCTTATTCTGAAGTAGTTGTATTCACTGTCGGAACTTAGACGGTCGTGTACCCTTGTCATCTGCATGTCTGTAAGGCTTAACTTCATTGTGGT
Organism: Udea ferrugalis; assembly: GCA_950022985.1. Classification (NCBI taxonomy): domain Eukaryota; kingdom Metazoa; phylum Arthropoda; class Insecta; order Lepidoptera; family Crambidae; genus Udea; species Udea ferrugalis. The sequence goes on from OX465516.1 coordinate 3,089,579, forward strand.
TAGGACAGTCGGCTGGATGAAAGGTCTTAGTCTTTAGTTGCAGGCATTACTTGCTCATGAATACTTTATTCGCTCTGTATGTGACCAGCTCTCTACCACTTCAAACATGCCTATACGCTGGACTTGTCCATGCTTCCATGTTCATGGAATGTTCATGTTCTTAGTCCATGTAGTAGTCTTAGTTATTTAATTCTTACTAAGGTCTTATTGCTCTCTCCGGTGTGCCTGGAATAATAAGAATGCCATCTGTAGAAATTTACCTCAACTATACGTAAAGACGATGATGGTTAATCGTATGACAGCAAAGAGACATCCCTCACATCACATTACCTACATGTAAGGCCCACTAAACCTGCTTGTAGGAAGGTTCAAAAAATTTGTGCCGGGAAGTTACCGATAGTTATCCCGAATGTAATACTGGTACGTTTCCATACGTCGTTTAGGGAATAATCCATAATCATTTCCGATGTAAAGACACGGAAGGAAAAGGTTGACCAGTTTTCAAACACATTCATTAACGCGTTGCAAGCACATGTTACCTTTTTAAACTCTGTAGCAGGCTAGAGTATGCTTTATTGTCTGACAATAAAACTAAAATTCGATAAGGGGTATATTCCTTCACGATTGACAGTTGCACCAGTTGATCTTGTCAATGTCATCATTAAGCATGCAAAAACAGATCTTAGGGTGATCAACCCTTTCATTCTCCGACTGTACACAAGATACATATGGTATATGACGGATAACATACTTTTCCGTTAACATCAGCACTAGACACGTCTGAATGCGTTACCATATCGGCTAAGCGGACTATGTCTATGATTCATACCGGTCGCCGGCACTGCCACGTGTATTGATTGAACTTGCTATAATTAGATTTTAGCTGTCCTTCTAATTTGCAGTAAACTGCAAGTTTATTAAAACTGTCGGAAGAAAACTTGGCACATCCGACTAACCATTTTTTTGAAATGGTTTAGAAATTGCTTACTTCATCAGATTTCTCGGGTTTGATCCTCGCACAGTGCAAGTACTACGGTAGTTACACACCAAGTAGCAGAAACTTCCGACCGAAACGAGGTTTCTTCTTCTTTGTTTTTTATAGTGATCTTCAAGATGACCGCACTCTATCTGATAGGAAACGGCCGTGAGGTCCAGATATGGGGTTGACAAGTACAATAATGAATTAACTATTGAGCTGGTGGGTAGTCTGGTGGTGATAGTTGGCAACCGTGTATTTGATGCTGTATATTCACCTCATTGGCAATCTGCACCAAGCCAGCATGATGGAATCAGGCTAGTGCCCATCACAGTGAAGTTGGGGCTTGTTTTGACAGTCGGACGGAGAAGCAGAGAAGTTTTTAGATTTACCACGGTACCATAAGTGTTGAAGAAGCAACACCACGGTGTAAATATGACAATAGTTACGAAACTGCAAAAACATTTTATTAAAACCTATTATTTTGGCGGTCAAGTGTTACATAATTAAAGATACCTTTTTCGTATCTAATCCATCAACTGGATTGATTTCCTCGTCTTCGTTTCAGAACGGGACTAGATAATTAACGTTTTTGGACGTTCTGTGATTGTGTTGGAAAAAAATATTGTATATGACAACGATTTCATGACTTCATTATAGTTCCGATGACACAGGACCAGAAATTAAAATGAAAATTGTAAAATGCTTATACTTAATGTTTATTTAATAACAATAAATAATTGATGTTTTATAACCAATTCACACGTCACTAGTCAATACAATAAACTAAACCAGAACAGTTCAGCACCTGCAGCGTGTGCTTGATCAATATGTGAAATAGCACTTATTACTTCACACTTGTTACAGCTGTAATAGCTCGATATAGATTGCAACTACAACGGTTGCGTTGCAAGTTGGGTCGCTCCAAAGTTCTATAATATTCTTTTAAGCTCGAAAATGGTGTTCAATCAATTAATCAAATCATTTATTTGACAAACACAGGTTACAGTAGGTGGTCAGAGGTTGAAACGTGGCCGCTATGTTTTGCCTTATCCAGGCGTACAAATATTCACTTAGAAATTACGTAACGTTGTTAACTAAAGATAGGAAAACCAGAAAAATGCATTCGGTCTTGGCATCAGGCGGGACTCGAACCCGCGCCTTTCGCAAGCCGGGCGACTGCACTTTTCTGGTTTTCCTATCTTTAGTAAGATGATAATGCATTATCCCTAATGCTAAAAACAAAATAACGTTGTTAACTGTAGTGTAGTCGCACAAGTAGGTAGGTCACACCCAGACGATCGCGCGATGATTGCGTTATCGCGTTGTGTCCTGACAACGCCTTACGCATACCCTCCACCGAGGGGTGGACGGGTTATGTCGGACTTTCCTACTGGGAAGAGTAACCCAGTGGCCCACTGATTAAAAACCTCAGTGACTCCTTCCCCCATCATGGACGATTACATGATGGGGGGAAAGCGATGACTGGCACGTTTCCAGAATTAATGTCGAAGCGGGGCATTTTCATATGTTATCCTATTTTTTATATAAGAATAATCACTGACCACTTTGAGTGATCAACAAAGAAATAGTTGCGCAAAGTAAACCATGTACTATTTATAACACAGTAAATCTTTCCCTTACAATGGTTTTCTAATTGCGAATTTCTCACACGTCTCAACGAGTGTCATTCGTGTCTCTAAAGACCCGATTACATGCAGTTAATTGTTCGTAATAACCCCTAGTTTGCGTAATTACTAATTATAGTTGCTTGTTGCTATTTTTTGTGCAATGTAATGACGTTTTTGCCACGCACGACTGTCCCTGTAATGTAAAGTATATTGACGTCTTGTCAGGTGTTGAGGAAACTGACGAACGGAAGCAGGAATATGTATAAAGAAAATCATCGGGCGGTAGTTGTTCAACAGTGGATGACATTGATGCGTTACTTGTGAGCTACGAACAAGATGATTTGAATTTCAATCTGTTTGATATCGCTACATGACAAAAACCAGAATTTTACCTTTCTTGGACCTTTATGCAACCTTACCAGCCAACCAGTGCATCAATTTGTAGTGATCCTGCCTATGGCGTTGAAAGTCTTAGGTCGGACCTCCACCCAAGACAAACATTCATTTGATGTCAAGTCTTCAAAGAGTGGATTTTCAAACCATTAATGTATGTTTATCAGTCTTTGACACTAATAGTACAAGTGCTGGTTAATCAGGGGTCAGAAGAGAATACAAAAGATCTTGTTATTAGATATCCCAGATATTTCTTATTTTTCTGCCTATTCAGCATTTGCTTTGTTTTCCTCCCTCTCAATTTCTGTATTTACATCATTGTGTTATATCATTGGCATACGCTGAAGAACAATAAACGATTCGTCTATCTTCTCTACGGAAAAAACCTTATTTCTCGGAAAACTTCCTGTGACAGTCGAGTGACGCCACCCGACAGCTGTCACTGGCATTCTATCTTGTTTGTGTCTGAAATGTTGCGCAACAGAGAGACAATCGTTTAAACATCATTTGTCAATCGTTCTCTTCCTGGAAGAAAACTTGTCAATACTAAAGTTAAGACCAGTGGTTATGTTAGGTTTATGTTAAAACACTATCTATATTTACAAATAATGTAAAGTTGTGTAATAATGTAGAGCTGAAGAGTTTGATTGTTTGTTTGAACATGCTAATCTCAGGTTTGAATTAAATAATTTTACTGTAGAATTTTGGAGATCATTCATTGAGAAAGGCTTTTAATGAACGCTGGTTCCTTCATCTTGCATTATTAAAGTAACGAGATTATCTACAATCACTTCTTGTCGCAAATGAAAGTTATTACCATTTCAAAAATCTACAGGCTTGTAAGGAATTGTAATGCAACAAAGCCTCCTATTTTGAAAAATATCCTTGACCACGTACGCTTGTACGTACATACTATACAAGCCACGACAACAAACAGTCGAAAAAACGGTCACCACTTTACTGTAAAGAAATAAGTTGATAGGTATTGATAGAAATCGTTCAACGACATTGAACTTTAGAGATACACGTGCAAGAAAAGTATCCACTGCAGAATTGCTTTACTCACTTTCAGGAGAAATCTGAAAACATGCCAAAAACAAATGCAGTGTTTTTGATGCACTATAAATACTATGATTTAAACTCCAACTTTAGGTAATTTTAGGGTGCTACCTCATCTGGAATATTTGCGTGTAATAACATTTTTCATTTATTTTACATTTATATACGCTTCAAAACTTCCTTCCTTACGTTATGAACACTCGCCTATATTCACGTTGTTTCAAGTTGCGCATCTCCAATGTACTGCTCAAATTATTATCACATACTTAATACAGGTTCTAATTTTCACATTACTGATAAAACAATGTACTGAACTGGTCGGCTCAAGTCCCTCACTAATGTAGACACTCATTCAATCACTCATAAAATTTTATTTCATTTCATTATTTATCTAGCAAAATCCACATCTCTTCAAACATGGTTGAAATAACCATACCTACAAACAGCCAATAAGAGCTCATTTTATGTAAGTAATGCTCGACTCTGCAACGTTTTATTTCAGGCACATGCTTCAGCTCCGTGAATACTGAATGCACTTCAAAAACATCCAGCTATTTAAAATCCAGCGAAAACACGGTATTAAAAAGTGTCATCCTTTTCCAGTTTGCGAATTTTTCACCAGTTGAAAAAGGAGGTCATTAGTGAGTTTAGCGGCCTGAATTAGATTATGCAGTGAGCAACCTCTACAGAAATGGTGGATCTCTGGTTTTTATACCATCGCGTGAAGTATGCGAGTTTATAGTAATAAGAGCTAATGTTTTGCAGGCGGTAGTAAGCTTGAAATGTGGTTGACTATACTACCTTCCTAGTTGCTTCCTAGTTGTAAATCGCTTTACTCGTAGCGGGGATAAAATGTGATAAAGTAGCAACAACGTTGTTCCCTTCAAATAGGTTTCAAATTCTTCAAAGTTGTTCTTATTGCTTTTGACGGGTCAGTTAGTTAAATTCAATTTGTTACATTCATATGAATTATCTCTCATTCAATAGTATATGACCAAAATTAGATTAAAATGAAGAAATCGGAGCATATTGACGAATTGGTGTTAATCAAGTAGATACCTATTAATTAATGTCACCCACGTGATTAAAAAAAACTGGAGACATCGATTTGCTTGATCAGATCCTCCTACCTACTTCGCTATCGAGCGCTATTAGGTACTTATTGTGAAAGAAAATTGAGGTCGTCTATTTTCTAAATAGTTTCGAAACGACCTTATTTTATTTCTGGTCGGAATGTGTGTGAATACGGTGACAAACACCACATGTTGTTGAAATAGTCTCTCACATTGTCTTAGTGGTGTTATAATTGCAGTAACAGTCGTAGTTTGAGACCTTACAATAAGTTCAGAAGATGTTTTTTAAAATTTATAGAGATTTGAGACTATTTATGTCTCGAAAGTTTTTCTAAGCTTGTTTTAAGGTGTGTATCTAATCTGCTGAGTCCTATGGCATCATAGGGTACAGACATCTTTATGTTCTAGGGTCTAAGAATATGCGATTTTGGTTTTTGGACTTGTAAGAAAGATGATTTGATTTGATGAAGAAAAAAGTAGTTTATGGTGTCAGGGTTTTTTCCACTGTAAGCTCCTAAAAGAAGCGATTCAAGTGCGAGTCGCACTCGCCCATGAAGGGTTTCGTGGCAATGCGGTTTTCAGAATACATCTACTTACCAAGTTTTAACAGTGTAGTTCTTATAGTTACGAAAAAAAGAGGCTGTGTCATACCGGCGGACAGACAGACATGACGAATCCACAAGTGTTTTTTACCATTTGGCTACGGAACCCTAAAAACTGCACTATTTTCAAAACCCTAGTGTTTTAATTAGCTCAAGATGCCATGCGTCTCTCGCCCTTGACTCGCCCAGCCGAGCGCGGAAGCCTGCAACCCGAGCAATTAACTTGGATTAGCTATGGCGGTGCTTGCTTAACCGACTTCTTACTGCTCGGCAAAAACCACTCTCGTCCGATTCGATTGGAAATGGAAAAAATATCTGTTGAGAAAAATCGAAGAATTTTTGGCTTTTGTAAGTAGTTAAGCACAAATATTTTTACGTGACAATAACTCCAACTTTCTTCATAACTAGCTATATAAAATGAAAGTAACTGTATGGGTTAGTGATCGTACCTTGCTCTATAAACCTCCATCTCAATATTTTATGCTGTACAGCCATGAGAATAACTATGGACTCAATTTAAATTTAAATCCATTCAACGTAGTAAAAGTGCAGAATCCTAAATAGTACTAGGATCTGAAATAAAGATTATCTAAATTTGTGAAGACCGTTGAGTATTCAGATATTGTGAGCTTTAATGTCTTGAATCTGAAGTAGAAAATAAACCGCCGATTTCAATAAGCTTACAATATGAAGATAAAATATTCTGTTCGTTCCATCGTGAAGCCAATTCTTTAATTTTCAGCTTTATTTTTACGTTACGCTTCCTAGAAAAAATTGATTGTTCAGCTGAACTATTTTACTGAGCTACGAAAGTTTTAACTATACTACCACTATCTGTTGAAAACTCCTCGTTCACGGTTGGTTTTGTTATATGGAATGATTTAACCACGAGATGGTTGTATTTACTTTTTAGTTCGTACGGTCAGCGGTATGACAGGCCACCCTTTCCCGTTTTCTTTGTAATGTATTCACAAAAATGGATTTAAGTATGTTTATCCGGTAATAGGAAAGCTTAGTTTGGGGCTAGACGGCACTGTGCGGCTAATGTCAAATGATATTTATTTACTTATTCTTCTTCAAATAAACAATGGCCAATAAATATGCAATGCTTACTAGTATCTGACGGCCATAGTATCTATAAGCTCTAGATTGCCCAGTAGGTAGTCCGTAGGCCACGTGTTGAAATATCCCGAAATATTAACTGGCAGTGCCTACTGATTTTTTTCATAATAGTAACTTTTGATTCCACTTTTGATCGAAAAAGTTAGTATTCACCCTCTTGTACACGTATTCAATTAATCGCCAAGGATCAATTGACCCATCGAACAATTCTAACGGTGCTTGAGAAAATCTGAATAAAAAGTCGACAGCTTCTCGTAAATTGTTGGAGAGCGCGAAATCCACTCGCGGGCGTGTTCGTAAAAACGTTTGTTAATTTTGAACGCCCTAGAACACGCAAACACATTTCGATAAGCTGTTGCATTCGGCTTGGCTTGCATGGACTTAGAATTTGATTTTACAGCTAAGTGCCGCTCTGAAAATACTTTGTTTCATTCTTTATAAAGTCTCTTTTGCAACTTACATTTTGGGACTAATTAAGTAAGCATTAATTTTAATTGACATCTCTGAGTCCAGCCGCAAAACTTATGTTTGCATCTGAGTAGTCTGAAGTGCCTACGAATGTGAGCTCAGCTCAGCTTTTGGAATTGAAGTTCATGTGAATTTGTAAAATAATTAATGATTAAACGAACTTACCTTAAGTGAAGTTCTATCATAATTATATGAGTCGCTGCATCCGAAGGGATTTTATCACAAGGTAGTACATTTCTTAATGTAGTGGGCATCAACACGTTTTAGAGCTGGTATCACTGAAACAGAAAAAAAAAACAAATTCCCTCCCTACGGTAGGTGCGTCACTCTGACAGGTGACAAGTTCATCATTCTTTTAGAGACAGATTTCCCTAAAGTTACTCGGGTCAGTTACCAGAAGGTATGATGGTAACTATGGGTAGGGTGGGAGCTAAAATCCCTTCGGATGCAGCGACTCATATAATTATGATAGAACTTCACTTAAGGTAAGTTCGTTTAATCATTAATTATACTTCGTCGCTGCATCCTCGGGATTTTATCACAAGGTAGATGTTTAGAGTTCTAGGGAAATCAATATCAAGGATTTACTAAATTGAATATGATATCAAGGATTTACTAAATTGAATTATATTCAATAATATGATATATTATTGAATACAATTTTTGATGTGAGATAGGTAACGTTTATTATAATTTAACCTGTTTACTACAAAACCGCAATAAAATTAAGGACCAATGACCAAAAGTCAAAAAATCATTGCAGCTTCAGTATTATGTTCCAAGATGAATATATATTAAGATAACTTCATGTTATAAATAAAAACTTAATGGTAACTGTATGAACTCTGCTGTTACCACACACAAGAACAGGTATACATATACCACCCAATAACAAAACCTAATTTACTCGAATATTTAATCCATAGTAAATTCGGGATCAAAGAACGACGTCTATTGAAACAGGTTAGCAGCTTGAGCTGCAACTTTTCCGTTAATATTTTCGTAATAAATGTAAAGTAAGGTGGTACGTAATTATATACAAGTACACTGGGCAGTGGTTTATTACAACAATTTAAATGCCCAGCATTGTATGTGCTCGTTGGGTGGGTGACACATAATTAGTCACCTAACTTAATTCAGCTAAAGCTATTGTTTGAAAAACCTATTCCCAAATAGAACCCAACGGCAGTAGGTACTAAAGTAAGTTAGTTAGTAACTTACTCTCCTAGTTTTTGCTAATAATATTTCTTAATGTAAGTATGTTGTCTACTGCGCAGAGTAAGCAGACTTTGAATCCGAAAGAATAATAACCTAGGCATAATAAGCTTTAGTTTTTATTATTTTTCTTAAGAGTTTCTATGACTCTCATTGATTGAAATGTCCTTCCAAGATATAAACTACACATGACCTAACCAATGCAGCTGGCCTATGTTTTTAATCTAATAACCTAACTGAGGTATTATTACTTAGGTAATTTATGCCACTCTGGTGAAAGCTGGGGCGTTTTGTAAGGATGAGACTTCTTACTATTCTTTATGACAATGTTTTCGTGAGTGGAAATCGTCTATTTTTAACTATCGCTATGCGAATAATATCCGTAACACTGTAAGTAGGTAGGTACCTACAGTTCCCTGTTGGTACAGTTAAGGTTAGAATTGCATCAAGATATTCTACTGACTTCTCTCCTTAAATCTTCTTACTGTGAATTTCTTATTAAATGTCAAATCTTGTTTGGCTTGGTACACTACTAAAGTGTAAACTAATAAAAGAGCTATTGCTTATGCGAAGGTGTTATTTTTCATTCCATTATTATTGCGATTTCAGTCCTAGTCTCACGAAAAACATAACTTATAACCTATTTCGGTCATTTTAAAATGAAAGACCACGATGTCTTCTACTCGTGAGCATTCACGAGTAGAAGACATCGTGGTCTTGTGGTATGCAACAAATCCTTAATGGTAGGTCACCTACCTACATAATATCAAATACTAAAACTATTAAATTGTAATTTAGCATCTGATTGCAATTAATTTCTTAATCAACAAACCTTGCCAGATGCGAACAATAAAAGCTAAAACTACATACTTCCTATAAATTGGTAATCTGCAAATCATTACCAAACATTTTTGTCTTTAGGTATATGCTGTCAGAGTATCTGCAAATGACTAAGTACTAGTCTTACTGAAATCGAGACAAGATAAACATCTTTTTCCAATACATTTCCTGTATTCAGAAATGCGATCAATGTGAGATGGTTTTAGTTCAATTTATAACTTTTAATCCCAAGTCAAAACCAGTCATGGCTTGGATATGGTTATCAACTATACCTATTGAATGATTTTGTTATTTCAAAAAATAACCACGGAATCGAGGTACTAAATCAAGCCTACATAACAAGTTGTGCCTATTGAACTTGGCTAAAACAGCAGATATACCTTTAGAAATCATCTACTCAATCATTAAATGACAAATTTAACGCTTTCTGAATTATGAGTAGTCACTAATGTTTGCTAAACGGCAAAAGTGTAGCATTTTGCATATAAAATAAATCCGCGTGCGTAGCACACCACTCAACAACAAGTAAATCAAGTAGATACATGTATGCATATACATTTAAAAGACGGCAGTGTTTATGTACTTACACCATTTTTAAGTGTTGCTATTCAACATGTTATTGTTAAACGCGTGGCTGCGTTAAATACTGTGTTAATTATTAGGTGCTAATTCACCTATCGTTTATCGCTTCATAAGAATAAACTAATAATAATAAAGAATTTAAGTGTCTCTTCAATTCATGTTGTTTCAAATGCCTTTGCTTATTTATTATGTTAAAATAAACTACTATATAAAATTAAGCCGGGTTTTCCTTTCTGACGCTATAACGCACAGACCGATTTCCACGGTTTTGTATTCGTTAGAAAGGTCCCGCGCTCCGTGAGGTGTATGGTAAAGAAATATCAGCAAAATTTCAACAGAAAAGCGGGAAAATCTTTTTTCACATACAGCTAAGGCCACGCGGACGAAGTCGCGGGCGGCTGCTAGTCATAGATAATTATTTCTTGAATAATAAAGGAAATTTTGGAAAACTTACATGGGTTCTCTGCCACCAGGTAAGGTTATCAAACCATCAGCAAGGTAAGATACAGAAAAATACTGGTGAGGCTAGGTTGTTTAATACATACCTGACTTTTCATAATCACTATGAAAATACTTTTCATTTCATTTTATGTTTTATTTTATTTCATTTTATTTCATTTTATTTCATTTCATTTCATTTCATTTCATTTCATTTCATTTCATTTTATTTCATTTTATTTCATTTTATTTCATTTTAATTTATTTCATTTTATTTTATTTCATTTTATTTTATTTCATTTCATGGGCCATTCACAGATTGAATATAGGCCCTTAATTCAGATATTGCGATATCGTTACCGTCATGTTGACTCACGGCCAACTCCCAGGTTTGTTCCTTATGTACAGATCAAGCTATTAAGTCTCAAATTTGAGATCATTTTTCTATATTTATATGCCTTCGTGATGACTCGCGGCCAACCCCCAGGTTTTTACTATACCTTCGTGATGACTCTCGGCCAACCCCCAGGTTTTTACGATACCTTCGTGATGACTCTCGGCCAACCCCCAGGTTTTTTAAGAAGTAAATAAATAAAAAATATTTCACTTTTCACTTATAAGTATTTTAATTAGGCACCGGTACTCACCGGGATGGTTTTCGGCGTCGGCCTCTAATTACATAGCTAATTGAATATTTCATTCTGCTAAATCTGCATTGGATTGTCATTTTCTTATATATAAAGCATATGCTGTGAACTTCGTGGGCAGCAAGCCTACGTGAGTGGTTATCCCGTGTTAACACGGGTGTTAGCCTTCATCATATTATGAATATTGTAAACGGTAACCACGAAGTGGTATCAAATGTATTTAAATATAAATTTTATAGCAACTAGAGCAAGTTATGATGTTAGCCATAGCTGTATAGCTACAAAAGCTGTGGCGTGGCTACTCAGATGTGTCTGTGTAGTAGCAAAATGAAACATTATTTCAATGTCAGGTACTTCCATTACTAAGACTTATTCTTAGTCGTTAGTTTTCAATTGAAATTACAATCTTATTCTAAAAGTTTTTAGGTACTAGTGTATATAGAAAGAAAGGTTTTTGTTATGCAAGGATAGCACAAAATAACTTACAGTTTGGTCTTCGATTTGATTTTCACCTTAAAATGCTTTCGAAACCACACTCGCGTTGTGGGCCTGGCCGTGCTCTCGTTACGGGACGTCCTCTTGGACAGGAATAAACAGGAACCTTTATTCTGCTTGGCTTATTTGTTGAAAATGCACCGACCAACTTGGTACGGGAAAAAACAGGATCTTCTTCTTCTGTTTGTCTCGTTTGTTGGAAACACACACTCAGTGTGCGTTTTATCGTAATCTCGTTACGGTGGGTCCATTTTGGACAGGCCTCAACAGGATCATAAACAGCTAAAATTAATGCCAACATTGATTATGACCACTTCACGGTCTCATCATTGACGTGTTTTGTTAAATTTAAACATTGCATCGTCATGCTATTGCTTAGCTTTGTTTACAGTCATACGAAGATTCACTTTTAATCACGAGTTCTCTTATTAAAACATTTTGAGCAAGAAAATGTGGGTAGATTTTTATTGTAGATCGTATTTAGTTATTGTTTAAAACGAAAGGTAAGTACGATCTTAACGTTGTATTTCATTTAGGATCTATCAATTTACACTACTACAACTATTGCAAACACTTCAGCACTTAAAGAAACCGTTATATAAAAAATATAACGAGAGAGGGTGTGTCGATGCCCGAACACTAGAAACGAATGATGAACTTGTCACCTGTCAGAGTGACGCACCTACCGTAGGGAGGGAATTTGTTTTTTTTTTCTGTTTCAGTGATACCAGCTCTAAAACGTGTTGATGCCCACTACATTAAGAAATGTACTACCTTGTGATAAAATCCCGAGGATGCAGCGACGAAGTATAATTTCCACTTGTGGCGGACAAACGGAAAGTTTGTTGACAAAAGAAACTCTACGAATTCGCAAGACATTCACAGACAAAAATTCTCCAAATCTTTTTTTTTTAATTTGTGCCTTCGTTTATAATATTCCTACCGTTTTCTTTTTAGTAATCTAATGTATTAATTATTTACTGTTTTGTTATCATATTCGGGACAGTTAAATATTTGCGATTCTAAAATAATAACACCGAAAGTCTAACCTTAAAATTATTAAAAACATTACATTTGATTGCTTTAGTTGATGTATTGTTCATGAAAAAGCAATTCGTCGTGCTATATTTAGACCCTTTATCTTAAATAGCAGGTACTTATTCTTGAGATTGAAAATCGTGACGAATTGCGGAAGAGATCGGTGTTGCAGTGCTTTGTTTGCCGTTAAATTTGTACTGTTTCACATTTAATTTTAATGAATGTGGTCCAAGGTGAAGTGGGTACCTGCCGAGGTAATAACAAGCGAGTGCGGGCAAATATTTTGCCAATCTGTGTAAGTATCTGTATTGATTACGAACGAATACTTACGGATTGAAATTTCGCTTCAAATAAAGCGGCTCCTACGTGTGTAATCAATGATATTATAATAAGAAAGAGTCAGATAGGAAAACCAGAAAAAGGCATTCGGTCCTGGCATCAGGCGGGACTCGAACCCGCGTCATGCTATGAGTGAGAGTCATTTCATGAGTGCGTCATGAGTGCGCGTTTTTTTTTCTGGTTTTCCTATCTTTAGTAAGATGATAATGCATTATTCCTAATGCTAAAAATAAAATAACCTATCAAAATCGTAGTTTCATCTTAATCGAAAGTCAAATATTTGCAATAATGTTTCTTTCGAGTGTTTAAGGTAATATGCCTAAACATTGGTGAAACCAACCTGGCTGTCAGGTATAACATACCAGAGAAATTCGTTTGGTCTGTTAATGGTCTCGGTAGCATAATTGGTAGTGCAGTCGCCCGGCTTGCGAAAGACGCGGGTTCGAGTCCCGCCTGATGCCAGGACCGAATGCCTTTTTCTGGTTTCATTTTATTTTATTTTTCCTATCTTTAGTAAGATGATAATGCATTATCCCTAATGCTAAAAATAAAATAACCTAAGAAAGAGTCAGTACTGACGCGAAGTCAACAATTGTCCACGAGGTACGACGTAGTTATTTTGACCGTGTAATAACGTGCGAATAAGATAGTATGATTATTTACTAATGCGTAAACGAGACAGATAGATGTTGCGCAGTGTCGTCTCAAACTGTCAACACTGTCGATGCTTTGACCAGGTGAACTAAAAGTTCTGATTTTGAGTGCCCCATTTTAGCACTAGTAACCTATCTACCTCTTTTTTATTATAATATCATTGTGTTTAACTGTTTCGTTTCTGTCAAAGGCTTTCCTACTTTGACGCACGTCTGGATGAGAGTTCCATAATTTTTGAGTACAGTCTCCATTCCATATAATGAAAGCAGACAAGGTGACCATACACCTCTGTTCCATATACATACATTTCAACGATACGTTAAGCAGTGGCTAAGATAGCCGATGGGGACGCAATGGTTGGTTTCCCGCTCCAGCACCAATGTTTGTTAGTAAAACAGATATTTGTACTGTGTCGGGGTGTAAGGCTAAGTTCAGGTGGGCGCGCAGTGAGCGGTGTACTCGAGCAAAGAAGAATTCGCGGCCACCTGAATTGAGTATTTGTGGTGTACATTTATTATTACTCTCTTCCATGATACATGAGTACTTACCCTTACCCTTACTTATACTAATACTCTGGGATCAGAGCAATGAGTACTTGTTGGCTCGTATTTTATTATTCACTTCTTGCCAGCAGCCTTTCATCGTCAAAGTCAGCCTTTTGTAACTAAATTGGATCCCTGTTGGGATACAAAGACAAAAACGTTTTTCTTTGAAAACCTTACAAATGGGTAAATAGTAACGTAGATTACAGGCAATATATTCAACATACATATTCACATATCACTTACATTCATGGAATAATGTCTTGGCCACACTTAAACGATTACTAAAAGTTCATTCGTCAATCCAAATCAATTTTACTTACAATGTAAATACTTTTGAATAACTAATGAAGCTATTTTGAATACACGCTAAGGAAGATTTAAAAAGCGTTAAATCTCTACTTTCTTCTAATAACCGACAGACCTTTTCAACACTACCGTTTTCATTACTTATAATATTCAACGGTTAAAATTAATAAGTCTTTTTGGTATAATTTTCGTGTATCCACGTTCAGCGCCAGCATAACGAGGCATGACAGTAAAATCGTGAAGTCGTGATTTTCATCCCATCTGCAGGCGAAAGCGTGATGCTGCCTTCGTGATCTTCCGTCTTCTGAACATTGCAGTGTCCTTTTGATAACATCTTGAAGATCGTAGAATGAACCAGATTGTGTCATCGCCAAAGTAATTGATGTAACAGGGATTTTGGAACGAGGAAGGGGCTATTCACGAACTTGACACAGTTCTGACAGTGGTTTTTTTTTGTGCTCCCATTCTAACTGATGGGAAGCAGCCGGTGTAAGGCTGTCAAGTACGGCTATACCATTACCACTGAGCTCATCAACTTCATCTTGGCTCCTGCATAAAAGCCTTTTTTCATCCCGCTTAAAAAAACCCTAGATGACAGAAAACACGTTTCCGTGTCTAGATGGTGTGATACAGAAATTAATCATTGAACCTTTGTACGCGGCACAACAGTTGCTGAATTACGTCCACGTAGTTAAGATTGAGAGATTAGGCTGGAATCAATTGGAACAACTCCTCGAGTTTTAACGTTGTAAAGGCGATAGGCAATTGGAGAGGCTGGCATTTTAATAACTTCGTATGCTTAGGTATTACACTTACATGAAAATTTGCAGGCACTCGGAAGTTGCTTAGATGAGTGGTGCCCCTTATAAAATCCAGGTCAAATGAAATTTTTCATACCGGCTTTTTCACAGAAAGTGTGTCACATCCTCGTCCAATTAACGTTCACATTAAACCCACCCCCGGCATAACTCCACCCTTAATCCGCAAATTGAATCTGAAAGGATCCAAGCTTAGTCAAAGCCCTCGGCGTAATGTTTCGGCGCCTAATGACTCTCGTATTAACCTGGCTTTTCACCGATTTCAAGAAAAGGAGAAAATTATAAATTTGATTTTCTTTTTAGCCAATTGAAGGACGCAATGCTGAAGTGGTTTGGTCATATAGAAAGAATGGATGAAAGGCGATTAACGAAACGGATTTATAAGGCGAGGGTGAATGGAACTGATGGAAGGGGAAGGCCTAGACAAACGTTTCTTGGACAAGTTTAAGGTGTTCTCAGAAAAGGTCAGGTCAGGAGTACCTTTAACCGACGAAAATGTATGAAAGGACTCATGAAAGTAGAGGAGGCGCAAGGTGTGTGTCAGAACCGTAGCAAGTGGAAAGAAGTGGTTTCTGCCTACCGCGTTGGGAAAGAGGCGTGATTGTATGTATGTATGAAGGACGCAAAGGTAGGTTATGTTACGTTACGGTACGTACGTTTGTAACTTTGAAGCGTTCTGGAGATAGCATCTCCGCACACAAGCCACACGCCTCGGCTACAACCACCGCCACAAACCACTCGCGCGATTACCCATACTCAACGAACCTTTATAGCTACTTCTGGCTTCTTGTAGCTCTTGTGGCTGTGACGAGTGGCCCGTTGCGGTAACGCTAAACGCAAAGGCAATTGTCATAATCCTTAAGTCAATCGATTTGTAGATCTTGGAAGTGTCACTGAAGACATTATTTCAAGATCTGTTGTATTTATTGTGTAATCTTAGAACACTTTGTCAGATGCTTGGGCCGGTCACATTCTTATTTATTATCTTGTCATGGCATGGTTGAAGGGATCTATATGTTATCTCTTTATTAATTCCTTTATTTCGTACATCATTTAGCAACAATTTGATAACAAATGTTATTACATTTGAATTTTAGTATAAAAAAGGACAGCCAAATAAAGTTTTATTTTAAGCTTATTATTATGTTATGTAAATAATGGAAGTTAACATTGGATGTGGTTTGTTACAGATATACAAGAAGACCGGCTTTGAAATAGTAAGTGAACACCTATAACGTCACTAGGCATGAACAGAAGGCGACAGGACCAGTGTACCTACCCTTTTGCCAGTTTGTAACACCTAACGCACCGCGGCACTATATTTTTACAATTGCTTTGGTAATGTAGACGTCTCCGCCACTATACCACCATTTACCAACCAAGTAAGATAGTCATCAAATGACAGTCTCTGATAAAAAATGATACAATTAACAAACCACACTTTAATTATAATAATTGGACTATATACTGTTTAATGAATATGTCCCAGTTAAACCCACACGCCAAATTGCTAAGCTCATCATCATAAGTTATCTTCAAGATACTCCGCCCAACATCGCCCGGCACCTATCTACTCTGTGACCCTGTAAACGAGACGGCCGAATTGTTGGTCGACTAGTCGGGCAATTACCACGTAAGCACCCGCGCACACTAAAGACTTACCCCCTTATTCATAAAAACGAACGCAACGCTATCGCATTGTTTAAGCTATTGACGTGTTCTGTCACTTACTCGCAATTGGCGGCAGCAACAAGAATGACAGTGACAAAGCGATACGAAAGTTATCGTGTTCTATAAGAGCTGTTTAAGTTTTTATGAATAAGGGGGTTAATCGGCCGACAGTAAAGGTGCCTGAGACTCATGTTTCAAAGTGTATCGGCACCTCGACCGAAATTTGTGATGTATGTTTTGCGCATCTGCGTGCCTCGGAAGGCACGTTACGCAGTTGATCCTGGCGGATGTCACTAGATGTAAGTCGTTAATAGTTGGATGCCTTAGGGTGACTTGTTAACATCTGACAGCACCTCATTCCATTTCATTTATTAATTGCATATCACATTACATTCAATAAGGTCTTAAAGATAAATAAATGACTGTCTAGTCCAATAAAAAATGATACAATTAACAAACCACACTTTAATTATAATAATTGCACTATATTGTACTGTTTAATGAATATGTCCCAGTTAAACCCACACGCCAAATTGCTAAGCTCATCATCATAAGTTATCTCCAAGATGCTCCGCCCAACATCGCCCGGCACCTATCTACTCTGTGGCCCTGCATACGAGACGCCCCGAATTGTTGGTCGACTAGTCGGGCAATTACCACGTAAGAACCTACGCGCACACTGAAGACTTTATCGGCCGATAGTAGAGGTATCTGTGACTCAATTTTCAAAGTCTATCGGCACCCCGACCGAAATTTGTGATGTATGTTTTGGACATCTCCGTGCTTCGGAAGGCACGTTACGCAGTTGGTCCTGGCGGATGTCACTAGATGTTAGTCGTTAATACTAAGAGGCCTTAAGGTGATTTGTGAACATCTGCCAGCACCTCATTTCATTTGATTTATTAATTGCATATCACATTACATTCAATAAGTCTTAAAGATAAATACAGCAGCAAATGGGACACCCCGCAAGGGTAAAGCAATACCGGGCATAGCAACACCTTAACTAGGCGGTGGTACAAGCTCTGTGTGGCTAGTGAACCCTATTTTCACTAGGCTAACGACTGACAACCAACGACAACAGCAACACTATAAACACTCTGATACGGTTTCTAATCGACTGATCTAATAGTTGGACAGTGGCGGCATCTAACCATTGCATCGGCCGACTACCTGTAGGTAGACAATGGCCAGTGGCCATGCAAGACAGATACGCCGTTTGGTCAGTAAGCGTAGGCGCCAGCGTTTATAGGCCAACCGGCCTAATATAAACACCGATATCCGTTTGGTTGTTTAAATTTTATCCCCGCCTTAAGAGTCCCCGTGCAAGAGTCGGTTTTTTTCTTTCTACAGTCTACTGACTGAATAGACCTATCCTACGACAGGTTAGTCTCCAGTGTGCTCAGAGTGCAGCCTCTAAAAGCCGGTAAAAGTAAAGCAACCCAGAGCATCGTTAACCCGAAACCTTATCGCGCTTTCATCGAGTACGCGCATGCGTAAACGTCTGCTTCTCGTATGCGACTAATTATCGTATGCGACTAAGTAATTATCGCACGGCGAGGTGCGCGCACGCCGAAATGGAAAGTGAACTGTGTGAATTGTGTCGCGGCTATTGTGTCAATGTGTATCGGTGACGTCATTGCGTAGCGGCGGTGAACTGGATTTTACATGATACGATTTTTAAATTAACTTCCGACCCGATTAAAGGTATCGTCATCCCTTGCTAATGTTCATAAAGAAATAGAATATTGGGGATTTAGCGGTTAAAGAACTTAATCATTAATTTCTCCTCAAGAATTACAAATTCACTGATCAATTACTAAACTTACCATAATATTTTATCTACTGATTACCTACTTATAATAGTGTATTTTAACACTTACTACAATTATAATTCCTGTGTCAATAATCAGTTCAACGGTTGGTGTTTTGCATCACGATTGCAACTTTGCATCGCGATTGTTCATGTTCAAAAATTAGTAAAGTAATGCATACCAAATACCTGGGTGTAATACTTGACCAGCGACTGTCTTGGCACATGCATACAGAATTAATCATGTCTCGAACTAGAAAATTAATTTGGACATTTAAAATCTTGCGTCACATTGCCTCTAAGCAACTTCTCACTCAAATATATTTGTCACTAGCCCAATCTGTTCTTGGCTACTGTCTGCCGGTCTGGGGTGGGGCGACAAAAACGAAGTTTCTTGAGTTAGAGAGAGCCCAACGATCTTTATTAAAGGTTATGTTCTTTAAGCCGTATAGATTTTCTACAGAACACCTCTACCTGGCATCAGGTGTTCTAACTGTGCGGAAGTTATACGTGTTGCAGATCGTTCTGAAAAAGCACAAGACTCTCCCCTTCAGACAGGATAACACACAAAGCAGAAGGAGAAAAAACTCTGCCCCTACAGTTACAATTAAAACCACGTATGCTAGTAGACAGTATGAAAGACAGTCATCATACCTATATAATTTAGTAAATAATGAATTAGATATTTTTTCGATGACGTTGTTTGATTGCAAACGAACTATTATTAAATGGCTGGAAACGAAAAGTTATGAAGATATTGAAAACATGGTCCAAGCTATAAACTTCTATGTTTAGCTATAACACACATGCATGCTCATACATTCCCACCCACACAAACATACATACACACACACCTCACAAACACCCCCACCCCACACAACCACACCCCTCACCACAAAAACTCACCGACACACACACACACACTATTGCTTTTTAGAATCTCCTTAAATAACCTAGGTTTAAATAATAAATACTTAACATTTAGCTATTTAGTAAAGTTAAAATATATATATATATATATATATAAAATTAAACTGTATTATCTAGGCACCAAATTAACATTTCCTTAAAGTTCAAATTGTTGTAAAAATACAAATTGTTATTAAAGAGCGGTCTCTCCTAAAACAAGCAAAAGTTTGCTTAAAAGGAGATTCCAAACCCTGTTCTAACTTAAGAAAACTATGTTATCAAATAAATATTTTGTATTTTTGTATTTTTTGTATTGTTGTATTTGTTTAAGTACGTCATTACAACAATGTTTTGATCGAAGGTCACGAACCACGATCTACGATTTCACTGAAACCCTATTCATAACGATACAGAAGACTATTAATCAATTCTAAACTTTGGCTGTTTGTCATTGCATTAAAGGTCATTTTCCAACAGCTAACTCACTGGTACACCTCTACATAGCCGGTCGGGCGTAAGCTAGTGACGCAAGTGCGTAGGTGTTTTCGAGTCGCTCTATTAGTTTTACTTTTCTTCTTTATTTTTAAATTGTTGTATTTTACAACGTTATTGTATTTTTTAATTGTGTTTTGTTTATTTCTGTGTAATGGCTTGAGGAAAAATTTATGAATAATAGCTCTTTAATCACACTGTCTTGGTGTCACTTGTATACAGGGTGTCCCGAAACGTGACGTCAAGCTGGCACGGGGTGATAGGCTAGGTTATACCGGCTCTGGGAAAAATAAATTAAAAAATCTGTGTCACTTGGTTTAGTAATAATAATAATATTTTTGAAAATTTTGGAAATCGACACCCTTGACTAAGTTTACATGTACTGTACTTACAAATTACCAAACTTCGCAGCGTTTAATTTTTTTATGTTATTCCAGAAAACTATGCTTTCGATTGTAGTCACTTTTATGATGATCAATATTGGACATTTAGTAAAAAAAAATAAAGTTCGACTGAGTCATGGTCAAGAGGTCGCTAGTTTTAATAAAATAACATCTTACTGTCAATTATGTCTTAATGCTTCGCACTGAAAATCATACCATGTAAATCCTGTTAGTGCGGGATGGTGAGTAATTTTATTTGTCAACGGATGTAGTGCTCATCTGTGGCCGACATTGATACACATGTGGTAACCGGTGCCTTTCTGAGTTCTATAACCTTCTATTTTGACCAATTTTGTAGTCCGTCTGTACAACAGTACGGTCAACATCAGAACTAGATGGTGATCTTGTTGTTGGCTGTACCTTAGTAGAGTCGAAAATTTAGGAGCTACTGGAAAGTTCATAAGATGATTTTTTTTCTGCTGTGTGTGAGGCGCAAAATGTGTGTATATTCTAATTCATTCATTCATGTCTGTTAATCTTAAACTCTTTCATATCATAAACTGTCTATATAATATACGTCCCATTGCTGGGCACATCCCTGACCTTAACTATCATTTTTCATTTAATCTAACTAATTATGAGGTAGGGCGCGAGCCACACGCCAACACGCGGGCTAGTGCGGCAGTTAGAGGAGTGTAAGGTCAGTGATCAGATGTTATCAATTCGCCCTAAGGCCTCCGACTAGGCTTAACGAATCACATGTAGCGACATCAATCGGGATTGTTTGCCTAACACTGTGTGTGAGCACTGAGATGCCCGAAAAATACATCAGTTACTTTCGGTCGGGGTGATCACACATCCCGTTTCCGGCTTTAAAACACCGACACAGCGATCATCATTGTCATCTACTGTCACAACTGTGCCACAAGGCTCTTACGTTTATTTTATTGCACAAACCATTTAAAACTGTCCTTTAATTCCAACAGACAAGTGTAAAATAAGCAACCCGAATTGTATGAGCTAGATTAAATAACCGATCAATGTAGTAACGTAAATAAAAGCGAACTGTGCCGAAGCCTTGTTATGCAAAACGGAAATAATACCTATGTGTTGAACGGACAGATAATAAAAACACTCAGCCGGTCATATAACAAGAGAATAGTTATACAAGTGCCAGAGTTTCGTTTGAATTTGAAACCTAATTTTGATAATAATATCGCAATTTCATAATTGATCGTAAGACAGATACTTGTGACTAAATGTTACCAAAATATCGCAATCAATATTTAACAGAATTTGGTCGATAAAAGCGGCACTGCGAGATGACGATACAGGCTGTCTTATTCTTACCAAAACCAAGAGGTTCGACTCTTGGCCATCCAAAAAATGTTTGAAAAAAAAACTGGGTGTGCAGTTTTAATTTACGTCAAAATCGGTCTCGAGACACCTTTGAGCATTTTTCTAAATTCCTCATAATAAGTAAAGGATTTGGCCTACCACGCCCACTAAAATAAATACACCCTGGATACCGGATGTTTGTGTCCAACACCAGGGAAATAGTTCAAGATGTTATTATTTTTAAGTAGCATAGATGTTTCAGTAATTGGCTCATGTTCAAAAAACTTGTCCTGTTCTCTATGTACAAATATGCTGTTGAAACATTGTTTAAATAAATAAATAAATAAGTTAGAAAAACCCTTACACAAAAAAAATGCTCCTTTCAACATTGTATAAGAATCCGGCGCTTGAAACCTCACACCTTTTTCGCTGCCCTTTAAAAATCCGTTTAATGTGCCGCTGTCACACAGACAAATCGTACGATAACCAATGATATAAACAAAAAGAGAAAGAAAAGGAATCCTCGTATCAAAAGTGGCCATCCCAAAACAGGCCCAATGTACCTGTTTGCAGGCCAATATGAGAGCGCCTCGTTTGCGTACACGTCAATCATATGTCAAAGTCATGTGCAAGTTTTCGAATTCGCGAAGTATGAACGTAACGTATCTTCCTCTTTTTGTTTATATCAATGACGATAAGGGGTTCTGAATTGCTCGCCTAAACCGACGTCATCAAGACAGACTAGATTTGATAAGTGAAAGAGAAGCCTTTGCCCTACTGCGAGATCACAATGGTTTGCTGAATTAGACCCAAATTCAACGCACAAATATTTGCATTCATTTAGGTTGCTAAATCCAACAGATAAAGAGCATGTCATAAAATATCCTCTTATTAAAGATTTCCGATGTGTTGATAGGCAACTCCCAGTTGCACCACAATAGACTCTGCTTTCGCATAACAATACACATTGTAGTATTGTTGTTATTCCCTTACGAACGAATTACCATGATGGATAATACTCACTAACTATTCTAATTTAAGTTTGTTTTTACAACGTAACACTAATAAGTGCAAGGGGTGAAGTCACACTCGTCTAGCTTAAAGTAAGATATTAAGCAGTTGATTGGCTAACCCCCGAATGCATAAACGTCAATCAACGCTAAGCACGCGCTCACGCTGTCCCGTTAAATGTCAATAGAACTAAAAGGGACAGCTATACTTACGAGAGATACTCAACATTGATTTGCGTTTGTGAATTCGGGGCTAAAAGTCATAATTGTTGTCGGTGGTAAATCTGTTGTTAGTGTGACACGTCCCGTCGCGTTAGCAATGAACGTATTGAGGTTGTCGGTTCCCTATTGCTCTGCGAATATTCTGACCCTTGCGGATCCCCCTACTGCAGGAGTGTAACTCAGACGTGTGATTTTATAGAGGGGGCTGCGTACGCGTTGCTCGCCTCATAGCAGACTAGGTATAGCAACTTCGTCAGTGTGAGCTTTATTCTCTAACAACTACCTATACTACATACTATATTCATATTTTCTTTTCAATAACCGTCTTGCACCACCGCATCTACTTCCCTTTCCAGTTTCTCTATATACCTAAAGGTTGTCTGGAAGAGATCGCTCTTAGCGATAAGACCGCCTGTATTTTACATTCTAAATGTCTACAAGTATTGCTATGTAACTTGTTTTCTTTGTGAAATAAAGTAAATCTTATCTTATGTTACCTAAAGGATTAATGAAAATAAAATTCAGTGATCAATCTTAACCATACCAACCAATTTACTGGACTTGTGGCCTTTGCATAGATTGTGGTTTCATCGTAATGGGCTATCTATTCGTTTTTATAATGCCACTAGCGACCCACCCCGGCTTCGCACGGTTCCAATACGATGTTATGTTATGTTTAATGTTACCATATAAACCTTCCTCTTCTATCGCTTTATCTGTTCCTACCGCATTAAAATCCGTCGCGTAGTTTTAAAGATTTAAGCGAACATAGAGACAGAGCAATCGACTTTGTTTTAAACTATGTAGGTAGTGATTATTGGCTGAAATGTAGGCTGAATTTACAAGTACAAACTAACAATTTTCCTCATCGCCTACTTATTCCGATCAAAAACGCACCAAAACTCTGTCAGCGTGTAAAATGTAAATAAAAGTGAAAGAAACAAACAACAATTAGAGCAGCCCGCGGTACCGCTTCCGACCGCACGCGCATACATTATGTATGATGTCTACCTCGCCACAGTGTTAAACCATACAGTAGGTCAGGGGTGGCCAACAGGTCGATCTCGACTTTTAGTCCAGTCGATCGTGGCAAGGCAAAAAACATAAATACGTAGACCAGACTGCCCAACGTAATCAATCACCTAATGCTGGACGCATCATCTTGTATAATTTTTCAATCGCTGTTCCGTCACGGTATTTATGAGGATAAATACCCAAAACAAAAGAAAATACTGCGTAAAATAGAGGTATTTTACGCAGTATTTTCTTTTGTTTTCGGCGGGCGATGACCAATAAGCGGGAAGCGTGTGGGACGCGGAGGAGGGACGGGAGTAAGTCAGTTGACAGTTGACGACAGTGACTACCGGGGTTACGAGTTTTTGCAAAGATTACCTACTAACTAGGTTATCTAAGGCCGCGCGTCGAGTTATCAGCCTAGCGTGCACACAGATACGTGGCACAGCCCGTCCGTACTGCCGCCTCCCTATGCATCCCTATTTTATGCTAGCGTGTGCGTGCAATCGCGTGTGCGTGATATCCCGACACGGCGCGCGACGCGCACGCACACATTCAAACCAAGAGTGGCACGTTTGTATTTAGATGTTCTACTGTATGGTTTATACTGTGACTTCGCGTAGAGCCTTAGTTAGTAGTAGAGTTTTAGTTAACTTTAACGCACAAATATTCGTGTACTTAACGCAAAGTACATGTCACACGCCAAACAAGCCAACTTCAAACAAGCGTCTGAATGTGACAGAGTCATGAAATTGCGTGCTCATTAAGTAGGTACATGCTTCAAGCTGTCGTCATCATCATAATCATAGTTTTTTAAGCGTTCTTCGCTCACTCCGCGATTTAACTATCCTTTGTGAGGACATCCTATGTCCTATCTAGGTACTTACCAAATTTGATTCAATAGGGAATATGTACTGTTCTTTTTTATATTTTTTTTATGATAGCTTATATCGTGTATGACTAATAAATGTAATAAATATTCATCACCAAAAATACAAAATGTAGTATATTTATAAAGTGTTACAAATTTCAAACTTTTTCAAGCGTTTCAAACGCCGCCATTATGGCGCGCTCCGTTGTCATGGACTTGGACGTCACGCAAGTCTATGACAACACAAATGTAACCTACAAACTGTTGAATTCATCTTCTTGTCGCGCTTTTGACAGTGACATACGCCTAGACTGTGACGTCATTTTTTTGCATTTTTCAATAATTCTTTTTAAATTGACAAAGAAATAAAATTAGGAAATATTGAAAGAGACGTAACAAGAATTCAAAAAAAAATATATGACCCTCATCTGTTCCAAGTGCATATTCCCTATTGATTCAGTAGTTTAGGCGTGAAAACTTTACAGGGATACACACAGACGGAGTTACTTCCGCATTGATAATATTAGTATAGATTGCGACGCACAGTTCTCAATATAACACTCTTTAGTATCACAGGGATAGAAACAAACATACATTAAAAGTCAATACTTTTACAAACCTACCCTTGACTAATCAGGAAATCCCACACGTGAATATGAAATAATCGATTGTTCCGATTGATATCTCGACACGGCTCCACGTGTTGGTATAGTCGTCATCAGATATATCGTAGTTTTATTACGAGTGAAGGTATAATTGTTTATGAACGTCGTTGTGATTGGCTAGTTTACTTTAGAGTTGACAAGATGTGAGAGATTTGGTTCACTGTCAAGAAGCATAAAAATTTTAAGCATAAAATGAGTTAGCATAATGTAATTACTACTAATGATAATTTCGCATAATACTAATAAGCATAAAAGTTTTTAGCATATTTTTTTTAGCATAAATGCAATAAGCATAAACATGGTTAAGCATAAAATAATTAACCATAAATTGAAAAAGGCATAATGGAGTTTTGCAACACCAGCAACATGAGATAATATCTAAAAGGTCATCAAAAAGCGGCTTACAGGTGGCCCAAGGGCCACCCCCGCCGCACCTAAACCTAATTTTACTCTATATAATTACCTATAATGATAAAATACTGTCATGCGACTTTCCATTATGCCTAAAAAAATTGTGCCAAAAAAAATTATGCATAAATGCATTTTGCTAAATAATAATTATGCCACAGTACATGTTATGCTAAAACCATGCCAATCCATTTTAGGACAAAACACATTATGCCAATGAAAGGGATCCCTAGAGATTTACTACTGGTCTGTATCTGACACTGATGCGCAGCAGTGCTGCCGCTGCATTGCTGCCGCGACATTGCTGCCTAGCTTAGAATGTAATCCCATATAAGCTCATACAATTTTTATGGGGACCAAAAGTCATGCGGCAGCACTGCTGCGTGCAGCGTGATTCAGAATCATACCTTTAGTATCCCACGCACTTAATAATATCTTACCAGATGCTTATACTTATCATCAGCGACTGATCACAAGTATTGCTCACCTTGTCTGCTACAATATATCTCATGGCGACTGTACTCTGTGCTCTCTGCAGCCAACTGCTGTAGAACGTGGATGACCTGATTAGATTCTATTTTTAAATTCGATAATCTAAACCTACAGCAATCAAGATATTAGTTCGATATGTCGACAGAGGACCGGTGAAGCGTACATTTAATTATATTTCTCATTTGACTCGATCAGATGACAAATGAATAACATCTCCAGAATAGCATCTAGCCTCCACGAGACGATCACAATACAATACCAATTAATGAATGATAAGTAGTTCGGTTGGTAATATAACTTGATTTCCATGTTTCGGAGTTATTCTCAATTACTTAGGTTTACGTTTTACCCCCTTATTCATGAAAACCGACGCAACGCTAAAGCATAAAATGAGCTATTGACGTGTTTTGTCACTTACTCGCAAATGGCGACAGTAACAAGAATGAAAGGGACATAGCGTTACAAAAGTTAACGTGGTGATAAAGCGCTGTTTAAGTCTTTGTGAATAAGGGGGTTAATTCAAATTATTTACAACGGGATTGCTACCATGTACCTTTTTCAAAACAAAAAAGGTACATGGTAGCAATCCCGTTTCAAATGATTTAAATGTTAGTGACCATGAAAGTTTAAAGAAATAGGGGGTTAATGTTTAACGCCCTAAGGAAAGATTTTTCACATCTTGCAAAAACAGTATGAAAGAAAACTTTGATACTTATTCCTTTTTAAATTACTTTAAATCCTGGTACCCCTAGCTCGTGTGGGTGGTAAGCGAGGCTCATCTCTCATTAGCCCCTTCAGTGGCCCAATTATATGACTCGCCTTGCCAAACTGGACGAATATAACCAATGACAGACTGCCAGTATGACTGAACCAGTGAATTTTAACGCTTTTGTGCAGAATTCCATATTTCATTCATTTATGCAGATTTATTCGAGTCCGCCACTCGTTTCGATAGCATCGTTACCAAACGTGATGGCAGAATTTATAGGCTTTTGAACTTAATACCTGGTGAGAAGTGGGTCAATGCAGCTTTCTTTTCGCCCATTGTCTTACAAACGTAGTTGTAAGAATCCCCATATGTAGACGATGTTTTTGGTGCGTAGGGTGTGAATGTGTGTCGATTTGATAACGACTGCTTTATTTTGATTTGGTTTTGATCACATTCAATAAACATGGAATGGTTCCGGGGTTATTCAACAGCTGAATGGTTTGTTTGATACTATATTAATGAAGGAAGACCCGTGTGAAACTCGGCCGATTCACAAACTCGCGAACAATACGGCAACGTTATCGCCTCCACTTAATTACCGGGGAAGAATGTCTAAAACGAATGGGCGTGCTTCAGCGCGGTCCGGTAAATATACTGTTGGTGATGTTTTATTTATCGTTCTGGAAACAGAAATGCTACTATGAAAATTAAAATCCATCAATACAGTTTCGCATTCGGAGCATTAGGTAACATCCGTCCGCCTGCAAAATAATATGTAAACAGCCGCAGTGCGAGTAGACCATATGTCCGGTTAACGTACGCATGGTGCGTACGCTTCCTTCGGCTATTAATCTGTAGTACAGTTCATTACAATAGTACCTATTTTGAACCATGTCATATTAACTGTGGATTAGTTGTTTTAGAACCTATGGAAGAGCTGGCAGATTAGCCAGGATGAGAAAGTACTAAAGTGATCAGGCACTTTTGGTGCTGACTGCACCTAAATGTGCAGTAGTTAACAAACTATGATGACCCAGCGACTCAAAGTGAGTCCATATTTCCACCAAACCTGAGTGTAGCGTAGATGTGTACAGCTAGGTTTTGCTAAACAACCAATTGGATTGTTTAAAATACGGAACTCAGACTAGGCCGCTACTCTGCGTCTTGATTTGCAATAATAAGAAATTCGCAAAATATATACACAATACGAGTAGGTTTTCTCCTTTGATATTTGTGGTAAAACGATAGTATGTGTAGTTGTATTCGTGATATAAATCAGAACAGAGAATGCGCTGTAGCTGTGGTTTCGCTCTCAGACAAAACAGTATTTCTCTAACTTCCAGTTATTCCAACTTGAGGTTTATTCCCTTGACGTATTACCGAACCTTAGCTAGGCTAGATCATAAAAGACGATTTCCCTAGAGTTTTAACTTTTAAACTTTAATTTAAAAATTCAGATTAAAAGTTAACCACTAAAACAACGGTACAGTCAAATAGTTCTTGTTCCTAACCTCGATAACTGTTTAGCGCAAAAAAATTAGTCATTTATCATATATCTCTGCTCATCTTGGTTTGATTATGATGGTAAATATGAAAATATATCATATCCAAGTTAAAGGTAATGCCATGCCAAGTGGTCGTGACGAGCCCTTTTTTTTTTTTTTTTTTTCGTGGGGAAATCCTCATGGATACCTCGCTACCCGGGGGGACGACGAGGTTATGTCGGACTCCTACCGACTAAAACCCCACGGCACTCGACCGTGGCACTTTGGCGGCGAAGCTGGATCCTACCGTAAGTAATACCGCACTGCTCCGCCGCCAGTGCTGGCCCCTAATGGAGCCCCCTCCAACCGACCCCCCAACGAAGGGGGGTGGCCACGAAAGCGCCTGGAGTACGCAGACACTTTCGCCGTCTCGGTGGACGCCGTGCAATGCAAGCCAGAGCACCCCCGCACTCCGGCCCGCTGGCACCCACTGTACGCAGGCCCTACTGGGCCCGCAATCACGAGCCACCCAAAGGGCGGCTCCGCTGCCGCAACCAGCGGTACGGCCCCGCCGGGCCGCGACGCACAGGGGGGATCAGCCTCGGATCACTGGCCCCCACCAACCGATTGTGCGCCGCGGCCTCCACCACGCGCCTCAGGGCGCTTGCAGGCCCCACTGGCCCCGCAATCCCACGTGTTGCCCTTGCGGGCTGCAGCGGGTGGGTGGCTAGTCCACCACACTGCCACGCCTGAGTGAGTCCTCTTCGCTTCCCGGCGGTTGGACGCTACCACCGGTACTAAGCCCCCTCGCCACGCCAAGGCGAGAACTCATGAGGGGGTCGTGACGAGCCCTGCCGTCACGGATTAACCACCATTTTTTAAACTAGTTAGGTTATTATTGTTTTTCCTTTTTGCTTTAATTGTAATTTATTATTTTTTGTTTTTGTTACAAATAAACATTTTCTATTATATTCTATTTAATTAGAGCTTAATGTAACAAGTGAGGAGCGGAAGTTTTCAACCTTAACTGATGGAATATTTTATTTTCCCCTGTAGCCTCTTCCCTGGCGAGAAAGAAAGCAAGCCTGTCTGGGCCCAGACTAAATTGAATAAGGCGAGAATGGCAAAAGGGTGTGATAAAATTTCCCGTTATTCTGTAAAATGTTTTTCCTTTTCAGATTGATGTTGTTTTTTTGCGGCGGTTATTCGATCTTCAAGACCGCTTAAAACGCAGTTATTTAATTAAAATATTGCTTCGACTGCTTTGTAGGTACAGTCAGCATTAAAACCATTTCAGAATGGTCATTAATGTTTTTATATGTCTAAGTTCTTTAGAAGAAAGCAACCTTATTACTACGGTATTGAGTAATTGTTTTAGATTAAAGTGACACTAGGCAGAGATAATTGTGTAGGCATTTTTCATTGTTATGCTGTCTGTAGCTATTTTTATACAAGGGCTAAGATGATTGCCAAAGTATTTCGCGCTTTATCTAATGCGATTCGTATGGTTTTGTCGAAACAGCGCGAGATGCTGTCGCGGTGCGCATGTTAGGCCCGCAGGTTGGAGTCAGCATGTGAAAAAACACTCTTAACATAGATCAGTCATCAAGAAGGTCGCTAAGCTATCTGACTCCTCTAACAGTCCATAAATAAGGCGTACCGCCTAGGCTTGACGACTGACATTAAGATCGTCTGAGCTGAAACGACGCGCCTCTCTACTGCATCTTCGCATAAAAGCAAGCACTCTTCTTAACGCAGATGCGATGGAGGAACGCGTCATTTCAGCTTAGACGATCTCTAATGCTTTAGGTCAATATCAGTTGTCAAGCCTAGTTGGAAGCTATAGATGGGGCTTGATAACTATCACTAAAGTTTATCATATCACTAACCACCCCTCCAAAAAATCGCACTGAGCCCGCGTGTTGGATTTTGGTTCCTACTTGAACTGAAGTTGAATGACGACAGACATAATGCAGAGATAAACACATACCCCCTTATTCATAAAAATTTAAACAGCTCTTATAGAACACGATAACTATTGTATCGCTTTGTCACTGTCATTCTTGTTGCTGCCGCCATTTGCGAGTAAGTGACAGAACACGTCAATAGCTTAAACAATGCGTTAGCGTTGCGTTCGTTTTTATGAATAAGGGGGATAATCTATGAAGTCAAGTTACGTGGAACTAAAATGTTAGCGTGTTAAAAAATTTAAGTATTGCTTTACATATTTTTTTTTGAATAATATATTCTACAATGATATAATATGTATGTAACTATTGGAAGATGTATGTACTAAACTATTCAAAGCTCTCGCAACATCAGTCTAAACAAACATGGTGTTGAAATCGCTTTAGTTCCACCAAGAACAGTTGGATTGCTAAATTGTAAAAGTTTCGAGGTACAAATTACTTTCCAAATTTAGCAGAACATAATTAGAATTCCACTAGTGTTTTTTCCTTTCCTTTGTAAGTCTTTATCAAGTCGAAAAGTAGCAAATTACTGGTGCTAGTCACAAAACTTGTTAGTTAACATCCGGCGTGTTGTAATTTTATGTATCCAAGTTGACTTACTGAATAAGCAAATACCCGATATGCTGTTAAATTGCAATTGGCACTTAAAGATAAAAGCGACCTTGCCTTCGTTTAAATTGTTTTAAGCACTGTTCTCACTAAATACGGTAAGAAGTTGCAAAAATAATTTGACACTTTCATAATAATTATACAGAAATGTTAATGTCATTTCATTATGTTCTATATTTGTAAATCTGACTGAGCTCCTATAAACTTTAAAATACAATTACTTAAAGTTTAAATTAAATTCGTAACAAAAGCTACTCGTTCTGTCCAGTCCAGTGAGAGTTCGCAGCACTAAAACGTTTATTCCGAAGCCACAAAGCCAAATAACTACTCGGCTTAAACAAAGAAAATATTACAACCTACACACGGGAGGTAATTACTTTAAAGTACACAAACTATACAAGGCAGCTCACAATATGAGGCGTAGAGAAACACGTCGGCATTGCCGCTGATATCCAAAGTTCAAAACACAAGCATACGACAAGCCTCCCGATTTAGAAGCTATATTTCAAAGGATCAGTTACAATTTTAATAGATTTTCTCAGTATGGGCAATCTTCACTTTGTTTTATTGGTGAAAATGTTTAGCCCTCGGCTCTCTTGTACAGTCAACGGCTCTCGCCGAATCTCTTTGCAAAAGAGCAAGGAGGTCTTCCCCGGAAATGGGTAGCGTGATGTGCCGCTCACTGTACATATTAATAAAAATACTGGTAATATGAAGGATTGGATTGGAACTTCAATAGTTTTACTAATCATTCAACAACTCCGTTCTGAAGGTCTAGCTCGTACACGGTACTCCCATTGTCAACAAAATAGACTCAAGATAATAAAATATTTATTTTACATTACGAGTACCTAATATCAATACGACATTGATAGATGACTATGAGAGTGCTAAAATTGCTGCTACTTCTACTCGTACATACTCGTATATGTGTTAGACAGATTTTGTAAGATTATTAAGTAGCTACGCATTATGAAGCCTATTTAGTTCACCCTTCACATTAGAACTTGAATGATGTTTTTGCTATTTGGAATGATTTATTGTCTATTGTAATTTGAAATATATTACTTATTCGATTTTCTTAAACAACAATTCATTTTTGGACACTGACATTAATTATTAGATTCCAAACACCTCATTTGGGGAATAATAGCAATGCTCTCGAATGTTAGTGTTTTTAAATAAGAAATAATGTGAGCTTCAAAACAATATCTGATATCCACCTGCACGAAAAAATCGGCCAAGTCAAGTGCACCGGAGCAAATTTGGACTGCAGTGCGGATTGTTCCACGGATTTAGGTGAGGTTTTTTTAAATAGCACTGAAACATCTAGTACAGACCAAAAATCCTAAGAACAGTCAATCAAATGAGTGCAATGTTTATTTATTTGCGGCTTATCTATTCTCGGTTTTGGTCCAGATATTGTTTTATTCTCGGTCTAGGCTGAAAACGTTGAAACTGTCCGGACCGACCCCTTAATGTGAGTGAGCCTTTTTTGTTTAGTTTATTTTGCAGCATTTGCCGTGAATCCTCCAGCGCTACCAGGCAAGCATAAAATATCGAAGGCTGTCGCGGGTCGAGGTCGCGGACACCGCATAGAGTTAGCGCCAAAAAACTTCGCGCCCCTCGCCCCAATCCTATTAGTACTTCGCTTTTTAATTTATTTCTTTTGCCCACTGCTGTGTACCGAGGGCTATTATCGTACCTCCTAATCTTAACCATAATTCATACTTAACGGATTCATTGGAACATTATGCAAAAAAATTCAAGATGTTATGATAATATCGTTATGTATGTAAGTTGAGAAATAATAAGAGTCGGAAGTTTGAACCGTGATGAATTAAACTGACCATTCAATAGACTAGCAAGCCTGTAATTAGGTTAGTTAATTAGAGACTGAAATCCTTAAACAGCTGAGCTTATTTGGACCTGAACCAATTTTAATTTGCTTATCTGCAGCTCATTTCCTGGCGCTCTTATTAAAATGTTTCTCAATTGACAGATAATTACTGTCAATTTTGCTTTCCGGCGCGTTAGGAGCTCGGTAAATATAGGAAAAAGTATTCTTGAAGCATACATTGCTGTCTTCGCTTAAGAAACGTGTGATATTGGATATAATGACGTGGTAATGGAGATATAGTGGAGCGTTATCCTCAGAAACACGGCGGCATTGGTCGTAAACCTGCCTCGAGCAGCCAGTAGCCCAGTCGCGGTTTGGCGCGCGATTCTGCCGCACGCCACCGATCGTTCATGCGGTCCTAGTAATATTTGTATGAAGTGCCGTATTATTGAATGGATTGAAACATTTAAAAAATTGTTGTTTTACTGTGGATGTGTGTGACGTTGTTTTGGAGGGACGCCTAAATGTAAACCGTACAGAGGAGAAGAAGGTAAAGATGATAAATAGTAAATAAGCACGGATTTAGTTAATGCACTTTGTTTGAATTGTGTATGGCATAGCACGGCATTTATACAGGTAAAGTAATACTTACCTACTTATTTATTTCGTTAAGGATCTGTAAAGCATAATCGTGATGACTCAGCGCAGAAAAAGGGGAATCACGGATGTGCCACTAATATATTATCGTTATATCCGTGAACCCCAGAAATTCAAAACGAATATAAAGACATAGGAAATATGCTTGCTTTTTACTAATTAATTCAAACGGACTTACGCATGTAAGTCAAATCAAATCTTTGAAACGATTTAGATAAGATTATAGGTAATATTGTATAGAAAGTTTGTCACTGAAGTGAATATTCATATTATTTAACTCATTTATTTAATCACGCACACGCTTTATTTTACCTACTCCACCCTGTTAATTAGTTGATATTATTTTAAAATATGCGATAGTCTGATGATATTCTTCATTAAGCTTTATTTTTAGAACACTAAAAATGGCCATGAGACTGGTTTTGAATGTCAAAAACCTATTTAAAGGAGATCAAGTTTAATTAATGATAAAAAGTTCATAACCTTTTTCACGAAACTTGTTTATAAAACAATGGTTAATTATTAAAATTGGATTTAAAGCCACAACATTGTTCGAAACGATGATGGCACCACTAATAGTTTAGACTTTAGATAATCTGCAAACGTTTTGCCAATAATGCAACTTAATACAATAACCAAATCCAAAAGGGACATGAAAAATATCAAGAGGTCTGCTAATAATCCGCACTGAGCCCGGGTGTTAGATCATGCCTGATACAAAAGACGGCAGGTCAACTGTTTAAACATTGCCAAGTCGTATAACCTCACGCCAATACATTGAAGGTAATTTTCCAACTGCCAGGTCATGGCTTAACGTCCACTCCTACCTCACAAAGTTAAGCAGAGCTTAAGACCCAGCAGTAGTAGTTCAATTCAATGTTATGCCGGCTCCAAATGTCAGCAGACCCGTCGGTGGACGTCGGCAGATGCGTCCGCAGATGGATCACCACGAGCCATCCACATGTCTGACGACGCATCAGTCAGTACCACAGTAAACAGAGAACATTAAAACATCTACTAACAAACGTGCCGCTCTCGGTTTGAATGATTGCGTGCGCGCCGCACGCCGTGTCGGCACGCGCTGGCATAAAACATGGAGGAATAAGGTGGCGGCAGTACTTGTGACAGTACGGAACGAGCTGTGCAAGAGTAGGCTAATAACTCAGTGGCGGCCTTACATAACCTACTGTTATGTTTACTGTGTCAGTACGGAGTTGCGAAGGCAGCAGTGTCTGCCGACGTTTAGATACCTACCAGTCGACATCGGCAGACGCGTCTGCCGCCGTGTGGAGCCAGCATTAGCCTTCTGATCTAGCCTACAAAAACTTAAACACAAAGATTCAGCTATAATATCTAGATCTATGCCATTCTGTCTTTGTAAGGCAGAGGGCTCCGCCTCAATGGGCGAAGGCCAAAAAACACACAAATCACTCGGCCCACAGAGCATTCGCGAGTAAACAAAAGTACTGAATAGGTAAGTACAGTTGCGTGCAGAAATATCTGAAACGCTC
This sequence comes from Udea ferrugalis, assembly GCA_950022985.1. NCBI lineage: Eukaryota > Metazoa > Arthropoda > Insecta > Lepidoptera > Crambidae > Udea > Udea ferrugalis. Next base: position 3,124,888 of record OX465516.1, read on the forward strand.
CATTATTATCATTATTAATATGCGACCGTAAAAATCCCCTTGGATAAAAATCCCCTTTTTGGTGAATATAAATTTTGGTTCGTCTGATTGGTGAGATCTTTCATTGCCTTTGATCGTGGATTCATGTGAAGAATGTTTGTTTGTTTCTGAAGCACCGCGTAGTTGGCAAACCCTTGAAACTTCGTTCTTTTTATGTTTTTTAATTTATGTTTACGTAGTATTTATAGGCTTAAAGGGGTTTTTTTCTACTTTATTTTAAACTGAAATAATATGTTACGTCAGTTTTGCTTGCTGTTTTCTTTTCAATTACTGGTCAATAATTAAAGTATTTCTAGTTAGATATATTTCACGCACTGTGACCAGTTTTAGGTACTGAAAGGCTACCTTGGCTAAAAAAACTCATTCAGACCTACATTGGGTTCTCACAGTTGTCTTAGCAAGTCTTCCAGTATGAACTAAACAATTAGCTTAAACTTGTTTCTTTTCTAAAATTCGAAAATTGGTGTTCCTTTCTGCGCGCCACTGTACAATTAAATCCACCTTACAGTATGTGTAGTGTATTTAGCGGTAGTGAAAATTTATGTGCCGACTGCCTTAACACGTCTGGTAAGCGGTACGTAAAGTCCATTATATATTTAATTTTTTATGCAAATACCCACTGAGTCCTACTGCGTTGAGTGTTGTGATATATTATGAAGAGGTTTTAAATACGTAGCACGAGTGGCTACGGCGTAGCTTAGTGTTTTGGATCTTGCAGTGTTTTGTTTGTTAATAATCTCTACATAATATAGTCGCCTGGTGGAGACCACGTCTCGGCAAGCGTAGTGTAGGACGTCCTAAGCAAGGTGGAGTGATGATTTGCGCAGGATGGCTGGCATGAGCTGGATCCTGGATGCGAGCAGCCGAAAATCAAGTTCAGTGGCGTGTAATAGAAGAGGCCTATGTCTGTCTTTTTTTCCGCTGCCCCCTACAAAAAGCAATGGATTTTTATGCAGTTTCTTACAGATAAGTAGGTACACATGGAATAAGATCTGAATTTCACCGAGTGTACTTATTCTATAAAAATCAAAAAAATAATAAATAAATAAAGGTCTCACTCCTACATATAAGGCCGGCAAATTGATGTTGAATGAAATCATTTTCACTATAAATATTATAATACCTGAAATACTAGCCTTAAAATATACAAACTTTATAAAGCTTATTTCTGCGAGTTTCCGCGCGTGGGCGTTTACGGGAAATACAATATTTCTCCAATGGGAACCTCAAAATATCCCTGTAACGGCCAGCATTCGGCTAGGACCTCCAAACGCATTGTGCTTCCATACACTCAGAGCTCTAGTAAGGCTGGTTTGGAGCTGCTGCGGAGGCGTTATTCTTTGTTCTGACTACTGTGTTATTATTCGTAGAGATGTTCGGCTGAATATTTTCCGTATTCGGCACATTCGGCATATTTTTTGCAGTTTGTATATTTTTTTTTTAACTTAATCTTAACTGAATATTCAGGATATTTGTCGAATACTGAAATTATTATGCATTAAAACAAATCAATACATAGTTTGTGTAAATAAAACATGTTTTTGTGAAAGAAAGGTGCGAGTTAAAAAACTGGGAAATTAACCGTTTAAAACCTTTTTTATCTGGAAGAATTATCCGGCCGACTGTTGGGTTCGGTACATCAGTTTATATTTATTTATTCTCAAGGAAGACAAGAACATGTCATTTATTTGAGAAGAAGCTTAATTACAATCATACAGTGTGAACAAACAAACAAGTAAATAATTATTTACTTATTATTATTTCGTCTATAAAAGATGGAAGAAAAAGTCGAAATATTGGGCCTCGAAGTCGGATTCGTCATAACCCGTTTTCGGCGCATCACTAGTTATTTGCAAAAAGGCTACCCACGTAATATTCGGAAATTAATCCGGGAAACACCTACGGCTGTTATCTAACTAAATGTTCGTTTCATCATATCCATAATAATTTATCCGATATTAACATACGAATTGGCATTAGTGGCGCATCCTCAGTGTGTTATTTTGTAACTAAAACTGTTATGACTTCGCACGATATGGGTTTTAATTACTAGTTACTTAAAGTTAAGTAGTAATTAGCCATAGTTTATGTGGTGCTGTTTCAGTGCAATCTAAGTTTACTTGCTAACCAGCCGGGGGCTCGAAAATCGTTTTGGAAACTTTTTCTACTGCGAATTTAAATTAAACTATCAGCGAAGGTGCCTGTGGCGTAATTGCATTTGCAACATGTATTTAGTACTTACTAGCGACCCGCCCCCGCTTCGCACGGGTGAAATAGGATGTTATAATACATATAAACCTTCCTCTTGAATCACTCTACCTATTAAAAAAACCGCATAAAAATCCGTTGCGTAGTTTCAAAGATTTAAGCATACTTACAAAAGGACATAGGGACAGAGAAAGCGACTTTGTTTTATACTCATCATCATCATGTCGTCCACACCGTGTCCGGCGATGGCGACTCCTGCAAACCATTCAGGTTGGGTCTTTCTGGCGATGGGCTCTGATGTGACTAGCAAGACCGAACTTGGACTTAAAAATTCGGTTGCAAGACGCACAGTATAACTGGCCAGCCGAATTGTACGTGTAGGTATAAGAGGGTTTTGGCATCGTCTTCCGTATTTGGCGCTTTGCATCAAGGTTTTCAAGACGCTTAGCCTCAAAACTGTTCACGCTACAATGTACAGTTTGTCGCCATTCCGGTCTGAGACGTGCGCGATCCTCCCATTCATCGGTTGGTATATTGCATGCCAGGAGGTTGCGCTTCAGGACGTCTTTGTAACGTAGATGTTGTCCACCCTGCCTGCGTTTGCCACTCGATAACTGAGAGTAGAAGACTGCTTTTGGCAGCCTGCTATCAGGCATACGCAACACGTGACCACTCCATCTCAGCTGGTGCTTAATGATAAGGGCTTCTATGCCAGACAGGCCCGCGCGACGCAGAACCTCCGTGTTTGAAATGCGGTCCTGCCACCTAATCCGCAAAATAGACCTCAGACATTTCAGGTGGAAGCTGTCTAATTGTTTGATATCTGCTTTATAGCAGCACCAAGTCTCAGCGGCGTACAGTAAGGTAGGCAGGACAATTGCTTTGTAAACTTGAACCTTTGTTTGCAATTTTAGGTCGTGCGAGTTCCAGACACGGGCTTTGAGTTTGCCAAAAGCTGCTGCGGCACCTGCTATTCGGGCTGGTATCTCCGATGCTAGTGTGTTATCGTGCCTTAATCTGCTGCCCAAGTACTTGAAGTTACCAACCTCTTCCAAAGCAGAGCCATTCAAAAACACAGACGACTGGTCACTGCTACAACTACGGGAAGGCTGCTTCAGAACCTGGGTTTTGCTGGTGCTTATAACCAATCCGAACCTGTCACATGACGCGTGCAAGGAGTCCACGTAAGTTTGAAGAGACTCTATTGAGTCTGCCATAAGGCAAACATCATCCGCATATAAGACCTCCATAACAGAGAGCCTGGCTACTTGCCGCTTAGCTCTAAATCGAGACAGATCGAAGACACTCTTGTCTGTTCTTGAGCTCAGTTCAATCAGATCATTGCAAGACCCAACTGCATCTCGCATGACAAAAGAAAAGTAAAGGGAGAACAAAGTGGGAGCCAAAACACAACCCTGCTTCACGCCACTGGTCACTTTAATTTGGTCTGAAAAGTCGTTTTCATGCCGAACTCTAACTGACATGTTTTCATGAAACTGTCGTACTAGGTTTAACAACTTTTCAGGACATCCAGTTTTCTTCAGCACAATCCACAGGGCCTCGCGTGGTACTCTGTCGAATGCCTTTTCTAGATCCACAAAGCACATATACAGGGGACGGTACTGTTCCAAGCTCTTCTCCTGCATCTGCCTGACCACAAAGATAGCATCCACTGTACCTCGGCCTGGGCGAAAACCACACTGGGTTTCAGGAAGTATAGTTTCTGCATGTTGGGATAGACGTTTGTTTATAATATGGGCTAAAATTTTCCCAGCTACTGAGAGAAGAGAGATACCTCTGTACGAACTGCAATCAGCTATGTCACCTTTGCCTTTGTACAACTTACAAATGGAGGCATCTCGCCAATCTTGCGGAATAACTTCACACTCCCATATTTTCAGGATAAGCTCGAATAACCTACTCTTAACCTGTGGGCCGCTGCATTTGTATACCTCTGACGGTAAACCGTCCATCCCAGGTGCCTTGCAGTTCTTCATCCTTCGCAACGCAGCGTTGAAGTCATCATATGAAGGAGGCTGCGCTAGTTCTTCAAGTGTCGGTAGACTTTCAAGGGAGTCAATAAACAACAAGTCAGAGGTCTGCGTACTTGGATTGAGAACATCATTAAAATGTTCTGCCCAACGAGCTAGAACACTCTTCTGGTCAGTTAACCGTTGAGTTTTATCTTTGTTGTATATTGGGGCTATCTTCTTTGTTCTTGGGCCGAAAACAGCCTGCAGGGCCTCGAAAAATCTTCCTGATTGATTGGTATCAGCATAATGCTGAATTTCCTTGGCTTTTTTCAGCCACCATTCATCTTTTAAAACACGCACTTTTACCTTCAAATTATGATGAGCATTTTTCCGCGCAGAGATATCTGATGAGTGAAGAGAACGTCTGTGATTCTCAACAAGCTTCTTGATCTCCTCTTCGGAGTCATCAAACCAGTCTTGGTTTTTCTTTTCCGGTTTCCCAATAACTTGTGAGGCACAATTATGGAGATTTTCAGCAAACATATGCCACCTCTCATCGACAGACGCTTCTTCGCTTATCTCTGGCATACTGGTAGCAAATGCACCATCTAACTCCTCTGCTAGGTCCAAGTTGCGAACAAGCTTTTCGCAGTGTATTTTTGCTGGGATCTTGTGAGCTGCACGACGTGGTGCCTTTAATGTGAACCGCAGTTTTGATCGTACAAGGCGATGGTCGGTCCAACCCTGAGCACCCCTCATTGACCGGGTGATTAGCACTTCACCGAGGTCTCTCCTGCGTACTATCACGTAGTCCAGAAGATGCCAGTGCTTAGATCTTGGATGCATCCACGTGGTCTTAAACTTTTCCGGCAGACGATAGCAAGTGTTAGTGATGGTAAGGTCAAACTCGGCACAGAGAGTGAGAAGATCAACGCCATTGGCGTTGCATTTCCCCACCCCATGACGCCCAAGAACCCCATCCCAAGCACCGAAATCGCTACCAACTCGAGCATTAAAATCGCCAAACAAAACTATCTTATCAGCGGATGGTATTTTGGTCAGGACTTGATTAAGCTCAGCGTAGAACTTAACCTTTTCTTCATCCGGAGATGGCAGTGTGGGAGCATAAACACTAATAAGATGTAGGTACCTTTTCGACGAAATTTGAAGTCTTAGCGTGATAATTCTGTCATATATGCCTTTTGGGTGTTCCTGAAGTGTTCTTGCTAGCTGATTTCGTACAGCAAATCCAACACCACTTGCTGCTCTCTCGGAGCTAGGTTTTCCGCTCCAAAAGTAAGTGTAGCCGCCAAGCTGCTCGCATAGCTGCCCTGAGTCACTGAGATGGGTCTCACTTATTGCAGCAATATCAATGTTGTATCTGGCCAGTTCCCTCGCGATCAGAGCTGTTTTTCTCTCGGGACACAAGTTGGTGTCGTTGTCCAGTAAAGTACGAACATTCCACGTTCCTATTATAAAGTCCTTCATCTTTGGTTTATGTTTCATTTTTCGACCGCATTTAGATGGTGAACAGATGACCGCGGTTAGCCATCTGCTTATGAGAGGAGACAGACTATTTTTAGGCCACCTTTTCTAGGCCCCTCCCCGGACTGGGGAAAGCAGAGCGCTCCCTAAATAGGGCTGCTTTGTCGCCACCTGAGCTGCCGAACAAGTCCCCTGCCTCGATCGGGACCCAAGACGACCATCACCAGGAGACCGCCTACGTGCAGATGCCAACTAAGGTTCAGACACACCGATCCTCCCCCCACCATCAGCTCTCCGTCGCCGCAGGACTTGTGCTCAAAAACCAGGGAATATGCAGGAGTCATCTGCGCGTGAGTATATTATAGTGGACAGACAGTTGCGCGGGTGCAAATCCACTCTCTCGACCTCCGCCTCTCGAAGCCGGTGGACCGGGTGGCCGATACGACCGGCAAAAAGTAGAGGTTGCAGGAGATTGGCCACACGCCACTATACGGATCCTGACGTGTGCCCTTTAAGACACTTCCCCTTGTGCCTTGCCACAGCGCTGTTGAAACCAAAGCATTTGTCTACTGACGTTGCATGCCTCCTACACCGAAGTGGTCTTTTGTTAAAGAATGGCGGATCAACCATAGACTGACTGCACTGGTAGTATAAACCGCCAGTGGGCGGTGAGATCGTCACTTCCCTACGCCTTTGTTTTATACTATGTAGTGATCTACAAAACATTTCTGAGTAACCTTAAATAATATTAATACTGCTGCTATTTTCTAATAACGAGGTATATATTTATCATTAAGTATCATAATTTAGCTATATTTTAGCTATGACTTCCTTTGCAAGTAAATAATACTTATGATTTGCATTCGATATCGAAACCGTAATAAAAAGTTTTATGGCATATTGTTCAGCAACTAGTGGAAGTGAAAAGAAAAGTAAAAACCGTTTCGAATGTAACTGCTTCGCAGCGTGTGCGCAAGCTCCGCTAGGGATGTCTGGTTATCGATAATCCCATTAGTATATTGGCTACCTCTTTGGGTCAAAAAATTGATGAATTGACCCGAGAGTAACGCTACTTACTTACTACAAAACTACTATATACTAGTTGCACAGCCCAAACTTCCTAAATTATCTGTTATGCCTTGCGGTTGACAGGTAGAGAATGCCTCCAGGCATTAAGTCCGCCAATCGTACTTTTTCTTGCTAAATTTTGTGCAATAAAGAATAAATAAATAAAATAAGATCCGTTTTTTTTAAAGTTGTCATGGTTTGTGATTATTACCTATTCAGCTACTTTTAGACCATATAAAAACGAGTAGTTTATTCAGAGACATACAAATGAGGTACTTTAAAACATTTCCGTTAATATGAAACCTAGAATTCAGTTCAATACCCCACAACCCTACAAAGCACAAGGCAAATAATGTCACTGGTGCTCCAGCAGACACGGCCAATCGAGGCTGCTCTCCTTCTGAGAATGACTTGAAATCCGCTTGAACTTGATACTGCGGTTGTGCTGATAACAAGATCACAAAATATTGAGGCACCAGTCGCCAATCAATAAGCTATATCATAGAACTGAATAAGCTTTGGAAAACCTTGACACCAGGTTGAGCTTACCAAGAAACAGTATACATAAACTCAGTATGTCGATGCCAGACTGTCATTGCTAGGTCAGCATTCACTTAGGGATAACTCTAGTGAAATTGGGGCCATCTACTATATAAATTCCTTGGCCTAGGAGTTAAGGTAACTAAATACCATATAATTTAAAATAAAACTACCATCATATCCAGTTGAATCAAATTTCTCGTCCTGTTACTAAGGGTTTTTAATATTAAGGTGGCGGGACAGACTAAGCGAACACATCTATAAATTTAAATGACAGCTCGAGTCTTATGGTTAAGGTTATTTGTTTTCTTCATACCCACATAAATTGTGGCAATAACAACACAAGTGTCAATACTAAAGATGTTATAGGCATCCACCTCTATCAGTCAGTGCAGTATCCCGGTTTGCGAAAGATGCGGGTTCGATTTCCGCCTGATGCCAAAATGACCAAATGTCTTTTTCTGGTTTTGCGATCTTTAGTAAAGATACTGCATGGAAAATGCTCAAACAATAATAAACAAGTGTCGATATTTTCCCCAACATCCCTCACGTCTATCATGCGCAAACGCAGCTCCACTCAACGGACCTACTGACACGATTACTGTTTCGTTTTTACTATTACTCTTATAAATCAAGATAAATGTTAATACATTGATCTGTATCGTTCGGCACTTTTTATTTACTAAGCTTTCATTCATAAAAAGTATCTGTTGTGCGCAAAATAATAAAGTTTATTAGCGTAGTGAAAATCAGTTTTTGTGTCACAGTGTTAGCGTTCATTATTGAATGGAAATATGTGTACTTACAGAAAGTGCCGTGATTGATTTGAATTTTTCATTGTTTTATTGTAGGTCACAAATTAAATAAAACAAACTTACAATCTGAAAGGGCAGATATAGCAGTTTCTGTGTCCTAAAAATTTCTACGTTGGTATCAATATTTAAATTTTTACAGCCTCCCAAATAGCTATACTTTGTATGAAAATGCTTGAGATATCCCTAGACATTTTTAATGTGTGTGGACGAACTGCTCAAGCCGTTGCAACCGCTTCAGGCTGTTGGTGAAATTTTATCATGCAGTCAAGCCATCGCTAAACATACACTGACACCGCCTGTCGTGAAAGGTAGCATTCGGTACCACTGCGAGTGCACTGGTTGTTGTGTGCCTCCATTTCAACTGGCGTCGAAAAGAACGGCACTTTGGGGTACTCAGTCTCACACCACCAGGTGTCAGTAGGAAAACAGCACACCCTACAAGGAGTGCTGAGTAAGCGCCAGTGTTCTACTGGCAGTGTGTTCCAGATAGTCCTCAGAGAAAGGAAGGCATAGACTATCTGCTCGAACAGTTATCACTCGCGCAGTTACCACTTCATTCCACGGTTTAAAATAGTTATCAATGGCAAATTCAAGCTGTTAACACTGACTGCAAGAGCGGTCCGTGTATGTTGATCACTGGGTAGGTGGTGCTCGAGCAGTCCGTGTAAGACCCGCCTTAGTGAGTTCTGAAACTGGCTACTCAATGACAACGCCAGTGTTTTTAAAGTATTTTAAAGTAGCTAATGCGCATAGATACTCTTTTTTAAATGCGTTCAACGTACTTCTTGCTTGGATCTCAGTTGATCTGTTATTGTAATAGCCCATCTGATTGCTTAGTCAATTAAAGTGTTTTCTTTAGCTGTAAAAATGTGTCCGTGTTTATTCAGTTGGATTATCATCACCTCACTGGGTTTGTTAGCAAGTGTAAATTTGTAATACACATTTGTTTCAGTATTTAGTCAATTTCATTTACTGCGAGCATTCGTTATAACAGCTACAACCTTTTCAACACTGCACATAACTTTTGTGCTGGCTTTGGCTTAGTTAACTAACTAACAAAGGATTCATTCAAAACTGCGCCTTGTTATAATCCTTTTGTAACATGATTAGCATCTCATACAAGCCAAAACTATAACGGCTTCTCTATAGATGGGTACTATGCGTGATAGTATCGTGTCGTTGACACCGCAGAGGGACAATGAACTGCTGTTAAATATACGCTAAACTCTCGTTCCCAAAACGATTACTTTTGTAGGGAACCTACGTGTTTGCTCGTGTTAACATTGCCAGCGTTATTGGATGTGAACTCTAGCTTCTGCCTGCGGCTTTGCCTCTGAATTTCGAATAAAAAATCCGTGTAACTTATTTAGAACCGTCAAATAAACTTTATTGCAAATGTAGGGTACAATAGGCGAACTTCATTCCATATGGCATTCTCTACCATAAGAACAGAGCAGAGCACCATGTAGAGCAGCGATTGTTAGCGCTTTGGCTACAACCGCAAAAATGACACATAAGTAACTAAAAGAAAAATCTATTTTGGGACTAGGGCAAAGTATATTTATGTAAGCTCTTAATTTGGCCCGTAGTTCAAAACAGAAAAATGTCACCTCTAATTTCATTTCAAAATTATGTGAACCTACAAACCAGTCATGTAACGCCCGTGCGAATTGTCGAAAACCCGCTGGCTGATACTAATTAAAATTTATTCGTGAAAAACCATGTCTAGTTATTTAATTAAAAGTTTCTCACAATTTAGTTACATCCACCCTCGTTAACGTAGACGACTGCTGGGCAAACCCTTATTCTGTAACGACTTGTTAAACTGAAGTTACGATGTGTTTAAGCTTGCGTTACCTAATTTGATAACACGAGTCCATTTACCCTGTTAGAACTTTCTAGTAGCGCTAATGAGATACCTATCTATCTTTTGTCTTTTATTATTTGTTCACTTGCTGTCGTTTTCGCTTATTCCCTATGACCCTGCTGAATTATACTTCAATATGAAAACTCTAATACTTACCTGTAAATTACTTTGTGCTGTGTGCAATTAAGTGTTTCTTATCTTGTATAAATTGTACATTTGTTGATAAAATCTTTTTCTAAGTTAAAATTATTCTTCTTTTTTAGTACAAATTTATATCTATATCAACATTTTGTACTACGTAGTTCACGAGAAAGGAATAGTCTCGAATAGTTAAAAATAATGTATTACTTAAAAAAAAAATTGCTTACTTTTATGTTATCATGAGGAAAAAAGAACTCACTTTATTTATTTAAATCTTAAGTATAATTTTTTTTTGATAAAACGGTCAGTGTCAAAGCCTAACAACTTTTAAAAGACAAAGCCTGACATTGACCGGCCACTATCGCTAGGGGGGACGCTTTCGTCTCGCGCTTGAATATTTAAGGCCCATTCAACAAGCGCATTGTCTAAAGTGGGTGTCCTTCTTAACTGTAGTCGCCCTTGCGGATATAACTACATAATGCGGCTATTATACTAAGTGGCAGTTGAGTTGTGTTTAATTACTGATGTAACGAGATAGGTTTTAATTTATTATGACACTGTTCGTTTGAAATATGTTTTTTTCTGTCCGTTATGATAGAAATTAAAAGCAAGCAAGCATAGCTTCAAGACTCTACATTACGTCAGGGCGTCCTGGCACAGTGGTTTCACACTCTGTCTTGGATGTCACTGTCACAAAATATAATATAAGAAACATAACATAGTTATGAACAAGCCAACTTTTTATCTAAACTGTTTGGTGGGGCAATATAATTATAATCAAGTTAAATCACATAATGGCTTCGATGTAATAAAATCAATCAAGCAATTAAAATGTATACAACCACAAAAATAAACTAAACCGCTTTAAAAAGGCATTATCTACCTTGCTTGGGATAGATAATAAGAAAACACAGTATGCGTTCGTTTCGACAAATAACAATTATGTGAACTGTATATTAATTTCAAACCTTGAACATATCTAGAAAACAGATAGCAACAGATGCTGGTATGTGGTTGTGATCCATGGACTTCGAAGTGATATTTCCTTTGTTGTCTAAAAGCTAGCAAATTAGTGTAAACATACAAATGAGTGAACATTCCTGGAATATCTTTTGTGATGGAGTTACGAAAATAGAACAGAATTAGAGCATTTTCTGACAGCTTTGAGGGGAGACACGATAATATTTTGTTTCTTTATCAACTTGAAATAATCTTGCAGGAATGTTAAGTGTCACATTCAGAGCAATGCAGAATTTAGGCAGCCCCTATTGCTAAAAGTTATCTTTTCCAAGCAACCTAGTCAAATTAATATAAAAGAAGGTAATATCGAGGTTTGAAAGTTAGTGACAAGTATGAACGATCAATTGTGTCGTACCCTATAGTGAATTGCTGTTTCATATCAAAACCTGCACAAAGAAACATACAATCGAAACTGTTTAGAGACCGGAGAGAAGGAGAGAGACGAAGCATAGTAAAAACATAATGACGTTGAAACAAAAACAAGATACATGGTAGGTAAATCGTGGTTTACTTTGTCCATAAATGGTACCTTCATCGCGTCGGTAATCGGGCGCTGCTCGGACACGAGTTTTCCCCTTCATTTACCGGCACTCTTGCGCAGCGCAATCATGTCCTTATAGTTATCCTGTGATGAGCTCACTTATTTTCCTGTGGGTAACTACTAGGCAGCATGATAACAGAGCTAAATCCATCCGCCCTTTTAGGCCTCTACTTATACAACAAATAATTCAAAGCACGGAGCTCAATTTTGTGTCCATATTAACATTTTTAAATGCGGAAGTATGTCTGTTTGTTTTTTACGTTTCAATGACTAACTGCTGTAACTTTGTTGACGAATTTAGAGTTCTATTCCATAAATACGATCTTGAAGAAAAATAAAAACCTTGTTTCGCGAAATAAGTAATATACTGAACAGATGTTCTGTAATATACCAAATACCAACAAGCAAAGCCGCGGGCTTAGCTAGTATATAAATAATTATTAAAGTTGCTTACACTACCTAGTATTCTAACCACTTTGTTATCTCGATCGTTTGATCTGTATTGTGGCATGACAACAGCATGGATGCACATTACAAGCACGGTCAATATGAAAGGGTGCACTTAGTCAAGGGTGCAGGTATGATTACGTTAACACTGCAGGTATCATTGGACAGAAATACAATACTGTACGAGTGAGTTTCCGATTTTTATGACACAACAGAAAACTTAGCCTTTAACGTCATTCTCGCCTATCGATATCAAACACTGTACAATCAACCAGATCTAGAGCTCTACCCTGTTGGTATATGTTGGTCTCCCCTTCATGTATTCTCGCATACCAGATGCAGAATGTACAAAGCTCGCAATATTATGCTACAGCGTAGGTTGACAATATGAACTCTTGCATCTGCCAAAATATAAAACTATTGTGAAGATGCTGCAATTGTAGACTTATGCAATTTTCTACACAATCATGTTTCCTTTCTAACGATAATATTCCCTCGAATATATTTACTTCGCAAATCATCATAATTACGTGAAGTGCTATACTGAAACCATTAGCTCAACTCTTAGTTTTAGCAATTTTAACACTGTCTGCACTAAATATGTAGCCTTCAGGGCTCCTAATGCAAGGTCTTTGACCGAACTCTACATTAGTAACTTATATGCAAAAATAACACTAATATTTACGTGTGTTCTATCACGTATCACGTGTTCACGTAGAGGTCAAAACTCATAATCATAAGCCCTTGAATGTTAAGTGAGGATTAATATTGACTTCGTTTTAATCATTGTTTAGAAGTTCATAAAGGATGTTTTAAATGGCATCTTTAAGAATTATAAAAAACTCGTTTTTTTTCAAAATCAAAGGCTTTTGATTATCTGACGTTGCTAAAATATTTCTATTACAAAATCAACTCGAAAAAATTGACATGTTTATTATAAATAATTAGTCATTTGACTGGATTTTGACTCATCGTTGTTTTCACCGGAATACATACGAGTACATACTGGCTTGTTGTGAAGTTTATCTGTGTATCAGTTTCGCTGACCCGGAAAATATTGCTTCACCTCAACGTGATGTCCAATTAATGTTTTTGCGGCGTCCTTGCCCGAGCGCTCGGTCGAGCGCTCAATTTTCACCGGCCTTGGAAAATCAACAAGCGACACTACGTGGACGATCTCATTATTGGAAATTTTAACAAGGCTAATGGAACATTGACTAACTTTGGTGGTCTCGTTTATATTACTGCAAGCGCTTCCAATATGACCGAAACGTGTCTATTTATAAGATATAGTTGATGCGAGCAGTTGTAATGCCTTTAAACTGTTGTTTTATTAACATTGTGAGTTATCATCGGCATCGAAATTATCTTTTGATTTATTGGTAATAGGGCTACTCAACATGTTACTGTGTACTGAAAGCCGACGTAAGCTCTCACTGTTCAGCCGTGAACGTTAATGATTTTAATGTAATGCTAAGATTTAGCAATTGTAGATACAAACAACATCTGTTCTTCCTGTGCCATCGGGTTGTGCCACGATTCAAAGTCCTAATCGCGGATGAGGTAGTCAGTGACAAACTGGCTCTTGAAATTGATGAACAAAACAAGCTGAAATAACCCAATTGCAAAAAAAAAAATTGCTAGTTAATTCTAAATTTATTTAAAGGCAAACTTGAACGAAAATACTTAATGTAGGGCAGTGGCGACACCTAACCATACCGTTGCTAATGAACCGCTGAGGCGAGGAGCTTCTCGGCTCTTAATCTAGTTTTTATTTCAAGCGGCGATAAGAGGGAAATAATTTATTCCTACCTTAGTTTTTTTTTTATTTTTCTCAGCTTCTTTGTTTGCTGTAATTTTATAAGGTTTCGCTTTCTCTATTTACGAATATATATATAACAGCTACTTTTTATGTGGATTGTGCTTAACTGGTGATGAAAACATCGAATAAAGGAGTGTTTTATCCCTTACCACGTTGGGTTTAAATTTGCTGTGTAGGCTTTTCAATGTTCCGTTCACCATGACGGCAACAATAAGTGTGGTTCTGACTGCCCGTTTGGGATATATTCGTGAGCTTTATGTGTTTGTGCCCATAATCAACAGAAATTATCATTTTATGTAAGATTTGTTGAAGTGAACATGGCTATGATTGTTGTTAAATTTATAAATAAATAAGTTTTTATATGAAACCAAACAATCAAAACGCCGCACCCCTATCATTCATCATTATAATCGTCATTAGCCACAAGACATTCCCTGCTGACCATAGGCTTGTCCAATCAATTGAAGGATTTGCCTGCCCTGCTTTCCCCTAATCCCCCCTTATCAACCTTATTTGTCTTAAGACAAAACCTTTCCTGTATTAATTAACGGTTATAATTAGAACATAAAATTAGTACAAGCTACCGAACATTTACCCGAAACTCTAAAGGGATTTCTTTAAATTTTTCACCTCATTGATGAATTTGGTAACCATCAAAAATATGCTTAAGCTTGTGAACTATAAAGTTTGTTATTATGCTAACGATTGCGACCTCTCGCCTTGAACGCATTGCATCACAGTGTCATCGCGGCCGTGACGCGTAGGCGTCGCACGCGCAATTTTATGGTCATTGCGCTTGACTTCTGCGACAACCGGTTTGCTGGCGTCTAGTGTGCCAGTGGAGGCTGTAGCCGTCTCTTACCTAAACTAAACTGGTCAATATCTTTTTCAACTAAGATGAAATCGTGGAACAGCCGAACAAAGGGGTTCCCAATTTTGCCGCTATGTTACTTCCACCTTGTAGGATAATAAGATATACTTTATTGTACAGAGAAAACAAATAGATATAACAATTATTACAGCGATTTACAGAGTAAAATTTAGGCGGCCTTATCGCTAGGAGCAATCTCTTCCAGACAACCTTCAGGAGATCGACCACTGGTGTAAAAGCCCGCTTGTGAACCATTACTCGTGCACGAAAAAGGTCGCCTAACTTCCAGCTTGTGATCTCATTTCACGCTAACTTCTACGCTTACGCTGTGGGCGATTGCACCCTAGGCAACTCATGAAACAAACAGTGCTGTAATTTTTAACCAAGTACCATCACAGGCGCTTAATTAAAAACAACCCGTTCGTTTGCCGAGCCCGTAGTAAACAAAAGACGACCTTAAACCGGACGCTCCTTCAAATTATGGCACGCGCCTTGTTGACTATGCGGCTGTCGGTGTGAATTTTCGCACAATTTTTACACTGCCGCATTTTAAATAGAGTAGAATTTTAAGTGACATCTTCGGAGTAAAGGAAGCCATTGCTGGGGTTAGGGCTAAAGATGAACAGATTTCAAAGAAACACTTTGATCCTTATTAAAAAGTCATGTTTTAACGCCAATCCAATAAACCGATCTGGTGATATCTTAAGTAGAAATCAAGAAGCTGGTGTTAGATATAAAAGTGATATATGTATAGCAGGTCTGCCTAGCCTACTGAATAAAAAAGGATAAAATCGGTTATGCAGGTATAAGTTCAGTATCTAAACCTTTATCAGGTTCTTCTGCCCCTATAACCCTGAAAGCAGCCTCGTGCCAGGAAATAGCGAATCAAAATACCACACTGTACAACCATACTTATTTGCCTGTCGCATCACAATGTCTGTCTTAGACATAATTAGCTCATTGTAATTGTGCCGTGATGCGTTCGTGTCTTGTAACCGGAGACGCGCGACATTGTCCCGCGGTGTGCGTTACAGTCATTGATCTGGTGCTAGAAAGAGATCAACAGCCGTCTCTTTCGCGCGCTAAGTTGCTGCAAGAGCGTCCTCGGTTCGGTTGCAACGGCTCCGCTTAACGCCTTCAGCCCTCTGGTAGACATGAGCGTTGAGAATCAGAACGCGACCCTGAAGACTGGCTTTGAAAAAACTTCACTTAACGTCATAATTTATTGTGACTTTAAAAAAGACCTTATCATCATTCTGCAGAAACTTTACAATAGAATTACACTTGACTATTATTCAGCATATGTAGCGTTCAACTTGACAGCACATACATTAAACGTCACTGACGGTGTTCAGAAGAATCAGAACATGGTCTGACCCAGATTAAATGCTAAATGAATACGAAAGTACTTGAAAAGTGAATAAGTTGACAGGTAAATTGAAACTGTGAAGTTTCTGGAACACATTAATCTTATTCGCACACTTTCCGCGCTACGTCACCGCGTCTCCTAATGTGTGCAATTAGTCTTCTGACTTTTCAGTCAGGTGGGGCGTACTTACTCAAATACATATTCATTGACTACTTACTTGTGTTGATTTTGTACTTATGGGTACACAATCTGTCCGAGACTGTCCTGTTGTTACCGCGAAAAGTGATAGTCAACATCAGATCCAGACGTTGTAGATCAAACGAGACTCAAATTATTGGCTTTTCAGACGGATGGATATTCCAGCAAAAATTTATACTTACAGTAATATTTTATCCAATCATGAGCTCATATAAACTTTCATATCTTTTTCACCCTGTGTGTTGATCGATATATCAGTCTGTCAGATCCTACTTCAATTTTGCCATGGTGATCTGCATGTTTCTCTTATCGTGAAACAGCACGGGTTAATTTCATGCAATCCAACCCGACAGCTAAATACCCGACAAGTCACACGACATAGTTTGAAGGCGCCCTTTCTTTATTTGCGGTCGGCAGCAGACGCCATTGAAAGTAATAACCTGTCATTTCATGATATCCAATACCATACTGGATAGTCCATTCACAATTTGTAATGAAGTTATCGTATTTTACGATGTTAGTGTAACATGTTGTATGTGTTCTATAGTTGTTAATTTATGTGCTTTTCGAGTAAATGCTAGAAATTAATAAACCCTTACAGCAACAGTTTCAAAATCAGACAAAAATTACATTTGTTCAAACTTTTGATAATGCTGTAAAACCAACACTGAATAGAGTAGGCTTTCTTAAACTATTTTATTTGTGTGGAAAGCTTGAAAGAGTGAACTGCAAAAGTTTTAATGGCTCGGAAGTGATTCGTAGAGAATCTTTGGATAGATCGGCAAAGGTTTTCCTATTGAAATAGACGTCGAGGAAGTTTTTCCGATATAGAAAAAGCTATCTTTCTCTGTGACCAGGAATCATAATTGCTTTTATAGGCATCAATGTATGTGAGTCTCTTAGACCTAAATGTTTTAGATATCTAAGACATCTTCCTGAATGTGGAATCAAGCCGGTTTTGTAGTTATTTTTTCTATTTTCATACCATTCAACAATAGGATTAGTGATCTACATAGTTTAAGAATACTACAAATCTTTTTGTCTTATTTGCCCTGTGGTTTTTTTCCGAAAATACGAATAGTAGACGGAAATACCTGTAATTTTTTTAAGGTTCATTAGCTTCACAGAACACACAGTAAATAGAATACTGTTATGAAAATATTCAGAACAGTATCCTGTGTCGAAGAGCCATCTGCTCTTTAGCAAAATAATCTACCTGAAATATAAAACCGTTGACCTGAAATCGGATTAAAGTCGTCCCTTTGTCGTCGCGTCGCCGAATCGACGGAGCACCATTAGGAGCAGCTTACAAAACTGCTTTTATGTTCGGATAATAGAGTTACTGATGGTCTGGTGCGGTCGCCACAGTGATACTACTAATTACAAAACAATAGAATAAGGCCGAGGTGAAGCTTGTCCGGATGAAGCGTTTTACGCGCGGATTGAAAAGGACGGAGCTAGAAGGGAAGAGGTAACTCGCACTTGCGCTCCCACTCTTTATTTTGAACTTTTGATAAGTGGGAGTCCAAAACGCATTATCTGGACAGGGTCTAAGTTGACGTGCTCGTGGCTCCATACGACAGTAGATCGGCAACGATCTTTGGAGCTAATCTACGCTCTTAACCAGGTATGGTAATGGAGTCACCAACCACCGTGCACCGCTATCGGCGACGCTTAACACGAAAGACTGATGGCCTGTTGGGCAGGAAAGCTTAAGGATAAAGATATTGAAATAGGCCTTCGTTTACCTGTGGACGTCTCATTACTGAATAGTCTAGTTCAATAATTTATGGCCCGTACGTAGAAACAAACAGAACAGAAATCCACTGACCCTCTAATCTCTTTGCTGTAGGCCTGAAGTTTGCAAGTAAAATGTATTGTATTCGTGAAGTGTGAACTATAAGCTCTAGTGTAGTCTTCTTTCTTTAACGAAAAGCAGTCCATACTGGCTGCAATATCAAAACGATTCTGGAAACTACTTAGTAATTCTTATTTCATATGTACAGTAGTATTCGTCCAACCGAATGATAAGGTCGCATCGCTGTGTCCCATTAGTTCAGTCTGCGACTCAAAGAGCAAAGGCCTAAAGCCAGTTCGGAAATATAACATCTGGAAACGATAAATATTACTAACCTTCGCCATTAGGATGGATCAAAAGGAGAGCCGCTTCGCGTCCCCGGGATTTCTACATCGTTCGACTAATATGTCTGTCTTTGATGTTTTGTGGAGGTGAACTGATTGGGTCAAGGTGGGCCTGCGAGTTAGCTATTATTATTGTCACAGTAGAACAAAGGTCCCTCCTTCGACTTCTCACTCTTCGAAGTCGGTCAACAGCATGACAGGCTACTCATCCATATTAATATCAATCGTCTTTGCTCTAATAGAGTTACCATTTACCTTTAGCTAGAGCAAGATAAAAAACTGGTATCTGGTTGCCTGTGCTCATACGCAGTTTGTGGTGAGTACCCCAGTTTTAAGAGTTCCGAAATGACACCATTTTGAAATAGGTAAATAATACCATACTAAGATTGATTATACTCGTAGTTTTATTAAGACTAATTTGTTTATGTTGAATTTTTGTCCCTGCTTAATTGAAATTCGCAGAAGTCAAGCAAAATGTCAAAGCCAATTAAAATTGTCCTTTCAAATTATATCCAACGTAGTAATGTTTCCGCGTTTTATTATGATTACTTACATTCTACAGCGCAATTAGCAGCAATTCCACGACATTCTTATTAATTCTTTTTAAAAAAAAAATTACTAAGTAATCGGTAATATTCATATTGAATATTTCCATTAATATA
The DNA here is from genome assembly GCA_950022985.1 of Udea ferrugalis. Classification (NCBI taxonomy): domain Eukaryota; kingdom Metazoa; phylum Arthropoda; class Insecta; order Lepidoptera; family Crambidae; genus Udea; species Udea ferrugalis. Next base: position 3,144,096 of record OX465516.1, read on the forward strand.
TCCATCTAGATTGCAGCCTGCTTCAAAAATCAATTGCACTTTATGATGGAATAGCATAATGCAGTGATTGCTTTTTTGACTGATTGACTTCGGTAACTGTAGTGTCCTGATACCGTCTACGGGTATAAGTTAGTACACCCACTACTTCACCTAGCTAGGCACGCACGTCTGCTCGTGCTGGCGGCCGGAACAAGAAGACCCGACCCGAGGCGCGGCACACCCCACTGACAGATCTGTCACTGTCACTTCCTGTCAGGTCCTGTGTGACCAGCGTATTGTTTATATTGTTTAGATACAAACACTACATCTCTCCCTTGTAAGTAAATTGAATTTTAAATCTCTTCAGCCAATAGTCAGCTTGTATATTTCTTCCACAATCATCCATGTGTATATTAATGAAAGTAATAAATTTAGTATTTGTTTCGCACCTTATCCTGCAACAACTAAACTACGTTTCTTGGTAAGTGAGCCATCAGCCATTACACGTTTGAATAGTAGTCCTCTTTTCCTCTTTTTCCTATTGTTTTGGTAACGTCTAGACGGCCAGTTGTTTTGCTTCCTTTATTTATTTATAACACAAAGATATTATCCAAATGATTATGAAAAATGTTCATTGTTTCTGCTAGAATTAGTTTTATTTTTATAAATCTAGCATTTTTTTTTTTTTTGTAATTATGAAGGCCTTCATTTCACAAGGAACAATGTATAACAGTTAATACAGCAATAGTGTGTAATTGCTGCATTAGTAAATAATGCAGAAGTAAATAATTTAACATAAGCTTTTATTTTTAAGGAAGCACAAGTTCTAAGTACCATTTATTATAGCATCAGACAGAACTTGACAGAAGTAATAAAAGGTCCTTTTGGGTACACTTTGTGGTATATTTACAATAAACATTATAATTTTCACGATGTATGCCGAACCTATTAAAATCTTCGGCACATGTCAACTGTCACACTTATTTGCTCTCATAAATAACCTCAGAACTTATGAAGCCTTGACTAAATCAAACTACTCTGTCTCACGTGAAACCACATTGTCGACCACAAAAACCCAAAAGAATCAGGGGTTGTGTATCCAATCGCGCCCCTACCGACATTATAACTCCAAAATGTCCAAATCCAAAATGTCAGTTAGGCTCTTCACACGTTGCTACGGAAGAGCGAATTCAATTTTGCCAGGCTACACAAAATTGACAGCCGGCAAAAGTCAATCAAAAATGCAAATCATTCATTTGTTTAGAATCTCGGCATGCGCCTCTTTTCCTAATGATATAACAAATAGAGTATCGGTCATTTTATTGCTGGATTACAAATGATATTGTATTTCCAGACATGGTTAACTATCGTTTGACTTTACTTTTCATCCGATAACACTATTCAATGTCTCATTTATTTTAACTATACCTACTTGACAATCTTAACTGAAATATTGATATTTTCTGAGGCAGTCTGTTCATTAATTATTCATCCCCAGCGCGTCTTACATCGGTAGTAAGCAATTCGGAATCAAATTCACCAACACACTATTTTTTGTTACAAATTTCTACTTAATTATGATTCCTTTAATTCATTTTATTGAAAACAAGTATTTACTTTATATTTGAAGTCGTCTAATGTGTTCCAAATGTTTCTTTCGGATATTTTTATAGAAAACAAATTACGTTCAACACCAATCAAGTAAAAGTAAAAGATATGATTTCAGATCCTAATGTGTCATGACTGGTTTTTATATTATATTGTATTAAGCCTTTGCTACCAGACAATCTCCATCTCCTAGATTTTGCAGCAATGTTAAAACAGTTTATGTTTTCTGGATTGTGACACTTGCAGCTCAGATTGTCAACTTCAGGCACTGAGTACCCACCCTGTTGTGTTTTCTTAAAGTGAATAGCAATATGCTTTTCTTTCTCTTCTCGTATCAATTTAATGATCAGACGTTGCCTGCTTCATCAAGTCACCCGTATATACTTGTCTTGTATGTAATTTGATAACCAGATGTTGATTAACTAGAAACTTAGAATAGAATAGATATATATCTTTATTAATATATGACTCAATTTAATGACCAGACATGAGATTGTCTGCTTTTGTCAAAAAGAAATGCCAATTTAATGACCAGATCTTGTCTGCTTTAAATAACTTGATACTCAATTCAATGTCCAGAATTTTCTGCTTCTTATAACATAAAACTCAATTTAATGCCCAGACATTTGTCTGCTTCCAACCATAACTCAATTTAATGTCCAGACATTTATCTGCTTTCAACCATAACTCAATTTAATGTCCAGACATTTGTCTGCTTTCAACCATAACTCAATTTAATGTCCAGACATGTGTCTGCTTTCAACCATAACTCAATTCAATTTCCAGACCTTTGTCTGCTTTCAACCATAACTCAATTTAATGTCCAGACATTTGTCTGCTTTCAACCATAACTCAATTCAATGTCCAGACCTTTGTCTGCTTTCCACCATAACTCAATTTAATGTCCAGACATTTGTCTGCTTCCAACTATAACTCAATTTAATGTCCAGACATTTGTCTGCTTTCAACTATAACTCAATTTAATGTCCAGACATGTGTCTGCTTTCAACCATAACTCAATTCAATGTCCAGACATTTGTCTGCTTTCAACCGTAACTCAATTTAATGTCCATACTGTGTCTGCTTTTAATTATATATGACTCAATTTAATGACCAGACTTTGTCTGCTATTACCGACATACATCTCATTTTATTGCCCAGACTGTGCTTTTAATTATACAGGACTCAATTCAATGATCAGACTTTATCTGCTATTAACCACATAAAACCCAATTTAATGTCCAGACCATGTCTGCTTTTAATTATATAGGACTCAATTTAATGACCAGAGTTTGTCTGCTATTAACCACATAGAACTCAATTGAATGTCCAGACTATGTCTGCTGTTCATTTTATATGAGAACTCAATTCAATGACCAGACTTTGTCTGCTATTAACAAAATAAATCTCATTTTAATGTTCAGACTATGACTGCTTTCAATTATATAGTACTTATTCAATTCTATAATTTAATTCAATTATATAGTATAGTATGTAGTACTCAATTTAATGACCAGACTTTGTCTGCTATTAACAACATAAAACCCAATTCAAGGTTCAGGTTCATACCTGCAAGTCAAAATAATAATTTATTTAATTTATTGAATCTGATGGAGCATAACAATCTTTTTTTTTCAATTGAATGATCAAGTTTTTATCTACCTGCAAGTCATAATAATAATTAATTCAATTCGATCAATCAGATTGCGCATAACAATCTGCTTTTCAATTTAATGATCAAGTTTATACCTACTAGTACCTGCAAGTCAAAATGATAATTACTTCAATTCAATGAATCAGATTGTGCATACCAATCTGCTTTTCAATTTAATGAGTCATATTTATCTGCATAAGAATAATGACTAGATTTTTTATCTACTAAATATACTAGTAGTATTTCATATTTTTATTTTCTTTTGAGTATCTTTTTCAGAGAACATCATCTTGCTCACTGAAAACCTTCACAGGTTACTATTTTTAGAACATTTAAATATCAATTGTAAAACCAACTTGTAATCTGGTTATTATCACATTAAAGCGTTTCACTGTCGGTCTTATCGATTGAAGTTAGCATCTTCACTATTTTTCCAATGGAACACACTCCCCATAAATAATGGTTATGGTTAAGACGCAAAATACGATCTTACCTGAACCCTTTCATTATGTATTAGTTTGCTGTAGTTTAATGAGAGTGTTTTTTTTTTTTTTTTTTTTTTATAATAATAATAATGGCTCCTGGTCGATTTCGACCAAAGCTGCTAATCTCAATGAGATTAACCACGTACACAGGAGATAATAACCGGTGTAGAGACGGTTCATCAATATCAACCAGTCCAGATATGCGTCATCCACATTAGTAAGTAGATATTCGTTGGTAGTTCAACACCTCCATCACTATACTACTAACAAGCCTCTTATTGAGAAGAGTTTTGTTTCTTTTCATAACATTGACCAGACCAGGAATCGAACCCTGGACTTCAAAGGTGCTCCTGGCACCCCTATGCTAACCAGGTCTTATAGAGGGTAAATAACATCTTGGCAAAACTGTTACACTGTAAGTTATGTGGGCACATGGTGAAATAGTTTTACTCAGAAGCCTGCGATGCAACAATCCATCCTTTGCATTATACTCGTAGCGGGACAGATGGGTTAAGACTCATGAATCTGGGAAGTGTGATTCCCTCTTCTTGTTTATTGTTGTGAGTTTCAAAACAACATTGACATAATTTTTAAGTTTTCTAGATGTTAACTAATAAGATATTGTGGATCTTGAAGGGACATCTAAACATTGCACATAGTAATAGTAGTTACGGGCTGATATTCACCCTAGTGCTCCTTCGCACCTCTCGTTTCTTTGGCACCTTTGTGCTAACGCTATTCTCACCTAAAATGCTTTATTTAATTATGTATGTTCATCGTACAAGAATATACAAACATTTTATAGCATTTCAGTAAGCAATCCATTCTAAAGATTTTATTTCAAGCTTAACCACAACACACACAACAACATTACTTGGCTTGGATTGCCGCACCCTTACAATACAATAATTGGTGCCTAAGAATACACACTTTTTATTACTCTTTAGAAATCTGAAACTATGTAAATCAGTTGATGCTCACTTTCAATGAAGCTTAATATATTTTATGTATCTGTTGGATGTAGATCGGGTTAAATAACAATTTCTCTATTTAAATACAAATGAAGATAACTATTAACTTCCAAAATGACAAATCTTTACATTTGATCAAGGTGTTAAGTTGGATTCGAACCTGCATTTTGTCAGGCCGGGCAGCTGCCTTCACAATTATGCCATCGAAACCATGAGTGGCCGGCCGAATTTCTAGGGTATATTCAGCTGTTCGCCAGCATTATTTCATAAAACTGTAATTTAGGCAAAAACGTCGCTACTACAATACTAGACGTAAACATTGCCAAATATAGCTCTTGCTAAAGAGGAACAAGCCTATTATATTTATTATATTCTTGTCATAATTATAGCAAACTGAAAACATTGTAAATAACGTTGCTTGTTATGGCTTGGATTATTACTTCTTAGCAATGGAGTCAATTCTCACTACCACTTACACAAAATGTATTTTAATTATTTGACTGTTCGTGGATTGCATGCATGACTTTAATGGCCAACGTATAAAATATTCATCCAAAACTGTGCAATAGAAAATGGTGTTTGCAAGTAGTCTTACCTTAGGCTATTCACGACACTTCACGGCACTTTGTACACAACACACAGGTACCCACATTTTAGATTTAGAATTTAACAATTCGTATTGATTTTGATTGTTAAATCGTTTGTAACTACTTCTTAGATTCAAGGTCAATACAACAATGAACACAACCACTATAGGTACATAGTGGTAACAGAAAGAACATCAGATCTTTATCATATTTATACTTAATGATCTTTTGTGCAAATGATCAGAAATGTTATTGAAGTGTTCCAATAGATAAATAAACCATACCTTACCCTTTTGTTTTATTTAATACCATTGATATTTCCTAATGACTGATTTATCTTTATAAGTAGATGATTATCAAGCAATCATTAAATTTCATAATTTTAACAGGAATGCTATAATCCCAACATGGTTGATGTTATATTTCAACGGGAAGCCAGTTTTATCATTTTACGTGAATTCGTTACCTCTCTCTTTTCTTTTAATTTTAAATGACACTACTTTTAAACTATTTGAGAGACTCGTCGCCACATGTAGTGTCCTGATACCGTCTACGGGTATAAGTTAGTACACCCACTACTTCACCTAGCTAGGCACGCACGTCTGCTCGTGCTGGCGGCCGGAACAAGAAGACCCGACCCGAGGCGCGGCACACCCCACTGACAGATCTGTCACTGTCACTTCCTGTCAGGTCCTGTGTGACCAGCGTATTGTTTATATTGTTTAGATACAAACACTACAGTAACATTTCTAATCAACGTTTCCATTAATCCATCTGACTAAATTGCATTCCACTTCAACTATAAATTGCACTTATTTCTAAAAAAAGTACACTGCATTATCTGCATCGGTTTCGAAACAAATGAAGAGCGTGAAATTCAAAGATTCAAAGATTTATTGCACACATGTGGTAAAAAGAGATATTGTTTACATTTTAGCTTCCCCAGACATGTAACCCTGGTAGGGCACAGCAATATACAATTTCAAATGTATGGAACTATAAACATTAAAATAAAGTAATAAAAACATAACAAAATAAATAAAAATTAACACTTAACAAAAACATTCAACTACTCTGAATACACATTAAAATAAATAAAAATTAGAAACAAAAATCTCATGCCCCTTTTAGGGATCTCAACGGTCACAAGAAAAATTCTTGCAGATCATAATAGCTCTTATCTATCAAGTAGCCCTTCAGTTTCGCTGTAAATGAACTTAAACTACTTTGTTCTTTTATTTGCTCAGGAATATTATTGTAAATTTTTATAGCATTTCCGTGTGGTCCTGTTTGGTGTATTTTTAATTTAGATTTTGGATGAGCTAACTTTTTTATTTGTCTTAACTTTTCTGGTCTAGTGTAAATTGGAAAGAGGTGTAAATTAAAAATTAAAATGATTGGTTCCGATTTTGTAGTCGCAAGGTCTTTGGTGGCTGTTCGACAGTGGACAATAATTGATGATTAAACGAACTTACCTTAAGTGAAGTTCTATCATAATTATATGAGTCGCTGCATCCGAAGGGATTTTATCACAAGGTAGTACATTTCTTCATGTACCAGGCATCAACACGTTTTAGAGCTGGTATCACTGAAACAGAAACAAAAAAAAACAAATTCCCTCCCTACGGTAGGTGCGTCACTCTGTCAGGTGACAAGTTCATCATTCTTTTAGAGACAGATTTCCCTAAAGTTACTCGGGTTAGTTACCAAAGGGTATGATGGTAACTATGGGTAGGGTGGGAGCTAAAATCCCTTCGGATGCAGCGACTCATATAATTATGATAGAACTTCACTTAAGGTAAGTTCGTTTAATCATCAATTATACTTCGTCGCTGCATCCTCGGGATTTTATCACAAGGTAGATGTTTAGAGGTCTAGGGAAATCAATATCAAGGATTTACTAAATTAAATTTGATACCAAATTTTATTTTTGATGTGAGATAGGTAACGTTTATTATATTTTTACCTGTTTACTATAAAAACGCAATAAAATTAAGGACTAATGACCAAAAGTCAAAAGATCATCGCAGCTTCAGTATTATGTCCCAAGATGAATATATATTAAGATAACTTTATGTTATAAATATGCTTTGCATAATAATTAATATTAATTTAAGCAACGTTAATTAAAAAAACTTAATGGTAACTGTATGAACTCTGCTGTTACCACACACAAGAACAGGTATACATATACCACCCAATAATAAAACCTAATTTACTCGAATATTTATAGTATCAAAGAACGACGTCTATTGAAACCGGTTAGCAGCTTGAGCTGCAACTTTTCCGTTAATATTTTCGTAATAAATGTAAAGTAAGGTGGTACTTAATTATATACAAGTACACTGGGCAGTGGTTTATTACAACAATGTAAATGCCCAGCATTGTATGTGCTCGTTGTGTGGGTGACACATAATTAGTCACCTAACTTAATTCAACTAAAGCTGTTGTTTGGAAAACCTATTCCCAAATAGAACCCAACGGCAGTGGGTACTAAAGTAAGTTAGTTAGTAACTTACTCTTCTAGTTTTTGCTAATAATATTTCTTAATGTAAGTATGTTGTCTGCACAGAGTAAGCAGACTTTAGAATCCGAAAGAATAATAACCTAGGCATAATAGGCTTTAGTTTTTATTATTTTTCTTAAGAGTTTCTATGACTCTCATTGATTGAAATGTCCTTCCAAGATAGAAACTACACATGACCTAGTCAATGCAGCTGGCCTATGTTTTTAATCTAATAACCTAACTGAGGTATTATTACTTAGGTAATTTATGCCACTCTGGTGAAAGCTGGAGCGTTTTGTAAGGATGAGACGTCTGACTATTCTTTATGACAATGTTTTCGTGAGTGGAAATCGTCTATTTTTAACTATCGCTATGCGAATAATATCCGTAACACTGTAAGTAGGTAGGTACCTACAGTTCCCTGTTGGTTAGAATACCATTAAGATATTCTACTGACTTCTCCCCTTAAATCTTCTTAATGTGAATTTCTTATTAAATGTCAAATCTTGTTTGGCTTGGTACACTACTAAAGTGTAAACTAATAAAAGAGCTGTTGCTTATGCGAAGGTGTTATTTTTCATTCCATTATTATTGTGATTTCAGTCCCATTCTCACGAAAAACTTAACTTATAACCTATTTCGGTCATTTTGAAATGAAAGACCACGATGTCTTCTACTCGTGAGTGTATATGCAACAAATCCTTAATGGTAGGTCACCTACCTACATAATATCAAATACTAAAACTATTAAATTGTAATTTAGCATCTGATTGCAATTAATTTCTTAATCAACAAACCTTGCCAGATGCGAACAATAAAAGCTAAAACTACTTCCTAGAAATTGGTAATCTGGAAATCATTACCAAACATTTTTGTCTTTAGGTATATGCTGTCAGAGTATCTGCGAATGACTAAGTACTACTCTTACTGAAATCGAGACAAGATAAACATCTTTTTCCAATATATTTCCTGTATTCAGAAATGCGATCAATGTGAGATGGTTTTAGTTCAATTTATAACTTTTAATCCCAAGTCAAAACCAGTCATGGCTTGGATATGGTTATCAACTATACCTATTGATTGATTTTGTTATTTCAAAAAATAACCACGGAATCGAGGTACTAAATCAAGCCTACATTACAAGTTGTGCCTATTGAACTTGGCTAAAACAGCAGATATACCTTTAAAAATCATCTACTCAATCGTTAAATGACAAATTTAACGCTTGCTGAATTATGAGTAGTCACTAATGTTTGCTAAACGGCAAAAGTGTAGCATTTTGCATATAAAAGAAATCCGCGTGCGTAGCACACCACTCAACAACAAGTAAATCAAGTAGATACATGTATGCATATACATTTAAAAGACGGCTGTGTTTATGTACTTACACCATTTTTAAGTGTTGTTATTCAACATGTTATTAGGTGGATTAGGTTTATCGCTTCATAAGAATAAACTATTAACAATAAGGAATTCAAGTGTCTCTTCAATTCATGTTGTTTCAAATGCTTTTGCTTATTTATTATATAAAAATAAACTACTATATAAAAATAAGTCGGGTTTTCCTTTCTGACGCTATAACGCACAGACCGATTTCCACGGTTTTGCATTCGTTAGAAAGGTCCCGCGCTCCGTGAGGTTTATAGCAAAGAAAATTCAGCAAAATTTCAACAGAAAAGCGGGAAAATCTTTTTTCACATACAGCTAAGGCCACGCGGACGAAGTCGCGGGTGGCTGCCAATTAATTCTTGAATAATAAAGGAAATTTTGGAAAACTTACATGGGTTCTCTGCCACCAGGTTAGGGTATCAAACCATCAGCAAGGTAATTTCCAGAAAAATACTGGTAAGGCTAGGTTGTTTAATACATACCTGACTTTTCATAATCACTATGAAAATACTTTTCATTTCATTTTATGTTTTATTTTATTTCATTTTATTTCATTTTATTTCATTTTATTTCATTTTATTTCATTTTATTTCATTTTATTTCATTTTATTTCATTTTATTTCATTTTATTTCATTTTATTTCATTTTATTTCATTTCATTTCATTTTATTTCATTTTATTTCATTTTATTTCATTTTATTTCATTTTATTTCATTTTATTTCATTTTATTTCATTTTATTTCATTTTATTTCATTATATTTCATTGTATTTCATTTCACTTCATTTTATTTCATTTTCTTTCATTTTATTTTATTTAATTTCATGGGCCATTCACGGATTGAATATAGGCCCTTAATTCAGATATTGCGATATCGTTACCGTCATGTTGACTCACGGCCAACTCCCAGGTTTGTTCCTTATGTACAGATCAAGCTATTAAGTCTCAAATTTGAGATCATTTTTCTGTATTTATATGCCTTCGTGATGACTCGCGGCCAACCCCCAGGTTTTTACTATACCTTCGTGATGACTCTCGGCCAACCCCCAGGTTTTTACAATACCTTCGTGATGACTCTCGGCCAACCCCCAGGTTTTTTAAGAAGTAAATAAATAAAAATCATTTATTTCAGGTATTTCCCTAGCCCATAATAATTTATGACAACACATAATAAATAAAATAGCATTATATTACATTAATGCATTACATTTTAATGCCTTCGTGATGACTCTCGGCAAAGATTACACCTTATGATTTTAGCACTTCACTTTTCACCTATAAGTATTTTAATTAGGCACCGGTACTCACCGGGATGGTTTTCGGCGTCGGCCTCTAATTACATAGCTAATTGAATACTTCATTCTGATAAATCCGCATTGGATTGTCATTTTCTTATATATAAAGCATATGTTGTGAACTTCGTGGGCAGCAAGCCTACGTGAGTGGTTATCCCGTGGTAACACGGGTGTTAGCCTTCATCATATTATGAATATTGTAAACGGTAACCACGAAGTGGTATCAAATGTATTTAAATATATTTTTTATAGCAACTAGAGTAAGTTATGATGTTAGCCATAGCTATATAGCTACAAAAGCTGTGGCGTGGCTACTCAGATGTGTCTGTGTAGTACCAAAATGAAACATTATTTCAATGTCAGGTACTACCATTACTAAGACTTATTCTTAGTCTGCAGTTTTCAATTGAAATTACAATCTAATTTTTGAAGTTTTTAGGTACTAGTGTACATAAAAAGAAAGGTGTTTGTTATGCAAGGATAGCACAAAATAACTTACAGTTTGGTCTTCGATTTGATTTTCACCTTAAAATGCTTTCGAAACCACACTCGCGTTGTGGGCCTGGCCGTGCTCTCGTTACAGGACGTCCTCTTGGACGGGAATAAACAGGAACCTTTATTCTGCTTGGCTAATTTGTTGAAAATGCACCGACCAACTTGGTACGGGAAAAAACAGGATCTTTTTCTTCTGTTTGTCTCGTTTGTTGGAAACACACACTCAGTGTGCGTTTTATCGTAATCTCGTTACGGTGGGTCCATTTTTGACAGGCCTCAACAGGATCATAAACAGCTATAGTACGATTAATAATTGTAGTCAGCGAAATGACAACTTCAACAGTGACTGATACAAAAAAGGGTGACTCGCTACAATAGTGACGTTCGGCAATCACTAGACTTAGACATTTAGTCATGATTTATTTTATGAGGTATCAAAGCCTTTTTTAAATAATTGTGAATATTTAATAGGTACTTACATACAAAACGAATTAAATAATTACGATTTAAGAAATATGGGCCCTACCTCCATATTAAAACTTCTCACTAAAAAATTATAACCATAGCTGGAAAAAAAATGTTCAAAGAGGTTCAGGGGAATTAACACTTGAAAGTCAGCAAAATACAAGTAATTACATACGTTTTTATTCGTTACGGTTGCTGATTCCGACTCCGATTCTGAATTCATCTCTTCATGATAGTCCATACTATTATTATTTGATTCAAAAATAAGTAAACCGGAATCTACAAAACCTTCATCACTGCCTATATATGAAATTATAAGGCGTCGTCCTTTGCCGGTTGGGCCCTTTAGGCCTGTAGTCAAACCTTCTAAAGGTTCTTCTAAACACTTGTATGGAAGATTCTACTGTTGTATCCTCCCAAACTTTTCCAGTTTTATGACCTGTTTATAAACGAAATTCTTACCTGTAAATAATATTATACAGAAACAAAACATTTTGAAACTGAAAATCTATTTACTAAATACAGTTTACCGAAATACCTCTATGTCTCAAAACGAAAGTCTGACCAGTGTGTGTTGCCAGTAATGACACATGGAAGTGGGACGTGGTCATTCACTACGACTTTTTTGCCAGGCTGTAATGTCGACTAACTTTTAATTGTAAAAACTCGATTTACCACATCACTGTTTATTTGGGACTGAAAACCTGCCACACTGAAAATGTCATTTCACTGACTACAATTAAAAATCCGAGTATAAAATTAATGCCAACCACTTCACGGTCTCATCATTGACGTGTTTTGTTAAATTTAAACATTGCATCGTTTGTTCGTTCTATTGCTTAGCTTTGTTTACAGTCATACGAAGATTCACTTTTAATCACGAGTTCTCTTATTAAAACATTTTGTGCAAGAAAATGTGGGTAGATTTTTATTGTAGATCGTATTTAGTTATTGTTTAAAACGAAAGATAAGTACGATCTTAACGTTGTATTTCATTTAGGATCTATCGATTTACACTACTACAACTATTGCAAACACTTCAGCACTTAAAGAAACCGTTATATAAAAAATATAACGAGAGAGGGTGTGTCGATGCCCGAACACTAGAAACGAATGATGAACTTGTCACCTGACAGAGTGACGCACCTACCGTAGGGAGGGAATTTGTTTTTTTTGTTTCTGTTTCAGTGATACCAGCTCTAAAACGTGTTGATGCCTGGTACATGAAGAAATGTACTACCTTGTGATAAAATCCCGAGGATGCAGCGACGAAGTATAATTATTCCCAATGTACCAACGCCAAAAATATAAGCAGGTGATCTTACATATTTGTCACTTTGCGTTCTTCACTTTAAGCACCGCAATGCTTACCGTGCTCATACGTTTGAAGGCTTGCTTTATTTTGATTGATGTTAGCGTTTTGTTTTAATTACTTACTTAACAGCTATGCGCAATGTCATAATTTATATTCTCTCAACTTTTGGATAAGAGAACAACGGAACGCGGTCACAAATCATTCCCAGATTCGGTCTACCAGTTAATGGTATTGTATTTGGTTTATGAAGCAATTAGTTTATATTTAGTTTTTATGACTCAATAATCTTGCTCTGATATGGAGTTAATAGGTAAAGTGTATAGGTACTGTTCAGTGTTGAATCTATGCGTCAACATACGTATCTATTGTCTAATCTTGCATCCTGGACAACACTGTAGGTAACATAACAGAACATAAACGCAATATATAGATAGTACGTAGATGCGTAGGTGTTTTTACACGTGACACCACTCAAAATTAGTCATACCCATTCACAGTAACTTGCCTTTGTTTCTGATGAAAGTTATTGTAATTTTTACACATTTTATATGCCTCTACATACCTATGTCAAAAATAAAAACGAACAGGTTACTACTGGGCAAACTTGCTTCCTCTTAAACCACATCTACTTTCAGGGGTTAAATTATATATTCAAGATTATAGCTATAAAATAAGTGGTATGTATATTTATTGAGTAATTAAATTCATGCTCATATACATATTTTTGTCTACAGTTTTCGCCGCTTTCGGTCAAATCAGAATGCAATCTGTATCTGAATCTGTAATCTGTATACAACTGTGAGTCTGTTCCTAACTAGCTTGTAATCTCCTGTCGTCGTGGTCTGCTGGAAGAAATGTCTGAAAGAAAAGCGCACCTGTGGTTCTGTTCTGAATATTTACCATTTTAAATACCTGCTTATTTATGAAGCAAGAAATGAATAATGGATAACTAACTAATCTAACTATGCCTAGGTATAGGTTTATCCTGCCTCGTCAACATACTCTTGTGGAAGAATTCCACCGATAAATGATTGGAGCCCACAGATCTTTTGACATCCAAGATGCAGGAAATAACGAGAAAGCGAATACTTTGGTCTTGTTATTATCTGGGCTTACGATATCAGATGAAAACAATAAACTCGTCTTAGTTATGTTATGTCGTTTACTTACTTGACAATTTAATTGAATGTAAAAATACATATTCAGAATCCGGAACGGACATAATAGTCTGAAGTGACTCATGTCACGATGGCTGACTCACGAAGGTGAGTTCCTTCGGCCGCTGACTTTCGTTTAACTTTATTGTACTTTGCTACTTTATAAAGACTTTTAAATTCGTTTGCAAGTGGTCTGTATCCTCGACGAATTCTTAAGTAAAGACCTTTAGTGATGTAATTTTTATTAAACCCTGGGTACTTGAGACGAAACAAAAATGTAACCGTACCTATTCTGGTCACAGGTGAGATCGAGCGCTTACCTTAATTTCTTCTGTATTTACCACATTAAGGAGAATTGACCATGAAAATTACCTGGAAGGAACAAAACCAGTGCTTGCTTTGTTTAATTGTTTAATATTTTTTTTTATTTCTTCAATGTTTAATTAAGGCGGCCATATTGCTTAAAAAAGTAGAGATAAACATAACAAAACACATAATTAACATCAGAATTGAGCGATAGGTTATTATTTTATCACACCGAACGTGTAGATAAATAAGTAATCAATATAAACGATACTATAACCAAGAGTCGCCGATTGAATACCGAAAACAAAAGTTTCCATTTTCTGGTTTTCATTAAGTTGCAACAGTCTTTAAATCAATCAAACATCTAGAGACATCAATTACCGTTTGATTACATAATACCGCTGCTACCGGTATTTTTTACAAACTCTATCGAAACTATGACACTATCGGTGCTTGGTATATATGAGCATTTGTCGGTACTATTTTTCAAGGTAGAGGTGCAACGTATGTATGTATAAGACGAACTCGAAAAAAAATATTATAACCCAATCCAACTCCTGAATTGCTAGTGTGGTTTTCAAGTCAAACAATTGAATAAAGTGAACAACTCAGCATAGCATAACAAAATGCGTAATGAGCGTTAACTTTTTAGGAAAGTGTAACCTATTTCTCTTAGATATAGAACTGGTAAACTAATTAAATAGAGTAGGCAGGTGAAAATGAAATGTTGTAACCGGCTTATCCACCTCCTGGTGCTCTGATGAATGCAGGTGAAACTAGGTGTATTAATAGAGCAGTTTGTTGCTTTTAGAAGTAACGCAGCTTCTTATAAAACTTAAGAGTTGTTTGCGATTAAAAATACCTATACTACTTAGTTTCTTTTTTGAATTTCTGACCTTTCGTTTTATTTTTGGATCTTGCTGTACCAGATGTTTGGAGTGCTTATACATTTAATAAGATATGGCGATTGGTATGTTTAGACTTAGCGACTGAATTCCTTGCTGGCTGAACCTGCTTGAAACTAAAGTCCTGTGATCCATATAAGGTGTTGAAGGGTAGCTGGCTGTAATTGACTTTTTAAGTATGTATTGTGAAATAATTAAGTCTATAGAATGATTATTATTATCTGTCTCTGACACTCATAGTAAAAATACTCCTTAGTTCGAGGTCAGATGATCTTAGTGTACCTAAGTTGTCTGATAAATTTATTCATTTATTAGTTAAAACATCTGGTCACCTCTCAGCGCGCTATGCTTTGGGTGCAGCTCAACCTCAACCCTACGTATTTTTAGAGAAACTTAACTATTAATGTATTTAACTCTTGTCTATGCCTATGGCCTGGAGTAGACTAAGCTTCCTTCCAATACCTTCACCGACAGCATCAACCATTCGCCACGGCCTTTGTTACGAACAAGGCCAGAAAAGAACCTTGACTTACACTCTTTGGACAGATTAGAATCACACGCCTTTTAAAATCTACACAATAAATCTATTGTAAAAAAAGCACACAATTTATTCGACTTCGTTAGCAGTCAGATTACGTTATAAAAGTTTCCATGCATCTGTCCACAAATTCAATCCCTCCCCCTCAATTGGACTATGTCAAGAGTTATCTATCATTATGTAGGACTAGCTGGCAGTTTGAGCTGAAATAATAGTAAAATGAAAGTGCCTACGATTTTGACTGTATCTTTAACTGGTGGCTACAGTCCGCTAATAAAAAAATGTTATTGTGTAATGGTATGTTTTTAACTAAGAAACCGTAAAAAGGAGCCATGAAATCTACGAAACTTCTCTTAATTGGACGTCGCGTAACAAAAAGTAGCTCGAAAGTTTTCAGGTAGTTAGCCGGGACTCAGTGAAGTTGCAAAGACTTTAAGTTTTAGTTACAGATGCACAGTTAATTGATATTGACGATGGCGCAGGTTAATTAGAAATATAATTCTTATTGCATTCTAGTTTACATATCTAATCGAAGTTTGTTCGTTAGAAGAGATTGTAGCAATCTCTATTGAAAAATATGCCTAAATGCAGGTGTTTCATATTCAATAACAAAGCGCTTTGTTTGGTATTTAAGAGTTCAAAGTTTTCAATAGCTTATATTATTTTTCTTTTGCTTACAGATAATCTCCAGCTGAATACATTCAGATGATCAACC
Source organism: Udea ferrugalis (assembly GCA_950022985.1). Taxonomy (NCBI): domain Eukaryota; kingdom Metazoa; phylum Arthropoda; class Insecta; order Lepidoptera; family Crambidae; genus Udea; species Udea ferrugalis. The sequence continues at coordinate 3,160,465 of OX465516.1, forward strand.
GGTGAATCCAGTGGCCGATCGTCACTCGGTAAATATCCACTTTTACACGTTTAATTGAATCTTTTTTTTAAAGTGAATAAAAGAGCGCCTTGTTCAAAAACTTTCGGTACTTCATCAAAGAACGATACAAAAGTTTAGGCCTTTAATCCATGAAATTTCGGAGAGCCATGTTTTAGGAGTTTGCATGTTTTTTGTTTGGAGTTGAACCATTGTGTTCTCTAAATGTAATTCAAAAGAGGCTTAATATCTGAGTGTTCGGAAGACCAAGGTACCATTTTCTTTCGTCTGTGCACTCTTTATATTTACTATAGTTCTTTATTTTTTCCATTCATAGTTTCCATGCGAAACGTATAAAAACAGAACAAAATAGATTCTTGCTGTCTAAGCACCGGACAGTAGCCCGAGCCTCGACATGGCGAAACTAGAATGTAAACTAACCCTAAAGCTTTCATGTGACACAACAAACAAACAAAACGCATTCAAGATCTACCTGAAAGACGTATGTCACACGTTCTATTTTTCCCTCGACATCTTGAGCTAGTCTTACAAGTTCCACGACGTACACAATAGCCCATCTCTTAAAGTTAGTTCCAAGTCGCGCCCACTCCATCTCGGCCCTCCAGTCGTACTGTCGGAACACCACACAAACGGGCACAAACAATAGAAGCGCCCTTACTAAGGAGCTGGAGTGCGTCTTCAAATTATGAGGCCACAGGAAAGTAGGAGTCCTTAAAATTTGGGACGTCAAGAACATCCCGTGTCAAGAGCAATGTGGGTGTGAAGCAAGAGCGGATCTTATTACCTTTTTCGGTAGATTTAAGTAACAAGTTGGAGTGAAGTTGGACTTAAGAAATGGAGTCACAAGAACAAGTGTGTAAGGAGTTCGTTTTCAAGTGCTAAAACTGGTCTGAGATTATTTAGATGGAGCAAAGAAAACATATTAACGATATAATAAACCTAGGTTTACCAATGTGTGTAGATAGTACTTTAATGAATTTCACGCTTCAAAATCAGTCTCGTAAGCTTACTTAAAAAAAATATAATTATATATTATATCTATAACCATCTTTCTTTTCATAACCATATTGGATTGTTGAACCAATAATCAGTGATGACAGGTTTGAGTAATTGTCTTCATAAATGCGGAATTCATTCGAATTCAAAACAAGTCCTTACTTGAACATTTATTCACGATTCACCCACACGATTCCAAATATCACTACGTCTAGCTTAAGCAAGAGAGGAGTTTCGTTAGCCGAACTCACGAACCTAGAAATTCGACACGATATTGTGGCAATGCATCGTGAAATATCATTTCATAAACAATTGTCGAGAACCAAAGGTTGCGTACACTGGCTCAGGTTACAGCTAGTGTACTCATAGCCGTACGTCAAAGGAAAATGGAGGTCTCCGTCTATGTTTGCGCTTCGAGAAATACCAAGGCGAGGGATGTAATACGAGCTGGCGACGTTTCCAAATAATATCTTGGATTTCAATGGTCGTGATCTCGCCGACTAAGCCGGGGTCGGTCGCGGGCTCAATTCCACCTTGTACAAATATACAAGCGACGAACATCTGTGGTTTTTCTGCGTCTGGGTGTGATAATCTGAATAGATTTGTAGGTATTTATGAAAATGCATCGTCAATACACATATACGATAAGCGTTGATTAGCTTGAGTTCAATGAAATTAGAAGCAAATTGAAAATTGGCAGTTTACTTTCTATGCTCATCTCAGATGAGCATAGAAAGTAAACTTTACTCGAGTATTTGACTCTCGTGTTTCTCCTGGTGATTAAAAGGAGACAGATTGTTGAATTTGGAATTAAGAATTAATTAAATAGAGCAAAACGGAAGAGCTAACTAAACTCGTTGGACATATGTCCACCTTCCACCAATGATAAATTTAGCTTTTTTCCTTACAAATTACTACCTGTCTTTCGTGATTTCAACTAATGAAGCCTTTGATTCCAGCTGTCGCAATTTACCGTAAACGGGAAATCCTGACGAACAAAATCCAGACCTAATTGCTCATGTACAGCTACACCTAAAGAAACTTCGCACTTAATAATCGACCTTCATTGCATTGAGATAAGGTGATCTGCTTCACAGTTTTGGTTGACTGTATGACTAGCTCCGCTTAATGGACCTGCATAAATAAATATCTACTCTGAAAAGCTATACAAAGAGTCCAGTTCACCTTAGCGAATAAATAAGAAATGATGTTCCGGTTAGGAAACCACAGACAGAGACCGTACCTTTTCTGCGCTGTTGCATCTCTGAAACATGTTCGTATTTAGCTACTTTGTGCTAGACATATGAATGAAAATATATGTTTCTTTCTGCCTTTGACTCGTTTATTTGACGTCTCAGGCTGTTTACGTCTTCCCCTTTGATGTCAACCTCGAGTAAAAAACTCTTATTCAAATGCCATTAGCAGTCTTGTTTACTTTTACTTTAGTTTGAAGCTTTTCACGTCAAAGGTTAAGTGCAGTTTCGCGAATGATGAAATACTTAGATTCAATTTGAATCACAGTTGATACTACTTTAGTAAATTGAGGCCAATAACCAATACGAGTAAATGCTAATGTGCAATACCAAATTGCCGAAAATTAACTGTATGAAAAGCGGACTTGATGCAATAAGCCATTATATACCAGCAACTATAAGGCTAAGGCTAAGCAAATAAGATGATTTAGAAGATGAGGCTTTAAAACGATTGAAAATCTTATATTCATCTCCTTTAAAAGCAATTGATCACATTAAAAGTGGCATTTGATCACATTTGGTGCGGTCATGTAAATTATCTTAAAGTTGGGTCGGTGAGGCCCCAGCAAACTGTACAAGAATTTTATTCCACTAGGCAAAGACTGAATATATTAATAACGATATCAGACTGGTTTCTTGGAATACACCACCCATTTTTACTCTCCGCCTTGGTGGCAAATAGCCTTAGATGTTGATATCCATAGCCTAAGTTATCAGCGTCGACAACAGACGTGTTGCTGGCTTATTTATCGAGTGCAAATTGACTGATTGCTTGTCATCCTTCAATTTTGCGGGTTCCGCTGCGTTCGCCAACTAATGGTCTTCATACGAGACCCATTCTGCATTAGATGCTATCAGTTCTTGTCTTCATTCATCATTTCAAATTTAAGCTCGTGGTGAAATGCCGAGCAAAATACCAATTTTCTAACCAACAACAACCAAGTAGATAACCGTATTTTGACACCTGACCTCCGTGTAGTGGAAATGTCGATATCTGATTGGTTGCTAAAAGACAATTCCACTGAGCTAAGGCCAGCTGTGGAAGTTAAGTAAGCTATAGTTAGAAATTATACTTAAATTAGTTTTATTTATGAGGCTTTTAGTGAGAGGGCTCCTGTCACAAAAGATACATCTTATTTGTTCGAAGTATGTGTGATCGATCAATGAAATATTATTCATCCATGACAAACAATGTGCATGTGTATGCAATAGTGCATTTAAGCAATAAAGACACTTGACATTTAGTAAATTAGGTGCAGTTCAAAATCGGATCCTTGTATACGAGGCACAGTTTGTTATTTTTATCGGTCGTTTCCTGCAATTGTTTTGTACTCTTTGGAAAGGAGCGGATATTTGAACGGATATTCCCCGGTGGAGAGCGAGCCGGCCGGGACATGTGGTCCGAACCGAGGTGGTGCCCGGCGGAGCGTGCGCGGGTGTGCCATAAGGCCCGTTTTCACGGTCTGTAACGCTAGGAGTGCACTAACGGATTTTATTATCTTTACCCGAATAACTATGGCTGTTTATGTCATTTGCAGTATTATTTACACCAGCAGCGTGCTTTGGAGTGTAAAAGGAAACCAAGTGTCAAATACAAGTCGTAATTGTCAATTTTGATCGTTTCATGTAATCCAGCTTACTCGTTTTCTAATAAAACCTATAGGTACAAGTATAGAAATCTTCATTAAACTTCAGAGTCCTTTTATTGAAGTCAAGAAGTTTCAATACAACATAATTATAGTTAGAACTTGATAAAGCATGCATGTCAAATAAAAACAATTAAAAATGAGCGTGTGCTCTCGTGAGACTACAATAAAATACGTACACCAGTAGACCTTCAAACTCCTCCAGCGCCTAGTCTTGTCCGTTAAACCGCTCGTAAAGGTGAGATTGACTTAGGGTTAAGTGCCAATCATGTTTTACCTCTCCAGTGCAAGGACACTGGAGAGGTTTTTACTGGTACATACACCAAATTTACCAGCCATGTGACGTATGCCCCGGGTGTCACAGAGCCCACCTACACAAAGCCTCTCGTTTTAATATAAAAGTTTCAGGCCCGACCAGCGTTCATTATGCGAAGTATTCTAATGCTCTTAGAGCCGCCCACGCAGCGCCTCTGTTGATTAAATTTCTTATTTCTTGTGTATATTCCCCACTTACCTGTTAACAAGATTGCTATAATGCTTTAGGTGTTAGTTGCCGAGATATTTTCGGTAGAGTCGTCTTTGATGTTTATTGTAGATCGCACGACAGAAGTGAAATACCCGTTGGGGAAATTGTATTCTTATACTCACTTTAAAATAAGAGGAAGAATTCATTGTATGTCATTATTAAATACCATTTGGCTTGAATCATTATGTATTCAATGAGACGTACAGAGGCGCACACATCAACCTTTACAAACCCATTGCAAAATGGGTCTAATATCAGCAGCCGCATAAGGTGCCCCTATGTAAAGGTTGATATGTGTGCGTCTCTGTACTTTAATTTGTTTGGTAAAGATCATCTAATGATGATGAATACAGGAACACCTAGAAAAAATAGGGAATTCTCATGATTAGTAAAATCCGAGTAAGTAACCAGCGACATAGGTACATGCTAAAATGTAAAGCTAATAATTTACTTAAAAAAACTATTTAACCCTTAATCGGAAAAAAAGCTCCCACCTTTTGAACCTTGATGCATCGACATAAAGTAGAAAACCAATGAAAAATTATATATATTATTTGTTTACCTAATTGCCTGTCTTAATAAAAACTTGGCATTATTTATGAGCGTTCATATAGAAAAGCACTCCACAACAACTGATTGAACAAGGCTACGCAAGGTACAAGGAAATTAAAAAAGTTATCGAACAAGTTGTACGGTTTTTGTTTGAAATTTTCATGTAAGTATTCATTATTCAGAAATACCTACAGCTGTCATACAAAATTGTATATTTAAAATAACAAAGGCACACAGATGAGTAGACAGATAATAGGCTAGATGACTGTAATTTTTTTTTGTTTATTATCGAAACACCTTACATTTATGTAAAAAATCGTAAAAGAATCACTTCATTTGTTTGTTTCAATAGGTATTGAATTTTGAACAGAAACAGCGTCACCAAAATCTGAAACAAGTGAAACACTATATTTATTCACACATGATCTTTAGACATATTTCACCACTCTGTATGCTCACATTATTTTGTTGCTGACTGTACTCATTCTTGCAATATTCGAGCATGATAGTGTTCATCATCCTCTCGTTCGGAGCGTGTAATCTCGTCTCGTCTGCAATTTTCTCGTAAATTAGCCCCTCACACCTCCTAACTAGCGTGGAATGGTTCCCAATGGGATCCGCCTCCCCCGGGGCTGCTCAACGTTCATTTTAAGAACTCTTGCCGAGTTTGAACTTGCAATGTGAGTAATGGAAAATACACTCGTTAGGACTTCGCTTCAGATATTCATTTTTCGGGATAGCTAAATGTGTTTTAGTGTCGTTCGTAGGAACGCTAGAACGTTCGCTTTATTTGTAGACATATTTATAATTAAATAAAAATTTATAAGTAATAAGTAAGTATAAGTAATTTATTTATATTTTTTTTTTTTTTAAGTTTATTCAAACGATAATTAACTATTAACTAATACGTCGAGCTCATCCCGTTTGACAGGCACTGCCCAGGTATTACATCTTTTCCTGCTAAAGGCGGATATAAATATGGCAACAAAATCATTTGCTAGTTTAACAACATACGTCAACGTACTTTTAACATAAGCGGAGCTCAATTGTTAATTCAGTGACTAACCTTAACGTAAAAACGAAACCAACTTAACAAAATCAATTTGGACACAATCGTTACGTTCGAACTGCACTTGACTGTACAGGCAATCGAGCCAAAGCCGTTTGGTGCCTTTGAATCAATAGCATGTAATTGAATCAACCAAACCTCTCATTCAGGAGGGTAGGGGATCGAATCGAGATAACAGGGGTAAGAGATGAAGGTTTGTGACTTTCTTTTACAGCGTCTCAAACCACTTACTCATAAAAATGAAAGTCTTATTTTGTCTCAATTCGTATTTGTTTCATGAACCCTCTTGCACCGCTCTACTGCTAAAAGGTCGCACAATAACTGACTGTAGCCGAGGATGTTATCATTAAGTTTTAACAAGCACCCCATTCGTTTGATACCGGCCCTACTTATTAAACCTAGTCTGTGGCCTGATTATGTGTTTGTTCGCAAGATTTCGGCCAAACAGCACTCGAGTTCTAGCTCAATCTTTGGTATGCGTAGGTTGTATTTACTTAAATTAATAATCTCTTATCTGAGTAGCCAGACGTGGATTATGTTCGTGCGGTTAATAACTCTGAGATATTTACAGTTCAGGCTGGGCATTAAATCACAAACCTTCATCTATTATTGATAAATGTCTCTCGTGTATGCTGAGATGGCAGATTTATAATTTTTGATAGTCAATATTATCATCCACATCGTCATGTCGTCCACAGTATCTGGCGACGGGGTGGCCGTGGCGCAAGCCTTTCAGGGTCTTTATTGCTGTGAGCTCTGTTGTGGCTAGCAAAACCGAACTTCATCTTAAAAACTCGGTTGCAAGACGCGCAGTATAACTGGCCGGCCGAATCTTATACAAGTAGGATGTGATGGTTTGGCTTGGGCTTCTGTACTGGGCTCTTGTATCAAGTCAATATTATACTTCTGTTCCTACTGGAGTACTCTAGGTACAGAGGAAGATAGAGAAATGAAAGAGAGGCTCCTGAATAATTATTTATGGTACTTGTTTCAGGTCGGACCTTGGAGCGATCACCGCAAAACTGACATCATGACGCTACACTGGTGGATGCACTGGTTCTGGGTTACGACGCTGCTCATCCTTTTTGGTAAGTTGTGTTTACAAACATCTGATTTTCTTTTACTTAGCCCTGGACTGTCATTTGATCACAATCTTACCTGATGCAGAGTGGGGATGGGGTCGGTGATGGAACATGTCAACCCATCAAATGCCTATTAACTTTTTTCTTAATTTAACGTTAGTTATGATAGTTACGCTCAAAATATATTAAGTTTTTATTTATTGTTGGTGTTGCGGAAGTCCACGGGCAAAGTGATTACTCTCCAGCAGGTGACCTACTACAAAAAAAAAATTACGCAAATAAAAACGTCCCCAACAACATGACTTAGTACAAAATACGAGAGAGCTTATTCTATGATGCCGCATCATAGTTCAATGCTATAACTTCAAAAAGTTTTGTGGTAGACTGTTACTCTATTCATGCTATATCAGGACTCATCCAAGTTTCTACCTACATCGAGTGGTGTTCCTAACCCTAAGTAAAGTCAGTAATACATTTGTAGACACATTACCAACTTTATTAAAAGCAGTAAATCACTCTAGCTGGTCTATTCGTGTCGCATGGAAACTTGGTTTATTGTGATATATTAGGCCATCATTTGTTTGCGTTAGAAGTGTAGACTTCTAAACGTATAGTCTATTTGTAAGTTTACAACAAAACAAATTTGCTTTTAAAGGCTGTCTAAAATACCAACAGAGGGTCAATAGATTGTAATTAAAACCCTTGGATAGTTTGAATAATGAAATACAAATTGACTAGATTGTCAACAATACAAATTAAAATCAGATTAGAACTACTGAGGGACAATCGTTAACGTCAATACTTCAACAGTATCAATATCAATACATAGTATAAAACAAAGTCGCTTTCTCTGTCCCTATGTCCCTTTGTATGCTTAAATCTTTGAAACTACGCAACGGATTTTGATGCGGTTTTCAAGAGGAAGGTTTATATGTATAATAACATCCTATTGCACCCGTGCGAAACGGGGGCGGGTCGCTAGTTAACAATAAAAAAAGCTAACCAAAGATAAATTATTACTCTAACTCTAACATAGTGCATTATCGTCAGAATTAAACAGCTATGGCATAGTCGGATTTCTAAGAGATTTTCTGTCAAATGGCAGGCATTATTGCCTTGAAGAATCTGTCAGTTTCTATCACAGTACCTGTCATTTTACAGCACCAAGTTTAAAGTCCGACTGTAGTTATACTGTGTTCAATCAGCGTTCATTTTACCTTAACCTTAATGATTATTCTTCATAATATTACGAGTATTACGAAGATATGGTTTCCGTCTGCAAAATCATCTCTAATGTCTAATATGCTTTGAAGTAAATAGAGAATTCCTAACGAATAGACCTATTTCTCAGAAACGTTTCTGTTGAAAAACAACGGACATTTTAGAAGATAAGTCTAATCATTTCAGGGAATCGTCTTATGGAGGAGACAGTGAAATGGGTATAATTCTTAGTAAAAGTAAAATTTGGGAATAAGAGTACAATGGGAAGCGAAACATAGATCGATACTTACTTTTTACAGTTTTGGTTGTTTTACTCATTCATTCAGAATGTTTAGCGGAATCAAAACAGATTATCATAAAAGTTCGTAAAGCTAAATATGTGAGCTAACACAGTGGTCAAAAAGATATCGTCGGTTTGACAAAAGCAATTTGAAATACTGCAGCGACAGAGTATGTCATTTGAAGCTTCACCGAACTCTATAACAAGTCTAACAGTATTTTAATCCGGTAGTGATAAAGTTGCTTTTCATCAAAATTTCAGACATATTTGACAACTCTGTACGCAGCCATAATTTTGATGCTGACTGTACAGCTATATCTACTGTAAAACCTGCAGTACTCCTGAATATCTAAAGTTGTGATTCATAAAAACAGTAACAGGACTAAGTGTCGCCCGACTGCCGTGTTAATTCTTGTCATATGTAAAACCAAACAAAAAGCTACATCCGCCCACTACAGCTTTCGTTAGTTTTCTCTAATAAACCGCTTGTATTACCATTTGTGTAAAAAATAAATGGAAATACAACAAGATGAGTTACGCTAGTCGGCGATAATCCTATGAAAAATCGATGGTACGCAACCTGATGTGGGCGTTATATCCTTCAATACAGACTGTAGAGGAAATTGAGTGCCTCGTGCTGAATAACTTATCTTTGGACCTAGTTTCCTTATTTACTTGTTTCAGCGCGTGGGTGTTTACTTTTCCAAAGACGGATAAGCGACGTCGTCTGTTGCATCTCTTTTTAATTATAAAGAAAATATAATGTTGAAGGAATTAATTTCCAGTTTATGTTTAACGCTAACGGTGATTTTGCGACTAATCTCTTTTCCGCCGGATTATAAGTGCGGTGAACTTGGAGGTAGTAGAAGAAAACTGGTCTTAAAGACAACACTTTCGATGATATCTGGTTATGAGTTCACTTAAACAGTATTTTGCTAACCGAGAAAGAAATCACGTCTACAAGAAGGCTATGGAATATTAAGTCTCTGCGAATAAATATCCTTGGACTATGCTTCACACTGCACCTTCTAGTTCCAAACTAGGCAACACTTGTACCATTGCTCCGAATCGCCCGTACCTCCGAAGCAAGTTAACATGAAGTTTACTTTTGGTAATGTATTCCGTAGTTTGCCCCATTCAAGCCAATATGCTTTCAGTCTAGTCTTAGAAACTTAATTAGCTGAGAGGCTGTCGACGTCCCTATAAGTACAACTGACGATGCCCCAAGCTGCTCTAGACAGTTTCCTGTTGCTTCTTAAGGTTATTCCACTCGTCTGGCAAGGTTGCTGCAAGGAGCTGTACTTTGGTGTTTATTATTCTTACATAATTAATTAAATTGGCGACGGAAATTTAATTTTGATATGATTGTAATGTGAATTTTCTTCTTTAAAAACAGTAGTGTCTTTGAAGTTAAATAAACATAATATACAAGGGCGCGTGCGAGATAGATATTTCTAGCTAGCAATTAGAAGTTTCCCCGCAAAGTTTCTACACACAAGAAAAGGAGACGTAACAAAGGTCATAATTGCAACAATAATGAGGATCCTGGTGTAATTGTCTTAATTACTGAGTCGTGGTACAATGAATTAGATACCAGAGCTCAGGGTGCATTTGTTAGCATAACGTGTTTTCGCGCTCGCGTCACGTCCTTTAGCACTCACATGATAAGATGCAGTTTGCGTTTACATTATTGCTCTCACGACCTTCCGGATGCTGAATGCATCATACATAACATACCCTCACGACCATATCCCTAATGGGTTAGTCAAAGGGACACTGATTGTTGCTGTTATGGTGAAAGGAACATTCAGAAACCCACATTTCGCCGAGGGAATTGGAACTGTGGTAAGTGGCGAGCCTATCGCCGCTATCCGGGTTGCTTGGGTCTTATAAATAGATTGTTTAACCACTGGGCCACGGCGCTCTCTGAATGCATCACAATGGTAAAAAAGTTTATATGGAACCATGTAAATAAATAGCCTACAGGCCAACTGATCTGACAAATACTTTTTGTCAAATGTCAGTGGCATTGGAAAATTGTACTTCAATTCTCATCATTAGCTTGACTTTTGAGCCTGACAGAACACTTTTAATTTATATATAACTAGCTCACCCGGCGAACTTTGTTCCGCCTTAAGGGCAATAAATAAAAAAAGTAAAAAAAAAAGAATAAAATAAATAAAAGTATCCTATGTCCTAGAAAATATTGTTACCATCGAAATTGTTGTTCAGTTGTTCTTGACTCTTGTGTAAAGTATTCAGGATACAATCGAACTCCTTTTGATTCTCTTCAGAAGATACGTACCTCCATAACTAATTGATGATAAACAATGTTCTAAACATAGTTCAAAGCTTCCTTGAATGACTATTTGTTTGCGCAATTGTTCTGCTCTAGCTGTTTATGTTCGGGAAATTATGTTCCAATTTAGATGGAAATATCACAATCCCAGATGGTAACCTACTTTATTTAACTTTTGCAATGACTTGTTTGCCGCAGTGATAAAAAGTGTCTGTAGAGATGTGGTTTTGATTATCATCCCTTCACACTTATTTGTGTAGACGGACAAAAACTTTTCTGGGGTTGCTGGTCTTCTTTTTGGTTCGGTTCGCGTAATGCAAAGATTTAATTTAATATTTCGTGAATAAATGAATACTGCAGGTACATTCTTATGAATACATGTGCAATTATTCAATTGTACTAAGTAAGAATGAAAAGAAAGCAAAAATGAAATTGAATTAACATTATAGTTTACAAAATACCTAAGAATGACCAAAGAAAAGTTATAGCCATAAATTCCCACATTCCTTGTCAATTGGACGTCTGAACTTCTCTACTTTTGCCATAATCACGATACCAATAAAACACTAGAACGTTCCACGCTATTATTTCTATTTATGCATATTGCAATTAGTAACTGCATACCTACTGAAGGTGCTAATAAGCGTCTCCTCCTTTATAAAACCATATTGCGCTGCAAGGCAAGACACATAGATAAAGTCGGTATATCACGCCTGAGTCCTGTTTGAATCATTATGTATGCGTGCCCGGAGCGGCTCTTGAATCCTAAGTGCTCACTCGGAGACTTGGAGACGATTGCGAGCCTTGAAGCGAGAGCTGAGCTGTGACGAAATATTACATGCTATTTATACAGGTTGCTTCAAAAAACTTGTGCCGAGTATAAAACTGAGGCAGACAAACATTGTTGAAAGTTTATTTTTGAGAATAATTTTTTTGTGGTTTTGTGTAATGTCAACTGCCACCAGAAAAATTACAGCTTAGCCAAAAGTTCTAATTCTCTTTTCAAGTTCCAGTCATTATTATACCACAACCTAGCATGGATTTACCCTAGTCCCAAAGTATTCGTTTGTGCTATGAAAACATTGGTTAGTTTCTTCTACAGATGTTGGTTGGTACCCTTCGCATCTACGGTTGCGCTCAACCGGTCGAGCCTTAAAGACAAAATTGGAGCTTTGGCCTTATTTTTGGGCCACCCTGTATGGAGTAATGTAGCTCTTCTACAGCGTTGATGAATGGCCTTTGAGTGACGAGAGCTAGAATAAATTAAATTCACATTTGATGAAATGAAAACGGAACTCAGTAGTAGTAGGATGTGTTTATATTATTCTGGTATTTGATTTGATTGATGTTCGAGTTTGCGAGTAGTTGCTAACGTTGTATGTTTCACGCCTTTTATTTTCTAAAGTACTTTCTTTTTTTTTAGGAGAGTAATCCAATGAATATCCATATTTATGGGAATGTTAATAACATTTATTATTCAAATTCTTGTTTCAAAGAAAATATTCACATTTCGTATACGTCCCTATTGAATTAAGGTTCACTTCAGGGTCGGTTCGTTTGACTTACCCTGTATTATCTTTGTAATCCTATTGCTGTGACGAGCACGTTTCTCTGGGAGGGTAGGGTATTACTGTCGACAAACTATCCAAATTAAATTATAGTGGTCAACATATAGAAGTTATGATGAAGGATTCTGTTTGTTTGCTGATAAGAATTTAGTTGCGTTTCTTCTTGTCATAACATTCTGACGAAAGTTTTTTCACTTCTTGTTTTTAAAATTGAGCATAACTGGTAAGTCTCGAAAGTGGCTAAAGAGTCTTAACTTTGAGGATGCATGGAGAAATAATAGACCCCACGCTGAGAATTACTAACGTGGCATTGAATTTTTAATAAAAACTGCATATGGACTTAATCTCTCGCCATTATTTGCGAAACAGAAATAGATTCGTGGCACTAAATTCGTTTTTTAAAGTAATAATTTATTTCATTCTCTGGTCATTGTTTTGACTAAAAATAAAATCGTAGCTAAAATGATTTAAGCAGACATGTTGTCTTTGAATAGTTTCTCATTCATATATCACCTGAAAGATGATAGTATTGTTTCAACAAACACTAAAGCTTAAAGTACTGCAGTCCCCTCGTGACATTTGAAGTAAATGGCAAAGGAAGGGAAGGACGTTGGGTCGACGACACCGCCTTCTCTTTCATAAGGGCGGCCGGAGCTAATGTCGCCGTGGAAGCATTTTACAGCGAAAGTTTATACAGCCTTCTGAGAACTAGGGGCACCCCCGACTGGAAAATAAGTCACGTAAGAGTTAAGGAGTTTTAAATAGGTGTTGAAAGTTTTAGCTCTGGATTATTTACGTCTCGTAAAACTTAAGCATTTTAGATGAGCTTTTGTTAGAATTTAGCTTTATGTTTGTTTCCAAGTTCACAACACGAGTATCGGTCAGTATTGAAACGGTTTATAGATCTGTAGGCCTAGCATGAACCGCCAACGTTTTGCTGATCGAAAAGTAAACGATACCTTTTTTTCTTAAAGACTTTGGAAATAAATAATCCTTACAACGATCAAAACTATCACTGTTTTTTAATTAAGGTAACATTGCCGGAAGCGTAAGTATGCATGCTAAGTAGGGTTCTTGGCAGAAAAAGCACCTGCCCAAAATTGTGGTTCGACATGCCATGATTAAGGCTAACCAAAACATGCACCCTTTGTTGTTTTGAAAAAAATAGATTTACACACACTTTCATTCAGCTAGTGAGATCCATTCACACTTCCACACATAATAGTAAACTTCTAAATATGGTAGTTGAGCCGCTGCAGCAGTAGTACTTCTAATGACATTAACCTTGGCCCATTATGTCGCACCGTTGCCCCGGTTGCGTCAATAGCGTGTGACTCACATTACCTGATTAGAATGAAAGGCTTCTGGCTTACCCCAGTGCATTGGTCACTCTACAAAGTTATTTAGTACTTGTCATAGCCTACATAACGGTCATGCTGCAATATGCTGTGAGGTGTCGTACACAACGCGGCATCGTTTGAATGTCGCTTGCTCGTAGTAGATTCCCACGACACGACATCGCACCGTTCGTTGTTGTGATATGTGATCATCATAGGTCGTAAGATGAAGTTTTTTTTATCGCCCTCTTAAATAATTTCGTCAGTTCAATTCCGGAAAACTGACTGAACTAAACTACGATTATGTTTCGAGCAAGATACTCGTAGATACTTAGCTCTTATGCTACCGTAGAATTTACTATTAGTTCCCAGAAAGGGGCTTTTCGGCTTAACTTTGCCCCGGAGACTGTCAGAACGATAATACTCTAAGGGTCTGTAGGTATTTTCCGCTGTCGATAGTCCCTAATCTGCTTTTGACAAAATATCGGCAGTTCTTAGAAGTAATTCAATGATGCTTAATTGAAAATCTAATCTTCATTGAGTTGTGGTTTTTAAATGCGAAAATAATATTGAAGAAAAACGCGTCTTTCATGATCGGACAGTTGTAAGGAACAAGCAGTGTGAAAATATAGAGAACTGTCTTATATTTGCTTCGAAGTGCAAATCTTTGCAGAGATAAGTAGTCACGTTAGATTATTGCAACGTGTGCTATATGAACATTGCCATGAGGGTTTATCAGTAACCTCTTGTGGTTATTCGACATGTTGTTTACCTCAAGTCAAAGCCCCACGTTGGGCGCCATTGTTACATAAAAAAAAGTTAAGTTGGGTTTTACCAGACAGTAATTAAAGATAGTTTGAAGTTCAATAAATTGTATTATCCTTAAGGCTTAAGCCTATAAATAGCCTAGAAACACAAGCCCTCATTGAAGTTGAAACATAGGCAAGTTTCATACGTTTGTGAATAAGTAGTAGTAAGTAATCTACGAAAAGTAACAACTTTCATTCGCAACATTGGATACATGCTCGTTTGGTTTGCTTACAAACTTTTAAGGTTATCAACATGGGAACTAGAAAACCTTTTCGTTTACAAAACATCTGTGTTTGCTATTTTTGGCACAATGCCTCTAACACCCAACGCCGACGTGTACCTACTTATCCAGTCATCTAAATAGCGCGCGGGGAAGGGTAGGTAATGTATGTAACTCACGATAACATCTTTGACAAGTGAAACGCAAGACATCATAGCAAAAAGCATCAGAAACCTAGAGCAGATTTCAAATGAAAAATATTGTCTTTTATTGATAAAAACGGTCGACTTACTAATGAAAAACACCCTTAATCGTAGTAAGAAACTCACTTAGCAATCATAAAACAGTATTTTATTAAATGACAGAACTCTACATGACCTTGAAGAACTGATATTTTTGTTTGATTAGAAGAAAACTGACTATCAGAAGCGTAGTTTTTTCGAGGAGGCCATAAATAAATACATTTCTAAAAATATAGTTTAAAAGTAATAGCTTTCAAACGAATAGTTCAATCTTTTCATATCTATCTAATTACACTAAATTAGGACACTGGCCTGTCTAAGCTCCTCGTGTTTTATCTATTTTCGATTGCCTCCAAAGTTTTATACCAGCACCATAAAAGTCCAGTGGCAGTAACAGCCCACTGAAGCAAATGAAATTACATAATACGTAACTTCAGCAGTTCAGCGGGCAGTCGATCTGATTACGAAATTGATGGAAGGCACGCAACGGCACAGTATAAACCATAGAGTAGGTTATCTAAGGCCGCCCGCCGAGTTATTAGCCTAGCGTGCACACAGACACGCGCACAGCCCGTCCGTACTGCCGCCTCTCTATGCCTCCCTATTTTATGCTGAGGTGTGCATGAATTCGCGACACGGCGCGCGACGCTCACGCACACATTCAAACCGAGAGTGGCACGTTTATATTTAGATTTTATACTGTATGGTTTATACTGTGGCAACGGGCAGGCTCGGTGGTGAGGCGAGGTTGCGGTAATTCACATAATTCACCCGAATCCGACGAATATGAGTTATGTGGATCGAGTGGAAAATAAATTTACTTTTTTATCTTCAATAAGGTTTTAATGATATATTTACATGTTTTTACAAGGAAGGGAACAAATAAACGCTACATTCATATTTATTCTATTTTAAAATACACAGAGATCTAAAAACGTAACACTCCGATATTTCCCACAGCCAATAAAGGATTTATACTATTTAAACGAAGGAGTAAACATGAATAAAAGTAACAATATGGTTTTAGTGTTTGTGTGTATGTTCGTGGGTTGTGTGTGTACGTGCCTGTGTTGTGTGTGTATGTGTGTATATAGACAATACTTATAGCCAAAAGTATCACCACTGTGTCGCCTTTCAAGAAGGAATACGGTCTATTCTTGAAGGCGTTAATGCGATATCTTTCCGAAAATATCGCTACTGGAAAAGTAAATTTCAGATAGGTATCCATATTCCTAAATAGTTAGATCGAACGCATTTAGATGATGTGTCTGGGTTTCAGTTGAAATTATAATACGAAAAAGCTTTAGCTTACTGTTGCTACCCTTATATTTTTTATTCGTAATATTGTTTAACTTGTTCAGTTTGTTACTTTCATTTTGCCTTGTTGGACACTCACCCAGAAACGGCTGAATAATAGTATTTTATCCTGTTTGCCTTGGCCTACATCTGCTTCCACTTGTTATTTGTTGTTAACTATCTACTAATGTACTTGTCGAAGAGAGCACTAGTTCACATTCGTACCGCAACATAGTTCGGCAGAATCCGCAAAGGCTGAAAACGCTTTAAGACTTTTCATAACGAGTTCCACAGAAGCGGCCACAACACATTGGGTTTCAATCAAAAATGTGCATAATTCTGCTATACTGCTATATCTGTCTGAAACGGTTTACATACGCGGCCGGATGCTATTAAATATTTAAGCTTCAAATCCCGTGGGTTCCGAGCTTCCATATTGGTTGCGTATGTGCATTCTACGTACATATGTAAATACGCGGTTTGGCTTTGTTTATTAATTGACCACACGGTTTTGTACTAATTCCCAGATTCGGCGAAAGGTTTTGAATTTTTCAGGATATGATACGGGCCTGTAGGTCACCGATTTGTATTTATCCAGTATTGTGCCATAAGCCAGTGCCCGTTACTTGTATTTAATTAAGTCACTGTTACAAGTAACGGTGACTTAATTTTCTCGCCTCATCCAATCTTTAAAATTCTTCCGTTTGACCGTGCGGTTGACTGGTAACAACCCTTTTCATTGCTTAACAAACGGAACCAAATCAGGATCACTAAATTATCTATCTATATAATTTCCATCGACTAGAAGAGAAGAAGAATGATAATACCTAGTATTACCTACTGAAATAACAAACAGCTCTGTCCGTTTTACTGAGGGCACAGGCTTCACTTCGCAATAATGTGCTGAGAGTCATGGTCAGTGCCGATTATTAGAGAGGTGTGAGGTTAGTGGTCAACCTACTGTCAGATGCCTTCAAAACGCGCCTTCTTGAGGCTTCCGGCTAGGCTTCACGACATCTAGCGACATCAGCCGGGAACTGCCGGTGATTTCCGAAGCACGAAGATGCTCTATAAATGCATCACATCACGCTGGAAGGTCACCCATCCCATTCTTGACCGCTAGTGCGGCGCTTTACAACGGCGATCGTTGCCGATCCTGTCACGACTGATACATCAACTTGTCCATCAAGAAGAGTTAAATCCTGAAATATCTTGGTAGAGCAGTATCGGCTGTTATTTTCTACTTATCATGCTACTTTTTATTCGATCACCAATCGTATTTTCATGAGAGCCGAATACTATCTCACATTAGCTCGAAAACTGTGAAAAACAACAAGAAAATCCACTTTTGATGCTTTCCTAAATCATTGATTCACTTAGCAGTCTTTCAGACCAGACTAGCCTTTTAGGGTTGTCGGTAGAAGGTAATCGAATATTTCAAAAAGCTATTGATTTGATAATCGCGAAATATGTATTACATAATGTTTAATAACACTTTCTTTATGACTGACAACCGATTTCACAAACATAAATCAGTGTTGAGCTCACTGAAAAACTCGTGGCACGACGTAAAATGTCTATAGAACTGGAAGTGACAACCATGCCTACTAGTGAGGGATGCTCAACTTTGATTTGCGTTTGCGCATTCTGGGGTAAGAGTCCTTGTTGACTTAAAAACACATTCGTTTAGTTAAACAGCACTACTGCCTTAGGTCTGATTATGCATTCTGATAATTTTAGGTTTCAGTATCCGGAAGTCAAATTAGAAACTTCAAGAAATCTACTTCAACCTAGAAAATCTTCAGTTTTTCTGCGTTAAGAACTCTCTGGGTTCTACTAACGCCAGCTGCAGTAATAGTAATGTAGAGAAATAAAACAAAACATTTATTTTAAAAGAACTTAACGTGGTTACAAAACTTTTGTGTATTTTCTTACAAAATTTCACAGGAGTTCACATAACACTCGTTTAATAAATACTCGGAAACTTTCTGATTAGTTAGTTTTGACATCTTTTAATACCATTATTATTTAAAAATGTTTTAGTTTTAATCAAATTTGGACATACGGCTATCATGCATTTTTTTTTTGCTATTAGGTTAGGTTAGATATTGATTGCGTATAGGTATTAATTAAATTATTTTCATTTCGTTGTATTTTAGATTGATATGGATAAAAGATCAATTTTTATGTGAATTGTAATGTACTACCTGACGTGCCATTTTTGTAATGTTTCCGTTGCATTGGTGAATAAATGATTCTGAATCATAGCCAACCCTATTCACCAAGACAGACGACACAGGCGACGTCGTAAAGTAAGTCCTATTATTGCGCCGCTTCTGGAACGGAAAGAAGCGCCATTTGCAAGCGTCCTGTTTGGAGGACGAAGGCACGCTAAGGAACAACGACTCGTGAATTACAATCGAGATGAAATTACCTCAAATTTCTGACTAGAATTGTAATTTCTTTTCGAAATATGATACCTATTTGATGTAGCAAGAATTGTTGGCCTAGAAGGATCACAGAATTGTACCCTACTAAACGGCAAAGACTAACTTGAGTTTTCTAATTCACATCTTTTTATGAGTAAATAACTTGTTAGCCCTTCTACATCATGTTAAGAAATGTTTTTAGTAACATAATGTTTAATAAATACGTGCGTTTCCGGCAGTTACATTTCCGTAAAATAATGGCACTTGGGAACTTTCTGATTAGTTAGCCAGCCCTATTCACCAAGACAGACGACACAGGCGACGTCGTAAAGTAAGTCCTATTATTGTGCCGCTTCTGGAACGGAAAGAAGCGCCATTTGCAAGCGTCCTGTTTGGAGGACGAAGGCACGCTAAGGAACAACGACTCGTGAACTACAATCGAGATGAAATTACCTAAAATTTCTGACTAGAATTTTGTAACTTCTGTTCGAAATATGATAGCTATTTCAGTAACAATAAATTTAAAAATGTAGCAAAAATTATCGACCTCGAAGGACCACAGAATTGTACTCTACTCGTTTAGTAGAGTAGACCAAAGACTAACTTGAGTTTTTAATTCATGTCTTTTTACGAGTAAATAACTTGCTATCCTTAATTTCTATAAAATTTGTTTCTAGTAACTCGTCTAATACTTGTTTTGATTAATTACCCTGTAAAATACCACAGTTGTTACTTTCTCCATCACCTGCATTTTACACAATTCTATATACCTATATCCCAAATCAATAATACATATAACACATCTCGAAGTTATTAGAAAAGATTGACTATTTTTGATTACAGTATAGCAGTATTATCTTACTTATAAGTTAACTCATAACTCTTATTTAGTAAACGTTTGTTGACAATCACCCACGTTACACATTATGATAATGAGAAACGCGATACCGTTTCATGAATTTCAAATACTGCACATTATTACCCAGTCACTGAACCCCCTTTTTTACTAACTCACTCGCAATCACATTATTAAGCGTTGTATTTTCATTCATAATCGTTATATAGCTTAGTTTGTTGCCCCTTTCAGATAATAAATAAGTATGTTTATGACTATGCATAAACGTACATTATGCTATTGGATTTCATTTATACAGTTCTGCTCTGCTAGTTTTGTTTTATCCGTATTGTAATATATTTAGGAAAATGAGAGGGGTGGTTTGTAATGCTATTGCATTGTAGTTTTGTTATCATAAACAAAATATATATAACATTTGAATAGCCATCTGTTTATAAACAGGGTCAAAATTCGTATTAGCATTTTCGATGTTCGGATTTTAGTTAACTTGTCGCTATTTTCTCTTAGGTATACCCTACCTAAACCTAAATGAGAGTTGTAATATAGTAACATGTATTTAATGAAATCAATTACTTTTTCAGAGAGCAGCGGACCAACCCTAGCTGCGCCCCAATCAGAAGCGCTTCATCACATAACCACAGACATGCCGATTGACCCCACCAGGACAGTGGACCGGCAGGCCCGGGCCATGTACTTCACAAAGACGCTACCAGCGTCCACGGAAAAAATCCCCACCCTCAACACCACCAACATAACCGAACACGAACCTGAAACAATCAACTCTAACGTCACAAATGACAACGCAACTGCAGAGATTGTTCATCCATCCATACAATGGATCCCAACAAACACGTCGGAAACAATTACCACAACCACAACAGATGCACCGGATAATATAACAGCTGATGATACAACAATGCCATCATCGGATAACGTCACTGAAACAAACTCTACTTTTGCGAAGAAACGGAATCTTACTAGACTTGATTTCGTGAAGGACGACGCTACTCTTGAAGGAGTGTCGGAAAGCAGAATCGTGACTGAGAAACCACTGTCATTAGAGACCACATTCCTACAGACTCGGATTCCGAATGCGAACGTGGAATCGTCTCCAAGAATCAAAGATCCTGGGGGGAGGGTTGGAGAGATGGACATGGGAGCGATAGCAGGCATTTCCTTTGGTGCGTTGGTGCTGGCCGCCCTTGCTGGAAGCACAGCGTTTGTACTCTACAGGAGGAGGTACTTGAACAAGCCCCAGACTTTGAACGACAAATGTTCTAATCCAGACTCTAGTGGATATCTTGACGATAGCACTATAAGGGTATGTATATTTTTTTTTTGCCGTATGCATATTTTTGCATATTTTCTATTCATTACGGATTAGGGTAAATCATCTCGTGATTTTATAGATTTGCAATTTCTATAGTGAGTAAATGCCATGCTGCCATTTGGCCTGGAAGTAAATACAGGCGGTTGGAGAAGATTATTCCGAAATTTTGGTTCGAGAAATGAATGTCGGTCGAATTTTGGAAATCTTTTTTACCATTATTGTGTTTGAATAGTACATATTCTGTGTCATTAAAATTTAAAGACAGTTACGATTTCAAACAGTAGGCTATTTACTTCATTGTTTTATTTTTTATTGACATGGCACGGAATGCTCGTAGGTACTGATTGAATAGTGAAATGGCCATACGAGGTATTCGCCTTTTGTAATGTGTTTTCTTAATACTTAAATAGTATAGCTAATAGGTGACCAACGTCAGCAAGTTAAAAAAATATTTTTTTAATATTCCAGGATAACTCTGAGGAGATGTACAGCCTGGACAACGACTCGTTCCTCAACTCCCTGGAAGCCATGACCATCCAGAACTACTGGACAGACACAGTGAAGCATACCAAATTGTAACCTAAGCCTTTTCGTTAGAGGACTTTCCGCGAGTAGCTCGTCTTGGTGTTAGTTTTGAACTATGACTCGGTGTTGACTTAGTGAAAGATTTGACTTATGTGAATCTATTAGGAACTTTGGAAGGTATACTTGGTGTCATTTTTGCAATATTTAGAAATAACTTCGGCCTATCTACTTCAGTATTTAAGTGTAACTCGAAAATGACGGAATAATAATTGTTATTATTTGGTCTTTTCTTTGTTTGAGGTCTATTTCAATCGTATCCTGTGAATATGTCGTCTACTTAATGTAACTAACTACTTGACCACGGCTGAGTTATTTTTATTTCTTATCTATAAAACGTTATGTCCATAGTAGAAAGTGTCTAATTTACTAATAATTTGACTTTTCTATTTACTATCTAACAATAGGCAAAATTATATTACGCATCCGTACCGTACTACGTGGGGCGGCAGCAAGCAAGATTGTAACAAGCAGAACCAGAGCATTAGAGGGTTAAAACATAGGTACATGCCTGTAGCTGACACTGGCACTCATGCCAGTTCTGGGCATGTCGTAACAGTAACCAATCAGATAGTGTATAGTTTCCTACCTACAAATTTCTAACAGAGGTTACATTTGATTGGTTTATCTGCGGCATACACGCTACGCCTGCCTCCAGCCTTGTATATTTTTGCCTTGGGGCCCGTAGCAAGTGAAACAACAGCAAGCAGGCCCATAATGGCATGGCCTACACAGATGGTCAATACTTCTCTAGGCCTCTGATCTGTTTGAAACATCGGTTTAAACTTAATTTTGTAACTTGTGTTGCCTTCTGTTCAATTCAGACATTGACTACATTTAAATGAAAATTATAATATTTTATCACGATTACATAATTATTGTACTTAAGACTATTATTGTTATTATGTTAAATATATGAATGATAACTAATTATTTTAATAGAAGACGCAGATTAAATGCAATCAACAGTAAGATATTTAGAAGATAATGATTATGAAGTATTTTAATATACCGATTATTAAAGCGATTACTAATTTATCGTAGCATATAATTTTTATTGACATAATTTTAATAGACATTACTTGTAAATAAATGAATGTTGTGATAATTTTCTTTTGTTAGATTAATAAAATTTGTGTTAGTTGTATGTTTTTTTAAATATTTGCACCCAAAAAACATTTTCGTGTTTGCCTTATGGTTTGTGTAAGTGATTAGTTTTTTGGCAGACATATTACTATTTATCCTTTTACCAGTGTAATTGTGAGTTTTTAGAGATAATGATGTGATCTCAGTTGTAATAAATATGGAATGATTGTCTTCGACGATAAAACAAAATATTTAGTAGTGCGTACAGAAAGTACATTTTGACAGTACGTACTACCCACCTTCGTTCTCTGTGTATGTTTCAATACTGAATTTTAAAAAAATGAATTGGAATGCTTCCCTTTTCTCTACCTTGAGTAACTAACGAATAGGTATATAGGTCAATGTAATCTGCTATTCAAGTAGGCTTACTATGAGATTCGGTTCCTTAAAAGTCCGTACGTTTTGAGAAAACTCTTTTTTGTTAATAATGTTTTAAAAACCTGTTTTTTATAATTTGGTCGTTAAAATTTTGTTGTGATTTCAACTTCCGTCCATTGATCTTATTTCTTGAATGATTTGTTGCATTTACATGTCTAGTTTGTTGGTTTTTAAACATTATTTGTGTATTATTCGATACGTTCTATTTGTAATCGTCATTTGAAACTTTGCTTTGGTACCTTTTATGATGCTGCTGACACCTTGTCACTGACTAGCTGACTAGGAGTCAGCAGCATCTTATAGGTAAACTTGCCGGCCATACGACAACAACTTTACCTATAAGATGCCGCTGACTGTCAGTACTTCGTTTGTTTTGTGTATTATCTGTTCTTTATGTTATTAAATACGTAATTCACCTAATTGCGCAATGAATATGTCGATCTCATAAAACATTGCATACCTAGTTCAAGGTCAGAAGACCGGTGTTGATGTGGATGTACTGAATATTTTATTTATTTATTTTTCCAATCTGAAGTCATGCAGATTTAATAAAGTGTATTTTCATAAATCTTCGCACAGTTGAACTCCATGCACTAAAAAGTATTTTTCTAGTATTATTGTTACTATTACAAATATTTAAAATTA
This sequence comes from Udea ferrugalis, assembly GCA_950022985.1. Classification (NCBI taxonomy): domain Eukaryota; kingdom Metazoa; phylum Arthropoda; class Insecta; order Lepidoptera; family Crambidae; genus Udea; species Udea ferrugalis. The sequence continues at coordinate 3,184,246 of OX465516.1, forward strand.
TCCAACACTGATTCAACTGATTGTAATAAAGTTCATCAAGTCTAAGCGTAGTGATTTTGACCATAAACATGTTAGGTATTTGTAACTATGGCGTGGAGTTATAATGATGATATTTATAGATACTTTTGTTAATCTTTATTACTAAGTTCTAGTTGGATCGAAATTCAAATGCTTCGGGAACAAACTTATTTCATCTATCGGAAGACATTTTCTATTAAGAACTAGCTTTGTTATTGTATAATGGTCATATCAACGTAGCTTGTAGGTACTGTAAGCAAACATAAAATATGAACCCAACGTCCACATATTCATAAACATTTACATTTCTATAAAAGAAAACAAAGTTTTAGATTTTTATCAACCGCAAGTCCTAAATGTTTGTCTTCATAAATGTTAGTATATTTTAAATTTGATGAAATTTAATCAGATTAAAAAAGCAATGTGCACGTTTAAGATAGGATATTTCAGGAATATTATTATAGATCGATTTTCTGTGTAACATGGGGAGTTATTATTAACGTAAATAAATGTGTAATGGCCACAATACTTAAGTATTTACATTAAATGGCAATAAATATGTGTGACCTGTGTACTTGACTATCATTATTTAAGTTTTAAATTGATTTCAATTACGCACCTTAGAGTTGAACCAATATTGATAAAACCATTCTTCATCGAAGATATCTGAAAGTAAAACATTAATAAGCATTTTCTATTTTTTTCTGTTCCACATAAAAACGTGTCAAACAAATAGGTTTGAGAGAAGCAATAAAAAATAGTACCTTATTCTATTTGGCTAATTATTTTTTTATTGTATACTAACTAATTGGAATACCTAGTGGCCATATAATTTCCTGTTTAATATTGTGTAATGACCTCATTTCATTGATTGTTTTAAATTTTTCCAGGTGCTAGGCAAATTAAATAAGTATTTTATGAGTTGAAAGATATAGGCAAAAAGAGAATCCCCAACTATTAATAAGCATAAAATTGATGTACCTACTTGGTTTGTGAAACAGATTAGTATTGTAATACCTAGATATTATTGGTATTAAATCTATTTTTACTTGTCAACTTGTTTTGATGCATTGTCCCCAATCACAAATCACAACATTTTTCTACATCGTGCTGGTAGCTCTTTCGGGCCGAAGCCAGGGCCCCACTTGGTCAGTGGCCTCACCTGCTACCCTATTGTAATTCCCACAGCGCAGGGAGTCGACGACCGAATTGGTGTAATGCTTATTCTAAGATGTAATGGTTATAAAGTTGGCTACTACCAAGGGCGTACCCAGGTAGGAGCAGGGGGGGGCAGCTGCCCCCCCCCCCCCCCAGAAGTGAATTTTCCTTACAAGTGGGAATTAAAAACGTATTTCTCTCTCTACGAAAAACGAAACAGGTATGAGCTGCCCCCCCCCCTAGCTGAAATCCTGGGTACGCCCTTGGCTACTACATCAAAGGTCGCAGGTTAGATAACCGCACAGTAACAAACATTCGTGGGCATGAACATGTCTGTTTGGTTGGACCGGTCCGTCTGGGTGGTTCCTAAGTATAATACGAATGTAAGTAAGTTACAAAAGAAAAAAAGTGCAAACTTACTGCTCTCTTTTCCTCTACAAAATCATTTATTTTGTATGAGATTTTTCTTCTACCTATTTTTATTTGCTTGGAAAAAATATTTTGAACTTTGCCGATTGAGATTAAACTTGCCGCGCTTGCCAGGCCAGCTAAAAAGATATCTTTTGTTTTTTTTGATTGGATTTCTTACGCAAAGATATTAAACTAATAACTAGACTGCGCACCAAAGAAAAATGTCATTGTTTTGCCATTTGATCTATTGTCATTTAGTTTATCTTGCAATTTCTATTATGGCATTTTAAGAATGTTTCGGAAGATTTTCTTTCACAAGGAATGCATGCATGCATGGTTATGTACGCATGCAACCTTTCGCGATGGTCACACTGGTGCTGTCACTGTCATTTCCTTGCGTTTAGTCTGTGCCATCTGTGGTTGCCTGCTGTGCAGTGTTGCCAGACCGTACCGAAAGGTACGGTTTTCCGTACTATTCATCATGCAACCGTACCACAACCGTACCTCAGCGTGGACCGTACCTTTTTCGTACTTTTCGATACTGATTTATTTTTCAACCCAAACAGAAAAAAAGCAGTAAATAAAAAATGCCATGTCCTGTTATTCTCAACATTCCTTGCCTTACTACTTCGAAACATAGTTTGCGGGACTATCACCGATGTCTATAGTTGGTCTGTCGGGAACCGAGAGTTATCTTGTAAAAAGTGTTTTTTTTTCAATTTTACTGGAAGATAAGTCGTCTGTTGGAACAAGGATTTATAAATCTCTTCAGGCTACAGATTTACATCACTCTTTAAATCCCAAATACATTCGTGAATCTAAGATATATTTTATTGCAAAAAACGTGTTAGTTGGCAACCTCAAATAAATCAATAGGGTAGACGACTATGATGCATTTTGCGTGTTATTTTATGTTTACCAAATAAAATCATTAAAATCAAATGGATTTGTGAAACCACAATCAAAATTTGATTCAGTATGAAGCCACAATAGGCCTTCAAAGTTGGGTGGGCAAGTCCATTTCAAAAGTATACATATTTTGTAAAAAAATAATACCATTTTCAAACAGAGACTATTAGGAAGCAATTTTGTTAAAATACCATTCTCATAAACGCAATATTTAATATAGCTGTCGTACAAACTTCTTACGCGCTCCTTATAACTACGATGGTGTGACGTCATAACTTAGGACACGTTTGAATGGAGCGTTTTTGGGCAAGTCCAAAAATGTGCAATTCAAATTGTGATATCTCGGGTAGTATTGATACTATAGCAGTGATTCTTTTAGGTTTGCGTTCATAAATGTAACGTCTTTCGATAATAAACAAAAAAAAATTACAGTCGTCTAGCCTATTAAGCATTTTGATCTTTTATTTATTTATTTTATCTATTATAGCATTCAAGTCTATTATTAAGTACATTTTTGATTGTTTGATTCAGTTCATGACGATTAGAAAGCACTTGTAACAGGTCTATTTAAATAAAGATGTTTCTGATTCTGATATCCTGCGGGGTACTGAGGGGCCCAGGTTTTTTCAGAACACATTGCTTTTGATAGAATGAGTGTGAGTGAGTTTTGGTAATTGAGTGGGAAGTGCTTTGAGGAACTATTTAATCTTATATCGGCTGCTCACTTCCATCATTGTATGACACGCCATAAGTACAAATTCCATGCCCATCATCTGGATGGTTAGCGCTCGTCCACAGTGCGTTTCACACGCCATTTTCTTCCGCGTATGTCAAGGATATGGAATGGTCTCCCAGCGGCGGGGTTTCCGGAGAGATACGACATTGGGGCCTTCAAGAAAAAAGCGCATTCCTTCCTAAAAGGCAAGCAACACAGCGGCGGCACCAGTTGTGTTGCGGTTGTCCATGGGCTCAGGTGATCACTTCGCATCAGGTGACCCTCAAGCTCGTTTGCTCCCTCTTACATAAAAAAAAATCCGCGCTCGCTCCGCTCGCGTTATAATACTTATGTTTTCATTTTCTTGATAGGAGGCCGTATGCGCATTTTCTGTACTAACTGAAGATCATTGAGAGACAGACACACGAGGATAGTGTTAACGGCCTTGTCCACCTCCCAGAAAGGCCATCTGTTATTTAGAATTACCTAGTTTTCTACTAAATAAGCAAATCGTTAAGGTTGCTCACTAACCTTACACCCCTCCAACAATCCGCACTAAGCCCACGTGTTGGAGTATGGCTCGTTCCACCTCATAGTTGAAGTGAGGCCTGCGCCCAGCAGTGGGACGTGCATGGGCCGTTTATGTTATGAAAGCAAATCATAAGAATAAGAAACGCAATTAAAAGAAATGAGAATTTCCTAGACTTGATTGCTCTTTCTTTCAAGTCCCTTACTCCAGAAAATAATCTAATCGATTAACAATTGCGAAAAAACCCGCTCGCTTCGCTCGCGTTCACTTATCTTGAGCTCGGTTGCTATGTTCTGCCTGGCTCACCTATTTTAACGTCTTTACTGCGAAGTAAATGAGGCCTTGCGAACTTGTTGTCGCCGACGTCCTCATTTGGTCTAGCGCCGCCACTGTCGAAATCACTTTCCTGCTCTTTAAAGAGTTTTTGTAGTAAGCCTAAGTTTTTAAAGTATATAATAAAGAATACTTAAATATGTTTTAAATGCATTACCTACGTAAATTAATAAAATACCTACTTTTTACTTGTATCTATATAGTGGATCTAAGTTCTTGACTTGACTACGACTATGTGACCCCCTCCTGGCGCCAAAGCTGCATCCGTCCTTGGCGGAGTGACACACACAACACCGTCGAAAACGTTTTCTTTTAGTTCTTCATTTTGAAGTCCCTAGACGGCGCTGTAGTCCATTATGTATGACGTTATGTAGCCTATAGCCAGTGGCCAATCAAGAGGCTTCCAACGGCACCTCATTTTTGCAATTATTATGAATGCTAGTTGAAAAGTTACGAGCGAACAGATGAAAATCCTCGTACAGTGGCACATTCAGACATACATACAACTATACATAAATACAGGTCGCGATCATAACCGCCCTTTTTGCTTCGTCGCAGTCGGGTAAAAAAGCGATAGACCAACCGTACCTTGAAGTCAAAAACCGTACCTTTTCTGAAAGCCAACCGTCCTTTTTTGGGAAATCATACTGGCAACACTGCTGCTGTGGCCGGTCGGTGCTGCGTAGTCGAGTAGAAAACTGTGTTTATTGTTTTTTTACTTTAGTTTATTTATTTTATCTAACAAAAATGGTTAGGGCATGGTACATGAACGAAGACCCAGACGACCAACGATTGGAGCACCACAGAAACCCGCCCGAATTCATCTCCCTAGAAGATTTGTACAAGAAGACTGGTGTTGAATATTTCGGCGTAAGCATTCATGTTTTTCGTGCTGTTGCGATCTCTTGGGTTACTATTTGTGTTGTTATCGTAATCATTTTATCTTGCGTCTTTATTAACGAGTCTAAGTTGTCTCATAATTTAATGGAGTAGGCACTGAACTTATTCATTTGACCCTGTGATTTGACCTCTTGTTCAAACATTATCAGACTGTTTTTCAATCAACAAATCCTTGTAAATTTGTTATCTTAGAAGAATCTGCAATCCCTAAGAAAAGGCGTATTGTATCAAATATTATTTTTAATATTTCCTTATCTATCAACTTTCCTTGTTCTAAGAATATTTTCCTTTATCTTATTGAATGTTTTTACACTACATTTTACATTCACGTAACTAAAGTTAGGTTTATCCTTAACCAATGTTAGATAATTTGCAGCAGTGAATATCAGCACCAGATGGAAAATTATAGATATCTTCCGTCCCCTCTTTTATTTTACTTTTTGTACTACAAATGTATTACAAAAGTGCTCATTGTTATATTGCTCAACAAATAGCTAAATTACTACAAAAAAATAGTAGATTACTTAACAAAAACTATGCAATTGTTCTAAAGAAAATGACTATTATGTGTCTTACTTTGGATTAATTATTTAGATATACACACTAACATTCTTTTATACAGACTTGTACCTAAGCCTTGATCACACTAATATTAGTGTGATCAAGGACTAATATTAGTCCTTGATGAGTGTATATTGACTTAGACAATGCCTCTACCACATTCCAGTTGAATGTCAACACATTCACCACAGACGGCATTTTGGACAAGTTGAAGAAGGACCGTGGCTACACCTACGAGGATGAAATAGTCTGCTCCAAAGAGTGCCTGCCCAACTATGAGGAGAAAATCAAGTCCTTTTTTATTGAGCATCTACATACTGATGAGGAAATAAGGTAATATCCAATTTAATTTTATCAGTAATAATAATAAAACTTTTATTATTCATGCCAAAATGACAACTGACCCCAAACTAAGCAATGCTATGATCAGATAAAAAAAATGTGCCCGATGATATTTTACTTGGTGAGGATCTGATATCCAACCCATGGTCTGTGGTTAAGTGATTCTGTCTTTAAAGGATCACCTTTGATTTAGATGTAACTGTTTCTGTCTGTTCTTGTTATAAGTGCTTGTCTGCTTAATTTATTTGACTTTACTTCACTAACTGGTCTAACAAATCAGGCATCAATTAGCTGAATATCAATCAACCGGCTAATTTAACTTCAACTGCCCAGCAGAGTCTGTAGAACCCCTTCAAGCTCCAATTTACGTGTCAGAAAACTAACTGTTGGTGACGTTTTCATTCATACACATTGTATAAATGTGTCTGTCAGTGTCAGTCTAAATGCACCAGAACTCACCCTCAAACAGACACACAGCCACATTTGCAGAAGGTTAGTCCATCTTCCAAAGCCAGCAATGCAAAGCTGGTCTCAACATTCTTAACCATTATTTAACTTCATCATCATCATCCTGTATGTAGTAAACTATACTTTTTGGTTGGAGAAGATACAAAAAGTTTTTTTTGTGCATAACATAACACTTCTGTGAGAACCATATCCTTAATGGGTTAGTCAGAGGCACACTGATTGTTGCCGTCATGGTGAACAGAACATACAGCAGCCCACATCTTGCCGAGGGTTTGCACCCAGGGCCGAGCCTACCATCGATATCTGGGTTGCTTGGGTTGTATATCAGACATTGGTATTTCCCATCACCGGAGAGTTAGCTGCAAATTGTACAAGGAACACAAAGTAGGTTGTGTTCCGGCCAGATTTGATCTTGGGACCATCATATTCCGAGCCAGTGTGCTTAACCACTGGGCCATGACGCTTTTCTGGATAACTCCGTAGTTATGCATTGGATACTGAAAAATAATGCATTGGAAATTCAAAAGCTGGATACCAGCAAATAACCATTTCAGGAAACCAGTCGCGGTAGAAGGCAACAACAAAATGTTGCATGAGTTTTCACTTTAAAATAATTTAAATAAAATAATATTTATTTATGACTCTTCCCAAACTTCAGGTTTGTCCTGGATGGGTCTGGGTACTTCGACGTGCGCGACGGAGAGGACCAGTGGATCCGCATCGCCGTGTCTGCCGGCGACATGATCGTCATCCCGAGCGGCATCTACCACCGGTTCACGCTTGACAATAATGTGAGTTTGTTGCGATTTAAAAATTACACTTGAATTGAAAACCTTCTCCTTTTTTGAAGTCGGTTTTGAGTTGTGGTCCTCTGATTCTAAACCAAGCAGAGGATAGGCAATATCAGAGACAGATTAAAAATAGGAATAAATAGCGTTTATTCAGTAACTGCACTAAAAAAATAACAATATTTCTAAAAAACTAGGCTTAAGTAGGCATCTTGCAGGTTTGGTAGGCTTTCTTGATAGGCCAAATCCTAAACTATAAGTAATGTAAAAAAATCAAAGAATCTACAGTCCAACTAATGTAACAAATACATTTAGACAGCTGCCAGTGTCATCGTAAATTAAAATTTATGCAATGCTAAAAGGGTTCAATGTCCTATGTCACAAGAAAAACTTTCAGCAAATAGAATTATTATTATTATTTTTATATTATGTAAAGTGAATTATTAATATAATTATTTATAATGATTATTTAAAAGGGTTCAAGTGTTCTGTCAGGCTCAAAAGTCAAGCTACTGCTCATGAATCGCATTTCTAATGAATTAAAGTACAATTTACAATGACACTGACATCTGTCAAAATGTGTTTCATCATTAGTTGTACTGTAGCCAGGAAACAAAACTGTTGGCTTTTAAAAAATCCTGTATTATGGCGTCACCCGTAGCGTCGTTTGTAAAGATCAACTTCTGGGAAGTCTTAACTAAAGGCGCACTGTGCACGCGTGCATCGTTGCAGTCCTCAGTGGCGGTTATACCCCGCACTGGGATTTGAAAGCTGGTGTTAAGTTTTTAATTTCGTACGGCTTCTCTCACTTATAATAACGGGTGTACATTCCGTTTTTTGACGCAAACGCCAGCGACTGTGAAAATAAAAACTCTTAATTGTTTCAGAACTACATCAAAGCGAAGCGTTTCTTCATCGGCGAGCCGGTGTGGCTGCCGCACAACCGGCCGGCGGACGACATGGACTGCCGCAAGGAGTACGTGCAGAACCTGCTGAAAGGGTTCGCGGCTGCGGCCTACTGATGCCACTCAGAGGTGCAGCTTTAGTTTTACATATCATACATTGTTAGATAAACAAAACCTTTTTAGGCTGATTTTTAAACAAGCAGGTTAAATTATCAGACAAATGAACTACATCTCGGCCGATTTAAAAATCTGCATAGAAAACAAGGTTTCCAAATTTAACATTGTTAATTTCCCGAGTTGTAAACCATTTATTTTCTGAAAATATTGAAAAATCAGCCCTACACACTGCGTAGTACGTGGACTAAACTTGTGCCTTTCCACTAGAGATGTGCAAAAATCCGATGGTGTGAGAGAAACGAAAATATATAATTTATAAACATATACCAACTAATAGACATCGGACTGACAGCCAAATCGGGCAGCATTTCTAAGCATGAGAATTATTATTTTTAATGCACAGACTAGAAAAAAAGGCGCACTGAATTCTTGATACCTATTGTGGTTGAAGCTTCGTCCGTCAACAAAGTTCGCGGCGAACGCAAAGACACATGAACTATTCTCGCAACTATACGATAATGTAGCAGTAGGTATTCAATTAGTAACGCTGAGTGCATGCTGCCCATTCTTGCGTCGCTCAGCTTCTTCACACTTCTCTGGGAACATAAGTTCTAGACATCTTAAGCTCTTTCAGGACGTATTTTGCAATTGGTTGCACATAAGTTATGTGCCTCTTGTTAAAAAAAATCATCTTTGTTCGACTCTGGTGGAAAGCGCGCCCAATGCGCCAATAGTGAAATGCGCCACTGCAATCAGTACTTGTGATCTTTGCCTTGAAATAAGCAATATTTAGTGAGATATTTGTATGTAAGTATCGTCGTGTTTTTTAAAATATCAATATCAACGATTGGTATATCAAAAATTGAAACAGATTGCTGAAAGGTCTCAACTAGTATGTCTGTAGGTCAAGGTTATCTGTACTATGTACACCTAGACCAATTATTAAAATTAAATGCAACACTAAACAACACCTAAAAATTCGAGACTTCAATCAAAAATGTAGCATTCCTTTTCACAATTTATCTTAAAATTTATCGAGTATGTAACGTCGTCATATCGTCGGTTAGTTTAAAATTCGTCTCTCGATATTATAAAACGTCGAGACGAACTGTAACACATGTTTACAATTGAACTATTTTTCAATAGTTTATAATCTGTGGCAAACCAACACAAATTTTTCTTTTGATAATTACCTAGGTACTAACATAAAAAGGAAGTAAACAGACAAACACACAAATTGATATTTAATTTTGTTTTAGTGAAAATACACACTTGAAAAAATAAAAGTTTGCTCAAAACAACGCAAGTAATAATATTGTGTATTGTTCTTATACATTATGATTTGTATATAAATGAAATGTATATTGTCTATCTTAATAGGGTATTTCCTTCATAACTTTTTTATAAATATACCAAACAATGACAGTTTCAATGTACAGTGAAGGTTTCCTAAAGCTATCCATTTCCGTTTTACATCTCCTTCTTGCCAAATGTCAGTTCTTTGCAATAGAGCAATGAGGAATGACTAGAACTGGGTAGCCAATCATACCGTTGCCCGTACAGTACAATATCAAAAGTAACAAAGCCAATTCAAATCATTTCACATTCAATTTGTTGACGTTATAGAAATTACCAAATCAGCTAGTAGGTATGACAAAGTACTAAATTGCTCCTCTACTTTTGACAATGTACAGACTTGCAGGGGTTTTTCGAAGTTATTTGTAATATTATTAAGCAACAACTAAGTTAGTGAAATACCCTATTTTATATCTTGTTACTTATATCTAGTTATATTTAAATATTTTTATAAGTTTGTATAGTATTACAGTCTTTAATAAATGTTATGTATAAAATTGTTAAAACGTTTATTTGTTTAAAATACCTACACTAGAGAGCCCAACAAAAAAAATATGAATATCTAAAAGCCAAAGAAAAAAAAGGTTAGTCATAAAAAATGTAAAGTAAACAATGTCGCACTTTCAACGTTAGGGGATCGAAAACGCGCTGCAAATCATTAACCACGCGCTTATGGGTTAAATAAAATAATAATGATAAAATAGAGGAAACAATTTTATTTACGTTATTTATTCACGCTGTTGATAAAATGAACAAGTTCCTTTTTAAACATCTAATTTGAAAAAACCCAAACGACCACTTAAGTAAACTTCTGTTAAAACCACCGCTAGAGCACGCTTGAGGATGTAATGGCATCAGCGGATCAGCTTACTGATGTAGAGCCCGTCAGCGTCCGACATAAATATTCCAATTTATTCAAAACGTAATGAATTTGAATGTTAAACTGGCCTATGATACTAGATCATCCTAGGTTAAGAGATGGCGTTGTAAACATTATTTTTACGCGTATTGTTTTTGCCTACGAAGCAGTGCAAGCAAGCAGTGAACATTCATGTACGAATATGAAAAATTAGGGCGTTAGGCCACTTTTGCGCTGACGGCCTCTATTAATCGGGCACGTTAGCCAGTTGATCCCGGCTGACATTAGAGTCAGAGGCCTCAGGGTAACTCGATTAAATCTGACGGGAAGGTTTCTCACTAGCCTTTCACCACTTCAACAATCCGCACTGCGCCTTCGTGTTGGATTATAGTATCACCTCATAGTTTGGGCACTTCAACTATGAGGTGATACTAGCGATGCTGCGGTTATAAAATCAGATACAACATGGTCCCATAGTAATCACGAACACGTGACCAATAGGTATGATAGTTGATACGTTCATTTATAGTAATATCACTTATGTTTATCACGTTTTGTATCAGTCGTTTGTTTACGCTGGTGTACTGCGCAAGTCTCAGTGAACATTGTCATTTGTTTTTTTTATATCTACGTAAATAATGGTCAAGGCGTGGTACATGAATGATGACTCGGGCGACCACCGTTTGGAACACCACAAGGATCCACCCGAGCTGGTCTCTTTAGAAGAATTGTATGCAAAGACCGGTGTGGAACATTTTGCGGTAAGTTTAAGTAAAGATATTTACCTCTATCATGTGTCGATCTATAATTTTTTGCGATAAAGTTACTATTTTTTTATTCATTTGTTTTTTTTGTTTTCTCACGATCTTCTACCTGAAGGTTGTCTGGAAGAGATCGCTCCCTAGCGATAAGACAGCCGAAATTGTACATTGGTCTCTGTAATTTAATATAGCTGTAATGTTTTTGTGCAATAAAGAATATCTATCTATCTATTACGTAACTCTCTAGCTATGGTGGTTCTACAGGGGGCCACGCGTCAGGATTATCATTGCAGTTGAATAAACGCCTTTAGCGCATTGACTTAGGGTGATAATACAAACTCTCTTAGTGTGTACACTTGATCTGATTACTTCTGTGCACTATCTCTTTCTAGCCGCCTTTGTTTACTTAACCCCAAAGTCAATGTTTTTCGAACTAAGAGACATAATTTACTTGTATAAATATTATCTCATTCGTCTTTGCTATCATTGTTGTCAAACATCCAATTTGTTTTTCATTTGACAATTTAATGAAAGTATTTAAACTTACCTCATAATGAACTCAATCGACAACAAGTTATCCAAGTTATTTACAAAATTACATTAGCAACTGGGTAAGACAAATCACTAAAATGTTCAGCTCTTATTGATATTTATAGCAGGGCCCCAAGTCTGCTAATTTTATAACGCCTCAATTGAATCGTAATTGAGTCTCAATCGGCTAATTTGACGGGTTGGTAGCAACTCGTCTAAAAACGCAACTGGTCTAAGTAGCAACTGGGCCCCAAGTCTGCTAATTTAAACGAAACGTCCATTCAACCGAGGCTCAATAAGGATAACAATACGATTGACACAAATTCGGTAGTCTGCTAAAATCAACAATCGTCTCAATATGAATGCATTTCTAATCGGAATGGACGCTCAGTCTTAATAACAAACGGTATTGCCAACTAAAATCTACCATGCCGCTGAATGAATGAACGAATGATTTCTTTAATTTGAATGATCATTTTCTTCAGTTTCTCAGATTAGATTACATTTCTTTTGCGTGGACTTATTTGGTTTGATTATTTAACATGACTACACGTTTTTTAAAACACTTTATTTTATAATACGGTGGCTAAAGTATTAGTTCTCCATGCCAAAGTCTGCCAAATTAAAAGTGTCTCCTGTCTATAGCCTGTCATGTCTCATTGTCAAATGTCAAGTTGTCAATTTGTTCGAAAACACCATTGCAAATGCAATAAAATCAATTTATTTTTGGCTTTGTTTATTTGTTAAACGAGACTTGAACTTCGAGATAAGAACTAACTGTATTGGACAGTAAATAATATACTTTCTTCCTTTCGTATCGGTGAGTATTCGCACACCATATTTCATTTTTGTGTTAGTTTTTGGTGGTGTACGTCGCTTTTATTTCCTGATCTTTTATATCTTAATTTCAGGTGAAGATTAACTACCTCAATGCGCAGTGCCACGAAAAGGTTGGAGGCCAGGGACCACCTAAGCGCACATGGTCCGCGGGAGCATGCGCAATCCACAAATAGGCTCGTCACGGCCACAAGGGCCTTATGTGATCTGCAGCCTTTCTATATAAACATTGTAAGCACACACGGTACCTTTATTTATATATTTTGAAGGCAAAGTCATTAACTGAAATTAATTATTTACACTTAGTCGTTTTTACAAATACCTTCTTCTTTTTCAGGCTCCAGAAAGAGATTACATACCTAGAAGACAAAGTTGCTTCCCGCTGTCTGTTTGTTCAAATGTACCTATGCTTGAATCCAAGTACACAATGGATGTTGATGCAGTATTTTAACTCAAAGTGATTCAAGGATTAAGTATATTGCCTATTTTATCAGAGAAACACTGATAATTTTAAACATGTATGAAAAATAAAAGATTCAAAAATTGTTTAAAGAATTGTTTTATTTATTATATTATTACACTGATAATCACTCCATAGCCTCAATGCAGCATTCTAACAAATTCCATCAGTGCCGTCTGTTCCGCCTGTGCCCAGCAGTGGGACATTAAGCCGTTAATGTTTTGATATGTCCTTCTTTCCCCTGTGTTAGGTAAGGGGGTCATCATGATCTCTGCAAAGTATATTCACTGTCACCTGGAAATATTATAAAACAATTACCTATAGAAAAAATGCTCATTATACTTCAGCCTTGAATTCAAAGTTAATGTAGTTACGTATTTTTTGGTACAACCAATTTTGTGTTCTGGTTCAAAAGTGGGCTCCTACACTAGAGGTCGCGGGTTCGATCCCCGCACAGTTCATTCTGCATCAAAATGCTGTGTTCATATAGAGTCCTCAAATCATTTTGATGCTGACTGTACAAACATTTGTGTGCATGAATATCACTTTCGGTTATAATAACGGTCCCGTTCCTCATGTACAATGGGTCTCAGGATGGCTATGTGAGTTCATCGATGCAACTCAGAACACCCGAATCGATAGAATCTATAACATCAAGTTTCACCTAACTATTTTTGAAAATAAATACAACAAAAACTCCAAAATACCTTCTTGTATAAGAGATGGCTCCCTATTTTTTTTGCTTGATTGCATTCCGGCTTTGGGTCCTTTTGGGCCGTGTTGTATACTGGTAGTACAGTGCCAAAAAAATGGACTAACCTTAAAATTGCATCCTTTCGCCGCTGTTGTTTTGTAGATTACTTCCTCTTTTCCGAGTATGCATGGTTTCATAAATCGGACTTGGGCATCCCCCTAAATGCATGTAAGCATTGCCGTGTTGGAATTTTGAGCCCGAGATTCATGGTGCTGAGCTAAAAGCCTAAAGAAGTCGGTGTCGGCGGTCACTCGCGTTATCAATGGTCAAAACATGCCAACGATTCGTAGGAAGTAGTGGCCAATCTTTTAATTCACCTCGAAAAGCACTCACTTCAATTTAAAAGCAGCTTTTAAGTTAAAATATCTAAGCACAATGACTGCAAGAGGTGTTGTTGTTCAATAACACAATTGTCAAAGAGATACGATTGAGCTAAACGTCAAACAAACGTCAAATAAGGAGCGGACTACCGTAATTCTTACAATCGGCTTACCAATGTACCGCTATTAGTGAGCAGACTACCAAAAAGTGCAATAACCAGTTTCGATGGAGAATCATTGGTCTTTTTTAAGGAGCGGAATACCAAATGTGTCAAATTAGACGATTACGATTCCATGCCGACTCGATTGCGGCGTCTTAAAATTAGCAGACTTGGGACCCTGGTCTAAAATGCAACTCGTCTAAAGAGCAACTGGTCTAAAATGCAACTCGTCTAAGTAGCAACTGGTCTAAAATGCAACTCGTCTAATGAGCAACTGGTCTAAAATGCAAATGGTCTAAGTAGCAACTGGTCTAATCCACTGTATCTTGAACTATTGTAAAATTATTAAGTATTTGAAAAAAGGATAAATTTTAATTTGGGTCCAAAACCAAAACTATTTTAAACATAATTGAACATAATAAAAATAATATTTTCAGTTGCTTTTGGTGAATCGGACCGGAATGAAATTTTAATAATAATGATTTGTTAGATAATTCTGACACATAGAAGCGACTTTTCAGATCGCGATTTTTCATAATCACAAATTAATAAATCGTGTTTTTTCTTGAAGTTAGCTCAAGCTAGCTCAATTTCATGCGGCAATCTATTAAAGATTTAGCGAAAAAAATTGATGCAATGATTGAAAAACGCTCTAAATATGAGTAATTGTGAAAATCTGCAACTATGAAAAAATGCTGCCTTCGGTCGTGGTGTTTTATCTTTAAGGTTCAGTTTCTTTGTGAAATTGAGATGAGCGTGACACGAGATGTGAGATTATATTAGCCGGAGTGCCACCCCAGACCGGAAAGACTAAATAAATAAAGTAACTTCGTAAATTTATACTTTTATTTCAATAAATTCGTAACTATTGGACTGAGCATATTTTCGGACTTAAAATATTTTTTAAAAAAGTTAAAAAAATAACCTCTATTCATGTAAACTTCACATGAATTAAATTGGTACATGACATTGACGTGCACGCGAACAAGTCGCTGTCATATTGAATTGAAAACAGGTCCATTGGACATCTTTTGTGTGGCCGACTTTGGTGCGCGGATGCCGTATCCTCATCTTTTGTTTATACATTTTTTTTGTCGGTACAATTACTTCTATACTACATAGTTTAGGACGCTGATGTTTTTAATATGCTATAGGGTTACTATAGATAACCCATTTTAACACATTTCGTTGCTGGCGATTCTGGGTCTTTTGTCTATGAAATTTTGATCATGTCCTTTGTATTAAAAAAAAACAGCTTCTGAAGCCATGTAGTATACACAGGAGGTATCAGCGTACCAAATGTGACCACACAAAAAGACAGGTCCAATGCCAATCAGGTCAGGCCAATGTGCGACATTGTTAAAAATCGCTTTAGGAGTGGTTGCGTCAGGAAAAAAGACTATTTATTAATTTTGCGATCATGAAAAGTCGCTCCTATGTGTGAAAATTATCTAACAAATCATTATTATTAAAATTTCATTCCGGTTTGATTCACCAAAAGCAACTGAAAATTATTTTTATTATGATCAAATGTTTAAAATAGTTTGGGTTTTGGATGCAAATTTGTCCTTTTTTTAAATGCCGAAAAATTTTACAATAGTTCAAGATACAGTGGATTAGACCAGTTGCTACTTAGACCATTTGCATTTTAGACCAGTTGCTCCTTAGACGAGTTGCATTTTAGACCAGTTGCTACTTAGACGAGTTGCATTTTAGACCAGTTGCTCTTTAGACGAGTTGCATTTTAGACCAGTTGCTACTTAGACCAGTTGCGTTTTTAGACGATTTGCTACCAACCCAATTTGACACATTTTCTACGAAAAATATATCAAATTTGACACTTGATACTTTCATAGAAAATGTGTCAAATTAGCCGATTGAGACTCAATTACGATTCAATTGAAGCGTTATAAAATTAGCAGACTTGGAGCCCAGGGTGCTTTATCATTCACAATCACTGTTACCTTTTTTAGCTGAACACGACTACTTATCAGACAGATGGTGTTCTAGACCAGATTAAGAAGGCGCGAGGTTACACGTACGAAGACGAGCTGATATGCGTCAGGGGAAGCGAAGATCTTGAGGAAATAACGAAGAAGTTCTACATAGAACATCTGCACAGCGAGGAAGAGACTAGGTGAAGATATGTTTTTTTTCATAGACTGTCCAAATCTAAATTAGCTCGCTCGGCTCCACTGCAAGGCACAGGCCTACCCTCTCAATCTCTGACTATCCATCAATAATTTTCAGAACGTCAATTTCAACCTATCTCGTGTGATGCTTATTGACTAACACGCTCTGCAAGCTCTATGGATGCTTACCTAAAATCTAGCTTACCTACATTCAATAACCTAAGGTTTCAACAGCGCCGCCGGCTTACTCGAAGATAGCTCCAAAGATTTATTAAAATGGCATTAAATGACGTTTTAACTTGTCGCCCATCTGGCGACTTCTAGTGACAAACCATGAAACCATACGTTTTTGGCGCTTTCAATATGACGACTTTGATTCCTAATTGTTTTTTTTAATTTATGCCTTTTCATGTTTAGACTTCAGCTTTTTAATGTTATACAGGGTGTTACAAAAATACCCCTAACAACTGAAGGGGGTTATACAAACTCCTGAAAGGAGTCCCTTGTTAATTTCTTACAGTCGTAGCTCTTAATTTGAATTTCGAGTAAACTAACGTAAAATAAAAACATCGATCATAGAAATACCCAGCACTAATTTGGGTTCATGAACCCAAGTTGACCCTAACCAGGAATGACCTCCTTTGTTCTCGCCCCTACGTTTTATATCGATAAATCGAATGAATATCGTCATTTTTGTAAACATTTGATGTACTTTTTTATCGAAACTGTTAAAAATATGAAAAAAGCGACAACACCTACTATTTCAGATTCATTCACTATCTTTGCCATTCCAGTCTTTAGGGGTATTTTTGAAACACCCTGTATAGCGAAAATACGCTTCAAATATAATTATGGCAATAAAACTTATGTATTGCCGGCAATAAGTATTATTGCATTTCAATAGTTAACCTCTAACCATGCTATGTCTACAGGTTCATGTACGAAGGCTCCGGCTACTTCGACGTGCGGGACGACCAGGACCGCTGGATCCGCATCGCCGTCTGCGCAGGCGACCTCGTGGTGCTGCCCAGCGGCATCTACCACCGGTTCACGCTTGACACTAATGTAAGTGAACTTGATTTTTTATTGCAGAAAACGACGGAAAAAAAAATGAGATGCTCTTTGCATTTTATGCCTCATTGCACGAAATAAGCAAACTCAGAAGAACTATTACGAACACAGTCTAATCTTATATATAAAAATGGATTGCTGTTCGTTAGTCTCGCTAAAACTCGGGAATGGCTGGACCGATTTGACTAATTTTGGTTTTGAAACATTTGTATTGGTCGAGGGAAGGTATAAAAGGTGAGTAATCATGAGAAAATGCTGGGAATAAAGTAAAAATCTCAATTTTAGTTTCCTCTTAGTAAATGTTCCTACCTGTCACGTGACACTGAATGTTTGACAACAGAACGAAGTCTGCTGGGACAGCTAGTATCTTATACATTGTAAATATTCATATTCCAGATATTCAGAACAGACAGTGATTTGTTGGGTCGTATTATGCGAATATTACCTATTATTATTTAGTTAGTTGGTTTCAAAGCATCAACCTAAATATCCAGATATAAATACTGGGTGACAAATTGTGGCAGACTAAACTGGCCGTGAAGTATGTATGTACAGTCAACGGCACGTCAGGCTACCCATTTCAGTTTTCTATATTGCTCTTGTCAAATGCCATTTCTTTGCAGTAAAGCAAGGAGGACCAACCCGAAATGGGTAGCGTGATGTGCCGTTCACCGTACCATATGAAATAATTATATTTTTCATTTGCAGGAGCATGTGAAAATGAAGCGGTTCTTCGTGGGGTACCCAGAGTGGTGCGGCTACAACAGACCGTCAGATGACCTGGCCTGCCGCCGCCAGTATCTGCAGAACCAACAGCAAGGCTTCGCGACCGCAACTCAAATAGTTTAACTTGGTAGACGGCACCAGTGCAACCCTTGATATTAAATGGGCTGAGGCGGGGATCAAGACACAAGATGACATATTCAAATAAAAACGTATTTCATTTTACTGAATAAGAAGACCTAAAGTTCAATAAACGGACTATTGAAACCCATTCAAAAAGCTTTTTTCTTAATTACATAAAACAATTGAAAAATAATTGTGTTAAGTGCGAGTGCGAGGATTGGGGTGGGTCTGGGTGTCCAGGCAAAAATAAACAAATGTGTGTCATATGGACTTCATTCTATATTCACTAAAACTCGGTCGCAATGTATAGGCTGTAAAGAATACGTCACAGTTTTAATCATAAGTCGCGGTATAATAGATTTTCGTAACTAGTGACACAATAACTGTTTGATACTTAGATTTTACTACAGCATTATTAATCTGGTTAGCACCATTTATTTATTGTTGTTGCTAGAATTAGAATGGTTATTTTCGAAGTTAACATTAGGACCTATCTTTTAGGTTGAGCATCTCATACTAGTGAGTAGGTTGTGGGTAGATGAGCGGTTTTAGGACAACATACACTCACATCATGCATTGGATAGACTTCGGATGTGTATAGAAGAAACTGTATGTCTTTGAGTAGTGACTTGGCCGTTAAGTAATAAATTCCAGAGTGGGCGTTGTCGCTGACTGGCATGAGGTAACAATTATTGGTCAAGTAGTTTTCAGTCAAGTCAGACACAGAAATCAAGGCGGCGCACAAAACTAAGGTTAAGGTCAGACAACGCAAGTATAGTTCTATTTTGCCCTGTGGTATGGGGCATTAGAATACTGCCTAATTTTCCCCCCGCCTGTCGTAAGAGGCGACTAAAAGGTCGCTACTAGTCGCTAGGCCCGTGGTCGCTAAGAATGCACACGGTGGGGACTCGCACTGCCGTTACACCGGCAGATGTAAGAGGGGAGGTATAACTCCCCTCGAGTTGAGCTGGGAAACCGGAATAGCGCACCAGAGGTCCCCGGTGGTACTCGGGGACCTCTGGTAACGCGCAGAAGATGGCCTCCGCGGAGTTTAGTGGGTATTCCCTTTCCTACTGGGGTGGGTGAGTCCCACACTCCCCCGCTATTCTGCCCTGGGAGAGGCATAGTGTGTAAATGCATTCTCAGCGTCAAAAAAAAGTATAGTTCCATAAAACTAGTAGTATAGTTTTTATATCCATACAAACTTATGGGGCCGCTAACTGGTCACTAGCGCCACCAATCGTTTATATTATTTGTGGTTTATGCTATTTAAATAAAATCTGTTCAATTAAGATCCTAAAATAAATAAGATATTCTCTGTATTTTAAGATGTTAACATAAAAGATTACCTTTTGAAATAAATCAATTGGAGATTTTTGCTTCAATTGGCCACTTGCAACAAAAATCTTCTATTTGCTTATTTGCAAGTTGCCTAAATTGGCACCATTTTAATACAAAACGATTGGTGGCGCTAGTCAGTAAGCGGCCCCTTACTATTAGGTATGGGTTGTGTGCTATTTGTTTAGGTAGTAAATAGCAAAACTCCTTCAAACTAATTAGACGTCAATTACTCAAAGTGTTACGTCAATTACGAAAAGTGCTGAAACGTCCTCTCGTCATCTTTCAAATTTTCTGTTATCATGTCCATAAAATAAACATGACCAAAATTAAAAGTAATTTTCTTCAGCAATGATAACTTCAAACATAAACGGTCCGACAATGTTTTCTAAATCGATTTGTGAAGTGAATAGTGAACAATAGAACATCCAAATGCCTGGGGTTTTAAAATGACGTTTAAATCTTTGTGAGTAGAATTCACCTTTATATACTTAGGCAAATCTTCCTTGGACGAGTGATTTATCCTTAGACCTCTGGCATGGTAAGTAAGTAAGTAAGTAAGTAAATATTCTTTATTGCACACTAAAACAACAACAATATTACAGGACAGTAGCTGAAGTAAACACGGTGTAAACAACATGGTGTGCACCTACATGGCTAACTTAAGGTGAAAACAGCAGAGATCGAACAGCCTAACCTACTATGCAAAGCCCAGGCCCCAGACCCTTGCAACCAAACATGTTATTGTTATCATCACCTTACCAAAATATGTTATCTCGCTTAAGTATTCATTTATATAACATAATTAAACTAGTTAAACGCACTAACATGTAAGCATGCAAGCTTACGTGCTAGTGCGTGCTAGAGTTACATGATGATGCAAGCTTAAAAAATTACACAGATTCCTCAATTTTATGTGCTTTGTGTCTAATCTACTCCAAGCTTTACATAACCGTCACGTAAAAATATCGATAATTTTGGATGTAACGTAGGTAGTCTAGCAAAGACATCGGTAGGTGTTTGTTAAAAAACATGCTATTTTAATGAATGAGTGAAGTTAAAAAGTCTTTTCTAGAAGTTCTCATCACGCATGTCTTTTGATCAGAATAACGTGCCGTGTAACCTCTTTTTACAAAGAGAATACGTTGAGGATACACAAACACCTCTAGGCTTGATCGGCTTCGCTCTTTGAGAAGCGTCTGCACGCGCTTCATTGAACCCAAAGACACCCCCCAACAAAGAAAAGGGGCCTTTGATTACGCTGTGCTGCGGGCAGCTCTCCTTTTGGCTGATTTAGCGCCTGCTCAGTTCAACATGGTTCGCTATGGGTTCGCTGCCGCATTGCTCATATAACAGATGTAGGCGTTTCTATTCAGTGAGTTTTATGGTGGTTTTATGTAAATGAATCTATTTAACTAACGTTATAATTGAAATAAAGTAAGTAAAAATGAGCTAAGATACAGACTTACCTTGGTCGGTTCATATAGAAGTAAAAAAGCCCTAGAAATGTGGTGCTGGAGGAGAATGCTCGGAGTATCGCGGACCGAATTCCGCACGAATGAGTCCATACTTCGAAAACTCTGCATCAAGCAGCGTCTGTCGTCTTTGGTACAGTCCCGTATCCTTCCATTTTATGGTCACATGTGCCGCCGAGAAGAAGTGGCTATTGAGAGACTAGTAGTCCATTGAAAGGTTGAGGGTACCAGGCCACGAGGTTGATCACCAATGAGGTGGACTCACCAGATAAAAGCCGCAGTGAAAGCGCGCTCATCATCTCTGTATGAATGCACGAGGAAGACAGCCATCATAGGGGAGTGGCGGCGTGTTGTGAAGCTTGCCACCAACGCTTGAAGTGATGACCACGACCACTCTGTCAAGAGTGACAAAGAAGAAGAGAAATCATCCTCTGTTCAAAACCACTGTTAGGTACCACTGTTGCGCGTTTGTCCGTGTAAACAGCAAAGATGGACGTAGGGCCTATGCTATGTCCACCATGAAAGTCCATTCTAAGTACCTAGGTTTTAGCCCTTTTTGAAGTCGTGTGAATAGTTTCTGAGATCAGACAACTATACCTCCTTTTAATATTAGTAAGTTTATGTATATTTATTGTTGCAGGTTTACAGAAAAGAATGTTCATCTTCGTCCTATGGTACATCGCCATTGCCTACGGGTATTATGCGTAAGTGAAAAATTAATTACCTTGTTTAGACGATTGGATATTGGGATAGTGTTGAAGAAATCCACAGCCTCCCCCCAGTGGTATTTAACTCACATCTCCCGTGATTCGGGTACTAAGACCACTGCGACCTTAAGTAGACTTTTTTTTTACAGAATATTATTTTTGTAGGTTTTTTTATAGGATGTTTTTTTACAGGATAGTTTTTTTTGTAGGTTTTGTTTCTTTTAGGATTCTTTTTTTTGTAGGTAAGCTTACTGTTTGCTGGTTTATTTATTATTCGCCATTCACCTATACGCCACGTCAATGCTTCGGCTATTTTAACTAACTGATCAGGGTCCCAAGTCTGCTAATTTTAAGACGCCGCAATCGAGTCGGCATGGAATCGTAATCGTCTAATTTGACACATTTGGTATTCCGCTCCTTAAAAAAGACCAATGATTCTCCATAGAAACTGGTTATTGCACTTTTTGGTAGTCTGCTCACTAATAGCGGTACATTGGTAAGCCGATTGTAAGAATTACGGTAGTCCGCTCCTTATTTGACGTTTGTTTGACGTTTAGCTCAATCGTATCTCTTTGACAATTGTGTTATTGAACAACAACACCTCTTGCAGTCATTGTGCTTAGATATTTTAACTTAAAAGCTGCTTTTGAATTGAAGTGAGTGCTTTTCGAGGTGAATTAAAAGATTGGCCACTACTTCCTACGAATCGTTGGCATGTTTTGACCATTGATAACGCGAGTGACCGCCGACACCGACTTCTTTAGGCTTTTAGCTCAGCACCATGAATCTCGGGCTCTAAATTCCAACACGGCAATGCTTACATGCATTTAGGGGGATGCCCAAGTCCGATTTATGAAACCATGCATACTCGGAAAAGAGGAAGTAATCTACAAAACAACAGCGGCGAAAGGATGCAATTTTAAGGTTAGTCCATTTTTTTGGCACTGTACTACCAGTATACAACACGGCCCAAAAGGATCCAAAGCCGGAATGCAATCAAGCAAAAAAAATAGGGAGCCATCTCTTATACAAGTAGGTATTTTGGAGTTTTTGTTGTATATTTTCAAAAATAGTTAGGTGAAACTTGATGTTACAGATTCTATCGATTCGGGTGTTCTGAGTTGCATCGATGAACTCACATAGCCATCCTGAGACCCATTGTACATGAGGAACGGCACGGTTATTATAACCGAAAGTGATATTCATGCACACAAATGTTTGTACAGTCAGCATCAAAATGATTTGAGGACTCTATATGAACACAGCATTTTGATGCAGAATGAACTGTGCGGGGATCGAACCCGCGACCTCTAGTGTAGGAGCCCACTTTTGAACCAGAACACAAAATTGGTTGTACCAAAAAATACGTAACTACATTAACTTTGAATTCAAGGCTGAAGTATAATGAGCATTTTTTCTATAGGTAATTGTTTTATAATATTTCCAGGTGACAGTGAATATACTTTGCAGAGATCATGATGACCCCCTTACCTAACACAGGGGAAAGAAGGACATATCAAAACATTAACGGCTTAATGTCCCACTGCTGGGCACAGGCGGAACAGACGGCACTGATGGAATTTGTTAGAATGCTGCATTGAGGCTATGGAGTGATTATCAGTGTAATAATATAATAAATAAAACAATGCTTTAAACAATTTTTGAATCTTTTATTTTTCATACATGTTTAAAATTATCAGTGTTTCTCTGATAAAATAGGCAATATACTTAATCCTTGAATCACTTTGGGTTAAAATACTGCATCAACATCCATTGTGTACTTGGATTCAAGCATAGGTACATTTGAACAAACAGACAGCGGGAAGCAACTTTGTCTTCTAGGTATGAAATCTCTTTCTGGTTTCTGGAGCCTGAAAAAGAAGAAGGTATTTGTAAAAACGACTAAGTGAAAATAATTAATTTCAGTTAATGACTTTGCCTTCAAAATATATAAATAAAGGTACCGTGTGTGCTTACAATGTTTATATAGAAAGGCTGCAGATCACATAAGGCCCCTGTGGCCGTGACTAGCCTTTGTGGATTGCGCATGCTCCCGCGGACCATGTGCGCTTAGGTGGTCCCTGGCCTAACCTTTTCGTGGCACTGCGCATTGAGGTAGTTAATCTTCACCTGAAATTAAGATATAAAAGATCAGGAAATAAAAGCGACGTACACCACCAAAAACTAACACAAAAATGAAATATGGTGTGCGAATACTTACCGATACGAAGGGAAGAAAGTATATTATTTACTGTCCAATACAGTTAGTTCTTATCTCGAAGTTCAAGTCTCGTTTAACAAATAAACAAAGCCAAAAATAAATTGATTTTATTGCATTTGCAATGGTGTTTTCGAACAAATTGACAACTTGACATTTGACAATGAGACATGACAGGCTATAGACAGGAGACTCTTTTAATTTGGCAGACTTTGGCATGGAGAACTAATACTTTAGCCACCGTATTATAAAATAAAGTGTTTTAAAAAACGTGTAGTCATGTTAAATAATCAAACCAAATAAGTCCACGCAAAAGAAATGTAATCTAATCTGAGAAACTGAAGAAAATGATCATTCAAATTAAAGAAATCATTCGTTCATTCATTCAGCGGCATGGTAGATTTTAGTTGGCAATACCGTTTGTTATTAAGACTGAGCGTCCATTCCGATTAGAAATGCATTCATATTGAGACGATTGTTGATTTTAGCAGACTACCGAATTTGTGTCAATCGTATTGTTATCCTTATTGAGCCTCGGTTGAATGGACGTTTCGTTTAAATTAGCAGACTTGGGGCCCTGATATGACCTATGCGTGTCATGTTATGGCAGTATGTTATGTGAAACGTATTATTAATTAATTCATTCTGAAGAAGGATCAAATGATAAGACAGAATAAATTGTTGATCTTTTTTAAACTAATTGGGATCCCAAAGCTAACCCTGCAATCCCTTCCTCCATGTACCTATGACTGTTATAAGCTTGCTGAACTGACTATCCACTGCACCAACCGGGTTCCTACAACCTTCGATGCTTAAATGATCGCAATTCGAAGCATACAGCTGTGCTAACAATAGATTTGCCCTCTGACGGTGAACATAATGTGTTGTTTCTGTATCACGCTATCTGTTAGTTAGGCGGCAACACAATCGTGCTAAAGTCACGAGACACAATACTAAATCAGTTCCAGAAATAAATACCTACCTCGGAAAGTTCGGGTTTCGGAAGTCAAAAACATTGCTACGCACGCGATCCCATCGTGTGGCTTGCTAATCGCATGACGTCTTTAAAGTCAGGAAAGTATACAAGAGGTCTTAGGTACTTTGATCTTAACCTTCATGACTTAGTGGGCAGGTTTCCCTCTACGCAGTCTGTCAGCCCCAGGCTTATAACCACATCCGGAGGAGGTGCGTAGAAGGTTCCGTGCCGGTCACCTGGAGTTTTTAGTGGGTATGCCACTGGGTGTCCAGGGGTGAGTCCCACATACCCCGTCCGCCCCCCGGTGAACGGTTATGCGTAAAGTCATTTCCTCCGGGTCAAAAAAAAGGCTTATAACCACGTAGTTAAATGATAAGTTCTATACTTACCTTCAATGTCAATTCTGTTTAAAATATTGCATGCATGTATGCAATATTTCGCAAATCTTAAAATATTTACCACATAGACTCGAATTTTGCCAAGAATGCTTAACACTGAGGTTTTTGAACGAACCCTGCTACAAAACTTGCAACCCAGATAAAAGCAGTAGGATTTCTGTAAAAGCTTGGCGATGCGATGTGTGGGCTTATGTTCACACTATACACTGTAGTACCGGGGAATTAAAATGCTGGTTCCACCATGAATTTTTTTTACAAAACAAATATTACAAAAGTAACATGGCCACTAGAGTGATTAAATAAGTGTTGGGGAACCAACAGACTGCCACTGTCTGCTTGCTTCAAACTAGTGCATAGTCTTGAATAGTTATGTTAGACATTATCTTCTACGCGAATTGGTTACTCCCTTAAGTCGTTTCAATTTATTATTCTAATAACTCGACAGCGACTCGTCTGAATAGGTACTTTGTCATAATTAAATGAGTTTATTTTCGTCCCCAATGCCACAGTGTCCGATGGTTCCAACCATCGAAGCATTTAATTTCCTCTGTCCCTTTATATCGTGAGGGCCTTGACAGCCCTGAATGCTATTTATTTCGCTGTAAGCTTTGTTATTGATCCCTTAGGTAGTTTATAACTAGGTTCTGGCACGGCTTTCTTTTTCCTCATTGGTGGAATTAAAAAAATGTCCTATGCTGTTTTTTATTAACGCACTTTTACCAAACGAATTTCTGTTCTCGGTTATGTTGTTCTTATTGTTATCGACTACTGAGATACATTTCTGAGAAGTGCTCGATGTCAAACTCATGCTGTCACGTGAAGTGTCTCACTAAAAGTGACATCTGTATTTGTAAGAACTGCTCAACTTTGATTTGATTTAGTGAATTCAGGAGTAAGATAGCTGAAGACCTGCCGGGCTACTATAGATAAGGTTATGAGAAAGCCTTGCCACTAAGGATTGAGAGAAATAGATAGTAGATATTCTTTATTGCACAAAAACATAACAGTTCTATTAAATTACAGATACCAATGTACAATTTAGGCGGTCTTATCGCTAGGGTTCGATCTCTTCCAGAAAACCTTCAGGTAGAGGATGGTCTGAAAACAAAAAAATAATCCAAATGCGGATAAGGTAAAAATAGTTAGTTGAGATTCCTTTTGAATAGGTACAATGGCCCTTCTTTGTACCTATTGATTAGGAATCTAGTGGTTGACCTTAGAGAATGTATAGAGGAAAGTAAAACTTATTAATAGAACCTCCCTGCTACTGAGAGAATTTCGTTTATTCCACTTTTACTTCAAAAGAACTTAAACTCATTCCGAGTTCTTCGTCCGTGAGATGTAGTTGGCTCGTAAATCTCAGCTCTCAGAGAGCTTTTGTGAGCACAAATACGGCTCAAGGAGAAGCAGCATAAGGGATGTGACTTTCTACAAAAATATTCATAGGAACTTTCATCAATTTTTCCAAGAATAGAGAGAGGCAGAAAAACCAGCAGCTAAGCAATCATACAGTCACAACAAGCTTGAATCTGTTCGATCTGTTAAGATTCATACGGGAATGGTGTTGAGTTGAGGAAGACCTTTTATTGGTGACGCAGCCTAAAGTTAGTTTACTCCTAGCTACGTAAGCAAGGTTGTCTTGTGCAAACCCTCTGTCAACATAATTGCTTTTCGAAATGGAACTCAAGAAAATGCTATGGCAACTCGATTTTTGTGCCGCGTTACAGACAACTGCCTAACTCCTAACGATTGGATTATGCTTAAGCCCCTAATTCAGAGCCTCGTTGCGGTAATCTATAAGCTAATTAGTACTGTCTTTAAAAAATAATTGGTAGTGCTGCTGACTATAATATTGTCTATAGGTAGGTTCCATTGAGTGGTCGGGTCAAGAGTATCTTTAACCGAATTATAGCTTATTCTCCGTGCTTCGGAAGGCACTTTAAGAAGTTGGCCCTGATTGACGTCGCTAGATGTCAGTCGTTAAGCCTAGTCGGAGGCTTGATAACATCTGACTAAAAGGTTGCTCACTAACCTTCACCCCTCCAACAATTCGCACTGAGCCCGCGTGTTAGAGTATGGCTGGCACCACCTCATAGTTGAGGTATAGGGCTTGTTCCCAGCTGTGGAACGAATAAAGGCAGTTGATGTTATTATTTATTTTGCTCTTTGTAAAAAAACAAGGTACTTACTGAATAGGAGACTTGAACTTGGTAGTTCTCTGAAGATGTCTGTTTTCACTAAAGGAAAGGTAGCTTTTCCAGTTACATTGAAGTATATTTATAAGTTTCCAGTAACGGTAAAGCATTATCATAACTCTTTTTATAGTACCTCGTAAAAGCGGACGTTGATAAAAAAATCGCTGAAAATACTTCAAAACTAAAACATTCCACGTTCCAGCCCAACTCTAGTGCTCTTAGCGCTCTCTCAAATCTAGGTCATACTGAGACCGTTGCGTAACAGTAGGGGGCCCTCACCCTACCCTACCCTAGGGGAGGGGTTGGAATCCGGCTTGCGGATGTTTTCCGAAGCGGAATTACGGCGACCTTCGCGTTCGACACGAGGCATGGCACTGAAAATCATATTTGAAATGTGTTCAATTTGAAATTGCTTATTATCGACGTAATAACAGACTATCAGATCTACTGGTACCAGTAAGGTTTTGAAATTATTCAGGCCCGTCTTTGATTTTATTTTATGCTTCGCTTTGGATTCAAAGAAATATCTGATGCCTCTTTTCCATCAGGCCTTAGCGTAGCGGAGATGTGTGGAGCTGGGTTTAAAAAAAACAATCAGATATCCACATTTTGTTCGACACCTATTGGAAACCTTGCGCCTAGTAGGAATTGAGATACCTGAGATCGCGATACGCTCAGGGACAAAACGGGCCTACCGAAAAAAAAGAAGCCTGCATTCATAATTTGATGAACAGCTTTATAAGCCAACGAGCCAGTCGTTTGGCCTTAAACTTAGGCATACTAAGACTACCAGTATTTTGAGATACTCTGACGTATGGATCTATGTATAGAAAAGTATGACATGTATGACATTCTTACAAATGCAAACAGGCATTCTTACTGCCTTCTGGTTAGTTTCCCCTTGAAATAGAAATGCTATCCATGCCGATTTACCCGAGCTCTTTTTGTGCCAGAACTCATTAAAGCATATCTGAATGTCAGCAGTTGAAACCGCTCCCGCGGGAAGCCGTTGCATAACTCGGTCGATACCACCCACCTGACCTTTCGAATCAGCTATATCCTGCATCTAGTATGATATACTGCTAAGGCTGCATTGCTGGTAAACTAGGAGTTTGCGCACAAATGGGATAGGCAATATTAAAGGTCGGGTAGGTACTTATGCCTCTGTAACACGTTAAATTATCATCAGTTGCATCCAATCATGCCCATAACCATCGTCAGTCGCAGCCATAGGCATCCACTACTAACGCATGCTTGAGCTAAAGAATATCCCGGTATTCTGTGATGGCCAGTTCGTCAGCTCGCGAGGTCGGCAGGCCACGCCGCTATTGAAATCGATAGATCGCGAAATTTTCTTGTTCACGCACGCTGTCTTCGCGGTATGCTGTCTGTAGAGGAGCCACGTCGTGTGTGGCTCCTGTTAGTTCTTCTGCAAATTCCTTCGTGTCCGGTTCGATAGATACCTAGATGTCGAGAAGAAAATCAGATAGGTATTTCCTCCGTCTTCCTGAAAGTGTAACGCGGACAAGAGCACACCCGCACTTCCGAAGACAGGCAAGAGGGGGGTAGAAAGTCAGACTGGCACACCTGAGACGTCTTGGCTTCCTAGTGGTTCCTCCCCTAGTAACATGAAAGCGTTATACTAGGTCCTTCCTAATAATCATCGACTTACATATCATACTACAGAATATCTGTTCACTTAAATATAATCCTCATCCGTAAATAAGGCATTTATTAAATTTTTCAAGTCAATTTACACGTTCTCATGCCGCTTATGCTAGGCCCGGGCTGACCCAGCTTGTGTAACATAGCTCCCAACATGTAGCACTAGGTACAGGGTATAGCTGCTACGGAAGGTCGGCGTATCGACCGGGTTGCATTGCATAACTGGAACACTGGAAGCCGGGTTCATTGCTGGCTCACAAGAGCTGACCGCGCAGTAGGTATTTTGAACAATACATAAACCTCCAAATAAAGGTTTTACAGATCATGTTCACGAGTTTTTGTGAACTTCAAAACAAAAAGTTCCTAGAAATGTAGCTGGGAAGGTTTGGTCTAATGAATTTGCCAAGGTTTTAGTAGTATAGTTACGCCACTTGGTCCTAAATACCCAAGAAGCCTTACAGACAGTCTTGACCGGGCCAAACTTACATACTCGTAAAAGGAAATAAGCGCTTGTCCGTGATATACCTAATTGCTCACCGAAGCTGATAACAAACACTTTACTTTTCCTGCCATATTCCCATGATAGTGAGAAAGTCACCAGTGCTTCCTACGGTTGCTTCTCTGACATCAACATGCACTTATTTTATTTTATTAAAATGTTATGTGACGGTTTGTCTTAGTATTCAAGGGCGATAATTATGAATACCATGAACCAAACTCCTGCTATACGTCCTGTAACGCTACGCAAAGGCCTCACCTCAACCATGACTCGTGGAAGCTTCTTATACTCCACTACGCGGGCTCAGTGCGAATTGTTGATGAGCCATACGCACAGGTTTTCTGTAGGTGTTGTAAGGCACTAGCCTGTACTGTCTGATCTCATTGAGCCTCCCTGATGAAATTGATGCCGATTTAAAAGTTCAAAACCTAGAATCTGTCCCGCTTAAAACCTGACCTACATGTTCAAAGTTTGTATAGCGCGTTAGGGAGTCCTCACAAAAGGCCTCATTAAGCTGGGCTGGTTTCTGAATGTCAGCAGGGGTGAGAGAGGGAGTCCCTGGGGTGGTGTTACGCAACCCGGTCGATACGCCCGACCTTCCGCAAGCAGATATGTATACCCTGCACCTAGATGCTAGGTATTACGTAGCTGCACAGTGTTACGTAGCTCCTGATTCAGTAATCCTACGTCTTTAGGTTATGTATATACTTGAACGTTCTTGTAAATAATAATGAATGGCTTCTCATCCGGAGACTTACTTCATACTTGCTGATCGTGGAAATATTAGCTTCAGCATTTGACCACGATCTCACCTCAAGAAAAACCACAATGGAGCGTATACTACCTTGATACACTTGCGTTCCTTTTTACTCAAATTGTCTCTATCGGGAAACCCAGATTTTGGTGAAGAGTTCCACTCCTCAGCGGAAGAGTCTCCTTTCATGCGATTGTAAATCCATAAGCATACAACCCTACCTACTGCGAACTTCTGGAGATGAGACTGGTTTTCACCATGCAGATGGGCCTGTGCCTGCCCTGTGTGTGTTTGAGGCGTTCCTTCACTAGGATATTGTACAGTTTTTCTTAGTGCTAGTTCGTGGCCACAAAAAATGCATTTAAGTACCTATCTACTTCTCTGCAATTGTTTTGTTTTATTTTCATAAGTTTTATACTAAACATATAGACCGCTATGTGCAATCGTGCACAAAAAATAGGTTACGAGTATCTCTTCAACTTTGTAAGAAGGTACCTAATGTTCCTCGCGATGCCAAGAAATTATGCAATGGGTAGGTATATTTTATTGCCAAATCTGAACGCTAATGAAAGTTGTTTATTATGCAACTTGGTTATTATTTCCGTCGAATTTAGCAAAAATGCTTATTTAGATAGTTGACCGTTTGTTTGACTTCAAAATTAATTACTTATTTAGGTATGCAGTAATATCTCACAGAGTTCGTTTTTATACTCGCCAAAAGTATAAACTTCACTAAACATATTAGTTAACGCATTTGTTAGCAAGCATGCTTAAAATAAAATACAGTTTTAGGCTTTAAATTGCGTAGCAAGTCGCAGGTTTTCGGTCAGTTTTCAGCCAGTTACCACCGGTCTATTATTCAAGGGGGCCTTAAATATCATGATGATGATGAAATTACTGTCCGACTGTTCTAGCTGAGAGAGATGGGCGATGATGAGTTAACATACGCCATCCGCCTAAAACCATGAGTAGCAGTACTATCATTCCACAGCCGCTAGGTAGGGTACGTCCAGATTTGTCGGATTCACAGTTCGGGAACTATGCTTTCTGTTCTTCCATTTTCGTCTTCTAAAAGATAAATAATGCGACGAGATAAACAAACAAATGCGACTTACTATTGCTGCTAAAAAGAAACGTAATCATGTGTCAAGAAGACCGTAATCCTTACTTTTTGCTTCAAAGTTTTATAGTGCTTTAAAATTATTATTTTGTTTATCTAGTTTTATTTGCCTCATTCCCGAATTCCGCAAACTATGTGAATTGGGAGCGGTTGGCTGGTTTCCAGTAAGATAACTACTAACTACACTACCGTCTGTACTTTTAGACCCTCGTTTGCTTAGTATCTGTATGCACGCAAATGTCAGGTTATACTGGTCTTGTTGTATCACAGTGTTAACCTTTACCAATATGTGTAGAACCACAGCTTGAAGGAGCTTAAGCCTATTTCAAGGGTCTAAATTTACCAGTCGGTCTGTATGCGTGTTTACGAGCGCAGTCGATGCGCCCGCGCAGAATTTATTGCGATTTGCGAGTGCCGTCACAGTATAGACCATACAGTAGGCTATCTGAGGCCGCCCGCCGAGTTATTAGCCTAGCGTGCACACAGACACGCGACACAGCCCGTCCGTACTGCCGCCTGCCTATGCCTTCCTATTTTATGCTAGCGTGTGCGTGATATCGCGACACGGCGCGCGACGCTCACGCACACATTCAAACCGAGAGTGGCACGTTTGTATTTAGATGTTCTACTGTATTGTTTATACTGTGGTGCCGTCTAGGAACAGAAGCTGTTTTATTTTTGTTGTATGTAGAAAATAAACACTTAAACAAATAAATTCACCACAATCACAGCATGGAACAAATGCATTCGGGAACGAGTGTGGCTATAAATTACCTTCATTGTAATCCACTTTTGTTTTCTTAGATTTATAGCCAGTTGAGCGAGAGTTGTTACTAAAAGCTCTAAAGAGCTTTTTTCTGGCATTCATTACAAAGATAAAGCCACCACGAGTCTTGCGGTTAAGAACACCGCTCATACCTTTTTGGTACGTTTTACTTACAACTCACTAAAACTAAGTCAGTTTTTAAAAATAGCTGGAAAATCGAAAAGTTATCAAAACTGCTTCCGGTAGGTAGAAGGACTGCTTTGTAAAACAGTGATATTTATATTTGAGTTTACTTAAAAGATTTTAATTCAAAAGTTGCACATTCCTGTCTCCCCACATGGATAAAATGGGAGATATATTAACTAGTCCAGTAGGAAAGACTGGTACCAAGCTTAAAGAACTACTTACGCGTACGTCTTTAATGTTGAACACATTCTGATATTCCTAAAATCAATATATGAATCTCCAAAAGTATTGACTGACTGAAGAAATATGATATCATTATACCTAGTTACACTTTCTTTTAGTGTACATGTCAGATGGATGTTTCCATGCATATAATAGTGATAAAAACTGCCAGACAGTATGTAATAAGATATTATTTTATGTGTCATTGTCGCGTCACATGAGATGGTTTGTTGATTTCAGGGGCACAGTCACCACAGTGCTATTTCAATACTGCAAAGACGTTAGCTCCTGCTTGATAATATTCACTGTGGTGGATTATCAACAATTTGAGTTTTTGTATGAATTGACTTTGATGAACGACTTCGCTCTAATAGATCACTGCTGGAGTTACCGCCGACTCCAGAAAAACAAATACAAGTTCAGCGGCTCTTACAAATGTAGCTGGCTCTTTCAGTTCTATAGACAATTTACAGGATGGCAAGAGTGGCCATCATTTTGGCTGCATAACGAACTTTTGTAATTTATTTTTATTGTTATCTTTATTGTTTTTGTTTGTTATGAACCCAAAAAACTATTTTCTTTCTTTTTCTTTCTAGTTTGAAGGCGTCATCAACCTTGATTAACGTTCTTACCTGGTAGAATATAGGCCCCGGTGAATACTTATTTGTGAACTGTATCCATCATGCCGTCCTGTAAATAGTCTTAAGAGACATCAAAACTTGTGAGAGCTACTTAACTTTGTTCTGCGTTTGTGAATTTATCGGCTACTGGTTTAAAAAACCATAATCTTCTCACACAATACACACACTACATTGCGCAGGAGTTTTATTGGCTTCGCCAACAGGCGGGTAATTGGCTAGCGAGCGATTGATTTAGCAACTATTCGTATCGCTCAATTTGAATCAGAGTATTTACAACAGAATTACAAATTGAAAAAAAAAACGTTTAACTAAACGTCTCATCAATTTTGCTTTTATTGGTTTTTCAATGTTTAATCGTCTAATCCCTATTATTGAAATGCTTTTCACAGTATTATACCAATAAGCCTGAAAGATCTATAGATATATAGATAGATATATTCTTTATTGCACACCAAAACAACAGAAATCAAGAGCAAAAGTAACACAGATTGACGTGAATGTACAATTTGGACGGCTCTATCAGATTTGTTCTTGCCTAATTCTCTAAACAATTTTTATCAAGATTTACAAATGACGTGTTTAGAGACCGAAAGTAAAAGTAAAGTAATATAACGCCTCGACTTGCCAATGGGAGCTGTTGAGTGTTTTGTACCAGTGTGAAAATAAATAGATTCAGTCCTTACCTCTCTCATTGCCAGGAAAATATGCCATGACACTAAATCTAAATGCATAGGGGGCATGGTGAATATTTAACTTCATAATTACCATAGATGCGGCCACGTCATTAACAAGGGTTCCACGACAACTCTTGCGCAGCATGCGGGCGACCGGAGAGTTAACTCGTAATTAACATTAATTGACTGATGCGTTGATATTAGAAACATTGGACTTGTGATACTAATACACTGTAGGGCAACTGGTGAATAAGTAGGTAAGGTTATTATTGTAAATGCATTGTTTGTTGATGGTACTCGTATTAAAGCATGTTTGAAATTACTTATTTAGGCTTCAAACATAAATTTACTCTTTGAAAGCTACTAAAGATCCAAACTGAAGTCAATATTGGGGTTATATCTCAACTACTTACTACAGAGCGTAGCATATTACGTTACATCTGATTAGGATCACTATGATAGGTAACCTAGCTGCACTCAAAAGTTAGATTTTCTCTTGTGTTACTAAAACCAGAAGCGAAACAATGTTGCATTCAAACAATGCTATATTTAGAAACAAGGTCTTTTTTACTTTCATGAGACCAATAATGCTTTTTTGTTGAATTTCACCTATTGATTTTTTAGTACCTGTGACTTTTTTCGCGTCAATTTCAAATGGCTCCCAAATATTGTATGTTTCTGCATTATTTTTGTTTGCGTAACCAAATTAAATTCTAAGATGGCGCTCAACGGCTTTCCAATCGCCCCGTCGCGTCTGATGGACTGAGGCAAGTGTGTGCCAAAATACACAAAGAGATTTCATAATATTTCAGCTTTCAGACAAATATTGTCATTAGCAAATGGTATCGCTGACTTAACACAACTAAAAAGATAACTTCATCATCATCATCAACAACCTCATGACGTCAACCGCTGAGCATAGGGGCCTCTCTCATAGGTTTCCAGATTGAGTGGTTGTAGGCGACCACGGATGACCTTCACTTTATTCCAATCGCGATTATTTTCTGCCCATCTTCTGGTCATCAGATCTTCGCGCTATGTGCCTCGCCCACTGCTACTTTAACCTGCTTCCTCCCCTCATTCCTGTCTGGACCTCGTAGCGAAATGCCGAGCAAAGCCCTCTTTATTGCAAGTTGGCTGACTTTTTAGCGTTCTTAATAAAAAAACTGAAAAAAGACTTCGTATGAAGAGTCCACGCTCGGATATTCAATAGTTTTTTTTTTGATTATGTTTTGCTATAGTGCATTCTGTACGAAGGTCCATATTTTCACCTGCTTGAAAACTCTTAGACTAAGACGTGGTGATTAATGAAAAAATATTTAAACAGTGCTAGGAAACTTCAAAGCTAGCGTCATGGTAATCTTGAGATTTTTAATATCGCCTTAACTGGAAGATAGCCTAATCCTAGAATGACTCTAATCTGAACTTGACCTTGATTGATATCTCTACTCTGTATTCGTTGCCTATAATTCTGTTGAGCTCCATCGTTGCCCTTTTTTACTGAACAGTATGTGCAAAGTTTGAGAGGACCGCTCCTTTTAAGAAAAAAACCTAACCTACTGGCTAAAATGATAATTTTGGTGACCGTGAAAAATGACTCAGTGAACTCATTTTAGGACCGACATTATTTCATTCTGAGTCACTTCATAGCACGTCTTGATCTTGATTATATGTTAGTTTTATACCTACCTCCAAAAATGCATGAATTGACTTTTATTATAGCTCACGAAGAGTAATATTGAAACGATAGATGGATGGAAAGAAATTATCTGTAATAGATATAAGAATAAACTTTTCGAATCCACGTTCAATGCCAAATGGAGACCCCGAACAAAGTTCTGGCAAACTGTCTTGCTTTGCTTGACGAGGATCTTGCAAACAATATACTAACACTGTATGATATAAGACTAAAAGCAGAAACGGCATCGGTAACGCCTTTAGTATTAAACTGTAAGATATTTGACGAATGTTCGAGCTGACTCTGTGTTTGATTAGGTTTACTCCAGGAGCACTCACGCAATGCGCAGATGCCGGACGGAAGCGATGAGCGTCTGTCTGTGATTCATTTGACTAGGGTTGATGATATGACAATTCGATACAAAATTTAGAACTATAGTCCGTTCGCGTTAATAATGCAGTCATTTCATACTCGTCCTTTGACCTAGCACGTCCTCTAACCAATCAAATCTTTCCTAAATAGAAGGTCAAGTAAGTCCACAGTGACCAGTTGAACGCATACTTTCGAACTCAAAGATTGTGAGTTTTTTTTGTGTGCAACATAATTAAATTTACAAATCCCTGCATTCTTCACGCGAACGGACTGTAGAGGGAAACATTAAGAAAATACGGAAGCGTGGTTCATTGAGGATTTGTGTAATACCATCTCATTTAGGTATCTATAATATTTTCTTCTCATTATTTTGTCGTAGGTATCTACTTATTATACTTTTATCATGTCTTCTTGTCATAATTTAATCATAACTTATTCTCGGTTACCTATCACATTTTTTTCTATTTTTTCTGCCATATATTCTTTCACATTTTCTCATGCTTCTATTATGTCATCTCCTCAAAGGTCTGTCCTGCCATATATTCATCATTCTTCTAAAAAAAATATTTTGCTCGTAACTATTCATTGTTGCACCAAAAAAAAGACAATATTTTTTGCAAAGATAATGCGCGACCAAACAGTTAGAAAATAGAGAATCTTTTAAAAACTTCTGGGCGATGTTAAACCGAGTACCAATATGTATAATGTCTGCCTTTATTAAAACAGTAGCGACTTCATAGCTAATATCAACCCGGTCCTGTGTGTGCCGGATGTGAGTTAAGAAGCTAATCATTGAGACAGACGCACAGACAGACAGACTCTATAGTTCTTACAATACTGTCGTATGTACCAACGACAAATTTTCAGCACTACTTACTGGCGACAATTTTGAAAATGTTGAGTGCTTTGAACGTCAATTTGAAATATAACATTGTGCAGAATGATGTGTGCACTTCTGAATATTCCGTTCACCACGATAACAATAACCAGTCTGCCTCTATTAGATTGGATTTGAAAAGAAACACTATGGAGTCCATTTAAAAGTGAAATGGCCGAATTTTGACAAAATGCACTTAGCTACCTGGAAATTTGTTTTTTTTTTAATTTGGCACATCACACTGATAAGATCTATCTTATACACACATTTATTCATAATATCCAAACACCTTGAATAATGATATTTCTATCTCTTATTGTGAATAAGTTTAATTATTATGATCATACAAGTCCTAAACATTTGTTTGAGAGCTGTCAATAACGATGAAGAAAACAACCTTAAATAGGACTTCATTACTGAATTATATATTTTTCGGTGAAATGGGTAATATAACTATGCAGGTATGATAATAATAAGAACAGTAATAAAGCCATAACAGTCATTCGTCATTGTTTTTTGGGTATTAGATTAAGATTTCAGAGTAAAAAGCCTGAAAGTGGCTCCAGAACAGTGGAATTCTGTGCAATATTGAGGGTTTATTTATTACCATCTCATTTAACTATTATATTTTCTTCTTATTATTTTGTCATATCTACTTCTTATCATATCATGTCATTGTTTTTTGGGTATTAGATTAAAATTTCAGAGTGAAAAGCCTGAAACTGGCTCCAGGACAGTGGAATTCTGTGCGATATTGTATCCACATTGTACTTGCGTACGTATGATGAACAGTTGAAGTTATGTAAGAGGGAGCCATTGTTGGCGCTCGCATGCCGTCATTTTATGATTCATAAACGAGCGTGCTGTATGGAAGATTCTGTCGTATCTCCCTACGACTGGGAAACAAATGCTCTTTTAGATGAACTATCTAAAGAACAGACAAGATGCGTATCCTTGGAATCATGTCGGATCAAAAAATGCATGCCTTTTTTCCATGTTGTAACCACATTCTCTTTACGAGTTAAGTTTTACATCTCTGCGTGTATAAAAAAAAAATGATCCAAGTTAACACTTTTAAGGAGCGAATTCCGACCTTTCTTTTTGATAAGAATACCTTTTACAAAATTAGACCGACATTACTAAACTTGACTCAAATTAAAAGACTTACTGCACCTCTTCATTATGAGAGAAGAGAAAATACAGATAACATTTTTTTTATTGTAAGTATTGTCCGAAAAGTAATAAAAAAACCGGTTTCATAAGCACCCATTAAGATAAAAATTTAACAATGCGTATATGACAATATGTAATTGATTTGATAACCGGGCTTGAGTTACTGGCATCCGTCTTATCAATTTTGGCAATGCAATTCTGTTCTCTTTAGTTGGATCAATTGGATAATTGGCACAAACCGACTTATCGGAGCAACAAGAGTGCAAATGTTAATTTGCCAATTCAATTGGCATTTGGTAAGTACAGACTGAACATGAATGAGGTCAGGGGTTAAGACATGTTCGGTCAGTGAGATAATGGGAGGTTAATAGCATAGTCAATTAATTGAGACAGTTGATAAGGTAGGTATGTATGATAATGATGACTTTGTTTGTTGGAGATTTGATTGAATCACTATACAAAGCCGAAACTTTACAAGCAGTCGTTTTCGATACCTGCCAAATTTTCCAAGTAGAAAGTCGTAGGTAGTCGTTATCCATTTTAACTTTTAAATTGCTCAGAATAAGAATATCATATCCATAACATATGTGTTAGAGGTGGATGCCTATAACATTGATGAAATCACCCTGGCTCATAGGGTAAATATACCAGAAAGATTCGGCCGGTTTGTTAATCGTCTCGGTAGCATAATTGGTAGTGCAGTCGCCCGGATTGCGAAAGATGCGGGTTCGAGTCCTTATGCCTTAAGCCTTATGCCAACATGACCAAATGTCTTTTTCTGGTTTTCAGATCTTTAGTAAAGACACTGCATGGAAAATGCTAAAACAAAAATAAAACATATCATATCCACTTTCAATGGTGGGAAATAATAAGGCTGAGACGTTAGTTCATTAAACTTTGGATCTCCCTTGTAATACCTACAACAAACGTGTCCTATTGTATTGCATCACATGCGATAATACGTTAATTGTTTTTATGATTCTTAACAAAGTGGTATTAAACAACAAATTAATCATGCAGTTGACCACAGAATCATTATTACTGTGAGTTATTTCTTCCTTATCGAGAGTGTGAATGGACGCTATATCGCTAGGAACTACCACTTAACTTTATATTCTAACAAAGCCACAGGAATTTATTTATTTTTAAAATTATCCAATGGCAATATGATAGTTATAATTATCTTCATTCAAAAAATAGATACATTTTATTCTTTGCGCATTCATATTTTCCAGATTGTCAGTTTTCCTGGATGCTACTCTAACTTGTTTAGAAAGGTTCATCAAAATATTCATAAATAATTAAGCATACGATTGATGGCAGTCTTACCAACTCGTCTTTAACGAATCCTTGCTCCGCCATTGCTTCTTTAGTCTACCACACCCCCTTAAATTATTTGAAATAACCACTCGGTTGCCAACGCGAGTGGGGCCTTGGAATCAATGCGGTAGACCTAGCCCACTCCCATATTATGCTACATATTTAACTAAATCATCCTACAGGCTTGGCCTGACTTCAATATCAATGCAAATAGCTGGAAGTAGGTAGTTCTGCAGCGCTCAGTCCGTGATTGAGATTATGTTGGACCACTCCTTCAGTTTAACGTAATGGCCGCGTGGGAACGGGCAGGGGGCGTGACGGTGCACCGCTTTTGTGTGCTGATTTAAAACCGTTTTGCACATCCGACTGTGTATTCTTGGGTGCTTTTGAAGATCTGCTGGA
This sequence comes from Udea ferrugalis, assembly GCA_950022985.1. Classification (NCBI taxonomy): domain Eukaryota; kingdom Metazoa; phylum Arthropoda; class Insecta; order Lepidoptera; family Crambidae; genus Udea; species Udea ferrugalis. Next base: position 3,224,144 of record OX465516.1, read on the forward strand.
ATCGTTAGGCTGTTTGTAAACATCCGTTTTATTCATTGGCCAACGGTCTATCTCTTCGGTGGATTGAGGGTGGTGTATGATCTATGAATGACTGTCATGAATTAGCTCTGGTGAAAATTATTCGCTCTACAGGGATATCCGTTTATTGACGGTCACTCGTTAGCTCGACACCATTTTCTTACCGACCGTGTATATGTAGATAGATAAGTAGCTCCCAAATGGTTTTTTACGACTGATGATTCGTTGGTTGGAAGTTTCAGCTTCAATTCAAAGAATATGTGGGGTATTATAATACCTATGTTTTTAGGTGTGTTTGTGTTCTTTTACTTAATCTACTTTTTTTTAAAGTAGGTGTAGTAGGATCATCCATCAGAGAGGATCGATGAATGATTTTGTCATCGAGCCCGAGCCCTGTATCCAAAGTTATTCAACTATAAATTGCTTAGAACGAAAACATGCTAATGATGCTAGCACGTTCGGCCTTGCTTTCACTGTCATTATTCGCATCATTCGTTGCTTCTTTTTCTATGGAAGGACCATGTGTGAAATTAGATGGGAATTCACACGTCATGTCACGTCATTGAGAACTTTTGTCGTTTATAATTTAACGGCTTGTTAGTGGACTAGCCTTGAAAGAAATTGATTTTCTTTCTTGGAAAGAGCGACCATTAAATATTAGCAGGTAACCACTTAAGCAGTAGGTACAGTCAACAACACATCACGCTACCCATTTCTGTTTTTTAGCCTGCTACCTACCAAATGAATTTATCTGCAGTAGAGCAAGGAGGACTAACCGGCAATAGGTAGCGTGATGTGCCGTTGGCCGTACGTCGTTTGGCTGAGGACCTAGTTAAATGGTTAGTAGAGTGAAGTAGCCGGTAGCTTTTGACTACTGATTTAGTGTAATGGTTATGAAGTTGGCTGACACCAGAGGTAACAGGTTCGATACCCGTTCGTACAATCGAGTTTCATTCGGCATAAGAACCGATGTAAAACATTTATTTATTTATTTATACTTTAATGCACAAACAAGTACAAAAGGCGGACTTAATGCTAAAAGCATACTCTACCAGTCAACCATTGGGCGAGACAGAGACATAACATTTTTGGAATGATATATTAGTCCTTAACAGAGGTTAATGTCCAACTCTAGGTTACGCTCGACGTGTGGCACTTGACAGCTATTTTTGTTAATAAACTCGTATCACGTTGACAGTTTGCCCAGCAACGCGTTTATTTCAGTTTGGAGAGCAAAGCGCAGGAATCGTCTAAATGCGTGCGCCCGCGCAACGGGGGAGGCGCATAGCTTTATTTGCATTGCCGCGCCACGGCAGGGCTGGTCTCTGGAGAAAGTTGCTGGATTAATAGTATTTTGGCATACTAGATAAGAACAGAAAAATGAATATTTGGTACCACATAATATATCTATTTAGGTGACGAGTTGCTTTCGCTACCTCTAAAGACCAAAGAGGTCAGATAAGATGAACATGGGTTATATTTTATTTTGAACGATTATTTTTGTTTTTTGTTGAATTAAGTAATTAGCGGAACGAGAATCGAGAATAGTTCGCTGATTGATTATGTTTTTGTATCTACATCATATTTTGGCCATCAATGTTAACTCAACGGTAATTCAGTGTAGCCACCAACTGAAAAAGGGTACATTTTTACAATTACAATTCTAAAAAAATAATGGTTCAGTCGACCAAATACACCCGGGGAGTAACATTGAGTGTGAACTAGATTACTTGGAAGTCATGAATGTTCACGAATACAAAATTAAATGTTTGAAGTGTCCAGGGACCGACCGCCGAAAAACTGGTGTAAGTACACGACAACTTCACCTAGTTTCTTTAAACCATGAGTATCTTGTAGTTGTTGAGTCAAAAGAGATAAATGTTATAACGCGCTTGGAGCTTTGAGATTTCAGGTCGTAACCGTTATCAGTTATCAATAAATTATGGCAACCTCCATCTTGTGTCATTGATTGCAAACCTACATTGAATAAGGGTCGAAATTATGTCAGCCCTGTAAGGACACGACTATTCCGGGCCGTTACCCCCCTTGCCTTAGATGGGCACGGCGAGCTAGATCTCTTTGTCTCAAAGACGGTTTAATTTTAACAGCGCACGCGCTGCGAATAGACACCATCGCTTCCTTATGGCGGCGGCAATGCACTGCAACTCCACGTTTAGACTAGTTTAACGGCCTGGATGTATCACTGGTTTATATTTTCATCGTAAATACTAGAACCTTCTAAGGTTCAACTATTACTCTAGTGTTTTGTTAGGCCGAGAATAGGCTGGTAAATTACATGGATTTTCGCCATCGACCACACAAGTCTCGTAATCGCCTGCGCCTTTTGTGGTATTTGGTAATTGTTTCTATAGCTCTGTTTCTCCGTCTAAGAATCAAAGACTCTGATTTGCATCCTGTAGTGATTCCTAACACTCTTCATATTCATATTCATTTCAGATTCATGCATTCATTCAAATTGCATTGCAGTGAGACAATAATTGGTTGAGTGAAATAATATTACGCGTATGAAAATGACGCCTGGATACGAGTTCGAAATAAAATGGCTCTGGCACAACCGAAAGATATAGCTTAATACGATATAGTCGTCAACATAACGGCAAAAATGTGCAGGATAGGGCAGGACATCATAGCGCGAAGAGCTGATGGCCGTTAGGATGGACAAGTTATGTAATAGAGAAAACTAGATGGATGTCCGACTTGATAAAGGTCGCGCGGTTTCAGTAAATTTCACTAGCAACAAGTTGCACTGGAATGGTCTATGGTCACCAGTCAGTGGACGCTCTATGGCCACCCACGCTGTGGGTCACCATCATCATTAGCAACTCGATCAACTAATTAAAACAAAACCACCTTTACTTTTACTCGTTGTTTTTACATTTTTACTGGATGTTAAGTCATGGAAACTGCAAGTACAAAATTTGAGTTTAGGGTGACCCAACTAAACTGAAAATGGGATGCCGTCATTTGTTATTTCTAGTAATGTTACGAACTATGCCGTAAAAGCTATCTGTATGTGTCTCACAGATAAATTGTTCCCAAAAATGTTCTGCCTGAAATAAACCCATCTTAGCTCAACGAATAAATTAACAAATGTAAAGTATCACCTATGTGTATGAGAGCTACTATTGAACGAGATGTGTTTTCAATGGTTAAGACTAGACTTTGATCTCTTGTAATTTTAGATCCCGTTGCCTAAGAGTGGCAGCGGCGTATTTCACGAGTTGATGTGAATCTCGTAAACACCACAACGCCAAATCCATAAAATCTATAGCGGTTTTCCTGAAACGCCGTCGGCGCGCGACCCGCTCATTGTCACGCCAGCTGCCAACTTCATTATGATAATTGGATAGGTTAAAATAGAAATACTTGTGACATAACTAAATAACAATAACGAATATTAGTTAACATTTCGAGATTGTTTTTTGATTGTGCTCTTCAGAATGACCTCACTCCTGATGGGAAGCAGTAGTGAGGTCCAGATATGGGGTTGAAAAGTACAGTAATTCATTTACTACTGAGCTGGATATTGGATTTTGTTTTGGTTTTTTGTTTTCTTGCAGATCATAACGCTCGGGTGTAGATGATTATAATTCGGGTTCACTCACTCAATGTCATCCATTTTACTTTGAAGCACGTTTATCGTAGCCATCTGGAATACGTGTCCTGGGTGCAGAATGTAGGGGACCAATATTCTGGCTCTATGTGGAGTTGTCTTACCAACGGTCATCAGTTCTTTGCGCTATGGGCCTCACTGCCTCTCAACTTGCTTTCCTACTGGGCTACGATTCTCAAATGCTATCCATAGCTATAGCACGTTGGGTAACTATTAATACATATTGCAATACTTATTTAGAATACCTATTAGCAAAATACGTAAATAAATATCTTATCCGGCGAGCGTCACAATTACAATTTGATAAACGCAGATAGACTAAAATCTACCACAGCTCAACATCGTTCGAGCGTAATGGGCAAATTTATAGCAATGACAGCTCAGCTTGAGCTGGTCGCACCAATTGACGTGCGATGCAGATGACTTTATCACGCGATAGCAATAGCCAATCAGTGTCTGACTGCAGAGCAAAGTCTTCGGAGGATCGTTAATTGACGCATAATAATCAGTCAAAAGACTGGCGAACGCTTCGTTTCTTCTTATTTTTATCTTTTCTTCCTAATTGTCCTGTAAAATTGCTTGACTTGGTTATAACATCTTTTATTTCGGAGAGATTCAACAAATCTTATCACCAACCAACCAACCAAATTCTGAATCACTGCTGATAGTTTTTAGTCAGACCAAGTTCAAAGATACAATTTTTAAAACTATGTTTCTTCTATTTGCATTATTTTAATAACTACCTTTATTAGTAATTGTTCCGAAAGACTGATATCGTTTATTCAAATGACAGTTCATTAAAAACAATATTTGACAACCACCAAATACTTAAATCGATCCCGTCCCGTTGGATAGATGAACTTGACCTCGTGAACATTTTGAAAAAACCGAGTATTTTTTTAAATTTTATTTTATTTTTAATATACTTATTTTCCCATTCGAGGAAAATCAGTTCAGCTGTTCTCATTTTATGGATAGACAGGCGCTTTCCGAAGCCCACTTTCATGGTTGTTAATCTCAATATCCTCCTGATGAGTGATGATGACAGTCGAGCCCACACCGCACCCACTCCTCATTCCACGCCCGGATGAGGCGGTCACCCTCTTAGCTCATCGATACTCTGCACCATTTCAACTTACGGCACACGGATCATAAAATCTGTCTACTTCGCAACAACAATCACCATATCTGTCCGCTTCCCTAAAAAGTAAGATCGGCTAAGTAGTTATTAAAATAATTGCCTAGCTAATCAATAACATAAATCGCTCACGACTATATCCCTTAAGGGTAGTCAGAGGCACACTGATTGTTGCCGTCATGGTGAACGGAACATTCAGAAGCCCACAATTCGCCAATTCGCTAATGAGCACGTAACGTGTAAAGGGAAAGGCTACCGCTGCTCTTAAACAATAATTTATCAATCAAATCAATAACGGTTTAGTTATTTGTTTACTTGCGAAATAACGAAAAAAAGATCATACAAAACCCAAAGACCAAGCTAAAGAAAATTTTCTAAGCTTTTCTTTCAAATTTTCTTTACTTGACTGTACTCAATGTTATAAAATAGCTTCATAGCGTATTTAGCAAACACCAACAACGGCTTAGATAATTCGCAAGATCTCGTTGGCGATCTTTTATTTGCAGAGTTATGTCTCCTATCCGTCTGTCAGAATAATGTAATGCAACGGGAAATGCATTTTGTCCTCGTTTACTCCGCGGTACGGACAGCACTTTAATACGCTGATGATTTCTTTTGTTAAATAACCACAGTTTTTCTTTATTCTAGAAAACGTTTAAGGTAACTAGTATAGAAATAATATTGTCATAATAAACAGGAATGGGCCAGAATGGGCATCTTTGACACTTTTATTACGAATTCGAATTAATAATTAGTAGAATCTTCGTTTTCTTTTTGTGTTGTTAACCGCTGTCCAAAAATGAAGTGATTTCCGCCTGAAGTCAGACTTTTGTACATTCAACATAGGGGCACTTCTTTTCTTTTTTTTTGCTGTTGTAGGTGCCACTGAAAAAAATATTTTTCGCGTCTTCACTTTACTTTACACTTTCTACGATCCTGACACACGTGTTCCACTTCTTCTACTCTCATGAGTCCTTCTATACATGCTCGTCGGTTGAACATACTATTGACCTGACCTTTTCTGAAGAGAACATCTTGAACATCAAGATATCTCCTACATTCAAAATAAAATGATCAACCTAGTGTGAATTTCAGACATGATTGCACAAACTCTCAGCATCTTGTGCGAATGGTTTTAAGGCAAGGAAAAACATACCAGTCCTTTACATTCTGCAAAGTCTTTGAATCTTCAGTACATAAGTCAAATTGCATTGTAGACAATGAATGATTCTGCTAACGATCCACATCCCGAGCTGCCAAGACTTACGGGAAGCTGGATAGACGCTTCAGCTGAGCCCTTTAACTGACTGACAGCCATTAGTACGGCTCAATTTCCGCTTAATCAGCAATTCAACTCGACGGATTACTTGATCTAGGGCTGGATTTAAATGTATATCTGTCTGCATGTCGGGTACTTGATTCACGGAGCTTGAAAGGCACGTGCAATTGGATTCTGATGTGATATCTACTGGGAAAGTGTCTCAATCACCACGTATCGTGGCGCCAAGATTCATCTCTTCTGAATGATCTTTAATCATTATCTCTTAGTAGAAGAGTGGAATATCACCGGTACCGTACGTTTTCTTCGTGTTCACTGTGGAAAATTGGGGCTTCTTAGCCCTTAGCCGTGGCCTGCGCAAAAGAGGTACTTAAATAGGTTTGTCCAGTACCATGTGACAGAGCTGGTTGATAATTATAAACATGACGTTATGTTCGTTGCTCGGAAGCATCAATGCCGGATTCATGTCGTAGCTACCACAACCGCACAGAATAACTGGCCAGTCGAATCGTAAGGCTTGGTCTTCCATATTTGGTTGGCATTGAGGCCTTCAATACACCAAAAACATTAAAAGATTAGGTAGATAAAACTATCACCAATGCACTAAGTCGTATCATCGGTACTATTACATACTCAGACAGCATACAGTCGTTCGCCTAGTGTAATGTCACGGGTGCGGGGTTGTTGCACCGCGGCAGGCGCACGCAAATAGCGAGCGGCGCGCGCACTGTGCGCGGTAGTCGCCCGATGTCGCGTAATGCTGCTACTGTTACTGTTAGATTGCACATTTATGGATAATTTACCCCACCGGCTGGTGTGGGCTATGCTCACGATTTCGCAAAAAATTGGATACAACGATCCATCACAAAATTTTAGGTAGCATTTGAATTTAGCGGTCAATTTACTAATTAAATCATTCGACACTGAGGTTTAGAATCTGCCTCCAGAATAAAAACCAGAGGGTTACTTACCCTCTGGTTGTTGGAACCCCTTCTTACCCCTGGAAATGTTGGCGTAAAATTATACAATTTATCTCTCGTTTAGAATCCTACGAAAGTTGATAAATTTCCTAGGAAATTTATAAATTTACGGTTTTTGTTATTTTCCGGTGACATCTACATGAGTCTCATTCCGGTCGGTTGCAGTAAGGGTATTTTTTTCAATACTATAAGATTGACAACGGTTGCGATAATCCGGTGTGGCCTATCTTATGTCGAGTATGATAACACGTAAAACACTTTATTTCGACATTCGGCCTATTGCTCCAAGCATTAAACTAACTGCTACCTTTTAATCATCTACTTACCTAGCAGTCCATCTACCCGATTTAAACATCACACGGCGACAGATACAAAACATCGATGGAGGCAATACTCCTTGCGCGACGCCAACGTTGGAGCAGCGCCAACTATCCGAACACCACGGACATTGTCAGACGGAGAGAATCTTAGTACCTACTTATAGCTGAACTATCCCAAGATCTAATGCACAATTAGTACATTGTACTGGGCCTAGACATTGTTGTTTGCTCTGTATGCCAAGTGTACAGTCCACCGCACATCAGACTTCCTATTTCCGCTTTTTATCTTGCTCTTGCGAATTATTACAAAAAACAGATATTCAGAAATTGTCAGCTTGTCCTGCTGCTGTTGACGTTGTTTTTTTTGTCAATAGTACCTCAATGCATATTGAACATCAAATACGAATCCACTTTGTTAACTATGTATATGGTCGGTAAACATATCTACGATTCGATGAAAAAAACTTGTGAACCCCAATTTTTAACACTAAAGATCCTAATTACGTCTTTAATTTGATTGTTCTTAGATAAGTACAAAAATATGAGAAACCAAGCCATGGGTTTCCAAAAGGCCCTCGTAACAAAATTTGTTAGAAAATACATAATAAAAGACTGGGGAAATCGTTAACATGTTTTTGTAACAAACCATAACCTAGGACTAACTATAAATACTTCATATTGACTTTATTCTCTTATCATTTATTTTATCATTCGCTTCTTCTATTGATAATGAGGGCAAATAGGCACATATAAAATTAAATAGCAATACTGTCTCTTCGAAATTAAGTGTTGAACAATATTTTCAAATTGAAACATAGTCAGTAAAAATACACAACACAGGCAACATTGATGCTGAAATTGCATTACACAACTCAGTAAAGACTATTTCCAACGTGTGGGTGCTTGCTACCTCTCTGGCTAGCTGGACTACAAATTTTGTGTAGGAAATATACTCTTTATATTATAAGTGTTAAGGCGAATCCTGTTGGAACAGGATTAACCAGACTTGCCCACGTAGACATGTTAGGTCCATTTCCACACGGTTTTAGTTACTCCTGCCAGTGACAGTTGACAACTGTATTCAAGATTGACTAAGGAGGATAGAACAGCAGAGAAGATCTAAAATGAAACCTAGATTGAGAGTGAATCGTTTAGGAGTATACACAAGCGGGCTTTTATAACTCTCTTTTCTTTGTTTATTATTCAGAAATATAGGTATCCTCTACTAACCTAATTACGAGTAGGAAAATATAATGATCGTAGTGGTACATTCGATATTATCATTAATCGTTTTGCCAAATAGACAATAGTAAAAATAAGTGCAAAAACTCACTTTACGAAATTACTCAATAATTTTCGAAGCTTAAATATTGCAAATATGAAAGATAAACATTTTAAAAGGGGGCTATGATACTAATCGGTTATTTATTATAATATTTACAGAACACTCAAATAGAATTAACATGAAAATTGTTTTACACAGGCAGACATTACGGTGCTCTTGTTTCGTCGAGCTTCAAATTATCTACGCACAATGGTTTTCAACTCATATTCAAATTGGATACCATCCAACTGTAACAGACTTCAAAATAAGCTAATAGTTGCTAGGTTGAGCTGAGGAGATGTGGATTACACTATCTATTATACCTACTGCCAATGCCATTTGGCATTATAAAATACCTTACGCATTGTAAACAGTATATTTTTATCGTGGCACACTCTATCCCGACGGGAAAACAAGACGAAACTATGATCGCGTATTCTACGGTATGTTTTATTTTTATTTTGTTTTGATGCTTTATTTTTAATAACCTGTCGACGTTAGCACTTCTGGTAAAAGCATTATCTCTTATTTTTTTTGTTCTTTGGAAGATTTTCGTGAGATCAATTTAAAAAAAATCTGTTTGTTTTCAGAGAGCACAAAGCGAGACGCGAATCTGAAGAAGGAACACAAACAAATAAGACTACAGAAAAGAGTTCCAGTACTGCAACTGATATCGATGCACACGACGACAAGCAACTTGACTTGGCTCCTTCTGAGAACACCTCCCATGTGACGCTAGAAGGGGTCATACCTCCTGATCCGCTTGTTCCTCTGACGGCGATTGCTGATGTAGTTAATGATTTTGTAGATGTAGATGAACCTGCTTCTGAACCAGAACCTCATGGAGATGGAGATGGCGATGCTGAAGACTCTGATTCTTGACTAAATTTGTAACAGAATTAACTTTTGGATATTTATGGATTTTATTTATAAATTCTGGCATTCCGTTTATGTTTTGGTATATTTAATTTAATAAAGTATTTTTAAAAATTGTTAAAATATTATTTCAAAGATATATTTTTTTAAACCTTCATGGTCACTAACACTTAAATCGTGAAATACGGGTAGACCTACATGTCTGCCTATAACATCACCCGCAAGAACTCCAGCTACTCCGTGACTATGGCACTTGTAACAGTGCCGAAATATCGGAAACTCAAAACAAATAAGGTAGTGTAGTGGTGTAGTGGTAGCAATCCCGTATTTTACGATATTATTTCGATTAGCAAAGGCTGCTTAAAAGCATACAATGAATTCACAAACGTAGTCATAAATGATGTTTGATTACCATATGCATGCTGTATTCAGATCAGAAAACATTGCAAAAACACATTTGAACGATGGGATGTCCTGGGCCCCAAGTCTGCTAATTTAAACGAAACGTCCATTCAACCGAGGCTCAATAAGGATAACAATACGATTGACACAAATTCGGTAGTCTGCTAAAATCAACAATCGTCTCAATATGAATGCATTTCTAATCGGAATGGACGCTCAGTCTTAATAACAAACGGTATTGCCAACTAAAATCTACCATGCCGCTGAATGAATGAACGAATGATTTCTTTAATTTGAATGATCATTTTCTTCAGTTTCTCAGATTAGATTACATTTCTTTTGCGTGGACTTATTTGGTTTGATTATTTAACATGACTACACGTTTTTTAAAACACTTTATTTTATAATACGGTGGCTAAAGTATTAGTTCTCCATGCCAAAGTCTGCCAAATTAAAAGTGTCTCCTGTCTATAGCCTGTCATGTCTCATTGTCAAATGTCAAGTTGTCAATTTGTTCGAAAACACCATTGCAAATGCAATAAAATCAATTTATTTTTGGCTTTGTTTATTTGTTAAACGAGACTTGAACTTCGAGATAAGAACTAACTGTATTGGACAGTAAATAATATACTTTCTTCCCTTCGTATCGGTAAGTATTCGCACACCATATTTCATTTTTGTGTTAGTTTTTGGTGGTGTACGTCGCTTTTATTTCCTGATCTTTTATATCTTAATTTCAGGTGAAGATTAACTACCTCAATGCGCAGTGCCACGAAAAGGTTGGAGGCCAGGGACCACCTAAGCGCACATGGTCCGCGGGAGCATGCGCAATCCACAAATAGGCTAGTCACGGCCACAAGGGCCTTATGTGATCTGCAGCCTTTCTATATAAACATTGTAAGCACACACGGTACCTTTATTTATATATTTTGAAGGCAAAGTCATTAACTGAAATTAATTATTTTCACTTAGTCGTTTTTACAAATACCTTCTTCTTTTTCAGGCTCCAGAAAGAGATTTCATACCTAGAAGACAAAGTTGCTTCCCGCTGTCTGTTTGTTCAAATGTACCTATGCTTGAATCCAAGTACACAATGGATGTTGATGCAGTATTTTAACTCAAAGTGATTCAAGGATTAAGTATATTGCCTATTTTATCAGAGAAACACTGATAATTTTAAACATGTATGAAAAATAAAAGATTCAAAAATTGTTTAAAGAATTGTTTTATTTATTATATTATTACACTGATAATCACTCCATAGCCTCAATGCAGCATTCTAACAAATTCCATCAGTGCCGTCTGTTCCGCCTGTGCCCAGCAGTGGGACATTAAGCCGTTAATGTTTTGATATGTCCTTCTTTCCCGTGTTAGGTAAGGGGGTCATCATGATCTCTGCAAAGTATATTCACTGTCACCTGGAAATATTATAAAACAATTACCTATAGAAAAAATGCTCATTATACTTCAGCCTTGAATTCAAAGTTAATGTAGTTACGTATTTTTTGGTACAACCAATTTTGTGTTCTGGTTCAAAAGTGGGCTCCTACACTAGAGGTCGCGGGTTCGATCCCCGCACAGTTCATTCTGCATCAAAATGCTGTGTTCATATAGAGTCCTCAAATCATTTTGATGCTGACTGTACAAACATTTGTGTGCATGAATATCACTTTCGGTTATAATAACGGTCCCGTTCCTCATGTACAATGGGTCTCAGGATGGCTATGTGAGTTCATCGATGCAACTCAGAACACCCGAATCGATAGAATCTGTAACATCAAGTTTCACCTAACTATTTTTGTAAAATACCTACTTGTATAAGAGATGGCTCCCTATTTTTTTTGCTTGATTACATTCCGGCTTTGGATCCTTTTGGGCCGTGTTGTATACTGGTAGTACAGTGCCAAAAAAATGGACTAACCTTAAAATTGCATCCTTTCGCCGCTGTTGTTTTGTAGATTACTTCCTCTTTTCCGAGTATGCATGGTTTCATAAATCGGACTTGGGCATCCCCCTAAATGCATGTAAGCATTGCCGTGTTGGAATTTAGAGCCCGAGATTCATGGTGCTGAGCCAAAAGCCTAAAGAAGTCGGTGTCGGCGGTCACTCGCGTTATCAATGGTCAAAACATGCCAACGATTCGTAGGAAGTAGTGGCCAATCTTTTAATTCACCTCGAAAAGCACTCACTTCAATTTAAAAGCAGCTTTTAAGTTAAAATATCTAAGCACAATGACTGCAAGAGGTGTTGTTGTTCAATAACACAATTGTCAAAGAGATACGATTGAGCTAAACGTCAAACAAACGTCAAATAAGGAGCGGACTACCGTAATTCTTACAATCGGCTTACCAATGTACCGCTATTAGTGAGCAGACTACCAAAAAGTGCAATAACCAGTTTCGATGGAGAATCATTGGTCTTTTTTAAGGAGCGGAATACCAAATGTGTCAAATTAGACGATTACGATTCCATGCCGACTCGATTGCGGCGTCTTAAAATTAGCAGACTTGGGACCCAGGGTCCCAAGTCTGCTAATTTTAATGGCCATGTCTAATGCTGCAGCTCCTTGACGAGATGAAGAATGAGCTTTAAAGACAGAACATTGTGATCTAATTTTCTATGGCTTCTGCTTTTCTATCTCATCTGTATGCGACCAAAGATGAAGCAGGGCTTACAAAATTTATTTTTTCACATCCTCACAATTTTTTTTCATAATGTTTTGTATACTGATCCAATGTTATCGTTCTATTAAGAAGATAGGTACCTGCTTTAGTTTCTTAACAACCAGGTTTAGCAAAGTACACACTTCTACAGGCCATCAGTCCACCGAGTGGGAGGCCTGCTTACGCTGCGTCATCCAGTTTGTTTTCTAGAACCATTATTTCCTAACGATTCTCGGTTCTGCGAGCGAATTAGCCTGCCCGTTGCCATACATACATATCGAAAGAGCTATGTTCGGTGACTGCAGCACTTTTAATTCAGAACTTATGAAGATATCTTACATTCATTGCGAATCTATCACGCAAACAAACCCCAAGCATAGCTCTCTCCATAGCGCGCTGAATGGCTGAGCGTTTTTTATCTTCTCTATAGACTCTATCTTCTTCTTCTTTATATAAAAAATGGATTGCTGTTCGTTAGTCTCGCGTAAACTCAGGAACGGCTAGACGGATTTGGCTAATTTTGGTTTCGAAATGTTTGTGGAAGTTCTGAGAAGGTTGGAAAGGTGAGTAAACATGAAAACGCTAGGAATATAAGTAAAAACCACAATTCAGTTTTCGCTTAGCAAACATTTCTGCCTGTCAAACACTAAAAGTTTGACAACAGAACAACGTCTGTCGGGACGGGTGTACTACGCCATATCGAATGCCAATTGATTGATAGTCAAATGATCGACCACTTTAAATCGAAAAGCTAAATCATCGAACGTTCAAAATATCAAGTGTACCAATGATCGGGTGACAGCTAGTTCCGAATAAAAATTGATAAACCTTCCATCAGTGGCAACTTGGTGGTAACCCTCACAGCCTGTAGCATTTCATTAGCATGTGTTTGTGCTGTCTGCGCCGCGAAGGTCCGCGGAGGTGATAATTCACTTACATCTGTTACGTGGTCGGCGGGGACGACCTTCGGTACAGTTTACTGCAAGTCAAGTTCATTGGCGGACGAATGGCTATTAGTGAGTGTTTAAAAGTAAGTTGGTAGGTACGAGTACATGATCATTATCAGTAGGCCTAGCACGAACCGCTAACGTTTTGGTAATCGAAAAGTCAACAATACTTTTTTTTCTAAATACTAGGCTAGGTACTAGGCTCATGGCCCTGTGGTTTGGGGCGTTAGAATTCGGCCAAGGTTCCCCCCCGCCTGTCGTAAGAGGCGACTAAAGGGGGGCCCCGGGGTCGCCAGGAGTGCACATGGTGGAGACTGTGTGCTTCCATTGCACAAGCGATCCTGTGGAGGGCGGCGGTGTGGGGGGGCCTCGCACTGCCGCGAACGCCCGCGGGTGTATGAGGGGAGGCATAACTCCCCTCGTGAGGAGCTGGGTTCCCAGCAAAGCGCGCCAGGGGTCCACTGATAGAGTCCCTTACGGGGGTCCTCGGGGATTCCTGGTACCGCGCAGAAGATGGCCTCCGCGGAGTTTAGTGGGTATGCCCACGCCCACTGGGGTGGGTGAGCCCCACACTCCCCCGCTCCCGTACTCAGGGAGCGGGATAGTGCGTAAAGGCATTCTCCGCGTAAAAAAAAAAAAAAAAAAAAAAAGGTACTAGGCTCACTGTACGTGTCCGTTTTAAGAAATGATGAGTGCAATGATAAGCCGTGGTCATCGTAGCACAGATAGCTCCTTTCTGGGTTTTGCTGGGTGAGACCCCTGCTAGTAGGAGGCTAAACGAACTGCTTCGCTCTGACGAAACTACGAAATTGCAGAAAAGCTTATAAAATATGAATACAATCCAAAATTTCATTAATCTTTTGCAAAGGTTGTCTACCAGTGCAATTATTTGTCAATCTATCATACATAGCATGGTTATAGCTAATCGATTAAAAAGCCATAGAACTGAGCCAGTTGACAACAGGACAACAATGTGTATTTCCAAGAAACATTTGTTTAACAAACACAGTGAATAACTGTAACAATAATTACCTACCTGTATTCGTGTGAAAACATTTATCTCTTCTATTGTAGGTTCATAAGTACACTGAATACGTGTCAAGGATAATAAGTAACATTATTGAAGTCGCTCCAAATAAGTTTTCTAAGCTGAATCATTATTTTATTTGTAAACGTGCTTGACGTCAATCGTGCATTTTGCCTTAAATGCTCATGTGATGTTCACCTCTAAACAAACAAATACTCCTTGTAACTGTGAACTTTCCTGGTCCAAGCAATGATTTGAAAGCCGGATAACAGTGGGTAGCCTCGTCTTCCACAATGTGGATTGAAATGAGCTCGGCGAAATATGCGCTTCAGAATGTTTCCTAACCATGACGGTAGTCAGTGTACTTCTAACAATTCCTATTTCAGATACCGTTGCCACGTATATTACTTTAAAAATGGTAACTCTTATTGAGGCAGACATTAAGATCCCTACGTAGAAACATGCGGTGAATTGGGAAACTTGGTACAACTAACCAATTAGTCTTAGCTCATCAGAGAAGAACATTTACGTGTAGCTTTCATTGCTTGTTGCAGGGGGTACATGCCGAGCCCAGAGTACTTGCAGCAGGTGGAAGCGCAGCGGGCGGCGGAGGCAGCAGCGAAGGCAGCCCCAGCGCCCGCGGTCACATTCCCTCCTGTATGATGTAATATTCATAATTCTTTACCTTATGATGTAAGGAACTATCGTGTTTTTCACCGTCACCGCCGATATCTCACTTCTTCACTCTTCACAATAGTCACAGTAGCTATAAGGTGCCGTATGGTGGTGATCCCTTCTAAATTACCTCATGCTACATAGGTATCAGTATAAGCGGATTGTTGCCACTTTTATCTTTTGATATAATATTCGAAGGGACAAAAGTATTTCCTATCAGTTTTGCGCGCCATTAATATACACTCCTTGGTGTACTGAAGTCACGATCATATCATCAATGGTATTGCGCTTAAGATGATTTCCTACCACAATGTTACATTTAACTAGTGGCTTGCTATAATACGTATATGTACCGTATACGACCATCGCCTTCATTTCGTGGGGCTTTAATGTCATGTCAATCAAGAAAATTTCATCAGGTTTAGTCCTACGTAAACGTATTGATAAGATAGAAAGTTATAGTATCAATTTGAATAGCAACAGTTCTATTCTTAGCATGCCAAATACTGTTTCAAATATGTTTTATCGTTTGAAGACATCTGACATAGTGAAAAAATGTGCACAGATTGATAAATTCTGTTCTATCTATCGAATCACGAATGCCATTGAACATTTTCTTGATAATTTGTGTGCCTTGGACATGTGGTTTATTCGTTCGTTGTAGCTGTAAATGAACACTGAGAGTTTCTTTGTCAGTGACTAGACAGGCGGAACAATCAATCATCATCAATCTCACCTGGTGGTAGTTGATGATGTAATCTACTAAAAGTTAACCCGCAAACTTTCCAGCACATATTACTCATATAATTTCATAATAGGTCAAAAGTTCCAGCCAAATAATAAAAACCATTTGAATTGCCAAATAAATTATCATGTGAAGTTTATATTCTGTTATGAAATCAAAGAAAAGATTGACCAGATATGCTATTCTGGCTAGCGGTAAATCTCATCTCAATCGTGATCGGGAAAAAACTCCAACTTAAATCGTCTATTTGCTTCACCTGGAATTGGTATTCTTGATTTTAAAATGTTATTTATTTGGCTTAGTTCTTTTCACTCGAACGATCACATTCGCGTAGTTATTGAGTTTTAGAAAACGCCTAAATTCAACGCACTTCATATTTGTTCGATGTGCAAGCAAATGCAAAATGCCACCCCAGGTCATTTCAAAATCAAACCTTTCGCCTACTTCTTGCTAAATTGATTACACCTCTCATTCCAAACGATCAGTAAAGTTTATTTTTGTAACATATCCCGTAATACGTGGATACGGATAGTGGTAAACAGATTTCAGTGATGAAGAGATACAACAATACTTTGTACATTAACATAGCTGAACTATGCCTGAGTGATCTCTATGTTCATACAAATAAGGTTCAAACGTGTCTAGGTGTTTCTAGAGCAAAAAATGACGCACGCGCAACAAGAGGCGCGGCCGCAGAAAATAAACTCTGTTATGATTTATTTTGTCCAAAGCTCGCAATTGCTTCTGAAATAATGACTGGTTATCTACAACGAGTTATCGCTGTTTATTTTCAAGTCTTCTTCGTTAGGGAAGACTACTAGGTAGGTATGTGGTGAAGATATTCAAGAAAATGTTTAACTACTTACTTTAAAATTTTGAATATCTGCTTCAGGAACTGCTACTATTTACTGGCATTTTGCTTCTCTTATTATTAGCTTTACGATATATACTTCCAAGCTCCCAAGCAGATAGCTGGATATTTTCTGTTCTGTGAAGGAATATACCGAGAGCATATGTGTGTCATAGTATGTCAAACATTCAGGGATAGAGGTTATTCTCATTGTAATGGGTACTCATTAAACATAACATCTGGATGTAACATAACATCCAGATGTGATATAAGGTGAAGAAAATGTATCTACACGTATGAGTTGATTGTAAAAGTTCAAGTATCTGAACAACTATACATATTAGCAAATGGAAAAAGAAAAACTGTCAGCTTCTTTTACATTAACTGCAAATTCAATGCAGTTTGCTATAAAAGAAGTTAATCGATTCCACTGGCCCGTGACTGAGTTGTTTTGTCCATAACGCAGTCACCTGGAAAATCACTTGAAACTATGCCGTATATGAATAAAAAGTGAAACTGGCTGCAAGCGAAATAAACCGAAACCGCTGTTAGCAACAGAAGTGAAAATAGACATAGTTATTGTTCAACGGCTTCTTCTCATGGCGTTTATCTAACTAGTGCAAATGGCCCGTCTTTCTGTCGTGCCATAGTATTCATATTACATAGTTAGTCTGAATTATACCCCGCAATATGTCATCCGTATTATTTGGTTTTCCTACTTCTAACCGTCGGTAAAAGCTTCCGCTTTTGATAAACGTGTCTAAGAACTTCTTCCTTGGTCACCTCATGAGTTCAGCTTGTGGCATTCAGTCGTTTATAAGTCCACATCGCAGATGCCTCATTAGCTGCGAAAGTGTCTGTGTCTGTCTGTCTACCTACCCTGTGTTGAATTCCGTTTTCCTCTTCTTGTATAAGAAAATGTTTTGATGCATCAACCCTGTATCATCACCATTCTTTTTTTGGCACTTCCACATTTGTTAGCCTCTACCTCATTTTCGCGTAACTTATTAAAATTAAAAACACGTCCAAAATAAAAAACACCAATTTCCTAGTTCTATTCTGGTATATTTTTTGTTAAAATGTTTCACTGTCCGTCTAATCTCCTTTTTTTTTCAAAGTAGATGTATAGAACGGTCACGTACTCGTACGAGTATAATCGCCGCGGCGATATAAGCGTTTATGTAACCGACACTATCTATTTATGTAACAGATACGTTAAATCCCTAGTGACACCGTATTCAGCTGAATAACATTGACAGTGGCTTTTACAAGTCAAGCGTTAACTACTGAAGCCGTAGCAACGGAGTGTGACGCGTGACTGTGAGAACTTTTGTTGGGTCACTTGGCCACCACATATGTCAAACACTACTTATTCTAATGTATTGAAATAACATTGAATGTCATTTTTACTTGTCGCCGACTTCTAATGTCATCCCATGTGTATAAGGCGCTTTCTGCTGTTGTGATTTTGAGTCCAAAGCGTTTGTTTTTTTTTTCTAGGAACTAATATATTTACCTGGCAAAGTTTGAGCAAACATCAGCTGAGCTTGGTGGTAACCGTGTTTCAAATCGGCCATAGTAACAATACGATTGTCTAGTCAAATCCTAAAAACTTTCTTCAGCAAATAGCCTTTCTATTGTCAAAGAAGAATGGCCAGCTTCATGCGACAAGCATTCAATTGATCTCGCTGAAAGCTCGAGACACAAACGCGTTCGGCTTTCTCCGCCAGATGCGAAATGCGGTTTCGGAGGGACTGCATTTCCATTCCACTTGGATACTGCTATATATACCAATTGTATCCAAGTATTGATACTGTTATTAACGGTTATACCTAAGGTTGTATATGTATATTCAATAAAGCAAACCGGTGAATTATTTGTTGAAATTGAAAGTCTGGCGATGTCTGGAAGGATTTTCTTTTGTTCAGCTTACTTTTAACTATCAGGACGCTTCTGTGCTATAGTATAATGAAGCAGTTCATTTAGCTGATTGTTAATCATACTATGAGTAGGTTTTAAATCATCTCAAAGGCCCTTTCAAGGCATTAATAAATTACACCTTCTTGTCTCTGCCGTTCAAAATCACTTCTGGCTGATGTTGATTAGATTATTAGATTCGTTTAATAGTTGTGATTTTTATGACTAAGCTAAGAGTTTCCTTGACGTACGGAAACCATTACCTTACCATGTACCATTTATTGAATAATCATTGTGTAACAATTGTTTATAAACACAATTAAATTATATCTTGTGATAATGGACGAGTTATTTGGCATGAAGACAAGTTACGCTACAATCTTCGCCTTATTTAGCTCTGTCATAAATTAATCTTAAAATAAAATGTTGTTTCTTCCATTGTGTAATACGTTCATCTACAACTTGTAAGTGATTGTTATTTAATTTACAATATTTTGGACATCGCACCAGTTTTATCCACTGCTTGTATTTTGATATTAATCTAGTTTATAGAAACCCTAAAATATACTTGCGTGATAAATTAACAGATAGCTGAATAAGAACTGGGTTTAATACGTTGCTTACTTCCACAAAAACAATTAAAAGACGGGGAACTGGAAAGAAAAAAAATGTTAAAGAGATATTATTAATATTATTATGTTGCATATTTCATAAAGTGACAGATATGATAGATTGAATGGAGTATGAATACTGAATACGTGGCTATGTACGCTGCACAGTAGAAAGATAGTTCAATAACCAGTGAGTTAATCACTTCCTGGCTTTCGACCATAATCTGTACTCACTCGTTACGGCCGGCGTGTACCTAATTAGCTAATTAACATTTTGGAGCAGCGATACACATCGGAAGTGTATTTATCTCAAGTTCTTCTATGAAAATAGTACTTTATTACGAAAAACTTTTTTTTTTTTTTTTTTTTTTTTTTATTTTTTTTTTTTTTAAGTAGGGGAAATGCCTTACGCATACCCGTCCACCGGGGGACGGACGGGTTATGTCGGACTCACCACTGGACAGATGGTATACCAGTGGCCCTACCGACTAAAACCCCTACTACTCCCTCTAATCGTCCGTTAGTGGGGGAACACGGTGAATAGCGCCTGCCTGTTACGCGTTCCCCCGGACGGAGCCCGCCTGCACGGCGGGCCGGAAGCGACCCCCCCCGCGTGAGGGGAGGCTAGAAGGGACAGCCGAGGATGTCAAGCCGTCCCTACCAGGCAGCGGTGAAACCCGTGCAATGCTGGCGGCGGCACCCCCGTACCACGCGCTAGCTGGCCACCGTACGCAGGCCCTACTGGGCCCGCAACCACGAGCCACCCAAAGGGCGGCTCCGCTGCCGTAACCTTCGGTACGGCCCCGCCGGGCCGCGACGCACAGGGGGGATCAGCCTCGGGTTACTGGCCCCCACCAACCGGTTGTGCGCCGCGGCCCCAACCACGCGCCTCAAGGCGCCTGCAGGCCCCACTGGCCCCGCATCCCCGCATCGCCCTTACGGGCCGCAGCGACCCTACTGGGCCCGCAACCACGAGCCACCCAAAGGGCGGCTCCGCTGCCGTAACCGACGGTACGGCCTCGCCGGACCGCGACGCACAGGGGGGATCAGCCTCGGATCACTGGCCCCCACCAACCGGTTGTGCGCCGCGGCCCCAACCACGCGCCTCAAGGCGCCTGCAGGCCCCACTGGCCCCGCAGCCCCACGCCGCCCTTACGGGCTGCAGCGGGTGGGTGTCCAGTCCACCACGCTGCCACGCCTGGGTTCTCTTCGCTTCCCGGTGGTGCCCCTACCACCGGTACTAGGCCCCCTCGCCACGCCGAGGCGAGAACCCATGAGGGGGATTACGAAAAAACTTGAAACAACTACGGCTAAGACAACCTATGGGATTGTGGCCAGATCTACCAAACATTTATGTGGAGTTGTTCGTGTTAATCACTCGCCCATATTTGTTTTAATATTCCCCGTGAGTCCAATAGCAGTTTCACTTTTAACCAGGACTTATTACTGGGATTAAATGCGTAACAGCAATAGGTACGCGTTTCGCATCACCAATGTTGATCAATTAATCATATCGGAAGCAGAAATGTCTGCTTTGTAGATATTTTAGACCAAGGCTTATTCCCATAACATTGGATTCCTGTCATACGCCAGTTGGAGCTAGGAGCCAAAGTTCTTGTAAAATTGGCAAAGCAAACTTTTTGAACTTCGAGCTACCTATATCTTAGAATTCCGAAGGAAAGTTCTTTAAATGCTCAGACCGTTTATAATGGACTTTCACGTTCTAAACCTACCAATCTTCCTTCCGTGCCAGTGGCCCAATTGATAGGTACAAATTTCTACGGCCAAAGCGTTAATCATCTTGTTTAGTTGCGTTATTTAGGTATTTTTTTAAGAGTAGTATGGTGAGAGGTGTGCTATGGTTTGAGATCATGAACCACTGTCACACCCACTCTTCGAAGCTTCAAAACCCGCCATATTGGTCCTACAGCAGCGAATCAGCGCACGCTTGTTCGAGGTCTCCCAGACTGTGACAAAACGGCAAAGGACCAACTATGAACTATCTCTTGACTGTGGAGTACCGGCTCACGGCTTTTTTTTTTTTCGTTAACTGTGGCGAAACCGGGATCCGGTCGCGCGCGCCGCCGGATCCCGGTGTTTCACAGATTGGCTATTTCGCTTCACCCTCCGTAATTTTTCAACGTCTATCAATGTTCTTATCACAGATTGTAGAGGAAAAAACAGGCTAGCTAGTTCATTCATTTGTTTCGCGCGCTTTTGTTCGAAATTCGTTACTTTGGCAGTTGAATTTCAGTCAAAATCTGGCGTATTTTTGACGCCTGTTTCAGTGTGTTTTGTGTGAGTTGTATTGAGTTGTACGTAAAAATGTTTCGAACCACGTATTGTGTATGATTTTAAACATATTAAGGTGTAATTAAAAATTCAACTGTTGTTTTTTTAATAATATTTTAGGAAATGAAGTGAGTTTTTTGGTACCTCTTTCAAAACTATCATTTAACAGTGATAATTTTACAGTTATGCTGAAGCAATTAAAATAAATAGGCAGATAATTTTCTTCCGAATAATATTTTGTCTATTATGAAACACAAATCTTATTAAAATAAAAGAAAATCTAATTTTAGTAAACCTCTAAAAAAAACCCCTGACTGTGAGAAAACCGGGAGCCGGTTTCGCAGTCGGCCAAAAATAAAAAAAATGACAAAAAAACCGGGAGCCGGTTCGTCCACAGTTGAGAGGATAGGACTATTTTTTTCTTGCGCTCTGAGTGAGTTCACAAGAATTGCGTTATTTACAATAAGTTATTAAAATTAATTTTAAGTTCATAAATTTGGTATATACTTATATTTAGGATTAGATATATTGGATATTATAAGATAAGATAAAATAGGTAGATATAGATAAAGTTACATTATTGAATTAGGCTAAGGAATACCTGTAATGATAATGTAAGAGTAAGATAAATAAATAAATAAATAAATGAAAGGCTGCTATCTTCATTACAAGAATAACAATATGTTAAATTTTAAGCACAACGAGATGCTAAACTTTCCGTAGTGCTGTGGAGATGGTGCGCGCGCGCAGGGTCAATGACCGCGCTGACTCACCGCCTCCTATTGCGGAGCGCCTGCACTGCGCGCGCTCGGATGTCGCGATTGCTATTCCATACCCAAGGGCTGAGTAATTGAGGAAGTGCGCCGAAAAGATGATGAGGTTTAATATTAGTTGATGAAAGTGCACTGAGCATGATGATGATGACAGAGACAATCAGCTATTGTTATTTATTTATTAAGGTAATCATAGCAGCACTCGGAGAAAATCTACAAAGACAACTCAAAATTACCTTAAAAATATTAAATACTATTGAAAGATGCCAAACTTTGCAGTTGCCGTGAAATGGCCTCAAATCTGCCCTTATAGCCAAATCTGTATAAATTACCTACTTACATAGATTTTGATATTTAGTTTGGCAAATACTCCAATTCATGTCAGTCACTAAGGCTTAGCGAAAGTAAACATGCATGCGGGTATATATGATTAATTCAAATTAGAAAAACATACCGGCAACCGAAACCGCCAGTTTAGTCTGATTTACTTTGGAAGTTTTTTAAGTTCCCCTGATGATTATGACGTCAAGGATTAAAGGACCGATATTATCCTTTTCGTTAAAATCAAGACTTTTGTAAAAAGTTTTAAATACCTACTTTTGTACAAAAGCTACCGGTCACAACATCATTAACAAATCGGTCCGTAGACATAATCAACAACTTTATAATTTTCTCTTTAATACTACGTCAACTGTAGCAGACTAGATTAAATACTTAGATGTTGTAGTGAATACCTATCATAAAAGCACCAATTAGGTACGCAGGTCAGTGAAAATAATTTCATATTATTTAGGAACAGAACGTTTCCATCAACAATGATACACATTGAGGCTTACTTCTCAGAGTTTTGTCATTGTTCCTCTTAATAAGTACTAGACAAAATAAAAAACCTTTCTAGAAATTTCACTTTAGAATTCCATTGGCCTGAGACCTGTCCTGAGAGCGGTCTGCGCCCACACTAGAATCACATCGTGGGTGCAATAAATTGTCTCTAGAGATGTTCTAAATCACATAGCCGATAAACTATATCTCTGCACCTAAGTCTAGGAATCGCATAAATCGTAGGATTGATTCGTCGCATTACCCGAGCACAGTATAAACAGTAGGTTATCTAAGGCCGCCCGCCGAGTTATTAGCCTAGCGTGCACACAGACACACGGCACAGCCCGTCCGTACTGCCACCACCTTATCCCGCCCTATTTTATGCTAGCGTGTGCGTGCGACACGGCGCGCGACGCGCACGCACACATTCAAACCGTGAGCGGCACGTTTGTATGTAGATATTTTACTTGTTCTCTGTGTACTGTGACCCGAGCCACTGCAGGAATGGCGGAGGTGCACTCAACTGCACAATTGGTACGTTTAAGAGCGCTCCTCGCCACTTCCTGTCTTGTCCTCATATATTTTAGTTAAAATACTTGAGCCAGTTGTTAATAAATCACTAGGATACTTCTAGACGTTACCTTGGCTGAACACTGAGTGCTATAAACTGTAAAGTTAGGCGTGTCTGATAAGTAATCTGTGGTTGGGTCCAATACTGTTATAGTTTTAGTCGCAAATCGAGTGTAATATTTGCAGCATTAATTAATGACGGCTCATTTGATATGACCTTTGATCCTGCCATACAGAGGCCTGAAGAAAATCATAAGGACAGATCATTATACATTCAACCTGATGCAATATTGCTCAAAATTAGTCATGTTCTCGTCACCATAACTACTCGGGTACTCAAAGGTAGTATTCATGGTTTAAATACAGAGCAATCAACGTTTCTGCTACTTGAATGAGCTTCCATCTGAAAAAAACATTGTTACCTATGGCCCATATTAGAAAAATATACTTAAATCATTGTCATACAAACGTCATTACCTCACATACAATTTTTTTGCCTGAGTAACGTTACTGAAATTAGGCGTTATTATCAGCAGACATGTCATCCAACTGTTTACCTACTTTTGTATCTAACACAAAATTACAAAACTAACAGCAGGTTTTTTTATTACAGACTCCACAATGATGAAGAAGAAGCTCATCTCAATTCCTCTGAAGTTCTTCAATTTTATCTTCACAGCAGTTGTGTCCCCGCTTACTACAAGCAATGGCTCTAGGACATACTAAATCGTATTAATTTAATTAAGGAACAGTTGAATAAATAAGTTCTGTGATACATATAAGCTTTAAAAAGAATAAAATGTTGTAACATCGGATAAAATTCAATTTTCAAAATCTTACCTAGGTACAAGTTTATAGTATTTTTTGACAAATCATGACATTCATTGATGTCTTCGAGCTTTGCATGCATTTAGATAATCTAATTCTAGCATGCAATTTTTATTTCGTTTAGTCGGCTCAAACAACAACCAGTCTCTACTAACAAATGTTAGTTTTTTATCCAAAACTTAAAGAGATTCTTAGCAAACATTGTTTGAATGGAACACTTTGGCTTTTATTATGAGGTCCCTGATCCTGTTTCTAACAATAGAAACTCCACTGTCATGTGTCACATATGACTCAAAGGATTTGTTATCTTTCCTAGACAGTTAAGTTATAAAGATTGTGTAATGCAAATGTTAAAAAACATAAAAAACTAGTAGCCGCCCGTGACTTCGTCCGCGTGGACTTAGCTATTTGTGAAAAAAGATTTTCCCGCTTTTCTGTTGAAATTTTCCTCAATTTTCTTTTGCTATAAACCTCACGGAGCCCGAGACCTTTCTAACGAATGCAAAACCGTGGAAATCGGTTGGTGCGTTCTGGAGTTATAGCGTCAGGTAGGAAAACCCAACTTATTTTTATATAGTAGATGAGCGTCTTGTTCTTATTCGCTGTGCTGCTGACACCGGACGCGCCTCGTGGAGCCCCGCTGATTGCCGCGCCCGCGCAGGGCTGCCCGCGGTAATCGCTTCTGATCCGGTTGCGGCCAGCTTAGCAGAGTTAATCTAGGATTTACTGTCTGAAGGATTTTGTGAGGTATCTGTACTACCCACAAGCAAAAATAAGTTGCTCTTGATATAGACGATGATATTTACGGAACTTGTCGGAATATTTTCACGGAGTTTTTTTTAAAAGGTGAAACCCTTTCGATGATACATAAATGTCAGCTTTTGTTCAGCAGAGGACTTCCTGCGATTGTCAATGATTATGGTGATGAGAAAAAGACTCCGATGATACCCAGTGTAGAAAATACTAACTTCTCTAATATAGCTATCTTTTTTGTGTGCGTGTGCATTGGGTGAGCACCTCTAAAAATGAATAAAAATGTTCTCACCATTTAGTTGAAGGTCTAAAACAATTGTAAATGTAATCTTGCAATTTGTAAAACGATGGAACCAAAGGTATTTAATGAAATGTGTGCTCACCCAGTTCTTACAAAGGGGCAGCCGTATCTCCGTATGTAATGACTACAAATACCAATAGTGTACTGAATTTTAGTAAAAACCTATTCTAACTAGGGTTTTAAAATTCAGGTTCACAAGATCCGTAATTAAAATAATACAAATGATTTCTTGTGCTCACCCAATCCTCACGTTATTAAAAGGGCTGATATTTTAGCGAACGCGCAGTGATAGTGGTTTGTTTTATGTTTTACAAAATCATGTTCATAGTCAACTAAAACAGTACAAATTATGAATGTCATTTAATTGCTAGTTCGCTAAAATATCAGCCCTTTTAATAACGTGAGGATTGGGTGAGCACAAGAAATCATTTGTATTTTTTTTATTACGGATCTTGTGAACCTGAATTTTAAAACCCTAGTCAGAATAGATTTTTACTGAAATTCAGTACACTATTGGTATTTGTAAAGTCATCACATACGGAGATACAGCTGACCCTTTGTTAGAACTGGGTGAGCAGACATTTCATTAAATACCTTCGGTTCCATCGTTTTACAAATTGCAAGATTACATTTACAATTGTTTTAGACCTTCAACTAAATGGTGAGAACATTTTTATTCATTTTTAGAGGGTGCTCACCCAATGCACACGCACATATCTTTTTTTGCTCCTCAATGTGTGTTCATAACGATTCAACAGTCAAATATTTTCGATCAGATCTTGAGAAATCGTTTCATATTTGCCGAAGCAAAAGATAAATATTGCATAGATAAGTATTGAAAAAACAGTTTGCTGTGGTTCAAGTGTTAGTTGATATACCTATACTCGGATTTTTAATTGTAGTCAGTGAAATGACATTTTCAGTGTGGCAGGTTTTCAGTTCCAAATAAATAGTGATGTGGTAAATCGAGTTTTTACAATTAAAAGTTAGTCGACATTACAGCCTGGCAAAAAAGTCGTAGTGAATGACCACGTCCCACTTCCATATGTCATTACTGGCAACACACACTGGTCGGTCAGACTTTCGTTTTGAGACATAGAGGTATTTCGGTAAACTGTATTTAGTAAATAGATTTTCAGTTTCAAAATGTTTTGTTTCTGTATTATATTATTTACAGGTAAGAATTTAGTTTATTAACAGGTCATACAACGAATAAAAACGTATATAATTACTTGTATTTTGCTGACTTTCAAGTGTTAATTCCCCTGAACCTCTTTGATCATTTTTTTTCCAGCTATGCTTATAATTTTTTAGTATGAAGTTTTAATATGGAGAAAGGGCCCATATTTCTTAAATCGTAATTATTTAATTCGTTTTGTATGTACCTATTAAATATTTACAATTATTTAAAAAAGGCTTTGATACCTCATAAAATAAATCATGACTAAATGTCTAAGTCTAGTGATTGCCGAACGTCACTATTGTAGCGGGTCACCCTTTTTTGTATCAGTCACTGTTGAAGTTGTCATTTCGCTGACTACAATTATTAATCGTACTATACTCAATGTTTGTCCTAAAGAACATATTGATGTTCTTACCCTCGAGTTCACAAACGTCAATCAATCGCTTAGCACGCGCTCACGCTCATGCTGTCCTGTAAAATGTCAATAGAACTCACCTTTCAGTCCCTTGACAGCTATACTTCTGAAGGATACTCAACGGTAATTTGCGTTTGTGAATTCGGGGGTAAATCACCTAGAAAGCAATCAGTCAATGCTTACCTTTGCCGAACTATACCTATATCATTGGCTACATCAGGTGTATTTTAGATAATGTACTTGATTAGATTGTCGTTGCTACGTGTGCAAATAGGTCGTGAAAATACGGTTATCAATTGAGAAGTATTTGTAATACTGCTAAAATTATCTCTCATGGTACCTATATTATCATTAGAAATATGATCCACATGAGTGCAGTCACGAAAATTATCGAACATATGCTTTCAGATGATTTTGTGTAACTATGAACAAGATTGAGATGTAAATTAGGAAACTTAATCCATTATTAGCACTCCCAGTTAGGTATGTAGTTTCACTGTTGATATAATACAAAGACATGATTACAAAGGAATGAAAATGCGTAGGTAAGCAATAAACTAAAAGTATGCTGAAGAAGGTGGGATAGTCCGATCAATTATAGAACATGATATAATTTGAGCAATTACTAATTATTTTGAATGTTTCACTGTTACACATCTTTTCTAGCAAGACGTCTGTCGGGCAGGCAAAACCGGCGTTGAGTTGACTCACGTATCCAACGGATAAATCTTATCACTGATATGGATTATTAGCTGCCAAAGTGTGGATTACTTTAATAAACAGTAGAATTTGGAAACACCTAACAGTAACACGAAAATGATGTCAGAAAATGCTAGAATGATGCTTCGTTGTCACGTAAATATTCAACTTAAAACTAAATAAATATAATGATTTGTATCGATTGCAGTGTCGCAACTGTGTGAAAGATTCTTGCTTGTTTATCGTATTATTAGTTACTTTCTGCCTTTTATCACTTGTCATTAGGGCTGATAAGAATTATGCCAGCTAGTAAACGTTTATGAAAAGTGCACAATGTGTCTTGTTTTCAAATTGATTACTAAAAAATGGAAACGTCTTTATTCAGTTACTTTGTTCATACTGATTGTTATGTTTCTCTTCAAGATAGGGATCTATTGGTGAGTGAACAGGGTTGTTAAAAATTGTCTCCAACCAAAGTTTACATTTATTTGTTTCAATATGGGACTTACGTCCTTCTCTTTATAATATTTTGGGAGCTCCATATTTTACTTTTACCCCCGAGTTCACAAACGTCAATTAACGCTAAGCACGCGCTCAAGAGCGCTGTCCCGTAAAATGTCAATCGAACTGAAAGGGACAGCATGAGCATGAGCGCGTGCTTAGCGTTGATTGACGTTTGTGAATTCGGGCGTTAGACTCATTACTATTGACTGTGTGTTGATTTTCTCTCAAAAGCAAATTTTAGATTGTACCCAATTGTACCTTAGAAAGTGGTAAGAAAAATGATTGTAACGACAGCGAAACTTTGAACCAGAAGACAGACATGCATTGTTTATTATCGTTTCACGAGCTTTTGTGGGTAATGCAACATTATTAATTTATTTCTAAAATTACCCATTAAATTCCATTTCTTGTAGCCAGGGATAACGTGATTGATCTCACTTGAAATATTCATTTGTTTTTCGTTTGAACTTGTTGGGATCGGATTCTTATTCAATCTTGGCTGTTATCCTTCACGCATACTTAACGCTTCACTTTAATTTGAAATTATCCTTCTGCAAAACTGAAAAGCTTCACGACTGTGAAAGAAAAAACTAAGGCCCCATAAGTTTTTTTTTTATTATTATTGTTTTAGCATTTTCCATGTATATGTGTTAGAGGTGGATGCCTATAACATTGATGAAATCACCCTGGCTCATAGGGTAAAATATACCAGAAAGATTCGGCCGGTCTGTTAATGGTCTCGGTAGCATAATTGAAAGTGCAGTCGCCCGGCTTGCGAAAGATGCGGGTTCGAGTCCTGTGCCTGATGCCAACATGACCAAAATGTCTTATTCTGGTTTTCAGATCTTTAGTTAAGCCCCATAAGATTTTTAAATTATTTCCTTTCAAAATGAAGAAAAATTATTGGTACAAATTCAAAGTGAAGCTAATTGATGACTGAAGTGAGCGTTTTCTCAGCATTGATATCGAGATGTGAAATAATGTTAGTGAGAGTCGCTAGACTGACTGATCGATACTGTCGATCATGTGTCCGTGGACACAAACCATTTTTTGGAGGTTTTCTAACTAAGTTGATGAAAAAACGTGAGACGGTTTTATTTGTTGTGAAATCGTGAATTGAACTTCAGTCTATTCTTAGCAATATTTATTAGGTACTTTGTTTGGTAGTATACCACGTAATGATAATATTAATTATCTGAACTTGAAGTAAACAAAGACCCCATACAGCCTCGATTACGATAATGAATGGAATCATTAATGGATTCTCGTATGAATTTACGAAAACAGGAAAGTTTCGGACTGGCGGTTGTTATGAGTAATTTAGTACTTATTTCACTCTAGACTAGACGAGTAGATTAACAAATTATTTACTACTATTACTACTTATTTATTTACGACTAATATTAAATATGAATGATATGTGTAAATTCTGGTAATAACAGTTGTCCTTGTTTGTATTATTTTTATAGAAAGTCGATTCCATTCTCCCAGGCATAGTGCCGAGTGCGAGTTTGTTCAACCGAACGCACCGAGAAAGTTAACGCGGGTCTGTAAAGCATCGTGGTCGTGGCCTCTGGTGGTGGGGTTTTCCGCAATCCGCAATCCTTCTCGATGCACTAGGCGAGGACTCAGAGCGGAGTATGGCTCGCGTTTATCATTACGAGACTCGGAATGGTAATACTCGTTATACCTACTTGTCAACCTAAAGGTCTAAAGTGAATACAAGAATAAGAAGATGGAGCAAGCTTCTCCAAATGTTACCCATTTCTGGAAAAGCTCACAACATCTAAGTCAATTAGTTTGTGGTCTTTCGTTACAAATGGTGGTCAAGTAAGATAGAATCAAACGATTTGGATATCCGTATGGATGAAGAGCGAATAGATTCGACAGTAAAGGATTTAGGAGTTTAATCATTTGGAATAGAATCATTATGTAACCTCGTTAGTATAAATCCTTGTGAACATTAATCTGTCATCTTGGCATCGGATCGGGCATCTGCTTGTTTTTTTAAAGTAAACGCAACGCTTGCGCATCTAGCGACTATGTTGAAAAACTTAAACGGTTAGATAATAATGTTTACTTGTCGGTTATTTATATTCGTATAAAACGTATTCGTGATACATCTTAAGTTTATACTCGTACGAGTAATTCGTAAATCTATGTAAAAATTAACTTACCTAAAGATCTGAAAACCAGAAAAAGACATTTGGTCATCTTGGCTTCAGGCGGGAATCGAACCCGCATCTTTCGCAAACCGGACGACTATACTAACTGTACGTATGTGAATTAGAAATCTGATTGATTGACTAGGTTTATTACAATAAAATCAAAAACAGTTTATGAATTAGTATTGGGGTTACGTTTCAACAATGGAAATTTGTGCTGATGCGAAAATCGAACCAGGGATGTATGCTTCTCAGCCGCCGCTTGCAAGCGCAATCTTTCAACACTAGCTCATCAAACGACAGAGTACCATGTCTCTGGCCTCGGCTTGACAATGACACTGTCCACTCGGCCATGACGCTGCGTCAAGGCCAGGCACTTATTTTTGACAGCTGCGACACGCCATTGATGAATGAAGATGAGTAGGAGGGGTGAGGATAGGTGAACTGCGCAGAAAAGGGGAACAGACACTTCTTAATGATGGCATCCCGTTTAGACTTACGACGTGTAGCTGAGAAGGCTTGGATAGCCATAGAAAGATAGTAAAAGGTCAAATAATCCAATGATAATAATCAACGTTTCAGTATTGATTACGTAATCAGCGAAACGCATAATGTGAAGGTATGATAAGGTGAGTTGCCCTTAATACAAGCCACCAATCACATCGTTTGATTTGAGGTGGATAACTGACAGTTCTACTCTGTTAATTTTATCTTCATAGAAATATCTACATAGACTGTTACTTACTCAATAAAAAGTATCCACGTTGTACATGGTTTTTTCATGGCCCAATACAAAGTTCACTGCTATAAAACCACTTATTATTATATTAGTTGTACTTAAATAAAATAATCAAAAGAAAGTTTTGCGCCTATTTATTTGTGTCTTTTTTCCATCTTGGTATTTTTTATTTTAGGATGGCGAGCTAGTTTAGCGTAAGCCAATTCCATCTCTTACTAAATGCCTCTTCCATAAAGACGGAAATAAATTGATTTCTGCCTAGCAGCCAATATTTAATAGTTACGTAACCAAGTTATGATAATCTGTAAGTTATAGATGTTCTGCTGAAAGGAGTATAGGATTTATGATTCCGGTGGCCATGGCCGATGGGCCCCTGGAGCGTGAAATAACGCCGCATTGTCTTGCGCGCGCGCACGAATCACCATGCATCGCTGCTCTGATGAGTGACCCATAAAATATGGAGATGAAAGTTAGGTATCAAAGCTATTTATTTCACAAAAGTTAAGTCGAAATTGCGGCCTAGAGACATCCTCTGCCAATCAACCATACTGTCAGACGCGTTTTAATAGAAATAACAATACTCACACAATCTACTATATAAAAATAAGTCGGGCTTTCCTTCCTGACGTTAACTCCAGAACGCACGAACCGATTTCCACGGTTTTGCATTCATTGGAAAGGTCTCGGGCTCTGTGAGGTTTATAGCAAAGAAAATTCAGCGGGAAAATATTTTTTCTCATACAGCTAAGTCCACGCGGACGAAGTCGCGGGCGGCTGCTAGTAATGAATAGTAAATGGTTTTATTTAAAGGTACTAGATAAATAATTAGGTGTCGACTATTACGTCACAAAATCGCAAGTCGAAATATGGTGCTGCTGTTTAATGTTTCCAAAAGAAACCAAGTTACGCGGAACCTTACGAAAGTTTAATCCTAAGTTCTAGTGCTACGCCGCCGCTCACCACCGCCACCGCGAATATTGAAGCTGCGTCGATCAGCATAATTTTGAAACATGATGGGAACGTTGCGACTTGCACAAACAAATAATAATAACTTTATTTAAATAGACCTGTTACAAGTACTTTCGAATCGTCAAATCTAGGACACAATAATAGCCCTCTGGTGACGTATCTAGTTATGTTTCCCCTCGGTCACGCCGTAACTTATCGGACTATTATGTGGCCAGTATATTATCACATCACCGATCGCTTCGGTGTAAGTACTTACCTTAGCTACCTATCTCGACGTTTTTATTTCTGCCGTGGACCGCTAGCCGGCGCGAAGGCCGCGCGCCGCTGTCACTGCCAAGGCTGCGGACTGCGGAGCTTCCCACGACTGGTTTTTGTTGACTCTGACGAGCCAATAACAATATCTGACGTCCATTTTCATTAATATCTAGGTACTAAATGTTCTTTTCAAGCAACTGCTTTGCCTATCTTGGGATAAATTGACCGTAGTTGCGGGAAAACTATGAAGGCATGAATCTATACATAAGTACATTGAAAAACGAGTTTGATTGGATACCTACCATCTTTTAAGTTCTTTGAATGATTGAATATTTCTAATGAATTTTGATTTAAGGCGCAATTTTTTTTTGACATAGCTGTTTGATTAATCTGGACAAGTTATAGAAGTTTTGCTAAAGCTTAGCCAGCCAGAGACGGAGGAAAGACGAAAGCACACAACTAGGTAGGTATCACAGCCTTGAAGGGAAATCACATTACGGTTAATATTGATTCCTTTAATTGAATGGTTTGAATAACTTACCGTATACAATCTAATCAGTTGAAAATTTTAGGGAAAAGTCTTAAAATAATTAAGCAAAATCCATAAACTCGTTTTATTGGTGACTCA
This sequence comes from Udea ferrugalis, assembly GCA_950022985.1. Lineage (NCBI taxonomy): Eukaryota > Metazoa > Arthropoda > Insecta > Lepidoptera > Crambidae > Udea > Udea ferrugalis. The sequence continues at coordinate 3,257,446 of OX465516.1, forward strand.
TTTGGCACAGCACAGTTTTAGACAGATATTCCTCTAAGATACTGCGAGTCTGGGTGTTTGTAGTAAGTCACTTTTTATGATTTCCTTAATAGTCAGCAATATCCTACTTTAAGATGCACGAAATCAGAAAATCATGTTAAAATGTTAAAATACCTTACAATTTAAAAACAGATTTTCTTACATTGCGCAACCTCACACAAGGTCAAGTTCACAGGTCATTATACCTGACTGCGAGGCGAGCTAAAGTCTTATGCGAGCGGAACCGGGGGCGGTTTTATGGTTTCCCTCAGCACGCAGCTGGGGGCAATCGGGGCCAAGGGTTCGGTCAAGGACGCGCCACGCGTGCCGAGAAACGAATCTGCGCCTGTAGAAAAGAGGTGGGTGCCATTCATTTGAACTTTTTGAGAGCTTGAGCTTTTAAACCTTTTTTTAGAATTTTATTGCTGACTGGCCAGGAGTATCCAACCGAGCGTTTTATTTTTTTAAATGGTATGCTACTCGTTTCACTGGTGAAATACAAACTTACTCTTTATTAGTCGTCGTTCGTTATGTTACACTATATCTCTTAATTAATTAAAGCTCTAGCCTAGCGTAAGCCGTAATTTCGTAGCGCGTAGACTCGTTACGAGCGGAAAATCATCGCAGGGATATAAAAAACGGTTCAGGGGCGACGCGTCGTGTGAGTTATGCAATGAAAGTGAAAAATAACAAACTTGACATTGGCATCGACGTGATACTGCTTACGTTGATGTCTTGGCCATGATCCAGTCACGAAAAAGAACCAGCAACACTCTATTTTTAAATTTCCCTCCTAATTCCCAATTTTTTTGTCTATTGCTTTCTAATTGTATTTTGTGAATCTTAATCGATCGATTATGTTTTAGTTTTTTTACAACCCCTTTTGGGTATCGCAGAAAGCATTGAAATTTTATGTGCGATTATAAAGGTTGAAAGTTTGGAGCTTTCTGTTTACATAATTCTTAGCCCAGACAGCGACTTTAATTACTTCCTTAACCTTTAGTTAGTAAATACTATTGCAAGATGTGTAAGACTGCACAAAGCTTTAGCTAATTATGTTAGATTTTTCAAAAATAAAATACTACTCAATGGTTCGTTAGCGCGTAGTGCGTAGTGGTCCTGCCTATTGCCACAGAGGTCGCGGGTTTGATCCTGTGTTGATCATTTGTTTGTATTTAGACCTTTTCAAGTATATAATCTGGGGACCCTTTCAGTTCCCTAATATTTTAGCTCTTAAAAATTATCGAATACTTATTATTGTGGTACCCGTTTTTTTTTTAATTTCTAATCAGTGTTAGACCCATACCCTGCAAGCTCTGTTTAGTTCGCGGTCAGTTGATCATGCATGATACAAGATGTTTCAGATATTTATTCACCTTATTTAAATTACCCCTCCCCCTTTTCCTAGCAGTTTGAAAAATCTAAAAAAGATACCCCGATGTTTTGCGCTATTATATATTATATTATATACGAAAGTCATCGGTTTGTGACCAGTTGGTACTTTAAAATATCACTTCAATAATAGCAACCACCCCGCCCACTTTTCTGGGCGGAAATAACAATGGGAGTTTAAACACTTACCTTTTGGAAGAATTTCTCTTCCTTCACCTGAATTAATGGACGAATTGCACTAAAAGTGGTTGAAAGTGGGTTTATAGGCTCAAAAGCTTTTCTTTTTTTGATTTAGAGTAAGGCAATATAAATCCTGGCTGGGTTGTCGGACTTGACTGAATAAAGACGACCACATTAGTGACCTATCATTACAATTCTAGTGATCAATGCTGTGCCAGGCTATCAATTAACTGTAAAGTAATAATCCTTGGATTGGCACCATTTGAAATGGCAGTCTAATTGATACTCAAAATCTAGACTCAATGCGAATACTAGCGGGCAGTTTGCCGGCCAGGCGAGCATCACAGCACCAAGGCCAAGGTTGACAGAGGAAGGGCTGCGGTGCGGGCGCGGGGCGACGCGGGCTTAACGCTCCGCGCGCTCCCGCCGAGACCATTCTGCACCTCGCAGTCGACTCTGACGGTTGTTCAAGCGCCAGGTAAGCCGTGGCCACTTATAATTCTAATCTACCGTCGAATCACATACATATCTACGGCTGTCGCGCCCTTGTCACTTCTTCAATCGGTTCATGTTTGATAAGTGACAACATAAACCATTTCGAGATGTGAAAGATAACGTCAAGTGGTGCATTTTACCCTTATCAGTGATATTGTGGAAGAAAAGTGTTGCATTTGATCTCCGCTCGCTAAGGTAATCGGTAGCTCTAGCCGAGGGAAGTTTCCCTCCGAAAAGTTTTAAAGCTATCCCCGGAGGGCGGGAAGCGTAAGGCCGCGTGCGTGGTGCGTGCGGCGCATCGATCGGGCCGACCCTCGCCCTTACCACTCCCGGCACAGATACATTCATTTGGACAAAATATCATTCCATATAGTATCCGTCATTCCTTTTATTTATTTGCAGTAGTTTTTCGTGATTTAGTGCATGTTTTAGTGGCTAGAATCATATAAATTCGTATTTGTGAAAATGGGTGGCTGTGCAACGAAAGAAAACAAGGAAAACAAACCGGCAGAGGATGCCGACGGGTGTGTATTGTCTCCGGCCGGCATTTATCTCTCGTATCGAATGCACAAACTGTTACAATGTGCGCTCATTATTGCTTACATTTCAAAATCGTGTTTAATTTTCCATTCCATATCATTCTCCATTCATAAATTCCGATTTGAAACATGATATCTTTACCATTCGAGTGTTATTGCAAATAGTTGGATAGCGATCTAATATTATCACCAAGTGACAATTTCGCAAAAGTGTACCTTTTATTGTGAGATTATTATTGATTGCTGAGCATAAGCAGCACCCCCGAGATTTTCCCCGTGTAAAAATTCAAGTTGATTTACGTAAAATTTGCAAAAAATATTTGCAACTTTCAAAAAGTGTGTCTCAATTCCAACACGTATCATATTATCCATTCGATTTTATAAAGTGCATGCAGTGGCCTGTGACGCAAAACTGTTACTACAGCCGCTATGCACATTCCAAGATTTTGTTCAGCGGTATTTTTGCATTTGTACCGGTACCTACACGTTATCATAATATTCGATATCATTCGTGGAACGATAAGTGGATACCGTAATCTGACGAAGCTTAATTATTGCAGTACCTTCTCGAATACAAATTATTGGAAATAAGTAACAAGAAACTCGCGATAACACGTTCGTTCACTGCTCGCAAGTGGGAGGTACGGCTGCGCTCTGCGGAAAGCACCGGTGCGCAGTGAGCTGACACATCCGTTCGACTTGCGCGTGTCCGCCAAAGCGACCTCTGGCTGAATTACGTAATTCTTCCACAAATTCGAGTGAATTCTTGGGTGTGTTCGGTAAAATTAAACAGAGCCCGAACTCCGACTGTCCGCGAAACATCTCCCTTACCCGTAGTTGTTGAAACCCTCAACCCATTTTGAATCAGTGGCTCTTTTTAGTACGTCACCATGAATTATAAACTCAAAGTTACAATCCCAGTGGTCGTTTGCGGTGGCGCTGTGCTTGCATATTACCTCATCCGGAGGTTTGTGAAGTAGTTGCCCTAAATGTGTACTTATTATGTTCAGTTAAAATTATATTCCCTGTAATATTGAAATACCCCCATTTTCCGTATTATTAAAAAAATACCAACCCTTTTAATTAAAAAGAATTGTGTTCCAAGAAAAGTTCTTAATAAAGTTTAACTTTTTTTGTTTTTTTTTTCGATTTAGTTCGTCGTTCTCACCTTTCGATTCAGGAGATAATGGGTACGTCCCTATTTGCAAATTAAAAAAACAGTTGACATCTTTGAAAAAAAAGCCACCGTGACCGCGATTTTCTCGAGAGTTTGAAAATTTTGCTATTTCGGAGAAACGCTCACATTAAATCATTTTTTTCTAAAATGTGTACTCGAGCGACATGTGCCGCTTTAAAAGTGTTAGAGCCTGCAATTGGTTTTCGTTTTGTTCAAGTTAGTGTGATTTGATGGGAATGTTGTCTAACGGTTTTGTTTGCTTGCAGGAAAGCCGCAGCAATGGTAGACGCCGCAACCCTCGAGAAGTTGGAGGCTGGATTCAGCAAGCTCCAGGGCTCCGACTCCAAGTCGCTGCTGAAGAAGTACCTTTCCAGGGAAGTCTTCGATGCTCTAAAGAACAAGAAGACCTCCTTCGGCTCTACGCTCCTGGATATCATCCAGTCGGGTAAATAATGAGTTGTTTTATCCTAGTAATACAGTCCTGATATTGGGATAGTTTACATAATTCAATTAAAATTCAGCATGATTAAAGGGTACATTAATTGCCTGTATCTTCATCTGATTATTAATTTTGAAAACCATCAAATCTTGATGGAAATGGGGAAAATCATTAAATACTATTGAGATTTTTCCTATTTAATAGGATCAAAGTTCTTACTTATCTTAAGACAGTTATGACTTTGGATAATAGTTTTAAAACACTTGATTGGTTTTATCTGATACCTGAGGCAGAGTTTCATTCTACTAGATTGTGCTAAGTACCTTGTTAAGACTGCAGCTAAACCGCCTTCTGACTTGGTCAGTGTTATGTAATAAAATAATTTGTTTACTGATGTTACCAGCATTTACTGTCTTAGCTTGTGTTTGACTTGTATTCATATATTTCTCGCCTTCCTGCTGAAGCCTGACTAGGAAATACCTAAGTTGAGGACCTAGGAGGGAGTTTACCATGATCAGGCAAAAACCCAGATTATTCTACTTTGCTTTTACATATTTTTTGTGTTTAATAGTGCACTTCACCAATTAGGCTGTCTCTTACCAAGCCTCCATTTGTATAAATACTAGGACTTACATACATGTATGGCCCCAAATACTCAAAACAATAATTAATAGATAGAAAGACCCTGACTCAAAACAAACATAAATATTAACCTACAACCGGCAACTTACAGTGAAACCTACAACCGGCAACTTCCAGGACCACTGATAATGATGACTAGTTATCTTTCAGGATATCTAGGAAAGTCTTACTGGTAATGATGACCAGTCAATGTTATCATTGATAACTTTCCAAAAAAAAATTACTTCAAACAACAAATTAAAGAAAATAATTCAAACTTGTTTACTTGTTTGTTACAGGTGTTGAGAACTTGGACTCTGGTGTCGGAATCTACGCCCCTGATGCCGAGGCGTACGTAGTCTTCGCCGACTTGTTCGACCCCATCATCGAGGACTACCACAATGGCTTCAAGAAGACCGACAAGCACCCGGCCAAGAACTGGGGTGATGTCGAGACCCTCGGCAACCTGGACCCCGCTGGCGAGTTCGTCGTCTCCACCCGCGTGCGCTGCGGACGCTCCATGGAGGGATACCCCTTCAACCCCTGCCTAACTGAGGCCCAGTACAAGGAGATGGAAGACAAAGTCTCCGCCACCCTCTCTGGACTCGAAGGCGAACTTAAGGGCACATTCTACCCACTCACCGGCATGTCCAAGGAGACCCAGCAGCAGCTGATCGATGACCACTTCCTCTTCAAGGAGGGTGACCGTTTCCTCCAGGCCGCCAACGCCTGCCGATTCTGGCCCACCGGTCGTGGTATCTACCACAATGAGAACAAGACCTTCCTGGTCTGGTGCAATGAGGAGGACCACCTCCGTCTCATCTCCATGCAGATGGGCGGTGACCTGAAGCAGGTGTACAAGAGGCTGGTGACAGCTGTCAACGACATTGAGAAGAGGATTCCGTTCTCGCACAATGACCGTCTTGGTTTCCTGACTTTCTGCCCCACCAACTTGGGTACGACAGTCCGTGCCTCGGTGCACATCAAGCTGCCCAAGCTTGCCGCCGACAAGGCGAAGCTGGAGGAGGTCGCTTCCAAGTACCACTTGCAGGTGCGCGGAACCCGCGGGGAGCACACCGAGGCCGAGGGTGGAGTCTACGACATCTCCAACAAGCGCCGCATGGGACTCACCGAGTACGACGCCGTCAAGGAGATGCACGACGGCATCGCTGAACTGATCAAAATCGAGAAGTCGTTGTAAGAAGCTTTCGATCTCGCGCTATCAGTATTTTTTGTATTATTTATCGTTTCATGTAAGGATTGGACGTTGGAGGGCGGCGGCGAAACTAGTCAGGCGCCCCCGCGGCGCCCGGGCACGCGGGCGGCCCTATATACTGTTTTGAGTAAAAGTATTTTCTATAAGGAAATGGAAAATAAAGACAGCTAGCATTAAGACCAATACCGTCTCTTATTTAACACCTGTGAAAAACCCCGAAAATACCTAGTTAGATATAGACAAAATGAGTAGGCATAATGGGCACAGGTTACCACTAACTATCCCTCATTCTCTGTCCTGAACCTTATCACTTTGAATTAAAGATCAAATTAGTTTTGATCTTTAATTTGCAGAAATATATCAGTAATTTATGGTAGGTAGCGGTAGCCTCATCCTACAAGCATGATGTGATGTCATACAATATAATGAGTAATATTTTAATGCTTGAGACATAGCATTAGATATCTCGACAAAGCTGATGTGATGTGATGCCTCCCTCTCCCACTGCATCTATCTACATATCGCACCTCCGCTCAAATAGTGTCACATGTCAAAAAAAAATTAATTTTTTTTTTATTCCATCATTACGTTTGCCAAACATCAAAATGTTATCTCAAATAGTGGCACATTATTTTAAATTTTTTTGACATGTGACACTATTTGAGCGGAGGTGCGATATACAAACAAGCACTCTTGTATGCGTAGATGCGGTGGAGGGGCGCGTCATTTCTGCTTAGACGATCTCTACCAATGCGTAATGATCGGAAAGTTAGGCTTCTCCGTGTGTTGATAACAATGAAGGCACCATAAACACCCAGACCCAGCATAAATATTTGTATCATCAACTTAGATGGTGCGGGGGTCAGCACTGCTGAAACATTTAACCACTGCGCCAAACAGGTCGTCGCCTCATCACTGTACAGCGTAAAGGCTGTTGTTATCAAAACTGTCAAATTCGCATGTATAGGAAACGAACTAAAAATGATTTTTAATAAAAATACAACAGAATATTCAATACTTAATGAACTGGCTTCTTTTTTATGGTGGCATTTTGTTTGCACAATTTACAGCTTGCGTACCGTGCGTACCTAATTATTATTTCATCTTCGCTACCTTATTTCAATGAACAGTCTAAATTATAAATTTATTGACTATTTACGGTCGACAGCACATCAGGCTACCCATTTCCGTTTAGTCCTCCTTGCTCTATTGCAAAGAAATGTATTTAGCAAGAGCATGATAAAAAACGGGACGTAAGGGAGCTCAAACACCATCCCAGAGCTCCAAGCCAACCTCACCTTCACGCGGTGCGTCCTGATGGCCAACGGACGGGGATATGGCGGCCGACCGATGGCGGGATAACCATCCGGAATGAGTAACGTGCCGAAATACACAGGCCGCGACGGGCAGCAGCGTCGCGGCGCGAGAGGGTGCGTTCTGCGCTCGCCAACCCGCCTGCCAAGCGTGGCGAGTATTGGCAATTCCCCCCATGAAGACGGCAATGCACACAAGGCCCCTAGTCTCCGGCAGCCCCGCTATTCCTGGTTACGGCAGCGATCATGGTAACGGCGGGGCAGGGGGTGCTAAGAATCCCCGGATCGGTTCGAGCTGCCATCCCCAACAGAAACTGGCCCTGGTAACACACAACGTACGCACGCTCAGGACAGAAGAGAAAATTATCGAATTGGAGGAAGAAGTCAGTGGGTTACACTGGGACATCATCGGGTTATCTGAAGTCCGTAGAGAGGGTGAGGACTCGATAACCTTGAAGTCGGGTAACCTGCTGTACTACCGGGAAGGTGACCAAAAGTCCCAAGGTGGTGTCGGGTTCCTCGTTCGCAGGTCCCTTATAAACAACATTGTTACCATCGAAAGTGTGTCGAGCAGGGTGGTATACCTTATACTCAGAATATCGAAAAGATATTCGCTGAAGGTCATACAGGTATACGCGCCGACCTCGACACATTCAGATGAAGAGGTAGAGGCTATGTATGAGGACATTAGTACAGCCATGCATGCCTCTAAGACTCATTTCAGTGTTGTTATGGGGGATTTTAACGCAAAACTGGGCAGGAGGGGCGATTGTGAGTCGAAAGTGGGGCAATTTGGGTATGGACGTCGGAACCCGAGAGGGCAGAGGCTGGCCGAGTTTCTGGAGAAAGAGGGACTCTTTGCGATGAACTCATTTTTCCAGAAGCCACCTCACAGGAAGTGGACCTGGATAAGCCCCGACGGTTCCACGAGAAATGAGATAGACTTCATCATGACGACAAAGAGACGCATATTCAATGATGTCTCAGTGATCAACAGGGTGAAAACCGGCAGTGATCACCGAATGGTACGAGGCACATTGAATTTGAACGTCAGACTGGAACGAACTCGACTGATGAAGTCTACGCTCCGACCTACTCGCGCCCATATCGAAAACCCCGAGAGCTTTCAACTTGAGTTGGCTAATCGTTTCGCCTGTCTGGATACTTGCGTTACAGCGGACGAGATGAGTACCGGATTTGTAGAAGCTGTCCATGCGGTTGGGTCCAAGTTTTATAAGCCTGGCCGTCAGAACAAACCGCAGAAACTTTCAACCCACACCCTCGACCTTATGGCTGAGCGTCGGTCTTTGCCCCTGCAGACCCCCGAAGATGCTTTGAACTGTCGACTGCTCAATAGACGTATCGGGAAGTCCTTGCGACACGACATCCGTGTCTTTAATACGAATAGTATTAAAGAGGCGATCGAACGGAACAAAGGTTCCAAAGTGTTCGCAAGAGACAAGTCTATTGGGCGCAGTCGATTGTCGAAGCTGAAGACGGAGGACGGCAGTGTGGCGTCGACGCAAGAAGCAGTATTGAGGGAGGTCGAGAGATTCTACGGGCAGCTTTACACGTCTGTCGCGGAATCCGCTACAAGTACGGCCAAAGATCCCAGAGCCAAACTAACCCGACATTACACCGAAGACATCCCGGACATCAGCCTCTATGAGATTAGGATGGCTCTCAAACAGCTCAAGAACAACAAGGCGCCGGGCGATGACGGAATTACCGCTGAGCTTCTGAAGGCAGGCGGAAGGCCGGTTCTCAGAGTACTTCAGAGGCTGTTTAATTCCGTGTTGTTCGAGGGCACTACGCCAAAGGCATGGAACAGAAGCGAGGTGGTACTGTTCTTCAAAAAAGGAGATAACACCCTGCTGAAGAACTACAGGCCCATTTCGCTTCTGAGCCATGTCTACAAGCTGTTTTCGAGGGTCATCACGAACCGTCTCTCTCGCAGGTTTGATGACTTCCAGCCACCCGAACAAGCCGGATTCCGAAAAGGCTTTAGTACCATAGACCACATCCATACGCTGCGGCAGATTATACAGAAGTCTGAGGAGTATAATCTGCCACTTTGCTTAGCGTTTGTGGACTATGAGAAAGCCTTCGATTCGGTCGAGACTTGGGCAGTGTTGCAGTCTCTCCAGCGTTGCCACATTGACTATCGGTACATCGAAGTGTTGAAAAGCTTATACGCAAACGCCACCATGTCTGTCCGAGTACAGGAGCAAAGCACGAGGGCAATTCCTTTGCAGAGGGGCGTAAGACAGGGAGACGTTATCTCTCCGAAACTGTTTACGGCCGCATTGGAAGACGCCTTCAAGCTCCTGGAATGGCAAGGACTCGGCATCAACATAAATGGCGAGCGTATAACTCACCTTCGGTTTGCCGACGATATAGTGGTCATGGCAGAGTCGCTTGAAGAGCTCGGCAGCATGCTCGAGAACCTCAATCGAGTCTCTCAACAAGTGGGCCTAAAGATGAACTTTGACAAGACGAAGGTCATGTCAAACGCCCTTGTTATGCCCACTCCAATATTTGTTGGAGGCTCGGTTCTCGAAGTTGTCGACGAGTACGTCTACCTAGGACAAGTTGTCCAAGTAGGCAGGTCCAACTTCGAGAGAGAGGTAAATCGCCGAATCCAACTCGGCTGGGCAGCATTCGGGAAATTACGTGATGTTTTCTCTTCAAACATACCACAGTGCCTGAAGACGAAGGTATATAATCAGTGTGTGTTACCGGTGATGACTTATGGATCGGAAACGTGGTCTCTCACTATGGGCCTCATAAGAAGGCTCAAGGTCACTCAACGTGCTATGGAAAGGGCAATGCTCGGCGTCTCGCTACGAGATCGAATCAGGAATGAGGAGATTCGTAGAAGGACTGGAGTCGCCGACGTGGCCCAGCGGGTAAGCAGGTTGAAGTGGCAGTGGGCGGGGCACATAGCGCGTAGAACTGATGGCCGCTGGGGCCGAAAGGTTCTGGACTGGAGACCATTCGAGGCCAAACGCAGAGTGGGGCGCCCACCCGCAAGGTGGACCGACGACTTGATAAAAGTCGCGGGATCCCGGTGGATGCAGGCCGCACGCAACCGGGCGCTCTGGAAATCAATGGGGGAGGCCTATGTTCAGCAGTGGACTTCTTGCGGCTGATAATGATGATGATGATGATGATAAAAAACGGAAATTGGTAGCCTGATGTGCCGTTGACTGTACCCTTTTTTTAAACGAAAAGGTGAAGACAGACGAACCGACCTGTACGGGTACAGGCATAACCAACGGGCACATCTGAGCGTATGTGTTTGTACGATAGGCGAGCCTAAGGATTTAGCTTCCGATCAATAGTGAAATCTAACAAGTATCTGGTCTGGGGAAGTGAAACTGTCAACGAAACTCTGTAGATAAAGTTAAAGATTTTAGTCACGCGATGTTTGTTTAGTTACACAAAGAAACACTGACTGCTTCATCACACACCGATGTCGTCGTCTGGTCTGGGCTCTCTAAATTCGATTTTGAACCACCGTCATAATCACTTCCAGCATACCTAAAAAACAACCTATGCTAAAGAGAAAGTCAAAGCGAGCTGTTACTATAGGTACTATTATACATCTTTGTCTTTAAAACGAAGAATGGGTATAGCCTGACCTGCCGTTAACCATTTAATGTGTCTGTCAGTTATAATTATGCCTGAATTGTGCCTGAACGAGTATCTGGCAGGCAGGGCAAAGTTCTAAGAGTGGGCAACTCTTGCTGTCATGTTGCTGTCATTGTCAACGTGACGTTTCCGCTTGTTGCCGGAAAAGAAAACAGCAAGCAAAGCAAACTGCCGAAAAACGTAAACAAAGAATTCACGATGGCTACGCCGAAAGCCGAGAAAGACTTGCATTTACCGCTTTCCCGAGTAAAAACTATTATGAAAAGTTCTCCGGATGTAGAAGCCGTTGGCCAGGAACCTTTATATTTGGTTACGAAAGTCACAGTAAGTATTTTATTTGAACACACATAACCTCAATTTTCCAATTAATAATCAGTGTTTTATTTTAGTTGCTTGCGTCCTTTTTACCTGATGTATCCGTCACTTAAAGCGGTGCTCATAGTGTAGACTTAAACCCAGTCCTTACACTGAAGCAATTGTATTAAAAGAGACTTAACTTTCAGGAACTCTTCGTAACGGATTTGGCCAAACGCGCGTTTAAAAACAGCAAGAACACTTTGTTGGACTACAAACACATCGCAGATGTAGTCCAAGAGGACGACACACTTGATTTCCTGCGCGAGATCATGCCGAGGAAGATAACTGTGCGGCAGTTTAAGGAGTTGATGGCCAAGAAGGCCTCAAGAGGCGACCAGTCGGAAGACGAGTCGAGCGAATCCAGTGAGGAGTACAGCACTGATGAAAGCTCCAGCAGCAATGCAGCAGAACAAGACTGATGTTAGTAACTCAATTTAGTTAATTCTCTAAGTGTATAAAACCCATGAACTGTATTTAGAAGTAATTTATTGACTGTATCATGTACTTCTAACACTCAAGAACAATAGATCTAACTAGGCTAATTTTTATCCTCTGAGCTGTCGAAAACCCGCTGCGTGCAAAGTGACGTTATAATTTAATGCCTTTCCCCCGTTGCGGACCTTTTTTATCTTTTTTTATTTAAATAAAAGTGAGTTTAGCCTGTGGAAGTTAGTTTGCCCATTCGACATGTTGTTATGGTTGTTACGTCAGGCCTCTTTGCAATTTTTCTGCTTCAAATAGGAACAAAATTATTTTGTATTGTCTAGATAAGGCTATGACCTAATGATAATAAGATTAAAATATGGTAGTTATTGTTTTAATTTTCAAGTTAGGATGGGAAATAAAACACAAAAAGGGCAATTTTTACTTTCTTCATTTTGTTCACGTAATTTAAGAATTTGAAAACAATCAATTGTATTAAAAATTGTGATAAATAGGAAGCAAATTTCATTGGCTTTCTAAACCCATAGTCAGATTCGATGTGCATCACGTGAAAACTGTGATATCTTGATTCTAATTCAACCATATGTTACGGCGCGGAAGCGCGCTCGGTGCCGGTACAAATAGGGCAAAAATGGATCACAACAACAGGTCAGGGGTTATTCTTAACAGCAAAAGTGCCGAAGGAAGTAGAAAATGCAGTGTTATGATTAAAATGTTAATTCTCTTCTGATATGAATGAAAATAATTTATACCAACTACTGAATGAAATAAAATAATGATTTTGTGTGAAAATACAAATATGGAGTTAATTATCTTAATAAAAGGTAGGTCATATGGCTTTCTTCACAAAATCATTAGTACTTGGTTGGTTTGAACCAAAAAATTAAGACATTTTGCTTGGCCTGGTACTTGTACTAAGGACCTTTAAATTTTAGAGATTTAATGGGTGTCAGGGTCCTAGTGTAAGGTAATAATGGATGGTAAATGAAATTAAAATAAAAATGAGTTTTACCGTCAATTGTTTAGAAATAAACTTTGCCCAAATCCACAACACTGAAGTTTGAAAATGTGTTATAAACAAAGATTTCTTAAAAATACGTTTTTTTATTAAATTGGAAAGAAACTGGTTAATATCTATTTTAGTGCCCCACTGAGACATCTACTGATTAGCTAGAGAACTACCGACTACAAGCAAAAGTAACTGTAAGGGCCGGCGCCCACTATCGGCATCGGCACGCTTCAGGATATTAAGGTGGCAAATAGCAGTATACTTTAACATTACGGCAATAAAGTAGAAATTTCCGTGATGTGTTCTCGTAAAAACAAAATGCATTTGTTCTGTTTCTGTTTCGGCATTTTCTACTTTATTGCCATTTTGTTAGAGTATATTACTATTTGCCACCTTAAAAGCCTGAAGCGTGCCGATGCCGATAGTGGGCGCCGGCCCTTATGCTATTAAAAAGCAAGAAAACTCTTGAAGTAGTACCTACTGATAAGCGGGTGTAGATGGCAGCACTATGCTTAGATTACCCTACTAATACTAAAAAGGCGAAAGTTTGTATGTGTGGACGTGCCTTGTTGCTTTTTCACGTAAAACTACTGAATGGATTTTGATGAAACTTATATAGGTATATCTTTATAAATTGTTGCCTATGTCCTATTCCGATGCATAAGCTGTATAATTGTAGTTTCATTCAAATCCATCCAGTAGTTATTACGTGAAAGAGCAACATGGCACATACATCCATCCACACATACAAACTTTCGCATTAAGAATGTTAGTAGGATTTAATTATTTGAAAGTTTCTATCTTATCAGGTTGACTGTCTACGAAATAAAACAATTGATGACCTGTTGTTGACAGTCTTAACTTCTCCCGTTTTGCCTAGTATTTCCCTTCACTGCTCTGCTCCTATTGATCTGAGCGTAATGAAAAGTACACTATAACCTGCCCAAGAGTATGAAGAATAATTGTGCCAAATTTCGTTAAAACCCGTAAAGTAGTTTTTGTTTCTATAACGAATATGCAGACAGACAAAAAAAATACTGATTGCATTTGTGGCATCAGTAGCGATCCCTAATCACCCCTTGATAGTTATTTTTTAAATATATTTCATGTACAGAATTTGCCTCTTATTACTAACAGATTATTATAAGTATAGATTATAAACTAACAAAATAATAGATCGGACGTGCTTTCCGTTTTAATACTCGCAAAAAACTGACGCCTATTGTGACTCAGGTTGGTCATGCTGCTGACGCATGGTTGGAATTGATGATTTATCATTTCTACCATAGATTTTTTGCACATTTGTATAGGATTTTGTGCAAAGTTTTTGCCGCAACACTTATGCCATGTGCGGTTCAAATACCCATTCGACACAGCCAAAAATAGGTGGAAGCTAAAAATAGAGAATTAAAAGCTAAAAGTGCTCTTTTTCTGAGTCAATTAAAGTGATGTAATACAATTGAAATTCGTTGTCGGTTTGGCCGTACTGCCGTGCTATTCCGGCGGTGCACATCAAATCAAAATCAAATCAAAAATAGCTTTATTTAAATAGACCTGTTACAGAGTACTTTTAAATCGTCAAATCTAATTAACAAACAAAACATACTTAATAATAGACATGAATACGATAATATTAAATGTAAACAATAAATATACTGCTATGCTATTCCGGTGGTCGCCAAGACTCACTTCGCTTGTGCGAGGTAACTTTAAAAATCCATTCCTTCGCCACCGTCGTCGTTTGAGAGAAAATAACTAAGCCAAAAAATAGTTTTTGATTATTTACATACAAAATGAGAGAAAATACTAATTCAGAGTCAAGCGTATTGATGATTGAGGTAATCTCATTTCAACATCGATGCTCGCACGTGCGATGTGCACCGCCGGAATAGCACGGCTGTACTCAAATAAATGTGATGCTACCACCGGATCGGAAAGTTGTTTCTGTACTGAGAAGAGCCGGCAAGAAACTCAGCAGTTACTCTTTTCAACTGTTTCTCTTTTTTACAATAATTGTTAGTATATTACAACAGAACTTAGAACAAGATAGCACAATAAAATTCATAATTTATGAAAAGAATAACACTCTTAGGTACATCGACGAGAAGCTATATAAAACAAAACAAACATTGTTAGTGTCTTAACCTAAGTATGATTGTTGATATAACAATAGTTAATTAGACTCCGTCGGGAGCAGAGAGCTTATTCCCAAGCATTTCTATCCATGATATAATCTCTAGTGGTGTAATATCCCTTTTTCAGCAACGTAGCTTTAATGTGATTTTTTAATACAGTTGCTCAAAAAGTGGTACTTTTCATAGCTGTTTAGCGTGCGGAAAGTTGGTTTTTCTGCACTAGTGCTTTTTACTTTTCCATTTTTTTTTGATAATGTTAATAAAATCCATACATCCTACCAAAGAGGTTGTCTGTTCACTTTATTTTGTATTTTGATACGTTATTTGGCATTAAAACTGGGAATATAATATTATTAAAAATATTTCAATTGCATAATTGACAAAATAAAGGGTTATTTAGTAACTATTAACAATTAAATTTCTGAAACAGTTTACCTAAAGTTGGCTGTTTGTGTATTAACAATGGCCGGATATTTGTAAGTATGAATGAGTTTCACTTAAAAATACTTGAACTAAAATAATAGGTATTTATTGCATTTACATGTTTAAATGCAATTAAATTACTTCTTATATTTTTACTAGGCTGAATACAACCGATGCCGTGTTAAAAAAATACTGTCAATCCTCAAAAGAGTTTTTCATTCCCGCTTTTTTTATTTACGATTAGTCACGACTGTCACGATATACTTTGGTTATTGATCGTTTTTAATGTTGTTTATTTTACATTTTTCGTACACAAGTATTTAACATATTTTTTCAAAATAGTTTGTTTTTACTAGGCTGAATGCAAACAACCGGTGCCTTGAAAAAAAAAAGTTTTTCATTCCCGCCCTTTTTACTCTTGATTTAATTGTGTTAATGATTCGCATTGGTTTGATATTATTTTTTTCGCAAATGTATTAAAAAATGTTGTTCCATACACGAGCGGAAGTGTCATTTTCACTCGTCCCGAGTCTTGACCCTCGCCTGTCGGCTCGGGCCAAGATGCCTCGAGACTCGTGCAAAATGACATACTTTCCGCACTTGTATCGAAAACTACTATTTAAATCTATGTAATGGCAGCTTACAAATCGCTTCCGGAACTTTGTTATAATAATGTACACCTTGCCCCATAAATGACCCTAAAACTTTCTGCAATCTGAAAAATGGTAGCGCAATTTTATCTTTATTCCTAGTATTTTTAGCATGAATATCGCTGTGTTTGGTGAAAAGATTGATATTTTTTCTTACCAAGACAATACAATTGTAAATATATTGCGAAGCTACAGTTAGAATACCAATTTCCTTAAAAAGTTCCCTAAGAGTGGCCCGTGCTCGAAGCTTATAAATGGATCTAATAGCTCGTTTCTGAAGAACGAAAATTGCTTGTATGTCTGCTGCCTGACCCCAAAGTACTATTCCGTAGGACATAATACTGTGGAAGTAGCTAAAATAAACTAAGCGAGCGGTTTCAACGTTTGTCAATAGCCTTATTTTCCTAATAGCAAAAGCAGCTGAGCTAAGCCTACCTGAAAGACTTGTCAAATGAGGGTTCCATTGCAATTTTGAATCTAGGGTTATTCCAAGAAAAACTGTGGAGTCCACAAGCTCCATTTTATCATCATTGATTTTTAAATTTATGTCATTATTATTTACGTTAGGCAATTTAAAATTAACACATTTCGTTTTCTTCGCATTTAGCTGCAGATTGTTAACTGTAAACCAATGCAAAACTTTCGAAAGCGCTTCATTAACATCGTCGAAGACGTTTTTATTTCTATCAATGTTAAAAAGTAAAGATGTGTCGTCTGCAAATAATACTATATCACATAGGTCTTTAACATAAAAAGGTAAGTCATTAATGTATACTAGGAACAGAAATGGACCAAGAATAGATCCCTGTGGAACCCCTAATTTGACTGGTGATCCAGAAGATAGTACCCCATTAATCTCTACTTTTTGGGTTCTGAAACTAAGATATGAAATAATCAAATCTAACGCAGTGTCCTTTACTCCGTAAAAATCAAGTTTCCGTATGAGAGTCCCATGATCGACGCAATCAAACGCCTTGGATAAGTCACAGAAGACGCCAAGAGCGTTCTGTGACGTCTGTGTTCATCGGACATCACTTCACATCTCGGTGCTTCTCGCTTACTCCAATCATCAATACGCTTTACTTTGAATAAGTATTTTCTCTCATTTTGTATGTAAATAAATAAAAAATGGTATTTGTCTTAGTCCTTTTTTTTTCAAACGACCACAGTTGCAAAGAAATTGAATTTTAAAGTTCACTCACACGAGCGAAGGGAGTTTTGGCGTCCGCGGAATAGCATAGCAGCTATGCTATTCCGGTGGTCGCCGACACTCACTTCGCTTGTGCGAGTTAACTTAAAAATTCCATTCCTTCGCGACGGTCGTCGTTTGAGAGAAAAGAACTAAGCCAAAAATCATTTTTTAATTATTTACATACAAAATGAGAGAAAATACTAATTCAAAGTAAAGCGTATTGATGATTGAGGTGAGCGTGAAGCGCCGAGATGTGAAGTGATGTTCGATGTGCACCGCCGGAATAGCACGGCAGCTATGCTATTCCGGCGGACGAAGGGACGAAGGGAGTTTTGGCGTCCGCAAGGAGGACTGACCGGTAATGGGTGGAGTGATGTGCCGTCCACCGTACATCATGAAATGAGCCCCTGAAACAAACTTCAAGATTCTAGGTACGGTGGATGGCACATCACTACCCATTTCCGGCCAGTCCTCCTTGCTCTATTGCAAGGAAATGACATTTGGCAAGAGCTAGAGGAAAAACGGAAAAATGGGGTAACCTGATGTGCTGTTGACTGTATTTTTTTTGAATGACTATAAGATCTTTGTTAACGCTCACCTTCAAAGGTTTTTTTAAAAAATCATCTTTAAGGGAGTGAAAGTCCACGTGGACGAACTCGCGGGCGGCGGCTATTTTTTCGCGGCTACACATTTTTAAATATCTAATGCATCTGGTCAATGTTGCAATCCACTCAGCTGTAAGTAGTGCGGCGTGTGTATAAAGTCATTATACTATGTCGTTGTTTATTTTGACAATATCGCAACCTTTTATTGCACGAACCGACACTATGATGTAATATCTAACTGGTCCTATTATACTTGTTCTTTTCTACCACGCCATCTTTCGCAGTTTATTTTACTGTTTTTTTAGGGTAGGTACAGTCAACAGCACATCAGGTTACCCTATTTCCGTTTTTTTCTCTCGCTCTTGCCAAATGTCATTCTTTTGCAATAGACTGGACTGGACTGACCGGAAATGAGCACTCTACCCATTGCCGTCCACCGTACTGTAAACTTGTATAAATCTAAGGTATCTTAATATCATCAGAGACCGCATAAAGTACAAGTTGTTGTCGAGTTGATTTGGGAGCTCCAGTAAATATTATTTGAATTTATATTGCAGTTACAGGAGACCGCATAGGCTCAGAACCCGGGTGGTCCTGCGTCCAGGACTGGCCAGGGCATCTAGTACATTGTTTAATTCATGGTTTACTCTCGGGTTTGGAGAACACCGCCAAAAAACCCAAGCTACCCGGAAACCGGCGCGGTATCCTCGCTCCACCACGTTGAGTTCAAATTAACTCGGTGAAATGTGGGCTTCGGTATGTTTCTGTTCCGCAAACAATCAGAGTGCCTCTAACTTCACTGTTTGGTATATAGCCATGAGCGAATGCACAATGTAAGATTATGTAAGTATGTAAATCCTTCCCCCAAATTCAAAACTACACTGTCGAACGAACAAATAAATTAAAACAAACAGTACATAGCAACGTTATTTTGCTAATCAGTACCTCATAATCTCGATAATTGTAAGAATGGAAAGCCTCCACTGAAGGCGGTGATCCACTAATTTCTTTTAAAAAAATACTGCATATTACGACAACGCAGTTCTGAGTTCGATAAAAAATAGTATAGAAAATGTGTGCGTGTGTAAAATGTTTCGAAAAGTTACCAAATGACAACTCTTCAAATAATTACCTATTTTACTCATAAGTAATTTGTTCGTTTGCTAATGAGAATGTATAAACATCCTGCAGTGTTTGTCTCTTACGTTATCAACGGATGTCTCGTAGCGGGGGGCGTTACCACAGTATAATCTTACAGTAAGCTATCTACATACAAACGTGCCACTCTCGGTTTGAATGTGTGCGTGCGCGTCGCGCGCCGTGTCGCGATATCACGCACACGCAATTTCACGCACACGCTAGCATAAAATAGGGAGGCGGCAGTACGGACGGGCTGTGCCGCGTGTCTGTGTGCACGCTAGGCTAATAACTCGGCAGGCGGCCTTAGATAGCCTACTGTATGGATTATACTGTGGCGTTACCGAGAAAATTGGTATGTCAGCATACTTGTGCAAAAACCACAGATTTAAATGTCGTTTGCCATCATTGTATAGTAATTTAGCGAAGCATTTGTGCTCTCAATTAGCCCGTCTAAGCTGTAACCAAATTACTAGCTGCAGTGTTATAGCAATCTGCCTGGCACTAAGCAATAGCAATAGACTGTGGTTTCCCAGATTGCTATGTTATCATCCTCAGACGCAATAACTTTGCGTGGAGTGTTTATCAGGACGTGGAAATACATAGAAGCGTAATCGGCCGCTCAGTGTCAAAAAACGCAAAACCGATAATGTTTCCAGGCCTTTATGAAAGGCCTTTGTCCAGTTGTGGACTGCACTAGGCTGATAGGTAATAGGTACCTAATTTGTTTCGTGTGTATTGCGTATATCACACATGTCTGCGACTTTTTTTTTTCCTTGGACAGACCAGCATTTGACCGCGATCTCGGAAAGCGGTCTACGATGGAGCATGCTTGTCTAGAAGAACTCATCGCTTGAAGACTCCTAAATTTACTCCTTAGCGGTGCGCACGATGAAAGTGAACTTATAGAGAAAATGCCTAACTGATTTTGTTTGATAGATCGCTTCTATGCTTTTGACGTTCACTGGTGTTTCTGCGCTAGTTCTTTCTCGATTGCAGTCTCAGTTCCTTAAGTAGACACTAATTTAACGCCGACAAACGAATATGACTGCTTCGCAATACCTGGCTAACGCGACTGTGTGGGGTCTAGACTCCGAGTCTTGTATTATTTTGTTTGTTATTAAATTACTGATTAGTAATATTTAAACAGCCGGTCTTCAAGCGTATGACAAATGAGTTCTGGGCGAACCGTACGACCAATTGGGTTCCCAGAAACGGAAAGCGTCAGCGCGGCAGGCCCAGAAAGAGATGGCGGGATGAGCTCCACCGTCATCTCAGAGACTGGCCGAAAGTAGCTTTGGACCGCAAGGAGTGGAAAGTGGGAGGGGAGGGCTTTTCCCTGCAGTGGGAAAGCATAGGCTAAAAATAAATAAATAAATAATAAAATAAACAGGCGGTCGGAACGCCTAGATGGTATAGTTGGCCTATTTCGACAAGTTCCTTCTTATTTGACTAGTTCGTTGTAGTCCATAATATGTTCACGCCTACTGGGCTTTTGTTCTCGTATAGAGCTATCACAGATATATTCTGTTAAAAGACCTGGTTCACGTTGATGCCGTGGTTCATAGGAATTTCCATACGGTCTTTCACTGGACGGCTGCGTCTCCCGCCTGAATAAAGAACTTTAACGTCATCAGCAAATTGACGAAAAAAATTGGATTTAGCTATGTTTAGCCGTAGTCTAGTATCCTATAGCACTAGCATTTGCATAGTTTGAGGCCAGATGGCGCTCTGTGGAGTAATGTCCAGTGACTTCACTACCCGACAACGTTAGCGGTTCGTGCTAGCCCTACTGAGCTCTTCCACCCTCATTCACCCTTTCATACAGATTCTTCTATTAAAGGTAATTAGGTATGGTTACCGTTTATAGGAGAAGTCAAGCGGTGATTGATTTTATTGTCTATATAGTCACAGTTTACAAGCAAACATTACGTCACTGTAACATCCGAACATACTCGGCACTCCAATGGGGTCAAGAGTTGTAATTGTTTGTACAACCATAATCTTGTTAAAAAGGTTTACTGCAAATAAATATGCATATTCATTAGCTTCGTGTAATGTGTTAACTGAACGCGGTATTGACCCTTTGTGTATTTACGATGTATTTAGACCAATCATCACTGTTGGAGCATATTTTGCAATAAGGGCTATCGTTTTAACCGACTTACAGAAATAGACAAGTTATCAGTAGGTACTAAAGATCCGAAAACCAGAAAAAGACATTCGGTCTTGGCTTCAGAAGGGAATCGAACCCGCGTCTTTCGCAAACCGGGCGACTGCACTAACCACTGTGCTATAGAGACCATAGGTAGGATGGGTGTATCTCGCTTTAACTTTGATGGAATCACCCTGGCTCATACTGTAAATAAACCAGAAAAATGCAGCCGGTCTGACTCCCAAATCCCCCAGCCAAATGACTTCCACTGCTGAACATAGGCTTACTTTTTATATTTTCCGCATCGACCGCTTGTAGGCGACCGCGAATTCTGCGACATTTATCAGGTCATTCGTTGCCATCAATAGATCATTATTTTTCTATTTCAGAACTTTTCTGCCCTAATGACCATTACCTTACGACCACCATACTTTTCAAAAGTGTATCCTAAATCCCTTAATGTGCACTTTCATAGACCAAAAAGCTCTTTTCAAGTTTTCCTCGCGATTTTTGTCTTTATGTTCTCTTTAGCTGTTTACCATCACATTCATGAAAGCGATGAAAACAAGTATGTAAAAAAGGACCACTAGTAGTACTAGCTAAATTCACGGTACTTCGCTAAAAGTAGTAGTAGGTACCTCCTCGTACTTAGCAATGTTCGTCATCAACATTACTGACAATGAAAATGCGATTAGTACCGGCCGCTGAGGGAAATCACGAAGGTCAATGTCATAAAAAGATGTTTACACATTACACCAACTATGTACTCGTTTTGAGAAGCCACTGACCTGAGCATGATCATCGTGTTGAGCGAACTTTATCGTTTAAACGATCTGTTTCCTCGAGACTTTTGAGAGGTTTTTTAAGAGAGACAGCGCTCGCGCCAGCCCTTGGTACAAAATTAATATTTTGTTATGAAACTTCTTTATTTTATTTTGCAAACCTTCATCAAAATTACTTCATAGCTACAATGCTACAGCATTGCAGCGACTTGTCTGGTTGTCAAGTAAGTGATCAAAAACCTGAACCACACTTTGCCTTTCGGACCCCGTAGGCTGATTCATATAATTTTTTTGATTTTGGATAATCAATCGTTCAGTGCAATAATAATTTTAAATATTGAAGCCAACGGGCCAATCTTTTTTTACTACCCAATACCTAGTAAAAATCAATTTACTGTATCGTTCGACGTTTCGACATCAACGTTCTGGTTGAGCCAGCCCCTTACCTACTACGCTTCCTCAGTGGCAAATACATTTTGCTTGTCATGATGATTGAAACACAAAGAATCGATTTTAGAATTTCACTGATCACATTCGTTATAACATCATCATCATGATATAGTGGTTTTAATTTACAGAAACCGCAGTCAGTCACAGAACAAGAAATTGGCATCGAGGCATTGTTTTTTGTTATTTTTAGAGAAATCAGTACTTATCAGAATTTAAAAAACAGTTCGCATGTGATGTCTACTGTCGTCAAATGGTATTATGGCCACTTGCTGAATTTGGTCGATTTTTGCACTTTCATTATAAACGTCGAGGCTATTTAATTAAACAAACTTTTCCCCTAATACTAGTTCTGTTCCTAAAAGATCCACCAGGAAGGTAGGCAGGTCTCTGCTGACGTCTCTACATGTGCATGTCCTTTGTTTTAACAGTTTGGTTCGGTTTTCATCAGTTGTGCACCCGAACCAAAAGTTCGCCTCACCTACTTGCGCAGTTACAACGCCCTAGCTGAGTCCGCCATTCTTCAGACTACGGTCAACAACCGATTTCAGAAAAAGTCAATCGTGAAATCGCGTCGAGAAATCCGACCCTCATCGAGTAGAAACCGTCGATGCGTCCCGTCGTTGCGCCAGCTCCGCCCGCTTGCGTTGCGTCGCTGCACAGCATTGCAATAGGAGGCTCAACAGAAATCCAGACCGAATTGCAACTAAAGAGGTTGAAAGTTCTTGATAAGTTGGTTAATTCAGCAAATTTTTATTATCTACTAGCGGCTGCGCGCGACTTCGTGCGCGTGGACTAAGGTTAAAAAAAGTGGTATAATATCTTTATAAATTGTAGCCTAAGTCATAATAATCAGATGCATAAGCTATATTATTGTAAAGTGTCGTCAAAATCCATCCCGTAGTTTTTATGTGAAAGAGCAACACGGCACCACCACGGCACATCCATACAAATTTTCGCATTCATAATTATTAGTAGAATGAATGCAAAAGGTACACCAGTTCTTAAACACACATTTCATTTTCATATAAACAGGATGTTGTTCTGAAAATTTCCATTTTTTTAAAGAAAATATACAATATTTTTTCAAATTGGATGTTAATCTGAGGTTTGAAGAGCTCTCTCTGGCTTTTCATAGAAAATTAAAATTGAACTACCGACAAGTTCAATCTTCGGTTGAAAATTTAGTTTGTCTATACAAATATTATAAAGAGGAAAGGTTTGATTTTTTGTTTGTTTGTTTGTTTGTATGAATTGAATAGGCTCCGAAACTACTTGGCAGATTTGAAAAATTCTTTCACTGTTGGAAAGCTACATCATTCCTGAGTGACATAGGCTATATTTCATTTTCAAAAAAAATAGGCATCCTTACTAAAATTACGATAACGTTAGTCCACGCGGACGAAGTCGCGGGCGGCTGCTAGTTATAAATAATACTGCATAGCGATAAGCGTTTGTCGTATAAGTAGGTATGTGAAACATGTAACGCGTTCATGTCTTTTCTTAGGCATCTCGATTTTTAAACTACCTGCCATTATTTTGGGTATTACTATGAATGAGCCGTGATGCTTATCTATAGATGACATTAATATTGTTTCACTTGTATTTAGGCACAGGTTTAATTTATAGAGCGATTTCTTAGATGGGTGTGGTTGTTCAAATCGTAATGTATCAATAGTAGCAACTTTCATTTGTAGATATTAATTCAATTTCAGGAATATAGTGCAATTTTATGACGTGAGTATGAAGAGTTAACCAAATATTTATTTAACAATCGTTCAACTCCTGTTTAGTTAACAGCCGAGGCCGAACGCCCTTTTAGCTTAGCAATCCCTCTTTCCCCTTACAAAACATCGCCTTCGGATTCCATTTTGTTCTAATTTCTCCACCTGTCATAAACTATTTAGACGAGATTGTAGCCATACCCTCTATAAACGGTAATCTACACTATCTATCAGGTTTCCCAACGTACAGTCAGGTTAGAAAACCAGCTTAAGTAGAGCTCTCATATCCATGAAGTCGCATACTTGGTTGGAAGTTAAAAAGTTGATCTGAGGAGTGGTCGGGTGTACGGTCTCGTTACGTAAACGGTCGTAAGTGCCGTAACCGCGTTCCTGCCAGATGTAACCGAGACAGGTTCCAAACCGCTGGACACTAGCCGCTAGATCGGCTCGTCCAGTGCTAGGCAACATTTTACCTGTCAACGTATCTTGGTCCACTGTGTAATGAAAACTATGGCCAGTGGCCAAGTTTTGAACCTGCTATAAATGCTACATAGTAGAGTTCATATCGCAAGTTTCGCCCGCATGTACCGTACACATCGCAAGTTTTTGGCCGGTTCTCTTGGGCCATGGAAATGATCGTCATTATTTTTTCACAAATGCATTTTATTGAATGAAAATCCGATACGATATGAAGAGCGATGTCACACAGCACTCAATGCTTGTTTGTGGGTGACGCGAGATTTACTTAAGTATGCTGCTAGCTCTGACTTGGTCAACGATGGATCCGTGACCATGATCACTTAATTGATTGTCAACAAGGGCCCCTGGCTTGTAGGCCCATATCTGTAGGTAAGGGATCCAATATTGGGTGATTAAAATCAATGTTATACTGTGCACAAACTTACATCTCTGGTTACTTTTTCGTTATTCCGCAAACTACAGAGACCAGCTTTTCAATGTGTCATTTTATATTTAGAAAAAACTATAACTACCAACCAAGCAGTCGCAGTTTTATGTCCACCAACAGTATTCAATTGAGACGAGTTAAAGGTTAACTTTTGTTTACTAATTAGGGTTTATTATAACTATCGTTATCTAGTCTAGTTACTTACCACATGTGGTATCTATTATTCTAAGTGTGGTAGTACCTAAGATACACATACTTTACTTTTGCTAGGCATGCGATCCCTGAACTAGGAAATACCAGCAGTGCCTAATTAAAGCTTCAAATAACGTAATAACTAACTATGGACATTCAGTCTGTCTGGTTTACCAACCGAACAGGTCTACGGAATGGATATGGTACTAAACTCGTACGAAATATTCGACCTATCATCATACCTGTAATATACCCAGTGCATAGGATCTTGCAAAACTGAAACGGTTTTCTTAGCAACACTTGCAGGTTATTATCAAACTAATTAATATAATTATTTGTTTCAAGAGCAGAGAAGAGTCCAATTTCATTTTCACTTTTTTGACCTCCGGATCTCGGGAAAAAATATCTGCCAGACCTTTAAGAACTTTTTCAGTTTGGCTACCTTAAACTACAAATCACAACCACTTGAAATTTACTATATTTTGAAACAATCATTTAGATATTATTCCCCTTTGGATTACTTATTCATTCTTTTACTAGCTATCATAGCATTTTGCCCACCCTTCCACTGCCCAACTTTTTAATATTAACGTGATTTCGTATTAGACATTATTTATTAGGTATTTACCTCATTTCGTCTACGAATACATTTGTTCATAGAATCGATCGGTCGTCGTAACAATCTAACTTAATACTCAGTACCTTACTAATTGTTCGAGAAGACACGTATTATCAAAAATATGAATTAAATTAAAAGAGACCCAGCGCCAATCAATTTTTAACCTGTCTTTTGTATTCATGACTGAATCTTCTTTAACCACTTTTTGGGTCTCAGAAGCACCACAACGTGCGTACCCTTCAAATGTGGTGCAAAACTAAATTATAGCCACCTACATACGTATTTACACCATTTAAAAAGATAAATGGTTGACGCTGATGATTGTTTCTTCAAAAGTGTGCTTTTTGTGCGAGCACGCTTATCTTTTGTTCTTTGTGCCTAATGAATTATCTACGTAGAACGTAACAAAAAAACAGAATATGCATGCCTAGAGGCAACACAATAAAAGAAAAAGGAATGTTTTATGATGTACAACTTAGAGATCTTTATCAACCTCTACATAGGGGCGCCTAGAGATGCCTTATGCTGCTGATATAAGACCCATTTTGTAATTCTTTTGTAAAGGTTGATGTGAACGCCTCAGTGCCTGCGTGTGTCAGTGTGACTTGTATTGTAAGTCCGGTGCGAACTACGAATTTTTAAGTTGCTACGTTTCGTAACGTCTGAGATAGTCGTAATTTCATTGGTCTTTGGTTTAAGCGTCTCGTAGCTTTTCTATTTGTATTGTATTGTAAGATATCTCTTTAGCAGCGGCTACGTCTTTTTTTAAATCTTTGTTCACTTGTTCAGGTGTCTTGGATTAAACATGTAGTTTTGTTACGAAATGAACTTATTATATTTATGAGCAATTACAATGTTACTATAGATACATTTTCTGACCTTGTATTTGACATAAATAGCTTGAAGGTAAAATTAACCCTTCAAGCTTAGAAGTGTCTCTGTATTTAAAAAAAACTACAACATAGTTGTGTAAGTAAATTGAGTTATTTTGTGCCGTATCTTTGACATAAATATAAAACGTTTGAACATGATAGCTGGCACAGTACAGAGTTCAATCATGTGACTTTACTATTATGGTCTTCTTAAAAATGTCGTTAGACCATTCCTAATGACTTTATGGCATGTTATGAAATTGCGAGCACTGTTCATAATCGCTAGAAACTGCGCAAATACGTAGGTGTTTTATTTACGTTTTCGTTTTAACACTAAGACATCGGAAAATAAGCCCTGTTGTTTTTGTACATTAGGTAAGACAGTATACACAGACAGTATATGACAGTATATGACAGTATAGGTCATTTAATAAAAACATAATGGCAAGCAAAGGCAATTTGCAAAAAACTAAACGCATGGATGCGTGTACTTAGACCAGCACTTAATATTTTTGCCACCATCGTTTTTTCCCCGTATACATGTGCTGCTTGAAAATAACTAGCAATAAGTTAACTGTGGAAATTCCCATGACATAATTAGTTATAAAGTGTTGAAAATTATCCGTCAAACGTTTTTATCATAATTCATGACTTCATTGCCTAAGGTATCCGCCTCTATTCCCGTTGAACCCGTTGGGGGCAAGTTGGATGTGATGAAATTTGGTTCCTGTTGTCACCTTAACGTAGATTCGTCTAACTTTTTCAAATTACTTTTCTGGGCGCCAAAACGAATCTAAAAATATTCCATACACTTTGTTTGCTGGGTAAAAGTTGCCGACCTATCCCACAAATATTATGAATGAGAAAGTTTGTATGTGTGGATGTGTCGTGTTGCTCTTTCACGTAAAAACTACTGGATGGATTTTAATGACACTTTACAGTAATAGAGCTTGAATAGCACACACATGCATCTGAATAGCACATAGGCTACAATTTATAAAGATATACCTATCACAATATTTTTTTAAACCTAAGTAAACGCGGACAAAGTCGCGGGCGGCCGCTAGTATTCCTATAACACTACTGAAGAATCCTCGTCAATTCCAACCAGAATCGTTGACAAGGCACTAGCGTTGGTACTGGCTAGCAATCTACCCTATTAAAAGGTGTCATAGAAATTTGATACACAGGTATAGTACATTGTTAGCCTAGGGGTGAAAGTAACTTATTTAGTCCCGAGACGGGGTTTGGCGCCCGGAACGAAGTGAGGGCGCCAATAGTTCGAGGGACTAAATAAGTCTTTCACCCGAGGTAAACACTGTGCTTTTCATTACAAATACAAGGAAAGTAAAAATAAAAACATGAATTAGCTAAAGAAAAAATGAGGGAAATAAATAAAGATCGAATTACCGCTTTCCCGCCTATTTTGTTTGTTTTTTTTCTGTGGCTGGCCCGCTATTCAGCCATTATTTTTTTATTTTCATCATTGGAAAAATGGTAAATATTTTGCTCAAAGCTAAGTTGTTTTAAAGAAATTGTTGAAACTAAATTGTAATAAAGATATTTAAAACATACTTATCCTCTGATCAATACTTAACTTTAACTTATTTCAAATTTTACATCGTGGCTGTATAGAAAGTTGGAACATGGTTCAATAGATACGTGAAAAAAAAACAGTTTTTGAAAAAATATTTTGACAGCTGTCAGTTGAAAGTGATTCTCCCTAGGGATGAAAAGTGTTACTTTCAGCCCGCTTCTCAGGTCAGTAATGACCTACTTTCAGAGTATGAGTAATGAAAAGGTTTATTTCTACTCCTAAACTATGTACTTCTACTCTTCTTAATAAGTCTAAATTGACAGTTTTTTTCAAAAGCTGTAAATCATATAAAGCTTTTTATGTACACAAATGAATTTAATCGACCCAAATTTTATCAGCGATCGCGGAAAATCAAGGTGAGTGGCTCTATCCAGTTGTCAATGAAAAGAAAATGTTGTTTGGCGCGCTGGTGAGTAGCGAATCGGGCGCGTTTCCGAACGCACGTTGAGGCTTGAGCTGCAGCCGCGCCTGCGCGATACGGCACCCCTTGAATTCGAATTACGAATTCTATGTTTTTTTTTCTTTTGCTGTCTCTTTGGAAACATTACATGCCTGCATGTGCTTCGTTTTGTTCGCTCGAAAGACTTAGAACTATCAGTGGTGTAAAAAAATATTAAAATGACGATTTACAGCAAAATTGTTCAAATAATTTTGGTTGGTGTTTAGGTTGGTCTGATAGCTGGAATTTGGATATTCACTACGAGCTGACCAGAGGTTTGTTGAAATAAAAATAAGATAAATTAAGACACCAGATAAAAAAAACAAAGGTAGGTTAAACACACAAGCACATAAACTTAGCGCAAATCTGTGTCAGCAATAAAGCTGATGAGGGAAACGAACCTGTGTCCTTTCGAATTTCTAAGGGCGCATGTCACCGCTATTTTCAAATTGAAAAATTAAACGTAAAGAAATTAACAGAAATGCATGTTATCATCGCCGTATCATTATGGATTTCTTCTAAGGTAGCTTTTTTGCTAAATGAACTTTTTCCGAAGTTTTCGAAGCGCAAACTGTAGCGTAAGTATCTATTTACAAAATGCCGTTTCCTTAACGTGTGATGCATGTCAAGGTCCTTTATCAAAATAACGGACACCTTGTTTCCCCAGCACGAGCAAATAAGCGAAATAAACCATTAAAATTGTTTGCTTTATTGAATTACTTGAATGTAATTGGTATTTGTAATATCGGTTCTAGGTTTAATAGAAAAGACAGGCAATTTGTTTATAGCATCTTGTGTAGCTACAGTCAGCAACAGAATAATATTAATTTATTAATTTCAGGTGACAAGTTACACCAACAGATCTTAAATAACATAATCGGGCCATATTATAAATACCTTAAAGACTAACATACATTTATAAAACCTAAAGACTACTCATTAATTAATACGTTGTGTTACGACGACGCATTATGCTGAACAGTAAATAAATAATAATAGAATATAGTAGTAAGTAAGTAAATAATGTGTGCATACAGAGTGATATAGTGAGTGAATATGTCTGACGTTCTATAGAAATTCACCCTAACACTACAGAATTCAAATACCTATAGTGTTTCACTTGCTTCGATAATAGGTATAAACTGGTAGATGCTGCGTAACTGCTTAAACGACTTTTTGCTTTTTCTCCGAAATTCAGCGCCCAATCGATGTCTATCTTAGTAATTTCAAATTTATCAGAACAAGTTGGAATCGAGTTTCTAATGCTCACGAGTGTTAAAAATGTGGACAATAATTTGAAAGATTTTGCAAGTAACTGTGCATCTACCAATATAGTACATATGTATAAGTATGATCGAAATTCACTTATTTCGGATTTCAGTGACGTTTCAACCGTTATTCGTCTCTGTTAATGTAGTACCTTTACAAAAAATGCTTTTGTCAAACTATCAATACCCTTCTTTGTTCGCACACATAATTTTGATGCTGACTGTACACTCTGACTATTCCACCTTTTTGTTACTGGCTACACAGAAAAAGTGACTAGCGATCAGGGTTTGTTACCGACAGCAAAACCTTGTTTTCTTTCAAACAAAATATGTTAAGGAAATACACCGAACCATTCATATGTTTTGTATTTATTGTTTCATCTCAAATAAATAAGGATGGGTTTAAAAATTAACTGTTAGGTGCTCCGAATACCACCGCGGTATGCCCGCCCGTCATAGGAGGCGACTAAAGGGGTTCACCCTTGTTTGATCGAACAACGTTTCGTCGAAAATCACTTGGGCGAATTTCAGTTGCAATAAAATCAGTTCGGAGAATTATTCATTTGACCGAATGATTCATTGGTCGATTATTATTTAGTGTAATTATTTATTTGAACTAATTTCATTTGAACTAATTTATTTTCATCGAAACTCATAATAGATATGGTATGGTTCGAATTCATGCACAATATTTGAAAATCGTAATATAACTCATCATAAAAACAAAAAGCATAACTAATTTAGAGGCATATTTTGTTTTCACAGACGCATTTATTTTTTCGTCACTGCCCTATACTATAGTTTGGGCGGAACCGACTCGGTTAGATTAGGTTAGAAGGTTTAAGCCTTAAGCCTTCGTGGTTATTTTTTTTTCAAACCCAAAAAACGACTTGCCTCATTACATGCTGTTTGGCATGTTATACCATCTGAAAATTACATCAAATGAACATTCTACCTTTTGATCATTAGTGCAAACGTTATAGCAAATAAACATTCGACGAACTGAAAATTCTATCAAATGATATTATACAAAGTGATGATTTTCTCAAACGTTGTTCGATTTAGTAATATTATATCAAACGTTGTTCGATCAAACAAGGGTAAACCGACTAAAGGTGCCTTTGGGTCATAAAATCTGCTTGGGCGGGCCTGCCAGCGTTTCGTGAAACGATCCAAGTCAATATAGCGTGTCTGTGGATGCTCCTTTTCGAGATGGAGACAAATCCAACAAACAAAAAAATATCCAGCAGTTCTCAAGTCAAAGGGATTGTAACAAACCCGACTTTGTTTAATACAGGCTGACCCATTTGCAAAAGAAAAGTTCCAAACATAACTTTTGGACCACTAAAACGGTCGTTCAGTACAGACAGATGTTTAATCAAAAGAAGTTAATAGATGCAGAGATTTGCGAATGTAATATAAATCAATTGGTAAAAAGAAAGGTTATGTGCTATTTGACAGTAAGTAATTCAAGATTATTACCAAGTAGAATAACTCCAATACTCTCATGATTATGGGGTTTGCTTTAAACGATTAACGTCAGGGACCGTAGTAATAATCAATCACAAAATGCCTTTATTGCAATTCCCTTTACTTTCCTATGTAGACCAAACGGTTAGTTATATAAAGGCATTCCCTTCCGTGTATGACGGAACACTTGCTTTGCAAAATTATTTATTAACTATTAACCTGTTTCGGGCTTAGAATAGACATTTCAAAACCTTATTAGGTTGCTACTTGCATTATGTTTTTCCTCTTTCGTAAAGTAATAAGCAGAGTTTTGTCTCTCACCTTCATCCCACCCAGTTTCTGAATGGTAACCAGCAAATCCTTCTTGTCCACTCTACATTTTGGACATTGTGAATTGTGAAATATTACCAATTCTGGAATGGGTTTTTTTTTTGTCAATAATTCAATCTCCCTGTTGATATTTAAAAACGCATTCATGTCTTCAGGAGGGCTAAAGCCATTGGCAACACCTGATGACAGGATGAAGACTGCGAAATGATTAGGATGATATGACATTTAATCATGAAAATTGGTGTAATGTCACGTTATACCGAATAATCCAGGCAGAAGATCAAGTTAGCCTAAGCATTTCCGTATGAAATTATCAAAAGGCTGTATCAAAACATCGAGTGTCGTGTCCGAAGAACGGTTCGAATAAATTTAGAAATGGCGAATGCTCGATGTCCTGATACAAGTAAATGCTCTAGTCTACAGACTAGAGCATTTACTAAGGGCGATTATAATAAGCTTCTAGATAAGGTGTACCTTATCTGGAAGCTTATTATAACTATCAAAGCAAGAGTTTTCGACTTGAGTAGGTATAGTATAGAAACACTTTTCACCGTTCACAAGTATCATTATATCTCTAGATCTTTTGACAGGTGTTTTCTCATGCCATGCGAATGGTTTCGGCGCGAGAAAAAACTCAACATATTTTTGTCGAGTCTAGGATGGCATTCTGCAAGTGCACATCGCATCGAACGTTCGAATAGTGAGATTGTATTTTGCCGTTTTGTTAAACTCAATAACTACGCGAATGTGATCGTTTGAGTGAATAGAACTGAGCCAAATAACATTTTAAAATTATGTCAATACAAATGAGGGAGAATACTAATTCACGGTGAAGCCTATAGACGATTTTAGTTGGCGCTTTTTCCTGATCACGATCGAAACGAGTTTTTTTTGATCGTGGTGAGATTTGGTGTAAGCCAGAATGGCATAGCTGAAGCCTGTTGATATATATGTATATCCTGTCTGTGCTCTAAGGTCCGGTGGCGTCACGTGCAATAATTTTTAGCACAAACTGCGTCATTCCCTTCTGTCATAATGACTAATGGTACTTTGCGTGCTACTTTGTCTTTTTAATTGATGTTTGCATCAACGCAAACCACCTCTGATCTCGGTGCATGATAATAATACCTAATGTGGATAATACCTTCTACCTACACCCGTTATTACAATTAGATACGTTCAGGTGTATTGTGTCGACATTTAGGTGTTATTAGGTAGTAATGTGGCTTTGAAGGGAGTGATCTTGCAGCTCAGATAAACGTCAGTAAGCCATAAAGTAGGGATTGGCAAAGGTTCGGACTGTTATCTGATCACATTAAATTTTGCGCCGAATGAAATGCCAATGAGATCGGATTATATTTCCCAGGACAGCGACCACTGCGATTGGTTGGTACAGTTACCCAAATAACAAGCTTAGTAGAAATAGTCATAGCTGAAATGACGCGCCCCTCCACTGCATCTACGCATGCTAAGGAAGCACTCTTGTAGATGTAGGTACATGCGGTGGAGGGGCGCGTCATTTCAGCTTAGACGATCTCTACCTCTGTCGACTTCATACTTGTCGTGAAAAAAATTAAAAATTCGCGGGCGGTCGCTAGTCATTGTATAAATACGTATCTACCTAGATACTCCTGTTTCTGATATGGATGTAATGGATATTAGTCTCAACACCCATGTGCTAAGAAGCACTATAAGCTGCTAAGTGAGGAGTTATATAACCTAGGCGTAATTAACATTTAAATCTAGTTTATTTACTATTCTTGGACACAATAACATACGAGCAACCTAACACCTGTTATTATAATTAATTAAGTACCAAGTCGTTATTACGCAACCAATCCTAACAATTATTATAATTAATGGATAGACAGACAGATAGACTCATAATCAATAACTTTCCTCTACCTGTAGGATGTTTGAAATAATCGCTTTTTAGAGATGAAGCCGCCCAAGTTATACATTTACATGTTAGTTCATAGGGTAGAGGAACCAAAAGATGAACGACCCCCAATAGATGAACGTTCGGGAGAAATAATTCGATAAAAAATTAATTACTCCTTTCTTCTGTGCAATATTTATTTATGTAATATAGTCCCCCTTTTCCTTTCCAACACCATTAAAACATTGACACTAGTGTCACGGACACGCTTACAATCGGCTGTTCCGCAAACTGTTCCAGCCGAAAAACAGTTTTCTATGGAAACCTACTTAAGGTAAGCAGTGTCCACGCTTAAGCACAATGTTACGTCAAACACCTAATAATAGCTGTATTCGAATGGTTTCGGTTTCATCAAAATCTTGATATGTTTAGTTTAAATTGCTGTAAAGCAGATTTACATTATTTATCATGTTTTTCGAGAAATTTACTGTTCAAGTAATGGATTCAATATTGTCCTATGGATCCAATAAATGAACGGCGTTCAACTAATGGGCAAAGTGCTTAAATTTACAGACCCCAAAACTTAATGAATCATTTCGTAAGTCAAGTTAAAACCGTTTAAATTAGGTAATAGAAGTATTATGAAGTCACCTACCGAAAGTTGAACATAGATTGTTTAGGTTATTGTTAAGTTTCACGACAATTTATTTTGATCATTTAGTATGAAACCGTTCATTGTTCAACTTTTGGATTTATACCCCAAAACTTGAACCACATAATGTGGTTTGAATTTCAGACATAATTTTTTCCTAAATTCAAAGGTTGTTAATTCATTTCAAAGAAACCAACATGGTATTAGAGTGTGAACGCCTACGAATAATTATTTCATTAATGCAATCTGCGATTTTTTGGTAAAGAGATAGATTTATTTTCCAGAAACAACACAAAAACACAGTTAGGAAGTACACATTTTCGTGTTAATGTGTTGACATTATGATACATAGTATAAAAAAACTACTTATTCATAAGATCTTCTTAAATTTATTGCTCATTAAAGTATTCAAATAACATTTACCCCATAGTTATCACCGTTAAAATGGTAGTTCATCTATTGGGTCCAAAACGTTCATAATTAGGGAACAGCGTTCATCTTTAGGGCAAATAGCAAAAGTTTTATGGAAAACATTTTTTTATGAATAACAGGTAGATTGAAGGAATTATTTACTTAAACTAATAGAATCTTGAGTATATTTGGAAGACATAAAAAAATAACAGCAAGCGCAAACAGCTCGAAAAGGCCGAGAAAAAAATACTCAAAGTCACGAAGATCGCTTAATCGTTCATTTAATGGTTCCTCTACCCTACTTGCCTGTAAACTATAATTTATTGACGACACATTGAGCGCAGTGGTAAGAAGCAGCAGTTATCTACTAATTATGACTCAAATAGTCGCGGGATCGATTCCAGGGCCGAACTCAAAAATTTCCCCGTGAAACAGGTCGGGGTGTTTTTGGTACTTTACTACGAGCAATGTTTGTCATGTCGTTTCAAAGTTTTTTTTAGGGTAGAGCTGTGCATGCTACTTCTTTCAAAACAATCTTATGAGATTTAGCATCACATCACACACATCGTCCACTCCAAGGTTCGCGTTTTTTTTAAAGGTAGTATCTACCGCAGGTACTGAACTATGTAACTAGGTGGTTAGATAGATAGGTATCTTTACGAGCAGCAGTTGTACAGTCATCGTCAAAATGATGAGTGCTGAGAGAGTTTGCAAAATGATTTGGACGGTTTGGACAAAAGCATTTGTATACAACAATGACAAAGTCGTATGTAACACCATTTTAATTATGTAGTTATAAAGTTGGTTGTCATATATACCTACTTCAGATGTTTTTGACCACTTTGTGTTGTATGTGAATGTACTTGATGAAGTTGATAATGCTTTACTTGATTATCATAGTGGACTTTTGTTTCTGCTCTTTGCAAAACTCGCTTCACTACATATTGCCAGCACCATGTCATCAATCATCGTATGTCTTTACTTCGTCGTTAAATGTGGCATATTGCTGAATATTGTGGTTATTGATCACTTGTTTCTAAAACAGGTCAGTGGGCTGACCTACCTTTAGGAGGATAAAAACTTTCGAAAATATTACATTTGTCTCATTTGGTATAGCTATTGGATATAATATTTATTTCTCTTAACTTCAGTGATATTTAGACCAACATTATAATAACATTATCATATCAACTACAACATTACTATAGTTGTTATCTTGTTGAAAAATTGAACAGGCCAAAAAAGGAACTGCGTGTCCAATAATATTTTTCATTAGATCAAATAAATGGAATATTGTTAGAAAGCATTTTTAAAGATGTAGGTCTTACTTTTATTTATGGCCGCATGGTAGGGTAGAGGAACCATTAAATGAACGATTAAGGGATCTTCGTAACTTTGAGTATTTTTTTCTCGGCCTTTCCGAGCTGTTTGCGCTAACTGTTATTTTTTTATGTTTTCCAAATATACTCAAGATTCTATTAGTTTAAGTAAAAAATTCCTTCAATCTACCTGTTATTCATAAAAAAATGTTTTCCATAAAACTTTTGCTTTTTGCCCTAAAGATGAACGCTGTGCCCTAATTATGAACGTTTTGGACCCAATAGATGAACTACCATTTTAACGGTGATAACTATGGGGTAAATGTTATTTGAATACTTTAATGAGCAATAAATTTAAGAAGATCTTATGAATAAGTAGTTTTTTTATACTATGTATCATAATGTAAACACATTAACACGATAATTTGTACTTCTTAACTGTGTTTTTGCGTTATTTCTGGAAAATAAATCTATCTCTTTACCAAAAAATCGCAGATTGCATTAATAAAATAATTATTCGTAGGCGTTCACACTCTAATACCATGTTGGTTTCTTTGAAATCAATTAACAACGTTCGAATTTAGAAAAAAAGTGATGTCTGAAATTCAAACCACATTATGTGGTTCAAGTTTTGGGGTATAAATCCTAAAGTTGAACAATGAACGGTTTCATACTAAATGATCAAAATGAATTGTCGTGAAACTTAACAATAACCTGAACAATCGATGTTCAACTTTTGGTAGGTGACGTCATAATACTTCTATTAACTAATTTAAACGGTTTTAACTTGACTTACGAAATGATTTATTAAGTTTTGGGGTCTGTAAATTTAAGCACTTTATCCATTAGTTGAACGCCGTTCATTTATTGGATCCATATGACAATATTGAATCCATTACTTGAACAGTAAATTTCTCGAAAAATATGATAAATTATGTAAATCTGCTAAACAGCAATTGAAACTAAACATATCAAGATTTTGATGAAACCGAAACCATTCGAATACAGCTATTATTAGGTGTTTGACGTAACATTGTGCTTAAGCGTGGACACTGCTTACCTTAAGTAGGTTACCATAGAAAACTGTTTTTTGGCAGGAACAGCTTGCGGAACAGCCGATTGTAAGCGTGTCCGTGACACTAGTGTCAATGTTTTAATGGTGTTGGAAAGGAAAAGGGGGACTATATTACGTAAATAAATATTGCACAGAAGAAAGGAGCAGTTAATTTTTTATCTAATTATTTCTCCCGAACGTTCATCTATTGGGGGTCGTTCATCTTTTGGTTCCTCTACCCTATCTCCAAAGTTTAATTTTTGATAGGAGTCAATAAGAGAGTGAATAATGTTTTTCACGATAAATCTGAATAATTCATTGCAGGTTCAAGAGGTCATTTTGAACGGAGTTTTTTCAGAAGGTAGTTTCAGTTTTTGTTCTAGATACTTCGGGGCAAATGCCCAAAAGGCCTGAAAATCAGCTTGAGAGCCGTCTTTGGAAGCCTTGGGATGCTAATCCCAGCAGAAAGAAGGGTCTCCTAACCCAAAGGAGAATCGATATAAAGGTTGATAACTCCGAATGTAAACACCGGTAGGATTACTAAAGCCTCAATTTCGCCGTAGCTCGGCGGAGAGAGAACAACAAACAATAATTTAGTGAAACAGACTACCACTATAAGGATGATTGCGTTTTAGAAATAAGGAGGTATATGAAACTTATACGATCTGCACCGCCGACGCCGCTCTGTTGGAAATCATTACAAGAACAGTCAACATCATTTTTAGAAACATGTGAAACTGCTTTCAATAATAGACGACTGTACGTGTAACTCTGACTGTAAGATGACCACGAGGATTTCTGCACGATGATAAAGTAGAGTACCTACTTACATCCACCTGAACGCAATTTATTGCAAGTGATAAAGTATTGCGAAGGAAAAGCTACTTTAATTATACAATGCAGCCGTGTGCTCGCACCGTGAAGTTTCATCGAACGGCCTTGCACATTGGTTCTATAATCGAGGGTACAGTCAGCCACAGCTGCAATGTCATACTTGCTGTAACTGTGACATTACAGGGGTGTAATTAGCGAGGAAATTGCGATGTCAATTGATTGCAGGCTACTCGTAGGAGGAGCAACACGACAAAGAGCAGTTACACACCGCTGCGTAGATTGCTACCTTTGTAGACAATGTCCATGAAGGCATGGCTAACAAAAAAACAAGGAGTAGAACAAACAGGGTCCGAGGCGTTGTTGGAATGGTTTCCGCCTCGAAAGAGAGAATAAATACTAAAAAACAGTAAATTTACAAAAAAAAACATGTATTCTCAATATTTTCTGCCCAATAAACGGGACGTGATCGACATATTTGTAATCGTCCAATATTGTTTTAATTATACTGTCACCGTCCTATGGCCTTTGACAGAATGAGGTCTGTCGGGACAGCTGGTAAATTAATAAATAGCTACATAATGTAGCTAATTTCAAATCGGTCCATTTCTGTCGAAACCGTTACAGACCGGCGAAAGTAAATAGGGTACTACCGACTACCGGCAAGTTTCGCCACTCCATTAACTAACGTACAATAATAAAACAAATAGATG
Organism: Udea ferrugalis; assembly: GCA_950022985.1. Taxonomy (NCBI): domain Eukaryota; kingdom Metazoa; phylum Arthropoda; class Insecta; order Lepidoptera; family Crambidae; genus Udea; species Udea ferrugalis. Next base: position 3,296,103 of record OX465516.1, read on the forward strand.
AAGTGCTAGTTTACGAAAGATACCCTAGCCACTTTAGCCCGACTGTGATGCCACTTCACTCACAATTTAATAAACGTTCGATTTTTTAAACTTTATTTCCATTAAAAATTTGGGCGGATGGTCTTTGTTGCTGCTGACAACATGACGCTGTTTAAAGCTCATAATATTTTGTTTGCAATCTGGAATAAGTATTTATAACAAAGTGTTCTTAAAAATTACTAAAATAATGTGCCGTAGTGAAAAATCCTTAAAGTATTTATCTATTTATGAAACTATATTGGCAGTTTACAGGAAACTCACCCCCATATTTCTTAAATATCCGGAGAGAGACGATTCCAAAAACCGACCATGTCAACAATACTACTATTCTATGATTAAAAATAAAATCCCTATTTCCTTCCAGAGGCAAAAAATACCTAATTGGAAAATACATTACCTATCGGTTGTTTAGAAAAGTTTGTCAATTTTCCAGATTTTTGATCTTTTTATGATAACACTACGTCAAATCACGCTACCGTTTCCCAAGCAGAGGTCAGCAATGACCTTATCGGTTACTTCAGGCCAGCACAAACGCGCTCTCTCGGCAGTCGGCAAGGCGATAAGTTCATTAACCTTTCATACCGGTCGGAAATCATTTTCCACCGACTAATAACTTCGCTCAGCGCATTTAGATTCATTCACTTAGAGGCCTAGGCTCCGTTTTGAAACCTCCATTTATATTATTGAATGTGGGTATTGATAAATGATAATTCATTTCAGACGTATTCACTTTACACTTAAATTCGAGGACGTCTGCTATTCTCATACTTATCGTAAAGTTTATGGACCTTCCTTTTGTGCAACTGACAATTTTCGTTTTCTTTATCTCTTAAATACTTACCTATTAAATAAGTACTATACTATATCACTAAGAAAAGGCATAGATAGCATGTATTTAAAAATATGGTACCTAAATGTCGTAAATGTGCCGATTTTCCAGCTCCCACTCACTACAACACTGATTAAATCTGATACAATTATTTGTTTTACTATAGATAATCAGGTATTCCAACTAGTAACCGTTCTAGGTTTAGAAGAGATACCTATGTTGAGTTTTTGATTAAGAAGGCAAGTAAATATCCATTCTAAATACTTCGCCAACACGATGGCCATGAAAATGCAGTGATGCAAGCCCGCTTCCTCGGGATGGATATATCACTCCAAACGAAGCCCTAGGCTCACCTCCTGTCAAGGAGAACAACTAACTGGCCCTTCAAATCAGGCTTCTAATCAAGAAACGCCAGTAGAACATAGGAACCTGAGAGCAGGCTTTTCGGCTTGAGATTCAAGAACAATTTGTACCTTCAATAAAAAGTGACCTAGTATGAATCCTTGTGAAACAACAATTTAAATGTAAGACAGTACAGTTTATTCAAGGTTCACATTTTAAAGACGGCCTAACCTAAGTAATTGTATGTTTTATGACATAAAATTACATTAGAAATAATGTTCTTAAACTGTGTTAATAGCTTTGCTAAAGTCATGGGCGAAGTTAAGCTTAACCTTGCGGTCATTCCTCAAAAACATATTATGTCATATTGTCATGAAGTCTGGCGTGGGAATGGCAGTGGAAGTCTAACTCACTAAATAACTATGGATAATCTTGAAGGTTCACAAAAATAAGTTTAATACACTACGGCCGCAGGGACATCATGAAACATTGTGAATGAGAATTAACCCTAAAACAGGCCACGGAATATATTCTTCCCACATTATCTTGGACCTTAGCCCTACGAGATAAAGCTAAAAACAATGAAAAATATACAAAACCCGGCCTTGGTATGGGTTAAGCAGGACTACACAGTATATATTGATTCTAGGTCCCTTTCGGTTGAAGGTGAACAGCTATCAATAAGCCAATAAGTAATAATAATGATACCAACATTTTCTATGCTGTAATTTCAATTTCTTACAAGGTATTCTATGAAAAATAAAGGTCACTAAAACCTACATGATCATCATTGCCAGCCAATAGACAATCCACTGCTGAACATTAGGCTTCATAGATGTCTAGTGCGACTGGTTGTTGGCGACCTTTATCAGTTCCGATCCGTCCAATTATTATACTTAAGCACTACCAATAAATATTATCTACCTACCTTTATATTAACACAATGCTTTGCTATTAGCTCTCGCATTTACGAACTATTCTTTCTAATCATCATCAGTAATCACAGCCTATCACAGTAAGGCCTCTCGAGTTACATACTCGTATAATGATGCATCCATGCAGTTACTCAGACTACTACTTATGCTAATTGTCTTATGTTTGATTGTATGTCACTGCTTGTAAGCAGATGCACAGTGTTCTTTGCTCACGTTGCCTCAATATTTGGCTTCAAATCGGGTGCTAGTTCAAACTAAGTTAATATAGTTGGTAATTAACTGAACTAAGCCCTTAACCTACAAAACTGACCTCAATACGTGAGATGACAAATAACTAAGTACTATATATTCTAAGGTGCGGTTAAAGTGAGAAAACATAATATGGAAGCCTATACAAATATTCGGAAACAACAAACAAGATCTCATTAGAACTAAGGGCCAACTATTGCGAAAATCATAGTCATTGTGTTAAATTACCGATATAAGAAGTTCCTCAATTAAAGTGCCATTAAAACGTAGTAGTTACATCATCAATATGTCGCATCGTAAAAAATAAGTAGGTCCCTAGAATTAAATCCTACCTACGCAGATAGGAAAATTTTATCATATTGTTCTTATACTTCTGAAAATAATAATGAGGTCATCTAATTAAGAGGTTAAAAGTCTCTTTAGGAACCTTGCGTTACTGAAAGTGCAACCGAAAAAGCTGTTTTAAAGAACTGCTTTAAGTTTGCTGTTTCAGGACTTTAAGAATATTTTAGTTCTAAAACTTCAAAATGCACCAGGATATCTTTTGACACATTCCCACCTGACCTCAAACCCTAGCAGAACGTTAATAGCCTGTTTTTCACATACAAAACTTCCGTACCTAACACTGTTACTGACCTCGCTCAGTTGCTTCGTTCTTTAGGCATATTTTAATCAGATGGAAAGTAATCACCTCCACTCGTGGACATTTGACGACGTACTTGCCTGTCACGAAGAATTTCAATTTTTCCTTGATGTCTCAATTGTCATATTATTCATCCCAGAAACCACCATTAAGGTTCGCTACTGGGGTCGGCCGGAGAGAAAATCTGTCAAATTTGAAAGCGATCGTGACAGCTATGGTCACACAGTGGTTGGGCCGTGCAATCCGTGCATAAATGCAATGCATAAATCCGGACGACCGTCTTGGTGTAATTGTTTAGAAGTCGGCTACTACACCAAAGGTCGCGGGTTCGATACCCGCACAGTACAAACATTTGTGTGCATGAACATGTCTGTTTGTATTGGTCTGGGTGTTTCCTTTGTATAATAAGTATGTATTTACAAAAGAAAAAGTATTTGAGTATGTTTATCCGTTGTCTAGTATCCCATAAAAACGGAGTATAAATAACTCACTTGGGGCTAGATGGCGCTGTGTGGAATGATGTCCAGGGATATTTATTTATTTATTATTATTATAAATCGCGGCATGATAATCATTTGATGCGTTCACCAAAGATATTTTTATTTCGCCACCCAATATATTTCAGGATATAGGGCAAACAAAAGAAACTAACCAAAAATTTTATTTGATTAAACATACTAACAAGCGGTTTTGCCAATTATTTTTTTACACTATTATTTGCAATCTATTCTCGTGACCACGTTATTTGCTCAATGTTATATCTGGTACTTGACGATTCCATTGAGATTTAGTTGTAACTTGGTTTATCCGTTCGATCATCATCAACACAAAATATTTCTTACATCCAATGCATATGATATAGCAATATACGGAGCCATTTCTAGTAACATGCAGAAGAACCCACTAATTAATTGGTCTTACTTGTAATGAAAAGCTGCAAGAAGCATTAAACGGAGCTATCTTGTTACTAACTAAAACGAGGAATTTAACAGTTGTTAACAGTTGAGACACTTTTAGTGGATAATTTATTTTAGATAATAACACTTGAGTAATACCTTTAGTCTCCTGTAGAGGCCATCGTATTTCAGACTTTTTACGCTGAATTTAATACAGAATCCACCGTGATCTTCATCTTACTGGAATTGATCTACGAGTAGAGCATAGTATGAAAGGAAGTCACTTCACACAGTTTCTGTCTGTTTTTACATAAGCTTTCAGTATCTAAATGATAGTTGATGCTAATTATATTTTCTAGAACGTTTGTCTGTATAGTTCATTCAAATTACTACAGGGAAAAGCTGTGTGCAAATAGCCAGTTAGAGATAAAAATGCTTGCACTGCCATTTTTCCATGGCTGACGTAAATATGATAATTCATATTTATGTCAAAGTTCTATCTGATCCATTTTTTTTTAATTTAAAATGGGTTTGAGTTTGACCTCAGTCTTGCCAGCCACGCTTACCCAAAAAATGCCTATTCACTCTTGCCTTGAAGACACCAAGGTTGTATGTATCCGGAAACACAGACGCAGGGAGGGCGTTCCACTCCTTAGCGGTGCGGACCAGAAAGGAAGCACCAAACCACTTAGTTCGGACCGCTGGAAAGTCGACCACATGGAGATGAAAGCCCTCGCGGCGTCTTGTGGTCCGGTAGTAGAAAGTAGAGGGTGGTATCAGGTCATGAAGTTCTTGCGCACACTCTCCGAAATACACCTTATAAAAAACCGATAGACAGGCAACTCTACACCGATGCTCCAAACTCGAGTTTGGTTCCGACGAGCGTCTCGTCACCTATCAGTCTCCTGGCTCTTCGGTCTACTGAGTCCAGTGGTGGCAGAAGTACTCCATACACAACCGAATTTGTGCTTGGTACAATTGTAAAAGCTGTTCCGGTGTGAAGTGTGTTTCCATTTCGAATAACTTGTCATTATGTTCTATTGCAATAACTATTTATGTTTCGTATAAGCAAACGCAAACTTTATTTTTTTTGCTCGAGATCTTCATCCTAATTACTATGGAACGAGTGAAGTTTCTTTGACAGCCGTCTGCGCAGTCTCGCAAGTCAGTCTTCCACATGACGCCGGGTGAGTGCACGTCACTGCGTAAAGAATAGGAAAATGAAATGGCAACTAGTACGAAATTGTCATACCCAAGAGAGCTTTTAATCAAGTGTACTTATAAATATAAACCTGCCATATAACTCTCATGGTGAATCATGATAAAATCATACGTTTGATAAATTATGCATAATGCATATGAACAAACAGTACGGAGGAAAAAAATAAAGTTGTACTATTTTCAACAAAAGACCCTATGTGCGCCTATTTCGTGTAAATTATCCGCGTAATTATAAATGTCATTTTCGTCAAAAGCGACGTGCGCTCACCTTGGGGACATGGGGGGGAGTGAGCTGCGACGGTGCGCGGACAGCTATCAAAGAAACTTCACTCACTCCATAGTAATTTGTATGGAGATTTCAAGCGAAAAATTCGGAATGTTTGGGAATTTTCTGCACAAAACTGAAATTAAGCAATGAAAAACAACTGATTGGCAATGCTTATTTGATATCTGATCTTTACACGTTATTTAAAACACGTAAGTTGTTAGTTTATATGATGCCTAAACTTTTGAAATACGGGAGTGCGTTTTGCACGTTTTTAGCGATATTCTGATTTTTTTTCACATTAATCTAGTAAGTTGATCCATATACTGGAAGTTTGAGCTGATTGTGCAACTCTTTGACTACTATGACGATTTTTTTCGTGCCTCATACTTCATATTTTCTATATAAAACTTTAGTTTTCCCGAGAGGCGTTTTCCTGGTATCGCGCCTTAAGAGACCCTTATTTAATTGAGAGGTAGCAAAGCCGAGATAAAGGAAGCAAACCAAAGTTGTCACATGTTGTATTCTATTATTTATTTATTTTTTGTTTTGTTGGGAACTGGGTGGATACCTCAACCAAATCAGTGTTTAGAAGGCAATACCACCAGCTGATTGAAGGAGCTAATTATAATCTACTAGGTAGAGATATCGTTGTAAAATTGATACTAAAATACGACCACAGTGGTTTGAAATCAGCACCACTAATAACCGCACCATGCAAGGAAACGGCGGGTCTGATAGTTTGTCATGAGAAACAGGACGACAAACAAAGGACAATGCACATGGGCTCGAGAATTTCCATCTATTGTCCACGGTGGAGTTTTTGCACTATTCATAGTTACTACTTACTACGAGAAATATACGTAATTACGACTGATTGCTGACGCTTTTTATTCTGTTTGGCTTTCACAATATTTAGTTCCTTTAACGATATATGTGATAGTACAGGGAATTCTTTTTCTGTCTTATAAACAACACCAAATGAAGTGAGGTTAACAGAATCACTCCAAACTATGTTTACGAACAACACGACAAGTAGAAATACGTATGAAGGTCTAGTTAAAATAACCGCAAGTTCAAAGTCGCTAATAAACTTTTTAATGACAGTGTTCACTGTACAGTTGGCATCAAAATAGTGCCTGCTAACAGAGTGGTCAAACAGGGATTGACGGTTTAGCAATACTACAATGATAGAGTCGCATGTGGTTCGAAGGGTTCCTTATTTTCTTCGCAAAACATTTGAAGTCATAATTTAACTTATAGTACGATTAATAATTCCAGTCAGCGAAATGACAACTTCAACTGTGACTGATACAAAAAAGGTGACCCGCTACAATAGTGACGTTCGGCAATCACTAGACTTAGACATTCAGTCATGCTTTATTTTATTAGGTATCAAAGCCTTTTTTAAATTGTAAATATTTAATAGGTACATAAAGAATTAAATAATACGTTTAAGGAAATATGGACTCTACCTCCATATTAAAACTTCTCACTAAAAATTATAACCATAGCTGGGAAAAAATGTTCAAAGAGGTTCAGGAGAATTAACACTTGAAAGTCAGGAAAATACAAGTAATGTTATACGTTTTCAGTCATTACGGTTGGAAATAGGATAGCCTATTTTAATGAAAATGTCCTCTACTTCTACAGCTGACAGGGCTGCTGAGGTGGAAATGATGACTTATAGTACGATTAATAATTCCAGTCAGCGAAATGACAACTTCAACTGTGACTGATACAAAAAAGGTGACCCGCTACAATAGTGACGTTCGGCAATCACTAGACTTAGACATTCAGTCATGCTTTATTTTATTAGGTATCAAAGCCTTTTTCAAATTGTAAATATTGAATAGGTACATAACGAATTAAATAATACGTTTAAAGAAATATGGGCTCTACCTCCATATTAAAACTTCTCACTAAAAATTATAACCATAGCTGGGAAAAATGTTCAAAGAGGTTCAGGGGAATTAACACTTGAAAGTCAGGAAAATACAAGTAATGTTATACGTTTTCAGTCATTACGGTTGCTATTGATTCCGACTCCGATTCTGAATCGGAATCAGTTCTTTACATTTATAACGAAGACATCCGAATATTCGTCTATAATGTGGTCGAGTTGACACAATACATTATGTCTTCGACTTTTATGGCATAGTTGATGCACTGTCTCCATTATCAGGCGTCACTTCCTTGAGGCCTTCTTCAAATATATTTTTTGCGTCTTTCATTTTAAAAGTTTGATTGTTCCTGGCAACTTACCCCTTTACTTGAGCCCAAACTAACTCTATTGGGTTGAGCTTACAGTGATAAGGGGGCAGACGCAGGATTGTGACACCGTTTTCAGCGGCCAACTCGTCCACAACATAGCGTTCGTAATTAGATTTTTGTAATTTCATTTTGATTAATTGAGCCTTTATCATTGTAGGTTGATATTGAATATGTTTTTCATCTAACCACTGAACAATATCAGACTTCCGCCAGTTTGAAGTGGGGAAAGCCTCGACTTTTCTTGAATGGTACGGTGCGTTATCTAATACCAGCACCGCATTTGGCTTTAGTATCGGCAAAATGCTTTTAAGCCATATCTCAAAATACTCTGAATTCATTTCTTCATGATAGTCCATACTAGTTTTCTCCGATTCAAAAATAAGTAAACCGGAATCTACAAAACCTTCATCACTACCTATATGTGACATTATGAGGGGTCGTCCTTTGGCGGTTGGGCCCTTTGGGCCTGTAGTCAAACCTTTAGAAAACGCTTGTTTGGAAGATTCTATTGTTGTATCCTCCAAACTTTTCCAGTTGTATGACCTGTGATATACGAAATTCATACCTATAAATAATATTATACTGAGAAAAATACATTTTGAAACTGAAAAACTATTTACTAAATACAGTTTACCGAAACACCTCTATGTCTCAAGACGAAAGTCTGACTAGTGTGTGTTGCCAGTAATGAAATAATATGGGAGTGAGACGTGGTCATTCGCTACGACTTTTTTGCCAGGCTGTAATGTCGACTAACTTTTAATTGTAAAAACTCGATTTACCACATCACTATTTATTTGGGACTGAAAACCTGCCACACTGAAAATGTCATTTCACTGACTACAATTAAAAATCCTAGTATAGCATACTTTCGTTTATCCTAGTAATAGTGATAACGAAGACATAAAACATTTGGCAAAACTTGGTAGGGGCACATTTTATTAAGCACTAGATGACTCGCTCACCCGGCGAACTTTGTTCCGCCTTAAGGGCAATAAATAAAAAAAGTAAAAAAATATAAATAAAAAAAAAGTATCCTATGTCCTTCTCCTGGCTCTAAACTACCTCCATGTTAATTTTCAGCTAAATCGGTTCAGCCATTCTTGAGTTATAAGTGGAGTAACTAACACGACTTTCTTTTATATTTATATATAAGATAACTTTTTTATAAAATAGACATGTTAGCTGCTTACCCAAGCTGCACCCTAACCTACTGTCACTCTATGGTGCCTTAAAAACTATTATCAAAAAAATGCCTCACCAGTTATGATAAATAAAATTAGGACAAACACAGTTCTTCGGTGATTCAGACTACTAAAATGTATAACTTGACTGCAACTAACCAAAGCTCAGCTCTACCATAGACTAATGGAAAGAACATGTACCTAGGTATAGTACCCGATTTCGTAGCAAATACGCTCCACAAGCGTCAACATTTTACCGAGGAACCCTAAACAACTTGTAGTACAATTTGTAATAGAGCGCTGCTATTACTGCGGCCATCAGTTTTTAGATATGACCAAACATGCTATATTTTTGTCACTGTTTCATGAAACAACACATTATATTCCAACAAAATAAGTGCTCTCGCGTCGCGCAATGCGATGACCTAGATGATTTCTAGATTTATTTTGTTTCTCAATGTCATTTAACTTATGTTGTTATGTGTGTTAGAGATAGTAGGTTTTTTTACCAACTTAATAATAAAAACTTACTCCATTTAGACCTGTCAATTTGCTCTCAAATACTAACGATAATTTTGTTGTTTTGGATAATTATAGCATGTAGGTATTTGAAGCTGCTTAAAGCTAAGCAATACTGTAGATCCTAAAGTATTCTTGCATTTTTTTATGATACCTAGATGGTGCAAGTGATTGCGATTGGAATAAATTACCTATTGCACTTGAATGACTCCCCAGCGAGATTTTGAATCAATAATCGTCGGGTACATAATGTTCAAACGAGAGCTGATTTAATGATTTGACATTTCTTGATTAACAAGGATTCTCCTTGTTATGAGGTTGTATTTTGAATGGGATTTTAATATTACAAAGGTATCTCGATCGTTAACCGAGGTTTAGGTGATAAAATTTTTTTGTCGCTATCTGTCATTTTGAAGGTATACCTTATGATGACTAACGCGATAAGTACAGTTATTCTCAGTCTAAAAACCCTAATAGTTCGGCCCCAATCATAGTGCACAATGCAATCTGCGTGCTGCGTGTGGAAGCATAATGACGAGGATCGGAGGTAATTATTAATCGCAGTCACCTTGGCGGCCATCGCAACTGCACTTAATGCACTTTGCTACCTAGCCCGTACCACAGTATACAGAGAACAGTAAAATATCTACATACAAACGTGCCGCTCTCGGTTTGAATGTGTGCGTGCGCGTCGCGCGCCGTGTCGCCATTTCACGCACACGCTACTAGGCTAATAACTCGGCGGGCGGCCTTAGATAACCTACTGTTTATACTGTGCCCGTACTAACTGTTGAGCGGTGCATAGATATACATTAAGAATTTTGCTGCTTTATAGCAATTATGCTGCATATTTATCGAAATAAAACATAATAGGTACTGTTAGGTATTCGTTCCGAATTTTGCTGTTTTTTAGCAATTTTGCTGCATTTTCAACTAAAATTGAAATAAAACAATTTTTAATACAGGTATACAAATCAACTGTCTGTCAGACAAGTTGTTTCAATGTATTCTGACTGTGTTATGATAGTGATCGGAATATCGGATGCAATGCATGTTATTTTTTTGCTAGAAAATTTTGGATCGGCTTCTTAAAATACGGGAACGCTCAACTTAGCGGAAATACTAGATCTACGTTAAAAATTCGGGACTCCTTCAATATGTATTATCTTTGAGTTCACATCACTTAACGTGACTTTTGCTATGCTTGTTTAGTGCGGCATCAGTCTTCTTTAAATTAGCCAGCAACTGATTCCATAGCAAAAGCATTAAATTCATCAAGTTTTGGATGGAAAAGTTTCTACCATCCATTTAATATTAAGTGACGTTAATTTTGCACTTATTCTTTAAGAGTCCTTAATGCAGCACATATTCTATGAGAAAAACACATTATATGTTGTTTCCAAATCCCTGTTTTTTTTCAATCTGAAAGTGCATTCCACAACGGCCAACACCTAAGTATTCTTATTTTATTAACCATCGTTAGTTAACGCTCTATTACCGCCAATTATAAAAGTACTAAGTAATTGCATAATTGATGCTTAACTAAACTTTAACTAAGTAACTACTTAAATTCACCTTTTGACTATTCTGATTGTTAGCAAGTTTTTATACATTGTAGTTTGGTATATATGCGAGGTGGTATTACCTATTTATTTATTTATGTACGTACTTACATAAATAAATAATACGTCATACATCTTCTATATGACGAATGACGATGGCATAATAACACTTTAATTAGATGAAACAATTAAAATGAGAAACATCAACACTCATTTTAATTACATTTGTCATACTTGCTATGTCGGTATCTCTTGCATGTTATTAAAGACAACGAGTCAAGGTAATGTATATCTAGATATCATCTTATAATCAAAACAATAGGCATGTTAGCATGTAGCGACACGTGTAGCAAGATTTTCCACTTTTATCCTCCCTACATAAGTATATCGTCTTTAATAATAATAATATTAATGGCAACCTCGTTGGCTCAAACAAAACAAATACAACCTTCATATGTATTATAGGTATCCCAGCGATCGTTGCCGATCCGCTGTTGCCACTGAACCATACGAGAACCTCACTGGTTCTATTGATAGTCATCCTTCTCTATCATCATGTTCCAGATTCCAAAGTTGTGAACCCTGAACAAAAGTTCGTCATTTGCTTCCGACAATGCACGGATGATTTCTTTAAAACATGTTGCACTCAAATCCTTTTTCAGATAAAGCCGTTTTTTAGTACGCGCGTTGATGTCTTTTCTTTAATTTACTTTTTTTCGTTCTGAAAGGGGAAGTAGATTGCATTGCTATTAAAAATAACTGTATCTCTGAACTGTGGAGAGGTAGTCATAGTCTAGGATGGTCTAGTCTAGCACGACCCGCTCACGTTTTCGAATCGTGAAGTAAAAGTGACTTTTTGAAGACTTATGAAAAATAACTGACCCCGAGGAGGTCGGCAGTGTGGTGTTGCCTCGCACTGCCGTGAAGACTAGACGGGTGTAATAGGGAAGTCACACCTCTCGAGCAGAGCAGGAATGCCGGCACAGCGCGCCAGAATTCGACCGGTGGAGTGCCTTCTAGGAAAGGCTTTTCGGTGAACTCTGTACACGCGCAGAAGAGGCTACCCTGGGTTTTAGTTTGTACTCCCACCCTCCTTCAAGGGATGGCGAGCCACACACTCCCCGTGCATTTTTGTTTTAATAAATAAATAAAAAATATTAGACATTCTAGACTGTGGCTATGGGTGTCTGAATATACATACCTACATAAAATAATTTAAAAATTTAAACTAATTGTTGGAACGTAGAAGTTGTTTTTTCTGGTGTTTTAATCAGGTATTTTATACAGATACTTATGTTGAGTTTAAGTGTACCTTTTTTTCTACTCCAATAAGGTCTTCTTTATTTGTTTCAGACGATCTCGGTAGAACAAATTCCAGATATTTATTCATTGATTTTTGATTCCAGCCAGCCATGGCAGAGATGGTGGAGGGCGGCGCCTCCCTGGCGTGGCGACTGCTTGCGACTCTCGAGGGCGGCTCCTTCCTCCTCGCCACTTCGGCGCTACTCGCGTACTCCGCGAGGAAGAGAGTAGCCAAGCTCAGTCGGACGAGGCGGCCCGTTAGAAGCGTGATGGTAAAATGTTTATGCCATTTACTCACAAACTCACAAACGAGAATCAAAGTTGGGCATCTTTGAGATGTGTAGCTGTCACATCCAGTTCTATAGACATTTTATAGGACAGCATAAGTTCGGGCGTGCTAAAGATTGACTGACGTTTGTGAATTTGGGTGTTATTGAAATAATGTTTGATATTTGAAGGAAATGGACAACTCATTCTCTCTCTATTCGTTTACTCTGGAATTTCCCTTGAATATGTTTATTCATAACGCGTCTTTCTTTATTTACAGCTAACAAACACAACAAATGAATTAGGAAAAGAATTGAAAACACAGCTGGAAGCACGTGGCTGTACTGTACACACTGTAAACGAGGATGTAATAAGCAGTATTACTAGTAGTACAACGGAAGGAAGAACGAATTATGAGTTGAGCGGAGCGAGCGAAGCTAGCGGAATGAGCGACGTATTGAGCGAAACGAATCTTAGGGTTGACGCTCTCGTCGTGGTCGGGTCGTTCTCGCCTCCGAAACTCGCTGGCCTACAAGGAATGGCGAAATTAGTCAGCGAGGATGTTTACAGTAACTTAAAGGTAAAATAAATATTTCATACGCAGAAAGTAAAGTTTAACATCCGTTGATATTAACCAGCTTAGCTGATTGCCTTGCCCTATTTACGGCATACACGTAACTACAATGTAAACGGCTAAGACAACAGAAACGTCATGTTCTTAGTAACTGCAGTAAATTAAGGTCATGCTCTGAAAGAATCTGCCTTATTTAAACGATTAGAAAAACGACTAAGTAATTTAAATGTCTCTCTATGACTTTATCACATTAAATGTAATTAATTTTCACACAACATGCATAGGTAACACATGCAGGGACACCTCACTTCTAAGTACCTAGACTCTTAAATAAACAAAGCTGACTCGGGTGTTAAAAATATCATTAGGTATATTTATATAATTTTGTTACCTTCCACGACCAACGAAAATTGCAAAAGTAGTTTTTGTAGCGGTTAGATATTTAAGTTGCTGCGGGGAGTCTTAAGTGTAAATCTTTAGTCTAAAATCATAAAAGAACATAATTTGGCTAAAGTAAAGTTATTCTCATGGTAATTGTAAAAAAAATACAAAAATTAAACTATGTGAAGAGTAGTAGGTACCTATGTTAATCTAAGAGAAATTTGCCGAAAAGCAAATAATTTATATTTACTTATTGTAAAATTTGCTGCCAGATTTCTGAGGTTTAAAAAAAATAATCTTCAAAAAAAGGATCTGGCCGACTTCCTCGCAACGGTCGGGCATTCGTAGGTTTTCACACTTAGTACTTACTAAGATTAGATTAGAAGATAAAACCAAACCCCTGAAACCCCTGGTTAGCAAACCCCTGAATTCACAAACGCAAATCAACGTTGAGCATTCCTCAGAAGTATAGCTGTCCCTTTCAGTTCTATTGACATTTCACGGGACAGCATGAGCGTGAGCGTGTGCTTGGCGTTGATTGACGTTTGTGAATTCAGGGGTATGACAGTAATTGTATCGAGTCAATCTTTATTTTATTAACTACTAGGGACCCGCCCCCGCTTCGCACGGGTGAAATAGGATGTTATTATACATATAAACCTTCCTCTTGAATCACTCTATCTATTAAAAAAAAACGCATCAAAATCCGTTGCGTAGTTTCAAAAATTTAAGCATACAAAGGGACATAGGGACAGAGAGAGCGACATTGTTTTATACTATGTAGTGAAGTTCAGCCTAAATAAACACCCTGTGAATGTGTTTTCCAGCTGCTGCAGTGTCTCTCCACGCTGGTTCACCGCGGCGGCTGCGTGGCGTGGGCGTGCGCGGGCGCAGATGGCGCGTGGCCCGGCGCCGGCGACGCCTTCGACGCCGTGCTGCGCGCCAACCTGCACCATGTAGCTAAAATGTACACTTTTATTCTGCTCAATCTTATTTTGAAAGCCAGACGCAACAGATTAGTGTGGGGAGTTATTCGAAATACCAAGAGAACGGACCACTTCCGTACCTAAACTATAACGTTCACTCGATGTTTGCATTAGTACCTACCCCTTAGCAACTTGGAACTTGGATGTTTTGCATCCAAGTTTATTGTTCGGTACCTAGGGTGGCATCCCGGCAGACATCACTTCACATCTTGGTGCTTCATGCTTACTTCAATCATCAATATGCTTCACTCCGAAATAGTATTTTCTCTCATTTTGTATGTAAATAATTGAAAAATGATATTTGGCTTAGTTTAGTTATTTTCTCTCAAACGACTACAGTCACAGCAAAGAAATTGAATTTTAAAGATAACTCACCACATGTGAAGTGAGTTTTGGCGCCCGCCGGAATACCATAGCTGACTTCTCCGTCCATCTTATAATAGGGCGAAGTATGCTTATCTTGTTACTATTTACGCAGGTCACACTGTGAGCCAGTGTGGGTGGACCGCTGTGACGCCGCGCAAGATGCCGCAGAAAAGATCGTGGAAGCGCTTCTCTCTGGCAACACCACACGAGCTTCCAGGTTCTCTATAAGGTAAAAAATATGAGCCGGTATGACAATTTCCAGTAGTTCCCTGCATTTTCTGGACTTTTATGACAAGTTTTAGTGTTTAAGTGAATATGTAACGCCTTTATTTATAAAATGCAAAGTTGTACCTTGCAAATATTGCAATCAAACATACGAGTGTCAAGTATTTTGAAATAACACGTGCGCTCAACCTTTTTCGTTTAAGCTGTCATTTGTTAATCGAAGTATCGTAATTAGGGACTGACTGTTGAATCTTTGTTCTTATGTTCTTGACGTGTCTGTTCCCAGAAACGCTGCTCAGAAAGTCGGGGAATACATCTGCAGATGGCTCAAAATAGTTACGTGATTCTACCTCATGGATAACTGAAATCGTGCTGATAACTTGATTGGTTTTTCAAAATTATTATATTAAGTGAAGGAATTTGTTTTCAATCATGTCATGACTTGAGTTGTAAATATAATTTATTATTAAAAGCCTAATATTAATAACCTAATAATGTGACACGAACTGGGTAACTCTAAGGATATTACGCACATGTCCGCAATATGGCTAAGTACTTTAAGAAAGTAGTTATACGCACTTAAGGCTGATTTCTTAAAGGTCAGATAAAATTACACCAATAAATTACAGCCTGATAAATATCTGACTATTTAAAAAAATACCCTCAGTTGAAGTAGATTAAGAATAAAATAATACAAAACCCAAATGTGTTTTAATGTGCCTAGAGATCATCGGAGCTGAAATGACGCGGCCCTCCTCTGCATCTACGCATACAAGCAAGCACTCTTGTTTGCGCAGATGCGGTGAAGGGGCGCGTTATTTCAGCCTATACGAACTCTAATCTAATGTATTGTCCGAGTCTAGGCGCCCCTCCTCGGGAGAAGGCAGGAGGAGGCGCTGGAGTCTGGAATAGCAGTAACAATAAAAAATGCTCCTTGCCCCTAAGTAAATAGCTCTTTTTAAACCACACATGAATAAATTAATAATGCGTGAGTACTAGGGCAGCAGGCGATGGGTGATTACTTCGTCCACCTCCATCTCGTGTGCCCCCACATTGGGCGTAATTATTTGCAACTAAATTCTGCATAAGTGCAGAATCCTAATAGTATTACAAATGTGAAAGTTTGTATGTGTGGATGTGCTGTCTGGCTCTTTCACATGAAAACTATGAATGGATTTGAATTAAACCTTACAATGATATAGCTTATACATCTGAATATGACGTAGATAGGCTACAATTTATATATAAAATAATATTTTCCTTATTTAAATCCACGAGGACGAAGTTGCGGGAGACCGCTAGTAAATTCATATATTCGTTTTCTGAGGCTGAGTTTCCTAGTTACTACGTACATTCATTTAGGTACTTCACGCACATGTAGTTGGTGATGACCCTCCGGATTACCCAGTTGTACAACGCCAAACTACCTACTTTTTTAAGAGATTCTATGCTACCAAATGCAACATTCGGAATCAATGTAGGCATCATCATTACCCACATTTTTAGCAACAAAACCTAAATTACTAATAAATAGGACCTGAAAAATTAGAAGTACGTAACCATACCTTCTACTAACAATGTCGAATTAGCAAATGAGCGTTCGTTAAAGTTGATACGTTTTTCGAAATAATTTAAGACATTAATACGATGAACTCAATCAATTAACTTTCAATAGTTATTTAATTAACTCACAATGAATGTCTTGTGCCATCTAAAGTAACTCTCAGTTATTAATCCTGTGTTAATTAATGATGTTATTAGGAGGTTTATAAAAACCAATGCTTGTGTTAAAACTAAACGCATTTATCAACTGGTTCATTCACTGGTAACACTGTCGCGTACTGTCATCAAAGTGTCAAACAAACGTCAGTTTTAGTTTCGAGATGGAGTGAGGGACACAGTGATGGACGTGTCCGTAAATAATAAATTCATTTTTAGTTACTTGTAATGTTCTCAGGGCTCTAATATTGGCTCGTTATACCAGTTACGATTATGTTAATTTCGCGTAAAACTCTGCTTACTTTAAATTTACTGCGGAAACATGGAAGAGGTGAGCTATAGGTTACTTTACTTTTGTTGTGTCACAATAAGGTGTTTGCGTTGCGTGGTGATTTTGCAATATTGTGTTTTTCAGGAGCCTAACGAACATGAGTTAGAGGAGAGGCTGTATGCTATGCTTCATCATGTAGACGAGACCCAGGCTAATGTTAACACGGACTCTCAGAATGACGCTGCGCGCTACTTGGAAAATGCCCCTCGGAGCACCATACGCCGCTACTGGCGCACGAACAGCGAGCACGCCAGCAACAACAATCCCTATTTCAAAGTCAACACTCCAAAAGAAAACGTTCCGGCACCTGTGAACAAAAATCCGTTAACAACTACAAACACAAACAATACAAAACCAAAGGAAGAGAAAAATGGGAAACCAGAGCCCACTGTCGACCTGTCTCTGTTCCAATCACCGCCGCAAATTGTCAAAAAGACCATAGAGATACTTGAGCATGAAAATGACAGTTTTGTGCTTGAATCAAGTGATGAGGATGAGGTTGTTGAAGTTGAGCTACCGCCTAAACCAACCATTACCATTGAAAGCTCAGACGAAGATGATTGTGTTATTTCAAAACCAGATACTCCTTCTAAAGACCAGCTTCAAAATAATGTACCTGGCAATGGTACGCCTGCAACTGTTGAAAGAGAAGTTTCAGCCAGTCCTGTTCCATCGGTAGTCTCATCAGTTTCTGATGAGTTTATCCGCGGTGATTGCATTGCCTTAAATATCTCTTCACGACATCATGATAATCACAGCTTTGACTTCAGTCTCCATGGATCTGACCTTCTCGGACAAGTCACACCATCTAAGAAAAAGAAAAAGAAGAAATCAAAAGAGGCTGTCACTTCAACGCCTCTTAGACAAGCAGCTGAAAAACCTTCAAGTGCTTCAGGAGACACATGCTTTGCAACACCAAAAAGTAAAGCTAAGAACAAGAAACAAAAGGCAAAATCTTATACAGTGTCAGAGAAAAGTTTGCCAAGTGCTGATGTGTACGATTCAGACAGCAACCAATCGGCAATTGAACCAATCAAAGATAGTGCATCAAACAATGCCACAGAGAAGAGTTTACCCGATGTTGATATTTACGAATCTGATGTCAGCCTTTCTGAAAATAATACCAACAAAAACAAATCCCTGCAAAATGATCAAGTTGATGAAAGTTTTGACACAAGCACACTGGACCCATCGAATAAAGACAAAACTAAAAGTTCTAAAAGAAATGACACAACTGAGTCATATAAAACAGCAGACTCAATTGTGGACTTAACTGACACTAGCGACTATATTACATTGGACACATCGGACATATGTGAGAACATTGTCATGGCAAATGTAACAGGATTCAAAGAGTCAGAAGATTACGGGGATAAAGTCAGCAGCAACGATGCTCCTAAGTTTGGATCAACCAAAGTCCCCCAGATATTGTTTGAAAATCTCGACTTTGACAATCTTAAGGGCAAGGACAAGGTGTGTAAGCGCAGAAAGTACTCTCTGACAACTCTACGAGCTGAAATGGAAAAGTTCTACAATGAGAGCTGGGGTGGAGAGGATTTCAATCATCGGGAAATACAAAAATACATGTCACGTAAGTGAAAATCTTCTTTTCATAAGTAAAAATATGTTATGTAGAAATCCAATGACTGTCCCAAATTGAGTAAGCTATTACTTAATAGTAAAATAATTAGCATTGAATAGCTTTCGTCAAAAAAATGTGTGTTAGTTAGCTAATGATGTAATTAACTGTGTTGTTTTTTTAATTGCAGGAGATAAGAGTTTGTGGGTAATTGATCCTAAAGACAGAATGCCAGCCATGTCTAAGAGGAAAGTGACGTAAGTAAATATATTTTGTATCAGATAATGTAGTTCAGAAATGTCCTATAAATGTCCCATAAAATTAATCTTAAACATCTTTTATAGTTGTGAAAATATCATGAGAGAGAGGGAAAGTAAAAATGCAAAAAAAAATTGCTCAATTTGGCTGTCTATTAATAAATAGCCCAACCTACCAGCTACCTAGTTCTTTGCTCAAGTTTAAAACCAGGTGGCTTTGGTAAAAGCATATTACATAGATAAAAAGGAAATAATTCCAGACACTAGGAACATATCCGAACTTGTCGTAAACAGAATTTGCGCCGCTGCGCGCTGCATTCTAAGAGCGTGATTCAGGGAACACGCCTTTTTGATATTCGTGTTCAAATTCCGAAATATCGACTGTCAGAACATTAAGCAGACTTTAAGCGCACTAGTCCCTGCTTGATTACTGTTATTGCCATAAATATTGTATTAATTTGAAGCATTATTTGCAGCTGCAACTACTGCAACCGGCCCGGGCACCGCGACGACACCTGCCGCCACAAGCCGCCGGTGTGCTACATGTGCGGCTCCACGGGCCACTACGAGCCGCGTTGTCCGAGCAAGATCTGCGTCAATGTAAGTGTTTTGTTATTTTTTTGGACTGCGATGTTTTTTTTCTTAACAATTATTTCTATGATCCCCTAATCTACTCAAAAGCTTAGAAAATTGTAATCTATAACTATTGGAAGTTTATCTTAGTATGATAAATGATACATCATTACATAAACGGCCTATATACGTCCCACTGCTGGGCACAGGCCTCAACTATGACGTGGATTGAGCCATACTCCAACATGCGGGCTCAGTGCCTATTGTTGGAGGGTGCTTAATATCAGATGTCATCGAAATACACATCACTAAATTTCGGTCGGGGTGGTCACCCATCCCATTTCCGACCCGGCGTGTGTTGCATCGTCGTCGATCACTGTCACAACTGCGCCACGGACACCTCGTGGTAAATGATAAACTTACATTATCATGTTCTTTGTAGGCGCCTTCAAAAACCGCCACCAGATGGCAAAAAAGTAGCGAAATCCTTCACTGTGATCTCGTTTTAGTTTGAAAAATGACTGTATCGACAGCGTTGTTCACTATTGATAGTGGTTTATTTAACCTGTTTTCAGTGCGGCTCTCCCAACTACATGTACTCGACGATGTGCCGCAACTGCGCGTCGTGGGGCCGCATGACCTGCGCCGAGTGCGGCCAGGGCGGCCACCCATCCAGCCACTGCCCTGACATCTGGCGCCGGTACCACAACACGGTAAGACTATTCTTTCATTTCGATACCAGTTTCAATAACAAACTACTGAATAGGCAAAGCCAGCGCCCGCTAATATGAATGGCATTTACTAACATGAAAAGGCATCTGAACATCCTATCGAGCTACCAAGACGGTAACATACCAGTTCTCGCTGTACCTATTTATGATTAAATGAAGTGAATATCACTACATAGTTTAGGAAATGTCGCTTTCTCTGTCCCTATGTATGCTTAAATATTCAAAACTACAAAACGATTTTTGATGCGGTTTTTTTTAATAGAAAAGCTGGGAAGCTTTTTTCTGACAATATTTTTAGAGTTCCTTTAGGTTGTTAGTTGCCGAGCCACAATCTTGAACCAAGCTCTAAATACCATGCAGTGTTAAAAAAAACAAAAGCTTGATAGAATGAATAGTGGGACTCTACGAGTAACGAAATATTATAACGAGCCGCTAACGTTACAACAACATTATATTTTATAGCAATTTTACTGAATTGCTTTTTTTACGATTTACAGATCAGTAGCAACATGCCGCTCGCGGAGAACCGTCAGACCAAGAAGGCCGGTCAAATGTACTGCAGCGGCTGCACGCGGCGCGGCCACCTCGTGCACTCGTGCCGCACCACGCTGCCCTTCTCCGGCTTGCCGCTCAACTCGCCCTACGTCGCCTTCTACCGACCCGTCTTCATGCCCACCATCGAGGAACCAGACAACGAAGCTCCACGGCAACAACTCAACAAAACCATCCCGCAAGACTCCGCTGTCTCCTCTCCTGCGATTAACAGAAACGAACGGAATAAACGCCAATCTAAATCGCCGACTATGCACGAGACCCACCAGAATAAGAAGAAGAATATGACTATCACTGATATAGTCGAGATGCCGGAAAGACAGAAAACCAGCGAGGGACGGCAGAGGAAAAACTCTCAAGGGAAAAATCAGATGGAAGAAAATAAAACATCGAAAGAGCTGAATAAAAGCGCAGATACGCCCCGGCCCCAGCCGGCCGGCGTAGAACCGGCGCTCGACTTCATACCGATCTCGACGAATACGGACAAACAGGGCCAGATGATCCAGGATAACGAAGTTTCCGATACGAGTGATGTTGTCACTTCGGCCAGAATTTATGTCACCAACGAAATAATCCACAGATTGAAGACACCAGAAGGCCAGTTCTGGCTGAATGAAAATAAGCTAAAGCATGATGTTTCTGTACAAATTACGGACATCAATGCCTTTTTAAGTATTAAAGGTAAATTCGCCGATCAAGAAGCTTTCCAATACGACCTCAGGGAGTGGTCGAAACCTACCACAGACAAAGAGAACCCGAAGTCGGACAACGAAGGCGACGTCTCCTTCCTTTCCGAAGAAGACCAATTAAACAGCAGCAACATACCAAAACATAGAAACACAGTTTTGCGTAAACTCAGCAAGGCTTTAGAATCACTGAAAGATGACTTGGGAGACCCCAAAGATATTTACAAAGAGTTGAATTTCTTACAGAACAAGCACGACAATCTACTGCAACAGAAAGTAATCAGTCCTAAACAGTTGAGTAATAACAGAGATCACATCAATGCAATGCTCAAAAAACTGAATATGGTTCTTCTCGGACAAGCTGGCCTTGCCGACGGATCTGAACATTTAAGCGAGCTTCACTCTCTGCGAGAGAAACTTACTAACTTCAGACAAAAGCAGATATCCCTTAACATGCGCAAGGAGATCGGAAAGCATTACCACTCTATATTCACACCTATACCGAGAAACGACTATGCGGATCTCTTAAACATGTACTATGTGGCGAGTAAGGAAAAGATTTTGAATAGGAGGAACAAAGACAAACTCCAAGTGGTGACAAAGAAGAGGAAAAGACAGAGGCGAAATATAAATCCGGTTGCAGCCGGTCAAACTCAATCATTTCCTACTATCACGAAAAATGATGAGCGTCAAGTTGTTGTTCACAAGGAGAATACCCATTCCAGAAAGAATTATGAGCATATATCGGTAAACAAGCTCATTTTTTACCACAGGCGTATACTGAACACGCGTCCCGCCGACAGCGTCCTCAAGAAGACTCGAATGGAGTTGACTAGGAAACTGCACTCGCACATTGCATCGTTGAACAGGAACGAGGCCATGTCTTCTAAGGCCATGAAGAAAGTAAAGAGGGTTCAAGAACAAGCAGCTTTGTTCTTGAGTAATGTATAAAATTATAAATTAGGATGGAAGCACTTTATTTGGCGGGTGGACGGCCAGTGCCGACCGCGCTGTCTTCGCTGGCAAGTTTCTAATGTGTAATCCCATAGTGTGTGGCGATTTATATTTTTCTCACTTGCCGGTCATGTGTAATAGCACTTCATTGTGCATGTGAATTAAATAAACTTCTTAGTGTAAAGCATCTAAAACTCAATTTTATTTAAACCCATTTATGTTAATCCTCTATGAGCGATGACCTTACTAAGGATATTTTCTTGCTTATGTGGCTAACTGACTGAATAGCTGTTTTGAGAATACCAACTTGTATACCTGGCATGGTAAGGTAGTACCCTACCAAAAAAAGGGTAAGGTAAAAATGGAACTATTTTATTAAGCCTCCGCTGGCTGGCATCATACAGCCTGGTGACCAGGCTGTATGATGCTGTACATTCTTAACTGTGTTAGCTAGAAGGCTCAAATTTTTACAAGTAAGGTATTACCGTTGCCGCTATAACAACAAAGACTAAGAATGAAAATAATTAGCGGGGTTAGGTACTTTCAACACGTGCGCAATAAGTTGAGACTTGCTAGCATGCGACATAGTACAGTTTATATCGCAAATTTCGCACGCGTTGCTCGTTTAATATAGTACACATATCAAGTTTTTTGGAGCGCAGTACAAACACGCCACTGTGACAGGCCTTACTTTATCGCGCACGAGTTGTAGTTGAAATTAAATTACCTTCCAAAAAATAATGATTCAACAAACGTAATTTTTTTACTCGATGATGGTACGGACGGAACCCTTCTTAAGTGAGTCCGACTCGCACATGGCCGCTTTTTTTAAATTGCAAGTAGGCACCTGAAAGTTAATACACATCAATTCAAGCGGTTGAAGACGAGTAACGTGCTTAGGTCTAGGACCTAGAGGATAGGAAGTAGGACATGTTTTCTGGACAAATAATCTGCTAATTCACTCGAAGGATTTCTGATTTGCTGGTGGTAGAATACGTTACGGTAATAATTAAAAGATTTACACGGTCACCCGAGGATGAGATGAAGATAAAATAAAAAAAACAACTCACGAAAAATAACGTAACGTTTTTTAACGTGAACGTAGTCGTTATGATAACGCGGTTCTGCTAAAGTTGTAACCCCTATTCATACGTCATCAGTCAGACGCACGTCATTTGTTCTTTCCCTGATAAAAATTGATAATGGGGAAATACTTGTTGATTTAAAATTAACCAATCGTTTATTAGTGGGCGGACCGTAAAAGTGAACTTATGAGCTTATCTTTAACTTACAGAATGAATAATTTAAGTTTTTGCGGCCAAATTTTTGTTCTGTTACTTGTGTGGTGCTTTAATATTAATTATATTTGTGCACGAAGAGTAAGTTTGATTAGCAGTATTGTGCGACGTTTCCTGTGGATGCTGAGATTAGTTTTTTATTATATTGAACTCTCTATCCAGGTACAGTACCCAGAAGACGGTTATTATGGGAACAACTACTTTGACGCTCAGTCACTGGATGTTAAAGTTAACACAGCATTGCAGAGGCTGGAGCATTGTAAGTAAATAATTTATGTATTTTTCGAATAACAAATAATATCTAAACTTAGTAATTAAATAAATTGGCAAAGAAAAATGAAATTAATAATGCACTACACCAAAGAGCACAATATTATTCCTTGTGTTTGCTTAAAGTAGTAAACTTAATACATTTGTCTCAGGGTTTTTTAGTATCTATGATTCAAATAATGATTAAAAGTGTTATTATTTGCATGCTAAACATTAAATAAAACTCATAATCTTTTTATTAAATGTTTAAATGTTTTACCCTTGAGTTCAACCGTAAATAAAATAACAACATTATTAATTTTGGCAATGTCACCAGCAAAATTATGAAGTAAAATACTGAATAGACTTTGTGCAGTTGTAATCAGTAAGCCTTCAGATATGAAAGGAAAATAAATGTTAACATGTTGAAATCTGTCATGCAGTTTGTTATACATATCAATTTCTTCTGTCCGCAGCTCCAAAATGGGTGAAAGATTGGCCAGACCCAACTGTCCAGATGGGCCAAGTTTCTGGTTTGGCCCTGGACAATGCAGGCCGGTTACTGGTCTTCCACCGAGACGCCAATGTGTGGGATCTGCGGACCTTCTCCAATCGGAATGTATACCAGAACATCGGCGAACCACCTATAGCACGACCCACTATTCTGGTCTTCAATAATACTGGAGAACTTGTTGATATGTGGGGACAGAACCTGTAAGTATTGTCTTTTTACTGTACAAATTTTTAGAACTTTACAAGAAAAGTTACATTTCCATAAAGTAATGACATTTTAAGCTACATAATACTACTTGAGTTCTTTCAATACTATTATGTAATTTATTTTCAGTTTTCTAACTATGGTGATAATTAATGTAAAATGTTTGTCCTGGGGTTTGAAGGTTATCTAATGTGATGCTAATTAATTAATAAAGTATAATACATGCTAGACGATGTGATGGCCTGTTTGCCACTTAGTAGTTTTATAGCATTTTTTATTTTTATCATGGGAAATGGCTCCACTCAAATTTATCTTTTCTCATTTCGGTTTTACGTCACATAGCTCGAATCAACTTAACAAATAAAAATCATTTATTTTGGACTGAGATCCATAGTTTTTGTTACTAAAAAATTTACTTAGCCTATGTTAGTAAAATGAATAGTTATTATAATATGCTGACATGGGTAACTTCACTCGTCTACGCCACTACTGCCACTAGTGCCGTAAAGGCGAACCCATCGCTCCAAGATGGGCGAGTCGTACCTGTCAGCCAATGCGTTCACTTAGTAGTTATGTATTATAATTGCCTATTGTACGCGGATGACTTAAAACTGTACGCAGAAATAAAGTCGGATGCAGATTGTTTAAGGCTGCAAAGGGATATTGACGCAATATTTGAGTGGAGTATGGTCAATAAAATGGAATTTAACCCCATAAAATGTTACTCCATGACCTTTACCCGATCAAGGCGCCCTTTTCTTCATGAATATCGCATGGGTGACGAGATTATCACGCGGAAAAACACCATGAAAGACTTGGGAGTCACGTTTGACCAGGGCCTCAACTTCCATGCTCATATGAGAACATTGGCGGAGGAATCCTACAAGCGGTTGGGTTTTGTTCTCAGAAACGCCAAAGATTTTCAAAATGACCATGTGGTTCGTTTAATATTCTGTGCTCTTGTCAGGACCAAACTAGAATCCAGTGCCTGCATTTGGAATCCGCACGAAAGTACATATGCCCTCATATTGGAAAAGGTCCAGAAGGCATTTCTTAGAGCCCTTTATAAAAGGCGCTTTGGGTATTACCCTTATATGTATCCCACAAAATTTTTGCTAGGCTGCCTGGGTTACAACTCTTTGGAAGTTAGACGAGCGTGCGACCAGATTGTAATGGTGTGTAAAATACTGCGGGGAAGAATAGATGTTCGGGATCTGCATGATAAGATTTGTCGTCTGTACGTGCCAAACAATTACCAGCGTCTTCGCAGGCACAAGTTACTTGTAGTACCTAAATGCCGCACGGTAGCTCGTGCGCAGTCTCCCATCCCTCGTGTGCTCACCGCCCTCAACGCGCTCCTCGACACCAGCCCTGAATGCGATTTGTTTGCGGATGCATGGTCGAAGATAATTGCAGAATGTCTGAGGTTTTGTGAGCGTGAAGTATGAATGAAATTTAATAAAATTGTATTGTTAATTGTATTGTTGTTTTATAATACTATATGTTCAATGTTAGTTTTTGTAAAATGTTTATAATGTGTAATGATAATCTAATTTAATAATGTGTAATTCCTTTGTCATATAATTGTTAATCTCTGTTCTTTTAATTAATGTAATTGGTATGTACCGTATTAATTAAATAAATAAATAAATAAATAAATAAATTAGTTTAGTGCTAATTGTTTTGAGACTTGTTACATACACAGTAAGCTCATGGTAAAAATTTTCACTTGTTATCAAGCTGCTTTGGGCGAACAACGTTAGACAAAACCCTTCCGAAGCAGTGATACCCTAAAAATTCTTTATTTCCAACCTACAGTTTCTACATGCCGCACGGCATCACCGTGGACCATGAAGGCAACGTGTGGCTGACCGACGTGGCACTGCATCAGGTGTTCAAGTTCACGCCCGACCAGCGCAAGGAACCTGCTTTAGTACTTGGAGAGAAGTAAGTATACTCAATTGTAATGAGAGAAAACTATTAATAACCCAATAATCATAATGTAATTAAAAAAAACATGAAAAATATACCCTTTATTCTTTTGATTTACATGAAGGAAATCGCAGCGACATTGCTCTCGCTCGACCTCTCTTATTCGGCGCGTCTTTTTCTTGCTTGACAGCCTCGCTTCCTCGCTTGAAACAGGGCTAAAGTTTGGTGGTACAATGTTTACCCAAGTTAAGGCCCGGCCTGGTATAATCTTTTGATGATAATTATTGTAGGTTGCAATGTACTCAAAAAAGATGTTATTCTTTCTTTCTAATCAGATTCGTCCCCGGCAACGACGACCAGCATTTCTGCAAGCCCAGCGCAGTGGCTGTCATGTCCAACGGTGACTTCTTCGTGGCCGACGGCTACTGCAACCACAGGATACTCAAGTACTCCCCCGAGGGCGAGATCATACTGCAGTGGGGCAAGGGTGAGTAATGAAAATACAATAATTATCTCTAGTACCTACTTATTACGTCTATCTAAATGTCTTATAATATGTTAATCGCATGCTCTGTATACATATCGCTCCTTAAATACAAAAGTCACACATTTCAAAAAAAAACAAAATGGTTTTTATTGCATAAAACGCATCTTAAACGATAAAAGTATATAGTTTCACAAAGACAGCCGTTGTTTTACGATCAAAAATACCCGTAAACGCTCATACGTTAGTTTTGTTCTTACCGTTTTTGCTATTGAGTTTCGTGCAAAAGTACCACAATGCCAATTCCTACCAGACTTCCAACCGGAGCACGTGAAATTAGGATAAAATTATATAATCAAAAGCGTCACATTCAAAAATATATTCGTATTGCACTTAACTTACACGTAAGTATCTTATTATTTTTTTAATCAATAGTACCATATTTCAAAATAAGTTAGTTTTGCAAATAATATTAAAATA
Organism: Udea ferrugalis; assembly: GCA_950022985.1. NCBI lineage: Eukaryota > Metazoa > Arthropoda > Insecta > Lepidoptera > Crambidae > Udea > Udea ferrugalis. The sequence goes on from OX465516.1 coordinate 3,323,705, forward strand.
ATTCCTCTTATTTTTGTATGCAATACTGCCATATTTTGAATTGAGTTACTTTTGCATTATTCAATAAATTTTCTTTTATATATTTCTCAAGATAAAAGTACCATTTTATGTATTGAGATAATTTTGCACTGTATAATATTTTTTTTGTTTTTTACTTTTCAAGAATAAAGTACCATATTTTGAATTGAGTTCGTTTTGTAAACAGTTAATTGAAGACATTTAGAAATATGGTATCCTTTGAATAAAAAATTGCTTAGATTTAAACACAACATTTAGTTTTGGTGTTTTGTTTTAACTATAACATTTTGTAGTTTTTAGCGTGAGGGCCTGCCCTCGGATCGTCGTCCGGTACGCGGTCGCCATTCCAGAACCTTTCCGCCCCAACGGCCATCGGTTCTCCGCGCTATGTGGCCCGCCCACTGCCACTTCAACGATGCAATCCTTCGAGCGAAAGGCCTTCTCATAGTCCACGAACGCTAGGCAAAGTGGTTGTACTATTCGGTCTTCTGTATAACTTGCCCCATCGTATGAATGTGGTCTATGGTACTATAGCCTTTTCGAAACCCGGCTTGTTCGGCAGGTTGGAAGTCTCGCCCGCAGTCAAACCTGCGGGCGAGACGATTCGTAATGGCTCTCGAAATCAACTCATAGATATGGCTCAGAAGCGAGATGGGTTTGTAGTTCTTCAACAGAGTTTTGTCACCCTTCTTGAAAAACAGCATCACATTGCTTCTGCCCCATGCTTTTGGCGTTCTGCCCTCGAGGATGACAGAGCTGAAGAGCGTCTGGAGGACCTTAAGTATCGGCCGACTGCCCGCTCTCAGAAGCTCTGTTGTGATTCCGTCATCACCCAGAGCTGCTTTAGAGCCATCCTGATCTCGTACAAGCTGACGTCCGGGATATCTTCGGTATAGTGTCGGGTAAGCTTGGCTCTAGGGTCTTTAGCTTTGCTTTCAACAGGTGTTTGCGTGGAATACAACTGTCCATAGAAACACTCAATCTCTCACAGGGGTTCAGGTGTTGTACGTAAAGATGTTACCTGCCTCAGTTGTCAGCCTCGTCAGTTGGCTTTGCCCAATAGAAAGATCTCTGACGAACACTTTGGAGCCTTTGTTCCGCTCAATGGCCTCTTTAATACGCTGGGTATTAAATCTGTCTATTGAGTTGCCGATAACGATGGTCATCTGCTGAGTTCTGAAGCCTCATTTCGTTTCTCTGATCCATGAGTAGTAGAGTCTGGCTGGAGAGCTTTCTAAATATTGTTATTGCCTTGTTATGCCAGAGTTTAATGACTCTTGCTTTTCACAGTCTAATATAGTTTTGTTTTTAACTTCAATTTTAAAACTCTTACGCTGGATTATACAAACGTTAACGTTGAATGTCAACTTCTCGTAAAGTCTACCTAGGTAAATAATTATTAAGTAATATTTTTAAAATCTGAAATCGGTTGAATATCGGTCGATAATGTCGATTTAAGTAGGTAATGGCGGTTTTAGTGGACGTTTGTGAAACTTTGATAACGGTAAAATTAAGTTTCGACCTAATTGAAGATCTCATGATTAGATTTTAGTGATGGTTTTCACTTAAGAAGTTTATTTATGTAGTAATTAGAACATTTGTGCCATTTTTATGTGAAATTGTCATTTTAGTTAGTTGTCAACTGAAATTGAAAGTCATATTTTCCGTATTATGGTGGGTTGCGTTTTAAAATTTTAATTTTGTCGGAGTCAAAATCTATATTCAAAACTAACTTATGTGCGTTTTTTCGAGAGTTTATTCAATATTATGGTTAAGACTGCTTTATTAGGAAAAGACAATTTGATTACGCATCTTTTGATACCAAAAACATCAGCAAAATATACATAGTTTGAACAAAAATGAATTATTGAAATTATTTTTTCAAATGTCTCCCCTGTATAATTTGCTTTTTTTGACTTGTGGGGCTTTTGTATTTAAGGAGCGATATAGGGTACAGGAACCAATAAATGAACGATTAAGGGATCTTCGTAACTTTGAGTATTTTTTTCTCGGCCTTTTCGAGCTGTTTGCGCTTACTGTTATTTTTTTATGTTTTCCAAATAAACTCAAGATTCTATTAGTTTAAGTAAAAAATTCCTTCAATCTACCTGTTATTCATAAAAAAATGTTTTCCATAAAACTTTTGCTTTTTGCCCTAAAGATGAACGCTGTGCCCTAATTATGAACGTTTTGGACCCAATAGATGAACTACCATTTCAACGGTGATAACTATGGGGTAAATGTTATTTGAATACTTTAATGAGCAATAAATTTAAGAAGATCTTATGAATAAGTAGTTTTTTATCCTATATATCATAATGTAAACACATTAACATGAAAATGTGTACTTCCTAACTGTGTTTTTGTGTTATTTCTGGAAAATAAATCTATCTCTTTACCAAAAAATCGCAGATTGCATTAATAAAATAATTATTCGTAGGCGTTCACACTCTAATACCATGTTGGTTTCTTTGAAATCAATTAACAACGTTCAAATTTAGAAAAAAATGATGTTTGAAATTCAAACTACATTATGTGGTTCAAGTTTTGGGGTATAGATCCTAAAGTTGAACAATGAACGGTCTCATACTAAATGATCAAAATAAATTGTCGTGAAACTTAACAATAACCTTGTACGAGCACGCTCGACATAACAACTAACTTTTGCTGACAACGCGTCTTAACAAGTTGATGCTTTATATACGTAATTTGTAATCATTTATTTTTAGTGCAATAAACACTCTAAGCGGTGACGGACACTTTTATTCAACATTCTGATCCCGCCTAAACTTACTACATTTTCTAACTAACTACTTTAACTTAACTTACATCATCTTATCTACATAATTACATATTGCTGTAAAGCCTTACAACCTTTACATTTCTTCGAGCCGGATACTTACATCAGTGAGGTGTGAAAACGTGATAAGTGATAAATCTGTGATAGCGAATCGGTTGACTGGCCTCCCACAAGCGGGTCTCACCAGTTCAATTGAGAAGGCGCACATATTGCAGAGGAATCTCTGTCACGTGCTAACACCATCAGGAAATACACTACAAGGTGAAACCTTCCAACTTAATCAACATGAAGGACTTACTTCTACAACAACAAATTACTGCCGAAGGGATCGAGAAGATTGTGGTAAATTTTAAGAAGGACTCTTCCAGCCGGAAAACAAAGGAGTACGCTCTCAAACGCCTGGAAGCCCTTGAAGCACTATGGGGTGAGTTTGACGTCAACCACAACCAACTTCTCAACTTTGAAGACACATCTGACGTCTACTTCACCACCAAGGCTTATGAAACTGTGGCCTTGAAATATGAGACTCTGAAAGAAGCTCTCCAAAGGATCATCCAAGCAGAGGAAGCCCCTGTGCTAGCAGAAACCGGTGGCTTATCGAAATCTGACGAGCTTATCGGTCTTCAAATCACCAACTTCCGTGCCTTCTCTCGTTTGGTACGTAACATTGACATAAGCACGCTTACTGAGAAGTGGGAACTTGAAGATAAACTGCAAACTTTACATGCTCGTTGGCGTGTCATAGACGAAACCCATTGGCAGATCGACCACCTTCTGATCGGCACCAATTTGGAGTACGAAGAACAGTTTTCAAGACGTGAAGCTGAGTTTGAGGCCGCCAAACGAGAATTACATCGCAAGCTGAACACAACCAAACATCAGCAACGTTCATTGCCGCCTATTGAAATCCCAACGTTCACTGGCAACTATGCCCAGTGGCCAACATTCATGGATTTATATTGTGAGGCAATCCACAACAATTCAACACTTACGTCAACGCAAAAAATGCAGCACCTTAAAGGTAAACTGAGAGGAGAGGCGGAACGCATCATCCAACATCTCGCCGTGACGGGTGAAAACTATGAGGCCTGCTGGGACATCCTCACCCTTCGGTACAATAACAAACAACTGCTCTTCACCAGGCAGGCCCAGGCTTTCATGAATCAGCCTTCCATACAACAACAATCTTCGTTTGAGCTAAAGCGACTTTATGACACTAGTTTGGAGACTATACATGCGATCCATAATCTGGGAGTCGACACAACGACCTGGGACTCCATTCTAGTGCATATCTTGGCTGGCAAACTGGACTCCGAGACTTACGCGTCCTACATGGAAACTAGAAGAAACCCGAGAGAACTCCCATCCCTTGACGAATTTATGGAGTTCCTTCAACGAAAATTTATGGCCTTAGAACCTATAAACAAGAAAAGGCTGCACAACATTCCTACTTCAAGAACGATCCAACCAAACAAAGACAATCCTACAACATACCCAAAGGCGTTTCAACACTCAAGCAGGCCTAAGGCTTATTTTGGCAAAACATTTCATGTGAACACCGAAAGAAATTGCCCGCTGTGCAAAGGCGGTCATTTTCTACCTTTTTGCCAATCTTTCAAGCTAATGACATCCGAAGCCAAGTTGAACACAATTTCGCAACTCAACGTGTGCAAAAATTGCATGTTCTCACACAACGACAAAAAGTGTACATCGATCAAACGATGCCGCGTTTGCAATGGTCAACACCATACTTCGTTACATGACATGTTACGCGAAGTGGAGACATTGAACATACCGACAAATACGACGCCGCAATCTACTTCGTTATCACAGTCACAGCGTAAAGCGAATCATGTTACCGGCGATTTCAACGAAGTTTTACTTGCTACTATGCAACTAAAAATTAGGTCAGCTGATGGCACTTACCTAAACCTGAGATGTTTGCTCGACCAAGGGTCGCAGATAAATCTGATTACAGAATCAGCTGCCCAGCGTCTCGGATTACAACGCCGAAAACAGAGTGCGACCATTTCTGGAATCGGGTTTTCGGCAAATCAAAGCCACGGAACAGTTCAACTTGTATGTGAATCATTATTTGGGAATTACTCTTTCACTACTGAAGCCCTAATTATGACCAAGATGCTCAACAACCTCCCCAACTATACATTTGAAAAGCAGCAGTGGTCACATTTAGATAACATCAACTTGGCAGATCCAGATTACAACGTATCTCGGCCAGTCGATATTCTTTTGGATGCCGGAGTATACGCCGACATTGTCATGGCTGGAGTACTTAGAGGCTCTCCTGAAGCACCCATTGCCCAACAAACGAAACTCGGGTGGGTGTTAATGGGAAACGTCAAAACTTTTAACTGCCACGTCATACTAAACAACATAGACGACATCTCGAGATTCTGGGAAATGGAGGAGATCACGGGAACACGCCCCGAGTCACCTGAAGGTCACTATTGCGAAACGTTGTACAGCAACACAACACATCGACGGGAAGACGGCCGATATGAGGTGAAAATACCCATGAAGCCAAACTTTGAGAAACATCTGGGGGCGTCTAAGCCACAGGCGATTGCACAATTCCGACAACTAGAAAAAAGGCTAGCTAAAGACGAGCAGTTAGCACAGAGCTACAAGGAATTTATAGACGAATACCTCGAGCTCGATCATATGAAAGAATGCACTAGCCCACGTGAGCCCAGCTGTATCCTACCTCATCATGGAGTCATCAAACCCGACTCTACAACAACAAAACTCCGTGTCGTATTTAACGCCTCAGCTAACACATCATCAGGTCATAGTCTGAACGACCTGATGGAACGCGGCCCGAACATACAACAAGACCTTCAATCTATCATCATGCGATGGAGGTCCTTCCAATTCGTCTACACGGCTGACATCGAAAAATTCTACCGACAGATACTAGTCCGTGAGGAAGATCAACACCTACAAAAGATCGTCTGGCGCGACTCCGCATTGGACCCCATCAAGGAGTACCAGCTCTGCACCGTCTCATACGGTTCCAAGTCAGCATCCTTCCTGGCCATGCGCACTATCAAACAGCTTATCAAGGACGATGGACCCAAGTATCCTGCAGCCGCTCCCATTTTGGAACACCAGCTGTATGTGGATGACCTTCTTGGTGGGAGCAACAGCATAGCCGAAGCACAAGAGACCCAGGACCAACTAATCAATATGATGAAGGGCGGAGGTTTCAACCTGCGCAAGTGGGCCAGTAACAATCCTAAATTACTAGAAAACTTACCTGCACATCTTATCCATCAAAACATGCTAAACTTCAAACATGCGGAAACTAACAAAACGCTCGGTATCAATTGGAACCCGAGCACGGATCATTTTACCTTCCTACATGATGAACCTAACAACAAGCCCGGTGTTATCACAAAGCGAAGATTGCTTTCCGACATTTCAAAACTGTATGATCCATTGGGATGGCTTTCACCTATGACTATGAAAGCCAAACTGATATTTCAACAAACATGGGCCTCAGAAGTGTCCTGGGATGAGCCCCTACCAGACTGCATTCAAAGTGAATGGGAGCAATTTCGTCTTGATCTGCCTCAAATCGACAACATTGAGATACCGCGGTGGATGGGAAATACGTCACAAGCAATCGAGTTGCATGGATTTAGTGACGCATCTGAAAAGGCCTATGCGTGTGTCATTTACTGCAAGTCGTTCGACCATCAGGGAAGATACGTCATTAGATTAGTGGCTGGAAAAAACAAACTTGCACCACTAAGAACACCGATTTCGCTACCTAAATTGGAATTATGCGGAGCGCAGTTGTTGTCACAGCTTATGAAAAAGATCATAGACTCAACAAACATACAGAATGTAACAGTGCATGGATGGACCGACTCAATGGTAGTACTGGGGTGGTTACATGGAGACCCATCTCGTTGGAAAACCTTCGTATCTAACAGAGTTGTGAAGATAACGGAAACCATGCCAGCTACCTGTTGGAAACATGTGAAGTCGGAAGATAACCCGGTGGACTGCGCCAGTAGGGGTATAACCCCATCTCAACTTCTATCACATCCTTTGTGGTGGGAAGGCCCCAGCTGGTTAAAGGATGAAAAATTTACATCTCAGGAAATATTCCATACTGACGCTGAACAAAAGAAGATCAAACAAGTCTGCGCAACACAAAAATCAATGCCATTAATAGAGGAACTTCTGAACAATAACAGCTCTATGGCCCGCGTAACGCGAATCCTAAGTTGGGTGCTACGATTCATAAACAATGCGCGTGACGTCAGGAATGCCAAGCGAACATCGCACTTAGCAACGAGCGACTTGGAAAATGCTCACAATGCAATTATAAAGGCAATACAAATAAATTACTTCGCCGACGATATTGCACAACTTATTAAAAATAACAGAGTGCGATCAACGAGCAACATTTTAAACTTAAATCCCTTCCTGGACGAACACAACCTTCTACGTGTTGGAGGTCGATTGGAACATGCTGAGTTAAGTCAAGAACGAAAACATCCAATAATTTTACCATACCAGAGCAAGTTAACAGAACTATTGATAGAACAAGCGCACAAACGAACTTTGCACGGCGGACCCCGACTTACCCTATCTTATCTTCGCAACAAACACTGGGTGATCAGCGGTTTAAGAGCAGTGAAGAAACAACTTGTAAAGTGCGTCCGATGTCATCGTTTCAAGACCACCTGTAATAATCAACTCATGGCGGACTTACCACCACAGCGCGTCACACCATCACGTCCCTTTACGCACACCGGCGTAGATTTTACCGGACATGTAGAAGTCAAAGCCAACAAGGGCAGAGGGATAAAAACCATGAAGGCCTACATTGCAGTATTCGTGTGCCTATGCACTAAGGCGATCCACCTAGAGCTGGTCTCCGATCTCAGCACAGCTGCCTTCATGAACGCCTTGAAACGACTATGCGCCCGCAGAGGAAAGCCTCGACACCTCTACAGCGATAACGGCACTAACTTTGTGGGAGCAGCTAGAACACTAGAGAAACAACGAAAGGAGGCCCTACAGTATTATATCAACGATGACGTCATAACAAACCTGTCAGAAGAAGGTATTGAATGGCACTTTAACGCTCCCTCATGGCCCACGGCCGGCGGACTTTGGGAAAGAGCGGTACAGAGTCTCAAGCATCATCTGAAACGTGTACTCGGGGACCAAAAACTAACCTTCGAAGAGTTTTACACACTTTTAACGCAAATCGAAGCGTGTCTAAACTCTCGGCCCCTGGTAGCACTAACAGAAAACATTGATAACATCGACTATTTAACCCCGGCACACTTTTTAATTGGCGAACCACTCTTGGAACCTCCTCTGTCAGCAGAAGGGGATGACATGACCTTCACCACGAGATGGCAACTTATGGAAAAAATGTTTAAGGATTTTTGGAAGAAATGGTCGATTGATTATTTACAAACACTACAAACACGAAGCAAGTGGAACTTCTCAATGACTAATTTAGAAATCGGAGACGTCGTTATCATCAGAGAAGACAACATCCCCCCCGCCAAATGGATTCTGGGACGGGTGACAGAAACTCACCCCGGTCCGGACGGTCGGGTACGAGTCGTGACGCTCAAGACGAAAACGAATTACATGAAGCGACCGGTAACGAAGCTGTCACGCCTGCCCCTGGAGCCCCCAAAAGGTTCTACCACTGCACCATGTGACGACAAACCTGCCAAGCCTAGAATACAATGTAGGCGCAAAACGAACAACAGCAAAAAACATTTTAACAACTTCTTTTGCGCATTACTGATGACGTTTACAATGTTTGTGGGGCCTAGTATGCAGCAAACAACTAACATTACAGAACTGAATCCTGCACGGGTCATCTATTTTGACAAGGTGGCTGATATGAAAATCATTCAAGATGAATGGAAAATGGTCGTATACTACAACATGACGACGTATTGGCGCAGTTTGGTTAACGTTCAAAACTATGTCAACCACTTCAACACCCTTTGCAAGGACGAAACATCTTACCTGTCAATATCATCTCAGTTTCAACACGAACTCAACGAAATTCAACATTATAACGAGATTTTGCATTCTGAACATGCCACTTATCGACGAAAAAGAGGACTCATTGACGGCGTTGGCTACGTGGCAAACTCACTATTCGGCATTCTCGATCAGAGATTTGCTGACCAATACGTGAACGACATCCAGATCATACAGACTAATGAAAACCACCTACTAAACCTTTACAAAAACCATACGTCAATATTAGAAAGCGAGTATAATCTGATTAAGAGGAACGAAAAGGTAATGAACACCCAGTTTCGAATCATAGATGAACATCTCGCCGAAGTTCAACAAAGAATAAAACTGAGTCAAGACAATGCAATGTACGTGACTGCTACCGCCCTCGCAGTGAACATGATGATTTCCAACATACGACAGATTCAACAACAACTGCTGGACTTGGTAACAGACGTCCGTGATGGAAAAATGGACACCCATCTCATTAAACCTGATCAGTTCGAGGAACAGCTTAACATCATCTCTGGTCAACTACCAAGCGGATTATCACTGCCATGTGTGAACACACGTCATTGTACGCGGGGCCTGTACAAGCTGGCGCGAGTACATGCCCGCCTAACAACTAGATACCTTCTGTTTGAAGTAAAGCTGCCGCTGATAAGTAACGAACAATACGAACTTAATCGCATAATTCCTATACCGAAAATCACCGGACCCACAGAAACAAACATAATACTTACATCTAAATACATGGCTGTAAATCTAAAGAGAGACATGGTGGTACCCTTAGAAGATCAAGATGTGGATTCCTGCACCAACATACAAGAAAATCAATTATTGTGCTCCATAAATCAACCTATTTATAACATCAAGGTCGCAAAATCATTCTGCGAAGCGCAAATAGTAAACAATGGCGACTTATCAACGTGCCGAACAAGAGTGTCGGATTGCACCGACCGATGGGTGCGCTTGCACAATCGCGGCGCTTGGCTATTCTCCTGTTGCGAAGAATGCACTACGCGCATTTTCTGTCCAGCTGGAGTGACGTCACAACATTTACGCGGCACAGGAATGATAACACTCGACCTTGGCTGCATGCTAAAGGGAGACAGTTTCATTATTAATGCTCGCAAAGACTATCACAGCGAGTTGAAACTGACTCCAACAGAAGGAAGTTTTTACATACGGGAGTCGAGCATAAACCACATTTTGACCGACTTCAACTATACCTTTGTACCGGAAGATCACAAGGTAGCCCTAGACGTACTGAAGAACAAAATAGACAAGGTTAAAGAACAACAAGAAACGTTGAATGTACAATCACTGACACATGAGACACATCGTTATCTCCTTTACTTCGTGATTGTATTTGTCTCCATCACATTCATAACATTGGGAGCTCTTCGATTGAGAAGAAAATATCGCGGTTGCAGCATGAATCTACATCAGACACGAGACACCAGCAACACCGAGCAGCAACCACGAGGACCCACGTCGCGACCCGAGCAGCGCGTGAACTCCGACAGTGTTATCGACGAGGTGATCGTAACTGCTGCTCGTAAACTAGATAAAGCATCATCGCCCTAAACATTTCCTTTCTTTTCTTTCTTTCTCTTAAATTTGGCAGCATGTACGAGCACGCTCGACATAACAACTAACTTTTGCTGACAACGCGTCTTAACAAGTTGATGCTTTATATACGTAATTTGTAATCATTTATTTTTAGTGCAATAAACACTCTAAGCGGTGACGGACACTTTTATTCAACATTCTGATCCCGCCTAAACTTACTACATTTTCTAACTAACTACTTTAACTTAACTTACATCATCTTATCTACATAATTACATATTGCTGTAAAGCCTTACAACCTTTACAAACCTAAACAATCTATGTTCAACTTTTGGTAGGTGCCTTCATAATACTTCTATTAACTAATTTAAACGGTTTTAACTTGACTTACGAAATGATTTATTAAGTTTTGGGGTCTTTAAGTTTAAGCACTTTGTCCATTAGTTGAACGCCGTTCATCTATTGGATCCATAAGACAATATTGAATCCATTACTTGAACAGTAAATTTCTCGAAAAATATGATAAATAATGTAAATCTGCTAAACAGCAATTGAAACTAAACATATCAAGATTTTGATGAAACCGAAACCATTCGAATACAGCTATTATTAGGTGTTCGACGTAACATTGTGCTTAAGCGTGGACACTGCTTACCTTAAGTAGGTTTCCATAGAAAACTATTTTTTGGCAGGAGCAGCTTGCGGAACAGCCGATTGTAAGCGTGTCCGTGACACTAGTGTCAATGTTTTAATGGTGTTGGAAAGGAAAAGGGGGACTATATTACATAAATAAATATTGCACAGAAGAGAGGAGCAGTTAATTTTTTATCTAATTATTTCTCCCGAACGTTCATCTATTGGGGGTCGTTCATCTTTTGGTTCCTCTACCCTATTCCAATTCAAACTGGGTTAATAAATAAAAAAGTTAATTCCTTTTTTTTTGTTGTCAATACAAAACATCACATAAATGCCCTGCTGGTCCCAAAACAAAATTTCCCCTTGTATAAAACATTTTGGAATCCAGAAACAGCGTTAGTTAGGTATGTACAGTCGACAGCACATCAGCTTACCCCATTTCCGTTTTTTCTCTCGCTCTTGCCAAATGTCATTTCTTTGCAATAGAGCAAGGAGGATTGACCGAAAATGGGTAAAGTAATTTGCTGTTTTTACATAATTCCTGCAATAAATATTTCATCTGTATCAGTCTGTAGATGTCTATTAGAGTGTGTTAATCGTTGGGCCGACGAACTCAAATTGACAATTCAAAGTATGATTTATAAAAATCGGTTTGACGATGCTGTAAGTGAACTTAACACTAAAGCCCGTGTTTCGTCTAGAATAATTTATCTTAGTATAAATAGTGTGTGTATTAAATATTTCGTGCTAGGTCGATTCTACATATAAGATTCGGCGCTAACCTAAATCGTAAGTAGGATCAAAGCCTTTTTTTTTCTTAGCATGTTCTTTAAGTGGTAAAGAAAGATGGGAACTCGCATGATATACGCTGCAGGGTTAAATATGTATGTTTGGCGGCTTTCCACACATGTGGGAACGATAGCTCAAAGGGAATCCTATACTACCAACGCACATGAAGTACAAAAAGACCGCACCGCAGATGCCCGGCGGGCATTTAAATGCCTTGTGTTCGCGATGAGGGGCAGTCGTGGGCATCGGCGGACAGATGCGGCCACTATTACTTCGCGATCAAAACGACCGCCCCGCCCGCCTCCCATCTGCAAAGCGCCTCAGGAACGCGTCAGAGTGATTTTTACTAGATTTTGTAACAATCTCTTCAAGTAGGTTATGTCAGTACTGACGCGAAGTCAAACATTGTGTCAAACACAAGATAGCATGATTATTTACTAGAGCGTAAACGAGACAACGTTTCGCAGTGTTGTCTCAATCTGTCAATGCTTTGCTCAGGTGGTCAAAAGTCCTGATTTCGGGTGCCAATTTTTTAGCACAAGTAACCTATCGACGTCTTGTAATATAATATCATTGCGCTATTGCGCGATTACTGCGTTAGTTTGAATATGTGCATAATTTGTTATTGTGTCCAAATTTAATTTATTGTCATTTGTTATTATTGTTAATAAATTTTATGTTAACTTGTTGTAAATTAAAGCATGACAAGCAAAAATTTGCTAATCGACAACTCGGTACTTAAAACATGTGGGTGGACCAATATTTTGCGTTAAAACCTTAAATGTACCATGTTTTCTGCAAATTTTCATTTCATTTCATTTTTCCTCAGCTCACGGCAACGACCCTTTCGTGCTAAACGTGCCGCACGCTCTAACCCTGGCGGAGGAGGCGGGTCTGGTGTGCGTGGCGGACCGCGAGCGCGGCCGCGTGGCGTGCTTCCGCGCCGACAACGGCTCCTACGCGCACGCCTTCGCGCACTGGCTCATCGGCGGACGACTGTTCAGTGTCGCCTACTCGCCGGCACACGGTAACTATCCCCCAAATTCACAAACGACAATCCACGCTAAGCACGTGCTGACGCTCATGCTATTCCTTTCGATATATTGACATCTTACGGGACATTGACGCTCGGGACCTCCGCGTGCAGCCCATCTGCGAGTTCGTGGTCCAACAGACGCGTCGTATGTTCGACCGCGCCGACCACGGACCGTACGTTCACCTCAACCAGCTGGCACCGCTGCACGCCTGACCTCCCGAGACCAACAATCGCCCGCTACCACGGGCGTTATTGACATCACCCAACTCCACAGGGGCGCCCCAAAGCGCTCCCGCACCATCACCGCCGCCCGCTGGCTGCCCAAGGCCTATTTTCCGCATCGTCTCAGGCTCGAGTAGAGCACATCCTCGCTTGAGACGCACCAACAACGCACAACGCCTCACTGACGACCATCCACCGGCTCGAGCGCGTCCCCGTGGCTGAGGTGTGACTCTGACCTCGCCTAAAACAAAATTATTAAATGACACCATACACTCAGTTTAGCTCCCTTACACCTGAATCCCTTGTAAGACGCCGCCTGCTCGCAGGTCGTTCGCCGGGCCTCCCTCATGGGTCTCACCTGGCGGGCTTGACCGCGCTGAGGGCGGCGCATTGTGCGGCAGGGGAGCTATACATAAAACCGAGAATAATAGATGTCATTTACCATGCCAGAATACCGTGGGGGGTGCACCCCCCGCGTGTTGAATACCCGGACGAGAGCATTTTTGCTCGAGGCCCGAACCGCACACTGGGCGAAGAAACCCGTCAGTCAGTCAGCGTGCTTAGCTTCGATTGACGTTTGTAAATTTGGGAGTATGGCAAACTGACTTGAGTAGGATTGCCAACTTTTTTTACCAGGAATAAAGAGGAACCCGTCACTTGTGCGAAATTTACTAGTCCGAATTTCATTTGACTGAAAACTATTGACCAACATTTAATTTGCCAGATGTATTGTTTGTCATATTTTTAACCCGTCGAAGTCTCTTTTGACATAAGTGTCGTTTTACCGAATTTCACAATAAACTTTTAACTATTGCCCGAAGTCTTTCTTCAACTTTTTTCATTTACCAGATGACTTGTTTGGCATATGATCACTTTGCCTAAATCTTATTTTACCGAATATTGCTAGACTACAACTACTGTACGATAACGTTCAACGTCTCGTTAACGTCGATTTTCAGTAATTTCTACTTCAGGGCGAATCCGACTCAGTCAACCCCGACACCACGTGGTAATTGTTTTGCCCTACCCCAAGAGTGTTATTTAAAAGCGCGTAGGCATGGAGGGGTGAGGCGGCCCGCGGGCAGAGGAGCAGGTGGCTAAGCGCGAGGCGCCGCTGCTGAGGCTGGCCGGCGAAGCCGGCCAACAAGCCGAAGCTTCGGTGCTGAGCGAAAGCCATCTGCGACGATTAGCACGCGAGGAACCGCCGGAGCCCCGTAATGCCGGAGCCGTGACAGAATTCTTGTGTTTTCCTTAAACTTGCATTTTGAATACTTGCATGCTGTTGTCATGTTGCCGGCGTACATGCTGTCAATTTCTTATTTTATTTTAAATCCAAAAATTCCTTGTCTGCTTAAACCGTAACCTTTTTATGATCGTTTGGTAAACTAAAAATATGGCAATCAAAACAGTGGTCTAATGATTGTTCTGTAAAACAATACTTCGGACAAATGTCATTTCGGCCAATCATCACTTCGGTAAAACGTTCAGTGGCCTAATAAAACGTCTGGCAAACGAAAAAAATCCAGTTGATAATTGGTCAACAGATACAGTGGCAAACGTGATTTCGGGAAAATGAAAAAATGCCGAACGAAAAAAAGCGAAACGTTTTCGGGAAAAGAAAATTCGGTCTTATGATAGGTAACCGGAATAAAGTTTGTGCAGGTCCATGAAGAATATTAAACAGTAATTTAGTAAAATTAACAGTATGTTATTTATTTATTGTTTTAAATAGGTACATATTTTTTTGTAAACACTTTTACACACAATAATGTGTTATAGCGACCCATCCTGGCTTCGCACGGGTGCAATGAGATGTTAATCTTCTATATATATAAAAATGGATTGCTGTTCGTTAGTCTCGCTAAAACTCGGGAATGGCTGGACCGATTTGGCTAATTTTGGTTTTGAAATATTTGTAATTGTCGAGGGAAGGTTTAAAAGGTGAGTAATCATGAAAAAATGCTGAGAATATAGTAAAAATCTCAATTTTAGTTTCCTCTCAGTAAATGTTACTACCTGTCACGTGACACTGAATGTTTGACAACAGAACGAAGTCTGTTGGGACAGCTAGTATGTTATAAAGCTTCCTCTTCAATCACTCAATCTATTAAAAAAACAGCTTCCTTTGCGTAGTTTTAAAGATTTAAGCATACATAGGGATATAGGAAAACAGAAAGCATCTTTGTTAGTACTATGTAGTGATTCCCAACTTCCATTCATTGACAGGCGGCCGCCTTTACGTAGTAAACGGTCCGTACGGCAACACGCCCGTGCCGGTCCGCGGCTACGTCATCGACTTCTCGTCCGGGCGCCTCGTGGGAACATTCGCGCCTCCAGCCGGTCTACGGAACCCGCACGATATCGTCGCATCAGCTGACGGGACGGTCTACGTCGCCGAGATCGACCCCTACAAGGTGCACAAGTTCAGTGAACCCCAGCTCGAAGTTTTGGAAGCGAAGCCTAATGTCACGCATGTCAAACCTACCGCCACTATTGGTAAGTAATCCGGCGTAACCGAACCTAAATATCGGAAATTTACCGTTTAAGTTAGAGAAATTGGGACGGGAATAAATAATTGTCACATATTTTACTGATTTTGATTGAAGCTACTTTTTCGAACCTCAATTCGTATTTGTAAACTCTATTTGAAGTGATGTTTTTGCTTGAGGCAACCGAATACAACGGAAAAACATACATCAAGGTCAGACTGCTGATACTTGGTCAGATACCAAAAACTAAGCCGACCCTCTTGAGGAACTATATGCGCAGGAGCTCATTCCACAATTCAGATGTCTTGCCGGCCCCTATGATGTGTGATTAAAATTTACACGCGTTATCTTGTGCAATTTGTATGGTTTAGGTAGCAGCGGAGGTGAGGTAGGTAGGAGCGCGCTTAAAGGCTGGTTATAATCATTTCGCGGTGCTCTTAAAGCCTGAAAATAAAACATCTCAAAAATCAAAATGTCATGATTATAGAAAACATATTTTCGGTATATTGCTGTGTATTTCACGAGTCCCAGAGAACAACAAATTAAATATGCTTAAGAGCGTACACGAAAAGCGCTGCACAAACTGCACAAAATTTAGCACAAACACTAAATTAGACGCGCATGACAGTTGATGTGTTCTATGTTACTATAGTAGAATTTATTCATGAAAACGCAGCACAGAGCGATACGTCCTCCCTCTGAAAAGCCTTGTGGCGGACTAATTTGAAATTATTCACGCGCCGCGTTTTACAGTCTGTCTTGAAACTTGTAATTAAGGAAACGATTTTTGTAAATATTGAGAGGTTTGAAAAGTATACTTTTTGCACCAAGCAGCAAAATGATTGATTCACCTTCAGCCTGGTTTTGTGAACTCATTTCGGTCTGGAGTTCGAATTCGCCTGTTAGAAAACTAAGGGCCGGCGCCCAGTATCGGCATCGGCACGCTTCAGGATTTTAAGATGGCAAATAGCAATATACTTTAACATTATGGCAATAAAGTAGAAATTTCCGTGATGTGTTCTCGTAAAAACAAAATGCATTTGTTCTGTTTCTGTTTCGGCATTTTCTACTTTATTGCCATTATGTTAGAGTATATTACTATTTGCCCCGTTAAAAGCCTGAAGCGTGCCGATGCCGATGGTGGGCGCCGGCCCTAATTCCGTCATTTTCCATGTCTAAATGAAAAGAAATTCGACTTATGAAGAAAACTAAGTTCATTCCCTTATTTGAGATTTACATGATCACTTAGCAGATCTTTAAAAAACACACATTAGGTAGTAAATTCTCTGACAAGCGAATCCGGTATCGTTGGTGTGAAGTTACGACATTAATAGTTTCTTGCCTTGTAGTTGAGTAACATAGGCGCTAATTTGGTGGATTTGAGAAAAAATATTGCGGAGACAAACACTCCGTTTCAGACATTTTAGCAGAGTGCAGAGTGAGAAAATGTTGCCATGAGCAAAATAGTAATATTTTAATGTTATGTTGGCAACATTAGGGAATTTGCAAAATTGTTCTATCTTTGGGACTGACGCAGCGTTAAATGTGTCCCATCGGTGTTACAGAAGTGAGCAGTCGCGCGATAGAGGGCGCGGCCGATGTTCTGACCGAGTCTGGTTGGTGGTGGGGCGTGGGCGGCGCGGCGGGCGCGTTGGGCGGCGCGCTGGTGGCGCTCGGCGCGCGCGCTCTACTGCGCGCTAGGAACACGGGTAAGCGGGACGAACATAGGAGGGGACTGCTCGCACACTAGAACCCGACCACTATTTATTCAGATCTGTGTCTTGAAACAACGCTCAAAAGCAAATTGTTGCAATGATTGTTTGCTGCTGGTTCCATCTTATTACAAAATAATGGAATTAGTGGCAACTAACCAATTTACAATCTGTTCCGTTCTCGAATCTGTTGCCACTAGGTCCATTATTTTGTTCTAAGATGGAACTAGCAGCATAATTAATTCCTAACCTAATCATGATGGAACCAGTGGCACTCACTGATGGTTTTATATGAAAAATCATAATTAATCATGGAACTAGTGGCATGGTTTTCAGTTATGGTCTCATTTTCAAACGCTCATCTTCAACATAGTTATTATATGATTCTCTGCGAATAAAGCTAATAGTCTGGTTCACGTTCGAGCAAAAGTGCTCTAGAACTTGATTTCTATTTGCAACTCTTGTGTATAACCACGACTGGTACCAATGGGTTCGGGATAGTGTCGTGTATGTGAATCTGTCGGTCGTAGAGTGATAAAGTGGTGGGGGTAAGGGGGGGGCGCCGTAAAAGGTGTTAAAACGACCTCTTGATTTTGGGCTCTATCTCTGTAAATACTTGTTGTATTTCTTTGATTTTGGTATCATTTGAATGGTAATTATATTTGCTATCTTTGTTCAGAAGAACTTAAATACGTAAAAGTTATACTTTTAAAGTTATTTTTAAAAATCGACTTTTTGTAACCTATTGTATAAATGACACTGCAGATTACAAGAAAACCATTAGGTTTAAGGTAATACAGGTTATTATAAAAAATGTTGCGAATCAATTCAGCTTTAAAAAAAGGTAAGAATTATTACCCTAAGTTCAATTACTATTGAGTTGTAGTCAGTGGCGCACAACATCGCCGCCTGTTTCGCGCCTCAAGAGACGACGTAAAATGAGCAAATTTCTCCTATTTGCTGCCTTTAACGGTTCCTGTTATATGATTTTAGTGTTTTAGTAGTGAATAAAAATTAGATAAACGTAATATTAACATTGTAGTTGTTAAATACCGAAACTAGCACTTAGATTAACGCTAGCCGGGCTTTTTTTTTTGTCTTAAGTAGGTACCAACTAATAGAAGTTTAGGCGGGTGAAAATGCAATTCAAGAAAACCATTTATTTAATTTGGTAAATCAAAGCAACGGCAATGAATAGATAAAATGGCAAGTGTATGTGAAAATTTGAAGAAAAAGGAACTCAACGTAGGCTAATGTTGATCATCCATGAAGAACTTAGATACTTGTCTCTGTATTCTCATACTAGCTCGTAGCGGCCACCCGTGGCTTCAGTATTTTGAACAATAACTTTATAAATAAAATTGTAGCCTATGTGTTATTCTATGTGTCCTATGTGTGATAAAATCCACGCTCCGACCAATACCGGCTCAGATTCAAAACCCCGAGTGCTTTCAGCTTGAGCTTCAAAACCGCTTCGAAGCCCTTGAGAACAGCATCGATGTGGACGATCAATACAACATGGTGGTGGATACCGTCCGTACGGTAGGGTCCAAGTACTTTAAAACCCGCCGTCCAAAGTCAAAGAAACTCTCCAGCCAGACTCTCCTACTCATGGATCAGAGAAACGCAATGCGGCTACAGAACTCAGCGGATGCCCATCGTTATCGGCAACTCAATAGACAGATATCTAAGTCTTTGACGAGCGACCTTCGCCAATTTAATACCCAGTGTATTAAAGAGGCCATTGAGCGGAACAAAGGCTCCAAAGTGTTCGCCAGAGATCTGTCTATTGAGCAAAGCCAACTGACGAGGCTGAAAACTGAGGCAGGTAGCATCATTACGTCAACACCTGAAATCCTGAGGGAGATTGAGAGTTTCTATGGACAGCTGTATTCCACTCAAACACCGGTTGAAAGCAAGGCTAAAGACCCTAGAGCCAAGCTTACCCGACACTATACCGAAGATATCCCGGACGTCAGCCTGTACGAGATTAGGATGGCTCTCAAGCAGCTTAAAAACAACAAGGCGGCGGGTGATGACGGAATCACAACAGAGCTTCTGAGAGCGGGCGGTCGGCCGATACTCAAAGTCCTCCAGACGCTCTTCAGTTCTGTCATCCTCGAGGGCAGAACGCCAAAGGCATGGGGCAGGAGCGATGTGATGCTGTTTTTCAAGAAGGGTGACAAAACTCTCTTGAAGAACTACAGACCCATATCGCTTCTGAGCCATATCTATAAGCTGTTTTCGAGAGTCATTACGAATCGTCTCGCTCGCAGGTTCGACGACTTCCAACCTCCCGAACAAGCCGGGTTCCGAAAAGGCTATAGTACCATAGACCACATTCATACGCTGCGGCAAGTTATACAGAAGACCGAAGAGTATAACTTGCCACTTTGCCTAGCGTTCGTGGACTATGAGAAGGCCTTTGATTCGATTGAGACCTGGGCAGTGTTGCAGTCTCTCCAAAGGTGCCAAATAGACTACAGGTACATCGAGGTGCTAAGGTACCTATACCAGAATGCCACCATGTCGGTCCGATTACAGAACCAGAACTCTAATCCGATCCAACTACAGCGAGGCGTGAGACAAGGAGACGTCATATCTCCGAAATTGTTCACAGCTGCGTTGGAGGATATTTTCAAGCTTCTGGACTGGAAAGGACGCGGCATCAACATCAATGGCGAGTACCTAACACACCTACGATTTGCCGATGATGTAGTTCTTATGGCTGAGACCTTGGAAGACCTGAACATAATGCTCGAAGATCTCGGTAGTGCTTCCCAAAGAGTGGGTCTTAGGATGAACATGGACAAGACGAAAATCATGTTCAATACCCATGTTGCACCTGCTCCAGTTAACGTTGGGAACATTACACTCGAAGTTGTTGACCACTATGTTTACCTGGGACAGGCAGTCCAGTTAGGTAAGTCCAACTTCGAGAAAGAGATCTCTCGTCGAATCCAGCTCGGATGGGCAGCGTTCGGGAAGCTCCGGCATATATTCGCGTCCGAAATACCTCAGTGTCTCAAGACGAAAGTCTTTGACCAGTGTGTGTTGCCAGTAATGACATATGGGAGTGAGACGTGGTCGTTTACTATGGGTCTCATAAGAAGGCTCAAAGTCACCCAGCGAGCAATGGAGAGAGCGATGCTTGGTATTTCCCTGCTTGATCGAATCAGAAATGATGAGATCCGCAGGAGAACTAAGACAACCGACATCGCTCGAAGGATTGCATCGCTGAAGTGGCAGTGGGCGGGACACATAGCGCGGAGAACCGATGGCCGTTGGGGCGGAAAGGTTCTCGAATGGCGACCGCGTACCGGACGGCGTTCCGTGGGCAGGCCCTCCACAAGGTGGACCGACGATCTGGTCAGGGTCGCGGGAAGCCGCTGGATGCGGACGGCGCGGGACCGATCGTTGTGGAGATCTTTGAGGGAGGCCTATGCCCAGCAGTGGGCGTCGTTCGGCTGATATGATGATGATGATGATGATGTGTTATTCTGATGTACGAGTATAAGCTATATTACTGTTAATGTTTAATCAAATCCCGTTGAGTAGTTTGAACGTAAAAGAGTAACATACATCCATTCTTATAAACTTTCGCATTTATAACGTTTGTAATCACAAATAGGTCATCAGTAAATAAAAATATTTTCAAATATGGTGGCTGTAAACAGTGGTTTTAAGCATGTATGCCTACGTGGCCTACAGCTGTAGCCGCCCGTTGGCGTTTAGATGAACATCCTCTCCCATTCCTAAAGAAAAATGTGCCCTTTGGTTCGCTGGTTTGCCCAGTGCGGGCTAATTGAGTGTGGTGCACAGTCTTTATCATCATCATCTTCAAATTAGCGCATACTACAACTAAAACGTACTAAGTTCACGAATGTACCCGATTAACACTAAGCCATTAACTCTGGTAAGCGGCAACATAAGTAGAGGTGGTAAACTTCTGATAAAACTTTAAGAATACGGTCACTATGTGTGGGACATCTGTTTAAGTTGATTTTGATCAAGAAGAAGATTAATAGATTTACTAGCAAATGGATCAAAAAAGCAGATTGTTAAGTCTAAAGGCACTGCAGCCTACAACCATAGCTAATACTATACATACTACCTATAACTATTTAATGGCTGGCAAACATTTGGGTTGAAAACAACCTGTACATTAATTTGCGATACATCTTTGCACAGTTAAGCACTATCCATTGGCTGCTACTTTGAGTTAATACCTTGTGCGAGTATCAGACTGCTCAGTAACGATTGTTGTGCTTTACAAGTAAGATAGAAGTAAGTAACGTGAAGTAGATCTACATTTATTTACTACTCAAGCAACGTGACAGAAATTACATCCCGGATGACTACAGAAAATTACCAACATTTGAAAGAAGCTGCACATCTATTTTGAAGCAATACGTGTGAGATACAAGCACGCCTTCAATTTTGAGAACAGGTGGATTGAACCTTACTCTAGCCGTGCCAGAAACGTGACAGACAATTAGGTAACTCCTTTTCATGTCCCAGTGTAATTTCACTTGGCCATGAAAAGAAGTTGTCTGATCGACCGAAGAAGAGGTGTTTGTTCTGCTGTTGGAACTCAGTTGGAAGATAACCATTCAAAGACGAAAATATCAGTAAAAGACTGAACACAGTGCCGACTGCCTAAGACTAGGGCTGTTGCCGTCGCCTGAGTAGATAGTTTTAGCCAGCCAGCCAGAGCTTTTGGTCTATCTGGTAATTGGTCGCAAACTTATACTTTCATAATGTGACTTGGACTAGATAAAACTACTGAGGATTTTCTGAACTCCAAAAAGACCCGAAGAGTCTTCTTACAAAAACTTCAAACACAAGTCGCTATTCTTAAAAGAAGTCCCGAGTTTTTGAACATACCTCCTCCTGCTCCTATTCTGGGCATGAATTAAGCTTAGCTAGAAGGCAAAGTTGGAGGAACCATATGCAGTGTTTTTCCTGAAAAACCAGAATGCATATTATTTATAAATATCGTGGACGGCAACGATTACCGATTAACTAGAAAACGATCAAGAAAATTAAGAGTTCAAGCAAGTAGGCAACTGTGGCCGACTGGATTTGTTTGTTTTTCTGTCTTGCAGTCAGTGTTAAGTTAGTATGTCTACTATATCAAAAGAAATGTCTTGCCAGATTGTGGAAGTTGGTTTTATAATGCTCAGATGCATAAATATCTCTGGGGCTTTAGGATCATAAAAACTTCCAATGGATAGATAGATCTTGTATTTACATTTCATGAAGAAGTAAATAACGAGCTTAAAGACGTTTACACGCAGACCCAGTACAAACTTTAAAAATAATTGACACAATGAATGTTTGTAATGAGTGGGAATCAAAACCTAGACCACAGCCCACCTAGCGCAGTAGGTAAAATCGCTAACTATTACGCCTTTGTTACTTTGATTCAGATGATTAAATTAGATATTTACCTACTTTTAACCTTGTAACTACTTGTTGTAAAGTTTGGTTAGGAATTTTCATAAGTGTAAGTCACTATATAGTATAAAACAAAGTCACTTTCTCAGTCCCTATATTCCTGTATACCTATGCTTGTGTCTTTGAAACTACGTAACGGATCTTGATGAGGTTTCTTTTAGATAAAATTATTAGAGGGGTAGGTTTATATATTTTATACAATCCCATTGCATCCTTGCGAAGTCGGGGCGGGTCGATAGTCAAATTCATATTATAAATGCGAAAGTTTGGTTGTGTGGATGTGCCGTGTTGCTCTTTCACGTAAAAACTACATTATGGAGTTTAATGTAACTTTACAATTATATAGCTTATGTATCTGAACAGGACGTAGGCTATAATTTATAAAGATATTTCACTGTTTTTTTTTCCTAAGACCGCGCGGATGAAGTCGCAGGCGGCCGCTTGTATTAAATAATTATTGGTGCTGTCTGAACTAAAAATACCTTAGTACTAGAACAAAAATATACTGAAGTCTCAAAAATCTAATAATAAACTAAGAATTGACTCAATCAGCTTATTCAAATTATTAAAACATAGAAAAACACGATGACACAGCGACGCACACGATGACACAGCGACGCAGTCTTCCCCGCGTGAGTACTCGGCGCGCTCCTTTATTGCGCTTGATTGACTACAGCTCAATCGATATTAGTCCTACATTAATAATACATACCTTTATTGAATCCTTAATAGTTTCTTAACGTTTTTTAATAGAACCAAAAAACACAAAAACGGCCTAGTTTTCTAGAAATCCAGCAAAATATTTTTTCTTTAGAGTAAAAAAAATATGTTTTATAATATAACTTTAAAAGTGTTTGATTTACGTTCAAGATGTGTATGAAAGAATCATAGACAATATCATTACCATTCTAACAAGTCTAAGAAATAAGAAATACAACGAGTTTTTGCGAAGATATAGCGTAAAAACAAAAGGTCCATTTCGCTAACTTTGATCCATCCCCCCTCTCCCCCCCACCACTTTGGCACTCTACGACCGACAGATTCGTATTCAGGACATCACCATCAATCCATTGATACCAGTCGTAGGTATACACAGAAGTTGCAAATAGAAATTTTGTCTCTAGTACTACGGTGAACCGGACTATAATGTAATGTTGCGATTAGCCCCTTATACCTACATAAAAGCTCAATTATCCTATTAGTTTCTCGATTAAGGTGTCCAGTCACTTGCTCGTAATAAGAATGATACATTCCAGTAGTTAAAGTAGAGCTGATTGAGTTTTCATGATTAGCAGGGTAGATATTTGGTGATAATATCTAACTACTTACTAAGGTATCACAAATATCTAATTTTATGAACAACTTGGTGCTGGCAGTCAGCTCAAATTAAATTATTTTAACGGGCCGGTTAACCTTCGAATAAAGATATCACAAGGTTCAATATGAATAAATATATTTTGAACAATACTGTCTAACAATTACAAAATTAAACTGTGATTCCTTTCCTATTGATGCTTAAGTATTAGCTAGCCGCCCATAGTTTATTTTATTTATTTATTTATAAGATGAATATTCTTAGTACAAAAAGTACCTACCTATTATGTTAAGTATTTAATCAATGATTAACTGGATCTCTATACATATTTTTGGATCTGAAATTATTTTGAGATTTATGTTTTTATAATGTTAATTATATATTTAATTTTAACTAGATAACTATTCTGTTGACTCACTATGTGGCACTTGATAATAATGTTTTTTGCTACTTACACAGTAGAATGATTAGTTCATTTTATTTTCGCATAATATTTACTTTCATTGACTCTCGCATGTATAGATTTAAGACATTTTGGAATGCAGAGTAGACAAAATAATAAAATATTAGACATACCTACATTACGTGTTGTTTAGGAATTTTAAGTACTATTTGTGATCTGAAATCACGTATTTCACATACAAAAGGCATGATGACTGTATTTTTTTTTGTTTATAATCGAAAGACCTTACATTTATGTAAACAATCCTCAAAGAATCACTTCATCTGGATCAATACCATCAGAGATATCACAATTTGAAATGCACATTTTTGGACTTGCCCAAAAACGCTCCATACAAAAGTGACAGCGATAGTGACGTCACTGTCGCTTTTGTATGGAGCGTTTACACAGTATGGAGCGTAAAATACAGTCATCATGCCTGATGCAATGGGCGTGGCACTGACGTACAAATATTTACCCTGTGTTCTAACATTTGTTTTAATTTTAAGGTTAATTTCGTCCATTGTGATGCATTTAAACCAGAATTTGTTATTTTTCAGTTGTGCTTCTTGTATTGTGATCGGTATAAGTACTTAGTGATGTGATGTAAAAGTATTTATAAAAATATATTTATTGGAAGCAGCTTTTGTATTTTTATTTTGTCGCACCTGCGCATGCCACCTTTTCGTTGAGCTTTACAACAC
The DNA here is from genome assembly GCA_950022985.1 of Udea ferrugalis. Taxonomy (NCBI): domain Eukaryota; kingdom Metazoa; phylum Arthropoda; class Insecta; order Lepidoptera; family Crambidae; genus Udea; species Udea ferrugalis. Next base: position 3,348,933 of record OX465516.1, read on the forward strand.
CTTTTTTTAAATATATGGCACTTTTTTAGAGATAGTATCTAATAGTTATTGTTCAATACAGAGTATGTACGTATTTTAAACTCTACAATGTTTTCAATCAGTTTGAGTTCAGAGCATGGCAAAAACAGTGTTATTTGATTTTAATCCTATTTAGATTTTAAATGAACCTAACCTAAGTATATTCAGAGTTGACCTATTATAAAGTTGACTTCGCTATCATATTTTTGAAAAGAGTATGCGCCTGTTTCTTACGCAGAGTATGCCTCTTTCACGTTCAATCATGAACACGAATGTTAGGGCGTTACGAAAAACTATGATTCTTCAGTTTTTCTGAATTAAATTTACTCTACGAGGACGAAGTCAGGCTAAGCAAGCATTAATAATATCAAGTTAGAAGAATAATATCTACTGATTTCCTATTTAGTTTCTTGAATTTTGTACCCGGTTGCTCATGGGAGTTTCTTAAACTATCCTCCCTCACATTCGCGGCTAATTTTTATTTTAAGGTACTATGCAGTTGTTTCTAACCGGGAAATCACTTTGGCTGTTCTATTCTCACCTATAGCAAGTAACTGCATAAAAATAAATAATAATTATTGTTATAAGTAGGTGTATATTGGGAAGTATACTTCATTTTTTTCTTCACCACTCGCTCTCTTCGTTCGCTCATTCGAAAAAAATGAAGTACCTTCCCAATATACACCATTAATTAGTAAAAACGTATCGATTTTGTTCTGAAATTGAAGTACCTTCCCAATATACACCATTAATTAGTAAAAACGTATCGATTTTGTTCTGAAATTTCAATCCTGTAGTGTCTAATCTGATGAAAAGAGCATAAAGCATTCATGAAACCGTTTTAAATGGTTTATAACTTGTGACAACATTAAAAGTAGTCATTTTTATGAAACCCGTGGAACTTGCCAGACAAATTTATTCAACAAAAATGAAGTTCCTGAAGCAAAAAGATTCATTGCAATTGGAATGCATCTGTCCTTCTACGTCATCAACAGAAACTAAGCGACATGGTCCTTTACTACCAAACACAATACGCAGCATCGTTTGTGGTCCTTCCAACTGCGGAAAGACAAACTTGGTCCTGAGTTTATTACTACACCAGGACGGTCCACGTTTTTGTAACCTTTATGTCTACTCGAAATCATTATATCAACCAAAATACATCTTCCTGGAGAACGTGTTGAATGAGGTGGCAGACATATCTTATTACAAATACAATGATAATAATGCGGTCTTGAGTCCGCACGAAGCATTACCAAACTCAATTATCATATTCGACGACGTTGCTTGTGAAAATCAGAATAATATACGAGATTACTTTGCAATGGGTCGCCATAGAAATATTGACTGTTTTTATATCAATCAAACTTACACCAAAATACCCAAACAATTAGTGAGAGACAATTCTAATCTTATCATATTATTTAAGCAAGATGATGTAAACCTTAAACACGTTTATGATGAACATGTAGGCTCTGATATGCCATGGTGTAAGTTTCGTGAAATGTGCTCCACTGTTTGGAGAAAACCTTTCAACTATTTAGTTATAAATAAGGACTGTGAACGAAACAAAGGATGTTACCGGCTGAACTTCGATACATTCATAGAAGTAGACTAATCTTTTTAAATAGTTGCTAGGTTACTGATGTTTCAGTTTGATTAAGATTGTCAGTCAGTGTGGAGTCTTTAACGATGGAACGAAATCTCAAAGAACAAATTGTAAAGTCTGCTGCAGCTGTGAAAAGAAAGGTGGATATTATGAAAGATTACAAAAGAACAAATGACATAGCCCTCGAAACATTATTCAAACCCATTATCAACCCCCTAAACCAAATGTCAAGTAAAAAAGATGACAATAAACAATATAAACATGAAGAATCAACGCCAGTGAACCATTTAATGAAAAGAACCAAATATTGCGAGAGCGAGTCATCAAGTACCTCTTCCGAAAATGTTGAAGAACCTGTCTCTGATGGGGAAATCACAGATCATGAGATTTTTATGCCTTCTAACAAGACTCTTACTACATCCCCATCAGAGGATCATGATGTTAATGAGAACTCATTTAAATCTCTCCAGTCATCACCAAGTATTGCTAACGATTCTCTATCTTGGTCCGTGTCATCTGAAGTAATGAAAGATATACCTTATGGTGTTAAACATGAGCGAGGAAAATTATGGCTTGGCAAAACTCGTGTTTATGACGACGACAGAATATTGAAAATTGGAAACCGTAGCCTGAAAAAAACCATAGGGCTTCAAGAATTACTGTACAAAAAGGTACCAAATTTAGAAAACGTTACAGACGAGGACTTGCAAAATTACAGATTATTACTTATTGATACTAATGCACACAAACGTCATTGCAATCCTTCTAAACCCATAAACAGTAATAAAGGTTTTAAATACATGAATATTATTAAACCGTTATTCAAGTTCTCAAGAAATCATACCAGTAGTGTTGAAAGTCTTCCGCAAGGAGAAGGGGTAAATATATTAAAAGAAGTTAAGAATGATACTGATTTGATTTACTGGAACGATCCTAATGAGTTAGTGGAAAGATTACAACTTTTACTGGCTTCATGGACAGCTGGTAACACAGGAGTAAGAAATGAAATTTATGCAATAATCGAAGAATTGCATGAAGCTGGCATTATCAAATACAAGAAATATATAAAGCTTCCATCTGGTGGACCGGGCAGTACCATTGCACTAGAGAAGCCGACAAGACGATAATGAATGTAGACAAATTCGGTCATCACGTTCATAAGCGTTTACGACAATCTTTAAATGCTGATATTATTACAGATGCATTAATAAGGTCCGAAGCAGGAGATTTTGATTTAAAATTATCGAAATTGAAAGGACTGTCACTTCCCGAGAAGGACGATGAAGCTGTAAGTAAAGAATACGTTGATAAATGTATTCACGAACTAAAACAAGAAATAAAAACAGTTCAAAGTAATGTTAAAAAATACCTAAATAATCTAGAAAAACTGACTGTTGAAAATTTGAATACATTGTATTACACTAAAAAAGAAGTTGATCTCATGATTTCACCAAAACCTACTCAAAATGAGTAAAGAAGATTTAGTTCATGAGTTGCACAAAGCAGCGAGAAGGAATTTTTGTCGTCGGCATACGATTATCAAAGGAATGGATGATTTATGGCAAGCTGACCTCATGGATTTTCAAAAATATTCGTCGTATAATAACGGACACAAGTATGTTCTTGTAGTTATTGATACTTTATCGAAATACGTTTGGGTTAAACCGTTGAAGTCAAAATCAAAAAAGTGTGTAACGGACGCAATGTGCAGTATACTATCAGAGACAAGAAGAAAGCCTAAAAATTTACAAACTGACCTGGGTACAGAGTTTTATAATGATTATTTCAAGCAGTTGATGAAAAGGCATAAAATAAATCATTATTCTACGTACTCTGTAAAGAAAGCCTCCATAGTAGAACGCGTGATAAGAACTCTTAAATCTCACCTTTACAAAATTTTCAGTCTATATGGAAACTATCAATGGTTTCAAAATAATTTAGACATCACTGTGGAGAATTATAACAGTACTTTACATCGCATAACTAAATTTAAACCAATCGATGTAAATCAATCGAATGAGATTCTAGTAAAGTCTAATATAATCAAATCCCAACAGTCAAAGATACGACGAGGAAAAACTTTTCAAGTTGGTGATTGTGTACGTATAAGTAAACACAAAGGAGATTTTTACAAGGGTTACACTCCTAATTGGTCAACCGAAATATTTCTCATAGTAAAAGATAATCAAACTAGTCCCCCAACGTATCAAATACAAGACAAACACAAACAAAATATTCTAGGTTCTTTTTATGGATACGAATTACAGAAAACCAAGGTGCCGGAAATTTACCTTATTGAGAAAATTATTAAGAAAAAAGGAAACAAAATTTATGTAAAATGGCTAGGCTTGAGTGATGAAGACAACAGTTGGGTTAAAAAAAGTGATTTAGTTTCATAGTATATAAATAAAATAATTTGTGCTATCATCTCACTTTTTGCCTATCGATGAAGAAAGGCAGTGGTATAATTAATAACTTGATAGATCGTTTACCGTTTGAACTACATTTACCTGGGTATCAATTTTGTGGGCCCGGAACGAAACTTCAGAAACGATTAATTAGAGGTGATCGAGGGGTGAACAAATTGGATGAAGCTTGCATGCACCACGACATTGCCTATATTAACAAAGATTCGCGTGCTCGACAGATAGCTGACTTAAAACTGTTGAATATGGCAAAGAGAAGGTTGAACTCGAAAGATGCCGGAAAAGGAGAAAAACTTGCATCATGGGTTGTGAAAAAAGCGATGAACGCAAAAATTAGGGCTGGTAGTGGTATGAAGTCATTCAAAAAGGGTGTTAGGAAAATTAAATCACGGTTAAAAAAAATCAAATCCAAAGACAGTCACACTGCCATTAAATATGCCTATGCAGCTGCAAAAAAATTATTTAGTAATAAAAAAGGAATACGTTTGCCGCGTTGCATTCCTCTTCCAAAGTGCGGAGGGCTTTTACCACTTATTCCTATATTCGCAGGGTTATCAGCTTTAGGTTCACTAGCTGGAGGGGCAGCTGGTATAGCTAAAGCTGTTAACGATTCCAAAGCTGCACAAAAAAGTCTTCAGGAATCTGAAAGACACAACCGAATGATGGAAGCTGTTTCTATCGGGAAAGGGTTATATATTAAACCTCATAAAACTGGCACTGGTTTATATCTAAACCCATCAAAAAACTAATTAAGCGGCTACCCAAACGTGCTCTCACCAACATAGATATATTAGAACATGCCTATGATATTCCCTATTTTCGTGGAGTCTTCATGAGAGATACATTACCTTTGAAACCCAAAAATATAGAATGTGGAATATTGAATTTAGACAGCAATAAAAACCCCGGCACGCATTGGGTGGCCTTCGTGAAGCACAATAATTACGTAGAGTATTATGATAGTTTTGGCAATTTGAAGCCTCCTCTAGAATTTGTTAAATACATGAGTAACTTATCTATAAACTATAACTTTGACCGACAGCAAACCTTTGGCACTACAAACTGCGGTCATTTATGTTTAAAATTTCTGAGGAATTATTGGAAAAACATTTAAATACTGTGTGAAATAAATAAAAGTATCAGTTCAAACATGTCTTTTACTGTATCTATAACTGGAAGCGGAGCCTCCTTGAGCACAAACTATTCCCCTACGTTGGAACTTCGAGGAGATTACGAATGCGGACTTTTGTCATTTTCAACCTTCAATTCTATTCCCAATATAGATGAAAGGAACAATAAGTTTTATTATGGGGAAAATGAAGTCATCAAAATTCCTGAAGGGTCTTATGAGCTTCAAGATATTTGCGATTATTTGAAAAGTAATATTAAACATACCGTGTTAACATTAACATGCAATAACAATACATTAAAAACGAATATTTTCTGCTCCAAGAATATTTATTTTGATAAAGCTGAATCATTGGGACAAATTTTAGGTTTCGGTCAACAAACAATAAACGCAAATATAAGAACTGATTCACAATATCCTGTCAACATTCTATCAACAACCATCGTAAGGATCGAATGCGATGTTGTCAGTGGTTCTTTTGTAAACGGAAAAGGAAGTCATATTATTTACGAATTCGTGCCTAATGTACCACCCGGTTATCGTATAATTGAAATACCTAAAAATTTAATTTACTTTCCGGTAAACCAAAGTTCTATTAGCGCTATTAATATAAGGTTGTTGGACGCTGAAAATAAAGAGATAAACTTACGAGGTGAAGAAGTACAACTTTATTTACATTTCAGAAAAAAATGTTAAATTTCCATAAAAACCCGTCTACATCGTGTGTTCAATTCAGTTCTAAAAAAACATCCCGCAAAGACACACCGATTCAGCTAAAGAATAAGCTTACTAAAAGTAATAAGGAGTTTCTTAAATTAGTAGGCTTGATAAAATGAATATTTTAAATATATCACAACAAGCTTCATACGATACCAGTATTGAAAGTTTTGAGTATCATTCATACAAACCATATGTGTCAAGTTTCAACAAAAATGATGAAATACGAATTCCTATCAACCAACAAGATTTGTATGTACTGCCATCACTAAGTAGTTTATACATAGAGGGAAAAGTGAATGTGTTTAACAGTACCACTAAAGCAAAAATAACAAATGTTCATTTCGTTAATAATCCGATACTATTTCTGTTTCAAGATATAAGATATGAATTGAACGGAGTAGAAATAGATAAAATTAAAAATGCTGGTGTTACTTCAACTATCAAATCTTACCTATCTTTAAATGGTGATGAATCCAAGTGTGGTCGAGTTTGGGGGTGGTCAACTACAGGATCGAATAACACTGATAGTGGAGCATTTTCAGCATCCATACCGTTGAACAAAATTTTAGGATTCGCTGAAGATTATGAAAAAATTATTATAAACTGTAAACATGAGTTGGTGTTGCTTAGGAGCAATACGAATCTCAATTCTATCAAATTAAATGCAGGAGAAGTTGTCGACGATATTGTAATTAATAAAATTGTTTGGCGAGTTCCACACATCAAAGTGTCTGATCGGGAAAGAATTAATTTGCTAAAACATTTAGAGAAAGATCGAGCTATTCAACTCGCGTATCGTAATTGGGATCTATACGAATATCCACTACTACCTAAGACACGTAAGCATACTTGGTCGATAAAAACTTCATCACAAATCGAAAAACCACGGTTCGTTGTTATTGCAATGCAAACCAACCGTAAACATAACGCTGCCCTTTCAATGGCTGAATTTGACCACTGTCACGTGCGTGATGTTAAAGTATTTTTGAATTCATCGTATTATCCTTATGAAGGTTTAAACATCAACTTTTCAGAAGATAAATTTAGTTTATTATATGAGCAGTACGCTAGATTCCAACAGTCTTACTACGGACGCCGACCAGAGCCGTTGATGAGCATGAAAGAATTCAGAGACATTGCTCCTATGTTTGTAATCGACTGTTCACGCCAACACGAGACGTTAAAAGGATCGATAGACGTAAGAGTTGAAATTGAAACAGATCAAGAAATACCAGATCAGACAGCTGCATACTGTCTAATTTTGAACGATTGTGTATTTGAGTATAAACCTTTGAGCAATATTGTGAAGAAATTATCATGAATAACGATACAGTGATTGTGGATTTGCAAGGATTCAAAAACCGTAAAAATGAATTTTTAGTAAAAGAATTCGTTATAGCAACTCTGGAGTTTACTCAAACATTCTTAATCAAACCTCCATATCCATTTACTAAATTAACTGAGGAAGAGAAACGACATGTTAAATGGATAGAAAGAAACAGAGGTTACCAATGGAGTGAAGGGTACATCGATTTTCAAGAATTTCATAGAACTATCAAGCCTCTTCTGAAAGACATGAAAATTATTGTAAAAGGTGAAGAAAAGATTAAATGGGTGGCAGAGTTGTGTGGTCATGATAATATTGTAGATATAAGTTATACAGGTATACCTAATCTTAATAGTTTAAATGACCTGTACAAAACTAATATGTTTAATTGCTTGGTTCACAAAAATAAATGTGCTTTAAGAAGTGCTTTGTGTATTAAAAAATGGTGTTTTTTGAATGGATACTCATTATTTGACTTGACTGTTTTTACTAAATAATTTATTGATTAAGTAATTGTGAATATACATAACATTAAATATGATCAATGCATAGTTTTATTTAATTCTACCTACCTAACGAATTTAAATAATAAGTAAAAAATAACAAACACAGTTTTTCACATGACGTATTTATTTTAATAATATTTCTGATATTTATACAAGTGTACAGGTTAAAACTAGTCTTATATCTAAAATAAAGTTTAAAGCTAATAATTATTATTATCACTAATTTTCCTACTTATTTTTTTAATCACTGTTTCTGTTTCGTCCATTATGTCATCCAACGGTTCTTTCACAATATATTGTGCACTTAACACTACATTATCTTCATCACATTCAATGTCCGATTTGTTGAGAGATTCACCGCTTATATCTATCACTTTTATTTTAATAAGGCGTATTCCTCGCTGATGCTCATTATTAATCACGTAGGAGGTTCTGCGCAGTCGGTTCTTCTTGCATTTATGATTCTTCCGCTTCGCTTGCCTCTCTTTGGGTGCAGGGCTAGACCGATAAAGTTCAGGACAAGCTTGCCGAAACGCACTAGCAGTTGAGAAGGGATCTTGTGCGAACTGACTGAACATGATGTCGGATTCAGACATTTTCTGTAACAAAAAACAGTAATACATATTATCAATCATTTGTACAAATGTAACTTTCAAACAATTTTCTAAAAAATAGTATACTTACAGATAAGTAAATAGCACACCACTTCACTCGAGCTCAGAAACTAAAAGAATGACATGACCAACACCTCACTAAAATAGTTTTGCATAGTTTTAAAATTTTACAAGCTAAACACTTTTAAATGGAACATGCAGGGCTGTCAATCCACATTTTACAATGTATGATTTTATCTGTAATGTATTAAATCCTACTCCTTTTTAAAGTTGATTATAAAATCTTATCGTCTTGCAGTTAGTTTGGGTTCGAATTATAATTTATAGTAACAATCATCCTGTTGTTAGGTGACCTACTATATTATAATTGACTCTCTTATATCACAGCTCGATACGCACTGTGATAGTTTGATGATGTTCATAAAACAAGTTTTGGCAAGTATGAGCTGTAATTAACGTATTGAAACTAAAACAACATTATCAAAAATATTTTTTTAACTTTCATAATATGTAACTGACAACCCTCGTAGTCTTAGGTAATCATAACAGGTTGAAACTTGCAGAAATCATCACGTGTGCACTACTTATGTTGTATAGGTTTTTGAGCAGTAGCTATGAACTAATTAAGTAGGCAATTCAAACCTGGGTTTGAGTTCAGCAATGAAACAAAAAAATTGGTGAAATATTTATTAAACAACTAAACACAATTATTCTTAACATACAATCTTACGTGGTCTAAATCTAACATAACAACAAACTTAAAACTAGATACTTGACTTAACTAGTCCAATCTATTGTAGCTAAATTAAAAGGTACTAGATTTATGTCCCCATGCTAATGTGTCTATATTGTTTCTTAATAAGATACGTTTATCATCATTAGATGATAAGGCTACTTTATCAACACACTGAGTGAATATTTGGTGTTTGATAGATTTGAAAACAATGTTTCTTTTGCGAATTATTTCCTTTTCCAACAAAGCTTTATGATAGTCTTTGAAAAACAGTTTGTTGACTACAGGTTTTTTAATACCTTTAGCTTTCTTAATTTCTTTGGTTTCAGTTTTGATACAGTATAATTTTGATCTTAAACCAACAAATTCTGTAATAAGATGTCCGCCAAGTTCATCTTTGAACAATCCAGGTATTTTTTTATTTTCGCGTTTAATACCGTACGTATTATTTTCTTCATAGTTACTTGTATCAAAATATCCTTGAAAATTGTGTCTCAGATCTTTATATATATCACTAGTTTTCACCGAGTACAAAAAACTATCTGTATCTGTGTAACAAAGGTTTAAATTACGACCATAAAATGGTTTCATTACAGAATAATGGAAATTATACATGTGGCTTTTGGAAATTTCTAAAACCGTAAATCCAATATAAATAGGTTTGTCAAGTACAACTGATTCTGGCTTCAACTGAACTGCCACAAAATTTTCTGAAAAAATGGTAGAACTATGGTAATTAGGCCTCGCTATTAGTTGTTCTGCAGTGACCATTTTTTTCGTTCTATTTTTTGTATCAACCCACTGATTGACTAGTTTTACATCAAGCCTTTTTTCGGTGTCCTCTAAAGTTTTGCCGAAAATGCTATTATTTAATAACTTAAAAAAATCCTGTTCGAAACTTGACTTTGCCTTTTTTCGTAACTCTGTATTCAAATCAATGTATTGTTTTAAATAAGGGCTTTGTCTGAATTTAATTACTCTATGAATCTTTGTGAGCTTCAAACCATGTGATAAACACGTTTTCAAATGCGCATAATGGATAACGTAGTTAAATTTGTCATATAAGTTCGGTATTAATTTTGGAGTTTTAGATCCTGGTGGTGAAAATTTTTGTGGGCAAAATGGTAATTCATTATGCAGGTCATGTAAATTCTCGGGATATTCTAAATCAACTTCTAAAATAAACCCTTCTTCGGAATCATCGGGTGTTTCAAGGATTTCAATTTGATCAATATCTGAAACATTCAATAATCTAAAATCCGAATGAGGTAAATAAGAACACATCGCATAGCCGTACAAATTATTACAGTCTATGTAAAATAAAAAGTTATCGGGGTATGACGTTTCATAATTTGTTAAGTATTTATTGTTTGCTTTCGCATACCTCGTAGAACATAAACATACTCCCCCGCGAATACCTTTCTGTATTAATCGAATTATTTCTAAGTCATCAATTAGCTGAAGTTTTACATTCGTTTTAAGGAGCATTGCGTCAAAACTCAAACTAGGAGCTGTCAGATAAAATGAAGGATCTAACTTGTAATTTGTTTTACAAGTGCAACGAAACTTTTCAAATACATCTGCTAGTAACAAAACGTCAGATTTCAAATATAAATCTGTGTATTCACCCAAAGTTTTTAAATTGAACTCATTCCAGACCTGTTTAGCATGGCTATAGTCAGATTCTGAAACAGTAGTGTCACTAAGGCTCGAATAGAAGCATTGCTGTGGAGGCAATTTTTTCTCTTTGTACGAGTCCCAGGTAGACATGTATTCATACGGATACACGCCTTTCCGTCTTAACAATTCGAACCTCTCAGATTCTGGGAAAAAATTAAGCAAATGAATAAAATCTTTCTTATCTAGATTCGATACAAGTTTTTCTAGGCTTGTTCCCAAAAATTTAAAAGAGTCAACGAAACGAACCGCCATATGTTTATTGTCATGTGTTGTAAAAAACTTAGTGAATGATATGTAATTTTCTTTGTTTTTAGCTATAACTTTTATTGGTCCTGATGTTTGTCCCAGTTGACTTATAAATAAATGACTGTCGTAGCCAGACAAGTTATGAAAAAAGACAGGAACAAATTGTGGTAAACGATAGTTAAGATTACAGTAAGAATGAGCTGCACCGCGATAGTTGCCTGTCAAGTGGCAGTGGTCCCGAACTTTATCATCGAATAATAATTGACTGCATAAATAACATACTTTTGATTCCTTGAATGCGCAAACTTCTTGTGTGGTTAGTTTTTTCATAGGAATTGTATTTTTATAAATTTGTAAAATTTGAGATACATCCTTTTTTAGGTTATTTATGAAAACTTCAACACAATCTTCACCGCGATAAGTTACGTATCGATTTAAAGAACTATTATAAGAACAAACAACATAATACGCAAACGCAGCCGGTACATGTTTTTGAAACAGTTTCGTTGAACTGGAACTGGGTTCGTTAGGACTGGGCTGCAATAAAGATTCAAAGTCAGCATAAATTACAAAAGGCATGTCTTGCATTTTCTCATAGTTCTTAAATTGAATAAATGTACCCGACTTTGGCAAAATAGTCGCAACCCCACCGCACACATGAGCGTTTAATTTACGTTCGTTTTGAAAAAATATCATGCAGTCGTCACAAAAAAATATTTGACCATGATGTTTTGTTACTTGCGACCTTATTAAGCGGCTTAGGTTTTTAATCAAACAATAATGTGAAAGATTACCTCTTTCTATGTACAATAAGTTTATGTGATTGCTTTTTTTACTCAACGTGCGGTACAATGGTCCAACAACATTTGTTTTGTTTTTGAGTCCATATACATTAACGCTTATATTAGGATTATTTTTCTCAAATCTTTTTATGTCGGGAAACTTAACCGGAAACGACATTTTATTTACATTGAGCACGCTCTTAAAATGAGGATAAGAAGATGTTCGATGCCCGTTGCTGTCTGCAGGAAATAAAGCTGCCATTATGCTCCATAAAAAACAGAACTCATCTTTATTTTGAATGTTAACACATGCGCGTTTGAGTTTCAATGCTTTTGGCAAATCAATGAATCTAGATGCTCTCAGAGGATTGTACTTATTAATGTTAATTTCTAAGTAACAATTACGTAAAAATAACCAACCGCTATCTCGTTCTTCAAACTCGTCTACTTTAGAAGTAATCACGTTGATAACTTGAGAGAAAACTTCTTCAAAATCAAAACTATTATTTATTACAATGTTTTCCGTAGCAAATGACTTTATTTCGGACTTGTTAGAATCATTCGATCTTAAAAGAAATTCAGCGAATAATTCAAAGTTAACTTTGATGCTATCATAAGTTAACTGGCGCGCTCGTAGCAGCTGAGCGGCGCGCGCGCGCAAGCTGCGCATGAACGAGGCCGGCGCCTGCACGGCGCTCCCCGCATCACCACACAACCTGTACGCTGCGATGCGACTGCGGAAAGCACTACCTATTTTCTCAATACCATCGCTTTCTTCAATAGCAGAGTTATTTTTATGTATTGTACTCTTAAGATGAGCGGAAAACGCTTTGCTTTTAACAGAAATATTACAAACGGAACAATATATCGATCTGTTTGACATTGTTACTTGATGTAAAAGAAAAGATTGATTTAAATTTAACTAAAATAGATTGGACTCTTATTTCTTAATGTTTAGGATGATAACTTATTTTTTGTTATCGACAAAAAACCGTCCTTCGTCGGTAAAATCCGCGCGTGCTCGCTTGACAAACTTGCGCAGCAAGTCCAGCTGTTCAGCGTCAGAATCGGTTCTATATTTAAGCGATAATACCGCCTTCTGCCAGCGATCTCTCGCCGGTATCGACTTGATGTCCGCTGAGTTATAGAGTCGGAGCTCCACGAACAGATCGCCGGATAGGTCAGCGGTATGACGTAGGTTACCATCCGCCACGCGGCGCGTGAGCACGGATTGCAGGGAAGGCGCGGCGCGCGTGCGGTTGACGACGATCTCCGGCTCGTCGTCTAAGTCCAGACACCATCCATCAGACCGAGCTCGCTTCGGTACGCTGCCTTCAGCTGGCTTGCGCTTCGTAGGTCTTTTAGCCGCTTTACTGGAACTGAAATGATTAAGTTAGATGAGAAACTATTACTTACTATGCTTCGTGGATTATTTAATTAATAAGTTTGCTAGGTACCAAACAATCATAACCCTCCTTTGCTTTGACGTAATCAGGAGAAAAAAAAGGTATGTATCACGTACATAACTATAAAGGTATAAGGTACATAGAGTTCATAATTTATAAAGTCAATATTTTCTAATGTTTGGTTTAAAAAAGATTTGTTTTGAAAAGATCTGGTCATTACGTTCCTCGCTATGATTTTACATAAAACTTACCGCTTATTTACTTCGTCGTCCGTGTAAAAAAGTTCTTTTATAAATTTCGCCTTCCTCTTGGCCCCAGCCGTCTTGTTGCTCCTGAAAATGAAAACAAAAGTATTGGTTCAAATGTTAAGTATTCACGTTCATAAACATAAGCGTTATAAGTGGTTATAAGAATCTTCACTGTTTGTCACAATACTGAGATGCAGGTCGTTATCTCACCGTTTTTTAGCACACTCGTCTTCAGAGTCGCTAAGTGGTGGGATGGTCTTCCGTGCTCGGCGTTTGGAGGGCTCGGCGTCAGAATCGCAAAGTGCTGGAGTGGCCTTCCGTGCTCGGCGTTTGGAGGGCTCGGCGTCAGACTCTGAGTGCTTGTGCACTGCCCGGCGTTTAACTTCAACCTCGGAGTTGCATTCGATGTCAGACCTATCATATGAAGAATAAAAACAAACATGTAAAATAAAATCTTTATCGTTTTAACATAGTAAATTGAAGATAAAACTTACGAACATGATTGATTTCTGCTGAATTTTCTTGCTGTAGCACTAATAACGTTGAATAACTTCTTGATGGTCCTTGATGATCACTCACTGTCACTGATGTTATGGTTTTCATTGATCTATAGCTCCTAATTTATTCAAAAATATTGCAAACTCAGACAAAGAGGAGCATAACATTTTTACTGTAAAACTCCAATTTTACTAGGAAGTGATCGCAAAAACGACCTATAAAGTCTTTCCAATAAAAGGTTAGCTAACACTGTCTAAAATTGTAAGCTGTCAGCAAAAATTTCGGTTTGTCAATACATTTCGTGAAAAATAAAATATTAATTCACTAACTAGGTCGGCTGAAAGGTACGTACTTATGTACAGTTGACTTGAGTTTATTTAGAAGAAAAAATGTTGCGCTGTTATTAATGAACGATAGAAAATTCCCATTTTTCGCTGTTAATAACGTAAAATTATTTGTGTATACATGCGTCAGGGAACATGCCATTTGTAAGCGTTAAGGTCCAGAAGTAAGAAACTGAATATCCGTGTATGGTAAGTCCAACAAACTAACTCCCAGACGCAGGAAAATTAAAAAAAAAAAGTTTTTTCTGAATTGACTGACTTTGAACCAAACTTGTGGCAACTGGCACTGCAAAACGGAGGAAGGCGAAAACCTTGTAATAGTTCATTAAGCCATTCCTAAATGATATTACATGTCATGTGTAGAGTTGCACTACCTACACAACAGCGTCTAGTGATAAACTAAACTTCTTAAAGCTTGTGTTATGGGACACTAGACAAAGGATAAACATATTTCAAATACATCATTTGTTTACATAGGAAACAGCTAGAACAATACAAACAGACATGTTCATGCAAACGAATGTTTGTACTGTGCGGAATCGAACCCGCGACTTCTATTGTAGTAAACAACTTCTGAACCATTACACAATTAAGTAATTAGAAATACGTTCAAATTATGAAAGTAAAAATCATTTTTATTGTGGTTGACTATACTTGAATCTTGAATCATATTACCGAGCTTACAGATAAGGTAGTGCAGCGTTGGCAAAATGTAGTGACTTGTTTGTTCAAAGTAATACCTGCTTGTGTTGCATTTGCATTAGGGTTCCTTCCTATCTTTACGTAATAAACAACGGACTTTTTTGTGTTTGATTAAATTTAATAATTAGTTATTTGATATTTTTTAAAATGAGTTTTATTTGTTTTAAGTAAATGTATTGATACCATTGTTTCATAGGTTAAGTTTTTATTCTGCATAAATGTTTACTTACTTACTTACTAAGTAAATTGATATTTATTTCTGTTTATTACAGTGATATGACTTATTTTAAAAATCTATTTTAATTATTGCATTAGGGTTCCTTCCTATCTTTACGTAATAAACAGCGGACTTTTATCTGTTTGATTAGATTTAATAAGTAGTTATCAAATATTATTTTAAATATGTTTTTTATTTGTTTTAAGTTAATTGACATTTATTTCTGTTTTTACAGTTATATTGTATTATTTGCAAAAAATCTATTTTAAATATGATTCCTAATGTTATGCTTAATATGGATTTATATGGTAATGCGAAATAATCATAATTTTGATTTTTATTAAGGTTGTTACTGCATCATTGAAGATGATGAGGTTCCTCACTGAATGTATTTAGCATTACACCAACGTATTAACCAGTTAGTAGAATTATGTTTATAAACTTTTGTCCTAACAACAATTATACGGAACCCGAAACAAAAAGCGTTACTAATTAATTACGATTTACTGGTCTTGTTCATACATTGCATCAGTATTGAAGGGATCGTCGCGGCTCCCACACACCTTTTTGAGTTAACGCGTCCATGCTCATAGTTGTGGTAAATTGCATTCAAACTTGTCCGTACGACCAATCAGGCATGAATCTCTGTTCCATCATGGAATTACCGAGGATTCATGGTGCCGACATTTTTACTATCATAAATGTGATTATTGACTATGTTGCTGCTGGATAACACGCGGTTGAATAGAGTATCACTTGTATCGGCACGACCAATCTGGCATGAAACCACCACTTGTGGTCGTTGTAGTTTCATGGTGCCGTCATATTCTAATCGGGTATCTAAGAGCGCCATGTATGATCTATCAATCAGTGTAGTTATGTTGTGTTTTTTGTGAAATACCAGATCTCAAGGGAAAAAAATCACAGGTATGTTTTTTATGAATTTGTTATTAATTTTATGATTGACGATAATAATTCACTTTTCGAATAATCATGTTGCGTCTTACACCAAAATGAACTCGTATCAAGTTTCATTCAACGATTTAGTTAAACAATCAGGAATCGGTGCATTAGGTATGTGTAGCGTAGAGGTGTCATATCGCAAGACCGGACGCACGACGTCAGCGCGAGCGCTCGTGGGTCGGCTAGGAAATGATGACAGTGCATGCAAACTGTTAAGCGAATAATTATTTAACTTTCGGTTAGTGGTTTTTTGATCAAAATTTTTAATTCCATAACATGTTTGAAGTTCATCGTTCATGATAAACCATCTGAAATATTTTAGGTGGTTTATTTCTGATTTTGTGCTCCAATGGTGTATATTGGGAAGGTACTTCATTTTTTTCGAATGAGCGAACGAAGAGAGCGAGTGGTGAAGAAAAAAATGAAGTATACTTCCCAATATACACCTACTGTTATACACTTCTTTGACCATATAGGATACAGAACAATAAAACAATACAACGTTGGAGGTAAGTGCTGTGTATTTTCCACCAAATACCAATACACTGTATTCACCAAATCAGCCTTAGGATTTTATTAAAGCCAAATACGTAATTGGTATCAAATATAAAGCCCTACCGTTGCGTAGGTCGCAAGAGCCTGAGCTGCCGTCGCTGGGAGTACGGCCAAGGCGAGTTCAAGCTGCGGCGCCTGCTGCAGCTCGAGCGACGCCGCTTCACGCGCGTGCACAGCGACGATTCAGACGACGAGCCCGCGCCCATGCTGCCCCAACCGACTCCCCCCGCGAACGCCTGATTAGGCCACAAGCCCAGACATTCTGATACTGTGCTACGTGGTGACAGAACTTCCTCCACCGACCGCTTAACTGATATTTTACTCGAAGAGCCAGTCTCCTATACAATGCTTTAGGAAGGTTCGGTTTATTGACACTTTTTCCATTTTTCTGTTACATGATGGAACTCATGGGAAGACACAGAAGTATAATTTTGTGGATATTTTTAACTATTACTGGTTCCATCAGGGCACAAAATATTGGAAATGTGGCAATCCGACGTTCTCCTGTTGCGAAAAAGCTCCATGTAATAAGGCCCGAAACTGTATAATTTGAGATAAATTAAGTAAGTTTATCAGTATTTCCCAACCGACACCAGGCACCAAGTGGACGTTATACCAAGGTGGTAAAGTCAAACAAAAGTCACATTAACCAATCACATATCGATATCGGCAAGGCCGATGTCAAACAAAATATCGAGTAAGTTTCATAGTTGTTTATATTATGCCCGACATATTTTCGCCCTGCTGGAAAACGGAAGCTGTAAAACGGACCTAAAGGCTCACGCATCACAGGTTAGCATATACAGTGTGTCTGGTCACCGGTGTCGGACCCGCTAGGGTTCTGTAATATAGTCAATTTTATCGACAAATCCACTGTTTTTTTTTCTCTTCTATTACAAAATGGCGGCCATTTGTTTTTTATTTCGCCGGACCGAATTTTACCTCTCAAGTGTTATTCAAAGGCTTTAATGGGAACTTTTGTCCTTCTTTTATGTCAACTTTTTGTCTACTCTTTCAGCTGCTAAACGAACCCTTTTTCATGCTTGGAGGTCCAGCACATCAGTAGATATTTCAATATAAAGGAACACACCCTGGTTCGGCGAAAAATAAATGGCCGCCCTATTGTAGAAAAAAAAAATCAAAAGTAACGGTGGATTTGTCGATAAAATTGACTATATTACAGAACCCTAACGGGTCCGACACCGGTGACCAGACACACTGTAGAAAAACAGAACGGTTACGCTTCTAGGGCGCCACCACGAATGCCATACAGATTCGCATGGTAATTTTCTCAATACTTTTGATCAAGGAAACTCTACTAGGCACTCAGGTTATGCGCCAGCTGAGTGCCAAGTACAAGCTTGCTTGCCCAAACGCGGCGAGGAAGTAAACGCGAATTTTCATAGAAAAAACGGTTACGTCTACCCGCCACCAGGAGGCTGCGACCATGCTTACTTCCTCGCCGCGTTTGGTCAAGCGAACTCGCACTCGGCACTTTGTTGTTGATTGGATTATGACTAAGCATTAATCTTTATTTTGAATTTTAAGAGACATTAATTTGAATTTCATGCTGTTGTACATAAAGGAAAAAATGTAAAGTAGAAAGCGAGTGAAGTCAAGTCCTTATCTGTCTATACTGTATTTATATGTTAAGGTTAATAATTGTTTGTTGAATTTACGTAAGTATGACTGTAACTACCTACCTTCTAAAAGTGGTTTACTGGTGTCAATGAGTAGTTTAAGTAAATAATGAACGTTCGAGTGATTCTCATATAACTTTGTTTATAACTTTGTTTAGTTGTAATTATGACAAATGTCCAAATACCACAGAATGCTATTTTCACTTTACTTTAGGTAAGTAGACCAGACGTACATTAGGCCACTCCCCAAGCGTAACTCAGCACTTGCAAATTGACCTTCACTGCATTGACATAAAGTGATAAGAACTGTTGAGGTGGCACACTTATTCACTCGATCTGTGGCCTTTCGTAGTATTGAGCAGTTTCGAGGTGTTTGGAAAAAAATATATGGCAACCAGCATAATTTTATAAGCAGTAGCGACAGCCACTGTTTTACATGGGCCTTCCCCATCGCTTCACGCCAACGAATCGCATCGCACTGCCGCCTTAATCGTTATTCCACAGATTTGTTATTTAATACACATTTTTTATACCTGAACCCCTAGTCTTTTTAAACGCACTAATTTTTCTTTAAAATTCATATAACTCACACTTTTCGCTATAGATGAAATCGCAGTTCACATTTATTACGTATTTAAGTATAGCTATTTAGCACATTACCTACATAGAATAGGTAAGAACTTTAGGCAAAAAACAGTTCTGCGGAATGGTGGTTTCGAAGGTGCTATGACGTAGATATCTCAGGGTAACCCTAAATTGAAATGAGTTCAGTAGCAGACAAATAGTTTAATTTTTGTTTTTTTTATATAGTAACACCAAGTCTTCTTTAAGTAGTCAGGGATATCATAAGTAAAATATAAATAGAATAGGGTCAAGAAGTGATCCTTGTGGGACTTCTGTGGCTATATGTACTTAAAACTATCGGATCAAACACCATTGGCCACAACTACGAAAGTTCGTCTTTCTAGGTACGATTAGGACAGTTTTTTGACGAGAATATCATGAGGCACAGTATCGAAGGCCTTACTGAAGTCGGTGTATGTAACATCAATATGCTGTTTCCGGTCAAAAGCTTGGCTTAAATTTTCATCAAAACTGGATTTGTGCTTGTTGTGATCTGAATGACTTTGGATTGATGGATGGACAGTCTTTAAATATAATTCCAGATGTAGACAATATCTGACACTAACTAACAATTCATCACCAGGCTTGTATGGGTACTACTTTTGCCTCTGTTGTGCACAGTTGAACTGAGGGGTTGAGATCCATGCACGTGGTGATATATTATTTACATCTTACAAGTAACATACCGGGTCGAGCGACACAAAGGCACACGGTCGATTAGCAACGGAGCGAAAATAATATAAAATAAACTTTTATAACTTTCATTGCCTTCTTGCTATCATGATGTGGTTTCTAGGAGATATTCTCGGGTCGAATACAGGTTCAATCTTGCAAGCAAAACCTGTAAACAAAACATCTAGATAAACAACTAACGCCAGTGTATAAATAAGTACCTATTATATCATACCTATGGTTGTAGATAGATTAACAACCCCATTTGTAATGGTCTAAATACAATTTTAAGCATATAATGTAAGTTCCTGATTGGTGATCTCATTTTCAAAGCTTATTAGTTAACCAGCTCTCAATATCATTGGATCGGCACCCTGACCAGACTTCCTCCAAGCAATATTAAAACTATCATAATCTGAAATTATACCTTTAGTACAAAATATAATATAATTGACGTATAACTATGATATATTTGTTTATGCTACACATCCCAAGTACCGCAAGTATAAAATATATTATCTTAGACCTGCTGAAAAGAACAAAAATTGGTTGAATTTCATTATATGTAGCTTGTGTGGCAAAAATCCATTGATGAGAAATACCTAATTCTTGGCGATGATTTGGTGAGCTTCATCTCATAAGGATCGTGCCTCAGCCTTCCTCCTTCGAATAAGTAGAACTAGGCCATTTCACTAATTGCTACAGTACTTATGTCAAATGAATAATCATCATTTCATTCGGCTTTCTTGAGACATGGATACAATCTTAGTCTACTCGTGGGAATCCAATTGACTTCGCCTAATTTTGCAGCTTTCGATTAAGCGGACTAACATTTAATAGGACTAAATAATGAAAAGTTGACTTGTGCCAAAACAAACTAAGTTACTAGTCATACCTTGTAGATAGGAATTAGGTTTATGATAAAATGCTTTAGTTAAGAAATCAAATCAATGTTGTCTTACTTTGTGTAAAAATGTATAGTAATTAAATGGTTATAAATGTATTTATTTTTGTCCTTTATTAAAAATGATTGAAGAAATCATCAAATGATTGTTTTAGTGAACCTTTATAGGTCCCTGATAATAGCCACTTAACGATCTTCCTGGAGATCTTGATGGCGCAAAAGAGGTGTGTGTGACCGAAATTTAGCCATATATTTTCGGACATCTCTATGCTTCGGGGCACAACTTTTTGCACTCACCCGATACACCCCTCATACAATTCGCACTGAGCAGGCATGTTGGAGTTTGGCTAGCACCACCTTGCAGTTGAGGTGAGCCTAGTGCCCAGCAGTGGGATATATAAAGGCTGTTGTAAAAAGCCTGTCTAAAAATGTTGAAAGTGAAAATATTTAAAACATACCATGCTCTATGACGAACAGCCGCCTATCAAGCAGCACCAGCGTCTCGACCAGCGGCGCCAGCGCCAGACGTAGTGTGTACACGAGCACCACGCGCCGCCACGAGCGCGCTGACTCCTCCGCCCGGCTCCACACGGCGTCGTCTGCAGCCAGTAGTCGCTCTAGGCCCTCGAATGCGAAGGTGCAGTAACTGTAAGATTCATCATATTTTATGAGCTTACTCAACCACTTCATAACATTTTCTCTTACCGCAACTTCAGGCGTTAGGTTTCCAAATCCTTGAGGGATATGATCTTTGAGGGCTTTAAGAGTCTGAGGCTAGTGGACATAGACTCGCGGCTTCAAGAAACACAAAAAGTCTCGTTCCATACAAATACCTATTTTTTCACCACTATATTAAGAATCATGTTAAAGTTTTACAAGTCTTATTACTTACTTTTTAAATGACAGGGCGTGGGGGTTTTTGACGTTTCTGACGGGAGCATGCCTTAGTCTGCAGTCAACAGACGCCAGGACCTGCTCCAGAGCTGCTCTGTATGCATGTATCTAAAAAATATACACCTAGTTTGCTTTACATAGTATATTCTACACACAATTCGCAGAAAAAAACCCTTTAACTACTTGCTTTGAATTATAAATAACGTAATAGGTATAATGGTAAAAGAACAAGTCAATCTAAACATTTACACTCAATTCTCTTCTCTTTTGTTACTTTTCTTTCTAAATAAGATTTTTGCACAGCAAACTGCATTACTGGCTCACCAAATAATTGACTGTAAAAAAAAACTGTTAGCATTAAATCCAACTCTTGTACTTCCTTTAAAATTACAAATTTTATAAATAAATTCAATTCCAAAAACCCTGACCAGTCTAAGAATTTAGAAGTAAAACTCACTTTTAAGTCATCATAGTTTCCAGTTGATACCCTATCACAGTAGACCTCAATAGCATGACATGATATCTCTAGACTTGGGTGAGACAGTTTAGTGTCCAAAGCTTTTACAAACTTGCTCATAGGAAACCCGTCTAAAGTTAACTTCATATGGCAGCACCCAACAAGACAGATGAACTTGACTTTCTCACAATCAACAAAGTGTTTCAATAACAAAGGGCCTAAGTCTCCACAAGGGTGCAGTCCTACTAACCCGTAACTGTTCATAGTTTCTGGGAGATCCATTTCTAGAAGTTCCTCGTGGGAATTCAACCTCGTATTGTAATGGGTTGGCCTCTTCAAGATGTTCATTGCTTGCTCTGATAGGTGCTTTTTTGCAATGCTTTCTAGTTTTAAATCAAGTTCCCTGAAATAATAATTTTATCATCCATTTAAACTGCCAGGTCAAACAGCAAGCTTATTAGAAATTTTTCGGCAAAACATGTTGAAATATTAATAGGATCCAATATTTATTCAATACCTTATCTATTTGTCTCTGACCTCAAATCATTTTAGATTACTATGATATTGAAAACATAGTTATGAATACTGAGCATCAAAAACCATTATAATCCATAGTCACCACTAGATAATAAGCAGTAAATTTGATTGTTTAAATATGGCCAGTATCTCAAACAGTACAGACCTAGCTCCTTCTGTCAGATTATTTTGGCCCTCAATTCCAGCAGCATTAAGGTCATATTTGTATGCCAGCACACGCACTAGATGACCCAGCCCTGACCCAAAGTCTAGGACTGCATTGCAGTTAGTTTGAGCTGCAGTGTTGTTGACCACCTCTGCCATCAGACCTACTTCATGGCGCTTCTTCAACTTCACATGTTTCAAAAATAGATTTTTGAGCTTGGGGTGACTGCCACAGGAATTACTGGACATTCCTTTTTGATCAATTTTGCAGATCTTACTATTTCTCTCCCTAGGAATGCTCAGAAGCTTAATACTTTTAAGTAAAGCTAAGTATGATAGCGGTAAAATTTTTTTGGGCAATTCACCACATAATATACCACAAAGTGTTTTAGGATCCATGTCAGCAAATGCTTCACGCCATGACGGAGGAAGTTTCTCCCAATGTTCGTCAACAAAATAATCCTAAAACAATGTTTTATCTAAGAAAAGGTTTGAACTTACAGCGTAAGTACAATGAAAGCAAGAAAACTTTTTAAAAGTACTAACCAAAACATACAAGTCCAAGAGCCAAAAGTGTTTTCTCAGCACTTCGTGTATTAGCTCTATAATTAATTTAAGATCTTCTTCTCCTGATACCATCTTATGTATTCGCCAGTATTCGCAAAACAACAATCGCAACAAACCTTAAACTTAACTTTTGCACTGTTTCGAACGAACACAGACTGTGCGGTCCGTAATGCGATTACAGGTCAATGAGCGCTCACGGCGATAACAGGCGTCCCGAATTGAAATATCGCGTCAACAGCGCTCACAGCGCCATCAGCGTCAAAACCAATTCGGACCGCTAGATAGTGACACATAACCTAAAAAAAATTAAACTTTTAATAAAGATCTGAAAACCAGAAAAAGACATTTGGTCATGTTGGCATCAGGCAGGACTCGAACCCGCATCTTTCGCAAACCGGGCGACTGCACTTCCAATTATGCTACCGAGACCATTAACAGACCGGCCGAATCTTTCTGGTGATTCGGCCGGTCTGTTAATGGTCTCGGTAGCATAATTGGAAGTGCAGTCGCCCGGTTTGCGAAAGATGCGGGTTCGAGTCCTGCCTGATGCCAACATGACCAAATGTCTTTTTCTGGTTTTCAGATCTTTAGTAAAGATACTGCATGGAAAATGCTAAAAAAACAATAATAAAAAATAGTAATAGCTTTTTCATCTTAATCGGAAGTTAAATATTTGAAAAAATATTTCTTCCGAGTGTTAGAGGTGGATGCCTATAACATTGATGAAATCACCCTGGCTAATAGGGTAAATATACCAGAAAGATTCGGCCGGTCTGTTAATGGTCTCGGTAGCATAATTGGAAGTGCAGTCGCCCGGTTTGCGAAAGATGCGGGTTCGAGTCCTGCCTGATGCCAACATGACCAAATGTCTTTTTCTGGTTTTCAGATCTTTAGTAAAGATACTGCATGGAAAATGCTAAAAAAAACAATAATAAAAAAATAGTAATAGCTTTTTCATCTTAATCGGAAGTTAAATATTTGAAAAAATATTTCTTCCGAGTGTTAGAGGTGGATGCCTATAACATTGATGAAATCACCCTGGCTAATAGGGTAAATATACCAGAAAGATTCGGCCGGTCTGTTAATGGTCTCGGTAGCATAATTGGAAGTGCAGTCGCCCGGTTTGCGAAAGATGCGGGTTCGAGTCCTGCCTGATGCCAACATGACCAAATGTCTTTTTCTGGTTTTCAGATCTTTAGTAAAGATACTGCATGGAAAATGCTAAAAAAACAATAATAAAAAATAGTAATAGCTTTTTCATCTTAATCGGAAGTTAAATATTTGAAAAAATATTTCTTCCGAGTGTTAGAGGTGGATGCCTATAACATTGATGAAATCACCCTGGCTAATAGGGTAAATATACCAGAAAGATTCGGCCGGTCTGTTAATGGTCTCGGTAGCATAATTGGAAGTGCAGTCGCCCGGTTTGCGAAAGATGCGGGTTCGAGTCCTGCCTGATGCCAACATGACCAAATGTCTTTTTCTGGTTTTCAGATCTTTAGTAAAGATACTGCATGGAAAATGCTAAAAAAACAATAATAAAAAATAGTAATAGCTTTTTCATCTTAATCGGAAGTTAAATATTTGAAAAAATATTTCTTCCGAGTGTTAGAGGTGGATGCCTATAACATTGATGAAATCACCCTGGCTAATAGGGTAAATATACCAGAAAGATTCGGCCGGTCTGTTAATGGTCTCGGTAGCATAATTGGAAGTGCAGTCGCCCGGTTTGCGAAAGATGCGGGTTCGAGTCCTGCCTGATGCCAACATGACCAAATGTCTTTTTCTGGTTTTCAGATCTTTAGTAAAGATACTGCATGGAAAATGCTAAAAAAAACAATAATAAAAAATAAACTTTTAATTTCCAACATTCCCAGGTTAAACGTGCGGATCTTGTAGTAAAACTTTCTGTAACGTTATCACAGAAATATATTTGTCCTAGCAAAGATCTATTCTGAGGAATATTGACAAAAATATTTTTACGCGAAAATGTCTGTTTGACGTTTCATCTATGAATCTGACATAAGGCCCACGGTGATATCGCTCTGGAGCATTATCGTTGTGAGCGCAATATGGCGCCGTTAGTGACGTCACCCGTGACGTACAGCTGTCTGACGTTTGATGGCCCGTTGGCGCGATATCTCAATTCGGGACGCTCTGTGAGCGCGCTGTAATCGATTTCGACTCAATTCGGAACGCACCCAGAGAAAGTAACATAACAAAAACAACAGATTGACGTTTCTTCGTCTAAGTTCTATCACCACGTAAGTAATTTTTTTGTGGTTTTGACATTTTCATGCCAGTCAGTCGCTAAAGCATCAAACACGCATCGCTTCGGGAAAGACCATGGTACGACCGGTAAAATGCTTCGAAATCACGAGAAAGTTACAGTACGAAAGCCACAAATTAGATCAGTAGGTCTGACACGAACCGCTTACGTTTTTCGTAATCAAAAAGAAACGACTTTTTCTTTTTGTTGTCTTTAGAAAAAAAACTTTTCGATCACGAAAACGTTGACGGTTCGTGCTAGACCTACAGAACAATACGTTTGTTACTTTAGTTCCATAAATTATTTCCATACGTTATTAGAATCATCCAAAAAAGGTATGTAAATTGTAAAAAATATCACTATTTCGTGCAAAACCATTCAAGAATAGTATTTCAATATTTTAAATCTAGAAATTAAATATTCGTATATCTCTGTTAGTATGTTCTAAAATCCTGAATGCTGATTTTTGGTTTTTATTGCTGTAGAACTATTTTGAAGTTTACTTAGGTGAAGGACAAAATGGAGCTTTAGTTGTGTCAAGTCATTTTCTTGTCTCTCCTGAAAAGTTGCTGAAAATGACTTACCTACCTTCGTTGTGATGGAACTTAAACCACGATTTGACAGCGTTACGACGAGTACACACACGTGCACGAAGTCATTCCCGCGGTCCGAATTGAAGTAATGCGCAGCAGGCGTTACGATGATTAAGGTCGTGCCCACTAGGCAAGCACAGCAACTGCACGGCTCCGACACAGCAATTATCTTGCCATTCAAATTTGAACCTGAGTTTGTGAGCAATACAATATATTTTGCAATAGCAATATGAGAACGCCAACGACGAGCTGACAGCGCGCTCGCCGCAACTAGGTATATATCACTCAACTCGCAAGATGGCAAGATAATTGTTGGGTCGGAACCGTACATGCTTGCAAAGTGTGCTACGAGCTTAACACTAAACTGACTAAACGCTCCTTTTCAATAGCGATCCCTCGCGTTGCGTCTCATAAAACTCTAATATTCATCAAACCTAATGCAAAGCAGCAGCATTTGTATAGTGATTGACGTGCCCAGTAAAGTATCTGGTAGAGTTCGATTTCTGTGAAAAAGTACTCGCGATAAACGCGCTCACGCTCACGAAATTAATCACAAATTTACCTAACAATTTTTAAGAGATTAGGTACTATCGATCTTTAGGGGGAGATGCTCTTGGCTCAGTTGAGACAGAAGTGCCGTTATAAAGCCACACACGCCGAGTCGGGAGTGGGATGGGTGACCACCCAGACAGAAATTGTGCAATGTATTTTTCGGGCACAACCGTGTTTCGGAAGGCACGTTATGGTCCCGGCTGAAGTCTATAGATGTCAGTCGTTAAGGGTAGCCGGAGGCGTAAGCTGGACCCCCCTCATGGGTTCTCGCCTCGGCGTGGCGAGGGGGCCTAGTACCGGTGGTAGGGGCACCACCGGGAAGCGAAGAGAACCCAGGCGTGGCAGCGTGGTGGACTGGACACCCACCCGCTGCGGCCCGTAAGGGCGGCGTGGGGCTGCGGGGCCAGTGGGGCCTGCAGGCGCCTTGAGGCGCGTGGTTGGGGCCGCGGCGCACAACCGGTTGGTGGGGGCCAGTGATCCGAGGCTGATCCCCCCTGTGCGTCGCGGCCCGGCGAGGCCGTGCCGTCGGTTGCGGCAGCGGAGCCGCCCTTTGGGTGGCTCGTGGTTGCGGGCCCAGTAGGGTCGCTGCGGCCCGTAAGGGCGACGCGGGGATGCGGGGCCAGTGGGGCCTGCAGGCGCCTTGAGGCGCGTGGTTGGGGCCGCGGCGCACAACCGGTTGGTGGGGGCCAGTAACCCGAGGCTGATCCCCCCTGTGCGTCGCGGCCCGGCGGGGCCGTACCGAAGGTTACGGCAGCGGAGCCGCCCTTTGGGTGGCTCGTGGTTGCGGGCCCAGTAGGGCCTGCGTACGGTGGTCAGCTAGCGCGTGGTACGGGGGTGCCGCCGCCAGCATTGCACGGGTTTCACCGCTGCCTGGTAGGGACGACTTGACATCCTCGGCTGTCCCTTCTGGCCTCCCCTCACGCGGGGGGGTCGCTTCCGGCCCGCCGTGCAGGCGGGCTCCGTCCGGGGGAACGCGTAACAGGCAGGCGCTATTCACCGTGTTCCCCCACTAACGGACGATTAGAGGGAGTAGTAGGGGTTTTAGTCGGTAGGGCCACTGGTATACCATCTGTCCAGTGGTGAGTCCGACATAACCCGTCCGTCCCCCGGTGGACGGGTATGCGTAAGGCATTTCCCCTACTTAAAAAAAAAAAAAAAAAAGGCGTAAGCTGGACAACATCTGACATTAGGGCCACTAACCTTACACTGAAACTCCGCACTAAGCCCGCGTGTTAGAGTATGGCTCGGGCGACCACATAGTTGCCTGTGCCCAGCAGTGGAAGTGTAACGGCTTCGTTTGTTGTTGTTTGATTTTTATCAGTCACATGACATTATTGCTGGCCTCTTGTAAAAAGCTTCCGTAAAGGTATCGCGGAAGATTTTACCTGACCAAGATTTATTCTAAGGCGTTCGTGCCTACTGCGCTAAACGAGTCGTCTAATCAAATGGACAATTAAACAAATAAGTTATTTGGCGAAAATGCATTTATTTCGTAACATTAGGCTTAACAAAAGTCAACGTTAATTAACAAAAATGAAAAATTGTAAAGATTGTTTTTACAATAAAATAGTTTCAATATGCACACAACACAGCATTGCTTGCTCTGAGAGATTCCATAAATGTGTGCTCGGAATGCCAAGAAAATCGTGTTGAAACAAAATTACAACATAACTCATCAATATGTACAGTCAACAGCACCACAGTACACTGTGACAGCACATTAGGTTACCCCATTTCCGTTTTTTCTCTTGCTCTTGCAAAATGTCATTTCTTTGCAATGGAGCAAGGAGGGCTGACCGGAAATGGGTAGAGTGATGTGCCGTCCACCGTACTGGGCAGACCAAACCGGCTTGATACGAGTACTTAACATAAAATTAGTAATAAAACAAAATAATTAAGTAAAATCTTGATAGAATAGCTATCTTACTGCTACAAAAATACGCTAGTGTAAAAAATAAAATCATCGTGATGTCTTTTAGAGTTGGACGGTTTAAATAAAATCATAAAATATCATTCACCAGGTACAAATAAATTAAATAAAGGAATAGCATAGCAGTTAGCAATACAGTGCTCAGTGCGAGTTTTCTCGTTCAAATGCATCGAGAAAGTTAACCCTGCTTTGAATGGTCGTGGTGGCGCCTCTGGTAGACGTACTTAACCGTTTTTTTTTGTATTTTATCTATGAGTTTGGCCAAGGAAACTAGCACCACGCATTCAGAAGGCCTACCAAGAGTTTTCGATTATCACTTGAGTCACGACTGCGACTTTTGGAGTTTGTATGGAATATCGATAGTTGCTGCACTAAATCTTAGACAACTTTATAATATCAAAATAGTTTATTCATTCACTTTAAAAAGCGTGTGCATAAGCAAAAACTCACGGTGGATCCCCTCAAATCTTAACATAGAAAAAGGCAATTGAGATCCTAGTATTATCTGTATCTATAATAGTTATGCAAGTCTTAATAAGTACTTATAACACGGTATGTATGATAAGCCACATTTCCATAAATCGTAGTTATGAATGTTCGAAGGAAATGTGTTAAGATACGTAACTTTTGAATTAAGTCCCTTTAAGTATTTATAGTTTTACCCCCTTATTCATAATAACTAATGCAACGCTATCGCATTGTTTAAGCTATTGACGTGTTCTGTCACTTACTCGCAAATGGCGGCAGCAACAAGAATGACAGGGACAAAGCGATACAAAAGTTATCGTGTTCTATAAGAGCTGTTTAAGTTTTTATGAATAAGGGGGTAAGTAGGTAAGTAAGTATAATTGCCATTGCCATATCACTACAGAATGTATTACATAATTGTAGGATTATCCTTCACAGTGTCTGTATTTGCTAGACTGCTCTAACCATAATGAGCATTTGAATTAGGACTAATTTATTGTAAAAAAATAAAATATAACATAGTTAAGAGTGAAACTTAATTAATCGTAATAAGCATTAATTAATATATAAAATAATCTTCATGTAACATTTGTATTGAGATTCAATTCCTAACATAATTTGTACAGTCAACCATATGAGTACGAATTACAGTACAAGGCTAGACAGCTCTTAGGCTGCGTTGAATTAATTTGATTCGTATGACGTACGCGCACGAACTACTTCAAAACCTCTGAAGGTGGGTTCTACTGTACATTCTTCACCTTTGGTGTGCCATCTGCTTGCACATTGCAGAACCTAGAAGCGATTCTATATACTCGTTTCTAACTCGATTTCACACGTGATACTATAAATCTTCGTTATCGGAATGCGTCAAATGATAGAACAGCTTACCAGGCTCAATTTTAGGAACACGAGTCTTTTTAAAGGCGGACTCAGAAAATAGGATTCCCTATTCAAAGTTGTACCTACACAAATAAACTCTCTTGAAGACTGCTCTTCTGGTACTAAAGTAAATTTGAGTATTTTTATTACATACTAGCAGCCGCCCGCGACTTCGTCCGCGTGGAATTTTCTGTTGAAATTTTCCTGAATTTTCTTTGCTATAAACCTCACGGAGCCCGTGACCTTTCCAACAAATGCAAAACCGTGGAAATCGGTTCGTGCATTCTGGAGTTATAGCGTCAGGAAGGAAAACTCGACTTGTTTTTATATAGTATCTAGACTAGACTAGACTAGACTAGATTAACAAAGAAACTTACAGCTGAGTACCTACTACCTACATTCAGAATAATGCACAATTAGTTCTAGTTAAATAGGCTTAACTTTCGGGTTTGAAGGCTTCGCGAGCAAAAAATCATAATAAGAGCTCGCCTTGGGGGATTAGCAGTTTTAGCTTTTTCGCCTAAGGGGAAAATCCACGACTCTTTTATTTAACTATAATAGCTAAAAATCGTACCGCGCGTATCAGAGCGTAGTATCAGTGATGAGAGCTCGGCTTATGCAGGCATTATCACGCTTGATGTGGTTGACTGCACTTAAATAAACATAAAAAATATTCAACAATTCTAAAGTCACAACTGTCCAAATTTCATTGCACCAAAATCCTTAAGCATTAATTTGTAAATAAGGCATACTCTTAAACCGTGAGTCTGGCGTTTATTTTGCATCTACGTATAGCTTCCATTTTAGTCACACCAAACAAAACCATTTCAAGTTCACACTATAGTTTTACGTATGTTTTACCTTTTTAAGCAACAAATAATGACAAACAATAAGTACTGCAGAACTAATTACCTACTTTCGGTGGTCTTTTGGCCTAACTCTATAAATCTTAAGACAAAACCTTTTCAAAAAACATGAGGTTCTTTGGTACAAGTTCAGATCTATGGCACGAGATTCATTTGTACTCAAAAGGTTCTTTTCGACACAAAACTGATCGCGGCTGCTCGGGAAACTTGGCAGTGCTTCTGTGCAAAAATGCGGGAAATAAGAAAATTCTTCAGCTACATTTATGTAGTAATAACTACTGGCAGTCTCGAGAATCCGCCGTTCCAGCGAACACGGCGATGCAACGTAAAATCTGTACTTTTTCTTATGCTTATGTAGCATCATTTCCGCTTCCGTCAATACTTCGTCTACTTTCATGAAGAGTTCATCCATGGGCATTGAACCATATTTGTACAGGAAAGTGGTTGGGGCTAACCTGTATTTGTGGCCTGTATTTCTATCTTTCCAGACCTTGGTCGTGCTGTCTAATTGGAGCAGGAAAGTCGGTATGCTGTAGCTGTGAGTGGTGATGACGTGTGTGTGGACTCCATAATTTTGTTTTATTTCGCTATGTAAGCTGTTCGCGAACGGGTATATGCCCCCTTGATGTACGAACCCAAAGAAGACTGTTAGAAGAATGTTTAAAATGTACCAGCTGGCACGCAGGAAGTTCTTGAATCTTCTTTGGTAAGGCTCATCACTCTCGTTGATGTGCAAGTGGTTCCCGAAGAGGTACACCAGTGGGACGAGAACTGGCATGATGAAGCGCGCCTCTTGGTGAGGGAACAACGAGAGCAGCGCCACTGGAGTAACCATGGAGAACAGCATGAGTCCTGTGATGCTTTGGATTCTGGGCAGCTTGCTGTATTGCCCACGAATAAATCTGAAAAACGATAGAAAAATGATGACAATCACTTAATTACTAAGTACAATACTAGGTTTTTTGTTGTTTGTGCAGTAACATGTAATAATTAGATCACGAATAGTCGAAAATATTAATATAAATAATTTTATGATTTTCTAAACATAAAACGTTTGTTCTAATCAGCCACTCGCCGTCGCTTTAGACAGTGGAGATGGAGCGAATACGCGCTACTACAGTAGCTTGCCAAAAACTACTAATACATATAATTAATTGTATGTTTGCCTGGGATTTTATTTTGGACCAACAAGTTTCCTTTTTTTTCAGCTGCAGCTGAACTTACTATTTTTGCCAGCAGTAAACCTTTTAAAGAATATTGTATAAAAGCTAAAGCTGAAAGTTGGGTTGGTTGTTCGAAAGATAGTCATATAAATTAAGTGCACTTGTCAAAATAAATATTATAAGATACTAACCTGTAGGCGTGTCCTGCTAATGTGAAAACTGCCAATATTCCCAATACATTAAATAGGAGTGGTACATTTACAGCCAAGTGGAGCCACCGAGGATGTAGTCCATGTTGTGTCAAATTTCCCATGTCAGAGTTATACCTCAGAAAGTTCAAGGGAGTCACAACCCAATTATCCCAGGTCAATTTAAATGACTCTACATCTGCTAATGTTAGATATCCATAATAACATGAATCTATTATAATTAAAATCAACAAGGTGGGTATGCTGCATATTACAAGCATAAAAATTCTGAAGTGGAAGTCTTTGAATCCAACCACTTTGGAGCCAAGTCCTCTATGAAGCCAGAAGAATATAGGAGAAAATGCAAATCCAACAAATGTTGGACGATTAAAGATTCCCACTATGACTAAAGTGGACAAAAACATCACATGGTTCAAAGAATGCTGTGGTAAATGTGTTGTCATTTTATATAGTTTCACCCTCTCAACAGCCGATTTAGCTTGCTGATATTTCTCTCTAAGAAACTCATCATGGTATATCACCTTATCGGATTTAAACATGCATTCAGCCACTATACATAATAACACAGAGAAGAATATCATTTCAAATGAATTGGAGAAACTTCTGCAACAGTAAACAAACACAACATAAGAGGAAGCAAATATTTTAAGTCTATTTCTAAAGTTCTGTCCATAAGTAACACATATTCTGTACAAACAATAATCATTAATAAGAGATAGAAAACAAATGAAGAGCCGAGGAATAACTAGCAGATAGTAAGGAGTTCTCAGATCTATGTTAAGATACAGTTTGCTATAGGGATTCACTAAATATATGAATTGCAGTGGTGGACATAGTATCATTTTGGGTATGAAAATATTTCTGATGGGGAATTTTGGATTGAATTCCCATGTACGAGCCACATCCACCATAAAGACATCGCCTGAAAAGATACAAATTTAAAACTTTACAAGATGTTTTGTTTAAAATACAATTATGTTTTTTATATAAAACACAGCCTAATGGTTACACCGGACGACGTTCCGTGGGCAGGCCCTCCACAAGGTGGACCGACGATCTGGTCAAGGTCGCGGGAAGCCGCTGGATGCGGACAGCGCAGGACCGATCGTTGTGGAGATCTTTGGGGGAGGCCTATGCCCAGCAGTGGGCGTCGTTCGGCTGATATGATGAATGGTTTTAGTCTCCACCCAGCATGTGAGAGAAGAGGGATCAACTTGAGTGTGGCTTTTAGAGAACACATTAGTGTTTAAATATTACTTTGATTGGAAGGACTTTAGTATCATAACGGGTTTTTTTGTGTTTTTGGGGGGTGGGGGGGAGGAGGGGGGGGTGTGGGGAGCCCCCCTGCAAAAGGGGGGGTGACGGAAACCCCCCCCCTCCCGAGAAAAAAAATCTTGAAAATAATCATAAAAACACTTCTTAAAAGGGAAAACAATGTCTTTTGGGGGGTGGAGGGAAACGGGGAGCCCCCCTACAAAAGTGGGGGTTGCGGAAACCACCCCCACCCGAGAAAAAAAATCTTGAAAATAATCATAAAAACACTTCTTAAAAGGGAAAACAATGTCTTTCACCCCCTTCCCCCTCAAAAAGGGGGGGGGGGGAATCACTCAAACTCTTCATGTAGCATGTGATGGATGACCCTCCCTACTGTTTCAGAGAGGAGGAGCGACGTGCATCCCCCCCCCCTTTTTTGAAGAGTTTTTTTTTAAATAGTTGATTCTGGCGCTTCGCCGGCCGCTGCCGCGGCGCGCTCGCTCGGCTCGCGCGGTTTTGGTCACAGTTCTAACCTAACCTAACCTAGTGCTACTTCTAGTAAATGATTCTTTTTTATGGCGGGGGGCTTCGCCCCCCGAGCCCCCCTCGTGGGGGGGCTGCGCCCCCCCCGTCCCCCCCTAGTTCCTTTCCCACATTATCATTCTTGCCTATTTTCTGACTTATCTGTGTGTATCTGTTACCTACTATTGTTTATAATCCAAATTATACAGATTGCCAGTAGAATTGAATTAAAGCATAATTAAAAATGAATAGCAATAATTATATTGTTGTCTAAATTTAATTTCAGAAATAAGCTATAGTCTGATGCAACGAAACGTCAAAATGGCGTAAAAATGGCGTCAAAAAACCTAACTTAGCCGTTTTTATCGTAAACTTTGGGTTTTTTTTTCTCGCTAAGTTTTGACTTCCGTCGACTGAAACTTCACAGGATTACTTGTTTTAATAAGATCTATTAACAAAAAAAAAATGAAGCTCCTAGCTTCCCGTTATGATACTAAAGTCGAGCCCTTTGATTATTTATTAATCAATTAAGTTTTTACAGCCTTCAAGAACTCAAAACATGAAAAATATTGATCTCCAGCAGAGGTTTATCTCCGGCCTATTAGTTTTATGGCAAACAATAGAATATACAGTTATTCTGCATCTATTTATGACACAATTTAATTCAATTACAAGCCTTCTCTGCCTAGGTTTCTGAAAAAAGGACCATATCTATTTGGCCACTGAAGTGGTGCTCAAAAAGTTGTTAAAATAATTAAGGTCTCACCGGCGATGACTTCAACATTTTGGAAAAACTCATCAGGGTGTATGTATCCCCGCTGCGGCAGCAAAGTAAGTACAAACCGTAGCCCCACGAGCAACCAGTACGACAGAGGTAGTTTAACAGGATTCCTAAATGAAATCGCTTTTAAAATCTCAGTTTTTAAAAACATATTATCTGCGCGCCTTTGGTCGCTGTAAATAACTCGCTATCATTGGTTATTTAATCTGATAAAATTGATAACAACACCACTCTATTTCCATTTTTGTTGATTGGAATAATTTTGACATTTACTTGTTTTTTTTTTTTTTTAATTTATTAAGGCATTGGCGACTGGGCCATCAGCCAAAAAGCAAACTTAAAAATTACCAATACAAAAAACTTGAGATTAAGTAGTAGTTATTCTATTCTACACATTACTACAAAAATTATACAAATCAAAAGTAACTATATTGCTAGTATGTAGTAAGTAGTAGTAGTAGTAGTAAGTTTTTGTAACTTAAAAATAACTGATAACTTAACATGGTGATCAATCAATTCAATCGCACATTGAAAATACAGAAAGGAAAACAAATAAAAATTAAATTCGCCCGAAGGTATTAATTATGAAACAATATACAATAAAATACAATTCAGTGATACACAGTAGTTTTTGTGTATTATTAGGCAAGTTCCCCTTTACAATATTTAGCGCTTGAGCTATTAATAGTAGACGTTGAATAGCAAATTGAGGACAAACAAAAATTAAATGATCGAGATCACAAAAATCAGAGTCACAATGTGGACAGGAAGGACTTTCTAGGAGATTAAGACGATGTAGATGTGATGGAATTCTGCTATGACCGATTCTTAAACGACTTATTGTAGCAGAAAAAGATCTACCCAAGAATTTTGGGCTTTTTTCAAACCACGCTTTAGTGGAAGGTTTAACAGCAATTTGTTCCAACCATTTACCTTTAATAGCCCTGGAGTTAGTAAGGCAAATATCCCAACGTTTATACATATTGTTTTTAATAAAAATGTACAAATCAGTGAAAGGGACTTTCAAATCACAAATATTCAGATTAGCAGAGGATTTAGCAAGAGAGTCTACTAACTCATTGCCTAGTATACCCGAATGTCCAGGCACCCAGGTAAATTCTACTTGAATATTGACCTTTTTCAAAATATTAACAAGGTTTTTAACTTCATAAATTAAATAATTAGCAGAGGCATTAAAAATACTGACGGATAAAGCTTGCAGCACGCTCATCGAATCACATAAAATCAAAATCTTTCGTGAAGTTGTTAAATTAATTTGTACATATTTTAGTGCATAGAAGATACCCAAAGTTTCGGCTGAGAAAATAGAAAAATGATCGTTGCATCCGTACACCCTCCCTATTTTGTTAGATGCGTCATAAAAGGCAAAACTTGTTCTACTATCAGTTTTAGAACCATCGGTATATATTTTTACAAAATCAGACTTATGGCTAAGGTATTCTAGAAACTCAAACTTATTTTTAAAATGAGTAATGTTGACAAATAAATCTTCAATAGTACAAGCGTAATCGAAGTTGAAACATGGTAGTAAACTAGACCAATAAACAACATCCTGCAATTCAAAATTTAAGTAGGCTATGGCGTGAGCCAACGAAGTAGTAACAATTAAAGGAGTCACATTAAAATTAGGGTATACATAATTTTCTAAATATTTTACTACAATGTCATTGTCCCGGCTGACTAGTTTAAGGCAATATTTATCTGTTATATAACTTCTTCTTACGCTTAGAGGGACGATTCCTGACTCAACTTCCAAAGAATTTATAGGAGAAGACATTAGAGCTCCAGTTATGATACGCATGGCTCTATTCTGGATTAAATCTAATTTACGTAGTAAGTTATTGGTTGCTTCACCATAAAAGATACAACCATAGTCAAAATGACTACGGACAGTTGTTATATACAACAGTTTAAGTATTTTTGGATCAGCTCCCCATGATACGCCACACAGGGATCTCATAATATTTAACCCTAACTCGGCTTTTCTAGCTATGTTTTCTGTGTGAAGTTTCCAGGACAAATCTGACTCCAAATAAATTCCTAAATATTTGACACAGGAACTAATTGATATTACAGAACCATCGAACATAATTTTGGGTTGATACGGTATAGTATGTTTAGAAAATATTACAACAGAGCTCTTATTTATGTTAACTTCTAACTTGAGACAGTTATTTAGGATGTTATGTAAGATGTTAAGGCAACTATTGATTAATGATTCAGCTATTTGAAGATCATTACTAGTACTATAAATGACTAGGTCGTCAGCGAAAAGTAAATACTTGATACTATGAGGAAGTTCATGCATCAAAGTCACCAATGATAAAACAAAAATTAAAGGTGAAATAACGGACCCTTGAGGTGTGCCTTTAGAAGTAAATTTTGGCCCGTACAAATTGTTATTTATTTTAAGTAGTACTCTGCGGTTGTGAAGAAAGTTAAATATCCACTTCAATATAGTCCCAGGTAAACCTAATGAATGCAAACTTTGTACTAAAAATCTGTGATCGATGTTGTCAAAAGCGCCTTTAATATCTAAAAAGACTGCTAAGGTAAAACCTTGATTTTGAAACCCATTTTTGATGTCTCCAATGAGGCAGCCTAGATTTTCCATTGTACTTTGGCCTTTACGAAATCCATACTGGTTTTTAGGGATGAGAGAGTTATTTTCCACAAACCATTCTAACCTATTTTTGAGCATGGTTTCAAATATTTTTGAAAAACAGGAAGTCAATGAAATTGGTCTGTAGGAATCAATATTGTTGGCGTCTTTATAAGGTTTTAAAATTGGGATTGTATGTTGAATTTTCCAAGAGGGGGGAACGCAGACAGATGTCCAAAGTAAATTAAAAATTGATAATAAAATAGACTTAGCTATAGAAGGTAGCTTTCTTATGACCAGATAAGGAATAAAATCTGGACCTGGAGAACTGTTGCGTTTGTTTTGAAGGGAAGCGTCTAATTCGCATAATGAAAACTGTTTAGTCAACCAGAGCGCTGCTTGAGACCCGCTAGAGGAAAAATAACTTTCTAAATCTAGAAATAAATTATCATTTACATCATTGGTATTCGCAATTTTGTTTAAAAATTCCATGGCTATTGCAGGATCATCAAAAAATTTATTATTTTTAGTTTGAGTAGTTTTTGAGAATTTGAATCTACGGATATGGTCCCAAATTATTTTAGAAGATGTCATACGGTTAAATGTAGAACAAAGATTGAACCATGATATTCGCTTCTGTTCAGCGATTGTTTTTTTCTTTTTGGCGTCAAACTGCTTATAAATTAAGTAATTAACTAAAGTTGGGTATTTTTTATATGACAATAATGCTATTTTCGCTTTTGTTACTGCTTCTTCACATGAACTGTTCCACCAAATGGTAGCTTTTCTATTTTTACGTAGGTCAGCTCTAAATTTTTTACGTCTAGGGACGGAAGTCAAAATTTTTGTCAATATTTCCATAAAAGTGTCATAATCTTTTAGAGGATCACCTGTTGATAAAAAGAGTGAAAACTCATCTTTACATTTATCAGAAAAGTCTGTCCAATCTATTTTGTTCCAGTTCACTTTGGAGAGAGAGATATCAGATTGTGAACCAACTGAATCAGAGGCCGAGGGAGTTTCTATTTGATTAAAATGACGAGATTCATTAAACAGCATTTCTATAATTACTGGATAATGATTGCTACTTAGCGGATCATCAGCAACTGAGAAGGCACAGCTTGAGCTTAACGAAGGCGATACAAAAACTAAAGGGGTTGCATTTGATATTCGCCCCCCGATT
This sequence comes from Udea ferrugalis, assembly GCA_950022985.1. NCBI lineage: Eukaryota > Metazoa > Arthropoda > Insecta > Lepidoptera > Crambidae > Udea > Udea ferrugalis. Next base: position 3,387,390 of record OX465516.1, read on the forward strand.
TTGATAGTGGAGGGGGTGGGGGAGGGGGGAGGGGGGGTATGGGGACCCTCCCCCCCCACCCCCAAGGTGCGGAAACAAGTAGTTTTTTTTTATGATTTTTTTTGTTTTTAAAAAAAATTCATTCATTTTTGCGAATATTATGGGTGGGGGGGAGGGGGATCCCCCCCCCGGGTCAAGGTGGACCCTCCCCCCTCCCCAAAGTGAGGAAACCAGTAGTCTTTTTTTATGATTTTAAAAAAAAAACATTTTTCATTGATTTTTGCATATATTGTGAGTGGGAGGGAGGGTGATCCCCTAACCTAATCTATTCGTGTCGGTTTCGCCCCCACTCTAGTGTAGGCCAGTCGTTTTTTGGGTTTAAAAAAAAAAATAACCACGAAGGTTTAAGGCGGGAGCTTCGCTCCGCTTCGCTCCCGCCTTAAACCTTCTAACCTAATCTATCCGTGTCGGTTTCGCCCCGACTCTTATGGTAGGCAAGTCGTTTTGTGGGTTTAAAAAAAAAATAACCACGAAGGTTTAAGGCGGGAGCTTCGCTCCCGCCTTAAACCTTCTAACCTAATCTATCCGTGTCGGTTTCGCCCCGACTCTTATTGTAGGCAAGTCGTTTTGTGGGTTTAAAAAAAAAATAACCACGAAGGTTTAAGGCGGGAGCTTCGCTCCGCTTCGCTCCCGCCTTAAACCTTCTAACCTAATCTATCCGTGTCGGTTTCGCCCCGACTCTTATTGTAGGCAAGTCGTTTTTTGGGTTTAAAAAAAAAATAACCACGAAGATTTAAGGCGGGAGCTTCGCTCCCGCCTTAAACCTTCTAACCTAATCTGTCCGTGTCGGTTTCGCCCCCACACTAGTGTAGGCAAGTAGTTTTCAATACCAAACCGATAGGCATCAAAAAGTCCAAAAAACACGCCAAGTGCAAATCGGTATAGCAGGATTTTTTGTTATTTTTATTATTTTACATTATATTTTTATTGAAAAATAATGATTAGTAATAACAATCAATAAATAAACAGAAAATACTAAAAACAAGGAGTATAACAACCTAAAAGTCATTAAAACAACGCAAATTAACGTTCCGTTACACGTAACTTTAAACACGTATAAAAAAAAAACCATGCGTCTCCGCGCGGTGGGGGGGATGTTAAATGGAAGGGGTAACCACCCCCTTTAAAATGACACCCCTTACAACCCCAAAATCGGGGGGCGAATATCAAATGCCCACCCGCATGATGACCATTGAAGTCTCCAACTATTAGAAAATTATTTGAGTCAATTTGATTGAAAACACTGGACAATTGATTAATATGAAATTTACCATTCGGCGGCGGCGGGCAGTAAACAGCTAAAATGTAAAGTTTAAAAGAATTAAAGTTGACATGTAATAAAATATTTTGGAAATTATAACTAGAATTGGTTTGAATTGTTTGAAAGTTGTAACAGTTTTTTACAGCAATTGCTACACCTCCATGAGGCCGATCAGAATCCTGCCTTATGATAGTGAAACCAGGAATTTTTAGAGATTTTATGCAAGTGAGCCAAGTTTCATTTAAGACTATGACATCAAAATTTAAATTTGAGTTAGCAAGAAAATGTTTAAATTGATCTAGTTTTGGTAAGATGCTACGGGAGTTCCAGTGAATGATATTTAATTGCCTATTAAAAACTTTTGAACCCATTTTCAGATAGAAAAGTTTTTAATAAGTGACTCCTTTATTGATTTAGAACAAATGTTGTTACCTGTCTGATTCGCGCCCGATTGCACTTGTGACTTCAACAAATCAACTAATGTTTTAATTATTACATTCAATACAGTGTCAGAATTTAAAATGTCTGTAATTAAAGCCCTCCCTTGAGGGGACCTATTTGTAGGAGAAGGGACAGGATTCAGGGGATTTGAAGAAACTGGGGGATTTTGGAGAGTAATTTTGGGAGGTTGTCTGGCAACAATCGATGAATATGTTTTGCGGGCTATTTTGTTCCTTACTTCATCCATTTTCGCTGACTTCACTGGACATTCTCGCGACACTGCTACGTGGGGGCCATTGCAATTAGTGCACTTGACATTGTCCTTGTTGTTGCATTCAGTGTAGAAGTGATTTTCACTGCAGATCGAGCACACTTGTTTACTTTTACACGTGCCCTTGCTATGACCGAATTTGTAGCAGCTGAAACACTGCAGAATAGGCCGAATATATTCCAAAACGTCAAACCATAAGTGGTCAAAGGTAACATGATCAGGTCGCACAGTTGACTGGAACGTGAGTAAAACCAGTTGAAGAGGGATGAGGGATCCATCAGCTGATTTCTTCATGAATCTTTTCACACCGATAATTTGGGATTTCGATTTTAATGATGTCAAAAGCTCCTCTTCTGTTAATTCAGTTGGGACCCTAATAAGACCTTGGCATTCAATATTGTCATAAGGGATTCTTGCTGTCCATTGGTTTCTAGCTAGAAGATCATTATTAAGCAAAAAAGAATTGGCGTCTTTCATGTTATTGAAAAAGATTTTTAAGAATGACGGTCCTGTTTGTTTAATGTGCGCAATGCCTGAAATGTTTCTGAGCATACTGTTGACTTGCAATAGATTGAACTTTGAACTTGAGTTTTCTTTGGTGACTAAAATAGGATATTGATTCTTGAATTCTTCTCTGTATATTTTGTTGATGTCCTTGAACAGACCACGTTTGGTTGAAATGAATTTAGTTGGTTGTTTGCTTACAGGTCCTTGATCGTCATCTTTAGTTTCCTGATATTTCCGTTTAATCGTCTCAGAATGGGAGAACTCCATGGGAGAGCCTCCGCCGTCGCTTGTTTTACCCATCTAGCCGGTGCTTGGTAAAAATAGGGCTTTTAAACTGTTTATGAAAATATTTTTCATAAAAGGCGCCTTTAAAATTTTCCCGCCCCTGACGGATTCTTGACATTTACTTGACGTGACAGTTGTCTGACACCATCTGTTTTTTTAAATTATATTCTGGCCTTGGCTGACATGATGACCGAAACTTTTTTTCGCGATTTCATCGTGATCATTCATCACAACATCTGCATGTTTCCTTTGACCCTGTTCGCCGGCAAAGCCCTGCAGAGGTGAATAATCTCGTCTTAGAAAGTTGTTGCTCGATTTGTCTTTCATTGGCCGCTTCAACCTTTGAATAATAAGCCAAATAATTATGGTGTTTGTAGGTGGTGGAAAACTTATGATTGCGAGTCAATCTCATCGGCCAAAATAAATGGTCACGCTTCGAAGTTGGGAGCTTGCTGCTAACATTACGGGTAGCAATAAACGCGCCAGCTGAGGGACGGTAACGAATTTTAATGATACCATTGGTATTACCAAAACAGCCAAACACAAAATGTGTCTACGCCTGGCAAAAAAGTCGTGAAATTAATAGGGGCGCCACTATCGTTAATGTGGTCACCCCGTATACTACGACACAAACAGTTATGATAGTTTACTAATTCGTGAGCCGCGTAGCCGTTAGGTGGCAGAAATGGAAAGGGAATGGCACCAAACAGTTGATTCCCATTACATACAAACACATTGTCAGGACGGTTTCCAACTACTAAGTGAAGAATTTGAAAGAAGAAAGTAGCAAAATTTTAAAAATGTATTAAAATTAGGGTATAGAAAAATGTTGTCTAAATATTTGAAACCAGAAAAATCTTCATCTATGGCTTGGCTCTCAACCCTTCTCGAAAATTCTAAGCTTGACTTCGTTCCAATGAGTAGCTCATGCTAGTATTATACTGTCATCTTGTAGGTTTTTGCTTGCATTTGCTTATTTAAAGTTTGTCCTCGTTGGTAATAACCCTTTTCTATTTTAATCACGTGTTATCATGATTTTCTCCTTTCATCGGGAGATATATTCTTAAAGCTGGCTCAGACACTGCCTTGCAAATTGAAATTAATATTAAAACCTAAAATCAATAAAAAAAGTATCAATTAGCTAAAAGGTGCTAGCTTCCCAATTTGCTTTTTTTAAACACAGTATTGCCAGTGATAATATTTTTTAGTTCCGTTTCAGGACTTTTTTGCCAAGCTGTACACCCAGCGGGATCCCCTGTCTGGGAGTAAAAGCTGCAATAATAACATCCTTAGAAGAAATAGTCCGCTGAATGGAGGTTTCTTCGCAGCTTGATTGTGACCGAATTACGGACCTTAGGAGACTGATTTTTCTTTAAATAAACAGATCAAATATAGATCTAAAAGTTGATATCAATTTACCGTTCATCAGACGTAGAAAATATCCCGCTGGCTAGAGGTCGGTTAAAGAAGCGAATATTTCCGTTTAATTTACGGAACAAATTCTGATTTCAGCATAATTCAGTAGAACATATTCAGATCTAATTCTCTGTATCACTCATAAGTCTCCCAGATAGGGGATCCCGCTGGGTGTAGACCAGTGGTTCCCAAACTTATTTTGTCTACTGCCCACTTCGAGAATAAAAATTTTTTTAGCGCCCCCATTTTTTCACCTACCGCCTCTACACAACGCCCCCATTTTCTTTCTGGGTCTCTTACCGCCCCCCTTGAGACCTGCAGCGCCCACAAGGGGGCGTTATCGCCCACTTTGGGAAATACTGGTGTAGACACATAAACACAAATACAGCTTAAGATATTTTATTACAAGTTCATACATACTACTTAATATGCAAAAAGACATTTTCCCCAACCTAATAACCTCCTCCTTTTTTATCTTCTAACCTAGTGTGCAAGTACTCTTACAACTAAATTATAGCGTAGTGAAAGTTATAGAGCTTGAAGCGCCTTTTACGCATAAATCAGTAGGGCTAGCACGAACCGCTAACGTTTTGGTAATCGAAAAGTAAACGATACTTTTTTTTCTTAAAGACATAGGAAAAAGATTACCAAAACGTTAGCGGTTCGTGTTAGGCCTACAGATCACCCGGAGCCAAGCCGCGAGTGTAACTCAAGTACCTACGAGAATACATGAAGCAATATTTACCTTTCCATAACCCAAGCACAGCCCCATTGCTTTGGTTGATGAAATGTGGACATTCCTACATATGTCCCAGATATGAAAAAATTGAAGAGGAATAAACAACAACAAATAAATACAAAATTGTATACTGGATATGGATTTATTTTTGAATCATTACATTATTATGGTCATTGTTAACTCTCAATTAATAGCATTGTAACACTTAGACAAACATTGTTAAAAAATACCTATTTTCGAACCGAGGCCTGCATGTCGATACATTTTGAGAGACTTGAATACCTAATGAGGGCCCACGCCCACGTCGACTTTTTGTAGCAATGCTGTCGCGCGTTTATTTACAACGCGACACGCTATAGATAGCGGCTCCAACGCACTGTTTCGCTTCGCGACTGTATCGATGCAGACGCGCCACAGTATCGCTACAAAAAGTAGCCGTGGTCATAGTGCAATAAAACAAGTAGGGCAACTTGGCCCCGAGCGAGCGATTAATGCTTAAACAATGTAGGGCTGTCGGTACGCGAGCAGTAGCAACGAAACACACATGTGCGCGCGGTCTTACGTGCAGCTCGGCCGCGACTGGAGTATCGTTAGAATCAATAAAACCGTCAGTGTTGCCGCGCTCAAAAACCTCGCTGTGTACGTATCAAGTTGCCATACTGGTTATACTGCGCCGTGGGCGAGCGGCCTAATATTAACTAATGCAGATGTTCTATCTCGTCCATCGTGGGATAGAATATCTGTATTAGAATACTGTTAGTAAAAAACATATAACTTGACAATGAACACTTGTCATTCATGGGGTGCCAACTGCCACCACACCCACGGGCAAAAAAAAACAAATTGATGAACAGAAGGTCCACACAAAATAAGTTCCAGCAAAGTAGGTGGTGAAAATATTTCAGACAATTATAATGCAGTGCGTTCGCGTTGGTGAATACCATTTTAGGTCGTACGTGACACATTTTCAACCTAATACCTACACCTACGCAGAGTCAGAAAGCATTTATTAAATTGGTGCTTTTGATCGGTTTTCACTGGTTTATTGGCTAGCACTAGCCTTGCGCCACCGAATAAAGTCGACGTAACTTATTTTTGTGGTACAGTTAGCATCAAAACGATGTGTGCTAACAGAAGGACAATAAGGCCTAGACTTGAGCTTAACAACAATTTGTGATACGAAAATGACAGTCGTATGTCGTTTGAAGCGTCCATAGAATCAGAAACAAGTAAAACACTATTTACCTGTGATTTCGCCACTCTGATACATCAATTTGATGCTGACTAAGTAGTAAGTAAGGAGTTTTCAACAGGGTAAACCAGTCCTCATCATTATCTGGTCTTTAGTCCAAATAAAATAGTTTACATTCATACAACGTACACTATGCTCTTAGGCACATCGTTCTAATACGGCAGCACCGTCACACAAATTCATATTTTAATAATAATAAACGTCGAAAAAGTAAAAATAATAGAAATTAATCACGTTTTTCTTTGAACGCGTTTTTGATTTTGCTGCTATATTCCGGGCGAATTGACCATAAAATATGTTATTATTATAACATTGAAATACAAAATAATACTACATAATGTTGTATAAAAAATAATAAATAACGAGTATAAGAAAATATTTACACAAAATATTTATGTACATAAGTTCAGATTATTCTGAAAGTTTTAATTGTGCTGTGAAAGATCTGGTTGTGATCCCATCTAGCAAGATCAAGCAGACTACGCATTATTGGATCCTGTATAGATAACGCGTTTTGGACTCGCGCATATCATAAGTGCGAGTGAGAGCGCAAGTGCGAGTTACCTTTCTCCTTCTAACTCCGTCCTTTTCCACTGGCGTGTAAAACGCGTCAACTGAACGTGCCATAGGGGCCCCCGAGGAAACGGGCCACACGTCACTAAACGCCACCACTGGTATAATTCTTGTAGTTTTCATGCATTTTATATAGACTCGCAGCACACGGTGAAGCTGGTGGCCGCCACACGCTACAAACTACATGAATATGACAGGTGGCGGCATTTTGTGCACACGACCCGCATAACGCCTAGTGTGCGGACTCTTTGAGAAGATTTCAAAACAGAACATTAGACAAAAAATTGAGGTTGCTATGGCGACCTTTCTAAATTTCGTAATGTCACAAATTCACAATATCATCGGACTTATTATTATTACTGCATTAAAGGAAGACACTGCAGAAATATATACACAAACTGGCAAATTGATAAAGAATCATTGTCACTGTCAAATTGTTCGTTAAAATGTTTAAAAAAAGAACAGTAACAACAGCAACAGTGCGGTACTTAAAAATATAACTTCAAAGTTATATAGGAGACCTCAGAGGCCCTTTTCATTCCCATTAAGTAATGTCATTTTAAGTAAAAAAATATAGTATGGCGCAACTAGTTTCTCAAAACTAGTGAAGCCCAAATATAAACAACAATATAATATTTACAATCTATATGATTATTGTCGATGCTTTTAGTTGAGCTTTCACCAATTATTTATTTTTGAAATTAGTTTCAGTGAAAATATTGAATACTTAAAAATAGTTTTCAGATATTAATGCCAACATTGCTAATAATTACAGTAATTAAGACGTATTATAAGTCACGTGTTCAATCTATAAATCGCGTATTGCTGACAAGGTGATTTTTTATTACAATTAGTGATTAACGAGCGAATTATGCCCACTGCTGGGCACAGGCCTCACCTCAAGTATGAGGTGGAATGAGCCATACTCCAACACGCGGGCGCACTGAGCCCACTGAGATTGTTGGAGGGGTGTAAGGTTAGTAAGCAACTTTACTGTCAGATGTTATTAAGCCGCCCTAAGGCCTCTGACCAGGGTTAACGACTGACATCTGGCGACGTCAACCGGGACCAACTTCTTAACGTGCCTTCCGAAGCACGGAGATGTCCGAAATACACATCACAAAATTTCGGTCGGCGTGGTCACCAATCCCTTTTCCGACCCAGCATGCGTTGATTTACAACAGCGATCGTCGCCGATCACTGTCACAACTGCGCCACGGGTACCTCATAGCATCTGTACAGTCCTATCTCCATAAGTCCATGGCGCGTCCTCGCCGAACTTGCAGCGATGTGCGTTGTTCTTGGCGTCGTATAGTAACTCGTGGTCGACGTAAGCGTCGCAGGCGCTGCACCACACCGACAGGTCCAAGAGAGACAGCGCTAGCGGGTGAGAAGAGGACCGGTAGTGCGCTTGCATGTGGCCGTTTATACTGCGGCCGCAGGCAGTCTAGAATCGGAAATGAAAAAACCTTCAATGAAGAACATAGACAGTGTTTTTTGAACTTATATTTACAAAATTAATCGCTAAATGTGTTGCTAAACGTAAAACTCAAGAACGGCTGCACCGATTTGCCAGATTTCTTTTTTGTTGTCTCTGATGAACGTAATTTTTAAAGTTGTATTATTATTATCGTATGTCTGGTGTCTGGTAACGATGGTTTATGAAGAGAAAATACGACATAATGGGGAAATAGTCAAAGAAATCTATGATTTTAACTTTACTTCCTGGGTTTGCACATGGCAATTCAGGATAGACATTTGTCAAATTTTGTTTTAATTGCACTATCACAGACAACTCCAGCTGTTAGTTTGCTAAAAATATAAGAGGGAAATTCTGTGCATTTTTCCTAGTTCCGGAATTTCAGCGCCAATGTAGCAGTCATCCTACACTAGTGCTTCTAGCGGCGAAGTCTCAGTGCCGCCCCTTGAGTGATATTGTTTGGACCGCCAAACAATATCACTGGCGTCAATTGGGTTCAAAAAGAAATCAATCAAATAAAAACATGAATACTCACAATGTAACAATGCAGACACACCCAGTTCTCGTTAGTTTCATCACAATCCACGCACTTGACGCCTTGCGCGAGCTGCACGTGCGCCGGCAGCGCGAACAGCGAGTCCACGTGTGGGCACCACGGCAGTGGGATCACTGCGAACATCTCGCCGTCCGCTATAGCTTGCATGTTCGACGCTAGGTAGTCCACTAAGGTGGCTTTCTCTTCTTCCTAAAATTATGTGCATACGTTAAAAAATAATATATCAAATTACACTTATTGCCACTACTTTGTAACTTTTAAGTGAATAACGCTGCGCCCGTCCGCAGCGTTATTTTGAAGGAAATCGATGCGAAGATCCGGGTCTCTTTTATTTCGGGTTAGCCTAATTGCATTCTCCAGGAACAAGTGAGTTTATAGCTTTCCTAAAAGGCAACCAAACTCGAATTAACATTTTTCAAACTACGAATTTAAGAAAAATATTTTGTTACAGAAATCGCTAACAATACTACAACATGCACAAAAAGAACTCGGCCGGTCCGCCCAAGTCTCAGTAGCCTAATTTGTAAAGAGCGCAGTTATCATGTTTAATTCCCCTTTCCGAGTAACGCTCTGAACAGAGGTTTAGGCATATAGCTCTCTTGGGCACGTTACTTAATTATTAGCCTCATGCTAAATATTACAAAAGGTGTCGGTTCAAATCCGGCCAACCACAATGAACAATATGATGTATTCTGGTATCACTACGCTAACATAAGATAAGAATGCACACCTTTTTACAGGAACCACCGTCAGGCCTACTAGAGCTTCCTTCACATTTGCTAGATTGACTCCTCACTTTGTCATCACTCTTCTTATCACACACATCTTTCGAGCATTTCGGCTCATCTTCATCATCAGTGCCGCAGTGTATTCCGTCGTCACACTTCGGCCTGTCTATGCTGAGATTCGCCATGTTTACTTCTAATGAACCATCTAACTGACATTTGGAGGTTATAGACTTGGTGGAATCATCTAGAGAGCTTGCTAATGATAATTCTGCGAGTTTGTCAGATTCGCTTGTTGTATTCTGGTCGTCGGTGACGGTTAGACCTCTGGAGGGCAAGGGTTCTCCCAGAACGTTCTCTATGGGCAGAGCCAGTTGGAACTTTAGACTCTTCCAGTATTGTTTGTGGGTTGTGATGACGTTGTTGATGGATTCCACTGCGGACCAGTGGCAGGGCCTGGGATAGAAATATGCGTATAAGTAAATGATATTAGGATTAGACCAACTTATATTTCTTTTGATAGAAAATAGACCTAACCGGATTTTGATCCAAAATGCTGCGAAATACAAGTGAAAACCTACTAATAATGTTATTTGGATATGCCTTAAACAAATTAAGGTATGGGTGAGGCTTCGTGGTTAAGCAGTTCCAATACATGGCGCTATTCTCGTTCAATATCTCGGTTAAAAAGGGTTAAGCCCACTAACCGTTGCGCGAAGCACAAATATTTTTATTCAATACTCGTATAGTTTACAGTTTCAAATCAATTTAAGACAGTGTACAATATGTCTTAAAATACAAGTATTCTTCAAGTAATCAGGGGCGGCTTTTTTAAGGTTTTTACGATTCGCTGTTGGATTTAGGCCTCCCCCATATTTCTGGTATCATAGTAGTGATACCACGCGACTGTAAACTCACCTAGGATCATGGGGGTAGAGCACAGGGTCCCCTAGCAGCGCCTTGGTGCACATAGTCATCGCGTAGGAGATGCTGGTGACGTTGTAGCCGCCCTCCAGGCACAGCCCGTGCAGTGGTATCATGTTAGTGATGCTACACGACTGATAAACTGACCTAGGATCATGGGGGTAGAGCACAGGGTCCCCTAGCAGCGCCTTGGTGCACATAGTCATCGCGTAGGAGATGCTGGTGACGTTGTAGCCGCCCTCCAGGCACAGCCCGTGCAGTGGTATCATGTTAGTGATGCTACACGACTGATAAACTGACCTAGGATCATGGGGGTAGAGCACAGGGTCCCCTAGCAGCGCCTTGGTGCACATAGTCATCGCGTAGGAGATGCTGGTGACGTTGTAGCCGCCCTCCAGGCACAGCCCGTGCAGTGGTATCATGTTAGTGATGCTACACGACTGATAAACTGACCTAGGATCATGGGGGTAGAGCACAGGGTCCCCTAGCAGCGCCTTGGTGCACATAGTCATCGCGTAGGAGATGCTGGTGACGTTGTAGCCGCCCTCCAGGCACAGCCCGTGCAGTGGTATCATGTTAGTGATGCTACACGACTGATAAACTGACCTAGGATCATGGGGGTAGAGCACAGGGTCCCCTAGCAGCGCCTTGGTGCACATAGTCATCGCGTAGGAGATGCTGGTGACGTTGTAGCCGCCCTCCAGGACCAGCCCGTGCAGTGGTATCATGTTAGTGATACTAGACGACTGATAAACTGACCTAGGATCATGGGGGTAGAGCACAGGGTCCCCTAGCAGCGCCTTGGTGCACATAGTCATCGCGTAGGAGATGCTGGTGACGTTGTAGCCGCCCTCCAGGCACAGCCCGTGCAGTGGGATCATGTTAGTGATACTACACGAGTAATAAACACACCTAGGATCATGGGGGTAGAGCACAGGGTCCCCTAGCAGCGCCTTGGTGCACATAGTCATCGCGTAGGAGATGCTGGTGACGTTGTAGCCGCCCTCCAGGCACAGCCCGTGCAGTGGTATCATGTTAGTGATGCTACACGACTGATAAACTGACCTAGGATCATGGGGGTAGAGCACAGGGTCCCCTAGCAGCGCCTTGGTGCACATAGTCATCGCGTAGGAGATGCTGGTGACGTTGTAGCCGCCCTCCAGGACCAGCCCGTGCAGTGGTATCATGTTAGTGATACTAGACGACTGATAAACTGACCTAGGATCATGGGGGTAGAGCACAGGGTCCCCTAGCAGCGCCTTGGTGCACATAGTCATCGCGTAGGAGATGCTGGTGACGTTGTAGCCGCCCTCCAGGCACAGCCCGTGCAGTGGGATCATGTTAGTGATACTACACGAGTAATAAACACACCTAAGATCATGGGGGTAGAGCACAGGGTCCCCTAGCAGCGCCTTGGTGCACATAGTCATCGCGTAGGAGATGCTGGTGACGTTGTAGCCGCCCTCCAGGACCAGCCCGTGCAGTGGTATCATGTTAGTGATACTACACGAGTAATAAACACACCTAGGATCATGGGGGTAGAGCACAGGGTCCCCTAGCAGCGCCTTGGTGCACATAGTCATCGCGTAGGAGATGCTGGTGACGTTGTAGCCGCCCTCCAGGCACAGCCCGTGCAGTGGGATCATGTTAGTGATACTACACGAGTAATAAACACACCTAGGATCATGGGGGTAGAGCACAGGGTCCCCTAGCAGCGCCTTGGTGCACATAGTCATCGCGTAGGAGATGCTGGTGACGTTGTAGCCGCCCTCCAGGCACAGCCCGTGCAGTGGAATCATGTTAGTGATACTGCACAAGTAATAAACTGACCTAGGATCATGGGGGTAGAGCACAGGGTCCCCCAGCAGCGCCTTGGTGCACATAGTCATCGCGTAGGAGATGCTGGTGACGTTGTAGCCGCCCTCCAGGCACAGCCCGTGCAGTGGTATCATGTTAGTGATACTAGACGACTGATAAACTGACCTAGGATCATGGGGGTAGAGCACAGGGTCCCCTAGCAGCGCCTTGGTGCACATAGTCATCGCGTAGGAGATGCTGGTGACGTTGTAGCCGCCCTCCAGGACCAGCCCGTGCAGTGGTATCATGTTAGTGATACTACACAAGTAATAAACACACCTAGGATCATGGGGGTAGAGCACAGGGTCGCCCAGCAGCGCCTTGGTGCACATAGTCATCGCGTAGGAGATGCTGGTGACGTTGTAGCCGCCCTCCAGGACCAGCCCGTGCAGTGGTATCATGTTAGTGATACTACACAAGTAATAAACACACCTAGGATCATGGGGGTAGAGCACAGGGTCGCCCAGCAGCGCCTTGGTGCACATAGTCATCGCGTAGGAGATGCTGGTGACGTTGTAGCCGCCCTCCAGGACCAGCCCGTGCAGTGGTATCATGTTAGTGATACTACACAAGTAATAAACACACCTAGGATCATGGGGGTAGAGCACAGGGTCGCCCAGCAGCGCCTTGGTGCACATAGTCATCGCGTAGGAGATGCTGGTGACGTTGTAGCCGCCCTCCAGGACTAGCACCGTGCGTCCGCCCGCCAGCCCGTGTAGTAAATGTGTCATTCGACCGTAACATTCGGGAGACACTTTGCAACCTGATGGGGGGTAACGATTGGAATTCACTAAACAATTCTGTAATATCGTTGGTTTGTACGATGGTTTGCGTTATCTTAGTACAACGCTTAAAAGTGAAAGCGTTTATGCATCGTTGTGGTCATAGTGTCGAAAATCTCTTATAAGTGAATTCTAATTTTTCATTTCATTTCTTTCTCGAAACGCTAATTATTAGCGTTTTGAGAATGAACAGAATGACTCTACAAGCCAAAATGTATGATTTTGTTATTATATGATTACACATGAAAAGATTTGCATTTATGAGAAACTCAATTTATGAAGCAACGAAGCGTTTAAAATAATAACAAGATTTACATTAATTACGATAAGGATAAGTCAAAAGTAAATAGTTACTTGGAGTATCATTATAGCACCAAGTGCTGCCCTCTGTCGTTTATTTATTTACTATTCATTTTACAACAGCGAATGGTACAAAAGACACACTTAAGAATTTAAAACCAATTGATCACAAACCATAATATGTGATGTTTGGACAGTGAAACGGATTATGCCATTAAGACATTATCTACCAGTCAAGCATAACACCAAACAGAAAAGGACACTAAGTAATAAGGTCAGGTAAGTGTCCATACCTCCGAGCGGGTCCCCGACGCAGGCGTCGAACCCGGCCGACACGAGCACGAGCTCAGGATTGAACTCCTGCGCTATCGGTAGCACAACCTGAGTCATCGCGGCCAGGTACTCCGGGTCACCCATGCCGCGCTGAGAAACAACAATGACTTGAAAGGCTATTTTACAATTGAGTCGGTACTGGGCGTCTATTTGATCCAACATTCACAGAGTTGCGCAAAACTCAGACAGGCAATGATATTATAACAAAAGAAGTAGATAGGTTACTTGTGCTAGAAATCAGGCACCCGAAATCAGGGGGTCTAAAAAGGCGACATTAGACGTTTCATATCTGAATCATAATCTGATTACTTTTTTAAATCCTAACTGTTTAGGGATATGAAACGTCTAATGTCGCCTTTTTAGACCCCCAGGACTTTCGACCACCTGAGCAAAGCATTGACTGTTTGAGACAATACTGCGCAACATGTATCTGTCTCGTTTACGCGTACGCGTGTATCGTACGTACCTATAATCATGAGCAGTGGTTTGAGTTTCGAGCCTGACAGAACACTTGAACCCTTTTAACATTGCATAAAGTTTAATCTCCAATGGCTCTGGCAGCTGTCATAATGAATTCCTTAGATTAGTTGGACTGTTAAAAAATATATTTTACTTATGTAGTTAAAAGAAAGAAAAGCAACACTGCAGTTACTAACCTTGTTCCAAGGAATATTCACGTTGAAGCCTTCCCCTCTGCCTTCGCCCACCGCCGTGTAATCGGCGTCCTTCGAGTGCGGAAAGAAAGACCCGTTGTCGTATCGGTGGATTGATATGTACAGAATCTGAAATAAATACGAGTAACGTTATCGGAGAAGATTTTTAGTAACGAAGACTTATTCTAAAGCTATTTTACATAAATAACTTTACGCGAAAATGTCTGTCGGCGCTCTGGAGCATAATCGTTGTAGTGGGAACAATTTTACGCTGATAGTGACGTCATTCATGATGTCACTATCGGCATTTATGATGCCTTTCATAAATTAGGACCGCGTTAGAGCGCTTTTATATCACGTTGGCTTATTTCGAACCGCACAATTAGCTGGATGATTTGCCTGAATCGAATGGTTTCTTTAGTATTATTACAACTTATGTCAATGAGTACACGTTTAATTGACTACAACTCCAACTATATCTTGTCATCCCTGTAGGTGATCCTCTGCCTGCCGTGCCCATGTATGAGCACCTTGCTGAGCCCATGAGCGTGATGTCGTTACCAGTACAATATGAGCACCTTCTTCAGTCCAGCAACCTATGTCAAATAGAAGACGTCTTTTGGCTACATGACAACTCCAACTATACCTTATCATCCCTGTAAGTGTGCCGTTCCCATGATGCACATCCCAGTCCAGTATAAGCACTCTCTTCAGCCCGTGAGCTTGGAGCGCATATGCAGCGGCTGCGGCGGCGTTGTTGAGCAGACAGAAGCCGATGGGATGTCTCTATGGCGTGGCTGCACTATAACTACCATACCTTGTTATCCCTGTAGGTAATCCTCTGGGTGCCGTTTCCATGATGTACATCCCAGTCCAGTACAAGCACTCTCTTCAGCCCGTGAGCTTGGAGCGCATATGCAGCGGCTGCAGCGGCGTTGTTGAGCAGACAGAAGCCGCTGGGATGTCTCTACGGCGTGACTGCACTTCAACCTATGTCGAATCAGTCCATCAACCTATGTCGAATTAGTCCATCAACCTATGTCGAATTAGTCCATCAAGCTATGTCGAATCAGTCCATCAACCTATGTTGAATTAGTCCATCAACCTAAGTCGAATCAGTCCATCAACCTATGTCGAATTAGTCCATCAACCTATGTCGAATTAGTCCATCAACCTATGTCGAATTAGTCCATCAACCTATGTCGAATTAGTCCATCAACCTAAGTCGAATCAGTCCATCAACCTATGTCGAATTAGTCCATCAACCTATGTCGAATTAGTCCATCAACCTATGTCGAATTAGTCCATCAAGCTATGTCGAATCAGTCCATCAACCTATGTTGAATTAGTCCATCAACCTAAGTCGAATCAGTCCATCAACCTATGTCGAATTAGTCCATCAACCTATGTCGAATTAGTCCATCAACCTATGTCGAATTAGTCCATCAACCTATGTCGAATTAGTCCATCAACCTAAGTCGAATCAGTCCATCAACCTATGTCGAATTAGTCCATCAACCTATGTCGAATTAGTCCATCAACCTATGTCGAATTAGTCCATCAACCTATGTCGAATCAGTCCATCAACCTATGTCGAATTAGTCCATCAACCTATGTCGAATCAGTCCATCAACCTATGTCGAATTAGTCCATCAACCTATGTCGAATTAGTCCATCAAGCTATGTCGAATCAGTCCATCAACCTATGTTGAATTAGTCCATCAACCTAAGTCGAATCAGTCCATCAACCTATGTCGAATTAGTCCATCAACCTATGTCGAATTAGTCCATCAACCTATGTCGAATTAGTCCATCAACCTATGTCGAATTAGTCCATCAACCTAAGTCGAATCAGTCCATCAACCTATGTCGAATTAGTCCATCAACCTATGTCGAATTAGTCCATCAACCTATGTCGAATTAGTCCATCAAGCTATGTCGAATCAGTCCATCAACCTATGTTGAATTAGTCCATCAACCTAAGTCGAATCAGTCCATCAACCTATGTCGAATTAGTCCATCAACCTATGTCGAATTAGTCCATCAACCTATGTCGAATTAGTCCATCAACCTATGTCGAATTAGTCCATCAACCTAAGTCGAATCAGTCCATCAACCTATGTCGAATTAGTCCATCAACCTATGTCGAATTAGTCCATCAACCTATGTCGAATTAGTCCATCAACCTATGTCGAATCAGTCCATCAACCTATGTCGAATTAGTCCATCAACCTATGTCGAATCAGTCCATCAACCTATGTCGAATTAGTCCATCAACCTATGTCGAATTAGTCCATCAAGCTATGTCGAATCAGTCCATCAACCTATGTTGAATTAGTCCATCAACCTAAGTCGAATCAGTCCATCAACCTATGTCGAATTAGTCCATCAACCTATGTCGAATTAGTCCATCAACCTATGTCGAATTAGTCCATCAACCTATGTCGAATTAGTCCATCAACCTAAGTCGAATCAGTCCATCAACCTATGTCGAATTAGTCCATCAACCTATGTCGAATTAGTCCATCAACCTATGTCGAATTAGTCCATCAACCTATGTCGAATCAGTCCATCAACCTATGTCGAATTAGTCCATCAACCTATGTCGAATCAGTCCATCAACCTATGTCGAATTGGTCCATCAACCTATGTCGAATTAGTCCATCAACCTAAGTCGAATCAGTCCATCAACCTAAGTCGAATTAGTCCATCAACCTATGTCGAATTAGTCCATCAACCTATGTCGAATCAGTCCATCAACCTATGTCGAATTAGTCCATCAACCTATGTCGAATTAGTCCATCAACCTATGTCGAATCAGTCCATCAACCTATGTCGAATTAGTCCATCAACCTATGTCGAATTAGTCCATCAACCTAAGTCGAATCAGTTCATCAATCTCTGTCGAATCAGTCCATCAACCTATGTCGAATTAGTCCATCAACCTAAGTCGAATCAGTCCATCAATCTATGTCGAATTAGTCCATCAACCTATGCCGAATTAGTCCATCAACCTAAGTCGAATTAGTTCATCAACCTATGTCGTAATAGTCCATCACTCTATGTCGCATTATTCCATCAACCTAAGTCGAAACAGTCCATCAATCTATGTCGAATTAGTCCATCACTCTATGTCGAATTAGTCCATCAACCTGTGTCGTAATAGTCCATCACTCTATGTCGAATTAGTCCATCAACCTAAGTCGAAACAGTCCATCAATCTATATCGAATTAGTCCATCAACCTATGCCGAATTAGTCCATCAATCTAAGTCGAATTAGTTCATCAACCTATGTCGTAATAGTCCATCACTCTATGTCGAATTAGTCCATCAACCTAAGTCGAATTAGTCCATCAACCTATGTCGTAATAGTCCATCACTCTATGTCGAATTAGTCCATCAACCTGTGTCGTAATAGTCCATCACTCTACGTCGAATTAGTCCATCAACCTAAGTCGAAACAGTCCATCAATCTATGTCGAATTAGTCCATCAACCTATGCCAAATTAGTCCATCAACCTATGTCGAAACAGTCCATCAATCTATGTCGAATTAGTCCATCAACCTATGCCGAATTAGTCCATCAACCTAAGTCGAATTAGTTCATCAACCTATGTCGTAATAGTCCATCACTCTATGTCGAATTAGTCCATCAACCTAAGTCGAATTAGTCCATCAACCTATGTCGTAATAGTCCATCACTCTATGTCGAATTAGTCCATCAACCTGTGTCGTAATAGTCCATCACTCTACGTCGAATTAGTCCATCAACCTAAGTCGAAACAGTCCATCAATCTATGTCGAATTAGTCCATCAACCTATGCCAAATTAGTCCATCAACCTATGTCGAAACAGTCCATCAATCTATGTCGAATTAGTCCATCAACCTATGCCGAATTAGTCCATCAACCTAAGTCGAATTAGTTCATCAACCTATGTCGTAATAGTCCATCACTCTATGTCGAATTAGTCCATCAACCTATGTCGAACTAGTCTATCAACCTATGTCGAACTAGTCTATCAAACTAGTCTATCAACCTATGTCGAATTAGTTCATCAACCTATGTCGAAAAGTGGGTTGCAATACAACGCCAACTGTACCTTATTAATTAGTTTATCAATCTATGTCGAATTAGTTCATCTACCTATGTTGAAAAGTGTACCTTGTTATCCCTGTAAGTGATCCTCTGAGTGCCGTTCCCATGATGCACATCCCAGTCCAGTATAAACACTCTCTTCAGCCCATGAGCTTGGACCGCATAAGCAGCGGCTGCAGCGGCGTTGTTGAGCAGACAGAAGCCGCTGGGATGTCTCTACGGCGTGACTGCACTATAACTACTATACCTTGTTATCTCTGTAGGTAATCCTTTGAGTGCCGTTCCCATGATGCACGTCTTAGTCTAGTATGGGAACCTACACCAGTCCATCAACCTATGACAAAGATAAGACGTCTTTCGGTTGCAATAAAACTCGAACTATACCTTGTTAGCCCTGTTAGTGATCCTCTTGGTGCCGTTTCAAAATGCTAGTCTCAGTCTGGTATGAGAACCTTCTTCAGTCCATCAACCTATGTCGAAAAGTGGGTCGCACTACAACTCCAATTATACCTTATTATCCCTGTAGGTAATCCTCTGCGTGCCGTTCCCATGATGCACATCCCAGTCCAGTATAAGCACTCTCTTTAACCCATGAGCTTGGACCGCATATGCAGCGGCTGCAGCGGCGTTGTTGAGCAGACAGAAGCCGCTGGGATGTCTCTATGGCGTGACTATACTATAACTACTATACCTGTGTATAGTAGTTATAGTGTTATCCCTGTAGGTAATCCTTTGAGTGCCGTTCCCATGATGCACGTCAAAGTCCAGTATGGTAAACTACAACAGTCCATCAACCTATGGCGAAGAGTAGACGTCTTTCGGCTGCACTAAAACTCGAAATATACCTTGTTAGCCCTGTTAGTGATCCTCTGGGTGCCTTTCACATGACGCACGTCTCAGTCTAGTATGAGAACCTTCTTCAGTCCATCAACCTATGTCGAAAAGTGGGTCGCACTACAACTCCAATTATACCTTATTCTCCCTGTAGGTAATCCTCTGCGTGCCGTTCCCATGATGCACATCCCAGTCCAGTACAAGCACTCTCTTCAGCCCGTGGGCTTGGACCGCATAAGCAGCGGCTGCGGCGGCGTTGTTGAGCAGACAGAAGCCGCTGGGATGTCTCTATGGCGTGACTATACTATAACTACTATACCTGTGTATAGTAGTTATAGTGTTATCCCTGTAGGTAATCCTTTGAGTGCCGTTCCCATGATGCACGTCAAAGTCCAGTATGGTAAACTACAACAGTCCATCAACCTATGGCGAAGAGTAGACGTCTTTCGGCTGCACTAAAACTCGAACTATACCTTGTTAGCCCTGTTAGTGATCCTCTGGGTGCCTTTCACATGACGCACGTCTCAGTCTAGTATGAGAACCTTCTTCAGTCCATCAACCTATGTCGAAAAGTGGGTCGCACTACAACTCCAATTATACCTTATTATCCCTGTAGGTAATCCTCTGCGTGCCGTTCCCATGATGCACATCCCAGTCCAGTATAAGCACTCTCTTCAGCCCGTGAGCTTGGAGCGCATATGCAGCGGCTGCAGCGGCGTTGTTGAGCAGGCAGAAGCCGCTGGGGATGTCCTCGTCGGCGTGGTGTCCGGGCGGACGGACTATGCATACGCCAGAACCGACCGTCCGGGATAGGACGGCGTCTACCATCTGTTGAGAAGGGATTATCATGGAGCAAATTAACTAATTGTTGGCACAGTTACAAGATACAAACCATTTAGTACATATTAATGATAAAAAAAACAAATAACTTTCAAATTTGTACCTCTATTACAAACGCAATGACTGGTTTAGGAGACTTTTTTATCGCTGCTACATCAACAGATCAATTTTTTCATTTAAAAATACTGCCAAACGCAGTCAGAATCGCGTAACAAGTGTTAGAAGTTTGGTGAAAAAGAACTGATGCTATGGTGATTTTTGTTGTTGTTGTTTTATTTATTTTTTTCACTTAATTTTGTTACCCTCATATAAACACTTGAGGTCATTAAAATTCTTCATCATATACAGGGTTGATTTCTAATCTGGACGTGATTGGTCATATCCCAAACTATGAGGAATATAGGAAAAAAATAGTACCTAATGGTTGCCAGTTTTTCACTAACGTACTGTAGTATTAATATCAGTACGATAATAGTATAAGTAGTACGATGGGTATTAGTAATAATTTGGGAGCTATTCTAGTAGTTACTGTAATTCTTCAATTTCCACTGCTTACCTGTAAAACGCAGCCGACGGCCACCCTAGCGCTCTCCAGCGACTCCGGGTGGAAGAAGACGGAATCAAACGCTTCCTTTTGACTGTTCAGGTCTCGGAGCTTCGTCGTTGATAATTCCTTGAGTCTGCAAAATGAAATATTAACTGGAATTGTAATTAGAATCTATTTGAAACAGCAAAATGGAGATTTGTATAAAATGAAAATGTCACTGACACTTCAACCTGCTGACCAGATGGGCTTCGTCATCGACCTTATACTACGCACGCCGAATGATGATCCCTATGACAGCTCGTTAGCGCTTAACATTGTACTGGCGTCCTGTCACAACAAATCCTTTAGAGGTCCGTTAAAAAATCGAAAAAATCATAATTGTGTACATTTGTAAACTATAAAAATGAATGTTAAGAAATTATTACGTAATATTCGTTTAAATGGAAAGAAAACTCAATGCAAATGTTACATGGTACGTGCTACAAAAGTTACGTCGTCAAGCTGTTATCGACTAAGAAGGGACACATCGATAAACAAAATATCGATAATTTGTTGGAAAAATTTAACAAATGCTTTGAGTTTATATTTATCGTATCTTCAAAATCTGAGTTTGAACTCCAGCTATCCGTGACGTTTATTATTGACGGTTTAACGGCAATTATGAATTCTTTAAAATACAATTCAAAAATAATTCTAAACTCTTTAAATTATGCAATATGAATAAAAATTAAAGTATGGTAAAATAAATTATAATAAAGCTGTTACTTTTTTATCTAGTGTTTATGTCCATCAATGTAATCTTTTTTTCAAAATAAATAAACATTGCTTGAATGACCTGGCTGAATGACATGACATTTGCCTAAAAAAATAGCATTTTATCGAAATTGTTGGAAACTGTTTCGCATCACTAATACAACTGTCAGTTGAAACGTCATAGGGATCATCATTCGGCGTGCGAACTATAGTAACTAAGAACTTAAGAACTAAAGATAGGAAAACCAGAAAAAGACATTCGGTCTTGGCTTGAGGCGAAAAATCGATCCCGCGTCATTCGCGAACCGGGCGACTGCACTTAAATCTCTTTTTCTGGTTTTCCTATGTTTAGTAAGATGATAAGGCATTATCCCCAATGCTAAAATAAAAATAGTCTTTTTCTGGGTTTCCTATGTTGTAAGATGATAATGCATTATCCCTAATGCTAAAATAAAAATAACTTATTACGGATTTCCTCAGTATGATTCGATCTCGTAGCAAAATGCACGCTGAGTGACCATAGCCTTCTTAAACGAGGCTCATAGTAAGCGACCTCGTCTCAGATCCTAAAGTTATCCCTGTCACACACAGGCAGATGTATTCATAATCATGATCGTAACCATATCAATGATTGCATACCACATTGAATTCAAAACTTGCGTAAGATATTAAGAGATAAAAATACTTAGTTCAAAGAATTTCGTTACATGGATCTTAAAATAAAGAGAGATTACGACATATTCTACCACCTTTTGCTGGCGTAGAAATAATAAGCAATCCCACAGTTTAATTTACATTCAATATTATCATTATTATAATAAATTATGCAAATCACATTATAAAGCATACACATAACAAATAAAAACAGAAAACAACAATTAAATTCACAAACAAATCAATCACCTTAGTGAGTAGTTCTGACCTTGGCCGGATCGAAGCCTCAGTTGGCTAAAAGCTCACCTATTAAGATGTGTCCTGGTATGTACGGCGAGTATCTCCTGGTCGCTGGCGGCGCGTGGGGTCACGTGGTGAAGGCGGTCTAGAAGTGCGAAGTCGCGGTGGCGCTCGTGGATGCGCATGATTCGCTCCGGACATTCTACGTGACCACTGTAATATACACACTCATATTCATTATTATCTCTTGTACAGTCGGAGAACGAAAGGGTTGACCACCCTAAGATCTGTTTTTGCTTGCTCAATGATGACATTGACAAGATCAATTGGTTCAATTGTCAATCGTGAAGGAACATACGTCGAATCGAATTTTAGTTTTACTGTCAGACAATAAAGCATACTTTTCGGCATACTCTAGCCTGTTACACAGTTTAAAAAGGTAACATGTGCGTGCAACGCGAAAAGGAATGTGTTTGAAAACTGGTCAACCTTTACAACTACTAGAGATCAGGGAGGGACTTCTTTCTCTCAAACTTTTGCAAGGAAATCGAAATTCAACAATATTACAAATCAAAAAATAATAATACAAAAGAATATACATTGATCACTAATCAATACAGTAAATAAGTTGATGAAGACATGGGCACAGATGGTCAGCCGACGTAGTCCGTACCTGGAGCATTTTAGGTTAGTCTCTAGCATCAATGACAAACTTACTAAAACACAGTAAATAACACATTTTATGAATCTACAAGTACGGAGTATGGAGTTAACACATCATTTTATGAATATACTCACGGTTCACATATATTTTTGTGTTTCAACATAGCTTCGTCGTAAATATATCCCACAGCGTGTTGCGGTAACGTCAAATCAGTCACTGGAAGAAAAAAAACATGAACCAATAAGCAGAGATTAAATTAAAAACAAAACCTAAAATGTATTGGAATCTTGAATAACCTTACACATGAAAAACATACATACCTAGCCTAAGTCTATTAATTCTTTCCAACAACTTTCGTTTCGTCGCATCATCTTGCAGCGGATAGCAGTCCCTGGTAGCGAACCTGTCAGGCCTCGTCTCGTCTCCCTCCCACCTCACCGCGACCGTATGCTTCTGTTTCACTCTGTCGCACACGTTAGGAATGGAGTCGTCGATGCTGTACGTCAGTTGGTAGTTGTAGCAGCGCCAGTACGGTTTGTGGGCGTATATGCAGTTCAGGATTGTCTCTCGTATTCTGTAAGGAAAAGGCAATGGCTGATTTTGTGGCCTTTTTTGTATATTACATCGACCTAAACAATGAATATTTACTATTTTATTTAAGGTATAGATACTTTGGTGAATACTTGAATAGTAAGTACATTTCCAGTTATTATTAATACACTAACAGCAAACTTCATGAAAACGATAGTTATCATTGTTTTAAGCATTTTCCATGCAGTATCTTTTCTAAAGATCTGAAAACCAGCAAAAGACATTTGGTCGTCTTGGCATCAGGCAGGAATCGAACCCGCACCTTTCGCAAACCAGGCGACTGCACTGACCACTGTGTTGCCGAGACCATTAACAGACCGGCCGATTTTTTCTGGTATATTTTACCCTATGAACTAGGCAATATTAGGCCTTCAACACTCGATAGAAATATTATTTCGAATATTTAACTTCCGTAACTTGCATGCCGTTGTTACCTATAAGTAAGGCTTCATTCAGCATTGTTTTTGTTGTAACTTGGTATCCTAAATCATTGTATCAGTGTAAGTGTTATTAGTGGCCTAAAAAATAAATGAAAAAACTTAGCAAATAGCAAATATTAGGTACATCCATGAACTCACGAGTCACTGGGCCCCTTCAGTTCCGTGAGCGGCGGCGGCGCGGGCCCCAGCAGGGCCCTCACTGTGAGCGCGGCCCCCTCGGCCACATAGCATGCTGGGTCACTTGTACAACAACACTCACGAGTCACTGGGCCCCTTCAGTTCCGTGAGCGGCGGCGGCGCGGGCCCCAGCAGGGCCCTCACTGTGAGCGCGGCCCCCTCGGCCACATAGCATGCTGGGTCACTTGTACAACAACACTCACGAGTCACTGGGCCCCTTCAGTTCCGTGAGCGGCGGCGGCGCGGGCCCCAGCAGGGCCCTCACTGTGAGCGCGGCCCCCTCGGCCACATAGCATGCTGGGTCACTGGTACAACAACACTCACGAGTCACTGGGCCCCTTCAGTTCCGTGAGCGGCGGCGGCGCGGGCCCCAGCAGGGCCCTCACTGTGAGCGCGGCCCCCTCGGCCACATAGCATGCTGGGTCACTTGTACAACAACACTCACGAGTCACTGGGCCCCTTCAGTTCCGTGAGCGGCGGCGGCGCGGGCCCCAGCAGGGCCCTCACTGTGAGCGCGGCCCCCTCGGCCACATAGCATGCTGGGTCACTTGTACAACAACACTCACGAGTCACTGGGCCCCTTCAGTTCCGTGAGCGGCGGCGGCGCGGGCCCCAGCAGGGCCCTCACTGTGAGCGCGGCCCCCTCGGCCACATAGCATGCTGGGTCACTTGTACAACAACACTCACGAGTCACTGGGCCCCTTCAGTTCCGTGAGCGGCGGCGGCGCGGGCCCCAGCAGGGCCCTCACTGTGAGCGCGGCCCCCTCGGCCACATAGCATGCTGGGTCACTGGTACAACAACTAACTCACGAGTCACTGGGCCCCTTCAGTTCCGTGAGCGGCGGCGGCGCGGGCCCCAGCAGGGCCCTCACTGTGAGCGCGGCCCCCTCGGCCACATAGCATGCTGGGTCACTGGTACAACAACTAACTCACGAGTCACTGGGCCCCTTCAGTTCCGTGAGCGGCGGCGGCGCGGGCCCCAGCAGGGCCCTCACTGTGAGCGCGGCCCCCTCGGCCACATAGCATGCTGGGTCACTGGTACAACAACTAACTCACGAGTCACTGGGCCCCTTCAGTTCCGTGAGCGGCGGCGGCGCGGGCCCCAGCAGGGCCCTCACTGTGAGCGCGGCCCCCTCGGCCACATAGCATGCTGGGTCACTGGTACAACAACTAACTCACGAGTCACTGGGCCCCTTCAGTTCCGTGAGCGGCGGCGGCGCGGGCCCCAGCAGGGCCCTCACTGTGAGCGCGGCCCCCTCGGCCACATAGCATGCTGGGTCACTGGTACAACAACTAACTCACGAGTCACTGGGCCCCTTCAGTTCCGTGAGCGGCGGCGGCGCGGGCCCCAGCAGGGCCCTCACTGTGAGCGCGGCCCCCTCGGCCAGCGAGGGCACGCAGTAGCCGCCCTCCAGCACCACGCACACGGCCGGGCACACGGCTAGTAGCATGTGCGTTAGAGACGCATAACATGCTGGGGTCACTTCCATTTCACCCTGGGTATTAAGGTTTTTACTTATTAACACTACTGCAGAAACATTTGACGATCAATCATGGAACTGTTTAGCAATGATTGACTATTATGGTTATTAAATAACGTGAGGTTTTGAAATATTTGATTATTTTATGTTGCACTAATTAATTTAGTCAATTCTATGTACAGTCAACAGCACATCAGGTTACCCCATTCCTGTTTTTTCTCTCGCTCTTGCCAAATGTCATTTCTTTGCAATAGAGCAAGTAGGACTGACCGGAAATGGGTAGAGTGATGTGCTGTCCACCGTACACACAACAATATTACAGTATTATCATTAATACGTCGAAAGAATTTACACAACAAGTAAATGCGGTCATCCATTTTCTTTTTTTAAAAAAAAGATTATTTTCACATGAATTAATATAGTTACATCGTCAATTGGTTTTATTGAACTATTAACATTGCATTCATCTTCAATAGTATGGAATAGATTTGGTATCAACATTATTTGGTAGCAGAAACCTAAAGTTATTAATAGCTCAAAAGCCTCAAACACCATTTTATTTAAATTAGCAACAATAGGTCGGCAGAACTGGAAGAGGCCGATACACTTTTGAGGGTTTTGGGTTTTAATTTTGAACAATTTGAGAACTTGTAGGTAAAACCCATTGACTAGACTTGATTTATAGCACGGCATTCTGCCTTGATTGTAATTCTGTGAGGTTGAATGAAGGGAAGTAGTAAAATAGTGGTGGTAGAAGAATTCCCAATTACCAATTTAAAAAAATATATATTTTTAAGCTTATAAAGGCCCACGTGATTATGTCATATAAATAACTATAAGGCTCTTATGACCATTCAGCTTCAAACTACTATGAGCGACAAAAACTTCTAGACATAGACACGGAGATATTTTAACATTTAACACACTGAAAAGATGAAATATTTTGCTCACATTAATCTTTCTTCTGTGCGGTATTGAGCCCACACCCACAACTCTTGGACGCTCACATGACCAGCCCAATTTAGCGACATAACTATAACTCCCATTAACATAGCTGAAATAACCTCAGCGCACCTTATCATCGCCTATGGCCGCGTCGTACCCAGCTGACACGATTACCAATTCGGGTGAGAACTGAAAGAGAGATATAACTAAAGTAAGTAGAAAAGGATGAAGTACCTCTGGGCAGCCAATCGCAGCGTCGTATCCGGCCGATATCAGTATCAGCTCTGGTTGATACTGTTGTTCAAAAAAGGATGCTTTAGAATGGAGAATCAACTTAACTTATTTATCTATGCTACCCCTTTTTTATATCTTTTCAAGAGAAATTCCATTTGTAATTTAAACTCAAAATAAAATAGGTAGCAATGTAAAACTGATAGGATAAATTAAACGTTATTTTAGATGAAAATTACATGGGTCAATTACATAAAAACTTTCGTTAATTAGTGGTGGTGGTAGTTCGTGGTGTCTAGGCTGAGTTCTTCAAATTCATTTACAGAATTAAAGGATTTTTAAGGACGAGTTATTTAAATTATCAAATGCAGTGAAATAGATTAACTTTTCTCTTATTTTCAACAGGAACTTCATTACCTAAATTGACGGACTTATGCAATTTTTAACTAAATAGCCCAAAAGTCTTGGAATGCTTGTGAATAAGAATAAAATGAGCAATAAGGCACATGATAAAATCACCACGACAAAAAATATGATCAAATTCAAAGAAACAACATCATTATTTACAGTTTGAAGTGCTAAATAGACTTTCGATATTTAAAATATATACAGCACATGAACAATAACCTACCTCAAACGCCATCGGCAGAAGCAGCTGGTGCCAGATGGCGAGGTAGTCAGCATCTCCCATCCCTGTCTGATTGAGTGGTACGTTGAAGTTGTGTCCTTGTCCGCGGCCGCTGCCCACGTAGTGGAAGTCCGACTGACGCAGGTTCGGCCAGAAGGAGCCGTGCTCGTAGCGGTGGATTGAGAAGTATACCACTCTGTTGGTTTTATTTAATAGTGGGATTGGTTGGCTGGCAATAGTATTGAAAACAGATACGTTATGTCAGTAGTGATGTGAAGTCGAAAATTGACCCACGGCGTACGTGCCTATAACTTGACCGTGTGTACAAGATAGTATGATGAATTACTAGAGGGTAAACGAGACAGATACATGTTGCGCAGTGTACTCTCAAACTGTCAATGCCTTGCTCAGGTGTTCGAAGTTCTGATTCCGGGTGCCACGCCTTTTAGCACAAGTAACCTATCTACGTTTCGTTTTTAATAAGCTTTCTTATTATAATACCATTGAAAAATAACTTCTTTTAACCTTCAATCTAAACCTTAAGAAAAAGGATGAGACAAACCTACTCGTCAAGTCAAGATTGTCCAAAATGAACTAACCTTGGGTCGTCGTAAAACATTTGCTGCGTAGCTTGTCCATGATGCACATCCCAGTCGACTACCAGTATCCTGTGACAAGTTACAAAAATTTGTTTAAATGGGATTTGTTCTGAAATGCAAGAAAAAAAAACAATAGTAATTTTAATGAATCTCAAAGTTGTATTCGAAGTCGCGATTGTTGATAAAAAGTACAGTTTCCAAACTCATTAACACATCACCACAAACAGTCCGAGGGCACCAACAAAGTTACACCGATTTTTATGGCATTCGTGGTAGCGCCTCTGCAGGCAGACCTAACCGTTTTGTCTATGTAAATCCACCTTAAGTTTCTCAATGCGTCTGATCGAGGTAACTCGCACTAAGCAATCTGTACGAAAAATTCTGAGCATATGGGCCTTGCTGCGATAGCCGACGCTATTTGAAATTATTGCAATTCTTTAGCGACAGCCTGTATTGCAAGACATTTACCTATTGGTTATCAACACTCACTAAGCTGTTTCTACATTCATACACGTTGAACACCTTATCAGTAATTAGTGGCTTACTTATATTGTACCTGCGCAGGGGAGAGCTGTAAGTGACTTAATTTGTTCAGAGCTGTTTATTTTAAAGGCAGTGTATTATTAACTAAGCCCCCACATATTTTGAGAGGCCCCAGTCATTAGTTTGCTAAAAAAACTAATCTTATTATCCACCACCATTATTATTCACCGCCAACAAGGCTTCTGCTTCGCCGATGGTTGACTGGTAGAGAATGCTTTTAGGCATTAAGTCCGCCAATTGTACTTTTTCTTTGTGCAATAAAGAATAAATAAATATCCCTTGATTGACCGTTTTGAAAGATACCTATGGTATTTACCTGGTGAGACCTCGTTGTAGAGCATGGTTGGCAGCAAGTGCCACGTTATTGTAGAAGCAGTAGCCGCAGGGTTCAGCCTTCATGGCGTGGTGGCCGGGTGGTCGAACCAACGCGGCCCCATTCTGCACTTCGCCCGATATGATAGCCTCTACCATATCTATGGTTGACCCTGCTGCTAGTAGAGCTAGCTCGTGAGTGCTCTAGGAAAGTACAAGGAGAATCATAAAGAAAAGTACAAAAGATAAACAAGTTACATAACATAAACGACCGATATTCGTCCCACTGCTGGGCACAGGCCTCACCTCAATTATGAGGTGGAACAAGCCCCGCTTCAAAACGCGGGCTCAGTGCAGATTGTAGGAGGGGTGTAAGGTTAGCGAACAACCTTAATGTCAGATGTTATCAAGCCGCCCTAAGGCCTTTGACTAGGCTTTACGACATCTAGCGAAGGCAACTGGGACAAACTGCTTAACGTGGGTGGAGGTGCCCGTGGCGTAGTTGTGACAGAGGTCGGTGACGATCGCTGTTGTAAAGCAACAAACACCGGGTCGGAAATGGGATGGGTGACCACCAAGACCGAAATGTGTATTTCGGGCATCTGCGTGCTCCGGAAATAAGTTACTTGAATAAAAATATAACTGTTCTTTACTCATTTACATTGTGGAATAACCTCTAATATTTTGTTCACTTACAGGGTGGATATAAATGGCATCATATTTTGAAGATAGGTCCTCCAAATACTCTAGATTATTATTCTGGTGGGTTGTCTCAAGCATGTCATACACCAGGGGTGAGTGCAAGACATGTAACTCATCTTTAGTTGCTGCACGAGGTGGGATCTCTTTACATTGGTCTATTAGGTTCAATTCACGACACCTGAAATAACAAAACACTTTAGCACTTCTTTTTATTTATTAAGCCTTTTAACCTATACATGATACTTAACTATATAACTATAACATAAATATTTGTTAGTTTTATTAGTATCTATCCTTAAAACTAAGTTAGTGGTATTAGTTTCTTCTCTTTAATTTTTTGTATAGTCCCTTTTCGGGTAGTCGGGTTTCGGTAGTGTCGCCGACAAAGTCTGTGACGCACACCTTAAGAATGAAAGGATGTGGTCTTCGCCTATGCCGGAAGGAAAAAAAGTGTGCCATAGATAAGCTTGTTCAAGTTCATATTGTAATATACTAACAACTATTGTAAAAAAGAGAAACAGAAAGAAACAACTTTCCGACCGGTAGTAGCATCACATTTATTTAAGTACAGTATATTTATTGTTTTCATTTAATATTATGGTATTCATGTCAGTCAAATTAGTATAAGAACTCACCTGTCAATGATACCTATTAATCTCTCTGGGCACTCAGGGTATTTATCATCCCAGAGGCACCTGTGCTCAGCCATTCGGGGCTCGGTCACCAGCCCTGTTTGGCCTCTCACTTTACTCTTTGAGTCCATGGCCTAGAAGGAGAAATTATTATAAGAAAAGTAAGCAAATACATTTAGGCAAATAAATTAATCATATATTTCTTACTAGTTATGACTAGAATAGATAATGTATTTGACTTACAATTTGATAATGGTCACGTAAAATAGTGTCACCCGAATGTTTTTTCTTCTGCTGAGCCTTCTTCTTAGCTGCTAGTAGCGAAGCTGACGGCTATTCAAGAAATGATAAACATATTAAGTTCTTATCTCAAATAACATTAAGCACCGAGATAAAAACATGAAGGTGATAAAAAGATAGCAAATACAACACAAAACATTTTTAGATAGATTATGTTTAAAACATGGGTAAAAATTTAGTTGGTGGACGCACGAATTTGGGGGAGGGGGGCGAGGAGGGGGGAGGGGGAGGGGAGGGGAAGCCCCCCTGTGAAGGAAAAGTTTAGGAGATCAACAGTTTTTGAGAAAAACGAAAATGAAGTTTTGAGGTTAGGTCCTACAAAATGATTCAATTTTGAAAGACTGAGACTGGTCTCAAGGTACTTTTTAGTAATGACATCAGTTTTTATGAAGAAAACAAGAACTGGAGCTTCGCCACTTTTTTTTGGCATTTTTTTGGTGCGCTCGCTCGCTCGGCTCGCTTAGCGTTTTTGGTCACAGTACTAACCTGACCTATTCATACCTATTATATTACTTTCCAAGTGGCGGGGGGCTTTACCCCCTGAGCCCCCCTTGAGCGGGGCGATTCCCCCTTGGGCAGGGGGATGTCCCCCCGGACCCCCGCTATTGTGGCTGTCTACCTGCCGGGTACTTCTCAATTTTACATCAGTTTTAATGAAAAAAACCATTGACTCTGGCGCTTCGCCGGCCGCTGCCGCGGCACGCTCGCTTTGCTCGCTCGGCTCGCGCATTTTTGGTCACTGTTCTAACCTAACCTAACCTATTGATACCTGTTGAAGTACTTTCTTAGTGGCGGGGGGCTTCTCCCCCCGAGCCCCCTTGAAGGGCGGGTTTCCCCCCCCTCGTCCCCCCGCTACTGTAGCTGCATACCTACCGTTATTACCTGCCATTGGGCTCTCTAGCAATGTGCAAACCAGCCTTTACTAACCATGAAATAGGGTGTTTAATTTTTCATTTTTATTTCAACACTATTTTCTCCTATTGACAGCCGTTATTATCTGTGAATGACAGTAAAACGAAACGCAATTTTTTTAAAAAATGCTAAAAGTCAGTATTTTTCATAGGAAAAATCAAAACTTTAAGATTTTTTTTCCCAAAAAGTATTCATGTCCTAAACTTGAAACTTTGCAAAAATGCTTCTAAAAATAAGAGCTTCCTAACATTAATTTGTCGCCATCGAAATCGTACCAACCAACCAACTAAATTTAAGCCATAACATGTTATTTCTTGAAAATCTAAGACAAAAAGTGAAAATTTAAGTACCACTGTTTTTTACTTTCATTCACCTATGTTTATCATTACAACTTGTCTATCAAACAAAATTTAAAAAAAAAAATTAAACATATTCTTTAATTCCTTGGTTACAAGGGTAACATGATTAGATTAACTTTACTCAATACAGAGATGCATACATTGCGTTAGGTTTAAAACTGTTTTTTTTACAGAAAACTACATATTTTCGCAACAATGAGTTAATTACAAATATTTACAGCAAGATAATTTCAACAATCAAAACTAATTTACCCTTTTGGATAACTATAGAGCAGTTTTTTATGAACCTTCACATAGTTATTCTCCTCACTAGAGTTCAGATAACAATATTTACAAGCAATAAAGGTTTAGTTATCACTATTCACCAGTGATAAAAACCATAACAGAGGGCTATAACATGTACTGTGCTGTGTTAGTCTTCAGTGAGATTTACCTTGGCGCCAGCAGACATGGCACGGGTTTGTATCTTGGCCTTGCGGGCCCCATTTCTGGTGACAATAGTGGAGGTGGGCGGCGTAGCCTTCTTGGCCTCCCCGGCGGAACGGCGGGTCTGCGGCGGTTGGGGCGGCGGGGTAGACTGCCAAATCACAAAACAATAACATTAGACTACCCGTATCAAAAAATAATAGCCCGCCAACTCCGAATAAAAAAATGCATGCACTCATGAACTTACCATTTTATCAAGCGAAATTCAAGTTATGTTATTGACTGACAAGAATTTAGAGTATACGATTACAGCTATAAGTTCTTTGCAGTCATTTTAGATTTTTTATCAAAGCACATTGCACTCAAAAATACTGCACATCTGCAATGTTTTTTTACGTATTTTTTTATTTAACTCACACAATTTGACATGAGCGAATGACATCAGTGACATCAGACTGACATCACCTCACCACACGCCATGCAGTGCAGAATATAGCAAATAGCAAAAGCATTATATTTTTTAAAAACGTATTATGCTATTACCATCATTTTTTAAGAACTTTGCATCTTTCCTCTCATTCCTGATGCTTCCTTATGTGCTTTTTTGTATGTCTGCAACAGCTGTAACTGTAGACTGCAATTGTGGACTGAAATATTTTATTTTTTTCATTCCCAAAGTCATTTGGAAATATAGCAGAATAGCAACAATTTTCATTAGAAGTATCTAGCCGTTTTTGAATGCATTACTCAAAGCTTAAATTTGATTATTTAAAAAAAAAAACTGAGTTGTCAAAAATCAGGAAATAAACACAGACTAATTAGAGAACAAGTTCAGACCGTCATGTTCCATAAAGAGACTTTGAACCGTAAGCCGTATGCGAGAATTGAATATGACATTAAATGTCAATTTTTTTTTTAGTTCATGTATTTGGGCAGGCAAAGGTTTATGATGCATTCATCCCAGGACGGAAGCGCTGGGGCGCCTACTTGCTAATTTGTAATCACTTGGTATTTTAAGCATTAGGAGAAGTAAAAGTCGATACTATTTATTAAGTTTTTTATTTTTTAACTTTTTCTTAAATTTATTCAATGCTTGTGACTGCATAAAGGGCAAAGTCATATTATTAAGTCGATTAATATCAGTCCCTTTTAAAATTTTATTAATTACAGTGCACCAATTAAATATAAACAATTTAATTGAAAATCTCAAAAAGCAGTCAATTACCATTGCCTTGTGCATTGAACAGTCAAGAAAATCGAATGAATATTTTGACATTACATCTTCTCTTATTTTTTTACTTATTTGATTTCTGAATCCATTCAGTTCTCAATATTCATTTGTTCTTTTAATTATATTTCCAAAACTTGTCACGGCACATTCGGTTGGATAGGCTAATTTTCTTCGGTTTGAAGTCGATTCATATTCTTTTTCTTTAATATATGCATGAGTACTATTTTCTTCGTATGCAATAAAACATTTTTTACATGTTTCACAATTTAATTTTTTAAAAATTTTTCGTGTTACCCATCCAACCGTGTATGCCCTAGAATCCACATTTATTCTTTCTCGTCTTGCTTGTATTTGAATGCTTTCATGAAAGTCTGATAAGTTATGAGATTCTTCTTCTTCTATTGTTGTAGCTGAATCTACGCTACTTGACGCACTGTTTACATTTTTGCTATCAAATAGGGACTGAATATTTAACAATTCTTTGCTAGAGTCATCTTCACAATTGAAATTTTCTGAATGAAAATTTATAAATCTTGTTATTAGTAAAGACTTGAAAGTGTTCATAAAAGCGTACGCGCTTGGGTCATTGCTTCTATAATTGTAAGCACGCACTTGGCCAAAGAAGTTTTCAATGGGGTCAGAATTGAAATAACGAGGTCTCATAATTTGAATATTTTGACATTGAAAAGACCTCCAGACCCTTTGAAAGCTTTTTAGAGTAACAAGCCAGTTTTTCAAAGAAGGTACACTTTTGTTTTGGTTTTGCTTCGTAACAAATCGAACGCCTCCCAATATTCTTATAGCGTCATACCAAAATTTGTGGTGTTTTGATTTTGCCGTTACTGTCCTGAGCAAGTTCTTCCCTCTTGAATTTATGGTTGTTGCTCCATTCACACTATCGAATAAGTCGTCAAAGAAAGAAACAGCTTCTGCAGTATTCTTCAGGGTGGGACTGGTCGGTTTACCATCTGCATAAAGAGCTGAAAAAAAACGAAAGCAATAGATTCATCTTTTTATCCATAAAAAATAATATTTTGGAAACTTTTTAATAGACTAAGTGCAGAGAATAAGGGATCAGATTCATAGTTAATGTAAAGATTGCTGGTAGGAGGTGGCTCCATCCAGCTGAGGATGAGACGCGATGGCTCGCATTAGAGGAGGCCTAAATACAAGATATCTCAAAATTCCCTTTTTTGTTTCCACAGTTTTGTTCCCTTTTTGTGATGTCAGACATCCACAGTTGGACAAAGGCCACACCATAGCGAATTGAGGAATAATGCAGGAATTAAATAAATAAATATCTTTGGGCATTATTCCACACACCACCATCTAGTCCCAAGTGGGCTAATTATAGTCCGTTATTATGGATACTAGACAACGGATAAACATACTTAAATACTTTTTCTTTTGTAAATACATACTTAATTTACATAGGAAACACCCAGACCAATACAAACAGACATGTTCATGCACACAAATGTTTGTACTGTGCGGGGATCGAACCCACGACCCTTGGTGTAGAAGCCGACTTCTCAACAATTACACCAATACGGTCGGTCAAACACGGTCAGAATTGCAACGCGTTTAGTTGTTTTTTAAAAAAGAACACAGTAGGACCCCTGACGCTCGACTTTTGAGTGGCATCCCATAGTCGTATCTAATGACACGCTCGGGTTGTGATAATAGTTCGAAAGTAAACACTATTTGCCCTGTTTATCACTATTTCAGATTTAAAATAATAGAATGAAGCGGCTGCATAAGAATCCCACCATGGTCTCAATTTAACAGATCTACAAGAAAAACAAACTTAAAAAATCAAATAAATACTTACGAAAACTCGACGTATAAGACAATGCTGCTGATACTGATTTGCTCAACACACGCACACAATGCTTCACCTGGAATAGACATAAATTTTTTAAACGGAAAATTTGAGTGGATTGGAGATGTATTATAATTGACTTATGATAAAGTAAAAGTAAAGTAAAGTAAAAATATTCTTTATTCATGTAAACTTATTAAAAAGCACTTATGACAAGTCACTCACAACATACAAATTGAAAAGTAATAATGTGATTCTACCACCGGTTCGGAGGATAATAGGTTTACACGCTTTAGCATGATTTCGAGTTGTAAATAATTAGGTGTCTCTTGGTACTATGTTTACCAGAGATGGAAGAGATGAGGGTGACATTGAAAGGCAAGTGAATCTATAACTTGAGTAAATGGGGTGATTCATGTCAGGATTGTAGCAAGTGGAAAATTAACTGCCTACCGTATTGGGAAAGAGGCGTGATGGAATGTGTATATGTATGTAAAATAAAGAAAGAAAAGTTTATGGGCTTACCTTCATTTTTTTAATTTTTCCAGGAATTACATGTTGATCACTCAATCGGTGTAAAATTCTGGATTCTCCATGTCTACAATCAGCGTTGTATACATCAACAATATCTTGCCATCTTACTAGTTTCCCTTGAAACAGCATGTCTTTAGTTAGAAGATTGTTTCGTATTCCTTTTATTAAGTGAGGTGGATCATAGAAAACACTTAATGAATTTCCACATAAATGAATAGTGTTATCTGAAAGGTAAAACGATTACACTTATTTATAACAAAAGTACATTACAATAACATACATAATTAGGTAGGTTAGGTTGTATTTGACGAGCAACAGCAGGCAGTATCGAACCAACTCAAACTTTAATTATATTTTATACAATAATAACAGTCTTCCAATATTAAATAAAAAGCCCATAACTGTTATGAAACAAATGTTGAACAATAAAATAATAATTTGTAGCCAACTTACCAACTCTCTGCCCTGCACGCAATTGCTCTCTTTTTGTTCCTTCTAATAAATCATTCATGGCAGATTGAAAACTGGAACCTTGGTCAGACACCAGAGCTATGGGTTTTAACCCTGTTCCAGTTACTGCGGCAATAATTTCTTTAATAATGCCCTTTAACTGCTGGCTAGATGTAGCACCTTCACAAAAGTAAAACGATATAGGTTGTTGCCATTTATAGACAGCACCCCGTAACATGAAGACAAGGGCATGATCTGCAAACTTATTTGTTTTTCCATTTAGATCAACGAAACCAACAATGTCATCATTTTTGCCAGAGTAGGTTAGGGCAGTTTCTAAAGACATTTCATCGAACATCAATGTGCACATTTTTTTTTTATCATTCCAACCTTCAACCTGGAAAAATAATAAATTACAAATTAATGTTTTATAAGTATAACATAAACCTTAAAACATGTGTTACTGTCTGTTTTTTTTTTGTATG
This sequence comes from Udea ferrugalis, assembly GCA_950022985.1. Taxonomy (NCBI): domain Eukaryota; kingdom Metazoa; phylum Arthropoda; class Insecta; order Lepidoptera; family Crambidae; genus Udea; species Udea ferrugalis. The sequence continues at coordinate 3,424,214 of OX465516.1, forward strand.
CAATGAAATGAATTAATAATGGGTTTATTTAGCCCTTCAAAGGAATCTTGGTTTACATGTTGGTCTTAGGTATCATAGTAAACTGTTAATTTATTTTCTCACCTGTTTTTTTATGAGCTCAAAAATTTGAGGATTTATACCGGGATGAATATTGAGCTCACTTATCATTTTCTTTAAAGTGGTTTTTGAAGGTAAGATAAAGATTTTTTGAAGAAATTTGTAGGACTTTGGCCCTTGTTTATATATAGATAGAGCAATCAGCTTCTCATCCATTGTAAATCGTCTTGCCTTCTTCTTTTTTGTGCACAATCTGACTTGCATCCACAAAACCTTTTTTGACAGGGGATTCATTTTTCTAGTTTTTTCTTCAAATGATTTATCTTTACTAAACTTTAGAGCCCGTTTACACCTGGATTGATAGTTAATCTCATGCCGAGCATTTTTATACTCATTATATAAAATTTTGCATCGTGGTGTTAAAGATTTAACATTTCTGACAAGCCTTCTTTTGATCAACTTTCTTGGTGTTTTGCATAGTGGACCTGGAAGTCAAAATATAGAAAGTTAATAACAGCTTTGTTACAAGGACATGTTAATAATTAAAAATACCATATAATGAGCCTTTATAACTGTGAATCATAATGTTTAGTATTAGTTTGCACATTATTTCTTATCCTCTAATATTAGGTCACAGCTTGTCTTCCAACAAAGGCCTCCTCTGAAAATTGTACATGTTTTCCTACTATTATTTTAATTGTGAAAGTTTGTATGTGTGGATGTGCCGTGATGTTCTTTCATGTAAAAACAACAAAATGGTTTGGATCAGAACAGATAGGACGGATCAGAATAGGACGACATAGGCTACAATTTATAAAAAAATATTACTTTTTCTTTAATTACTTAAGTCCACGCGGACAAAGTTGCGGGCGACCGCTAGTTATTTCATAAACAAGCAAAAACTATACAGAATCAATAAATAAAATATTACCTGCACTTGAAGAAGCAACAGCCACATTCTGGTCAACACTGCCACTTTGCTCATCTACTGCAGCCAAAGAGCTTGATGATTCCATTGTGAGGCATCGGTCTTCTTCCAGTATACCTAAGTCGTTGCTTCCTTCAGTACGAGCAACTTTGTTAGGCCTGGGCTCATAAGGTAATGAGTATGTGTGATCAATGTGATGCTTTTTGGAATAACTGTGATCACTGCATGTTGCCATTTCAAAATCTAAAAAAAATGGAAATCACAAGTTGAGAAGCAACATTTTTGAGAAGATGGTGGCTGACCTACACTAGGAAATTTTCTAACTTTTAGTCAATTACTACTCATTAAAAAGATATTTATAGGAGATTTGTGATTTTTTGAAAAAATGCTTCCCCAGTAAGTAAACATAAGTTTATGGTGATAATATCATACCTGTCGCTACAGAGACTCGTTACGGATTCCCTGAAGAAATTTCCAAGTTCGTTATCAAACTTGGGTAGCTACCAGCTTTCAAACGGTTTGTCACCGGGTTGCAAAACCTCCTCTCGAAATGTTTGTGGCAAACAAACATGTTTTTAGTGCCACCAGTAACATTTTCACAACCTATGCGTTGTAGCCACTGTTTTTTCATTTCTTCTTTAGCGGGAAATTGATGTAATTTAACGTCCTGTCGTAAACTATTGCACTTAGGTACACAACACTTTCGATACATATTCGAAAATGCGGTATGTCACTTATTTGTGAATTCAAAGAGGCGGAAATTAATCAACGCAAACACTTCTCACTAACACAAACAAGTTTTAGACAAATATCACTATTTTGCAGTTAAAAGAGGCGGAAATTAATCGACGCAACACTTAACAACACGAACAAAATAGCGATAAGAATTGTTGATGGCCACTGACACTGACAGTCAGACAGAGGAGCCCACAGATAAATATGCCGCGGGGGTGGAGCTTGGAGGGGAGGGAAACGTCTGTGTGAAACCTAGCACTGTCATTTTATACCGTTCATTTTTTTTCCTTTTTATTGCTTGGCGTGGAAATAAATCAGCTGAGCTGAGATTGAACTAAATATGAAATAAATTAATTATTTGAGACTAATCACTAGCCATAATACCGCGGCATTTCTCATCGTTGTAATTGAATCACTGGTAAGACAACATTTTTTGTTCACTACTCTTTTCTTTTTTATACATTGTATTCATTTTAATTCAAGTAACCTTACCGTATGTCAAGAAACTCCAAGAGTTTGATTGTTGATTTACTAAAATTGGAAAGTTCAACAACACCTCCTCGATTGGATATTGAGCATAAAACTCAATGACATATTTTTCAGTGAATGAGACTCAATTTGCACTGATTAAATTTGATGCAATGTTTTGCTACTTAACCTATCTTTGTCATTGTCTCTGTAAAACAAGATATACACCGGACTGCTATGGTACGTTCTCTTAGCTATTACATATCTGTACTGAAAGAAAGAATAAAAAAAACAGTTACAAAAATAGGAAGAATACGAATAACACTTAACTACCACACACAAAACAAACAAAAGTTTTTCAAATTTTAACCAAACTGGGAATCTAATAAATCTAAAATTTGGGGTCTTTGTGACCAATGTGTCAAACACAAGAAAGCAATAAATAAATAAATAGTCAAAAACTCACTTTATTACTGTGCTTTTATTTATTTTTGAATTAGAAACTAGAGTTATGTGTGTTACTTAATCAAACATCTCTGAGACTAGAAAAATATGTCTGGGATTAGGCCTGCTTTTTGCACAAATGAATAACTTCTGAAACATTGTTTAATTCATCATCATTACTAGAACAATGTCCACTGCTGAAATGAGGCATCCTCTGTAGATTTCATAATAATTACAAATGGCCGACTTGACATCACAGGTTTTTCCTGTAATTTAGAGCCTGCATTCTGTGAACTATTTCATCAGTATAAATCTCTGTAGAATAACACACATTACACAACAACACTACTACAAAGGAGTGTGTCTATAATCCAAAGTATTCCAATTTGTTTCCTTAATTGACTTGCGCTGGTATATCAGTCTATTACAGGTCATAAATCATATATCAATCAATCATTGATAGGGATAACTTTTAAAATGTTTTGTTCATTTTCAGGGTTCCCTACATATTATGAAGTCTATGAAGCCACTGTGGGTGCTGCGGCACGCCCGGCGCCGTAAGCCAGGCCGCGGCGTCAGCACGTGGTCCCCTCTGGCCACAGCTTTTAACACCAGACCTACTTCTAGGCCAATATTTGACTCTCTGAGAGAGAGGACGGTAAGATGTTTCCTTTTTATCTTGAGCGATTACAATTTTGTGATTATTTCAGGTTTTGACTATGAAATGGTCAGTATTCTGTAAAATAATAGTAATTGCTTACTAGCCAATGTAAAAAATTTAAATATCATTAGTGTCAGCTACAATAAGCAAAAACCTAACATTTAACCTAGCCCAACTTTTAGTCGCCAGTGTCATATTAAAATGGTAAAGGTAACAATAACTAGACATTGGCTGCAGTTGTATGTGTATTTGCTGTTTCTGGTTACTATAAGTACTGTTGCAGTTACTGTAACTGTGCATTAGTTGCCCTATATTTATGTTTATTTTCATCCTCAACTCATCTACCTATTTACAATTATGTTATTGTTATGGTTTTAGGGTCTCTTCAACAAGCCAGAATTGACAAGCTTCGAAGGTTTCTACACGCTGAAAGAGCAGGCCATCGCAGCGACGGATCGGCTGATCGACGAGGCCACGTCCAACCCCACCCGGCCCATGGTGGAGATATTCGACGAGCTGTCAGACACACTGTGCAAGGTGGCGGACTTGGCGGAGTTTGTGCGGATTGCTCATCCGCAGTCGCACTTCGCGAGCGCTGCTGAAGATGCCTGCATCAGCGTCAGTGGAGTTGTTGAAAAGTAAGTTTGTTTTAGGGTCTCTTCAACAAGCCAGAATTGACAAGCTTCGAGGGTTTCTACACGCTGAAAGAGCAGGCCATCGCAGCGACGGACCGCTATACTTTATTGCACAAAGAAAACAAGTTACATAACAATGCTTAAATGTATTTGGAATTTACAATACAGGCGGTCTTATCGCTAAGAGTGATCTCTTCCAGACTGAAGAAACTGGAAAAGGAAGTAGGTAGATGCGGTGGTGCAAGACGGTTATTAAAAAGATAATATGAATAGGTATATTAAAACAAAATTTAATTCTCTAGTTATAAAATGGACATACATACAGTACTACCAGCAAAATAATAAACTTATATATACCTACGTAAATATAATACAAACAATTAAGTTTGTGGAAAGTAAGTGTATGTTTAACGTCAATCAACGCTAAGCACGCGCTCACGCTCATGCTGTCTCGTAAAATGTCAATAGAACTGAAAGAGACAGTTTAACTTCTGAGGGATAGCCAACATTGATTTGCGTTTGTGAATTCAGCGCTAAAATTCTTACTTCTACTCATTTTGCTTAATGGTGAATACTCAATGTTTCGATTAGTTTTAAATACACTAAATTAAAGTCAATAAATTGCCACCTGGAACTTGCACAGAAAACCAAAGAAAAAACTGAAATACGAATGGTCAACTAGCGCACTTTTGTATATAAAAACATTAGCTCTTGCCAGGTCAATCTTTAATGTCCGATTTTAAGTCTCTTCTTTCTACTTACCAGGCTAAACACTCACAAGGGTTTATACGAAGCCCTCCGCGACTCTGTAAAGCGCGGTACCTCAGGAGACCAGCACCTCGCCGAGATGTTCCTCTTCGACTTCGAGCAGAGCGGCATCCAGCTGGAGGAAGGGCCTCGGCAGCGAGTGGTCGCGCTGAATGACGTCATCCTTCAGACCGGGCAGAGGTTCATGGCTGGAGCGGCTAAGGCTAGGAAAGTGCCGCGGCAGGCTGTACCGGCTAATATTAGGCAATTGTAAGTAAGATAACATATAATACTTTGTTGCACAAAACAGTTTCCTCTTCGACTTCGAGCAGAGCGGCATCCAGCTGGAACAGGGGCCTCGGCAGCGAGTGGTCGCGCTGAATGACGTCATCCTTCAGACCGGGCAGAGGTTCATGGCTGGAGCGGCTAAGGCTAGGAAAGTGCCGCGGCAGGCTGTACCGGCTAATATTAGGCAATTGTAAGTAAGATAACATATAATACTTTGTTGCACAAAACAGTTTCCTCTTCGACTTCGAGCAGAGCGGCATCCAGCTGGAACAGGGGCCTCGGCAGCGAGTGGTCGCGCTGAATGACGTCATCCTTCAGACCGGGCAGAGGTTCATGGCTGGAGCGGCTAAGGCTAGGAAAGTGCCGCGGCAGGCTGTACCGGCTAATATTAGGCAATTGTAAGTGAGATAAGATATAATACTTTGTCGCACAAAACAGTTAGAGATACATAAAAATTAACTGAAAAATGTAGGTACAATTTAGGCTGCCTTATCACTTATCACTAAAGTTACTAGTAACTATTCTCACTCTCGCCACCTTAAGGAAATGTCAGTTATCTGACTTTTTGACTAGAGAGCTTCACAATAATGCAGCTACCTACCTTTTACTTCATGAAAAGTAGGTTTAATAATATTTTTAAAATAATCTAACGCGTTAAACAAAACAATTATATTCACAAACACAGCATAGGATGCAGACTCACAAAGTGATCTTAGGACCTACGTAATAAAGGATAGATTTCGGTGGATGCATGCATACAACAGACTAATTGGACAATCTGACATTCTAAAAATACAAATTCGCCCCAGCAGTGGACATCTATCGAGAGGATAAATCATCGATGGCGAGAAATTGACTTTTGTTTATAACTTTCGTATACAGTTTCAGCACAGAAGGCGACAACATAATCGTTAGCGGAGTGTACGCGGAATGCGGGGAAGCGGCGGCTAGGGAGGCCGCGTACCGACTGTACCTCGCCCCGGACTCGAACCAGGACCGCCTGCTTACTACGACGCTGGACGCGCGCCGGGAGATGGCCTCTATATGCGGTTTTAACTGTTATGCCGACAGGTGAGCATATTTTTATGACTGTCTGCCTGATGATGGCTTCGATCGCTTCAAAAGACATTTTAGTTTTATTACTTGATTGATATTTAATAGGAATGGCCATGTGTACTATGGGTCTTTTAGGGACTTCCATAATAATACTTTTTGAATGACTAACAACAAGCAAGCAAGTAAAATTCCAACTCTAACTTCGCACATTCTCACTTTCTGTCACTGGTCCAACTTAACCTTGAATATCGCTTGTTTCTTTGAGGCTCCGATTATTGTTGAATTCATTCACAATTTCACATCTTTATATTTTTACCTATTTCATGAAAAGCCTTTGACTAATAGGGGTTTGCAGTCAGCCACTTCAGATATATTTGACTGCTGACTTTACTTTCGCAGAGCCATCAAAGCGAGCACAATGGAGACGGCGCCCAACGTGCGTCAGTTCCTAGATATCCTCTCAGACAACCTTCACGACCGAGCCAACATGGACTTCGAGGCGATGCTGAAGATGAAGCGCACGGAGACCCCCTACCAAGACTCCCTGATGTGCTGGGACACCCCCTACTTTACTCATAAGGCCAAGACTCAGCTACTGAATGTGGCCAACTCCGACTTCAGCCCGTACTTTTCACTGGGTGGCTGTATGGAAGGACTGAATATGCTCTGTCAAGAGTTGTACGGAATCAGCTTGAATTCTGAAGAAATGCTGCCGGGTAAGTGTGTAGATAAGTGGTTTTAGAAAATGAAACAGATGGAGACCCCCTACCAGGACTCCCTTATGTGCTGGGACACCCCCTACTTCACGCATAAAGCGAAAACGCAATTGCTTAATGTGGCTAACTCAGACTTCAGCCCGTACTTTTCACTGGGAGGCTGTATGGAAGGCCTGAATATGCTCTGCCAGGAGTTGTACGGAATCAGTTTGAATTCAGAAGAAATGCTACCTGGTGAGTTGGTAGATAAGTGGTATTAGAAAATGAAACAGATGGAGACCCCCTACCAGGACTCCCTCATGTGCTGGGACACCCCCTACTTTACACACAAGGCCAAGACGCAACTACTGAACGTGGCTAACTCTGACTTCAGCCCGTACTTTTCACTGGGCGGGTGTATGGAAGGCCTGAATATGCTCTGCCAGGAGTTGTACGGAATTAGCTTGAATTCTGAAGAAATGCTGCCGGGTAAGTGTGTAGATAAGTGGTTTTAGAAAATGAAACAGATGGAGACCCCCCTACCAGGATTCCCTCATGTGCTGAGACACCCCCTACTTTACTCATAAGGCCAAGACTCAGCTGCTTAATGTGGCTAACTCAGACTTCAGCCCGTACTTCTCGCTAGGAGGCTGTATGGAAGGACTGAATATGCTCTGCCAGGAGTTGTACGGAATTAGCCTGAATTCTGAAGAAATGTTGCCAGGTAAGTTTGTAGTTGTGGTCATCGAAGATAAAAAAAATATATCAAAAATTGACAGTAGACAATCCATCATATGCATAATAATGATATAAATGCGAAAATGTGTCTGTAACCAAGGCTAAAACAGGTAAACAATTAATGAATTTTAGTATGTTGAGTCCCACAGCAGCACTTCAGCAAAAAGTCTTAATTTTTCTGACTACACACTACATCGGCAGCCGAACTAACCTCCGAATTCACAAACGCAAATCAACGTTAAGCAAATCTCAGAGGTATCGGTATCTCTTACCGTTCTATGGTCATCTTACGGGATAGCATGAACGTGAGTGCGTGCTTACCGTTGATTGACGTTTGTGCATTCGGGGGTAAGTCTTTCTGTCAGGGCCGTTTCTAAAGGCTCGTTATTCATGTTTATGGTAGTGTTAATCTGTTTAATGTTGATCAAATTCTTACCTCTGCCGACACTTGAAATCAAGAATAAGTAATCAGAAAATAATACAACTATAAAAATTAAAATAGTCAAAAGTAATGAAAGCGTGCTCACGTCGCTCACGCTCATACATTGGCAATTCGGAACGCGTGTCAGCGCGCTCATATCACTTTTGACTCAAAACCGACCGCATTATGACTTTATTGTAGGAATATTTAAAGTTTTGTTATTTTAGGTGAGTCGTGGTCTCCCGACGTGTACAAGCTAGCGGTGGAGCACTCGAGCGAGGGGCTGCTGGGGCACATCTACTGCGACCTGTACGAGCGGCCCGGCAAGCCGCACCAGGACTGCCACTTCACCATACAAGGGGGGAAACTGCTCTCTGATGGCTCATATCAGGTTGGACTGCCTATTTTACTTTTGCGTGCTACATTTTTCGAATAGCAGCAGCACTGTTACTAAAATTGCATTTTAGACTGCACACTAAGAGCGACGTACGTTACCACTGGTGAATTTGAATTCGAAATTAGCGTTTGACTTTGTTTCGTAGTGGTTAATTCTACTCTTTTTTGTGGCTCATAATATTCTCAAAAGCCTGTGGGAAAAAGAGGTTTGTCTTGCTTCTTTATTGACTCGTATAAAATGTAACTGTACAGTTAGCGTCAAGGTAATTTGTACTAAAAACTGGGCAAATATATCTGAAGATAAAACAAAAATTGTTAGAAAAGCTCTTGTTTTATATTTCAGTGGAGTTTCAAACGACACACGACTTCGTCATTTTTGTACTAGAATTATAATGGCTTTTGTTAAACTGTCAATACCCTACCTTTTTGACCACTCTTAGCACTCTGAGAGCGTCGTCGTGGCCTAGTGGTTGAACATTCTGTCTCGAAGCCCGACGATGGTCTCAAGATCAAATCTGGCCGAATCACACCAACTTTGTGTTCATTATGCAATTTGCGGCTAACTCTCCGGTGATGAAAAACACCGATATAAAACCCAAGCAATCCGGATAACGCTAGGCTCGCTCTTTATCACGTTGGGTTAAAATTCCCTCGGCGAAATGTGGGCTTCTGTATGTTCCGTTCACCATGACGGCAACATCAGTGTGCTTCTGACTAACCCATTAAGGATATAGTCGTGATGTTATGTTGACCACACATATTTTTTCTGTGATATAAGTAACAAGTTATATGTTTGCCTACAGAACCCGATAGTAGTAGTAATGCTATCTCTCAGCGGCGGTCACCGTTCAGGCCCGGCACTCCTCACAGCTGGTGCCGTCGACAACCTGTTCCACGAGATGGGTCACGCACTACACAGCATGTTGGGCCGCGCGCGCCATCAACACGTGGCCGGGACCCGCTGCCCCACCGACCTGGCCGAACTGCCCAGCGTGCTCATGGAACACTTCGCCTCCAGCCCCGAGGTACAGAGATGGGTCACGCACTACACAGCATGTTGGGCCGCGCGCGCCATCAACACGTGGCCGGGACCCGCTGCCCCACCGACCTGGCCGAACTGCCCAGCGTGCTCATGGAACACTTCGCCTCCAGCCCCGAGGTACAGAGATGGGTCACGCACTACACAGCATGTTGGGCCGCGCGCGCCATCAACACGTGGCCGGGACCCGCTGCCCCACCGACCTGGCCGAACTGCCCAGCGTGCTCATGGAACACTTCGCCTCCAGCCCCGAGGTACAGAGATGGGTCACGCGTTACACAGCATGTTGGGCCGCGCGCGCCATCAACACGTGGCCGGGACCCGCTGCCCCACCGACCTGGCCGAACTGCCCAGCGTGCTCATGGAACACTTCGCCTCCAGCCCCGAAGTAACATACATAACATAACATAATCGGCCTATATACGTCCCACTGCTGGGCACAGGCCTCACCTCAACTATGAGGTGGAACAAGCCATACTCCAACACGCGGGCTCAGTGCGGGTTGTTCGAGGGGTGTAAGGTTAGTGAGCAACCTTATTGTCAGATGTTATCAAGCCCGAGGTACAGCCACAATATAAACTGTAAAAATCAAAAATAGCTTTATTTAAATAAACCACAAGTACTTTTAAATCGTCAAATCTAATTAACAAACAGAACATACTTAATAATAGACATGAATACCATAATAATAAATGTAAACAATAAATATACTGTACTTAAATAAATGTGATGCTACCACCGGATCGGAAAGTTGTTTCTGTACTGAGAAGAACCGGCAAGAAAGGTAGGTAGTAGGTTATCTAAGGCCGCCCGCCGAGTTATTAGCCTAGCGTGCTCACTGACACGCCGTACTGCCACCACCTTATCCCGCACTATTTTATGCTAGTGGGTGCGTGAAATCGACACGGCGCGCGACGCGCACGCACACATTCAAACCGAGAGCGGTACGTTTGTATGTAGATATTTTACTGTTCTCTGTCTACTGTGGTACAGCCGCCCGCAGCACCGCTGCCCCACCGACCTGGCCGGGCTGCCCGGCGTGCTCACTCCTCGGTTTTTGTTGAAAATGCTTGAATGGAGACCTAGAGCGGACACGATAGGCCTTCCGACATCCGACAATGGGGCGGTGGATACTGGAGCACAAAATCGCCAAGAGCATAGGATGTCCTTCCAATATTGGATAAAAAAGGCCACCATAACGATAATGATGATTAATTTTAAATTTCACTAATCGTTGGCGGACCTAAAATTTAAATTTTAAAAAACAACGACAAGTAATGTTTTTAAAAAAATGTTTTCATAACCATGAAGATTCCACTTGTGGCAAAAGCGTATTTTAGCCACCATTAATAGAGCAAAAAGTTTGAGAATCATTACTGCCATAAACCTTTCCCAAAATCCCAAGCCGGTGTATAACATAAAGTGTGGGCTTACAGGTGGTCCGGCGGTTCGCGCGGCACTTCCAGACTCGGGAGCCGATGCCCGAGGAGATGCTGCACCGGCTCTGCGCCTCCAAGTACCTGTTCGGCGCCAGCGAGATGCAGCTGCAGGTAACACACCACACCTGTTGTCATCTCTTAACTTTCCTACTTAAGCGTTTTTTTTATAAATGGCGTCATCCTCTTTAGGGAGTGTATTTTCCCAATGTGGAGTGTTTCAAATAACATTAAAATAATGGTATCGTGTAATTCAATGCTTCGTGGAGTTTTTGAGGTTATTCACGCGTCTGCAATTTCTTAACATGCCATAAGGTCATGGGGGTTTGTCTAAATGTGACTCAACTGGTCGTGTTAAAACGAATTATTCTAATAACTTAAATAACTAACTCCATTGCGGGACTTTACTGAATACCTAATTTATTCACTAAAAACCACGAAATGTTAATTAAAAGCTAAAAATATAGATCGAACATGCTTTCCCCTTGTGTACCCTCAAAAAACCTATCTAACGACCTACACATTCAGTTACACCATGCCAAGATGACAGAATACGAGCAATACTGTTGAATTATTGTGGATGCGACATTTATTTTTCTGTAATGGACAATACTGATGTAACCTCACTTTACTTTTAAAATAAAATGTGTGACTGTTTTGTTTAATGGTGTTCCTAAACACCATTGCTGTTAGAGATGACAGTCAGATGCTAAAGCACTGGGTGGTGACTCATTTATCTCCAGCCGCCCTAGGCGCCAAAGTATAAAAACGTTAATACCTACATTCTTATTTGTTTAGTTTTATTGGTGCCTAAATGTGTTATTGGTTTGAATAATTCATTAATTGTTTAGTGTTGGTTTGACATCCATTTAATTCGTTGTAATTTAATTAATTGTATGAATTTAAATTGACATTGAATCGTTATTGACTGATTTACTTACTAACATAGATCTTAAGGAATATTGTTACTAACAGTTTATGGATACTGGTCCGAAATAAATGATTTTTTTTTTTTTTTTTAAGTACTAGCTATATTTTTTAAAGAGAACTTGATTTTCATAGGCCAACCACGAGATGACACCATAATCCATAGCGAGTTTTTTTTTGTCAAAACCGAGAGGTTTGATTTCTGTCTAGGAAAAAAAAAATTGCCTAACAGGACTCATACAGGATTAAAATGTCAACTTACATTGTCATTGTTGTAGGTGTTCTACTCGGCGCTAGACCAACACTACCACGGGCCCAATGGCTCCTTCGGCGGACGCACCACTGATGTCCTGAAGGAAGTCCAGAAGCAGTACTATGGCTTGCCTTACGTCGAGAACACGGTCAGTTATGGAATCTGGGTTTGCAGCTTTGGTTTTTGTCATAATCGTTCTCGAGACTTCTTTGAGCATTTTTCTTAATTCCTTTTAGTTGAGGATTTGGCCAACCACGCCCATTTGCAAAAATTTAGCATGCATACTGGGTTTTTTGCAACATTAACTTTAAAGGTGAAAAACAATGTTTTACCGATGTTTCGTCGACAATTGCATTTGTTATGGTGCTTGTGGTCAAGGGTGGATTGTGTTGAATTTGTGAAGGATTTAAAAAACTATGAAAAGATTTAGATGTAGTTGTATTGTTCGTACGATGACTCGATCCAGAATGTTTTTAGTTATAAACGTTATGATGTTGCAAGATGGCAAGTTTTTAATTGTTTATGTTATAACCACAGGCGTGGCAGCACCGCTTCAGCCACCTGATCGGCTACGGCGCCAAGTACTACTCGTACCTGATCAGCCGCGCGACGGCCTGGCTCGTGTGGAAGCGCAAGTTCGAGCCGGCGCCGCTCAGCCGGCCAGCCGGCCAGGCGCTGCGCCGCGCCGTGCTGCGCCACGGGGGCTCGCGCCCGCCACAGGTACCAAGCACAGCGCCATCTAGCGACGCACATAGCCATCTAGCGACGCATGGCGCCATCTAGCGACGCACGGCGCCATCTAGCGACGCACGGCGCCATCTAGCGACACACGGCGCCATGTAGCGACACACGGCGCCATCTAGCGACGCACGGCGCCATCTAGCGACACACGGCGCCATCTAGCGACGCACGGCGCCATCTAGCGACGCACGGCGCCATCTAGCGACACACGGCGCAAGTACTACTCGTACCTGATCAGCCGCGCGACGGCCTGGCTCGTGTGGAAGCGCAAGTTCGAGCCGGCGCCGCTCAGCCGGCCGGCCGGCCAGGCGCTGCGCCGCGCCGTGCTGCGCCACGGGGGCTCGCGCCCGCCACAGGTACCAAGCACAGCGCCATCTAGCGACGCACATAGCCATCTAGCGACGCATGGCGCCATCTAGCGACGCACGGCGCCATCTAGCGACGCACGGCGCCATCTAGCGACACACGGCGCCATGTAGCGACACACGGCGCCATCTAGCGACGCACGGCGCCATCTAGCGACACACGGCGCCATCTAGCGACGCACGGCGCCATCTAGCGACGCACGGCGCCATCTAGCGACACACGGCGCAAGTACTACTCGTACCTGATCAGCCGCGCGACGGCCTGGCTCGTGTGGAAGCGCAAGTTCGAGCCGGCGCCGCTCAGCCGGCCGGCCGGCCAGGCGCTGCGCCGCGCCGTGCTGCGCCACGGGGGCTCGCGCCCGCCACAGGTACCAAGCACAGCGCCATCTAGCGACGCACGGCGCCATCTAGCGACACACGGCGCCATCTAGCGACGCACGGCGCCATCTAGCGACGCACGGCGCCATCTAGCGACACACGGCGCAAGTACTACTCGTACCTGATCAGCCGCGCGACGGCCTGGCTCGTGTGGAAGCGCAAGTTCGAGCCGGCGCCGCTCAGCCGGCCGGCCGGCCAGGCGCTGCGCCGCGCCGTGCTGCGCCACGGGGGCTCGCGCCCGCCACAGGTACCAAGCACAGCGCCATCTAGCGACGCACGGCGCCATCTAGCGACACACGGCGCCATCTAGCGACGCACGGCGCCATCTAGCGACGCACGGCGCCATCTAGCGACACACGGCGCAAGTACTACTCGTACCTGATCAGCCGCGCGACGGCCTGGCTCGTGTGGAAGCGCAAGTTCGAGCCGGCGCCGCTCAGCCGGCCGGCCGGCCAGGCGCTGCGCCGCGCCGTGCTGCGCCACGGGGGCTCGCGCCCGCCACAGGTACCAAGCACAGCGCCATCTAGCGACGCACGGCGCCATCTAGCGACACACGGCGCCATCTAGCGACGCACGGCGCCATCTAGCGACGCACGGCGCCATCTAGCGACACACGGCGCAAGTACTACTCGTACCTGATCAGCCGCGCGACGGCCTGGCTCGTGTGGAAGCGCAAGTTCGAGCCGGCGCCGCTCAGCCGGCCGGCCGGCCAGGCGCTGCGCCGCGCCGTGCTGCGCCACGGGGGCTCGCGCCCGCCACAGGTACTTCATACTAGTGTAGCGACATCTATCTCGCCACATAGGAACTACAAGTACAATCCTGAAACGCGCTATCAAAGTTTTCCGAGCGATTGCGCATAGATAGAAAAACCCGACAACGACCGTCGGGCAGCAGCCCACCAGACAGAACACCCGTTTGGGCGGAGGATCCTCCCTTTTCTATGATGGATGAGGAATATAACACCCTATTCCTCACTATCCCCAAACTAGCGACACATGATAGGTACTGCTCATAGCGCCATCTAGCGACACACAACAGTACTACTCACAGTGCCAGGAACACAGAAAAAATACATTTTGAACACTGTACTTATACATTAGCAGGTTCGAAAACTTCTTTTGCCTTGACTAACCTATATACCCGAAAAACTTTATGTTAAAACTGGCCCTAAAATTACAAACTAAACGCCCCAAAAAAAAACACTTAGCGCCATACGACAGATACTACACAGAGCGCCATCTAGCGACATACATCAGGTACTACCATTTAGGTATTTATCAGGCCAGGAGTCCGGCAGGCCGCCTGATGGGTTGTTCTTGGCGAGCCCGGCTATTGCGAATCGCTGTATTAGACTTTCGAAACTAATGCTATTTGTTTCTTTGTAATCCAGGTGTTGCTGACGGATTACCTGGAGACGGAGATCACGCCGCACTCACTAGCAAGCGCCCTGGCTGAAGAGCTGGACTACCACAAGGAGCATCTCGACAGCGTCCTCCGACACATGAACAAATGACGACCTTAGCTAACTTTCTTTCTTTCGGTGCTATTGGGATCTTTGGGAATGTCTCGTGTAGCCTTCGTTTAGCTAAGGCTGCGGTCCGATTTGCCAAGGACCAACTTCAGGCCGCTTAATTATCGTTACCAACCTTTGAATTCTGTGATATTTCCTATTATCTTTTAACGTTGATAAGAGTGAAGGCTCTTTATTTCAATGCATCACTATGCCGCCACCCTCAACTGAGTTAGATATTTACAATAAAATACTGTACAAATGCTGAACAGGGGGGCTAAAACAGCAACATTTTAGCATTTCATATTATGAATCATCTATTTGACGTTTCATCTAGACCGCGGTCCGTTTCGAGTCAAAAGTGAGTAACAGCGCGCTGACACGCATCCCGAATTGATAAATTGTATGAACGGGAGCGACGTCAGCGCGCTATTACTCACTTTTGACTCGAAACGGACCGCGGCCTAGATGAAACGTCAGTTAGGTGTTTCATAATATGAAATGCTAAAATGTTACCGTTTTAGCCCCCCTTATATCAGCTTTATATAACGCTCATGGTCTCAGTCTGGAGCATAATCGTTGAGTGCAATATTACTTAGAATCACAGATATTGCCATCAAACCAAAAGAGTAGCATCTTGAGCGCATTAAAATCACTCTGCCTATTTCGGACCGCAGCCAAATGCTGCTAAGAATGAAAAGGGTCTTCTGTAGTCTGACTTATTTTGGTGCTACGTAAATATGTAGGAGTTTTCTGGCGAAATCTCGCAAAATAGATCTTTAATAAATTTCACCTGAGCGGGGACTAAAAGCTCGCTTCTTTCTCATGCCTTTACATCTAATAACGAAATTTCATCTGAGTGGGGTCTAGAAACTGGCTTCTTACTCATGCTCATACATGTAATAACGGCGAAGATTTAAAGTAATGGCAGCATCAAAATACCTGAGAGGTCAAATACTACTTACTATACTTTATCAGTAAATAATTAAAATACCGTTTCACTTGTTTTAGATTTTAGTGACGCTTCAAACAACGTTTATTCATTTGTACTCATATCATTACAAATCATTTTGATGCTGACTGTAACATACATACATACATTCATGTATGAGCATTTTACCTGTAGAATAAATTCTGTATGCAATGACGATCTAAACTTTTTGAACAATGTTGTCTTATGGAAACTCACACTGCCTTTATTATGCCATAGTATGTATGTGCTGTGTTGTGTAAATAATGTGTTTAATGAGCATTGAAATCGTGTATGAAGTTAAATAATTGTGACGGTTGATATTTTGTTTAAATCGACGAATGACCTTCCTCAATGTACATAATTGTTTTTATTATTTAATTCGTAGATATTGTATAAATAAAACAATGATTGAAAATTATAAATAGTTTTAATTAATGAGCCCTCCAGGATGGCATGTCACGAAAACACTACATATACAAAACAGAAGGCCACACGACAAGTATAAACTTCGACAGTTTGTAACTCCTTACATCAATGCACTAATCCCTTTTCTAACTGTTTTGTTACGCTTGGCGTGTGGCCCTGTATACATGAAAGAGACACCCGTGCTTTTCATAGTTATTCAATTCGTTAGCTAAAAATAAACAAATTAAAAGTTTAATCATTTACAGCGACAAAGCTTCTCTCATTAGAGGCCGCTTTTGTGTCGAAGTTGGTGGTACTAGTACCTGGGTTTAACCAACCACACAAAAGACACCATCTAGAAATAAACCAACAAAATAATAATAAATTTTAAATATGTAACGGAATTGCACTAAGAATTTTTCCACACGTATAATATTTCGTATGTAGCGACGCTCAAATGGGGTCCAACTTTAGTAGTTCATAGCTTAGCGCATGTGTCGTTTTTATTTCCATGTACTCTACGTACGGAGTCGCCTGCTCACATTATTGCAATTCTCTTAATAATTTATTAAAACTCATGAATTTTTTAATAGTAATTAAGATATTAATTTATAAACTTAAGCATAATAAAACCTAATAGATCTACATAAACTTCGACTGTTTTACAATCTGTCTTATAATTGGAAATCTAATTATTATTATGCAAAAAACCTTGATAATGCAACAAAACTAGTTTTATTAGTAATAACATTACAGCCAAGTCCAGAGGGCGTTTGAATCTAATATCACACGTTAATCTAGAGCGCAAATTTCAGGAGTGTCCTGCATCAACACCCAAAGTCTATAATTGTCTGTCACTTATCTGTTAAATGTGTGTATTTGGCAATAAGGAAGGGAAACAGACATACGGATGTTCTTTTGTTTTTTTGAGGGTACTCAAACGGAAAGCACAGTCGATCTATTTTTTAACTTTTAATTAACATTTAGTGGTTTTCAGTGAATAAACTAGGTATCAGTGTATTCAGTAAAGTTCCGCAGTGGTGTTAGTTACATAAGTTATTGAAATAAATCGTTTTAACATGACCATTTGAGTCGCATGGTTTGTCATCAGACAAACCACCACGACCACATGGCATGTTAAGAAGTTGCAGACGCGTGAATAACCTCAAAAACTCCAAGAAGCATTGAAATACATGATACCAGTATTTCAATGAACACATGCAAAGGCATAATTCACTCGACATTGGCGAAATACCCTCGCCCAAAGAGGCAAAAGGGTGACGCCATTAATAAAAAAAAAAAAAAGTTCTTTTTTGACTGAAGTAGCAAAGCTTTAATTTCCTATACATACACTATTACTGTAATGGCAGTATATTGAATTACATTGTCTTTTACCATTAAATACACTATTCTTAATATCTTATGCCGACGTTCATGAAGAATTGATGCCTATGCAGCAACGTATGGTCAATACTTAGACTAACAACTTCGATATTTTCAAATTTTCTCATGTCTTGAGGACCTGCCCTCCGTGACGTAAATGTGAGGGGGTCTGCTGGGTACTATGTAACATAAGAACTGACAAACTTGTTTTATAGCTGCTACGTTACTATAAGAATAATATATCCTGTTGACGATTGACGCAGACAAACTTGCGGTAAGGTCTTCGAACTGAGCAAGTTGACATTAAAATAATGTGAGCTTAAACGGCGAAAAACAGGACTGAGAAAGCCCAATCCTGCCTTATAATGTATTATTTACATTCCTCTGACCCATTCCTGGGTCATAATGTGTAATGGCCTGCTACGATATTTGGAAGCGTTAGACTAATGACGTTACCTGTCATATAAACCTAATTGAAAGTCCGAGTATAGAGATCGGATAATCAGGCGTATCACTTTACCTGACACGAAATAATAATATGGACATGCCTTTCTAATTTTGTAATTATTTGTATGACTTGCTTTAGTTAGTGGGTACATAAATAAAACTCCTGTTTATCCGGTCCCCAGATATTACTTATTTTGTATTGGCGCTAATGTTTCTACCTATAAATTCCAGCTAAAACACCTGTAATCAAACAATAATGTTGTTGCTTGTTAACCGTTTATTACTAAGCATGTAACAGAGCGTGCTTCGGTCTCGGGCGGGCGTAAGGGCGCGTTCACATTAGGCGACGTAGTTGTACTGGTTCGGGTTGTCGCGGTCGCGCTCCATGTAGTCGCGGTCTATCAGGGACTCGATGCGCTTTTTGAGGTCGGCGGGCTGGGGAGATAAGAAATAATCAAAATGACAGTCATAGATATAATAAATTGAGCGTGAAATAACAATTTATGAAAAAAAATTGGCATTGGAAACATAAATAGGTTCAAACCTAAGTATTGGCATAATCAGTAAGTCTCGTCCACCAAAACAGGTCACAGTCTAACTACGCGTGCCAAAAGCTTACGATAAACTTAACAGTACTCTTCTGCGGCTATGAGTCCAAGCACAAGCGCGGTTGCCGGAACCCCAGAAGGAGGTAAGTATTTTAATCAATGTTTGTTGTAGTACTAACATAGTTTTTTAAGTCGCTTGTTTACTAACTGTAATGTATGTAGATTGTAAGCACTTGATTATTTTGTGATGAGAATATACGCTGTGAAATAACTAACCCCCGAATTCACAAACGCAAATTAGGGTTGAGCATCTCTCAGAAGTATATCTGTCCCTTTCACTTCTATTAATATTTTACGGGGCAGCATGAGCGAGAGCGCTTGCTTAGCGTTGATTGACGTTGTTGACTTTGGGGGCATAGCCTTGAATTAACGTATTTTATTCAATGAAATGACAATAAAAAGACGTAGATAGGTTACTTGTGCTAAAAAAGTGGCATCCGAAATCAGAACTCTCGACCACCTGAGCAAAGCGTTGACAGTTTGAGACAACACTCCGCAACATGTACCTGTCTCGTTTACGCTCTAGTAAATAATCATGCTATATTGTACACACGGTCAAATTATAGGTAAGTACGCCAGGGGACAATTTTTGACTTCGCGTCAGTACTGTCATAACCTATCTACGTCTATTTAATTGTAATAAGATTGATTTTATTTGTTATTACCTTGACGGGGAACTTGAGCTGGTTGTAGAGCTCTGAGATGAGCAGGTTGTGTGAGAGCGCCTTCCGCATCTTCATGACGCGCACGATGGCGGCGTCGATCTGGTACTGCCGGTCCTGGAACACGCGCTCTTCCGTCGCCTTCTGTTCTTCGCTCTGGAAGGTTATACATTGAGAGGTTAATTATTTGTTAGGTCTTTCTTATCGGGGATGTTTACATAGGTAGCTTTTACTTAGATTTTAACTCTCGAGTTCGAAATGCCTTCTGGCAAAAGCTCATTCCAGTAAGGCGCTTTGCAGACGGCGGTGCGGGCCGACCCGGTGAATTTCACCGCAAACGATAGCGCAAAGGGAATCCTATACTACCAACGCACATGAAAGGCAAAAAGTCCGTGCTGCAGAAGCCCATACTTTTTGTTCGCGGTGAGGGCAGTCGAGGGCATTAGCGGGCAGACGCGGTCAAAAAGACCGCCCCGTCACAACGTTTACGAAGCGCCTTAGAGTTTCTCTTACAGAAAACTGCTAAAAGTACCTAGGTTTTTCATGACAAAGGTGGACTTGCAGCATAAATAAAGTGTGACTCATAAACAACACCAAAAGACTCCTTATTATAAGCTGTCACCAACAAAAAGGCCTCAAGAAAATTTAAAAATTCTTAATCCACCTTGAATAGAGTATAGAGACGGTGTTTTGAACATCACCTTTTTCGAAAACGTTATTCTGCATCTCTCTTGAAAATTCAACAGGTTATGAAAACAATAGCCCTGAATAAATAAAAACAGGAAGAGAGAGAAAGAGAGAGTGACTGACCGTCTCCTTCATCTGTATCTGATTGATCTTGATCCGGAACAGCTTGTTGGTGAAGTCGGCGTTGAAGGAGAAGACGTCGGTGTCGTTGACCTCGCGGCCGCGCGGCGCCTTCATCAACACGCGCGCTTTGCCGCAAGCCAGCGACTGTAGAGTGCGGCGGAGCTCGCCGGCCTGGAAACACACACATTCACTTAGAATAGAAAACATTGTCTCAGAGTTTAAAAAAAAAACAGTTTAATAGATTACAGACGAATTTGTTTTACGGAAATTACTGACATATGGAACGCAATATTCAGAAGCCTACAGTTCGCGAATTTGTACCCAACGAGACTAGAGACGAGGCTTGTGTATTTTAACGCGAAAGTAATAAGCTGCCATAAGCGATTTTGCCGCATTTTATTAAATATCTGTCAATGAAATTGTAAATCAAATCTGCGAATTAAAACACCAGAGACAAGGGTATCTTTTTTTTACGGGGGAATCCTTTTATCCCCTCCCCCCCATCCATCCATTTTACCCCCGCCCTCCGGGGGAAGGGCGGGGCTGTCTGAGGCTCACCTGCCGTGAGGCGGCAGGCACTACTCCCCAAACCCCCCGGTGACCTGCTTCAGCGCGTATCCAGAGGTCCCCTTGATCTCTGGTCAAGAACTCGGTGCCGGTGGACCCCTGGCGCACTATGGTAGCATAGCCAGCCCAACTCGAGGGGAGTTATACCTCTCCTCAACACCCGCCGGTGTGGAGACAAGGGTTGGCTCGGCATATTTTATGCTACAAGGCCCTAAGACACGTTTTCGGCCAACGTTTCTCAGGGCTAGATGGCGCTGTATAGAATAATTAACAGTGATAAATGTGAATTAAAAAACGCTTACCTCAATATTTGTATTAGCTTTGACATCTTCAAAAGAGAGGTGGTTTCCGTCATTAAACAGTAACAGGACTAGCGCTTGAAACAGCGAAACTTGTAATTCTTTGTTACCCTGCAATATAAAACATACATTTTTAGATACATTAAAAAAACTGCCGATTTCATGTACGAACTTTTTTTAATTACATTTATCTTATTTGTATGATGTGTTTAGGGGATCAACTGATTTTAACCTCGGATTGATGCGTGGGAATTGCGCGTGCAACGTTCGGCGAACGTGACGGTGTACTCCAGGCGTTCTCATGACCTGAGGCCGGAGTTCGAGCTGGAGGGGTCTCGCCAGTGCAATGGCGGCGAGTACCGCAACTATTGTACTTTTGTATAGACGTCAAGATGGTGAGGTCGAGCACGATGCAGCTATAGTCCTCAGACCGGGTATCGAATAGTTATTTTTCCCACGATGATAATAAATGATAATGAATACGCAACGCCCGGCGAAATGTAAAATGCAATAAAAAAATCTGGGATGACATATCAGAAGTCGCCGGAATGACATTTAGCGACACATTTATTGGCACTTAAATCGTCGGGCGGCCCGCTCATGGTCCTAGTCACACCTGTTAAATTGCCTAAGCAGACAATTTTTGGTACCTATAATCACTAGTTATTCCTAATGGCAATAGGTTTCTTTTTGACACAGGTGCTGATTGCAGGAAGCCATTGGATGTAGACAGTCCAAAGTCACTCGCTGTGGTGTTATATGGGGCTGGTCTATGTCCAGCACTGGATTCTTGGAGGTTGGTGGTGACTCAAAGTATATACAGAGGCGTTCACATAAACCTTTACAAAACCATTGCAAAATGACATATACAGGGTGTCCCGAAACGTGACGTCAAGCGGGCACGGGATGATAGGCTAGATCATACCGGCTCTGGGAAAAATAAGGAAAAAAATCTATGTCACTTGGTTTAGTAATAATAATAATATTTTTGAAATTTTTGGAAATCGACACCCTTGACTGAGTTTTCATGTACTGTACTCAGAAATGACCAAATTACGCAGCGTTTTATTTTATCCTAGAAAACTATGCTTTCGATTATAGTCACTTTTATGATGATCAATTTTGGACATTTAGTAAAAAAAAAAAATGTTCGACTGAGTCATGGTTAAGAATTTTTATGTCAGCTAACTTCATCGCTCATTTTCTTTAAAAAACATTACTATAGCATCCTTGGCAAGTTGTCTTGAAAAATAGCCCATTTATTAAGATTTCAAAAACGTAAAATACTTACCATTTCCTTGTCTTATCTTTCCATGAAAAATATTATGAACCATAATGGGTCGTTCAAAACTAGAACTAGGTGAAGTCTACAGTGCCTTGCTTGGATGATAAAGAAAAAGCGATTGTAGGTTAGCGGCAGCGGCAAAAATGAATCGTTTGCTGTAGCTAAGCATTCCATGATTGGTCGGTTAATGTGATGGGTGACCACTCCAAAAAAAAATTACAATATCTTTTATAGCTTCTCCATCCTTCGAAGGCACGTTAAGCGGTTGGTCACGGAAGACGTTTCGTGTGCCCAGTGTTGAGCATAAGGGTCACCAGTTGAGGTCAGACTTATGCTCAACGTTCACGCTTACGCTCAACAAAGTAGGTATCCTGTATTGCTACAATGTCATACTCTAACACGTCTGCACAGTGAGCTAAGTGTGGATTGTGGTACAGTCACCGGCATCTCAGGCTACCTATTTCCGTTTTTTATCTCGCTCTTGCTGAATGACATTTCTTTGCAATAGAGCAAGGAAGACTAGTAGTGTATTTTTCCGACATCTCCGTGCTTTGGAAAGCACGTTGAGCAGTTCGTCCCGGTTGGCATCGTTAGATGTTAGTCATAATGCTTAGTCGAAGGCCTTAGGCCGGCTTGATGACATCTGAGTTTTTTTTATATCACTGAATTTACACTCCTGCAACAATCCGCACTGAGCCCGCGTGTTAGAGTATGGCTAGCGCCTACCCTTATAGTTGAGGTGGGGCCTATGCCCAGCTGTGGGACGGATATAGGCCGTTTATGTATGTAAGGAGGACTGAACGAAAATGGTAAGGGTGATGTGGCATTTACCGTTAAAGTAAGATACCAGAGCTTCTAATTGCGCCATGTAGTTAGATGATATTAAGGCGCCCTAAGGCCTCTGAATAAGTTTTGCGGCTGACTTCTGCTAGCACAACTGCTTAATGTCATGTGTACGGAGATACTATGAAAAAAATCGGACTGGTCCCCATCACATTAACCGACCAATCATGGAATGCTTAGCAACAGCAAACGATTCATTTTTGCCGCTGCCACTAACCTACGGCCATTTTTTCCTTTATCATCCAAGTAAAGCATACTAATAGACTTCACCTAGTTCAAGTTTTGAACGACCCATTTTGGTTCATAATATTTTTCATTTAAAGATAAGACAAGGAAATGGTAAGTATTTTACCTTTTTGAAATCTTGACTATTTTTCTAGACAACTTGCCAAGGATGCTATAGTAATGTTTTTTAAAGAAAATGAGCGATGAAGTTAGCTGACATAAAAATTCTCAACCATGACTCAGTCGAACTTTTTTTTTTTACTAAATGTCCAAAATTGATCATCATAAAAGTGACTATAATCGAAAGCATAGTTTTCTAGGATAAAATAAAAAAATAAAACGCTGCGAAATTTGGTCATTTCTGAGTACAGTACATGAAAACTCAGTCAAGGGTGTTGATTTCCAAAAATTTCAAAAATATTATTATTATTACTAAACCAAGTGACATAGATTTTTTTCCTTATTTTTCCCAGAGCCGGTATGACCTAGCCTATCATCCCGTGCCCGCTTGACGTCACGTTTCGGGACATCCTGTATAACTACATCTAAAGACCTGTACCTGCGTGAAGTGCGCCCTAAGCACACAGTGTCCGAGTGTGGCCTGCCACTGCAGCTTGCGGCCGGAGTGCTTGCCGAGGTAGAACTTGGCGAAGTGGTCCTGCTGGCGCGTCAGCTCGGCCGGTAGACGCACTTCTACCGGCGGGTAGGTAGGCCAGAAGCCCATTGTGAGGATGTACACGGATAACTCCAGACCGGACAGGTCTTGGGAGGCCGCCAAGTGCTGGGGGTAACAATCATTAATTTAACAATTACGCAATTTTAATAACAAGAAATTATTCTTTATTGCACACCTGAATGGTACAAAAGGCGAGCTTGATGCCAATGAAACATTCTCTACCGGTCAACTACAAAGCTAAGCAGAAAAGTACAGTAAGTATTTACTGTTCATAGTATATTATTTGACTAATTTTGATTGATATCAAGTAGTTTTGGTTGGTAAATAAATATTTGGACCCGACCATAGTCAGTCAGGTGGTTTGTTATTTGACAAAAGCATAAGAAAGGGAGCTGCCCGAAACACGATCAACCATTTAAAAAATGGACTCCACAATTTTAGTAATTATAATTATCCAAACACTACGTGACATTGACAGAAAAACCTTGTTAACAGATCGGCCTTTCTCATGCTATAACTATATAATATTATAATATGTTTTTGGTTGAGGCAGAGTGCCTCAACCAAAAACGATCCTGAACTTTTCGTAAAGAATGATTTCCCAACGTTCAGAAGTGCTAACTTGTCTAGTATAAAATAAACTTAACCTATAAAGATATATTATTTTGGATAAAAATCTAAGCATGTATGAAAATCAATAACTGATGTATCTGTGAGGAAAGTCACTTCATTAAATATCAATAAAGATATCCCTAAAAATTATGGACAAGCATGATTCTAGTAACCCTAATAGTCGGACTTCCACAGTATTAATTTTGGGAACAATCTTACACTATTTTACTTGTAAAACTCACCTGTTTATACGTAATATTTATATCTTTAGAAAGCTCCATATCTTTGAACATGCCCTCCAGTTTGCAAGTGAAGCCGCCCCCGCACTCCTGCTTGAGCTTACTAAGCATGGACTTCTCCGCGTCAACCGAGGCGGACTTGCCGACTAAGAGCCTCTTGGCTAAGTCCTTCTTGTAAAATGCTTCAAAGACGTCTTTCCCGTGGATGAAGCGGAAGAGGACCATTATCTTGTCGAGGAGTCGCTCGAGTTCCTCTTCGGTCGCTTCTTTGTTGCCCGCGCGGAGTTTTACGTCGACGAATTTTGCTGGAAAGAAGGTAAATCAGTCATTAATGACATAACTGTTCGAATTCGAAATACGTAAGTCCGCCAATCTTAACAGACCGCTGTAATGGTAGTTGACGTGTCAGGGGGCAGAATTCAGGTTTTACAATCATGTAAGCATATAAGTATTTATTTGTGATGGAATTTATTTCTGAGTGATCAGTTATGCTGTCTCTTTTTCACTCTTTCATACTGCAATACGAAGTTGAACTCAGCACTCTCAGTCACAGATAAAAATAATAGACATAGAATGTCCATACGCAACGATTCATTTTTTTATGTGTCTTTTTGACTGATTGTTAGGACCTTTCACAAAAAAGACCTTTCTAATAATGTTTCTTCCCAGAGTTAGATCTTTATAAACGACTACGAGATGGCACAGTAAAACAAAGCAAAAAAGAAATTCTCAAAACTGTGTTCCAAAACCAACAGGTTCGATTCCTGGCAAGAGATCATTTCATTTGTATATCTTTCATAACGCTGGATTTGGCCTACCCAGCCCACTTGAAAAGTTAAAGTACCGAGAGAGACGTACCTATAAGTTCAGCGGGCTTGTTCTGCCGCTGGTTGATGAAGTACTCGAAGGCCTCGCGCACGGAGTACGTGAACTTCTCGTTCCGCTGGAAGCAGCTGGTGACCACGTGGTCGAGCTGCTCCTTGAACTCTAGCAGCTCGCCCACCATCGTCTTGTCGCGTTCTGGCTCTATTACTATCGTGCGACCTTTTTTCTGTTAAAAAAGAGTAGATAGATAGATATATTATTTATTGCACAGCAAAACAACAGGTATAGACAGTAAAGAAATATAGATTAACGTTAATGTACAATTTGGGCGGCTTTATCGCTAAAAAGCGATCTCTTCCAAACAACTCACGTATTGTTAGAAATTCTACTTCATTCTATTTATTTATTTATTTAGGTAACAAAATCCACAGCTCTTAGAAATATTACAGTAAATTCAAAGTCAAAGTGAGTCTTATGTCAGCAACATAAGGTGCAGCTATGTAAAGGTTGATTTGAACGCGTCTGTAAACCACCTTTGTAAATATCAATAATTACTACAAACGTAATCGATGACATCAACGTATTGCAGTAAGTAGCAAATGACCTAGGAATAGGTAGTTATTCTGTAGCCCAGTTGGGTTTCTTTAGCCCAATGAATCGCAACAGGCAGCGTACACACATAACATAAACGGCCTATATACGTCCCACTGCTGGGCACAGGCCTCACCTCAACTATGAGGTGGAACAAGCCATACTCCAACACGCGGGCTCAGTGCGGATTGTTGGAGGGGTGTAAGGTTTGTGGGCAACCTTAATGTGAGATCTTATCAAGCCGCCCTAAGGCCTCTGACTAGGCTTAACGACTGACATCTAGCGACGTCAACCGGGACCAACTGCTTAACGTGCCTTCCGAAGCACGGAGATGCCCGAAATACACATCACTAAATTTTTCGGTCGGGGTGGTCACCCATCCCATTTTTGCCCCGACGTGTGTTGCTTTACAACAGCGATCGTCGCCGAGCACTGTCACAACTGCGCCACGGGCACCGGGGTCTATAGGCAGCGTACGGTCGGTTTCAAAATAGCACGCCATGGTACCAAACATAGGGCCTGAGCCCTCCTATTTCAAGCAAGAGCAAAGCAGCAAAACAAGCTACGATTTAAATATGAATTAGTTTTGAGAATTTTCAGTAACAATAACATTACAACAGTAACAAAATAATGATGTTAAAATGTTAAGAAATTATATTGTGGTTGGTTGGCTAGTACAGAATTCTTCTGAGTATTAGGTAAACTAAGTTTTTTTTCTAATGTGCAATAAATTATTGCAGCAATGAAACAACAACATTTAGTTACTCCCTCTACAAGTGCCTATAACTACTCAAGAGGAAAATTGCAAAATATTGTAAACTAGTTTTTAGGAATAATTTTTTTTAGTGCCTAATCCAATCAGTTCACCAACCTTGATGTAAGCATTGAAGTGGTTACAGAGTTCATTGAGGCCGTCCTTGACGCGGCTGAACAGCTGGTAGAGCGTCTTGAGGTCGGGCAGGCGCGGGCCGCCCATCAGCGCCTCCAGCCCCTTGCTGAGGATGCCGCCCACTGTGTGGATTAGTGGACTAACCTTGATGTAAGCATTGAAGTGGTTACAGAGTTCATTGAGGCCGTCCTTGACGCGGCTGAACAGCTGGTAGAGCGTCTTGAGGTCGGGCAGGCGCGGGCCGCCCATCAGCGCCTCCAGCCCCTTGCTGAGGATGCCGCCCACTGTGTGGATTAGTGGACTAACCTTGATGTAAGCATTGAAGTGGTTACAGAGTTCATTGAGGCCGTCCTTGACGCGGCTGAACAGCTGGTAGAGCGTCTTGAGGTCGGGCAGGCGCGGGCCGCCCATCAGCGCCTCCAGCCCCTTGCTGAGGATGCCGCCCACTGTGTGGATTAGTGGACTAACCTTGATGTAAGCATTGAAGTGGTTACAGAGTTCATTGAGGCCGTCCTTGACGCGGCTGAACAGCTGGTAGAGCGTCTTGAGGTCGGGCAGGCGCGGGCCGCCCATCAGCGCCTCCAGCCCCTTGCTGAGGATGCCGCCCACTGTGTGGATTAGTGGACTAACCTTGATGTAAGCATTGAAGTGGTTACAGAGTTCATTGAGGCCGTCCTTGACGCGGCTGAACAGCTGGTAGAGCGTCTTGAGGTCGGGCAGGCGCGGGCCGCCCATCAGCGCCTCCAGCCCCTTGCTGAGGATGCCGCCCAGGTGTTCGCTGAGGAGTTGCCGCTCCACTGTGTGGATTAGTTGCCATCTGGAATTAGAACAACAACAGTTAGTTATTGCTCAATAAAACAACAATTCACTATTCCTAACTATTGGACTACTTTGAAATGTTAAACTATGGCTAATGATTTTATAATAAAAATAGGTAGATGAGATAGGTCTTGTTTTGATAGGTTACTTGTGCTAAAAAAGTGGTAACCTAAATTCGAACGATTCGTACACCTGAGCAAAGCATTGACTGTGTCGATAGTCTGAGACGACACTTCGCAACATGGATCTGTCTCGTTTACGCTCTAGTAAATAATCAGACTGTCTTATTCACACGTTTTAACACGATCAAATTAACTACGTCGTACCCCGTGGACGATTTTTGACTTTTTTTTTTAAGTAGGGGAAATGCCTTACGCATACCCGTTCACCAGGGGACGGACGGGTTATGTCGGACTCTCCACTGGAAAGGTGGTATACCAGTGGCCCTACCGACTAAAACCCCTACTACTCCCTCTGTTCGTCCGTAGCGGGGGTACAAGGTGAGTAGCGCGAGGCCTATTACGCGTTCCCCCGGACGGAGCCCGCCTGCATGGCGGGCCGGAAGCGACCCCCCCTTCGTGAGGGGAGGCCAGAAAGGACAGCCGAGGATGTCAAGCCGTCCCTACCAGGCAGGGGTGAAGCCCGTGCAATGCCGGCGACGGCACCCCCGTACCGCACGCCAGCTGGGCACCGTACGCAGACCCCACTGGGCCCGCAACCACGAGCCACCCAAAGGGCGGCTCTGCTGCCGCAACTGGCGGTACGGCCCCGCCGGGCCGCGACGCACAGGGGGATCAGCCTCGGATCACTGGCCCCCGCCAACCGGTTGTGCGCCGCGGCCCCAACCACGCGCCTCAAGGCGCCTGCAGGCCCCACTGGCCCCGCAGCCCCTCGTCGCCCTTACGGGCCGCAGTGGGTGGGTTCCCAGTCCACCACGCTGCCACGCCTGGGTTCTCTTCGCTTCCCGGTGGTTCTCTTACCACCGGTACTAGGCCCCCTCGCCACGCCGAGGCGAGAACCCATGAGGGGGACGATTTTTGACTTTGCGTCTGCACTAACTAACCTATCTACGTCTTTTTTATGGCTATGGCAGCTTTATCGCTCAACACCGACATTTTAATCTTCCGATGATTTGAATTGCATAAATCCACAAGTAATATTATAATTTATTCATAACAAAAAAAGAAGGATTTATTTTTAAAAAATAACAAATTAATTCATGAAGGAGACAGGTATGTGAAATATCGTAATCTATATTCAATTGCTGGCCTTTGCTACGGTCCTCAGGCTGCAATAACCGCTTACCATCAGACTATTAGTTGTATCAAAATAACAATCTTATTAAAATAAGCTATACTTTATTGCACAAAGAAAACAATTTCATAACAATGCTTACAAAGATTTAGCAGTACAATGTAGGCAATGTATGTATGTATTAAATAAGAAAAGGAACAGCAACTTACTTAGTAGAGTGATCTAGATAGTGCAGCAACCGCTCGATCTCTTCTCCGAGCCTCTTCTCGACGTGCGCCAAGTACTGAGGAACCGGCAGCTCCCGCATCAGTCGTTGGCCTTCCGCTGCGTACAGCCGCTCTGTTGCTAGAAGGAACCTGACGACATTAAAGTTAGTCAGTATACAATTTTAAAGGTGTAGCAGATGAGACGAAAATTGTTTGCTGACTAGCTGCTAGCCCAAGTTGTGGGCTAATATTTAGGTAATGTGTCCAAGGGTGCAACAGGGCGGCGAAACTTACGGCATTACTGGGAGATGACGAACAGAACAGACTCAAAACGATAAACATAAATTCATTCCGGGTGTGATCCCCATTAACATTAACATTCATGAGATGAATATTTGATTTTGTTCTGTGTCTGGATATTACATTCTCTGCAAGTATGTATTTAGAAATACTTAAATATTTTTATTAGTCTCTGACACCCTTATTTCGAGCTCTGTGTAGTTTGGGTTCAGATGTGTTTGTATGCTGTATTTTATTTACTTATTTATGTTACATAGATTCCAAAAAATAAGCCCATAATAGTGTTAAATTGGTAACAATGATCCTAAAAAACAAAGTTACCACAATCACCCAGACTCAAATCAAGGAATGGTGTCGAAATCTAACCTGCTAGCCTGTACACCTCAACCAGCATTCTTAATCCTTGTCACTAAATATTAAATATAAAGAGTTAAATAAATTGGTCATCTCACTTGTGTTCGAAAGCGTCCTGATATATCTGCAGATCGGAGAGCATCCTCAGCAGACTCTTGAGCAGCGAGCGGTCCACTGCGTCACCTCCGCGCTCCTTGTCGATGAGCAGCAGCAGGCCGTCTACTGTGCGCGTCTGTACCAGCGTGTTCAGCGCGATGTGGTGCCGGAACAGGTCTAGGCCCATGTCCCTGAGAGGAACAGGCAGGTTATATGTAAATGACCAGTCTTAAAGCTAAAAGGCACTTATAGCGACACCGCAACTCAAAGGAGAACCAGGTCTTTAACTAATTGTACCCAAAAATTAAAGTGCCGGCCAGACAAAAATAATACTGGAAGATTTCTTACTAGGACAGGAACCATCTACAATCAACCCTTAGACTGCTATTTGAGTTTGAAATTACAAAAAAAACATGATTTCCCTGAATGAATGTACGAAAATGAATGGTCAAATATACGCAAACAAACTTGAAGTAAGATTAAGTTTTTTTTTTTCATATTATTAACATGATTGATAAAAAACTCTTTGTTTGTTTACAAAGCAAGCCACTGATCGAATGAAACATAGAATATAGAAAATGACCTTTATTGCTTTGACAAGAGTAGATGTTATCAGTCAGTCAGTATGCACTTGACCCATGGCCTTTCTATTCCTACATGAGTTTTTTTCTTCCTTATTTGTTAACATCTGTGTAAATTATTACAAAGGACTTTTCATACAGCGCGTCTAGTTGATAGTAATGTAACTAACGAAATGTACATAATTTATACAGCTGCTACCGTCGTCGAAAACTACATAGAGTCACTGATGTTTGACAATGGAAGAAAAGATAGTAGCCTACTATTTTTAAAATCTTTTCTTACTAGTCATTTATGTGAATAACCAGTTGACTTACTTGACGACCGTCTTGGTGTAATTGTTGAGAAGTCGGCTACTACACCAAGGGTCGCGGGTTCGATTCCCGCCCAGTACAAACACTTGTGTGCATGAACATGTCTGTTTGTATTGGTCTGAGTGTTTCCTATGTAAGTATATTAAGTATGTATTTTCTAATAAAAAGTATTTAAGTATGTTTATCCGTTGTCTAGTATCCATAATAACGGACTGTAATTAGCCCACTTGGGACTAGATGGCGCTGTGTGGATTTTTTTTTTTATCTCCGCTTTCATTGCGATCTATCCTCGGACATTTAGCAATTGGTCATGAATGTGGTATCTTGGCTTGAATGGCATAAGTCCAATGACTTATCCAATATGTCACATTAGAAGGTCCTGTGGGCCCCTTCTCTTCAGTCTGCTAAAAGTTGGTACACTTCTAACTAACTCTGCTGCTAGGATGTTGGGATGGTTTTTCAATCTGTCCGTGTATTTGACTGAAGTTTTAGAAATTTCCTGCTTGACTGTTGGAATGTTCAGATCTTTGTGTAGCTGATCATTGGTTATGTACCATGGTGCGTCGACAATCATTCTCAACATTTTTGATTGGAAGCGCTGGAGGATTTCCAGGTTTGAGTTCGATGCAGAACCCCACAACTGAATGCCATATGTCCAGATAGGCTTAATGATGCATTTATATACACGTAGCTTGTTTTCGAGCGACAGACTAGATTTTCTATGCATTAGCCAGTATATTTGCCTCAATTGCTGGTCCAATGCCTTACGCTTAGTGAAGATGTGTTTTTGCCATGTTAATCGGCGGTCTAAATACAGTGTGTTTGGGAACCGGTGTCCGACCCGTTAAGGTGAAGTAATATGTTCTATTTTATGAATAAATCCACCATAATTAAGCACTTTTAATTAATTTTTTTTAAAAAAATTTTAAATTTATTTCAGGTAAATTTTACCTGCAGAATCAGAATCAGAAATATCTTTATTTAAATAGACCTGTTACAAGTGCTTTCAAACCGTCAAAAACTTAATCAAACAAACAAAAATACACTTAATAATAGACTTAAATACTATAATAAAAATAATAAATAAATACACAGTATACAAACATAATGTGACTCAACCACCGGTGTCGGAAAGTTGTTTCTGTACTGAGAAGAACCGGCAAGAAACTCAGCAGTTACTCTTTTCAATATGTTCTGTACAATAATCCGTTAGTAAATTACAATTTTATTAAGTACACATACAGTTATACAATTTCAAGAAAATGGTTAGTGCACAAAATAATGTTAAATTATTAAAAGCAATTAACAATATTGTTTAGAAAAGACTACTAGTTAACATTATAAAAAAGGAGTTTTGAGGTTCACATCCAGTTACACAACTCAAAGAAAAAAAAAATGTTTGGTTGGTTCACATTATTATGTTGAATCCGTATAATTGTTACAAAATGGCTAATTGGAGTCCGCGTCGAGCTGAGAGCTTACTCCCAGGCGTTCCTATCCATAAGGTAGTCGGCTGTGGTATAATATCCTTTTTTTAATAAGACAGTTTTAATATGATGTTTAAACCTATGTAATGGTAACTTACAAATTGCTTCTGGAATTTTGTTGTAGTAGTGTATACCTTGCCCCATAAAGGAACCTAAAACCTTTTGTAACCTGAATAATGGAAGCGCAATTTTATTCCTATTCCTCGTATTTTTGTCATGTATGTCACTATGTTTAGTAAAGAGATTAATATTTTCTCGCACCAATATAATACAATTATAAACGTATTGTGAAGCCACAGTAAGAATCCCAACTTCCTTAAAAATATCTGCGTTTCAAAGGGTCTCTGATGACAGGGTGATATTCAATTTGTCACAACTTCTAAACTATTTTACTTGGAACTTTGATTTTTGCTTCAGTGTTTAGGTGAAAGACATCACCAATCCAAAAAGTTAAAAATAAATGTATGTCGACAGTTTAGTTTTTCTGAAAAAAAAAAAAATGTAAAAAAAACTAACAAATTCTATCACAATTTTCAAGTTCAAACATTTTTTTGAGGTATTTTAAGGGAGTTATGAAAAAATGCTTTTTTGTCAGCTTGTTGCCTACTTTTGTAGCTGTCCAACGATACCACTTTTGTGACTGTAGGACCTCTAAATCGGCAGATATTGCAAACTAAATTAACCCACCCGTACTCCCGAGAAAAAAAAATTAAAATGGCGGCCATTTTAAAACAACTGGGGCAAAGTGCTTAATTATGGTGGATTTATTCATAAAATAGATCATATTACTTCACCTTAACGGGTCGGACACCGGTTCCCAAACACACTGTATATTCCCAGGTAACGCACGTGGTTTTCTTGGGGGATTTCAACTCCATTCAGGAATACAGGTGGACAGGTATTGTGTCTCAGAGCAAAAGTTACTAGCACGGATTTTGTTTCGTTAGCTTTTATGCGCCAATCCCTCAACCAAGCCGCTATGTTGTTGAGACCATCCTGAAGGATTGCCGTTGCCGTATGAGCTTCCTTGTGTACCGCCAGTACGGCTGTGTCATCAGCAAAGGTTCCAACAAGCACACTCTCCGACGAAGGTAGGTCTGATGTATAAAGGAGGTACAGGATTGGGCCCAGCACACTGCCCTGAGGCACTCCAGCCTGGATTCTAATGGTTGTCCTGTCCTCTCCATGCTTCACGTAGAAGTGTCTGTCAGCGAGGTACGAACTCAGGAACAAATAGTAGTTAGTGGGGATGGCACTTTTGGTTTTGTAAAGGAGCCCATCGTGCCATACACGGTCGAATGCCTGGGAAATGTCCAGGAAGGCAGCTGAGCAGTATTTCTTTCTTTCGAAAGAGTAGTTTATTTTGTCGACCAATCTGTGCACCTGTTCGATTGTTCCAGTGTGCTGCGTGGAATAATGTCCAAGGATATTTATTTATTATACATAAACCCAACAATGGACAATATCGATTTCAATAATGGATGTGTTTTAAGCTTTGATTAAAACAAAAAGACCAAGATACGGCACCCGCCTACTAAAAGTGGTTCGACAAAAGTAGGTCCAACCTACTTTCAAGCCAATATGACAGCAACTTGTTTACATGATTCTCTGTCATGTCACAAGTAGTTTGGTCAATGAATGCTCACAAAGGTAAGACCTCACAGTATTGTGCTGCCCTCTGGGATTGATCAAGCATATAACAGGATTCCAAGCTGGTGGTAAATTCTAACCATCCTCACGATTGAAATTTGGATGTTTTTTAATTTCAATATAAAAACTGTAAGGTCTCAAGATACGGTTAGTTCGTACTGCGTGAATAGGAACATTACCAATAATGTTAGTGGAAATGACGATAGTTAAGTGAGGGTTGCTAAAAAACTGTACTGTTTTGTGACATAAAACATCTTTGTCATCCTGTAATCACGGCTGCTGTAAAGTAGTCGAAACGTCGGGTTAGAAAATGAAAGAAATTATAAGACCGCGAGTAGAATCCGTAAAATTGTTTTATTTCGATATCTTTGCTAGTTTAGTACTTACTAAAACTAACCATAACGAAATAACTTACCATATTGAATGTATGCTAGGGTTCTGCAGCACATATGTGCGGTCCAGATAGAGGAAGATGCTGCGGATCATGATCATCTGCCGGCAGTGCGCGCGCCAGCAGTCGTCCATGCGCTTGAGGAACACCTGCCGGTCCATGCTCTCCGAGAGGAACTGCTCGATGTTCGCCTTCACGTGCCCTTCTACCAGGTTTGTCAGGTTTACATACAGTTGGGATGCCATCTGGAATGTTCCACAAAATCAGGACCTTCATTAACAGGGTAAATTTTTCAAGTAGGTGTGTTAGGCTGAATCATAAACAATGACAATAGTAATAATGCTAAAAGGATTGGTGGACACCAATTTTGGCAAAAACTAAAGCTGCATACTCTATTTTTTTTATAACACAACTTATAACTAGAAATGTCTATATGTATAGCTTTGGATGCTAATAACTTTAAAAAAACTTTACCTAGTTTTAATGACCTGTTTACTTTTAGATTTTTATAAGCAAAGCTATCTAACCTAGATACCTAACTTCCATTATCATTTGAGTAAACATTGCTCTCTGGAAAGAGCTACCAGGTAAAGGACTCTGGACTGGACACTACTATTAAGCAGATATTATTCTAGGCAGGTCTTTAGGCTGATGTTCCTATACCCTTAACACTTTCATTCCCGCTGGTCACTGTAAAACCGAAATCCAATTGGATTAGGTATTGATACTACCGGACGCTGCAATGGACTCATCAAGTTACTCTCATCATGATTGTTCACAATTTGTTATCAAGAGCAATGATAATTTTCATTAGGAATGCGAAAGCACCTTATTTATTCACCAAATACTTAATCCATTTTTTCCCAAATACAATTTTTAGTGTGCAATTGCAGTCTAAAATGCAGTTGATAACATTGATAGCAAGGTTGAAGTTTAATTACTAGGAGTGACATGCAAATGACCTTATCTTAGTTATCAGTCAATGTTGTTGAAGGTAAAAAAATGACTTTTCCTTTTAGAGCAACTAAACATTAACATCTTTTTTGCACAGTAACTAAGTAAGAATTATACCAGTGATTTTCAAGATATTTTTATTAGTAACACAAGCCCAAAAGCAAATGGCTATTTGAACTAAATTAGAATCCTACTAATATTATAAATAAAGGAAAGTTTGTATGGATGGATCTTAGACAATATAGAAATGGACTCGCGATTGGGCCGCCCGTCAATGCAAAAAAGTCTGTCCCTTTTTGCGGGGGCAGGGGGAACACTCACACAAAGAAAATTACCTCTACTTTAACAAAAGAGGCTTGTTGGCACAATCGCACACAAACCTAAATAAGCAACACACGGATATTTAACACATACATGTCAATAAAATGATTCACACTACTACAACTTTTGACATTAGTTTTGTCTTTACACGGTACTTAAGTCAACTTGGCTAGTGCTGACCATAACACAGCTATTGGATGTACAAAAATAAATTGAACAAATGTTTCGATTAGAAATTGTGAATTATATTATGTATTGGAAATTACGCACTTTCCATAATTTCTAAGCCTGATTTTAACTGTTTACGTGGACTATCCACGTAAACAGTTAAAATCAGGCTTTTGACCTTTATGAATATTTACTTATAACTATTAGACGAATATTTTAAATTACAAACTTATTATTAAACTGAAACGTGTCATCATCATGTCAGCCGAACGACGCCCACTGCTGGGCATAGGCCTCCCCCAAAGATCTCCACAACGATCGGTCCTGCGCTGTCCGCATCCAGCGGCTTCCCGCGACCTTGACAAGATCGTCGGTCCACCTTGTGGAGGGCCTGCCCACGGAACGTCGTCCGGTACGCGGTCGCCATTCGAGAACCTTTCCGCCCCAACGGCCATCGGTTCTCCGCGCTATGCTGCTCGCTCGCTGCGCGCTATGCTGCTCCGCTTAGTGTGAAAACTGAAACGTGTAGATTCTTCTAATCTTTTAAAGCAGTATAGCAGTAAGCAATCATTAAATAAATTATTAGAGTAAAAATTTGGACTAAGGACCAATTGTGAGGATTAAAAACTTATCAGACCTATTGGTCTGATAAATTAACCTCTTATTTTTAACCTTTAATAACGCCGCAGATTTTAAAATCTACCTATGACTAGTGCATAGTCTGAAATATTTAGATTCCGTAATTCAATATTTTAAAATCTGCCGAGTTGTTATTTTTTCATCCGATGACTTTGATCTAACTGTTGAATAATCTGCCCTAACTGAAACGAGCTGTATGTACGTTTCTAGGGCTTGACAGACGGCCTAAGTTAGTAAACTTGATATTAGGTGATTGGAATGCTTTCGTATTGTAAGATAATTAAGCTTACAGCTGGACAAATAACAAGTTTTGTTTCAAACAGTGTTACCTACCTCACACACAGTAATTTTTTGGTTAATATTTCAATCACTTCTCTTAATTAATCAACTGATAAAAAATCATTTCATCCGATTAATTTCTACACACATCAAAACTGTCTAGGGATATCATAGGGATATCATTTTTCAAATATTTCATAAAGTTAAGTTTGTTTACAAGTTGAGCATTATCTCAGAATAACGCGAGGACAGTGGCATAAGATAAAGGTTAGGAATATTACAAAAAAAAACGTTTGATTTTGCTAAAATTTTGACACCTTTTAAAAGAAAAATCTGTCTTTTTTTAACGTCCTTACGATTGTACAATAATGCTACTACAATAAATTTCTTTATACAATCTGAAAGGGCAGATATAGCAGTTTCTGTGTTCTAAAAATTTCTACGTTGGTATCAATATTTGAATTTTTACAGCCTCCCAAATAGCTATACTTTGTATGAAAATGCTTGAGATATCCCTAGACACTTTTGATGTGTGTATAAATGAATCGGATAATATGATGTTATTATAGGCATTTAAAGTCATTTCCTACCTGATTTGTTTGTTATTGACGTTATATCGCTTGCTGCACATATTAACTCAGCGAAGTAAAAAAAACATCTTTATTGTTGTAATCATTTACAAACACTCACCTATTTATTTATTTACTCAGGACATGACAAAAATATAAAAAACAAAATGTGACTAGGAACCTCTTTGTTCAGGCGTCACTTTACTTCTATCGATAACAAGAAGCTCTAGAATGAGTCCCGAAGTTAAGTGCCATCGAGTATGCCAACTTTCCTGTTTTCCTCTTTCCGGTATTTACATTACACAGAAGAGTAGTGTGGTTTTTTAATTTTTGTTACCTTTTATTTAGTTTGGTTAATGAATTTGAATGTTTTTTATATTGTTAGGCCCAGTAGCACTTAGTAATTACAAATCTTACGACACATCTCAAGCTGAAATAAATCGAGCCGTTCAGGCTGCAGAGCGTGTCAAACACTATTACATACAAACATACTTACATATATACATACATACACTCGAAAAACATAACCCGCCTTCTAGCGCAGTCGGATAATAAATAAATGAATCATTAGAAACATTATTCTTACGTCAATCGAACTAATTGAAATATTTTATTCGAGTGCAATAGGAACTTGCCAATCGATTTTTCTTGACATTTACCCCAACACTAGTGTGATTACGAAAACACTCAAATGTCATTCCGAACAATGTTTCAGGTGTTTTAATTATTAGTGATTTTTGCAAAAGAAACATGAAATTGAACCAAAAAAATACATACGGATGAATCATAACATTATCCTTCTTCCAATTTGAGTTTCTCGAAGTGTTCTTACTACTATCTACAGCACAAAACGACATTTTTGAAGAGCTCTTTACTCATCGACGTATGACTCGTTATGTCAAAATTTCCGAGTTTCAAGTAGTTTTGTTCAACGTTCGGATTTTTAATCGTAACGTGAGCAGAGGGGTAACGCGCGTAAGGCATCTCCAGTTCTTAATGCTCTAAGGGATGGATGGATGAACGGATGGATAAATGGATTTTTATGAACAGTAATACAGCTTTTACATCTGAAGCAGACAGGCTATAGTTTATAAAAAGACTTTTTTTAATTTAGTCCACATGGCCCCTAGATATTTATGAATGTATTAGGGTAAGCCTTTTTAATTTAAGTCTGAAAGAAAAAAACTCAGCTTTAGGTCACAGGGTTGCTGGGTCTAACAACTTGTTGATGAATAAGGCCAGTCCTTTATAAAACAACCCAAGTTATCAAAGTTCCTTAGTTCAAGAAGCAAGTCTTATTCTCTTTTCTAGGAGTGCATCCTAATCAGCTGTGATCAAACTAGTTGCCACTCGTCAGTTTGACCTTGTCCACATTAAATGAGAATTTGATGAATTTAGCGAAGTAGTAGACATTGTGTCATCTAATAGCATCACAGCAAGTTGATGATTATGTCACTGGAGTCTTTTTTGGTAAGTTGAGCAAAACTTCTCTACATCCTCCTGAGCATTCAGGATTTGAACATACCTGTGTCCAAGGTAAGGCACACGGCCTAGTTTAAGCCTTATTACAGAAACCTCAAAACTCTAGCCTTGAAGATGATAATGAAGTTGTCTTCATTATAGGTCTTTAGACTAAGGTGCTCACATTATGTTGTTAAGCTTTACGGATTTAAGCATGCAGGAGAATCTTTGGTCCGCCACATGGATTTGAAACCCATGCCTGTCAATTTAGATCTATAGCTTTCATAGAGCCCCACCAGGTGTACTGAAACCACCATCATCAAAAGAAAACTGTGGTTTTGGTTGGTTTGTTTACCTTATGGCTGCACATATTCTCTACAGCCTGGTACAATTCCTCTAGTGAATAAGCGATGGCTTTCGACGTCTGGATGGCGATCACCGCTTCGCGCAGCTTGCTCCATGTCGTCTCCTGATAGTTATCAGGTAGATTCGGTTTACCTACAACAAAAAAGAACTTCTAGAATCATAGCTGACATAGAGGTTATAAAGACATGACTACAAGAAAAGCGTAAACACACTTTTGAAATTCTTTATAACTAATTTCTTCGCCGTCGCCCCTGGCTTGTTCATCATAGTCGTGACGGTTCCATTGGTGCTCGGGGCCAGCATTGAAAAGTTCGATTTTTTCTCGTTGGCACTCATTTCGTCTGGTTTTGATCTTTTATTATTGCACTGTTCGCTCGTAGGAAGGGAACGTTTTCTACACTGATTTCCACCCTCCTCAACCGACACAGTCGTTTTAGCTAATCCCGACATAAGAAAGCATGTTATGGCCACGGCCACTGCACTAATTAAATAGTACAATTAACGCTAGTTATCTATAAAATACGAATAAAAATAGACGCAATCAGTCAATGTTCACTACACAATCACCACCATTTTTATGGTAAGAAAAGAAGTTTGTCAATTTCCACGCGAGAGAGCGCTATTTTTGTTGAACTGTCATTCATTTGTCATTGGTCTACGTTCCAAAACGGAATTCGCCCGTTTGAGTAAACTTTAAATTGATTAATTAAAAAAAGAAAACTTCCATGTAGGAAAGTTGAATAAATGTATGAATCATGCTTTGTTATCGTTAAATTGCAATCGTTTAGTGGAAAACGCAGAGTGAGCATGATTTCAGGAAGATTACAGTATTGGCATGTTGTAAATGTGGAAAGTTTTTTTCAAATTATTATTGTTTTGAATTTCACCACAAAAGCTTCTAGTGCAAAAACCACGTTTAATAACTTAATAACATTTCGATTACTAAGAAAATCAACAACGTTGGTTGACTCATTTATTTAATTGACTCCTTTGAGAAAATGGTCCTTTTATCTGATGGAAATCCTCATGGATACCTACCCGGAGGGACGAGTCCTTAAGACTAGACCAAGTTCTTATGAGCTGTGACAACCATGGCAGCAAAATATCTCTCCGCACTGCGGAGTCGGACGCATTTTTGAGTATTACTTTAACATTTTTAAAACAAATACAATGTCACTGTGCAAAAATGATAAAAGAGTTGATACGTAAATTAACTAAGCTCCACTAAGAAATGAAATAAAAAATGAAAATTGATAATATTTTCTATTTATGACATTCAAAAAACAGTATTTTAAGGCAGATAAAAAAAATGTTTATAGGTTCCCTCTAACAGTTCTAACAACTGTTATCAAGAGATGAACAGGTTTGGACTATTAATATCTTCTGAATGCTACAGTTATCGGCTTTACAGGCACTGAACGTTTGATTTCTTAAATGAAAACTTCACTGATTAGTCCACACGCTTACTGTCTAATACGTCAGACGTTATCGCTTGGCAGCTCACGGAATTGGTTCCATCCTACTTGTTTATCTGACTTTGTTACCTTGAGGTCGAAAGTTTCTTGATGGCACTCAAACGACAAGGATGGTCGATCTATTTTTAATTTTCAACATTCGTGTTTTTTAGTGAATAAATTTGGTATCAGTGTATGTCACGTGTGTGTGTGTGTGTGTGTGTGTGTGTGTGTGTGTGTGTGTGTGTGTGTGCGTGTGTGTGTATGAGTCACATGTTCTGTCGTCAGACAGAAGGTTATCAGGTCAGGAAGGTAAGGTGAGTAACCTTCAAAACTCCACAAAGCATTGAAATACAGTACATATAAGCAGTATTTTAATGTTCACATGCTGTATGATACTGGCTTAGTTGATCACCAGTACCATACAGAAGTTGTTTGGTGTCGTTAAGTGAGCGGAGTTCTGACACGTAATTGACGGTACCAGATAGCAGTGGAGGTGAGGATGTTGTGGAGAACGAAAAGATTCACTTCACGAGACTAACTTTATTGCGTTCAAGGTTAGTGAACATGTAAGGGTCTTGTCTCGATCGTGGTTTAGAATGAACTCTCTTAATAATTAGAGTATAGTAAAATAAGTTTATTGCTGACGCATGCTAGACCTGATTTAGCCACGGCGCCTAAGTCGCGAAGAATGTGCGGTGTATAGTCGTGCATATGCAAATACATAAGCACTCGACATTGGCAAAATACTCTCGCCTAAAGAGAGTGGCGCCATTAATAGAAATGTCCCTGGTCAAGGTCAATCAGTGAAGTTCGTTTCATACAAGAAATCAAACATCACGTGTCTATTGGCTGTAAGGTCGATGATAGGCTATGAGGTCGATGGCCGCTATGCTCCCCTTTTGCTGTCATCTGTTTTGGAGTGTAGTTTTGCTACTAAGGCTCGGCACACATTCACACATTATTTTAGGTTAGCCAAGCGAACACGATTTTCACACAATGTGTAACAAGCTTTAAATTTTTTTGTCAACGACAAAATTTTTATACAGGGTAAGCTAATTTAAAATCTGATTCGAACTGTTAAAAACAAAAATGATGCGCCATTAGCATGACATACATAAAATACCGGCCAAGTGCGAGAACTGGCGAGAACCCTTCGTGCGCGATTCCGACTCGCACCTACTATCTATCACCTTTTAAAAGAAAATCACGTTTGTTGAGGGCCCTTTTTAATTACTTAAATATACAACCAAATATTCTGTTATAATTTTAAGCGTTTACCTGTCACCGCTTTTAATATTGAGCAAGGATACGAAATAAAAACATGTTTATTGTATGGAGATTGGGTACTGCGGTGGCATTCCGGCTAACATCACTTCACATCACGGATCATTAATACGCTTCACTTTGAATTAGTAGGTATTTTCTCTCATTTTAAACATTGTAAACAATAAAAAAAAAATTGGCTTAGTTCTTTTCACTCAAACGATCACATGCGCGCTTCGCGTAGCTATTGAGTATCTAGGTACGTAATACCGCCAATGGATACTTAAAAACTCAATTCATATTCGTTCGATGTGAGATATATAAAGAAAAAAAATGAGCAAAATAATTGTAACTAAACTAAACTTGTTAATTTTTACTCATAACTATTTGTCCGAACCCACCTGGGACTTACTTCATATTCATATCATTTATTTGCTCTACATTAATAATACAATTGTACTATGCTCGTATATATGGCGTACTTAAAATAATTGATTTTAGCAAGCTCTTCAAGCTCTATGAGTACCTAACTTAAAACTCTTACTAACAAAGTTCAAGATTGTTGTTTTACAGTCAACGGCACATCAAGCTACCCATTTGCGTTTTAAATTGCTCATGGAAAATTACATTTTATTGTAGGTAGATACTTAATAGCGCAACAAAGATTGACCGGATATGGGCAGCGTGTCATGTCTCTTTGGATACATATGTACACAAAGCTAAATTTTGAATTAAGGATTTCAGAGTACTTAATCATAATGCGAGTAATTTGCCA
Source organism: Udea ferrugalis (assembly GCA_950022985.1). Classification (NCBI taxonomy): domain Eukaryota; kingdom Metazoa; phylum Arthropoda; class Insecta; order Lepidoptera; family Crambidae; genus Udea; species Udea ferrugalis. The sequence continues at coordinate 3,467,173 of OX465516.1, forward strand.
AACTTCATTTTTAATTGTTTAAGTTTTTTTAATGTGGCCACTATTTTGGAATTATTTTTACGCCGCGTTGTTGTGGTGTGTACATATTTATTGAACTTCTTTGTATAGCCATGTTTACTATGAGCAAGTTATGATGTGTCAGTAATATAAAGCAAATTGGTTGTTACCCAGACACAGAATCCACGATCAGCTGGGTTAGCAGATCACCAACTCTTTAAAATCCAAAGTAAGTAGACAAGTATCCATATACCTAAGTTAAGATTATAGCAAGGGTCGATTTGAATGGCAACGGGAGTAGATACGTAGTCTGTGCGCAAATGAACGGGTGTTCTAAAGATTACTCAGGAGTGGAAGCTGCCAGATGGTCCTTCGAAGCAGGTGCGCGCGCGCAGGCGACTTGCGGATCTTGTTATCCTTACATAAGTAATAGCAACTTCCTATTTTTTATTGTAAACTAGCTGACCCGGCGAACTTTGTTCCGCCTTAAGGGCAATAAATAAGCAGTTTTTTTTTAATTGGAAAAAATACAAAAAAAAAAAAACCTGAAAAAACGGGATAAAAAGTATTCTATGTCCTTCTCCCGGCTCTAAACTACCTCCATGCCAATTTTCAGCTAAATCGGTTCAGCCGTTCTTGAGTTATAAGTGGGGTAACTAACACGACTTTCTTTTATATATATAGATAGAAGATTGCGACATAAGGTGCAAGGATGAAAATTTCTGAGTAATTTCTTAAACTACAAATGTTTAGGGTTCAAACAACCAATGCTCAAACGCGGTATTTTAAGATTAGCTGTCAAGGGTTACTGGAAATCTACGAGCGCACAGGTCGTCGTTGTAAAACGTCGAGAGGCTGCCAAATAATGCAATTAAAACAGGGACATGATAGAAGGTTTTAAGAGAAGATAAGATAATATACTTTATGGTACAAAACAGTTACAGATACAAAAACACACAACTCTTAAAAACATTGGTACCTAAAATTATGTTATGCACAAGAAAATATCATCATCTACTTCCAAATGCATGTTGCAACATGTGTAACAATCGGTTTCAGAGTCTAGAACTAGATCGCAAAAGGGATTAAGTAGGTTATTTGGCTTGAAGCAAATTCTCGGAACATAGCCCGGATTAGATAGAGGTCATAAACATCCCATGGTTATGTCGTTTTTCGTTTTTGTCAACGAAATTTTAGTCTGTTCTCAAACAAGTAGAGCACCCTAAAGCAACTTGACCAAACAAATGCAAATGAGCAGACTGGGCGTTCTTCGTGCTTTGTTAGTTTTTAACAACACCAAAATGCAACGCGATAATGTTTATCTAATTAAGTGCTATTGTGATGCTCGACGAGTCGGTGAATTGATTACACCCTCGCGGAGTGCAGCCGTGCTATTCCGGCGGCGCACATCGCACGTGCGAGCATCGATGTCGAAGGGAGATTGCGTTTTGGCATTCCGGCGATCACTTTAACTACGGTGGCGCTGCGATTGTGATGGTGGCAGTGAAACGTACTACTTTTCCATACAAATGACTAACTCACGGCATTCCCAACGTGCAATCTGACAGCCGACCTTCGATCGCATCTGTCACATTTTCAGTTCGAAATTGAGTGATCCATTTGTTAGTTTTTCAGGAAGAATCTCATATAATTTCACTACTACCATCGAAATGTCTAGTTCATTTTCATTCTTAAATATTTTAAAAGAAGCACATGCTTTTTTTAGTCGTGATCGCCAGTCCACGTCAAGCTGCAAATTTGCGCCGTTTGCCAGTGTTCAATGATAGCCGGGATTATGTGGCCCTATATTGTTTGTCTGAAGAGCTTATTCAAAACCTTATTGAGATATATGTTTTAACAACCAGTACAATGGAAAACAGGTTTTTCCACTGCACACAATTGATGCAATTGTGTGAAACTTGTGTAAAAATATTGTAGAGGGAACACCTGAAGTGCACTACAGTGAAATTCATGCTACTGCCCGCAACAGTGTAGAGAGAGCAATAGGAACCCTTTCATTAGGAGCCTGACACAAGAGCAAAAAGTGCTGTCCTGCATAATATATCGACAGAGCAGGGCTTCCTGCCCAGACTTTTGGTTAACACGAAGAGGCTAGGGAGGCCAGCTTAGACACCTTGGCAAGTGGCAGAGGAGAAAACTCTGTAATAGAAACTAGAGTGAAATTTTGATTGGCCAATCAGCCAGACCTAGCTAGATCAGCTATGGTGTGCCAGTACATTATAAAATAAAAACACTTCAAATTATTTTGCTTCATTTTATTCACAGAAATGAATTTATTCATTTACAACAACACTGTCATAAAGATTATTACAGGTTACCCCAATGCAATGCGTTTAATGTAGACATAAACTTAAGCTAACATTAAACAAAAACAAAGAAACTCAACATAAAATAAAAACTTTACAAATTACAAACCAACCTAAAACAAACAATGTAGCCTTAATGTGAATTCAGTCATGGAACAACAGAATATGTCCACCGTAGCAACTTGGTTGAGTGTGATCAAGCTTCCTGTAAAGGGGGCCTCTTTGAGGACATTGGTTCGAGCGTGCGGAATTGCAAACAAAGCAGACAAAATCTTAATTACTACTTCAAAACTTTATTGCGCACTAAGTGGATTCATGGTGTTGTAATAATTAAAGCACTCTTAACTTAGTGACCCTTTGCAGGTACTTCAATGGTCTCTAGGACAATTTACTTAACAACTAGATATTGCATAGATACAATTTACTGAAAAACTAACAGTTCAGTTTTTACTGTCCAAACAACAAACTAATATATAAATTAACTATGGATAGCCAGCAACTCTTTACCTCTCATATTTCAATAAGGTTGTAATAAGCCCTACTGTTATTGACCGGTTGGGATCATCACTCTCTATAATTGTTATTAATCACAAGATTTCAAACAACCGATTGTTGCGAAGTTTTTTCACTGTGTGCTAGGGTGTGTTTTACACCCTAGCACACAGTGAAAAAACTTCTTTTATTTATGTTCTTTGGTTCAAGTTTTGGGCGCTAAAAATGTATTTCATCTCCTTTGTGGATTGTAGAGCTGATGCAATATTTTAAAATATCTGCATTGGATGCTGTGCTGTTCTTCTAGTCTCAAAAAGCTGCTAAATTTCAATTGTCGCTATGACAGTGGCAACGGTGGTCTCCAGCGCCCTGGAGCTGCAACAAATAAATATAATCTTGAGCCAATGTTTATTTCCATACATGGATGTAGAAGATTTTTGGATTGATAGGAGTATATTTTAAGAAATATTTTAGTAACAGATACCTTTGTCTATTGTTTTCATGATTTTAGCACTTCCCTCCATGCTATTTAGGTGAATGGCCAATCTTTCCCAACTCTTGCGTGCTGTGTCTCAAGCACTGGCTACTTTTGAGAAACCTTTAGCCAGGCTTGGGTTTTTTTTCCAGGAACTCAACTAGAGCTTCCACTAGTGCCCGAGTTGGGTGCGGCGACCGTTCGTTAGTAGGACTGCAATAAAAGTTATCTATTATTAACTACATTCTTATTGTATAGTCAGGTAAACGTAGGTTACCTAGAAGTGTTATACTTACTTCATTACGTTTTTTATTCCCATAAATAGGTATTTAATGTTGTTGAAGACTAAACTTCGTGTTATAAAAAATTACAAAACAAACAAACGACCAAACAACAATAACAATCAAGTGTCAAATTGAATTGTCATGTCATCCATGTTTTTTTATTTCGCAACTACGGCCCTAAGGCTATTTAGCCAAAATGGCCGTAAATATTTCATTTTATCCTGTTTTTTGATGATTGTGGTCCAAATAGTGAAGACTCAACTATTTAATTGGCCTATTAAATGGTCAACTCATCATTTTCTTGAGTTTTTGCCTAAATAAATGTTAATCATTTTTTTTTCGATTATAACTTTTCATACATGCAAACACTAGCTCGATTCGCTACTCACAGCACTTCACCCGTACTTCGGTAGTGAACGGGAATACCGATTTAAAGTGATGGGAGTTGACGATCGAAGCGAGTTTGATCACTCAACCACGTGCGAAGCGAGTTTTGGCGTCCGCCGGAATAGCATAGCAGGTCCCGCGGGGTGTAACAAGTGACGGGACGGGAGTCGGCAACGCGCCCCCGCAGGGAACTGGCCCATGCTCCATTCAGTCCTCTCCCATTCACTCGGCTCGCCGGCTCACTGCGAACGCGTCGTCCGCGTGGGCGACTGCTTCGAGTGCGTTTCCGATCGCGGCTTTTCGTTTTCGCGCGTATTCCGTACCGGAAATGTCAGTTGTTTTCTTTTGTGTTTGACAGTTTAATTTTTAAATTGAAAATGGGTGAACAAACCTTCACGATACCAGAGGACAATCTGGAGCAGCACATAGTCACGTTGTTCGAGAAGTTGGAGTGTTTGCGTGTTAGTAATGCGAATGATGGGTTGCCGGGGCGAGTGCCGGCGCGGATGGAAGTGAGGACCCTGTCGTTGTGGAAGGCGGTGGTGGCTGAGTGCGCGGCGTCGTTCCTGTACGTTTTCATAGTGTGCGGGGCCGCGGGCGGCGCCGGCGTGGGCGCCTCCGCCTCCGCGGTGCTGCTGGCCACGGCCCTGGCCTCAGGGTGTGCCATCACAACCTTGACCCTGTGCTTTGCTAGTATTTCTGGTAAGTACCGCTTTATTTCATTTATATCTCTATAATTGGTGTAGGTGTCTGTGGTCTGCCGTCAAATGATCCGCATGCGGTTTATGAGACTTGATTATCTGTACAAAATATACAATCAAATTCCATGTCCGTGTATGTTCGATGTGCGTGTGGTGTGAGTGCTCCTTTTTGAAAGTTGATCGAAACATTACGAGATTCAAGAATAATTTAGGAAATAATTGTCAAAACTTCAATAGAGCAAATAAAAATTTGTCAAAAGTAGGTGGAAAAAGTTACGGTCAATTAACTAGAACACTCAATCGGCTGATCTAAGAAAAAAACTTTATCTCGTGTCTCACAAAGTACTTATCTTTCTGTATATATTTTATTGTGAGAAATTTGTGATTAATTTGTTAAATGTATCGACAAATATTCGATGGTTTTTAACGGTTTGTCTTGATTTTATAAAGGTATCTGTAGATCACTCAATCCTCCAAGTGTGCCGATGGAGTGTTCCTAAAATCTTTAACTACGGCTACATAAATTCTTGACCTTTTTACTCGATTACACGCATGCAATCCCTAATCAATTTGTTAAACAAAAATATTACAGTAAAATAGAGTAGTTCGAGAGTAAATTGAAATATTACTTTCTTTGATAGGTCCCGTCTGAGTGTTCCATATTTAAGCGTATATTTAACTAACTGGAACTGGTATGCAAACCGAGACTACATAAGAAATTGTCAAAATGCTTTTCCTAAAATTCAACAAGTCTTCTGTTTCTGTAAACGTTTAGTTAACACCAATAATCAACTTTATCATATTTATAAGCCGAAAAGTACTACGTTGTTCATGTAGGGTAGATATCATTTTATTTTTGTAGGACAATTTTTTCATTTACCCACATTCCGCGCTAACTATTCATTCAAAGCTTGGTTTTTGTTCGTATACAACAGTACGCAACAGTATTATGAGTTAGAAGTTAATAAAGACATTTAGGTAATAGTAGGTAAACAGAGTTTACCTACAGTTGCGTTACGCTCATTATTGTGTTTGTCTATATTGACATTTTGATTATTAGTAATGAAAAACACTGTAAGTACCAAATTTTGTTTTAACTTTTTTTTAGCGATGTATTTATGGAAGTCTATTTTTCTCGAATATTAAGAATATAGAATGGAATATTAAATATCTGACGGCCGATTTGGTGTAATAAGGTAAGGTAAAAACACCTATTACGGAGGTGTTTCGCAACATTTGAAAATAAGAAACGAAAATAAGAATTTGTTAGTATTTTTAAAGGTGCCAAACAATTTTATAATCAAAAATGGAATTTGTATTTTGTGTTGCAGTTGAGTCTTAGCTTATTTTCATGATATTTGTACAAAAATATTTTAATAGTCAGGTCGATTTTCTCTAATACGGAGGTATGATATTTTTCGGAGCCTATTACTGTGGTAGACGGCTCCTAACACGGAGGGTCATTAACTATATTCATTGAAGTCCCGTACAAATAATATTTATAAAATAATAGATAGATATTCTTTATTGTACAAAAACATTACATTTTAAGCAAATTACAGAGAACAATGTACAATTTAGGCGGTCTTATCGCTAGAGAGCGATCTCTTCCAGACAACCTTCAGGTAGATCGTAAGTGAATAAAATAAATGTGTGTGTAATAATAATATACAGCAGAACATTCATTTCGTACCCAAAAATGAAAGTGCCGCCCAGGCAAAAATAATACTGGAATCTTATTGGAAATGACGCCCTGAAAGTTACTTTTTAGCACAATAACCGTCTACAATTAACCCTTAGACTGCTATTGGAGTTCAACTAGATTTCTAATAAAGAGCATATACCGCAGAATATGGTATCTTATTTATTTTATGAGTCAAGTTAATGAATTGAAAGTGAAAAACAATTAAACATGCACAATCTTTTTCATTTCTAAGTCAAACCATCGTATTAGGATTAATCCATAAAATTCGTATCATTTAAAAAGTGTGTTATTTTTATAAATCCCTGGTCACCCTAATTAATCTCCTCGCATATGAATATGGTAAAGTTGATTATTGGTGTTAACTAAACGTTTACAGAAACAGAAGACATGTTGAATTTTAGGAAAAGCATTTTGACAATTTCTAATGTAGTCTCGGTTTGCATACAAGTTCCAGTTAGTTAAATATACGCTTAAATATGGAACACTCAGACGGGACCTATCAAAGAAAGTAATATTTCAATTTACTCTCGAACTACTCTATTTTACTGTAATATTTTTGTTTAACAAATTGATTAGGGATTGTATGCGTGTAATAGAGTAAAAAGGTCAAGAATTTATGTAGCCGTAGTTAAAGATTTTAGGAACACTCCATCGGCACACTTGGAGGATTGAGTGATCTACAGATACCTTTATAAAATCAAGACAAACCGTTAAAAACCATCGAATATTTGTCGATACATTTAACAAATTAATCACAAATTTCTCACAATAAAATATATACAGAAAGATAAGTACTTTGTGAGACACGAGATAAAGTTTTTTTCTTAGATCAGCCGATTGAGTGTTCTAGTTAATTGACCGTAACTTTTTCCACCTACTTTTGACAAATTTTTATTTGCTCTATTGAAGTTTTGACAATTATTTCCTAAAATATTCTTGAATCTCGTAATGTTTCGATCAACTTTCAAAAAGGAGCACTCAGACCACACGCACATGTATGTTCGCTAAACTCGCAAGGCACGCAACAGATTTGAATACGGTTTCCACTGACATTCAGAGCATTGCTTCTAGATAGTTATAAGTAACTATAACGTGCATATTATATTTACAGAAAACATAAAAGACATCTTGCGACTAGGTCGCTAGTAATAGTACGCAAAAGTAGTGAAACTTATATAGGGTCTATCAGGACGATGTCAAAAGGTATCATTTGGGGGGTGTGTCCCCATTTAGGCCCCTATTTAGAAGTACCTAATCTATCGATAATATTATCGAAAATCCTCGTAGTTCCTAACAACCATTACCGAGATACTTTACTTTTGTATTCCGTCAAAGGAGCTTAGTTATCTGTTCTCTGTCAGCGCTCAAATAACACAACAAGTAAACAGCCAGCGGACACAAACAAAAAGACCTCGTAGGTAGGCACCGTGGGAAACGAATTGAAATAGATGTGCGACAATTCTTGCGAAGAGGACAAGATACCATTTAAACAGCTGTGTAGGTGTGAGATAATGTGTAAGGGTAGTGAACTTTGAAAATCATACAAAATTCGTAAACATCGTTCCGTATTTGACATTTCTTCTGGTAGAGAATGCCTCTTGGCATTGATTGAGTCCGCCACTTGTATGTATTAACTTTTTATTCAAACTTTTTTGACTGTGCAATAAAGTTTAAATAAAAAAAGAAGATTTTATTATTTTTAAGTCGTTAGCCTCTCACTGCCATAACATGACCAATAGATAGAGACACCTAGAAATACTTTCTACTTTTATGTAATAGGATAGGACGCTTAGTATAAATAGGAGCATCTATAATTACTATCCCAGGTAAGGCTAAATCGATGGTAGACAACGAGTAGAATTTATTGACCTAATTAACTTAAAGAAATTCCGTTGCTCTGTTCAAAAAAAACTTGCAATGCACGTGCACTGGCCACTACACAAACTACCTGCTTTGCCTTTTTTTTCACCACCAGGTGCGTTCGAATTTCAGATGATGGGATCCCTCCATCCATACTCCATGGCCGTGCGAAGGGTAGAATGTACACATTGTGATCGTCGTTATTTTGATGCCGCCTCGAGTCCAATTAACCCCAACCCTGGTAATTTATTTCCACTTGATAGGGACCGCAGATGAGTTATATTATATCATATCGCAAACGCAGATGTTAACAAAAGAACTTCGACGTATTTTATGCGTATGGTTTTTTTGAGAGGGTTTCGTAGAATCACTGAAACAATGAACTGAACAGAAAAATCTATTTGTAATTTGGAGAGTGACTTTTTCAGTTTGACGTTAAATGTCTGTGAGCAACTTTTCATTTTTAACAAACCAAAAGTTCTGAATACTGCATTGTGTTCATTACTTTTCAATGCAGTTAGCGATTTTCATTAGGTAAGTGCTTGAGTTACGTAGATTTTTAAACTTTCGTTGCGCTTTGTGTAGACTCAAGGGAGTCTAAATAAAATTACGTAGAGCTATTTGTTTTTGTGGGTCTGCAGTGGGATCGATCAATAAAACCATGTTGTTATCTTGTTATTTGCTTAATTAAAGTCACCTTTACACGCGTGATTTATAACAGTTGGAAGAATTTACCGAAACAGTCGACAATAGGGTTTTGAATTCAGATCCGTAGTAACGATAGAAACTCCTTCAATCCGATCTAGGTAGTTATTGTAAATAGGTAGGTATGCATTCTCTACATTTAACATCTAATCATAGTCGCGACTCACGTTTGCGGATAAACGATCGGTTGACAATGAAAAAAAAAAGAAGTTCGTTCTTGTACTCAGAATTTGCCAAAATGTTTGAAGCAAGTACATGTTCTGAAAAACAGTTATATCGAAAGAAGTCGTTCATAAAGAAAGTTATCTAAATTCCCGCTACGGTAACTGTTGCAAGTGTTCTTTTAAAAAGACGAAGTGCCTTAGTGTCGTCGCAAGCTCCGTTAAATTTTGTATTTAATTTCATTTCCACACAATCGCGACTGTGGTTTATGCCCGGACAGATGTTCTCAATTACGCTTGTTTTTAACGAGGGTCTGCGGACCGCGTTTTTCAGCTTTTGAGCACTCGAGTACTTTTCGCTCCTTGCTCATCATTCAAAATTAAACGTGCTCGGCTGGTTGAGAAAGTTTCACAATTACACTATAAACATGGTGGGTGCTTAGTTTGTTTAGTAAGTTTCTAACATCTGTTACTAAACGAACTTACTATCCACGTTACACAAACATTTTAGTCTGTATTGGCCAAATTCAGCATAAGATAGATACCGACAAAAGTTGTCAAGTTTTGCCTCTGCCCATTCTTTTCCCTTTTTGATAATTGATTGATTGAGATTTGGCTACTTTTATGCTGATTTGAAGTTTTTTACTTTTCGAGTAGTTAGGCAAATGAATAGTATTCGAAGCAAAAAGCATTGTTACCAGGATGCCACACTATATATCACAAAAGTAAATTGGCGGACATTTTCTCTTCATTCAACTGTCAAAATCCTGCTGCTGGCAATGGTCATCTGCCAAAGTCCGCCATTCTCCAGAATAGTGCATCAGGATTCACATCCACGATTTTAAGGCTTTACCCTTCGGCGATATCCATCAAATCCATCCTAAAATTTAAGATATTTATAAGTAAGCAAGCCAGTCCGAGACAGCCTTTTCTGGCGTAATGCACAAGCCGTACCATTTCATCGGATCTATACATTTATAAACAAAAGATCTCAAGCTGACGTCCAAATTAAGAATTCATTTTGTTCTTACAATCCTTACTTGAGCCTCAATCAACCGGATTTCTGATCAAGCATTTGACAGAAATCCAACTGATTTTGTTTGTGTTTTGTTTGTACACTTTGCGTCAAGCAGGTGATCTTACTTCTGTTACGATTCCTTTAAAAATATATAAAAGCTAAGCCAAGTGCAGCTGCAATCTACTTTACTGCTTCCCATAAAACGGAGACAGCATATCTTCGCTCTCATCGTCCCTTGGCAATCTACTTGAAATACTTGAATGTAGATTCTCTACCTGCCTTGTAATTTAGTTTAATTTCGTTGTTTGCGAAACGGAATAGAGCAGGGTAGGTACTCTTGGCGAATTACCTCGTCGAGTTCCTGAGCGTCTCGGATTGCTGACTTCTTCCTCGAAATAAAAACAAACGAATGTATTTTACATTCGGAGATGAGGAAAGTGTAAAGAAGCCGGACTTTGCTGTTTGGACTTGTAATTATTTAAAAAGAAAATGTTGCAGGGAGTCCATTGTATCCTATAATATTATAAATGCGAAAGCTAGTATGTGTGGATGAGCCTCTTTCACGTAAAAACTACTGGATGGATTAAAAACCTTATTAGTTCTCGGCGAGTTCGAATGCTTTGTAGGTATTTCAGCTTATACTCTTTTTAACTAGCTAAAGCACGTTCTCGGTTATGTGGAGGCACTAAGTCTGAAATACACAAACAGTTCATAGGTAAAACCTGGCAAAAAATTACTTTTATAATGAAGGGAATTAAAGTACCTACTACTTACAACGTCGTACTTATTAATACAGTTTCGTTCTGTTTAAAAGCAATAATTACTATAGCTTTACCTAGCAACGCTCATTTACTGGTCCAGAATATTAAGTGGTACGGTAACTTTTCTGCCTAAATACAACATGTTACATTTAATACTTTATCCACTGCATACATAAGGCTTTATTGACGTTTTGTGCTCAACTTACAAAACAAACCACGAAGGCGATACCGTTATAAATATTTATTACTTCTTCCTTGTGAAGATAAAAAAGCCCGCTACATTAAACCGCGTTATAATCGAGGGCCACGTGCGGTTCACCCCGGCTCACCCCTTCCTCGTCCCACTGACGTCACAATGACAGTTTAAATTGTCAGATAATAAATATGACAAGAGGTGTTAGCTCGCCTCTTCGCTACAATTGAACTAATTTCCGACTCGACGCGCCGGCTAGGGTGACTGTGACCGATGCGAAAAATATTGACCGGATGGAATTGTAGTTTTAATATTTTACAATTGCTAAACCCCTCTTGTCAAATTGTGTATAGTTCATTTTAGTGTTAGGGTGTATCCAAAATCAAGCTTACAAAGTTTTTGTAAAAAATCAAAGTTAAGCAAAGAATTCTCCACGCAGAACAATGTTTTGAGTAAGACATTGTTTTTCAGCCAAATCACAATTGACCGAAGTAACATTTTTTTTAGAATCGGAACTACAATTTGCTTTGACTGGTTATTTCAAGTATCTACTACGAAAATAGCATTAGCACCTAGATGAATGAAAGGTAATGACGGCTAAGGTTCTAATTAAAAATACGATTAAGTCTATCATCAAACAAACCTTGTACTTCACCCCTCTGATCTGGATTCAACCCTGCGGATTATAAGGTTGCATAATATAGTGTATCATGTTGAGATAAAGTCCTTCAGGCGGCTCTTTCACGTGAGATAGCTCTCTTAGCGCGCATATTGTGGGATTTACGGCAGACACAAGAAAATAGTTCCCTATTTTTTTGTCAGGGCTATAAGAATATCAGGCAGACCACCCATCTACCAGCCTTTAATATTTCCCCAAGAATTTCAGTATGAATTCACTTATGAGGAGATGCCTGCCTTAACGAGCAAAATATTTTTTCCTCAAACTGATGAAAGCATCATAAATCTAAAAACGGGAAATTACTCTATGTAATTCTGTTTTCTATTTTTACGGGAAAAACTTTTTGTCACTTAAATCTTCCTTCAAAATTTGGCACGCCAACCCGGGTTTTAAAACCAAAACCTGTGTATCGATGCTTACCAAGCTTCACATTTCTACGTGTGTAAGTAGTCCTAAATTTGTGCATTAAAATACCTGTTTACTCGTAAAGTTCTTAAACTTGCGATTCGCCGCGCAGTGCTCGTATCAGCGACGCGGCCACAGTATAAACCAAACAGTAGAACATCTAAACACAAACGTGCCACTCTCGGTTTGAATGTGTGCGTGAGCGTCGCGCGCCGTGTCGCGATATCACGCACAGGCGATTTCACGCACACGCTAGCATAAAATAGGAAGGCATAGGGAGGCGGCAGTACGGACGGACTGTGCCGCGTGTCTGTGTGCACGCTAGGCTAATAACTCGGCTGGCGGCCTTAGATAGCCTACTGTATGGTTTATACTGTGACGCGGCTCCCGTAATAAATTGTGAAGTGTGCGCGCTCGGCCTCTGCCCTAATTTTCACTAATGGCTGGACATCCCGGACCCCCCGTTTTAGACCGACTAATGCGGGCCCAAGTTTTAATCGATGCATACATGATAACTTTTACAACCTCGCATTATCATGCATTAAGGTGTTCAGGAATATTGAAAGTGTTATTTATTAAGGTGTTATGTTAAAACAACTATGGAATCTTACATTATGTACCTAAACCCACACGTAACCTGCAACCGCACGGATATATTATTCGGTAGGTAAATGATATTATGAATTAGTTAATTAATTAAATTGTTAAAATAATCGCAGCATGACTTCATTCATATTATATGAACTTTCTATGAATCTCTATTAAAGTAAGGTAGAGATTCATAGGCTGGCGATAGGAATATCGCGGCAGCAATGCGGTCCGAAGCCGGGGCCGTAGCTGCAATGTCGTGCAGCGGGATTAACTTCTAATAGACTCATAGTAACCAGAAGTGTTGCTAGCGGTTAGCAGCAGCCTGTGGTTTGCAGTTTGCGGCCTGCGGTCCGTCTTGGACTTGCACCTTAAGATACAAGTCCGATAGTGGCGTAACATCAGTATAAAAGGTGTCACGATTCATCTAAAAGGGTACCTACTCTACCTGTGACGTTCTATACTTACAGACCCATTTAATTATTTTAGGAATCTACCGATAAAGTCTAATGCTGAAGTTTTAATTGAACATTACCTCCTCGTGAAGTTTGCGGAATCATATGGAAGGAAGAGGAAAGGAAGTTAGATTTGAGTTGGCTTGTTCTTGAATAGGAATATTTTTCTCCCTTCTTGTTCAACTTTTAACTTGTTCACAAGCATTTAGGTGCTTTTGGGATTATAAACTTTTAATCTTTGGAAGCGTTTAGAGTAACAAAATTAAGAAACAAGAATTGTTACAATTGGATTCATTCAAAACGTTGCAAGGGTAAATCTTGCTCAAATATTGCCTAATTCCTTTATTATACATTCATCACTAATCCCGATAATATTGATGACAATCTACAAATTAGCTTTCCTATAATCGCACATAACAGTTGCCACACCGGCCGCAGCCAAGTTTGAATCGATTATCAGAAATATCATTACGAACATTATGATATTTCTGCCAATACGTTCGTAAATAAGTTCTCACCTCAGGAATCGTGATTAGTTCATATCCACCTTCCCGTGGAATTAATAAATGACGATCTACCCGACGCGTAGAGTTAAAATACCTGTGACATTGTGGGTGTTCATACTTAAAGCATAGCATATTATGCTTACCATCCTACTAATATAATAATTGCGAAAGTTTGTATGTGTGAATGTGCTGTGTTGCTCTTTCACGTAAAAACTGAACGGAATTCGATGAAACTTTACAATAATGTAGCTTTTACATCTGAATCGCACATAGGCTACAATATATAAAGAAGTATAACTTTTTGTTTTTCAACTTAAGTCCACGCGAACGAAGCCGCGGGCGGCCCCTAGTATACATTATATGTAAAAAGAAGGGTTCTTTACACTCGTTTAAAATGTCAAAGATTAAAAAGCGCAGCGTACGTGCATTTTAATCAAGGCCGCTTTAGCATCCTTTTTTGTGCATTCCCTTTTATTTCAACACTTGGGACTGCATTCATTTGTCAATGCTCACTCAGGAAGTGCTCGTCTGAGTAATTTAGATGAAGACCTGTTTTAAATTTTAAAAAGGACAGGCTTTTGTCTAGACTAGCGTTGAAAATGTCTGAAATATAAGTCCGCCTGCGCATCGGGCAGGTGGATGGTCGGTTGGAAAGAGGTGATTATCCCATCCCATATGCACTTGCTACTCCAGAGAGTCTCCCACTAGTATGTTTACGCAGTCGCTAGCGTCTGCGTAAGCGAAAACTTACTACATATTCATGGAGGCGTCATGATGTAGGGCAGATAGTTATGTTCTTACGACGCGATCGACCCAGAATCAAAATTTCGATAAATAATCAAGCTTAGTAGGTCAACACTCCAAATAGTAGAGAGCGCCACTCTGTACAATCTTTTATGAGCTGAATTTCTGTCTATTTATTCAAATCTATCAATGATCTATTATATTGACCGACGTAGGCCACCTAAAAGTGCAAGTTATTCAATTCATGCGATATGTACGATACGGTACCTAGGTATAGTCCCGATGCTTTCCAACATAACATGGTAATATATTCCCGGGTCGGGCCACACTTTTCTTATTTTAGCTAGCTGATAGTGAGGTTGACGATAAGTTAGCTTGGGTCTAAGCAATAAGAGACATTTTTGTATGTCAGCGCTTTGTACGTATTTAGAGCTAGAATGGCTGTGGTCGGTGCTATTTAGCGGCATATGGCATTTGTGGGTTAATTGTGGACCTAATATAAATTATTCAGTCGGGTAAAGCTGGAAATGTTAATTCTAGGTATTGACCTATTTAGAACTCGAGCTTTAGCCTGTTTTAGTTTAACAAAAACAACAAAAGCTAGCTAATTAGCACTGACTGCCGCACTCAGAGTCGTCCATTAACTAAAATTGTTTAATAGAGTCAAAATTTCATATTCTGAATCGTTCTCTATTTGGTTAGATTTAAAGTCTCTTTCGCAAAATGCAATTTTGGGTCTAATGAATCTGAGTGCACTCATTAGTGAACTAGAAGATTGGTAGTTGCGAATTATCTTATAAACATTTACGCTGTTTTGAAGGTTGAAGAATCAATGTTGGTTTTCGCTTCAGCCATGCGCCGGCTACTGGTTTGTATGAGCTATTGATAATAATCTGGCAAATGGGACTTCATGCCATGGGCCTCAGCTAGAAGGGCCCTGGCCCTTGCTGGAGATAGCTGGTAGGTAGATTTAGAAAAGATACATTTCGAAAGCAGGGATAAGGCTACGTAGTGCATACTTGAAAGTTTTTGTCACTGGCAAAAAAGAGTGGGGAGGGCAAAAAAGAGCCCATCTGATAAAAGATAACATGCAACAGGGTTAGGTCAGGAGTACCTTTAACCGACGAGCATGTATGAAAGGACTCATGAAAGTAGAGGAGGCGCAAGGTGTGTGTCAGGATCGTAGCAAGTGGAAAGAAGTGGTATCTGCGTACCTCGTTGGGAAAGAGCCGTGATGGTGTGTATGTATAGCTGTTGTATACCCTTGGACCCAGACGTGGAGCGTTCAGGAAATAAAATTAACAATGCGTGCACAACCAAGCTAGACTACCAAAATTAGCTTCATGGCCAGAGCTGCTACACTCCATCGCAGTTGGTCTTTTGCCTAATCCAGCATTATTACTGGCCCGCTGGCGCATAAATATTTTTCTAACGCGTGTGATATGCTTGACATGTCGCCCGCTGTACTTATATACAATATTTCAATGCGCACTCAGTATTACGAAGGCAGTCAAACGAGGCGGTCGTTATTACATTTTTCGCAGTCGAGGCTCGAACGTGCTCAATTAAACGGGACTCATTAGGAGTTTAGGAGTACTGCGTGTTTATAGTTTTTAATAAAAGCTACGTTATAACGATTTCTTTATTACCAACGTAATTCCATCTTCATTTAGGTTGCACGTGTACCTATCCAAATTGTCTACCAGGCGCGTTAGCAGCTAATACCCACATAAAGCAGTTGTGCGACGCTAATCAGCAATGAAGCATTTTTTGTGGATATTGTACTTTGCTGTCGTATGTTTTATGTATATGCTATGTGTTGTATGGCAGAGATCAATATTAGCGATAAGGCCGCCTAAAATATTGTTCTATTAAATAGTTGAACCGTCGCATTAAAGTCATGAAGATATGGAAAACTCAGAAAACATTGCAAGTTGGGTATGTCTACTAACATAGTATTTCAGTACAGAATTCTACCAAGGGATAACAGATTACCTTCGTTTTTACTAGCGCTCGAAACTGCTGCCTGTAAAAAATAATCGCCGTACTCTGATCCGTTCCCCGCGGTACGCCCGTATAGAATATAATATTTTGCCTTACAGAATATATTTCATAAAACCAATTTAGTTATCCCCCGATTCCCGTCACGGTCGCCTGTTCGCGCGGCATACTAAACCGAGCTGATGCCTGCCCCAACATTTGCTATTCCAATCGTCCCCAACTCCCCACCACCCTATTATGAGTGCTGCTACCTGATTTTTATGAAAAAACAACCCGGGTCGTTACGAGCTACTGAAACGCAAATGGTCGTGGAGAATTGAGCCACTGTTGCTTTATTTAAATGTGGACCTTTTTGTAAGAATGCCTTTTTACGCGATTCGCAAAACGGTCTTAACTGACACATTTTTCTGAAACTCCTATGTAGTGGTTAGATGATGCTATAAATAACGAAGGGTTCTAATTAAAGGTGAATCAGGGATAAGCAAAGGGTAGTATTGATTAATGAATTATGTTGACGATTATGGGGGAGGCCTGCTATGCTATTCCGGCGGACGCCAAAACTCGCTTCGCACGTGGTTGAGTGATCAAACTCGCTTCGATCGTCAACTCCTTTCACTTTAAATCGGTATTCCCGTTCACTACCGAAGTACGGGTGAAGTGCTGTGAGTAGCGAATCGAGCTAGTGTTTGCATGTATGAAATCTTATAATCGAAAAAAAAAATGATTAACATTTATTTAGGCAAAAACTCAAGAAAATGATAAGTTAACCATTTAATAGGCCAATTAAATAGTTGAGTCTTCACTATTTGGACCACAATCATCAAAAAACAGGATAAAATGAAATATATACGGCCATTTTGGCTAAATAGCCTTAGGGCCGTAGTGGCGAAATAAAAAACATGGATGACATGACAATTCAATTTGACACTTGATTGTTATTGTTGTTGGTTGTTGGTCGTTTGCTTGTTTTGCAATTTTTTATTACACGAAGTTTAGTCTTCAACAACATTCAATACCTATTTATGTGAATAAAAAACGTAATGAAGTAAGTATAACACTTCTAGGTAACCTACTTTTACCTGACTATACAATAAGAATGTAGATTAAAGTTGAAATAGTTTACCCATTACCATGAAACAATAGTAAAAATAATGATATTTGCCATTTTACTAAACTAAATAGAGACTTATCTAATAATGTTCCTAATAGAAATAAAGTTTTTACCGGAATTGTATTTCAATTGTGCATGAAATTCAAATTTCATTAATAGATAACTTTTATTGCAGTCCTACTAACGAACGGTCGCCGCACCCAAGTCGGGCACAAGTAGAAGCTCTAGTTAAGTTTCTGGAAAAAAAACCCAAGCCTGGCTAAAGGTTTCTCAAAAGTAGCCAGTGCTGAGACACAGCACGCAAGAGTTGGGAAAGATTGGCCATTCACCTAAATAGCATGGAGGGAAGTGCTAAAATCATGAAAACATTGGACAAAGGTATCTGTTACTAAAATATTTCCTAAAATATACTCTTATCCTCTTTCCTCTACCTTTGGGTCGTTTGGAAGAGATCGCTCTTTAGCGATAAAACCGCCCAAGTTGTACATTTACGTGTTTACTTCAGCTACTGTCCTGTAATATTGTTGTTGTTTTAGTGTGCAATAAAGAATATTTACTTACTTACTTTTACTTACTTATCAATCCAAAAATCTTCTACGTCCATGTATGGAAATAAACATTGGCTCAAGATTATATTTATTTGTTGCAGCTCCAGGGTGCTGGAGACCACCATTGCCACTGTCATAGCGACAATTGAAATTTAGCAGCTTTTTGAGGCTAGAAGAACAGCACAGCATCCAAAACATGCAGATATTTTAAAATATTGCATCAGCTCTACAATCCACAAAGGAGATGAAATACATTTTCAGCACTCAAAACTTGAACCAAAGAACATAAATAAAAGAAGTTTTTTCACTGTGCGCTAGGGTGTGTTTTAATTAGCAACAATCGGTTGTTTGAAATCTTGTGATTAATAACAATTATAGAGAGTGATGATCCCAATCAGTCAATAACAGTAGGGCTTATTACAACCTTATTGAAATATGAGAGGTAAAGAGTTGCTGGCTGTTTACCTACCCATAGTTAATTTATATCTTAGTATGTTGTTTGGACAGTAAAAACTGAACTGTTAGTTTTTCAGTAAATTGTATCTATGCAATATCTAGTTGTTAAGTAAATTGTCCTAGAGACCATTGAAGTACCTGCAAAGGGTCACTAAGTTAAAAGTGCTTCAATTATTACAACACCATGTATCCACTTAGTGTGCAATAAAGTTTTGAAGTTAGAAGTAATTAAGATTTTGTCTGCTTTGTTTGCAATTCCGCATGCTCGAAGCAATGTTCTCAAAGAGGCCCACTTTACAGGAACCTTGATCACACTCAACCAAGTTGCTAATACGGTAGACATATTCTGTTGTTCCATGACTGAATTCACAAAGGCTACATTGTTTTAGGTTGCCAGTGGTTTGTAATTTTGTAAAGTTTTTATTTTATGTTGAGTTTCTTTGTTTTTGTTTAGTGTTAGGTTAAGTTTATGTCTACATTAAACGCATTGCATTGGGGTAACCTGTAATAATCTTGTATGACAGTGTTGTTGTAAATGAATAAATACATTTCTGTGAATAAGACGAAGCAAAATAATTTAAAGTGTTTTTATTTTAAAATGTCCTGGCACACTATAGCTGATCTAGCTAGGTTTGGCTGATTGGCCAATCAAAATTTCACTCTAGTTTCTATTACAGAGTTTTCTCCTCTGCCACTTGCCCAGGTGTCTAAGCTGGCCTCCCTAGACTCTTCATGTTAACCAAAAGTCTGGGCAGGAAGCCCTGCTCTGTCGATATATTATGCAGGACAGCACTTTTTGCTCCAGTGTCAGGCTCCTAATGAAAGGGTTCCTATTGCTCTCTCTACACTGTTGCGGGCAGTAGCATGAATTTCACTGTAGTGCACTTCAGGTGTTCCCTCTACAATATTTTTACACAAGTTTCACACAATTGCATCAATTGTGTGCAGTGGAAAAACCCGTTTTCCATTGTACTGGTTGTTAAAACATATATCTCAATGAGCTCTTCAGACAAACAATATAGGGCCACATAATCCCGGCTATCATCGGACACTGGCAAACGGCGCAAATTTGCAGCTTGACGTGAACTGGCGATCACGTCTAAAAAAAGCATGTGCTTCTTTTAAAATATTAAAGAATGAAAATGAACTAGACATTTCAATGGTAGTAGTGAAATTATATGAGATTCTTCTTGAAAAACGAACAAATGGATCACTCAATTTCGAACTGAAAATGTGACAGATGCGATCGAAGGTCGGCTGTCAGATTGCACGTTGGGAATGCCGTGAGTTTGTCATTTGTATGGAAAAGTAGTACGTTTCACTGCCACCATCACAACCGCAGCGCCACCGTAGTTAAAGTGATCGCCGGAATGCCAAAACGCAATCTCCCTTCGACATCGATGCTCGCACGTGCGATGTGCACCGCCGGAATAGCACGGCTGTTTCCTGCAGTCGACGTCGTGTGGCCGAAGATGATGATGATGATCTTGGACATCAACCACGTCCATCACAAAATATTCTAATACTTTTTTATTATCCGTTGAAATATGAACATGTTTACCATCTGTGCCACTGTGCGATTACCATCAATAGGTCGCCATCCCAAATAATAGCCAAGTAAGATTGAATCTGATAATACAGTAACCTTCAAAGAAAATATGGGACCCATGAGGTTAATTCTGAGGTGAAATAATATATGCAGGTCAGACCGACGCTGCCTCTATATTCTGCACCCGAAAGTGGTTTTAAATTATCTTACTTTGGACATCGACAAGATAGTCAAACAGAATTGGTAAGAGAAGTAGTGTATACCTAGATAGGTATAAAAAATAGTTTGTGAAGTACATATGAGATAAGTAGCGCTCGCACGCGATACAACTATCAAAAAAAAACTAGACCTATGTTACGTATTTGCAAACTCAGTACACTTTTTGTTTTGGTTCAATGTTATTGATTATCATACCAACTTTCACTTCGTATTTAAGAAGAACCTACAAGTTCGTATGAACTTGGCTCTACATTCTACATAAGCAAAGTAAAATAAAATCATATTTTTTTCATGTAAGCTTTCAAAATGGGAAGAAAGAAAGAGAGAAATAAATTATATTCGACTAAGTATAATGACCTCATGGCTCGTAGATCGCAGTGTTTCGGTAGATGCAGGCCGTCTACAACCGGCCGCACTGGAAATCTATGAACATAAATATTTATTAATTTTACTAATAAAGACCATTTTTCATGGTTAAACACTCTGGCTCGGAACCCGATGGTCCCGAAATCAATTCTGTCCCGAACACACCTACAATACAATTTGCGGCTAACTCTCCGGTGAAAGAAAACACCAATATGAAACCCAAGCAACCCGGATAACGGCGGTAGGCTCGCCCCTTATCACGTTGGGTTCAAATTCCCTCTGCGAAATGTGTGCTTCTGAATGTTCCGTTCACCATGACGGCAACAATCAGTGTGCCTCTGACTAACCCATTAGGGATATGGTCGTGGGGGTATGTATGTATGTATGTACAATACGGCGAATCATTTATTAATTGTACTAATAAAGTAAATTTTTCATAATTAAGATTAATTTAACCAACTAATTTGCAGGTGCCCACGTGAGCCCCGGCGTGTCGGTGGCACTGTGCGTGCGCAGGCGCGTGTCTCCGCTGCGCACGGCGCTGTACGTCGCGGCGCAGTGCGGCGGCGCCATCGCGGGGGCAGCTGCAGTCTATGGGTAAGTTTAACCACTTAAAGGCCTTTCATGAAAGGCGAATTGTTCATTTCACATAAGCTAAGGCGGCATCCCAAATATTCAAGAGTAGTGACGTTTTCATGCCACATTCGAATCGGTGCCAAAATCTGAAGCTGTTGCGTGTAATGGAACGTAAGTGACAGCGAATTTGACACTTGCATTTGCTTCGTTTTTTGAGGGGAGTAGATAGTAATATTTTTGTCAATACATTCTAAAGTTTATTTGGGTGTTATTTCATGCTGTAAAATAAATTCGGATTGTTAAATATTCCACGATGTGTTCAAGACAGGAAATGAAGACCTTTTTATGTGATAACGTTTCGAACTTTCCTAATTTCAAGTTTGTGGTAATACAGTGCTCAAAAGTGTCTAGGGATATCTCAAGTATTTCATACAAAGTATAGCTATTTGGAAGGCTGTAAAAATTAAAATATTGATCCCAACGTAGAATTTTTTAGAATACCGAAACTGCTATATATGCGCTTTCAGATTGTTTAAAGAAATTCATTGTAATAGCATTATTGTACAATCGTAAGGACGTTAAAAAAGACAGATTTTTCTTTCAAAAGGTGTCAAAATTTTAGCAAAATCAAACGTTTTTTTTGTAATATTCTTAACCTTTATCTTATGCCTCTGTCCTCGCGTCATTCTAAGATAATGCTCAACTTGTAAAAAAAACTTAAATTTATGAAATATTTGAAAAATGATATCCCTATGATATCCCTAGACAGTTTTGATGTGTGTAGTTGCTGATCTAATCACCTGAGAGTGCTATGACAGTCTAACACTCAGATTTGGAACTCCTAATAAATATTTAAGCTGACAATTTGCTAAATAATTCATACGTGTTAATGCGACGTATTCCACACCCATTCCTAATTAAGTTATCACTGCGAAGGTAAACTCAACATTTCAATTATTCAACGGGAGTGCAGTAACGAAATGCGAATTTCGAGCGTCTACTGCGAACGTTACAGCAGTAAATAACGAACACCATATCACGAAAAGTTCTTACTAGTTAGGTATCAACCCTCTGTTACGTGAAGTCTGACTTCCGTCGTGTTTGTCTTTAGGTCTTTGTACTGAAGAACGACGTACTTTGAAGACATGTCAAAAGTTCATTTCTCAACACTGTTCAGGCAAAATGAACCTGAATTTGTCAAGTCAATATAGTAAATTTAATTCATTCCTCATTTTCTAGGAGCTTGGAAAGCCATACAAAAGTTTTCAAATAAAAGCCGCATTAAGCCATGAAAGCCTTAGTTATGACACTACAATTAAAATTAACCTAATTGTGATTTGTTTGCCACTACTTACCACTCTATTTAGTCATTCGGAAATAAAAACACGTTCCTAAATATGGTCCTTCGAACCGGATATTTGGATATTGCGTCATAATCCAGACAATCCAGAATCAAATAAATAGTAACAACGTAAGCTAAATATCAAATATTGCACATTAGTTAAGGAACCCGATATAGTTTTGTTTGTGCTCTAATTAGGAATACCCACCCCCAGAACTATAGTAAACTGCAACGTGTGAGCATTTTATTATGCACTCCGAGAACTTACTCGCAGTTGTAAATTCGAGTGCAGTGTACTCCTGCGAATAGTTTGTTGAGTTCCGAACAACAATTATGATTGTGGAATATGTAACTAGTGCAGTGCAGACTACGAGTTGTTTCAAGAGGGAATGTGCAAGTATTGCATGTATTTACAGTGTGCTAATGTAGGCATCTCTTCGTATACTGTCTTTCTTTTTAGTGGAGAACATGAATTTTCGTTAAGGTTCAAACGCATTCGATGAAACTTGAATCTTCAGTATATTTGCTTCATAAAAAATATGTTACCCCATAGAACAGTTGTGTTCACATCAACCTTTACGTAGTGGCACCTTATACTGCTGACATACGAGCTTATACTGCTGACATATCATTATGATTCATTTTGCAATTGTTTTGTAATGTACAAACATACTTCTACCTACTTCATAACTTGGCATCAAAAAGGAAATACCCCGAATGAAGACATTGTTAAATAGTCCTTCGAGCCGGATCACTATGTAGCTTCTTTTTCGTAGTCGTTACTGCTGTAATTATTGCGATTATGCAGTGCATAGCTGATAATCTGCAAAGCAACAGCTTCGGGCAGCACTAGTTGAGTCAGCATCGCGTGAACTAAGCTCATTCTGAACTAATTAATCCTAACTAGCGCCTGAGCTTTGTTTGTGAAAGCCGCAGCGCAGCTCTAATGTTGGCATAATCATTAATGTTTAAAATTATCATTAACCGCACATTTTCTGTGTGGGCTTAGCATTTGGGAGATTAATTTTCCTCAAAAAACCAGCACCTTTTTTTACTCTTAGTTGAGAAAAATCTGAAAATAATTACGTATTTTTTACGCCATCTACTCGTACGTTTATAAATATTCGTAATCAAGTTGGTTTTATTAGGGAGGATTCTGCTTCCGCTACGCAATAAGGATAATATTATGTCTTGTGAAGGGTATCCTTCCTTACCCTTTTGGACCAGATTCTATAATTAACATTTGACAAATCCTTAAAGGTATGCGGCCCTTTGTCGCTTGGTGAAAGGGTGATTTGGTTGCCCTATCAACGAAGATTTAGATGACAAATTTTTCACTAAGAACATACTAGGTACTTACTATTTGAATGTATTTTTAGTTTGATTTATACTCGTATATTCTGTCCTGATTGGCTGCATTAGAAGTAACACAGGCTGGGTCAGATCGTCGAAAAAACTTAAGGTTTTTGCGCGCCAAATTAGAAGAAAGCGTCGTTGCGGTTATTTGAATAGGTTATAAAAAAGAATAGACCTCAATGTCTCTTTAAGTGCTTCTGGCATGGCGGTATTTGAAGACAAGCTCAGTAGCGGTAATCTACAATTTAAGCGAGGAGTACGAAGACGCCTTAATGAAATTAAACTTGAGACGGGCGACTCTGTGGAAAGTTTCTTCAGAAATTACTGTCAAGACGTTTTGGCGCTGAGACGGACTGCTGTGGTTACTTATCCTATTATATTCTTTATATAAAAAGTTTGACTAATTCACGGAAGAAAATCCTTTCTTATTAAGTTTGGAGTCTAGATCTTTAGACAACTAAGTTATCTACTGGTCGCTTGTTGTTTCGTTGGTCGCTAGCATTGTCTGTGCCCGTAACGCAATAGGATAGAAGTTATCATTAGTTGTGGCAAACTCAAGCCATACAGCAACGGAATCTGTGACGTTTCATAAGCCAACATTAGATTTTACTGACTTATTATTATAATTCTGCTAGACACAGACACTTAACGCTAAATAACTGCGTCCATGAATGACGCCTCGTTTTTAACCAGATATAGCGGAAATGTGTGGTGCGTGTATTAAACAGTGGAACAAAAGCCATTTACTCATGCTTGCACTTATATCTATCCAAGTTGCGACTACAACTACATTTAATAATAAAAAGCCCTCATTTGGTAGACTGGCAATAATAAAATTTTAATCAAATCCACAATGAAAATGACCCAAATTCTGTTGCAATTTCGCACGCTGAACTTCTAAATCCTTGACATATTAATTACTGTACGATTCAGAAGCGTACATCCTCGAGGGTGCAGTGAATGTAAATTAATTTATGGGGGAGCAACAGGAGGAACGGAACCTAATTAATTAACAGCTGATCTTGAAATCCCCGGAGTCGGGGCTGCTGAGGAAAATGGTAAAGACGTACCCTTGATTATTCATACACCATTAAAACTAGATTAGCCTAAATCTAAACAGACGGCTACACTTGGTTTTATGCCATTAGGCCCTGACCTTAGGGGGATAAACACGTCTTTATTGGTTAAAGTAATACCTTCATTATAATAATATATCAATAAACATTAAGTATCTTAAAGATAGGAAATCTGGTTTTCCAAAGACATTCGGTCTTGGCTTCAGGCGGGAATCGAACCCGCGTCTTTCGCAAACCACTACCACTTGCTTGTCTTTCTACCACTGGCCGGAGTTACTGACATAGCCCCCAGACTTAGCAGGCTGACGTGGCATTGACCTAATTCACGTCTGTAGAGGGACCGATAGCCACTCAAGAGGCCTTTTTAGCTGTGGATAGCGACCGGCTGATGATGGCCACCACGTGCCTATCTTCAAAATTACTGGGTACATTAGTTGAACTATAGTCAAGCAAGAAGCGTACCTACGATTAATAGAGAAAAGACTTGATGCGTAGGTATGTATTTTTGCAGAGCATTATTAGTAGCTAGAAGTGTCAAAAGACTTTATGCAATGAAAGGGATTTATGGCACTCCGGAGCAGGTGGTCTACTTCCGTGCAACATTTAGGACATTTGGTGAAGTACTTAAATATTCTTGATGAAATCATTCAGTGACAGAACCAACACCAATAAATGTTAATCTCAATCATTGAAAGGAAAGAGAAAAACTTATGCACTTACTTAAATATTTCTGAAAAAATATCCAGGCACAGAACCAACACCATTAAATGTTCGACAAACGAATTTTTGTCCCGGCGCAATAGGTAGGACCTATACTGATTGCGTCAACGGGCGTCAATTTAATCAAAGTTAAAATACACGCTGCATTCCGTTTCACGCGAACTCGCGCTCCAATAGTTCTTATTTGTGTTCGATGGATCGTTGTCATAAGTTTGATACGATATCGATTCAACTTGTTCAAACACTCGTCCAAACGGTGATATAACTCAAACAGTGTGACATGTTTGCAAAACGATAGTAGAGTACTTGTTTGATTAGCTATCCTAAATCTACTTTTTCATGTCAAGATGACAACTTCTTCTGTCATAGTTTGTCAAGTCAAGACGCTCAGGGCCTCCTAAGTGGTCGTAGTCGAGTAAGTTCTTGAAAAAGGCAGATATCAAATGTAAAGTTTCAAAATGCTCATGCTGATCTAAATATTCTTCTTCAGTAGACCATTCGCCAAGTAACGCAGATGCTCATCATCATTTCAGCCGAACGACGCCCACTGCTGGGCATAGGCCTCGCCTAAGTGTCAATTGCTCAATTACCTTAAATTGATATAGGAAAGAGCCATACAGTCCTAAAAAGTTGCAACGAAGTGATTTCTTAACACCATGTTGTATCAGAACCCTAAAATGGCCCTGATATGAAGGCCTAACCAGATTAAGTTGATCCCGACTGTAAAGTATACACAGCCAGAGGTGAATTACTTACCTCGTCTCGCGACACACGCTGTTGACAGGTTGAAATATTTTCCTCTAATTTCTCAGCTTACGAATTTGGAAAATGTGAGGAAAATATGAAGAATGTAAACGGGACGCCTTTCAAGGACTACGAGGGCCCTCGAGCGTTGGAAACTCCAGCCTCACTCAGACAACCTTTATCAAACAATTTTGAAGGCTTTTTACTCATGTTTTACTATTACTCGTGTTTCACTATTGAATACTTGAAAATAAAAACGCTGCATGTAGACGTGAAATAGTACATTGTTATCCTAGGGGTGAAAGTAACTTATTTAGTCCCGAGACGGGGTTTGGCGCCCGGAACGAAGTGAGGGCGCCAATAGTTTGAGGGACTAAATAAGTCTTTAACCCGAGGTAAACACTGTGCTTTTCATTACAAATACGAGGAAAGTAAAAATAAAAAACATGAAATAATTCATGAAGATCGAATTGCCGCTTTCCCGCCTATTTTGTTTGTTTTTTTTTTCGGTGGCCGGCCCGCTATTCAGCCATTATTTTTTATTTTCATCATTGGAAAAATGGTAAATAATTTGCTCAAAGCTACGTTATTTTAAAGAAATTGTTGAAACTTAATTATAAAATAAAGTTATTTAAAAAATATATATTCTCTAAGCAATACTTAACTTTAAGTTATTTCAATTTTACATCGTGGCTGTATAGAAAGTTGGAACATGGTTCAATAGTTAAGTGAAAAAGAACTAGTTTTTTTTAAAATAATATGACAGCTGTCAGTTGAAAGTGATTCTCCCTAGGGATGAAAAGTATAACTTTCAGCCCGCTTCTCAGGTCAGTAATGACCTACTTTCAGAGTATGAGTAATGAAAACTTCATTTTTGGATCATAACATAAATCATGAAATTGACATATCCCAAATGTTACTAACGTATTGACGTTATTGCAATCGGTCTCGATAAATGATTTGAATTGCGAATTAATGAAAAGCTCGCCATATTTTGATTTTGCGATTTTGGTTATTTAAATTTCATGATGGAAAATGAAATTCCAAATAAATCTTACTTCTGAAATTGTTGTAGAATATTGGATTCGAGAGTTTAATCAATATGTTTAAGAGGCATGTTGGGTGTTCAGACAGTAAAATAAACTATTTAAGAGGATTGCAGTCACCTGCCCATTCCAAATTGTTCAATACTTCCAGGTAAAATTCGATGGAGACAATGAGTACATTGTGTATCGCATAAAGCTCTTTTTGTATGTGAAGGTGACACGGTCTCACAGGCGTCAGAGTGTAATATATGGGAGTTTTTGTTAGTTGTAAGGCTCTTTGGGTAATGTCAGACAATATGTCGGCAGGTATCATCTATTGTGTACATTTCTGTTCTAAGGCATGTATGTAACGAAGGTCTGTATCATGCAAAAAATATTTGATAGGTGTCCAGACGTGTCACGTTTACCAATATTTCTGTATATTCCTTGAAAGAAATGATGGCAGAAATGAGAAACATGGCATGGAACTACGAGTAAGTTGTCAGTCAGACTTTCTTTCTTCTTGTTCTCTAATTCCACAATATACACAAAATGTTTTTATCCACATGTGCAATACCTCCATGTTATAGCAGAGAAAGGGAGGTACGTACATCCATTAGGAACCAAGTCACTGACATAGGTCAACCAGCGGATGATTTAGTTGAAGTGGAGATGGCCAGAGCATAGGCCTTGGCTAAAGATATTTCACAGCACTTACAACTAAGCGTAAGACGCCTCCTATCTGCCTACATTAGGTGAATCATATCCTCCATCTTATTGGAAACTTAGAACATATTCTATATAGTTACTAAGTTTATTTATTTTGTTTCTCTTCATACGTTTAGTTTGTTCACAGATTGTTGGGATATCGTTCGTGCTGAAACTCAAAGTTATAACTTTATACAACTTTATATTATTGTTATGAAGAAGTTCCAGTGCGGGGCGTTCTCACGGACCATCTCCGGAAATTTGAATTCTTTTATAACAAAATGGAGATATTTCCTCGGGAGATAAATAAGATTTCTGGACGTTTTGAATGACAGAACGGCTATCGTTCGGAAACACAGGAAACTGAGCATCTGTTGGCGAGATTAATGAATATGGATGACGTTTATGGGGAAGACAAGTGCCTACCTATGTGCCTACAAAAGCCAGGAACAGCGTTATGTGCAAAGCGAAACGTGACATTTTGCGTCATGTCGGCGCAACTAATATCTTTCCAATTACGTGGGTAATAGAGTTGATTTTAGCATTTAGAAATAGAACATTTATTTACGCATGTCATTATTACTAGAAATAGAGAGAATTGTTTTTCTGTATTTTTTGCATCATTCGAATCGCCAAAGCCAAATAAAAGGTTTATTCCCATTTCACGCACAAAATACAATGTGTCCACTCTGTTAAAAAACTGCTTTCATGCAATGTAACACTGAAAATTTCACCGCAGCTCGTAGGTTGTATGTTATGCTCATAAAATGGATAGTGCATCACAATTCACAATCAAAATGGTATCGTGAATGCACCGGTCTTGGACGTATTCACTGCGATGGAGTTCAATGAAGAAAAATAGGCATTTTTAGAGAAAGTTTCAATCTTCTGAAACTGAAACTTCATCTGCTATATTGACCAAAGGCCAGTGGTTTAAGCTGTTTCATGACAACATGATGTGTTCAAATCGTGTTTTTTTTTAAAATGCAGTCATTTTCTTTTAATTTTTAGTAAGTAAGTATTGCTAGTTTGGCGGTGCCCGTGGCGCAGTTGTGACAGTGATCGAGGAAGATCGCTGTTGTAAAGCAACACACACCCCTAACACAGGGTGACCCCTCTACCTGAAATTTAGGTGAAGTATTTATCGGGCATCTCCGTGCTTCGGAAGGCACGTTTAGCTGTTGGTCCCGGTTGACGTCGTTAGATGTCAGTCGTTAAGCCTAGTCAGAGGCCTTAGGGCGGCTTGATAACATCTGTCAATGAGGTTGTTAACTAACCTTACACCCTCCCAACAATGGTGAGGCCTGTGACCAGCGGTGGGACGTATATAGGCCGTTTATGTTTATGTTATTGCTAGTTTGCTATGCCGAGCCTAAGGATTAACTAGATAAAGATACTTACTTTTTTGGCACTTCAACCCTTCTTTCCTCGTTCCCCGAAGTTCCACGCGATGCTCCGCATATTAATTGTAAATAAGCCTACATTAGGCACTCTGAGTAATTACAGTTAGAATTAAAATGTATTTTGTGAAGTAAGCCACTTTTTGCGGGTCGGCCGCTACAATAAGTCCTACGGATGGGCTCCGCGGTCGACTTTCACTGTGGTTAGCATATTAAAAATTTTAATGAAGCTTCACCGTTCTAGGGATGTGCTATTAACAGAACAATTAAATCAAGCCAACAATTAACAAAATAGAATGCCTTATCTTAACCCAGATTCTTCTTATCTTGCGAGTTCGATTTTAGGCTAGAACAGACACATTGAGATTATGTCTTCTATGTGAGTGTTATCTATTTATGTCTTTCCATGAAAATATACATAGATTGGCAATTTTCCTCATTTTATAGACTTGGAATGAACGAAAAATAAGAATGGAAAGGTCAGATTGATTCGCGTATACTTATACCGATCGGCACTTGGCACATGCAGTGATTATGCCATAACCCATTTAAGTGTAGGATTCATTTTGTGTTTATATTTAAAGTTTCTAGACCACGAAGAAACATAGTTAAATAGGTACCTTTTTGTAAAAACACATAATACACATATCAAGACTACTACAAATAGGCATTTTCGTTGTTCATGCTCACAAATGTTTGTATTGTGTCTCGATCGTACCTGCGACCTCTGGGGTAGGAGCCAACATCTTAAACAAAACACCAAATCAGTCATCCGATGTTAGTTACAACATTTAGGCGGATTTAAAATAGACTTAAAGACTACCCCCTTATTCATAAAAACTTAAACAGCTCTTATAGAACACGATAACTATTGTATCGCTCTGTCACTGTCATTCTTGTTGCTGCCGCCATTTGCGAGTAAGTGACAGAACACGTCAATAGCTTAAACAATGCGTTAGCGTTGCGTTCGTTTTTATGAATAAGGGGGTATGTTACTATGGACTTTGTCCTGGCGTGAGTTCGCTACCCACCCGAAACATATTTTGTGTTGGTGTTGGTTATGTGTCATTGTGTTAATAACTAAGTAGGTACAGATACATAATGTGATAAGTGCAGGAAATAACGCGATATCTATGTCAGTATACAAATCAAGTATTTATTAATATATCACAACAACAATAGT
This sequence comes from Udea ferrugalis, assembly GCA_950022985.1. NCBI lineage: Eukaryota > Metazoa > Arthropoda > Insecta > Lepidoptera > Crambidae > Udea > Udea ferrugalis. The sequence goes on from OX465516.1 coordinate 3,497,996, forward strand.
TAGCTCCGCAACTATCAAATTGTATATTTAGCTGTGCCGCTGAGCAGTAACAGTAATACATTTAACGTCCAAACTTTGTTCCCATACACTGCGTATTGTTCAAGAACGATTCTAAACTTAGGATACAATGTGTTGCTCAAGTTTCTGGCAAGTATCGTAACATGATATACTAATATAACAGCGCCGACGTTGCGAACCAAAAGCTCTGCAACTCGTATGTGCTGCTAATCACGTTATAACAAAGGCTGGAAAGCTAACTGTAATCTAGACTTCATTTAAGCCTAACTTTATTATTTTGAATGTGGGTTACGATTGTTTAACTTACGAGTTTATGTTGGTACGAGTAGGTAAGCTGCCTTGCCGGCTTGTGGTACTTTTGACTGTTGATTATTCTTAAATTGGGCTACTAATTTGTGCCTACTATTCAATCAATTCAAGACGAGTCTTAAAATCGTATAAATATTTATAAAAACATAAGTCTACTGTATCTTGTGTGTTCTTACTTTGTAACACGCAGTTACAGAACAAACAGAAATGTAAGTCATGAATGTTTACTTGTAATCATTTTGCTTTGATCTCTGAGGCCCTTGAATATAAATAGAACTATGTTTGTTTGTGAATGTTATATTTGTTTTATACATACATAATATCTTTATGAGAAAACTAGCCAGGTTCTAGGCGACATCAACCGCTAGTGGCGCTAGTCTAGGAGCCGTGTCGTTGAAGTATTGTGCTGGCCATCGGTCACTACGGTAGGTGGTGGTCGGTGGTAGAATCATATCGTAACTTTTTTTTTGTTGTGACTTCATACTTAAGCGCTTTTTAATAAGTTTACATTAATAAAGATTATTTTTACTTTACTTTATCAATTGCAATTCTAGGCACTTACCCCCTTATTCATAAAAACGAACGCAACGCTAACTCGTTGTTTAAGCTATTGACGTGCTCTGTCACTTACTCGCAAATGGCGGCAGCAACAAGAATGACAGTGACAAAGCGATACAAAAGTTATCGTGTTCTATAAGAGCTGTTTAAGTTTTTATGAATAAGGGGGTTAGTGTTTATAACCGGCCTGGGCGTGACGCCTAACATGTTTTTAAGATACATAAAAAACTCGGACAACCCTGCTTGTCGATGCAGCCACCGCTGAAAGGATCCACTGACTGATCCAGGGTAGGATTTAATGAGCGCTTGACTGTAGCGGACTGTTTCAAATGGTCTCACTCAACAACGGCATTACAAATACATCAACGAGATTCATTTTACGTGAATCGGAACGAGAGGTTACAATCGCCTTTAAACGGAACATGCTCCTTTATTTTCATCTATGAATAGTATACTTACTTAGATTCAGTAGATTTCTTCGTATTTAAGAAAATTACTTTTTTAATGGCCACTTCGTTTTTATTCATGAAATCCACTCAAGATGAATAACAAATGCTTACAGAAATTTCCTGGACTTAAAACTTATAAATATTTTTTCAAAAGTGATTCGTTTGACAGCGATATTTAGATTTTAGAGCTTTTCATTCATCGGCATTCAGGTACCACCTAACTACTCGTAGTTACCTTACTAGGTAAAAAAATAGTTCAAAGGGGTTTCTCTTGTTTACTTTATAGATAGTGAACAAACTTAATTTTCTGTAAGATAGAGTTGAATATGTTTATACTGGTTGTATTATTTAAAGCTCTCGGCTGTACGCGCGGCTGAGCTGACGGCTAAAGGATTTACAGCCGCTCGCCGCAGCTTGCTTTGACGGGTATAAATGGTATCATCCGCGGAATAACGATCATTTTATACTATCTTAAGGGATTTATTCCTATTATTATGACCCAGAATCGCAATTTGGGTGAAACGAAATAAAGAGAGTTTTTTATTGGTAGCCAAAAAGTAAGCGGCTTACAGGCAAATAAAAACTGTTTTAGAATACATAAGTATGGAACATAAAGGGTCACATATTATATCTAATTTGAGCTATAAATGTTCTATGTACAAAGTTCTCCAGAGATATTTAAAGTAGCTGCCAGGAGTTCCTATTGCTGAGGTCAGCGGAGTGTGCGGAGTGTGTGAAAAAGCTCTATCTAGAGCTTTTTCTTGCTTTGGCAATGTGGCATAAGACTAAGGCGGGGTCTGATGGCCACACAAAGCTACGACACGCGAGGTTCTTTATTACCTTTTGATACGGAACCCAAATAAATACGTTTTACTGAGGTTTTAGATACGATACGATAAGTCACACCACATGACCACGAGTCGCGTCGTCAGTAGAAGGCGTTGCTGAAGACCGCTGTAAACGACCACTTAGTCTCCCGTCATCGGTTATAAAATAAATTTTCTCCGTCATACAAAGTTAAATTCTCACTCATAAAATGTAGAAGGTAATAAATAGTCGTATGACTCAGGACTTTCATGGAACTAAAAGAGTTTACGTAAGTAAATAGGTTATGTCAGTACTGACGTGAAGTCAAAAATTGTCCCCTGGCGTACGTACCCATAATTAGATCGTCTGTACAAGATAGCGTGATTATTTACTAGAGCGGAGGTAAACAAGACAGATACATGTTGCGCAGTGTTGTCTCAAACTGTTGCTTTGCTCAGGTGGTTGAAGTCCTGATTTCGGGTGCCACTTTTTAGCACATGTAATCTATCTACGTCTTTTTATTATAATATCATTGCATGTATGTATTTTACGGTTCATGAATGAAGATAATTAGCCCTCAGAGGCATGTGTGTCCACGTCTTATTCATACCTCTCTTATTCCAGAGCCGGTCGGCGACTTCGTCTGTGATTAAATTTGTATGGGCCCTGAATACTTTTAGGATAAACAGACCCGCTTGACTTTATCGGACGAATATTGACAAGGGATCCAAGATTAAATGTGTTTGCCTAAAGAAATGGCTTGTTCGGAGCTTGCCTTGGACTTAACGTCGAATGGCTTTTGCGATAACTAGCCTACATATAAAATAGGATACATTACACTATGTAGTTGAATAATGAATTTTGATGTTAAAAAAACTGAACTAACAGTTCCTGAAGATGGCACCTGTTTCAAGTAGACATGTGAGCCTGCCTTACTGTTCCTCTAATAGTGATTTCAATACATTTCCACCCTACCAATAGCCAATATGTGCATTGTTAGTTGAAGTTTAAGAAAGAAATATCCACTATACATTCAAAAGCCACGATATTAGCGGGTAATTTCCAGGAGTAGACAGTCTGTCTGGTTTACTTACGAGGAATTCTGAAAAAGTCTACCAGTGAACAAAACAACGTTAGGTCTATTCCACTAAAACATCTTGGAATAAGTATATTCGTAAAATAAGCGACATCCTAGGCAATTTACACCCTCCGTCATGCTTATATTATTTTTAGACATGATTTTAATAGCTAAGTCCTAAAATAATATTTCACAAAAACCTCTCCTGATAGGTTCTCGTTTTTCATCGAGATCCTCAGAGCATGTGCGGTGCAGTGAACCTTGCGCGGCAGATGGTGCGCCGGCGCACCACGCACGTGCAGCCTGTCCTGACACGTGCACTGACAACTTCACACATGGAAAATAAACTTTCACCGCTAAGAAATAAGGTTGATGTCCTCATGGCTTCGCTTGCCACGTGTAGAGTCCAGCTCTGATCGCGTCAGCGTTGAAATATGCATCTTGGCTCTTTAAATATAAAGCTTAAAGTTCTTATGAGATTGTAAGTTAAGGGTCCGTATCAAGCTGAAAAGGAAATGACATCTCCAGCTCCTAACAATTCATACTTTTTATTAAAGCACGTAGACATGTCACCGAGATGTTCTATTTAAATGTTTAACATTTTTAATTATCTGTGTGTCTCTGTCTATGTTAAACTTCACGTTTCATGAGAATCATGCGTCGTCGGGTTTTCATCAGTTTTCTCTTACATTTGGTGTAGACCGAATACTCTCAATGTACTTGGAAGTGGAAAAGTTGTTTCTTTTCACAAGGTCAAAGTTAACGGCTAAAAAACCACAAAATCAATAAACCACATATAAACTCAAATTATTATAGTGATAAATCTAATAATTGATGGATCTGGAAATAAGGAATTGCTCATTTAATTTCATTGACAAAAAATAGACCTCGTCAGCTAGATCATTTGGAGGGAATTTCATGTAAATAAATGAAGAAATGTTATTTACGAGGGGAGTCGTTGTAATTAAATTGTCTCTCCTTTCCTTCGAATTTCAGAATATATCATTTTGTATACCTATCAAGAACGAAAAAAGATTGGCTTTGAACGTGTTCAAATTACAAGCTTCCAATCCATCTGCATACATAATGAGTTGCCTAAAAGGTCTGTTCAATAAAACGAACGAAGGTAACCTCATCAGAAAAAGTGTCAAGCCATTCTTACGCAGATTCAGATTTAAGCATGAATTAATATTTTTGATTGATAGACTAAAGAGGGGTTAGGCGGTCAGCGAAAATTCAGATTTCGTAGCTCTTCGCGCCTGAGGTAAGGGGGTGGGGGAGGAGGTGATTGTCCGCGTTTAGTATGGAATCAACGTGCTCGAAACTAAAAATCGTAAGCGCCATTCACATTTTTATCAAAAAGTGATTGAAAATATTTAGTATTTTCTAAATCTAAAACAGTTACGAAATCGAGAAGGTAAATACCTATTTTTTTGTGATTTTATACGAATTTTTATCGTAAAATGCGGTTGTAATGAGCATTTGTATGATATTTTAGAGGTAACTTCAGGATTTTTTTCTATCGAGCAAAGTTTTTCCAATCGTGTTTTGGAAACAGTCATCCAGCATCTTACATATTAGAAATTTCAGTGCGAAAAACATTCAATATTTTCAATTATAGCTCATAGATAACAGTCCATTTTGCCGTTTTCACCTACTAAGGCCCCTTAAGGCCTGCTCAAGTTGCGTCGCGGTTTGAGACAGTGATCGATGCTGTTCCAAATTCATTAATATTTCAGGACGTTATCTGAGCTTTTGTTATCAGTAGGGTTTATTGTTCTTTAGACTTTGCTGTTGGGTTACGAGGTCACAAGGTTATCGAGTAAGTTTGGAAGGGACTATGTTTGGGGCAATTAATAATACCGATATAGGAGTGGAGTACACTCTTGCACAATTGTTCGCAGAGTATTGCAACTATTATTCTTTAATGAAAGGTTGAAAACTAGTAGAATCCCCTGGACATGCCTGGACATTATATTCCACACAGCGCCACAAATGTACAATCAACGATTCCTCGAGCTACATATTTCCGTTTTTTTATCTCGCAGTAGCAAAATTATAATCCCTTGCAGTAGAGCAAGGGAGAATGAATAAGTGATTAAAGACAGTTTTCGTTCCTATTCAAAACATGAATTTCAGGTCGCTTATGGCCTTGCATTTCTTATGATCCACCGTAAGGAGCTTAGTGAGTCGTAGGTTTGCACCTATGAACAATTCACTTCCTGATTCGAATCGACACCTTAGGCAAAGCAATGTTTAATAATACAACACAGTCCAACTTAATACCTCGAACAATGTTCATACCTCTCGCATTCCGCTAAGTTGTTAGTTCGCGCTCGGTCATTAAGTCGCCGCTCGGCGCCGCGGGTTTCGCGGTAATCGCGGCTAGGGATTCCAATCCCGCGGAACGGGATCCCGCGCGGTCCAGTTATTGGCTTGCAGGATCTCCAATCGCCAATCCGTTGATACCGCATGTTTGAATTGTGACGCTTAGGTCAAGGTAAATTAGGCATTAAAAATAAGTGATTATATAAAGGTAAGTAGGCTTTTGACGGGTTGACGGAATAAAACTGATTAATCTGAACTTTCTGTGATAAACGTAATTAAATAACTACTATTAATTGAGGATATATTCTTCGAAAACAAAATGTGATAAGATAATATAAGATTAGATAAGAAACACTTTATTGCACACAAACACAACAGAGTAATTAAGTAAGAAGAAAAACCTTTTGGAGTCAATGTACAATTTAGGCGGATAGTTGAATTAAATATAACATGCCTAATTAAAGTTCAGTTTAAACAAAAACCCTTCAGTTCCAGTTCGGCTTCATAATATTATATTAACCGCCAAATTAACAAACGCAAATCAAAGTCTAAGCAAGTATAGCTGTCACTCTAAGTTCTAGTGTCAACTTACAGGACGACATGAGTTTGAAGGCTTGGTCAGCCTTGTAACGTTGATGTATTTGAAAGACCTCGGGATTCTCCGCGGGATTGGACAAGTTGCGTGTTTGCTGTCCCTACCGTGGCGGCCGGTAATGAAGACTTCGTCTGCAGTTACGCGGTACAGCAGCATGGGTATCAATATTACTCCGAAGTTGAAGGTATGAGTACATCTCTCTGCACCTGACCGTAATTGCGCAAAGGTAAATGCAAAGTTCCTTTTGGCGGGAATAGGTTTTCAATTCAATTAGTGGTTTCATAGCGAGGCAAGTAGAACATGCTTTAAACTAAAGCCTTAAGTTTTATTTTTAATCAATTGACTATTACGTCGTTCTTGGCCGGCTACACTAACAACGAAAAGCTTGGACCATTGAAAGGCATCGTGACGTGTCTTGCACCAATACCAAACTTAAGGCCTACTTGAATGCAAAAAAAAGTGCTTTTAAAAAGAATAGCAACCTATGCAAGCCAAAAAACAAAAAAAATGTGCTTGGAAAATATAGATAATGTCTATTTGAGTTTCTGTATAGCCTAAAGAAGCAATCACTATGCGACACAAATTCATATATTCAAAGTAGGTCCCTTTCAATATGCCTCTAATCACTACAAATGAGTAGAACTTTAAAATCATTATGGTTTGAAGTATTTGGAATAGTTCCCTCCATCGGAATCCACATTCCAGTCACGGCGCAATCCCCTTGCAGGTGCGAGCCCCTCTATTTGAACTTAATCGGCGAATCACTAATGGAATGACTGCCAATATTAGTTTCCTAAGTTTTTATGAATTTAAATTTAAATGATTTAAATGAATGTTAATGTTATCTGTCTTACTTTGCCTATTAAAGGATTGAAAACGAACTTGAGACATTTGCTAAATTGACAACCTATAAATCGAAGTAAATCCTATAAATTGAGGCAAAAAAATATTTTACTGTAACTTTGTGCTTCATTGTAATAACAATTGCAGGGGATCGCCTACATATTAATGAGAATTGTGATTTATGTGTGTGAGTATTTTGCTGTGCGAAACAAAAATAGTGGTATTTTGTCATTTTTTTTTTTGTTAACGTAATAAATTACTTGCTTTGAATGCATTTTGAGCACTATTTCAAATGAACGAACAAACTGCTCACCATAACCATAAACAGTTCAATTAAAATAATAACCATTTATTCGTCAAAACCATTTTCACTCTATGCATTTCAGTTTATTCTTAAAAAACATAACCAAAAACCTCCTCGTTTGTGCGGTTTTTCATAACAGGACAGTTCTGCGGACCCGATGCGGTAAAACCAGGTAAAACAAATGCGACTATAGTTTGAAATTTGAAAAATGCCTGTGCTTGAATAAAATGTTAGAGAGCGTCAAGGCCCAGTGGTTAAGCATTGTGGCTCGCAACTACTGTGTCTCGAGTTCAAATCTTGCTGAAATAATCACAATAGATAACGGCCAAAGGCTCGCTTCTTAGTGAGCTACTGAATCTTTCGTTCACCATGATGGCAATAGCCAGTGCTCTTTTGTCAGGCCTGTTCGGGAAATATCAGGAGATCTATATAGAATACGTTATAAGTACCTATGGTAGGTTGGAATAGTGAAGCTTGAGCGTACGATGAGCTAGCTTACATAAAGCATTCATAAGTAGGTTTATAATAAAGACGGAAAATCTTTTCTTTTATTGCCGAGTTCTGTGTGGACCTTGGTCGAGTGCAGACGTTGCACACGTGCGCCCATCGACCCGAGCTTGCCCTTTTTTTGTTGATAGTTTTTGTTTCCAAATTTGAGCTAAGGCCGGCCTTTTGGCTCGAAAGCGGAAAGTGTGTGAATTTGTCTTAACTTAAATAAATAATCAATATTACCGCCGCGTGCAATAATCTCAAAATATTAAAAAGTGGCTGTCAAATGCAATAATCATAATCTATAAATTACCCAGTGCAGTGTTGTTCTAACCAAAATATGAATACATAAAACCAAATAAATTCCCTTAATCGGATACCAAAATATCTTTATAAGTTATCAATCCGTTGAAATAAAGCTGCTTAATTATGTGTAATTTAATTCAAAATAATAGTTATAAATATTTAAAAAAAACTTATATCATTGGAAAACAACGCTTACTTATTTTTTTTACTTTATTAAATCAACACTTGCATCGTTTGGAAAAAGTTGTATACGATATCAAGAATAGCGAGGTTTGCGTGGTGGACTTCGAGTGTGGCTGACAGCAACGTTCGCCGACCGTTCATTCTCCTCTACACCATTCTGTCATGAGAATATCATACCTACTCCAACCGACCGACTGGCGTGAGCTGAGCTGAAACCCGGTGAGCCCGTTCTGATTTGCAATATCTATACTAATTACGAGAACATCACCAACAAGGAAGGCCGACCGATCTGTAGACATCTTTGCAACTGCCGTTCCAAATGATAAGAGTATATTGCCATTTAATTTCATACAACTTGTTTACTACACCTCACCTAATCGAGATCTGAGGGTATGTCATTGAACACCTATTTATGCAAGTCCCGTCTACTTGTGATCAGAGCTCAAAAACTAACCAAAGTATTTTTTGCCAACACTACCTACACACCTGATTGCTGTGTGGAAACGATCAGACACAGATGTTGAGACCATTGTTGACGACTCTGATGTCTGGTAAAACTCGAATGAGCTTATGAGGCCACTGTATATTTAAATATGTTGCTTTCACTTTCATAAATATAAATCTTGAAATACTTTAAAACTTACGCTCTCAGATCAGACTCTTCCTAGAATCCAATATTTCTCCTTCTTATATTGTAATAAATATACTTACTACGTCGCTAAGTACATAGCGCTACATTACTTACATACACCCACACTCACACCTAGACAAACACCGGCATTCTTGTATAACCAGCACATATACCACTTATATAGGGCCATCGGAGCCACACAACGGGCAACAGCAAAAACTCGGTAAAAACATCTGAGAATACAAAGTGCTACAAAGTGCTAACATCTGGTAACAAAGCATCAGAAGAGAAACTACTTTGAAACAATACTCTTTTAGGATTTGCGTGCAATTTCTAAATTTCATTTAGTTATTTATCCGTCTGAATTTTTGGGTAAGATACCAACATCTGGTAAATAAGTAAGCACGAAGGGAAAAAACACATCGTAAAATATGCAATTTATTACTTTACTGCTGTAACCATTAGTCGTCTACACAATGGGGTCTTAACAAAAACGCAACCCGAAACACCGAAATCCTTATTTTGACCAATAATGAGGTCCTACCTCAACATCTGGCAAACATACACAGTCGAAATTCAAAGAACACTCGAGGGTTTCAGAGTTAGTGCAAAAAACGTAAATCTTACACCCGCTATCTCACCACCAAAACCCATAACACTTACAAAACACTCAAAACCACGAAAACTAACTAGTTTTAAGTCCTTCCTTACAGAATCAAGATTAAAGTCAGTGTAGTTGGAGAAAAGTAATTGCCTTTTAGAGCCATTGCAAACAATGAGTTAATGAGGTGTTCTACCTAACACTTGACCATCATGTTATCAGGCAAAATCTAGTCAAATACGTGAATGACAATCAGGAGGAGGACAATTACGAGGAACGCCATAGCAAGTCATTTCACTGATGCCAGGCTCGTGATTCAACTACAGAGCGGACCAATTTAAGGAACAAAATTCTACCACACAACAATAAACCACACAACTCTTTTATACATAGAATGAAGTTAGGAGCACAGCGAAGCCCAAGAAAAGAACAGCTATTGACCGAATATTCTTTGCCAACAACTTACAACTAAGTATATCAAGAGGAAAAATCTAATACAGCAAACCTGATCATCCTAGAGGATAAACGCTCTTTTAGAATAGACCAGATACTAACTGATATACTCTCACAAAACACTCACGTCGATGGAGATTTACTGGCAGACAAAATTAAAAGTTAATTTTCAAAAATGGATGGAAGCTTCATGAAAACCTGGATATCCGGAAAAAATAACATCACAAAATCACCTTACAAAACCCAAATAAGTATTCAACAACACTGTAGGTGTAGCACATAACGACATAATATGATCAGAAACAGTTGTTTCAAACTTTAAAGACCACTTACCATAATATAATCTTACAAGGAAGCTAATTGGAAAAATCTCATCAATAAGAATTTGTTCAGACTTTGCTGAATGCGATGGAAGGAGCAGTGGCGCTTCCTCATATTACGACTGGATCAAACCATTTAAACCCTAGGAACCCAAAAACCCAAGCGACCTTCCTGAGAAACCGGTCAACAGACGATTATATTTAGAGAAGAAACCAAAACATACGTGGTAGCCATAGACATAGAAAAATTGTCACCTCTAGGTGTCAGATCTATCTGAACTTCACTAAAGACATCCTCACAACAAGCGCTAAACATACATTAAGAATAATTGAAGCCTGCATCAATGAAAGGACGCCATTAAATGGTACGGTCAGCAAATTAAATTCATCGTCAAGCGGGGGAAAAAAAAGCCAAAACGAAGAATTGAAGCTCAATGAACAAGAATTGCAGACGTACTCTTAACAATTGACGCAAACATGCACACATTGGACGGAAAAAGGATCTTTTGAAAATAGTAGGCCTAAATTCTACATATTCAATGAAACAAAAACAAAAATGGTCATTCGGGACCCACTCTCAGCATTCATTAAGCATAGCGGAAACCAACCTGAAAACATCTCATGGAATAAATGAAACAAAAATAGTAATTTGGGAGCCTTATAACACTCAGATTCAGCATTTAATAAGCACAGCAGGAACCAACCTGAAAACATCTAAAGAATAATGGAACAAAAACAAAAATAGTCATTTGGGAGCCCTTCAACACTCAGATTCAGCACTTAATAAGCACAGCGAGAACCAACCTGAAAACATCTCATGGAATGGATGAAACAAAAGTAGTAATTGGGAGCCCTTTAACACTCAGATTCAGCATTTAATAAGCACAGCAGGAACCAACCTGAAAATATCTCAAGAAATAATGGAACAAAAACAAAAATAGTCATTTGGGATTGGGAGCCCTTCAACACTCAAGATTCAGCATTTAATAAGCACAGCGAAAATCAACCTGAAAACATCTGAGGAAATAATGCAACAAAAACAAAAATAGTCATTTGGGAGCCCTTCAACACTTCGATTCAGCATTTAATAAGCACAGCGAGAACCAACCTGAAAACGTCTCAAGAAATAATGGAGCAAAAACAAAAATAGTCATTTGGGAGCCCTACAACACTTAGATTCAGCATTTAATAAGCACAGCGGGAACCAATCTGAAAACAGCTCAAGAAACGAATGTAGCAAAAACCAAAAATGATCAATCAGGAGCTCTCCTACACTCAGATTCAGCAGTTATTAGGCACAACGGGAACCAACCTGAAAACATCTCAAGAAATTAATAAGACAAAAACTAAAATAGTAATTTTGGAGCCCTTCAACACTCAGATTCAGCATTTGATAAGCACAGCAGGAACCAACCTGTAAACATCTCAAAAAATAATTGAACAAAAACAAAAATAGTCATTTGGGACCCCTTCAACATTCAGATTCAGCATTTAAGCACAGCGGCAACCGACCTGAAAATATCTCAAGAAACTCGCTAACTCAATAATTACTTAACAGCCGTACACAACAGAAAAAAATGGTTAGGACTACCTAGATACAAGAAAGGACGAAAACAACAACAAACCCTTAAAAAACATCGCAGGATAGCAGTAAACTGAAAAAAAGCCAAGAAAAAAACAAAATCAGCGAATCAGATAGCGAAGCCAACGGCAGTGATCATGAAGAGACTGGACAAACACTACATACAGAAGATCAACAAGGCATGGAAGAAACCTAACAACATCTAAGGCTAGACTGCCCACCACCTCATCAACGCTCTCCTAAAACAATAAACCTACCCAGTCCAACTCTCCTATACTGGTTCTAAGGATGAATTATCCGGCTGGTTCTGGTCGACCGGTTGCGGCTAGTCGGCCTTCCTCTCCCATCCCAGAGCGTGTCACTCCCCAAAAATACGCGTCCCCTGGTTTGCCGGTTTGACCGGATCGGGCTTGTCCTGGCTGGGTGTGGTGCACAATCATCATCATCATCAAGACGGAAAATCTTTTCTTTTATTGCCGTGCGTATTATAGCTTCAGCCTTTATTAGATGTGTGTAATTGGTCGGCGAGCCGTGAAACGAGGCGTCAAACGCAATGGCGGCGCGCACCGTTCGCAGTTACGCACAGCCACGGAATAAATAACAGCCAGTGTCTTGTGAGATGTAGAATCTTTTCATGCGTGATCGAGGAAGGGTGGAGAAGCTAAAGCTCGCTGATGATGTGTAAAAATTTCTGACGATGTGGCTCCATGTTTTAAAGAAATATCTAGGAGGTCAGGGGTACATTTCGTTGCAGGGGTACAAGTCTTTGTCAGAGGATCGTGCAGATTAAAATTCAAATTTTTAATTCAAGCTAATTTATTCGATACCAGGTTTAGGTATCCAGGTGACATTGACTGACATCTCCATGCCCTCAAGCCAAATGCTGCTATTTCCGAAATTTGCAATCAGTAACCCAAAGCTTATTCGCTGGTTCGTCGACCATTCCTGAATTCTCTTACAAACTCGCCGTAATGGCGAGTATAGCCGACATTTTGCGGAATTGGGAGCCACTAAATGTTACGTTAATGTGTAATGTGAACGATGCAGCTGATTTACGCTGACCGATTCGCAAATCTGTGCAGTCCCAGCGCAGTTACTGATGCACAACATTTTACCACATTCAGCAGCCCGCGCGGTTTGAATCGCCATCCGATCCAAGTTTGTGGCGTAAACTCAGCGTTAAAAATATCTAGGTATATCTCCATGATAACCAATCTGACAGCTTCGTAGTTTCTAGGCATGACGCGGATATGCAGTTTGGACCTGGATATCCGAATAGATATATAAAAAGTATGACACTCGAGTTTTCCCGGCACGTGGCGCGTCGCTTTTCTCCCCAACATGTCCGGTTACTCTCTTTCAACAAAGCCCGAAGCCGCGGCCCGTACCCCCTCTGGGGCACGTTAACCCTACAATGCAGGTTTGCCGTACGTAACCGTACGAATGATGATAGTGGGCGCATGGAATTGCGGATCGTTAGGTGTCAAATAATGCTTGCGAAACGTCAGATATCACACACTCGAGGCACACTCTATTTGGCAAAGGCACTACCGTGCCCCCAGATAGCAGGGAACAGCTAGAGACACAAGCCGATCCTAGTCAAATCATTCAATATGCAGGCTTCATTAGCAAACGTGATATAAATTGGACGTAGATTAATAAAAATGTTCCAGACCACACGATGGTACTTTTGAGTTATGATTTTTTAAAGTTTGACCAAGTATTACTCTGTGACAATCAAATAGTTTTAATTTTTTTTTCTATAATCTCCTGTAATTAATCATTATCTTTATTTACATATACATTTGAGTATACTAATATGCATAGTGTATATTGAAAATATGCAAAAATGTACGTAGAACGTTTTTAATTAATTGCGATTTTTATTGCGCACTATCTGTATCCATTCATCAAAAACGTTCCAAAATAATGTACTGATTGAAATGAATTTAAAAAATGTTGTTATTTACCAATAATCTTTACTTATATTGTGCTAGGCACAATATTACAAAAGTTTATGAAATTATATAAATATAAAAAAAAACAATTTTATGAAGCCTCCTCTACATTTTCACTTACTCACTACTACTTACCGCAAAGACTTACTTTTAGCACAAGCAAAAACTCACATAATTATACAGCCTTTGGGTGGAAATATTTAATTACTCATATTATTAAATAAAGGGTGAATAATATTTGTAACGGTTTAAAAATTGGCAAAATTAATATTATCTTAAGTCTAGTTTATTTGTATAAAAAAATATTATTTCTTTTGTTTAACATTGAAAGATTTATTGAAAACGTTCCAGCCACCTTGGAACACCCATAATACTCTCATTTAAATTTGGATGATATCTTGAAAACGTTCCAGCCACCTTGGAACATCCCTGTTAACTGCATTTAAATTTTAGTGATTTCTTTAAAACGTTAGAACGTTTTCAAGCTAGTTATTTCGTTTTTGTGAAGTACAGAGCCGCTCACATCAACCTTTAAATAGGAGCACCTTATGCCGACCATTATAAGACCCATTTTGCAACGGTTTTGTAAAGGTTGATGCAAGCGCCTCTGTTCATTAGCTTATGGACTTATTTCTTAAAATCGTTTCAGTCCACTTAGATCATTTTTGTGATAACGTATTATAAACAAACAGCAATGTTCCTAAAAAAACAAAAATGTTTCAAATGACTTGGATCATTTTGGTAATTTAAGTTTAAAAATTTGCCGTACCAAACCAATACATCAAAAATGATCCAAACCAATTAGAACATTTCTACGATTTTATATTTTCACCTTGCCATATGTGTGGGGTTGATCTATGGTAGTCGTATCTTCCGATAGGATCTAAGTAGCTTGGTCCATTTTCGCTATATAAAAATAGACCGATAAACAATCATTTTGGCATATTTAACTCAATTTTGGCCATGTTGTGGGTTGGAACATTTTTGCTAATCTACGTCCAATTGTGCTTATGAAATGCGGCGTCAAATGCAATCACATTGATTTGAGCTCCAACCCGTGTTCCTCGGACACGATGCGACATTAAATAGTGTCGCACAAACTACTAATTGTTTTGATGTCGATAAATTGATTTATGTTCAATTGAATAATGAGTACGTGTCAAAGATAACAAGTTAAAACTTGCCCAGGGAAGATTTGAGAATCCACCACACGTAAGATATATCTCCTATGCCCAGCAGTGGGCGCGTCGTTCGGCTGATATGATGATGATATCTCCTGTCCGTGGTGTGCGGTATCGTTCGTTAGGTATACGAAACTGTTAAACTCCTTGATGACCTTTGCATGAACTAGAAGCCAAAGACTTTATTCCGTGCTCTCGCCAAAATGAAGATTTCTATACATCTGATCCTGTACCTGCACGAAAGTCTGTTGAAACAGATAAGTTTTGCTTCTAATTCGGGTGTTTGTGGTACGTTAGTAGTTTCTAGTTTTTCCATAACACAAGGTAAACACTTACTTTGGATTATGTTATAATGTGATGATACTTCAATTTGTTCAATTTATAGGTAAACGAAAGTAACGCGATGTAATATCGCTTATGATTACCACAATTTGTGATGTCGATATTCCTTTACCGTGGTCGATACTATCAATATCGTTCATCAGTTCGCATCATTACCATCGGCGAGTTCGTCAACGAGCGTTTGCAATTTGTATTTGCAGTGTATTCTCTGATCGATTGAACGAATACACTGTATTTCTGTGCAAACATAACTCGTTGGCTATAGTGTGTAGATATTTAGATGACTTGACTGTGGAGCGTTAGAGCCTTAGAGCACTCGCAACACGATGTTAATAAATAGTGTACCTACCTTAAAGTTTTGCCTGGTTTTGTACCAGGGTTTGTTGAGTATTCACCTTCATCTCATGATTTTTTGACCTAAAATTTACCTGCAGAAGACGTGTGCCACATTCAGGAACTAGTCCGCTCGGACTCACAGCTATTCATAACTCAGTTAAAAAGTGCTATGAATTGAAATAATTTGAACTGTAAACTTACCGACATTACCTAACCATTTCAGCACTAGTTCCTAATAGCTTCATTAATGTAGTATTTCTCAAGATTTCATTCATATTCTTTGTTAATACAGATAAATTATTATGAATTTTGATCAGAATATCTTTACCTGCCAGAATAGCAGTGAGTTGTTGCAGTCCCTGTTTGTAACAAGATAACACTTCGTCGAACGTTGCCAGGTGGGTATCGACTGTTGTCCGTTAGTGATAGTCTGTCTGTAACCAGAGCACTGCTGGTTACCGTGTAAGTGATACTTCGACAACTGTCGGGCTGCTTTGCCACAACACTATTTAATGTCTCACACTTTATGCTGTCTTACCGACTAATACAGAATAGCATAGAATAGATACCACAGTGGATTTTGTGATCCAGTCGCAGACACAGATACTCCCAAATCTCATTTATTATGTTCTCATTTAATAATGCCCAAATTAAGACTTGATTTTAATTTAGGAACAACAAAATACATGGAGAACAAATTAAAGTCAATATATTGGCGTGACATTATTTACAATAGATTGACGGGACAATATTTATTAATGTTTTGCGAATACATAACTAACTGAAGTAGATAGACAAGCAGTGTTTCTTTCCTTTTTTTTTACTTCGTGGAAAAAATTATATATTATTAAGCTTCTTACTCTGCAATCCTTTCGAATACAGCAATTTAATAAAATGATTCTTTGATGGCTAAAATTACTTACCACTGAATGCGAATAGGAACATTATTAATTTGTATTCAACTTTGAGAATGAAACTGAATTATCGTAGATATGTACGAGCACGCTTCGATAAGCCAGCCATTTTGCAATGCACATTGTTTCCCCTCGCCTTTGTGCTGGAACTGACCTTTTAATCTTGCTCGATGATTCAGCGCGCAGTTTCCCGGACTGTGTGATTTTTCACCTCCATTACGGATTGTAAATGTGAACATTTTAAGTGGAAAAATAAATATATAAACGTGTGTTTTTTGCACTTAATGCAACTGAAGTTGCGCGGTTTTTGCACAGCTCGTTTAATGAAATTTTGCAAAAGGAATTAACAGATGGAACAAGCTCTCAGCGGTTTAACTAGATTGTTCTCTTTTCTACGTGATTAATGTGCAGGTATACAGTTAGCTCCTTAAGCTGATTTGTATATTAGTTCGTACCCAAATGAAAACAATACCTAGGGATAACAAAGGTAAAGGTAAGCTTTATATGAAAATATTGTTCCGTTTACGTGGCTTAATACCGGTGATGCTTGCCGACTGGGTGTCGTCACCGATCCACGGGCATTTGACTCCGTTTAGTTTGGGGATTAAAGGCGACTTATTACGATCGTACAGAGGTTTTAATGGGTTTGACGTTAAATGACCGTAAATAAATATATTAGCTGGATAAAATTAGCACTTTGAAGATAAGCAAAAACATTGTGTGGCTCTTGGTAGCGTTCCTAACTTAACACTTATTTAATAGAAAATGTATCAGGGCAAAACATTTCAGTGGCGTTTTTTGTGATATCTGCTATATTCTCAGAATTAAAATTTTAATCTAGAACTCAAAGCAGTCTGTAAAAAAATAACGTCCTAGCTTCATAGAAATATTACAAGATTTCCCCAGAATGCGTTGATGAGTGCAACAGGACACGCGCTGAAGTAGGGGGTAGGTGGGGGTGTGATCGATACAACGCCGCCCCATTATGCCCGTGAATTGTCAGGGTTCCAGATGGCTAGATGGCTTGGAACTATTAGGGCGAGCTCAGATTTGTCGCGCTGCTGTCGCGCGGTTCTTGCTCATGCTTTTTAGCGTCGCACTGCTATGGTAGCAGTTTATTTTTAGGACCAGCTTCCTTCGCTTGCTTTCCATAGCAAATTCTTTCGAAACTTTCTTGGGTAAGGACCATAAGAGCAGGTAGCAGGTGGAGCTGGTGGAGCAGCAGATGGAGTGGGGCTCTATCTGTTTACTCAATTGTAATAAAATGGGTTTTGTAGTTCAGGCTAGAAAACGTTCCAGACACACAGATTGACATTACCCATAAGAATTCAATAAGTATTGGAATAACCGCAAGGCTGCGGCTGGATTACATGGATGCGCCCTTATGACAGCTAAACTAACGGAACCAATTTGGCAATTTTAGACGGGACAGAATCTTTGTTAATTAAAAACATATTATTGGTTCTAGGTAGTCTGTTTTATATAATAAAAATGCTTGAATCCAAAAATAACAATATACTAGTGAGTATCAATAGTATCGACGGTAGTCTTGAACAAGTTCAGTCAGCGGATCATGCCAGATTACCACTTTCTCGTCCCCTTTCCTAAGAAACGAAAGGAAGGCCATTGTGGTATGTAACAATAACACAGACGGAATGAAATTCAATAGTCTACGGAAAATTAGGAGAGGGTTTCATGAAAGGTTGTTGGTACCATTGAAGTCCATGAAATTATTCGATGTTGGGTTATATCATTATATTAGTACATACTTAGTCTAAGTAGGTTTTGATAATAAAAATATGAGACCAGGGCCAGGGGTGGTATTCTACATTTGCACATCGAACGAATATGAAGTGTGATTGAATTTCGGAGTTTTGTAAAAGTAAATAACTACGTGAATGTGATCGTTTGAGTTAAAAAAACTAAGCCAAATAATATTATAGTTTCTATACAAATGAGGGAAAATACCAATTCAAGGTGATGCCAATAGACGATTAAAGTGAGGTTTTTTCCAGATCACGATGGATTTGACGTTAGCCAGAATGGCATAGGATACCTTACAAACGAAGCCTAGCCACGAGAAACCAGAAGACGGCGCGTTGTTAAAGCTATTCCCCAGAACTTTTCTTCCCCAACAGAAAATTAAATCGTTACTGTTTATTGTTCGAACAACAAAGGATATCTATCTCTATTTGATATCGTAATCAACACTGCTATCGATCGCCATCTCGTTGTACAGCGAATATGTTGGATGCGGAATATGTTTCATGGCTGCAATATTTTCCCCTATCGTGCTCGTAAATCTATCGCAGGTAGCATCAGTATGATTAAGCACATACAACACCAAATGTACGTGCTTTGACTGCAATGAGTTCTCTTGTTAGCCTCATGTTGCTAATTATACAGTTGGCGTAATTTAAGCAGCTGAAGCATGACCTTTAATGCATTGCCACAGTTGAATTTAGCGTCTTTAGCCGTTCTAGTAAGAGGTGCACCGCGACAAAATTTAGTCACTAAGTGGGTAGTTATCTCTTGCGTTTTGTATGGTCGAAGGGAAAGAGTGAGATAATCTTGCGATGCGACTTAGCCTGGGAAATGTAGCTAGTCATGCAAAGGCACATAAGACAATAATATGATAGCATTGGGCCTCGCCAGTGGCTCCGCTCTCCTTGATAAATTAGTTCATCACATCATCGTCAACCGCCACAGGGTACTGAACGTAGGCCTCTCCCCACAGATTTCTAGAGCATCCGGTTCAATGTTCGCTATAGGCCGGTTGTAGGCAGGATGCATACTGCTAGGGTTTGCTTAGGACTCTGTGGTCTCATTCAATTAACAGAATCAAACACTTTGATTTGTTACCTATTTCCGAGAATGTTGCTAATAAAGAAATTACCTAAAAGTGGATGATGTTAAATAATTACCGTATAAATGACCATATAAATGGTCAGTCTATCTAGAATTTAATTTTGGTCAGTATATTAATAACTCTACATTGATGTTCGAGTGTTATTTCGAGAACTAGCACTCGACCAGGTCCTATTTTTTAGAGTCTTGGCGTGCATTGTTCCAGAATATTGCGACGAAGTTTGTAGCGTGAAGCGCTGAGCACAAAAACCGAAGCGCTGTCGCTGCCAATCTGCTCGGAGGCAGTTAATCTGTCCTGCGGGCAAAAACCTGTCTGCGCTTAGAACGCGACACTTAGTTTGTGCTGGCTGAATTAAAGCGTTAAACCTAAGTAACGTAAGTCTGTTTAAGATCACTTTTGATCATTCATACTGACTGGTCGAAGGTTTTAGATGCAACAAAACAAAAAACAGTATATAACTGTTTAAAATGTATCTTATTTATTATTAAAAGTTAATCATCATCATCATTAACAGCCACATGATGTCCACTGCTGATCATAGGCATATATACCATCATTATGGGGTTTTGCCGATACTCGCCACGCTTGGCAGGCGGATCAAAAGTTTGAATTATTATATTTATTAACACAATAAGTATGATTCACTTAACTACAATTTAAGCTACACTTTCGTGGTTGCCCGCAAATGCAAATCTCATTACATAAAAATATTATTTATTTCTTCTTTGTTGTCTGGGACATGAAAGTTTAAAGTACCAAAATGGCATATACAGCAGACGTCGTACCTTTTAGGACGAAAAGGATCTATAAAAGTGTCCTGCTATCTGAGGGCATAATGTTACTTTAAGATGGATATTTCAGTCTAGTTTCAAAAAGTTACTATCCAAACCAAATTTCTCATTTATTCCATGTAACGTTAAGTGAAAATTATACTGATGTTCCGGATTTCGATCTGGCTAGTTAATTCGGTGTAAATAGCATTGTGCGAAAATCTGCAAATTGCAAATGATGAACATCCTCTGTATGCAAACGTAAGACGTACGTTTACGTATGTATTTCCGAGTAGCTGTGTAAGTGGCAAATCTGGCACATCACACGCCGCCATATGTTGCGATCGCGGACAGGCGCCCGGGGCACTTGGCTCCCAGACACTGCCAACTGTGCTCACTTGGCGAATAGGTACACTCAGCATCAACATCATGTGACCTTTTAGCAATGATATTATAATAAAAAAGAGGTAGATAGGTTACTTTTGCTAAAAAAGTGGCATCCGTAATCAGAACTTTTGGTGCACCTGAGGAAAACATTGCCAGTTTGAGACGACACTGCGTCACATGTACGAGCATCTGTCTCGTTTACGCTATAGTAAATAATCATACTATCTTGTTCACACGTTATAACACGTTAAAATTAACTTCGTCAGTACTGACATAATCTATCCACCTTTTTTGTCATCTCAATCAGTATAGTTAGACCGTTTTGGCAACTGGATGATCGCATGTTTTTCTACTTGCAAGATTGGCTTAGGATATAGCGTCTAGCTTTTTACAGAAGTCTTGACCATTGTACGCTTACATAGAGACGTCGTGGTGACGTCTCTACGTTATCATATGACCTCATACTAAGCAAAGCTCGGTTAAAGGGATCTCCTAAATGAACTATACTATACCATAGGTTTCTTTATGGCTAGTTGTAGGCGCGCCGACGAAAACCAACCAACGAAATCCTGCCACCTGTGAACTATTTTTCGTTTCGTTCCATTCGAAAACAAACGGGCCACACAGTTTATGATTTATTTAAAATAATACATATTGTTATTCCATTTATACAATCAGTACGTGTGTCTGTTTGTCCTCGCTGAAATAATACAACTCGATTCTTTGTGGAAGCAAACCTTTTTTATGCCTCGGGGATGCTTTTATTGTTCAATTTGTGGACTCAATAAATGCGAAACGAAATAATAACTTGCTATCGACAATTGTCTGTTGGCAGGTAATTTTACTGGCGTTTTCTTTTGTGAATCTATCTGTTCGGCATCAGGTACGAACCGATTTAATATTACGATTGTGAAATAGGGTACATGCTGATGTTTCATTTTGATAAATATTCGGTATTAAACACCGCATATCATTAAAGTTCCGATTTTTTTTTAAAACGGATAAACAATAGGTCTTACCAACAATTTGTATTTTTGAACGATCCCTACCCTACTGCATGTAGGGTAGGAATCGTTCTACTTCTGTGATACCTATATGGACGATGAAATCATTTCAACGCCCGCTAATAAGTTTCTTAACCTACTATTTCACTAGTCCGTGTTCATCCTTAAATACGTCATTTTTGGACTAGAAGCATAGCCATAACTACCGTTCCGAAACGGTGTTTGATAAGCGCTAAATATAAATTTTAGTTTACCGATACCCTAAATTAAAAATAGCCTAATTCCAACACTAACCAACATAACCCTTCTGCGTGTCCCGAAGGAGAGCCATATGTGTGCGCGTTCCCACGCCGCGGGTTGCGCCCGCACCACAGCATAAATAAATAACTAAGCTAGGTGCGGTATACTCGCACTGGGCAAATAATAATAAACTTGCCCATTAGCTGGCCACTTGCCTAGCACACGATGCGTAGGGCTACCGCCAAGCGAAATCTATGTGACAAAAAAAAATTGCGGTTTAAATATTGTACCGTGTCAAGCGTTGAACATAAACAAAAAAGGACCTTGAGTGCTTTAATAATAATTCATAGCTTATGTCAGGCAACAAATTGAATTCAAAGCTATTAAAAATATAATTGGCCCTATTATAAATACCTCAAATACCAGCATCATTAATATTCAATCTGATTTTTATTTTTATTTTTCATGGCGTAGGTACGAAAAGCTTCATCATAAAGTTAGCAATTATAGTTAGTTTGATATCATTCCACTTAGACATTATAAATAATGCAGTGTGAGAATGAAACAGACTTTAACTGAACTATCACCTAACTATAGCAGTGCCAACCCTACCAACGATTAACTATTGTGTTTAGTATAGTTAGCGACTTTGCGAGCATTCAACTGCATTATATAATGTTATATAAAACATACACAAATAACTTTAATGTTGATATTTTGATATCTGAATTCTTGTGTTGCCGTTGATTAACCTATAGAGTTGTACATTGACACCTTAAGTAATCTGTAATTCTGAACTGTAAATTTTTTAGGTTCTTTGTGTGCTATAATAAATATAATAATACCTATCTCTCATCTTATCTATCAGTCTCACTCAAAATATTATTTTTACGTCCTAATAATTTATAATTTCTACGTCTTACTCCGTAAGATCTACCGGCTTAAGTGCTTCAGGAATTACTGAATATTCAAAAGCTGAAGGAAAGTTATCGGTAGCTGTCTCTAGCTAACCTACACTTATTTACACTGAAGTTTTAAAAAATATTTCGTATTTTTTAATTAGTTGTAGCCTATGTTCTATTCAGATGTATAAGCAACATTAATGTAAAGTTTTATTAAAATCTATTCAGTAGCTTTTACGTGATAGAGCAACACGGCACGGCCACACATACTTACAAACATTCGCATTTTTATTATTATTTCGTCGTGGTGGTTTTGTAACCAACGCGGCATATGCTGAGGCCTTTTTGACACTATTTTTGTGACTATTTACTATGTACATTTTTGTGCTAAGTTCAATGTTCAATAAATTTTATTTCTTTCTTTCTTTCAATTAGTAGGATTGGCGTGTATGCATAGTTTTGATGTAGCAAAAACCAACAGAGAGAGAGGTTTTTTTCGTATTCCGTAGCCACTTACCGTACTGATATGATACCAGCCGCGCTGACTGAATCGCATATCTCGCTAAGTCACGTAGACAGGCTCTAATGTTCCGCTATAACTCTTTATTAGCGGCAACTCAGGGCCTAATACAGCTGAATTGGTCTACAAACGGGATTAAGTAGAGGACGCTTTATTTTTATTAAATAAGTTAATTAACTCAAAACAGGTTTTACGGGCCATCAAACCTGCGCAATGTTACGAACAAAAGGTGGGTAATTAAAACAGGAATCCGTTTTTCAATTTATTTAAGTAAAAAGTAGCAGACTTGTAAATTGAATCGCTCGACGTTACCTTTCCTTGAAATTCGTCCTGTCCTCAGGAATCAATCAATATAGCTACGATGGGTTTTCCTTAAAGTTAAATGTAGCCTTCGATCTTGATATTTATTGGCTTGGCATTAATGCCTATAGCACTGAAGGTTGTGGGTTCAATCCCAACTCAGGATAAAACATTCCTGTGTATTTGGAGCGTTATTATTTCGAACGTTTGTGTATTTTGTGTCTTGGTATTTTTAAGCACGTAGCTTAGTTTGAGGTCCGATAATCTAGGCGTAAAGATGTCCCAAGTCTACTTTTTGTCTTTTCATGAAGACCAGTTTAAAGTATCACCGTACTTTCTCAGAAGTTGGCCAAGTTAAAGTCAAAATGACCTAAAAACTATAAACAGGAAAATACCTACCAATGTTTCTTTGAAGATAGACAGCGAAACAAGAAGTTTCTGAGCATTAGACCAAATAAAAAAACCGCGTCCTTAATGACACAGTGCAATTCAAAGTACCTGTGCGCAGTGCTGGGTCCTGGCACAGTCCTGGCGAGTGTAACTATGTAAAACGGAACGACACCGAAGTTGGCTGCGCGCCAATGATTATGTTCGGGCATGACCGGTTATTGGCGCGTTTAAAAAAGGAAATACTACCATATCGTTAACGTTCGAAAGGATACTTTATCATGTTCTGTTTTGTTTCAATTAACACAGCATTTAAGAAGCGTAATGTTTGATCTACAAAATTTGATGTTTTGCTGATTGGTTGTTTTTATTTTTCTTAATGACACAATGCTTAATGCGATGAGTTATTTTACATCATCTCTCCATGAAATAGGTGAGTGAAATATGTAGAGATCGTCTAAGCTGCATAGACGCGCCCCTCCACTGCGTCTACGCACCCAAGAGTGCTTGCTTGTATGCGTAGATACACTGGTGGGGCGCGTCATTCCAGCTTGGACGATCTACCAAATAATATCTACCAAAGTATGTACAGTAAACGGCATGACAGCAGGCTACCCATTCCCGGTCAGTCCCTCTTGCTCCATCTAAGGAATGTCATTTGCCAATGAACTGTTCTGTCACTTTCTCCCAAATTTACCTATCTATACTCTGACTTTAAATTAATGTGCAGTAAAACGAAAGGT
Organism: Udea ferrugalis; assembly: GCA_950022985.1. Lineage (NCBI taxonomy): Eukaryota > Metazoa > Arthropoda > Insecta > Lepidoptera > Crambidae > Udea > Udea ferrugalis. Next base: position 3,522,703 of record OX465516.1, read on the forward strand.
ACCTAAAGTTTTTAGTCGAGTTACCTAATTCACTTTTTCAAATAGCCTGCCATTTAAAACTCCGAGTAGAGCTAAGAATGTCATAGGTAACAAACAGTTGGAAATGTAAAACAGTTTTCCAAGACCGACAGTCAGCTCACAAAACAATATTGTTTTCTAAAACCCCGCGCGTCGTGTGCATTGAACGTCTACAACTGTACATCAAACATAGGTACTAAGTAGTATGTATTTAGTAGGTGTTCCATCACTCTTTACCCTACGGGCTGAAATCAATGTTAGCGCGTTGTGCATCGCTGAATATTGCACGGGATCGTGTTATTCCTACTCGATGCACAGGCGCTGAGACTTTTGTAAACTGAGTTTGTAACATGAATTGTTTCTGCTTCAAACACAAAACTGAATGTTGAAATCCTTTTTTTTTTTGGCTTTGACTTCAAAGTTAAGTTTACTAATAATTCAGAATGTCGCTTTGTTGTACTGAAGTAATTCAGAATAGCATCCTTCATAAATATTTTATTCGTAGAAAAGAGTAGCTACTATCTAGTTTCTTGCCGGATTTTTCTCGATAGAATCAACGTCCGCGCTGGTACTAGAGTCATTCATGTTTTCTACTTATGTAGTTTTGGGTACTGTACTTAAATTATCAGCTTAACAAATAAGTATCATTAAGTCATACTGCATGAAATAGAAGCTTTTGAATTTGTTTTTGAAACTCAATATCGAATCTCGTATCTCGTACTTACTCTTAAAAGACAGGATTTCATCATTCAGACGCACACTCAACAATTATCGTCACATGGATATGCACATTCATTATGGGAACGTATCCTACGGCCTTCGGTGCCATTGCATTTCGGCTTGACTATCGAAATGAACACCAGCTAAGCCAGGCATTAGCGGCCTAACCCAATTTTGGTATTTCCACGACCGAATCAGTTCATGACTGGTACGTGTCTCCAATAACAATTAATCCAGCGGGCATAGCTTGATTCAAACTATGTCAATATTGGTTTACTTATGGACTTCCGGAGAATAGGGTCAATTTCAAATTCAATTTTATTATCACTCTGCCTTTACAAGCTGCTCGGCAACTGAAGGTATTAGATGACAAGGGGCTTTAAAATGGCAATATAAATTAAATTCTTGTTCGAATTACACTGAATTTAATATAAATATTTTTGGATTTCCAGCGAGATCCAGCATTCGACCGAATTAGTGTAATAGTTCAAGACGTTGGCTGTTTAACGGTCCGAAGGCTTACTGTGTAAATGATGCATGTATTAATAAAAAAAGCAATAGATGTATGTTTGAATCCGTTGTCTAGTATCTACCTCATATCTATCTCATAGTAAAAGCTCAGCTTGGAGCTACACGGCGCGAGAAATAATGTCCAATGGTATTTCTTCATTTGAGTACGTGTATTCAACATGCTTAGACCACATACAAGCAAATAATAAAAGTGTGGATAGTTTTATTTATTAACGTATAGAAAGATACTTTATACAAGCACACCATCTGTGTGTAGTTTGTTTACAACAAGTGTTAAATTGAACCTAAAAAAGTAGTATGTATCCCTAGAGATCTGTTTGTGAGTTTTTGCTTTATGAATATAAAGTTTAAAATTGTATAGTTAGAGAAAGCTTGCATAGCCCGGTTATACAGGGAGGTGGGCGTGAGAACTCACACATGGACTACTCGTGTTTACCGGCATTCCACGTACAGTAAACATCATTAAGTAGTTATTAGAACATTTGCTGTTTGAACTATGTGGCCATGGGAGTTTTGAACCGCTCTGTGTTAGAGTAAACACCATCTTATTTTCTCGCAATATTTTTTAACTAGCTTATATTCGTTAGATAACTGATTTCATTTCTTAGAAAAACATATTTACAGACAGATTCGATTATCAATAAATAAAATGTATTCGAAACATATCACTTCAGTTCTCAATAAATATGTAAATAGGTATGTAATTAAGGGGAATTTGAAAAAAACTCAGCCAGTTAAAAAGTACTTGATAGCTCCATAACTGCTCTTTTTCAACTCCCATTTTATTCGAGTTAATTTGTGGCAAATTACCTCTAGCAAAGCGTTTTGAAGAATTGAACAAATCCCGTCCACCTGTATAGCGTGTTGATGATTAAATTGTTTAATGTAAATATGCAAAATAAATATGGATCCTCAAAATACGGCATCATACAGATAAAACTGAAGATAAAGCTATTAAAATTATAAATTTAATTATGGTGTTGATATCGTCTATATTTAAAGTTTCTAGCCATTTTGAAGCCAGTTAGGTTTCATTCGCTTGGTAAGTGATAAAGGTATTCAAATTATAAATGTAAGTTAGGCATAAATTTCGTTTACCTTTATAGCCATTCTTACCATGAAATAGGCACTAGCAAAGATATAGCTGATAAGTTAATTGTAGAGCGTCTCACCCTACGCTTCCTGTTGTTACTCTTAGTAATTCGGAGCTGGGTGGGTTAGTTTAATTACCTTAATTATTTACCGGAATGGCTCTATCAATTCTTTCGGTAAATGGCGGCATCTCGGGTTTGTATCGGCTCATAAATTCTGGGGATCGCCATAGAGCGGGGCTACTCGGTTGCGTATTTCCTTTTACTTCCTAAAACACAATAACTTATGTTTATTGTTGATTGGACTCTTCGGCGTAATGCCGATAAGATAAGTAATAAATTATAACAGGCAGTGAAGACCGATACTAGGAAATTATGATAGTTACAGCCGATATCTCGAAGAATTTCCCCCCACCTTCTACTCACATCATGCGGCTCTTTGGATTCCGACCTAACAATAATCATTGAAGATGTTGTTACATTATAGGTATGTATACATTCATAAAACATAAGAATACCATTCATCAGTAGAGATTGCATTATTCAAAGGCAACCCTTGAAGTCAAGAACAACAACTTCAACGTCATCTTGAACAAACAAATCGCATCTCTTGTGTAATGATGCGTTTTAAATAACGTTTATTCGTTTCCAAAGTTGAAGCCAAAACGATATAACACCTCTGCGTCCTGTCTATCCTCGCACTGGGTCGAATTTAAAATACGGTGTGCCCTACGCATGGCGGTAAGCGAATTACGCGCCGACAACGCGCCCATTCAACAATTGCGCGGTAATAGCCCCCGGGGGCGTGCCGGGAATTTTTAACGCGACCCTGCAATGCGTGCCAGGACTGCCAGGGTTGCTGATTTAGATAAGATAAGATGCAATATTGCGTTTTAAATAACGTTTATTTGTATTCAAACTTTGAAGCCAAAACGATAATGATACCTCTGCGTCCTACCTATCCTCGCAGTGGGTCAAATTTAAAATACAGTTTGCCCTACGCATGGCATGCATGACAACGCGCCCATTCAACAATTGTGCGGCAATAGCCCACGGGGGCGTGCCGGGAATTTTTAACGCGACCCTGCAATGCGTGGCAGGACTGTCAGGTTGCTGATTTGGCTTGTAGACAAAGCAAATTTGTTTCTAATAAATTGAACCAGGTTTATTTGACTAAGTAATTGAAAAAGTCCGGCCAAATCTGACATATAATAAGCTTGTCTTATTATTTAAATTCTTTTTCCCCTGAGAGATGTCTAGTGGCCGAGTGTTGTAAGTACACACCACGAATATCGGTGGTGAATTCTAAGTTTAACTTCAAGGTCAGCCAAAATATGTTTTGGATTTATGTGACATACATACATAGCATGAGTTTGTGATCAGCCTTAATTTGACAAGCGTCATAATTAAGTTAGACCATTTAATGAAGCAAGTACTTAATTTTAATTTGAAAACTTTTCCCAACGTTTTGTCTCTTTAATCATAGTTAAAAAATAGTGCTGATTAAGTTTTTATGAACAACGGGGTAAAACTTTACTCAGCGAACTCAGAAAAGCTCGGAAAAATAATGAATACAGATTGCAAAAAACATAGATGTATAATTTTAAGATGGAAAAGCAGTGTTTCTCGAATTACTCAATTAATTTGATCTCACCATTTTGTATCAAGTTAAAAGCAAACAATATTAAATTCCACCCTGGCCACTTTCCTTAGGAGACGAGACGGACAGAGAAGCAATTTAATTTTGACAGATGACAAAATGATGGCGGCAAATCTTGAATGGAATTGAAATACTATTCAAACAGAACCCGTATCGAGGGTGCCCAAACCGAATTGGTTTTGGGGATAACGTGACCGGAATACTATACTAGTACTATCTGTGCCGTAAATTACTCTATGCTAATATTATAGAACACTTGTGTGATGGATGAACTTCGCATGCGAAATAAATCATTTATGAAAAAATATGCATGTTTTTCAGTCAAATCTATCAAATAACCTCAAGTTTTAAATGATTTTTTTACGGTATAATAGAGTAATATTCAGGGAGAATTTTGGTTTTTCATACTCAAAGAATTAAGTGAAATCAAGTGATCTCGTGATAAGCTGCCGTGGTATTCCGGCGGGCACCAAAAATCCCACTTCACTCGTGGTGAGTGAACTTTAAAATTCAGTTTCTTTGCAACTGTGTCGTTTGAGAGAAAAGAACTAAGCCAAACATTTTTTTTTAATTATTTAAGTAAGCGTGAAGCACCGAGAGAAGTCATGTGATGTCCGCCGGAATAGCACCCCTGGTATAAAGCCCATCAATTAGGTACTTGAGCATTTAAAATGTTTAAGTTGTAAAGTTAAATTTCAAATAAAGTATATTTTCTGAAAAAGCTGTAAGGACCAAGTAATAAAAAGTTTCAATCAACTTCATCTCACTCGCTGCTAGTTATATTTCACCTGTTCGCAGTTTTATGTCAAAACTTCGTGAAAGTTCAGAGGCAGTTACAGTCGAAGTGACCTGGGTCTGACTCGCCTGACATTGTCGTCATTCGTTCAACTTCCTCAAACCCAATTCTAATTGTTAACTTCGGTAAACAAGTTCGCCAAGAAACCAAAACTAGCAATAAATATTGGAATTGAATCAATAGATACAAAAAGGATTGAATGTCTAGTCTCTGTTTATACTTCGTGAGTTTTACTAACGTAATAGTCTGGGGCTATAAATGGTTAATTAAAGAACAAAGATTCTTCTATAGCTTTAAACATTGTTGTGTCTTGAAGAATTACTAACAGTGCTCGAAGATACTTGTTAAACAAACTTACCCAAATTGTTTTCATTTCGTTAAAACGAACTTCTTTATTTCATTTATTTATTGCATATCACATTGCGATACATAGGTCCTACATGAAATGGCATTGTATATGTGACGCCCTGCAAGGGCATAGCAAATGGAGCGATAAGTTGCTTACATAAATTATTCTTGGACACTTCATGTTCGTTTGCAGTTTATTTCTATTCGGTTATGAGGTATGTACTTGTTAAATTATTTTATAAACTCACAATCATTGGATTCCTGCAAATTGCACAACAAAAGCTGCGGTTATGTTAATGGAGTGTCGCGCAGCATGCTCAGTACTAGATTACATTTAATCCCCCGATTAAGAAGGATTCCGGCCTCGCCAACTTTCGCTAACGACTGTGCTGTCACACTGATAAATAATTCAAGTAAAACCACGACAGGATACTTACACTAATTCCTCCATTGTAACTTTACAGATTCCTTAAGTAACACGTAGAGTGTGTTCTAAATAATCTTATCCCCAACACACGCACGTAAAAGTCATTGTAGGTATAGCTGCAAACGTACCTCCATTTAGTTCTATCAAATACTATTGGACTGCGACAGTTCAGTAAAACAATAGTTGACAAACAATAAATATTTTATGTCGAGTCCCGCTTGTTAGTAACAAACTCCAAGAAATTTTAGGAAAATATGAAAAGTTTTTTCCTTCAATATTAGATTTTTTCTTATTTGTTCTCTTCGGGGTTTTGCCTTTGTCTAGTCATAAGTGTTATATCAAACCCGACCGATAGATAGGTATAGATAGAAGATTTAAAATAACATAATTAAGTATTAGTATTTCGTCTCAAAACATTTATGGATTCGTTCCGTTAACTTTTGACAAGACGCTCAAATTATAAATTAGGCGAAGACGAGAGGTTTGCGAAAGACTGATAAAACTTCACTTTGATGTGTCAGTCAGCGGCTGAGCGGCTCTCTCGGAGCCCTGTTTACACGAGTTTATAAACAGTTAATTTTTTCCGAGTAACTCGGTAAACTAGAAACCGATCTAAACAAACATTTTGAGTAATTAAGTAAGTTTTTATTATTTTCTTTTTAGTGAAAAACCTTTAAAATTTTACATACACCTGTTCATCTCTAATGCTTGTCTGAATATTATTTTATAGTACGATTAATAATTCGAGTCAGTAAAATGACAAATTCAACTGTCACTGATACAAAAAAGGGTGAGCCGCTACAATAGTGACGTTCGTCAATCAATAGACTGAGATTTAGTCATGCTTTTGTATTAGGTTTTGGTTTGCGATAAGTCTATTATACAAAGCATTAAGTTTCCAAGAAAAATATGTTTGGAGCCTAGCTGAAGTTTGTAAAGTGGACCAGAAGTTCATTAAGCGATTGAAAATTGCTCGAAAATACCTCTAACGTGCTTTGGAATAAGGTGCTACTAATTGTACAAGTAATTACACAGGCACAGAGTTGCCCACTTTACTGTCGGGTTTTCTAAGTCACATTACGCTTGTGTTTCGTATTTACAGACCTAAAATATATGAAGTACGACCAGTGTGTATTTAGATTAATTAATAATAATTCGGTGACTCAAAAGTACTTTTCAAGATCATAATACAGTTTAGCTTCGGCATCTCTCATAAATTAATAATGTTCATTTTAGTTATGGCTGGCTCGTAACGTAGCTTAGTAATTCATAATCTAGAATGTTAGACAAGTATTAAAATTTGTCATTAGGTAGAGATATGACTAAATCAACTCTCACAAAAACGTCGCCTAAATATTGGCTGACCTGCATTCTAGAACACAGGCTTTATGAAGTCCAAGTCACTCTTGTTACCTTTTCTAGCGGTTGCGACGAACAACAATGAATAAGGAACACTGGACATTATTCCTACTTTACACAGCGCCATCTAGCTCCAAACTAAGCAACTAAATGCTTGTGCTATGAAAAACTAGACAACGGATAAATATACTTGTTTTTTGGAAAAACATACTTAATGTACCTACATAGGAAACACCCAGACCAGTTCAAACGGACATGTTTACGCACACAAATGTTTGTACTGTGCGGGGATCGAACCCGCGATCTCTGGTCTAATAACCCACTTCTGAGCCATTACACTAAATCGGTCGTCGTAAACCAAACATTATATTTATGTATTTAAGATGAAACAAACCATTCATTCATTAAATTGAAATAGTCCGAAAGCCGCTTGAGATGATAAGAAAAACACAAGGTCTTAGTTGTAAGTTTTGATTGTAAGTACTTTATTAACTACTTACTTAAAGCGAGAAAGCGCAACTACCTCTTAACTTCTGCTACTACTTGTTAAAAGTTGACTGTAGCTCTAACTAAAGTCGTTACAATGAGAAGAGCTAAAACGGTTTGGATCAAGGCAATATAACTAATAATATGTTACAAGGTTCAGTTTTGAGGCATTGACACTTCAAATCTTTTTTTTGGTGTAATCTTTTAAAACTTTTATTAAGACGGTTCGGCGAAAGCGACGGAGTTGTTCATAGTTATTTTTACCAATCAGAGCAACAAGCTATTGTTTTACTGAAACATAATTAAATTAAAAAAGCGGTAATTGACAACGGCCAAACAATGGTGATATTTAGCGACTGCTGTTAAAACGTGGAGGGCGCAGAATTTCAGGAGAGATAGGTCGCCACAATCTGCTACTTATGCAATCTCCATGGGGAGATACATTCAGGAGATACATTCAGGAATGTGCGTTTTGTTGATAAAGCAGATACTTAAGTGTGCTGGATCTGGTTTGTGAATTGTCGTTATTTCTAGTTTCCATTACACAAAGATACCAATTTATTTAGGAATCGAGAAAAATGTATGTTATGCTAGCGTAGTTTGGTTTTGCAGCAAACTACAATAATTAAAATCGTAACTGACTAAAATGGTTATTTTTTCAAAAAGCAACGGACAAGCCAACATTTAACAAGCCGTAAAACTGTGGTAACGAGGTTTCACTCAACTTGCCTAGTTGGCTGCGCAGTCGCGCTAAGTTTTTATTAAAAACCACTTTCATAAATCATGCTTATATTAACGCTCTAAAGTTATGGCTAACTAATGAAACTAACTTTACTATTTAGTTTATAAACCAGACACAAAGGTTAATATGATGAAAATTAAGTGTATCAATTTGCACACACACAATATGAGAACTATAAAAGACAACAGAAATTCAGTAAACACCATTTGAGTTTCTGATGCGCATAAAAAACCTGGCATAATGTGGGCTTCTGAATGTTCCATTGACCATAACGGCTGCAGTCAGGGCGCCTATGAAAAACAGGGTACCTGGGATATATTCGAGAGCGTGAGTTATTTTGGATATGTAAAGGTAAATGTTGAGGAACTCCAGATTAGTCTAGTTTACGCTACTTTGAACTCTACTGAACCTGGCAAAGTATGGCCCCAGAAAACTAACAAGTAAAAATTTGTCACAAGTATGTGAGGCAGTTTCGTGATAATATTAATACCAGATTAATGAGACGTCCGTCTGCAGGGTTTAGCACTTTCAGTCGCATGACCAGAATTATTTTTAATTGCGTCTCATTACTATCTGCCGTCGCATCGGCAGATGCAAGCGCGACAGCGTTCTGTTTCACTTTTTTATTTCATTTCATTTTGCATGAGCGTGTAATCTGTGGTTATGACGTCAGCAGCACTCGTTGGCGCTATTTATACACATGTGTTGGTACTTCACTGCACCTGCTGTGGCTTTACTTTACTGGTTTATTTGCATTTTTGTAAGTACTATCTTGTGGCTCGAAAGCAGTTATGGGAATGTCCTTCGTGGTTTCTTAAAGACATTGTTAAAAGTGCGGTAACAAAGCAAAAATTTGTTTTTTTGAGATACAGTAAATCTACCCGCTTGTTACTGCCTGTAAGATGTAAGTGCTATTGTTGAACATACATATAAACGTGTATTGATGTATTCACGGTTGGTATTTCGTATTTTGATAACTTTGTTAAAACACAACAGTTTTAGGGCATGTACGTTCAACACGAAATTCAACAATTTTAAGATTATCTGTAAGACTAGCTGCTTTATATAAAAATACTAGAAGAAATGAACAGGTTTTTTAAAGTGCAACAAAGTTTATTTTATCGAATCTGCCTCTGAACGTATTTTAGAATGCTACTTATATACCTACTTAGGCAATGAACTGATCTTGAGCAGATATTTGGTAAAATCTGTTTATCCCAATACAAATTTCTACTCAAGTACAGATTTTGACTGAACAACTTTGTACAGATCTGAGAAACGACTTTGTCACCGATTGCAAATACGTCTGCGGGTATTTTCTATCCCGCTCAAAGCCACCGTGAAACTGCTTGGACCCTCCGGGGTTTCGCATCAGCTGCGTTCCAAAATTGGTACCGATGCCGAGGAAGACAATTCATGCGGTGGGATTAGTTCTGCAAGGGAACAGTCGCAGTTGCAGTTGGTGTACTGTGCAGTACAGGACGCAATTTACTGTGCCACTATGCGGTTCCTAGTTATTAGTCTGTGTTCGCTTGCTACGTATGTTAGGTGGATAGAGTTCGAACTGTAACTGGAGCGTATCCCCTTGCGCTTAGTTTCCCGTGCGTCTTATTCTGCTAGTTAAAAATGATTTAAATTAAGTCCGAGACCATTCATGACCCAGTAGTTAAACGCTTGCAACCCGCGTGGTTCTGTCTAATTAAATAGCGACTGTAGAGTTGGGTTCAAAAATTCGCATAGAGAAATGTGGGCTTCTGGAAGTTGTTATAATATTACTTCTAAAGAGAGCTAGCGGACGACAAATAAAAATCTTATCATGTTTAAAAAGGCTGTGCATATTCCTTATTGTGAATACCTCCGCAAAATGCCTTATCAGGTAGCAGCCAGCCGTGTCGGCGCTGACTTATTTTGTTGTCTTTTTAAATTGTGAGTGCATTTTTGCGCTAAAGAGCACGTTTCAATTTGCGAAAGTAACATACTTATGGAGTCATAGTACTTTTGTCTATTGCAGATGAATAGGAAGTTGAACTTTGCTTGTTTCTATAGTTGGTAGAGCATTCGGTATAAGGAGTACTTAAACAGTGTAAATAGTTGTTACTGGCATTTCAGGTCACTTTCAATATCCGTTTATTTTTTTTTATAAGTGTTATACTGACCGGCGACACTTAATGGTTACATCCTATAGACCGGTTATACTTAGTGGGAATATCGATATACTGATATCCCCTAGCAGATTTCAAGGTCAACTATAAAAATTCCGGCCTCACCATCTTAAGCCGAATGTCTTGAAGACTGAAATCCGTTGTCAGGTCCGGTATCGGAGCTGATAGACGCCGTTTAATCTGCGGATCCTTGTCGCGGGACCAAGCTGCTTACATTAGGTCCGGGTAGGATGCCCAGAGCTTCTGTAGAAACTAGGATTGTGTTTATAAGGCTCAACTTCGATGATATGATAATAAAAATAATATAATTCTTTATTCAGGCATTGAAATTTGAAATTTTGTATATGTGATGATACGCACACTTTAAAAAGCCAATAAACAAAATACATATCAATTAAGACAATTGTTAACATACTACTACTTTTATATCAAAATTTCATTAAAATCTGACAACCAAAACAATCATTAGAATAGAAATGAAATTGAAAATAATTAAATGAATCAATAATGTTGTGAACAAATCAAATCAAGAAATAATATCAAAATATAAACTACAAAATTCAAATTCAATTAATAAGTAATGGCAGGTGCAGAATATCAGCGTCACGTCGAAGTGGGGTCAGACCAAGCACTTACCATGCCACACTAATAGAGTTTATCTTTTTTCTTATTTCTCTAACATAAGTAATTAGGTGTCAGCAGACATTTAATGCGTTGATTTAAAGAGACAATAATATATTATAAACTGTGAAGAATTGTGTCTATTCTTCTGTGCCCTGTAGGTACCTACTGCTAACCAGTATTGTTTTAAAGATATGTTAAAAGATAAAAAGGTTTCTTCAGTAACGAGCTGAGTAATACAATTACTTTTTAATTGCTTATTAAGCTTGAAACTTGAACCGCAGTAAATAATCCGGAAATTACAATTTAGAATACAAAGGTTTTGCATTTTAGGTTCGCGACGCCAGGCTTTGTTATGAAGAGTATTTGTATAATAAATACAAGCTCATTTCTCTGTTAGGTTCCAAGGAAACTTGGAAACTTTTTCTAGATAAATGGATTTATATTAATAAAATGACGTAACGTATCCCAAAATGGCCGTTAGGTACCTACTGTTTGGTAAATAGTTACCACTAGCTTGACAGAGTTTTCGTAATTGCTGACTTACATTTTCTAGCGTTATCTTTTTGTCAAATTGTCAGTTGTCAAAACCCAAACCATAGCAGATGGTCCATTTGTCGACTTCTAACAAATAATTTGAATTGAATAGAGTCAGCAAAACCTAGAGACACCCTAACCGCTGACCCAACTCAGCTGAGTCGAGGAGTTGAGTTCAGCGGATTAACTACGGCGCTGACAACTTCAAACGGTTGATCGCGATTTCTTTAACTTGATCTAACCTTTTATTTCACGTCTGAAAAGGTAAAAAATGCTTAAATGCAAATGCTATTCAGAACGTTAAAATTGCTGAAAATCTATTTAAGTGTTACACGATAAAATAAAGGGTGTGACCGTGAGATTTTATGTATTTCATACACAATCGTTTAATCACGTGATGTTTGCGTGATGGGATCACACTCGCTTGGTGCTAATGATAGCAGAAAAACTCTTACGGAGCATGTTTGGATTGACTGCATTTCCTTCACTGACACGCTTTTACGTTTTTATTCAGAAGCTGAGTTATTGGTTATTATTTGGGTCTGTCTACACAAACCAAAATAATTCAGGTTAATACACAAATGATAACTATAGATCGTCTCTAGAGACGAGCTATAGTTATTATGCTAGCATAATGACGCACTCAGGCCATAACACCAACCAAAACGCAGACACAAAACCAAGCTAGCTTAAACTAGCTTAAATTACTAAAAACTTGAAACTCTAGTCTTCTTTGTAAACTTGAGTCGTGTAAAATGAAGTCTAGCACTATGAAATTAACTAGCGTATTCTGTGACTTTTACAGCTGCAGCAAAAGCTCTCAGTTTGGGTTCATATAACCACGACTAAGGATATCCCAGAGATATTCCTGTATGTTGTTTATCGAGCATCCTAAGTAACTTACCTCGATGCGGACTTTTTCATAACGTAGGAATAAGGACGTAATAACCCGCTCTCGGCGCATACCCTCTGTGGCTCACCCTGAGCCGCTGGTTGCTCAAACTAGGGCAGGAGCTCGCGGGCTCGTCCTGCTGAGCCCATTCAGCCGCCCTTTCAGTCGCGCGCCACATTTTTTACACACACATAAGAATGCACGAAATTTTCATTTCTTTGACTCTGGCGGGTTTTGTGCTTGCATTATTATTTATATGAGTCTAAATATGAAGAGAAGGTTTATGTTTTTGTATGAAAAAACCTAGAGGCATTAATGGGTTGCATTGCGCTGCCTTGCTCGTTCTATTGAAACATTCGTGCGACGAGCAAGGTATACCTAATATGGCATGTTAATCAAAATATATCATGTTAGATTACGCAGCATGGCGCGTCACCGTTTAGATAAGTTACAGCATTCCTCAATAAATGAACTATTCTCATTTGTTTGAACTCGCTCAACCTGAGATTAGCAAGTTCAAACAAAGAAAAAAACCCTGCCAGTGGATATTAACATTAAATTCGCAAAGCACGATGTAGTGCTGCATTTTTGGTATGTTGTTTGAATCAGTTAGGGTGATGTAAATCCCAATTTGCAACTTCGAAAAAGTTGTGCTCGCTGCGCACCACGTGGTAAACTGCGAAAATTTTGGACTTTTTTCACTTTTTGCTCTAAAAGTCATAAACTATGCGTTTCCGACAAGTAACATTAACCACACAAATGAAGGTTATTAAATTTGCAACAATTTGAGCCTAATTGCAGCTCTCTAAACCTTATAACGACTAAACTGTGGCCATTCGAAGATGGTTCGTTTTTCCCGAAATATTGAAATTATGCCACGTTTTTTTACAATTACCACTGTATTGTCACCTTCCTTGAATGCCAGCCGACACACAAAGCAGACTCCCGGTGGAACCGACATTTTTATGAATATTTAGCCTGACTTCGTTCGCGTTAATAAGATAATAGTTTTTTGGCTGCTCCCCTGCGTTACCGGGTAGGCTACTTCCAATTACTATCTTGTGCGAAAATCAAAACCAAAACATAAGCCCGAAGGCATTTGTTTAGTTGATGGGAGTTTTAGCCAGTTTACACTGTTACCGCCTTCACCGCGTGGAGGTACTCCCAGCTTTTGTTTTAATATGCATATTGTGAGTGATTCTGTTGTAAAAATGTCGGTTCCACCGGGAGTCTGCTTTGTGTGTCGGCTGACATTCAAGGAAGGTGACAGTACAGTGGTAATTGTAAAAAAACGTGACATTAATTTCAATATTTCGGGAAAAACTGACTATCTTTGAAAGGCCACAGCTTAGTTGTTATAAGGTTGAGAGAGCTGCGGTTAGGCCTAAATTGTTGCAAATTTAATTAACTTTATTTATGTTGTGGATGTTACTTGTCGAAAACGCATACTTTATGACTTTTAGAGCAAAAATTGAAAAATGACCCAAATTTTCTCAGTTTATCACGCGGTGCGCAGCGAGCACAACTTTTTCGAAGTTGCAAATTGGGATTTTCATCACCCTAACTGATCCAAACAACATACCAAAAATGCAGCACTACATCGTGCTTTGCGAATTTAGGGTTTTTAGTGTCGATTTCTACTGGCCTACTTCATCTTTATATTATAACAAGCGGCCGCCCACGACTTCGTCCGTGTGGACTTTTCGTCCACGCGTGGACCGCGTGGAAAACTAAAAGTAGGTAATATTTCTTTATAAATTGTAGCCTATGTGCGATTCAGATGTATAAGCTACATTATTGTAAATTTTCATTAAAATCCATTTATCCAGACATACAAACTTTCGCCTTTATAATATTAGTAGGATAAATAATTAAGTATGGATTACAATGCAGGCCGCAGTTATCTTATTCTTCTTATTTATCTTGATTCATTCTAAACTGTTAAATTTGCTGTGTTATTTAGATATTAGATGTTCAAAAATCTAACCATTTATATTTTTCTTTCCAGGTAAGTTAACAACAGTTTGTCAGCGTTTATGAGGTTAGTCACGAAAATGGCCGCGTTATTTCATCGAAGGGAGATAGTCTAGTTATTATAGGAGAGGCATCGCAAATAACATGGAAACTGAAAGGTGAGCACAAAACCAAGAGCGGGGAGATTGATCGGGACGATTTATCAGGAATCTGTTACATGACTCGTCCTGACACAGATGGCTTTGTTATGGCACTTGTAGGAGCTGACGACCTTGTTTATTGACGTCTGTTTTCATTTATTCAGATAATAATTGCACAAACTGGCGTACAGTTGCCCAAAGCGCCAGTACACTTGGTACAAAGCTTACTTGTTTACCACAATAATACTGCTGAATTAGGTGCTGTAGAACAATAAAATAACATACGCTCACGGCTATATAACAAACGTGAAAGCCAGAGTCATAGTAGCGGTAGCCGTCATGATGGTAAACGGAACGTTGAGAAGCTCACATTCTGCCAAGAGTATTTACGCCCAAAGAGGTAAGGGCCTAATTTACCGTAGATAACCAGGTGGCTTTGATATTTTTTTCCAGATATTAATTAAATACGTTTTTAATCGTAGCCCCGAATACTAATTGTAGCTGAAAATTACCTAGGTAAGCTTATGTACTTTCTATTTGAAAGAAATAATTCCGTAGGTATCTAACTATTTCATTCCGCATCGCTACACCTCGTTATAGCTCGACTGCGCCAGAAAACCTAGAAATGTTTTTTGTACATTGTAGTGATGTTTCGTTTCCAATTTTCCCCATACAAAAGGCAAGCGAGAACCGTACTGGCTCGTTTATTTGCAAGTTTGCAGTATCGCGCCGAGGTGCACGGGCGGCAGGCGGCAACCCGAAAACCACTGAACTGAATATTCCTACTTTTTGTTTGAAATGGGAAACACAACGAACCTAAACATTTTTTTAGTTTTCTTTTTGAAAATTATTTTTTGAAATTTTCGGAAGGCCTTCTTTTTGACTACCTCTATAAACGGACTGGTTGTTGCATGTAAAGAAAAACCTAACAAGAGTTTTTTAATGTTCAAATTACATCATATACCTAAAAACAGAGAGAAAACAAAGTAATAATAAAACGGAAGAACATACCAAGTCGCAGACCAAATTATAAGTGACAACTCATTAACGTCAAACGAGAAAATAAACAAATGACAATCAAATCATTTATAAACCTCCAAGGAGTATTTACTCCGTTACTGTTAGCCGACCAATAAAACAACGAATAACATCTACTTACGCAGATTTAAATATTGAATGATAAATTCTCTTTATTTATGTCAATTAACGGAAATGTTCTTTTACATATTTACATTTTAAAATCTACCGAATTGTAATTTATTGGTCTGATAATTTCATTTGGCCATTGAAAAATCAGCCCTAAATCGAATGACAACAATAGCCAATTGGGTTTGATAACTGACCCACGCAAGTTAAAATATAAATCTTTTATTCACATTTTCATCTACTTACTACTTCATAATTTAATGCAATCATGAACTATTTATTTATGTTATCCTAGAATATACATCTTAACATTTACTTCTGCGTTTCGTTACCGTTTTTAAAAACCTTGTTCAGTTCTGATAGAACCTGTGGAGGTTCCCCCCCCATCCCTTCTCGCTAGTTTAAACGTGTTACGTGAGTAATGTCCCCAAATGAGATCCACGGTCACCGGGGGCGCCGGGCACTGCCGTTCATTCGCCGTGTAAATCATCGCTCGGCCTTTATTGAACGGGAAAAGTTACATTTTATTTGTTCTACAAGACCCTAATGTGGACAAACTGAAAAGTTTGACTTTTTGGGCCAAAGTAGCTTTGATAGGGCCAGGAATTACAGTGACTCTTGTAACTTTAATAGTACAAAGTTAGCACTAAGCAAAGTATTTGTTGGCTCTAATTTTCCAAATATAATGAAGTATGTGATGTGAGGTCTATTTTTAAATGATATTTATTAAATTTGGGTATACTTATTATTACTTGAAATAGCTCACCTAGTTATCTTTCAGCGTGTCCTTCTCAAGACGTTTTCAGAAAGAGCCAGGTCAAGTGCAGGTTCATAGTATGAAAGCAATATGAAGAGCGGCAAGTGCGAACCAGTGGAAGATGTAGTCTCTACCTATCTTTATCTTAATAGATTTATTTTTATGTATGTTTCATTTGATAATGATCAACGCCAGTTAAAAGATAGTTGTGGCAGGTATGAACCCAACTCTGTAAATGGCACCAAATGTCATCTAAACTGCACTCAACTGGCCCCATCATTCAAAGTGCCTATCAAATCGAAAAAGCTTATCTTCTATATTTTTTGCGGCTGATGCTCGATCAAGAGTGGTCATTTTAGCGTCATTACATTGATGGGCGGCGAGCCTTCTTGACAGACGCTGTAACTCTGCCCGTATCGCCTGATAGAAAATCTTTCTTTTTGTCGTAACCGCGCTCTGATTAGGGTGTAAGCTGCTGTCACTAGCATTTCATTTTTGTGGCCCAAGTAATAAACGCCACGCTAAAAACGCCAATAGAAAAGTAATGTAATAAAGTAGATACCTAATAGTAGATCTTCTTTTGTTAGGTAATTTATTATGGTTTGAACTATATTTATGTTTTTACACTATAGGAGTAATTAGATCTAATGAGCTGAGCTGTGAAACAGTGACTAATTACCTGTGCGGATTTACCGTTTGCAGCTTACTTACTGAAGAAAATATAACTACTGTGTCTTAAGGGTCTTGAAAGATGACTCTGTAAAGAAGTGATGCATAATTCGTACTAGCTTACAACGACAGCAACGAATGTTCTGAAATTATGAAGTATGTATCCAAATCTCATTTAAATTGAGCCCACGACGTTCACAATAAATGATAAAACAATCTGTTTCAGAACCCTAGTGGTCTCGAGTTCAGCATACCCTAACACATTATTGGTGTTAATTGTGCTCATTGATAAAAAAACAGCAACCCGGAAGATGGTGGTGTGCTCTCCTTCCGAATGATTCGTTCACCATGACGACAACAATCAGCGTGCCTCTGATCACCTTGTCAGGAATATAATCGTTAGCGTATGTATGTATTGAAATAACAATTACATGTGACCAATATCACGGTATAAACATACAGTAGGTTATCTAAGGCCGCCCGCCGCGTTATTAGCCTAGCGTGCACACAGACACGCGGCACAGCCCGTCCGTACTGCCACCACCCTATACCCCCCTATTTTATGCTAGCGTGTGCGTGAAATCGCGACACGGCGCGCGACGCGCGCATTCAAACCGAGAGCGGCACGTTTGTATGTAGATGTTCTACTGTATGTTCATACTGTGCCAATATGGAGCCACGTCATTAACCCGCTAGTCGCTCGTGGCCGGTCCAGCAGACCGCGGCTCGCTCTATCCGTCCGCTCCGCCCGCATCGTCGAACGCTATTTAATTTCAACCTTTCAAAGCGACAAGCGCACTTCTCTAAATCCGATAAATTTCACTGAAACGGAATACGTGCTTATTTTCCGCTTATAACGCCCATTGAGAAGAATGTTTTCGAAACATTACACTTTGTGGAATTCCCTAGATCTTCGGAAGATTCTTGATTAAGGTAGTTTTTATCGATAACATAGACACAATATCTCATTAAACAGACATGTCTTCTCATTGCATGAGTAAGTATACGTTATGTCAAATACAAGTAACTAAAATGTCGAAAACTAAGTACTTGCAAGCAGAATTACAACAAAAACTACATAATGAAAAACCAGTTTATGTGTAAATTGTACAAAACCCCTGTATTTAAATATTTTTCACAAATAATTACTTGTCAGAGTCAACCGCATGGAGTAAACAGCCCACTTGTTATGTGCGCGACTCGACTCGCCGCATAAATAACAGATACTCACGAATACCGTAATTTCCGCTCGTGGTATCGTTAAATTGCCTCTTTTCCGTTAAGTACCGTTCTCCACCAAAATCCTGACTTATTACCAATTCTGGCTCTCGTTCCTCTGAAATTAGTAACACGCTGGAATGTCAAAAAAATGCCATCAGTTGCAAGCGGTGCGTTGACAAAAAAGTTTGGAAAAAACGGAATGGGGATGCGTTCTACCCAATTAAGTTTGTCGGGTTAGATTTCAAAGCAAGAATTAATATTTCTTTGCCTTAAAGTTGTCTTTAACAAATTGGTGTTAAGTTAATGTGTACAAAGGACTAATAACTCGAATTTAATTTTCAGCTATCATTTCATTACATTATGTTAAGTCTGTTTCTTTAACGGCTTAAGAGGCTAGCAAATTAATTTCAGAAAACCAGAATAGGCAATATTATACACCCCGATTTGTATCATCAGGGAACTCTGAGAAACACCAGTGTGGTGTAAGTATTCACTTAATTCCAACATTCAAATATTTGAAATAATATCTTTTATACAATGAGCAAACAGCCTTTTAATTTAGCTTAAAAACATTATTATGCTCGTTTTTGTTGCTTCATTCTGGCGGTAACAAAAACGAGCATTTCCTGAATTGAATAATTGTTTGGTTGCTTAAGTATAAGTAATGATACTTACGTACGCGTAAGTATGCAGCGTGTTCTTTGAGCCCACCAGCGAGTCTCAAAGTTTGGCCATTAATATCCGCGAGCCCACTCGTAATATAAAAACTTGGCATCAGCGTCGCGTGTTAAATATGCAAAAACGCTTGAAGTTCTTTCTTTATCGCGACAGGCGTGAGGAATGTGGCCAACTAGTGATGGGAGGGTTCCACCTGCCTACAGGTGGACTGGGCCAGAAAATTTCAATGCAAGTAAAATATCTTTATTCAAATATACTTGTCACAAATACTTTTAAAAATTTAACCCTGTTATTGGTTGTAAGTTTTGATTCAGTTAAAAGTTTTTGCTAAGTGCTGTTGGTTCTATGCTCAGTATAAAAATATTCAATGAATGAAATTCTGAACGATTGACAAAATGATTAAAATAATAGATATGCAAACGTATACAAAATGTACACATTTTTTTCCTTAAAATAATTACCTGGCGTTCTATTCCATCTTGTATAAGTCCGAGTATCATGCACTGATAATTTACAGCAATTTACTCGTACCCAAAGGTTTTGGGTGAAGTTTGCAAAGCATGAATAATATGATGTAAATAAATATGAGTGTTGTGCCTTTTGAATCAAGATTTTAGGATACTCAATACTAACGAGTTATGAATCCTTAAATTTTAAACGATTTCTCATTTTCCTTGAGAAGACGAGCCTGAGTATCTTTTCTTAGTTTTATAGTCATCTTGCGCTAACACAATCCTAAAAAACCATTTTCACGGAGATAACTTGATAATAATAAAAAATACTCAACTAGCTACATTCGGAGAAATTTTCTTTTATCAACTTTGTCTCTCGAACAATTTTAATTGGGTTACGATTAATTGAGTTTGAAATAAAATACTACCCAGTTGGCTGACTGTCAGATGAAATGTATTTTTGTTTCATCAGCAAACAGTCAAAATATTTATTACTCAAATAAATTCATCATATAATTTAAATATTGACTAATTAGCTTTTTCGATTCATAGTAAATACCTACATCTACCTACCTTTTTCGAGTTTCAGATCTTTAGAAACAATACCTACATGCCAACAGGCTGTATTAAAACATAGAGACAGTAGAAAGTAAAGCCACTAGCGGTTTTGTGACTGTAGATAAATAAAGCGATCTTCCTTGACTTATTACACTGTTTTATGATATCAACTCAGAAACGGCTTCTAAGTCTCTAGGCCCTACATACTTCAGCAATCCGTCACAACGAGCTCCGAAGCAGCGCATTTGCTGGCTGCGTCCCTAGATACTTACAGCCCTACATTGAAATATTACAGCGTTATACAAATAGAGTTACTGCGTCGTTCTTTCTTGTTGTCTCAGTCACAGCCCTAAAGCGGGCCCTTATCCGCCGCACAGTGGCTCTAAAACTCCAATATGAAAACACAGAGGTTTTTCTTCAACATCTCGCGATTTTTATGCGGCTCTTAACACATTGTATTTAAATTCACTCTGTGAAGGTGCTTTCCAATTATCCATTTTAAAAGAGAGCAACAGTATTTTTCAAATTAAAGTTAATTTTTATTTTTGAGATTGGGAGATCCGGAAATGTATCTGGATTTTGGATTTGGGTCGTGCTGTATTATTAAATCATTTCACTAAAGTTGTATTTTGTATTCTGTAACTTCATAGAGGTCAAAGCAGAACTGACATTTACCACCATTTGCCAAGAACGTAGCATTTTCGGATGGGGTGACTAATTCAGCGCAAACCTGTGCATATTCAATTTTCACTAGTATTAAAGTGAATCAAGCTACAAACACTACGATTATTCTACTTACTTATTCGTTAAGTTTTTGTAAAACAGTATCGAATAACACAAAATGAAAATTCTCTGTGTTCTTCAGCCAACAGTGTCGGCCCACTGTGCGCCGGTTCTCATAAGCGCAATACATCACAGCCTCGCGAGCCCTCCTCGGCGGGACGCACCTTTGTGCCGCGCTCCAAGTTAGGACCTTCATACTTTATTAGATAATACTTTAGAAAGATAATATCATATTGACCCACTTTGAGTTTACACTCGTATTTTAAGACCTTTTAATACTTTCGCCAGTGCGTCGAAAAAGCTTTCGGTTGTTGATGGTTTTACACCAAACGTAATAAACCAAACCAAATGTAAACTTTACTAAAATTTCATTAACACGTTGAACGCCACGCCGGTCACAAACAATAGGAATTCAATTGTTAAAGTGACCGGCGGCGGTGAAAGACTTAAAACACTTTCTTATAGTGAAACATAAAACTTTGCAGCAGTTTTCTTGGTAGTATGGTAATATTAAAGTCCAATCTGAAGGTAGAGTCATAGTACTTTATTAGCATGACATCTAATTGAGTGTGTAGTAGCTTAGTAGCAGCTTAAAGATAGTTAGAAATAACCCAATAATTTGAATATCAGTTCTGGTTTCAATATAAAAGTCTGCTGATATCACCATTGTTAGGTCCAGGTTTTCATGCATAAGATATCTTACAACTTATTTCAAAAAGTTAAAATATCTAATAGCTGCATGCATACCTACTGCAATACTCTACGTTTTGCTACGTTATTTCTGCTATTTAGAAAGTTACTGTAAGCAAGTTATACAGGTTAATATATACCGTGGAAACTGAAAAGCAATTAGAATAAGAGCGAAGCGAAAAGCATAAACTATGTGTTCTAATAGACAGCGCTCTGAACAAACATAGTTAGAGTTACCTCTCGTGTGTTGCTAGTTGCAGGCGGAGAGACCGTAACTATATTAGTGCCCTGCTAGCTGGCTCACGTGGCTCGGATACGCAGCCCCGGATCTTCAACTTTTTTTAGGTGGGGCAAAAACTGAGGAATGCCGCCCCCGCCCACTTATATTTATTTTTACCTTTATCATTCTTTATAATTTTACTAATTGACTACTTTCTTTTTCTTTTTCTAAATGACTACTGCTGTGTGGCCTCAGATGGCCTTGACAGCTTTACCGGACTGTTGGGTGAGCGCTTAGGGCTCTCAACCTCAAATTTTTAAAGTAACGTGCCTAAGGGTCCCCAGAATGGGGCAAGAACCTCGGCCTAGGGCGTTACTTAGAGGGCGATCGGACATGTTTTGGGGAAAACAAGTGACCAGACTCGAGCTGGTATTAGTTAACGGGAAAGCAAGATGGGGGCGCGACGCGGGCCCGCGCCGGCGCGGACGGGATCTCGGTTGTGCAGTGTATTTATGCGCGAGTTGTCTGGCGGTGACGAAGAAAAACATGAGGTTAAGGTGAAGCGCAAGTCCATTATAGATTTGCGAAAAAGTAGAATGAAGCTAAGGACGCTTTCAGCTTGTCCGCTTCGAAGCATGCTTGTAGCATGTGTGATGGGGAGCCCTTTGATGAACGTATCAGTTGGGCGAGTTTGCTGACTTGTTCAAAGTCAACAAAGTTGAGGAAGTCCGACACCAAGTGGTAGTCGGCTTGGAAGGTCTCTGGGATGGGGAAATCGCGCGGAGGCGGGGCAGGGTCGGATTGAGGGGCGCGCGCGGGAGGCGCGGCCCTCATGGGAGGTTGGGGTTTTGGAGATTTGGGTTTAGGGGGCTGGGGAGATGGTGCCGTCTTGGGCTTGGAAACCCACGGCATGGTGAGGAGGGAGGGAATCTCCTGTGCAACTTACCCTAAATAGGAAACAGAAAAACAACACATAGGTACTTTTCTTTGAAACAAAACACTGCCGTGGAGAAAGATCGCCGAGGGAGTTTTCGAATATAGCGTCATCCCTTTCGCACGCACGTGTGCGCCCGCAGGAATCGCAAATCGCGGCAGCACGCGCCACGCGCCTGCGTGCTGCGATGACCACGATCTGCGACTCCTGTGGGCGCGTATTTTGAACTATGGCCTACGCGCCTCGCGAAATGTAGGTAATGGTCGAGTAGCACGTCTTACTCCGCACTCTGGGTATCTGTCGAATTTATAGGGCCGTGAAGGTAAATTATGATTAGTCCATTAGTCAGTAAAGTGTGAATTTGGCCGCCCCCTTAACATGCCGCCCGGGGCATGGGCCCCGGCTTGCCCCCCCCTAGATCCGGGGCTGCGGATACGTCACCGAGGCCTAACCTAACTACTTACTAAATACAATTTGACATCAGCGTCTACTGTGCGAGTTCTAGACGCAGCTGAAAGCTTTTTTTATTGTGGCAACAAATACTGACATAATACATTCACCACCATAAGATAATCTGTTCCTCTGCACTGTTCATCATTAAGTACTAATACTCGGGGAGGTCTTCAGATACCACGAAGTGTTTTTTTAAACGCGTGTGCCTTTTTTTTCACTTAATAAAATAATTATTTGTATTCAAATCAAACTAAGACAAAGTTTGTATTTCTAAAAAGCTATAATACTTTGAATAATGAAATGTTTGACAAGTAAAAATCATGATATTAAATCATAGTCCAGCAAACTCCTGCACAGTGTGCCTGTTAGTGGTCAATATAACTCCATTTACACTTCCAAGTTGAATTTCACCGCCAATTACCGGTAGAACAATAGCAGAGTGACTCCTAAGCAAAGTTCCAGGCTGCGTCCTTGAGTCCATAGCGCTGGCCCGCCGCAGCCCGGACTACTGCTCGGTCCGAGTGGGTCCGAGTGGCTCCGAGTACCGGTTCGCAGTGATTAGAAACTCTCGATTTATATTTAAAATAGTTATTGGTTATGTACATCACTTCTTAGTTGAGGCCTGTGTCCTACAGTGGGCTGGGTATTAAACATACGTGAAAGTTGTTTATGGGGGCTTTTTTTTTAATTTAACCTATCCTGTCCCACTGCTGGGCAAAGATCTCCACCAAAGTTCTCTAAACGTCTCGGTCCTGAGCCAAAATCTGCCACTCCCCGGAGTAACAGGATATGTCATCGCTCCATCGTTTCCGAGGACTTCCTCTCCGGCGATGACCATCTGTGGGGTGCCAAAAGGTGGTGATTTGGCCCCATTTACTGGAATGCATTTGCAAACCCAGGTCCACTTTAGTTTGGCGGGCTTTATTTATCATTGTAAATAGCTGCGGTTCGGGTGAAGCCATTTGCGATGTTTCGTCGCAACGTTAACCACTGTGTCGTTTTCACGTGTTTTTCCCTCGCGAATGTCCCTGCGTGCAAATGTCGTCTCGCGCAAATGTTTTAATAGAAAGATTAATATTTAGTTTGACCTAGAGAAATGGAATATTTATTTATTAACATTCATAGCAGTTTCAATAAGATCAAAACATCGAAGGTCGTCAGTATTTTGAGTATTAATACATCACTAGTTCGCAACAATAGACCCATTACCGCTACATGGAGCCAGGATTGAACTAGCGCATTTATTATCAAAGTTTTAAAACATGACGAAGTTATCTTAACTTTATAAAGTTACATCTTAACTTGTCTATTTTGTATTAGGATCCTTCAAAATCTTCTTTTTTTTACAAAGTGTATACTTTCAGCAATGCGATTTTCCGGTAGCTAATCTAAAGCTATACCTCTACATACTATGTTGTAATGTGTGTGTAGGTGCTACTATCACAACACAATGAAATGAAACCATTCTTCAGAGGGTCCCACTTTGTCTATATAAATAACGGATGAAGGGGTAAGGATGGGGAAAAAGCTATGGGTACAGTTTAAATATTGAAGAAAGCAAATATTTTTACTGAAAGGTTCCGAAAGCGACCAAAATAAAACAAGATCGGGATTTGGCTGGCCCGTTAGCGCATTGGGTAAGGATTCTGCTTATAGGTAGTGTAGCCCCAAAAGTCGTTGGTTCGATGGGTTAGGCAAACGAACGTTTTCGATAAACGATTTGGTGTAATGGTTAAGAAGTTGACTGCTACACTAAAATCACGGGTCCTTGCAGAGCCACTAACATTTGTGTGCACTAACATAGACACTGAACATGTCTGTCTATCAACTGGTCTGGTCTGGACTGGTCTGAGAGTTTCCAATGTATTTATTCCCAAAAAAAGTATTCAAGTATGCTAATTCGATGTCTGCCATCCCAAAATACGAGCTTTTCTTAGCTCAGGGCTAGATGGTGCTATGTGGACTATTGTCAAATTTCTAGATGTTTATTCAAGTCACGAACAATGGTATTTTTTATGGGTCAATTATCAACTGGTATCAATCTGAGCCTGAACTCGAAACGGCTGGCTCAGAGTTCTTGAAATATTTCAAAGCTCCAAGCCAACCTCGGTCGCAAGAAACACAGCGAATTGAGGACCGTGTCACCTTATAAATGGCCAAGTAATAACTGCAATATTTAGAACCACCTTATAACTACAGAATTAAAATAGTATTTCATTATTTTAGGCTTTAGTGTAGTTCTAAACAGCATACGGCTCTATCCTTGCAGTAATAGTATTGTTTTTCTCACACAGTATTAAAAGCTACACTGAAAGGTCACATGGGTCTGAGCTGAGGTAAATAAGTTTGTACCTGTATAAGGGTATTTTCCCTAAAGCTAAAAAGCATTAAAACTTTGAATAGCCTATAAAGCGTGATTTGTTGTTCTTGAAATCGATGTTTAAACTAGTTTGAAAAGTAGCAATGCCATTAAGAACTTGAAAGAATTGTGAAGTTTAACTAGAACTTTACTTTACTTTGCAACAGCGGTCACTTACTCTGGATTGTGTATTGGAGAGCACCGTAAACCAGCGAGTAAAAATTAGTAAACAGTTAATAAAAACATTGTTTATGGGTAACTTGTAGCAATGAACGGATAACACTCATTTCGACAACTGAGAACCCTCTGCGCTCCCGCTATAAAGTTCTAAGTCCGGTGAACCCGCGTTGCCACCAGGCAACAATTGACGCGCAACACGTGACGCTCAACAAATACGGCGACGTTGCACTACAGCGCGCGTTGTTTCAAAAAAGGCGCGCGGCTTGTAGTTTGATCCCAGCACGGCAACCACGGCTTTGACCCAGCAATTATCTTGCCATTTCAAATTAAACCTTAAGCTGTTATAAGGACGCGAGCTGCGAGTTGAGTGGTATAGTAACGGCGAGCTAGCCGATATCTTGCAAAATGTATTGTACCACTCACAACTTAATGCCCAAATTTGAATGGCAAGATATCTGCTGTATCGAAGCCGTGCAGTTGCGTCTTGCAGAGTGTGCTACGAGCTTTACTGTCATCAAAAAATATACAACCAGTTCAAAGCTAGACAAACTATCATCCGTGTTACGCGGACAATAATGCAGATTGGAGTGTGTTATTCCGCACGGCGCACGCGGTAATCTAGTTTGGAGCAGTCGTCGTTAGTTATATCCGGTTATGTCCGGATAAATCCAGTCATATATTTAACCAGGCTCACGACCTCAGTCGTTACAAGTTTTGATGTTATTCACTGTCATACCATTAGGCATTATGAATACATATTTTATAGAACACATAGGTTAATTGATGTGAAAAATATTGAATCCACATATATTTTCCACATCAATTAACCTAAATCAAATTTCATATTGTAGATGCATAAGATGGATACTGTCCACGTTACACCGTGTTACAAGGCGTAATGTAACATGTGACAAGACAAGAATTGTGCAATGTTTTTTTTCTTTATTAATTGCAAGGTACCGCAGAATATCAGCGTCGTAGCGGGGATGCTTGGTCCACGCCACGACATTTGCTGGGTGGAAACCTTTTTGCTGCTTACTCAGAATGTAGCCTCATAATGTTACTTTGTATACTGTACCAAATGAACGTATTTTCTTTCTTTCTTTCTTTCAATTAGTACACGACGTACAAACTTAATGCACAAATGCTTGTTTTGTGATGTTCATTACGGCTCGTTCCGTCGGTCAGTACCCATCTTAAAGGTCACTAAATATTACGCTTGTAACTTGATTACCTTCCAATGTAATTTTCGTATTTTAAAAGTCGTTCTGCAATTCCTACATCGTACACGGCTAATCGCATTTCTACTCTATTAAGAGTCGAGTACATATTCAATCTCTTGGCTCATTACACGTATTAGCCATAGCGAGCTGCTACGTGTTTCGTAGCGCGCCGTAGCAATAGGAATTTCTATCTCAAAATTAACATAATATCTCTTTTGTTTCTTGCTGGTGAAATTTTAGTTAAATCTGAATATTCTGTGTACAATAGACCGCCTTATACCTGACGTTAGAGTTAAAGCTTAGGTACAATCAACCACATCTTAGCTTGCCTATGTGTTGGTATCTTTCGCGTGGAGTTACGTCGTTACGAGAGGTCAGATTATGCTGGCAGTGTTATGAACTAACACTGCCTGGGGTTAGCTGTACCATGTCAAGTCGACTAACAAAGCCGTCAGTGCTGAAGCTCCTTGTTTCAGTGGGTTTACCGCAGTGAAACAGTTTATTTTATTTAACCCTTGTTGTAAACGGGACGTTAATTCGACATGCTTTTCTTTGTCAGTGCCCGATGTGTGTTGCCTATTTAAATTTACTTTCTATGAATTCTCAGAATACAAGGTCAAGGTTGGAAAGATTTCAATCCTTTTTACTGCCCTGCCACTCGTCAACTCGCAACCAGATGCTAAAACTTAGGAATGAATTCACCTTGTCATAAATTTGTAATTTTTTTACCAACTGTTGATGCCAAATTACTGTACACGTATTAAATTGTAGCATTGTCACAAACCCTTTGTGGTTTTTAAATGCTAAATGAATCTGTCTGTATTTATATTAAGTGTTAATGTCATAAATAAATAAAATAAAATAAAAAATTAGGTAGTATATTTTTCCGTGTTTATGTACAGAATATATAATTTGTATTCTACAAAAGGGATAATACTGGGAATATTCAGAGCTATTATACTATTTGTAGACGTCTGCTAAGCGATGACAGGGGATTGGAAATTATCACCGATATTAAGCGACATACGTCATGTAAGCTAGCCAGATGGGTGACCACCCCGATCGAAACTTAGAAATGTATTTTGCGATCATCGCTGTGATTCGGAAGCAGTTAGTAAGAGATTATCACCCCAGCACTGGCACTGAACCCACGTGTTGGAATATATCATGAAGTGGGTTATGGTGGAGTTGAGCCCATTGGCAGCAGTGGGACGTAAACGTTATTTTAAAAGATTATAAAAATATTTGCAAGATTTTTTCATTATTGTTTTTAGCATTTTCCATGCAGTATCTTTACTAAAGATCTGAAAACCAGAAAAAGACATTTGGTCATGTTGGCATCAGGCAGGACTCGAACCCGCATCTTTCGCAAGCCGGGCGACTGCACTTCCAATTATGCTACCGAGACCATTAACAGACCGGCCGAATCTTTCTGGTATATTTTACCCTATGAGCCAGGGTGATTACATCAATGTTATAGGCATCCACCAATCATGAACAATTTGTTTTTTTTTACAATATAATGTTAGGACATTTTTAGAGCAATTTTTTAAACTCAGAAATGTAAGAAATGTTAGACGGAAACACCTTACAACGGAATTACTAATTCACTATTCCGCACAGTGGTTCGTTTTCCCGATCATGGTGGACAAAAAGGGTGATCGAGTTCCTTCCGTTGCACTAGCTATAACGATAGCCAACAAACTAGCCAACATGGATCAAATAAAAGTTTTGTTCAAATACCCTCAAGTTTTAAAATATAAATTTTCAAGTGTCAGAAGTTGGGTAAATCATTACAAAATTAGTTGATTTCTGGTCGTCACTCTGTCAACATCTTAACGTTAAATTATAAGCGAAAGTTAAATTATTACTTATGAGTCGTGAAGTAGTAGGTATGTAGTATTTTTACTATAAAACACCAAAGCAAATATGTGTTTTGTTATTGAGATATGTACAGTCGAACTCCACGGAGACTAGGTTTTTCCTACATTTTTAATGTTTGTTAGACCCTCTTGTACCCAGGCTGCATTTTTTAAGCACGGTAGCTACATTAACGTACTTTATAAAATTAATAATTACAAGCAGCGGACTCAAGCGGAAGGTGTTAAAAAAAATTTTTTTTTTAGAAGGATTTATCCATTTTTCAAAAAAAAAATTTTTTTAATAATGGACAAAACCTTCTAAATTGGATAAAATTGAACGTTTATATTTTATTTCACTTTCAAAATTGATTTGAATGATGCCACTGAAGAGTCCATGAGATATTTGAAGATGGTGATATCTAAGAATTCCAGCAAATTGAATGAAAAAGTTGCCATTCGTGTTCCTGTGTACTAATTGTTTTGTTTTTGATTGACGTGCCCTAAGGTGAAAATAATACTTTGTAAATATCTAATGAAGATCGGTGTCCTTCTCCAAAGTTTTTTAAGTCGAGGTTTGCTTAGGAAAAGAAAGTTTTCTTCGTCGTCAATTCCCGAAAAAAAACCCACACTAGAGTCACTGTCGTTGGTCAAGGAAACGCTGGTTTCGGAGCAAGACCACTGCACCAACTGATGACTGTCACTGATGTATTTGCAAGTACCAATACATTGAGCAATGTTGAATTCGGTGGCGTAGCTCCCAGGGACCCAAGAAATCAGGAGTTCGCGAAACTGGTTGCATTCAAATTGGATAGGGTGCCCGAAGAAAAGCGTACTTTGAAATTTTTGGATTTTATAAGGAAAGTACGAGGTGAAGAATCCTTAGCAAATGTCAGCATACCTAGTTTTGAGGAATCAGATCAATGTGTTCCTACTTTCGTTGGTACTTGGTTGGTTTTATAAATTAAATTATATTTTGTTCAATGTTTATTATTATTTCATGAACACGTCATAGTTTAGCAGCAGTTACACGCTTAGCTATTGAAAACCAAAGGAAAAATAGCTAGAAGTCAGTGATTTATGCTTAAAAATCGACAAAGAATGGTTATTGAAAAACCCACTATAAGCTGGCCTCAGTTCACATAGTACAAGTAGGTAAGAAGAGTTCAAGTTATGTTGGTTTTTGTTTACGAAGTAGTTATTACATATATTGTTATTTTTCTTATTTATTCCAATAATCCACATAAAGACGCAACGTATAAACTCAATTTTAAGGTATAAATAATTTTGTCTACCATGTTTGTATGGGACGAATCACTGTGTTCCGCCTAGCAGGAGTCGTCCTAGTAGAGGACTACATTAAGTACTTACGAAGTCACATTGATCAGAAAATCTTCGTTACCCTAGCTCATCAACATGTTAGAAGTAGGTATGTCAACTTTAATCCCTACTAAGTGTAACATAAGCACTTGAAAATTAATTTCAAGCGACTAAGCAAGAAGATAGAAGTTTGCTGCCGCTCGTTCACAACACGTGAACTTTTAGCTTATTTAACGATAAACTTTCGTCGTTCTGTAGGCAAGTTGGATCGGCAAGAGCTTAGCGGTTCAGATATTCCACACTTTAACGTCGTAGTAAAGTAACAGGTATCGTACTTTCAATTATCCGCCTCGAAATACAACTTTACGCCGCGAGAAATTTGGTTAACTTTCGCTTGTAACGTTTTTATAGTAGGTACAATAAACGGTGAGATAAGGGTTTTTACTACGGTGTAGCAGTTTCGTAAAACTGTGAAGGCTGGAAAGCCAATAAAACGAGTATGATGTTTGTAGGTGTTATGTATTTTGTACAAATAATATGACGCTTATCACAAAAAGAAGGTCACAAGGGCATTCTAAGGATGAGTATAGACTAGAGCATTCACTTGTATCAGGACATCGATCAGTCGCCATTTTTATGTTTACTCGAACTGCTCTTCGAACACTACACGCGATGTTTTGTAACAGCTCTTTGATGATTTTAGATCAAAATGCTTAGGCTATTTGGATCTCTTGCCTGTATTGTGCCATTTAATTTGAAGTCCGGTACATTACACCGAAAAGCTCGAGGAAATACTCAAGTTGATACTCATCTTAAGACGCGATAACACCTCCCGAACCCGAGATTTTATGTAATAAATTCATCTGTTTCCTTAGAAGGAAATCGAATCCCATCAACCTTCTTCTTCACATATTTCACATCCTATTAACTTTTCTTTTTCTTTTACCCTCAGGGCCCGCTGTAAGATACTGTCCTCTCAGGGGACAGTGAAATCATGCTGAGCATGTCCCTTTTGTCTAATGTCAGCATGACACACGGTAGTGAGTCTAGTTATTCATGTTGATCATAGCATTATTTTCAGCGCCTCATTTAATGCATATCTGCTTCTATTAAAAATACGTAAGTATATGGCAAAAATGAATAGGGCCTTTCTAAAAGCCACAGAACAAGGATATATCAGCACTACATTGCACTCAAGTCACGCGGCAAAAAGCGGCCGGTTCCTTTAAAATATCCTCGGAATTTTCCGAGTCAACATTTTTATGATGTAAAAGCTTTTCCCGGTTTGTCAAGAAGTTTCCCTCGACGAGTCCATTGAATAAATATCACGGGCAATAACTCCAGCGCTTTGTCTCGGAGGCCTTGCCCTACCGATTGTATATAACCTGTATAGTAGAAACAATATTAACTTTAATAACGAACTGGTACGAGTATCATATATACAGGATGTTTTTTTAAAACCTGTCGAAGGAGATTGCCCAAAAATGGTCCGGTTTTTATTCCTGTTGTTTTCCAGGGTAAAAATATACCAAAAAGATTCGGCCTCTATGTTAATGGTCTCTGTAGCTTAGTGGTAAGAACAGCGGCCCGGTTAAAGGATGACGCGGGATCGTTGCGTCGCGTCTTTGGTCTAGCTTTGTTTTATGAGTTGAGAATAATGTCAAAATACCTATATGTCCTTTCTCAGGATATTCGGTTCTTATTGAAACAGGGGATCTCTCTGAAGATTTGCAAGCTATGGTAACAACATAAAATATAAGTCTATGACGAGGGTTCTGTTCAACAGTGTGTGAGAAATTAGATGACTTAACCCCGCCAGCACCTTTTCAACATAGGGCACTTGACGCGGATTGACTTATTTTGGTTGGTACGTCGAAGTCAATAGTCCGGTAACGGTTTCGATACTTAGTAAATGTACTATACAGAAGTAGAATAGCTCCAAACATTTTTCCAGAAAATGGAAACAAGTGCCTCAACTGATTGATAATAAATTGGTATTGTAAATAATTGTTTATTCTTAGCAAAGGAATCGTTTTGATTTTTAGGCCGTCCGTCTGTCATAATGAGTATTTACGTAGATGCCATACTATATCAGCCACATCATTCGAAACAGAAAACATGTTTCCAATCTGCAAATGTCCTAAGGTAACCAAGTTTTTAACTCATAATCACGCTACACAAGTTAGGACCCGGAAGTTTTTGGAAGCTAGTTATATGGATAGATTATTGGCGCGTAACTTAGAATCAATTTCGCGCGAAAATATCTTGCGAAGCCAACACCTTTGGCTAAAGCCGTGGGAGAGAAAGCTAAGGTAATTGGTTTCGGCAGGTCCATGTAAATACGACCGATAAGCCGATCCCGCCCGAGGGAATTTGACGCGTGTGAAACCTGACTTAGGGTGCGAGCATGTGCCGTGGTGGAATCACTCTGCTTACGCGTGGTACGCTCTTCCAGCTTTGATTTAAAGATATTATTCGTGGATACTTTGATCACAACACAGAAGAAAAATAAACGAGTTTATGAACTTGGAAGGAAAAAAAAAGTTACTCTAAAATTCTCACTTCCATTGTATTTTTCTTTGGTAGTATTGATTGATACTAGGAAATTAACCTTGTGTATTATGTATGTGGTGTTTACCTTAATACAGTTATTCACGTAGCCTTAACTACTTTTGCATGTTTTTAAAAAATATTGTATTGTACTTGTAACTTACTGTTGAACCTAAAAAAAAAAAAAATACTTGGAAGCCATCTTAACGTCAGCGTCCTGTCTTAAATTAGCCTCTGTACCGCTTTTGTTTTGCTTAATGACCGAATTTGTTTATTTGAACTCACCACAATTTGAATTTATAGCAAAGACAAACTTTCTAAATGTACGATTGCAGTTTTGGTACTTCACCGTCGACATGTGGTATCTTCCTCAAATACAATAAAACAACATTACTTTCCTCTTGTGGCATTTTCTACGCTCTCTATCTTTAATACTAGTTGGTAATAGTGTTGTGCACACCTTAAGATTCCCAAATACCTCGGATAAACCGCGTCTAGAATGGAACTTGGAATCATAACATACGGAAATAATGCCTTTGCTGGACAAGGAAAATATTTTTCAAATAACACTCTCTAAGACCATATAGACTCATATCTAAGACCTAAGGCTGTGTCAAAGGCAAGGTTGCTATTCCTTGTAACTAACACAGAGCTACATAATTAAAGCTTATTGATCCCTAATAAAGGGCTTCTAATTTGGTAAATTTAAAGCCGTCTTTTATATCTGCTAGGTTTTCTATTTTGTTACTTCAATGCTAAGCTTCGATATGATGTACCTGTACCTATGTATAAATAGCAAGTTATTTTGGGAGTAGTCTATGCGTGGCTGACGTGTTCGTAGTGGGGCAAGTGAAGTGCCATGTACATGTATTCTATTTTACTTTGACAATTAACTGTGATCGTTAGCCATTTTATTTATTTCTGTTACAGCCCCATCTATAGTTAAATGAAAACGGCGATAAAAAGACAATTGCATGGAAAAAGTCGCCAAAATACGACCATCTGTCGGATCTTCACTCGTATAATGTGCAAATTGCGAACCGAACACCCGATAGTTTTGTTTGTGGGCCTGATGGACCACCTCACGCCGCGCTGACATGTGTCGCAAGGGTTACGGAAGGGTTGGGACTGTTATTGCCGTGGTCTGTTGTCTATGGGCTGGGGGCAAAGGGCGCAGTTCGCGCCCGCCCCCCGCTGGGCACTAGCCCACTGAGCCTTTTTGCGGCCAAAAGGATTATGTTATTTTGGATTTATGTCGCGAATATTTGACATCTCTGTTTCGAGTGGTATTGTCACAGCTGTTGTTTATGCGCGGAATATGTACACGGTACGGTTATGGGCTTTTTATTGAATATTTAATTGGGTAACGCCAACTGTACAAGAACGATGATATTTCTTTCAGTTTTTTAAATTGCCATAACGGCTTATTCTATAATGTAATCATAACGGTATCCTTTCGTTTAATCCCATATTGTTAAAAGCAGGTACATTGTTGTCTGCATGCGATTTTTATTTTATACAATTTTTATTCAAAAATATTGCACTTGTAATATAATAGCAGTGGTTGCAAAGCGAAGCTGCCCAGAACACCTACAGGTGCTTTGAGCTTATGAATGACTGCAATGGAACTCGGGTTCAAACAGGGTAGGTGAAATGTGAGCTTCTGCCTACAGAACTCATTTTATATGTTTACGTTTTGAAAAATACGACATCTACGTAGGTGACATAATCTCACAAAATTACATAATTAAAGAGCACAAAGCTCATCTGCAATAAATTTCAAAAAAACCCTCAATACCGTTATTTTAAAGATATATTCCATCGCGATATCCGGTCTCGTTGCAGCTCGCCGAGATAGTTCTCCGGGTATTCCCCGCGTTCGCTAAGCGGTAATTTATGCGGAACTTAATCCATTTGTTTGGATGCCTCGGGAAATTAGGTGACCCGGTGAGCACGCCCACTCTGAAGTTTTCTTTGTTCTTATTAATGAATTCTTACTGCTCCGCCGGGCTCGGTGGTCGTGCGGAATTTCAGCTCGTGAAAGAGAATAAAAAATTGAAAAAAGATAATGGAACATGCAGGTTTTTCGTTGGGAATTTTTTTTGTAGGTACTTCTAGAAAAATAACAATGCTACTGCCGGAGTGTTACGCAGCCAGCCACAATAGCACGGTAGTAAGAGATTAATTACTGGGACACCTTTACTAACACCAAAATCTACTTCACTACACTTCATAATCATGCCCACATGTAATGCAAAGTATATCGGCATGATGCCAGAGTCCGATAAAAAAAAAATATCATTAAATTTTAAATAGTAATGAGTTTCAAGGTCAAACTTACCTGAGCCTGAGGGAGAGAATGGAACCCCCAAGCATTGTAAGAAAAAGATGATGAACGCGAAGTAGGTGAAGGGGCCGGGCCCCAAGTCTGCTAACTTTAGAACGCTACAATTCAATCGTAATTGAGTTTCAATCGGCTAATTTAACACATTTCCCATGAAAAATATGACTATTGAGACACAATTACGATTCAATTGAAGCGTCGTGAAATTGCACTCTTGGGGCCCAGATTAGGCGCCTTCACCCCAGGTTCTCACATAAATTGAATACAACCTCTCGCTTAAATTAATACAATCATAAAACAACACGGTCCTTTCCCTTTCTTCAGAGTTTTTCAAGTTAAATGTCTCTAAAAACAGAGCGATTGACCTTTTCAATTTGCCGAGTAATGGTTTTAGAAAGAAAATATTTGAAATCGGTAACCGTACCGTTATTTACCCGGCTCTGATTACCGTGAGAGTGAATCAGCAACTCCCCAGATTTGCTTTCTGTTCAATCCTCAGATGAATATTGATTTGGATGGCCTCCGGATGGCCTCCGGATGTCCCAATTAAGAAGTTAATGTTTCATTGGTCATTAGGATCATGCGGGTGGACAGGACTAGCGGTTGACTTATAAAACGAACGAAGATTCATCGAGTTAGTTAAACTGTTTTAATGACGGATGAATTGTTGGGGCAGAAGTTACTGGAATTAGACTATTTGGTGGCAAACGCGACTTCGGACGCCCACTGCTTGGAGGATGGACAAAGATCGCAGATGTTGCTGCTTTTTTTTTACTTATTAAGTAGGCACGCATTTGACCACAATCTCACCTAATCTTAAGTGATGATGCGGTCTAAGTTAGTACATGCCAGCCTATCAAATAACTGTTCAATTTCTTCTTGAAGAGGCCTAAGTTATATTGCTGTGGAAACACTTCAGCAGGAAGCTTATTCCACTCACTTGCTGTTCGCATTATGAAGGAATTACCAAAACGGTTTGTGTGGATTGCCGGAATATCAACAACATAGGGGTGGAAAGCTAGTCTGCGCCTAGTGGTCTCATGTAGGAAGGGAGCTGGTGGGTTCACTCGCCGAAATGCATTCTGTAGAACTGTCATTATATGATGTTCCATTTTTCTGATTTACCTGACGATGAAGAGCCATTATATTGTGCGGCATATTTTTAAAAATACTAGTAGGCTAGTTGTTGGGCATAGTAATAAATTTCAATCATAAATATAATAGGGTGTCAGTATTATGCCCATTCTGGGGCATGTTTAAATCGAATTACTAGGTCAAATTAGTATTTCAAGAAATTACAAAGTTACAGCCAAAATGTAAGTATCCATTTACAAGTACAGACATAACTTAATTGCCGTTAAAAGGGTGTCGACCCTGAAAGGCTTCCGGAAGGAAGGCCAAGCTCTCAATTAACACAAGCAATAACAATAGCGAATTTTCGCTCACCCTCGGAGCTTTTCTACTTATTTGATAAGATTTATGTTGGTATCGGAAGAAGTTTTGATAAAGGAACTAAGAAGGCACGTGTTTACCCTTTACGTTGTCTGCTACCAAAACTTATAGCATACCCACATTAACAGTTATAATAAAAACTTAACACATTTACTCTACACACTTCAAACTTTTCTACTTAGCTGGAAACTTGGTGCAACGAATGCCGACTTCTTTCAATTGTTTTTGCCGCGCAAGTGTCCCATCGCTTAAAATTCTCTCAAATTTTACACCGTACTAATTCCGTACCTACACCATATGTTCGGGGAAGTTTTGTGTCTGAGTGCACCATCAGGATATTCATATAGGACGCAAACGTATGTACGGTGGACGGCACATCACCCTACCCATTTCCGGTCAGTCCTCCTTGCTCCATTGCAAAGAAATGACATTTGGCAAGAGCGAGAGATAAAAATGGAATGGGGTAACCGGATGTGCTGTTCACTGTGCAACATGTATTGCAGATTAAATTAAAAATCGTCAGATCGAGTAAGTAGCAACCCTATTTCAAGCGCGTCGTCCAAACAAACTCAATTATATAAAGTTATGAAACGAGCGACGGATGCAATTGCCTCGCGGGTTCACGTGCGAGCATCGCGTAGGAGACCGAATTAAGTGCATACCTACCTCTCCTCGATGTCGGCTCGCTTCGAAGTTATTTCGAAAGCTCGCTACCTGAAACTGAAATAACTTTGTCATATCTTTCAACGACGACTAGTTTGGGTAAATTTTAGTGTCTTCCAATTTCAGCGCGCCTAGATTAGATTCATTAACGTTTTCTTCTTATTTTGGCATGTATAAACATACTTTCACACACGATTTGTAAAATGGAACTGAACTAAGACTGATTCTTTAAATGTCTAAAAAATATCTTAGAACTTTAAAACAATGTGCTTCCATCGTGCTGGCATCATTATAAAATCGTAGCAGTTGAAAATATTATAATAATTTTACTAATTCTAGGTATCTAGCCAATGAAAATTACCGATTAAAACAATTTATTTATTTATTCAGTTTTCAAGCATGCTAACAGAAATGTCAATTCCAAATTGCATACAAGTTAAATAGCTTATAACAATCACTTAAATACTTAATAAATTAATTCATGAAAATAACATTTAACAATATCACCTTAATAATCTCAACAATTCATTTTCAACTCAATTTCAACTGATCCGAAACGTATTAATAGTTACAATTATCATAGATTTCCAATGATAATTTAATACATATTTAAGCGTGCAGTGCTTTGTACATGAATAGCGAATCAACTGCACATTAAAATTTAATGTCCTCACTTTGTACCCTCATCGTTTTCAATTAAATTGTTGTTTAAAATGAGCCTTATACACAGAGCTTTAAAGGTTATTAAAAAAGGGATTACAACGTGGAGTGTATGGCTTGACAAGTGGTACTTCAATACAATTGAATTTTTAGAACAGTAATAGATACCCCAATGGGTTTTTTAACAAATGTCGCGGCGCACGCACAAGGTCCCGGGTTCATTCGCGGGAAGCGCCGGGTGAAGGGCCCATATTGGGGCACTTAAAAAACGCATTCGTAAATTAAAAGTAATTGTTCGCTTGTTAGCCGAGAGGGGTCGTACTGTCATACACGACTTGTTTTCGGACTTCTTGCCACGCAGTTGCGAATTGAAAACCGCACTTGTAAAGGATACTCAGAGTGTAAATCGATAGAGATTGGGTAGAGATTATGCAATTTAAACTAAACGTGTGAAAGAGGGTCTACAGGCAAAGATATTTATCATTATTCATATAGATTTTAGATAGACACGAGGCATAAGCCTGCCTTGATTTCACCTCAAATTAACAAAAAAGCCAAATCAACGAAAAAGCTTGTTCAGCTTTATAATAAATAAGCTCTACAATCAATGTCAAAATATTACCTATCTCAATATTTATAATATGAAGTGTCGGGTTTTTTCCAATTGCTCTTCTTAACTGTTGGACTAGTCAGGCCTTTTTTAGGAAAGATAGGTAAAACTTAATAACATAATTTCGTATGAGAAAAACTGAATTATAATAAGAATCCATTCGGATTACCATTGACATGATGTGCGTGAAACAACATATTTTTTCCTGATCAATGTGACAACAATAGAGCTATATTTTATGAAGTACTCACATTGACCCTATAAAACGCTGGCCGCTAATACGGGTATTGTTCTCTGGTGATAAGCAAATAGGTTGAGCCGACAATGGGCAAAAAAGTGCGGTCATCATGCCATAAGGTGGCAATGTTCACAATTTGGCGCGCATTCAGCCACCCCAGACGATAATGGTCGAAAGTCGCGTTTCGCCCAGTTGACCCGCGCGTCGCGTGCGCATATATTATGCATAATCATCTGTCGATGCGGGGTGAGATGCGCTACATTACTGTAATGCAAACACTTACTTGCTTCGGTTGTAGTTGTTATGCTTGAAAAAAAAAAAAAAATTTCCTACTCCCAGCAGCACCTCCCGAGACCCTCACCTCAGCAGAATCCCTCCAGGCATTAAGACCGCCAATAGTTTTTTGTCTTGAATTTTGTGCAATAAAGAATGCATACAATTTTGAACAACAGCACTTTTTAAGTGAGTCATTTTTGTTCGTGTTTGTTCATAAAAACAACGTTGTTTACAATGAAGTCAGTAAAATACAATTAATTAAATGAGATATGTAATAAATTATAAACATACTTAATCAAAGCAGTCGCTTAAGCATGAGCCCCTCACACAGCTTCTCAATCGAGATTATAAGTAGGTACTTAATCATGAACGTAGATTACGTCTCTAATATCATAAATGTGGTTATTCTTCAACCTCTTGCAAGCGAAATTGCCCTGAGTAAATAAAAAAACTTTCAATTGATCGTCTATAATTTGTTCATCGCTTTACTCTAGCGGCTTGTTATTTTTATGATATTTTAATCCAGAAATAACCATTGGTGTAAACTTTGGTTAGAGGTAAAAATATAAAAAACTTCGTAAAATTTATCCAATTTAAACAAAACTTAATTTCAACTTCCACATCCCCAAATCTAGCAAAGCACGTGCAAACGAGGTTTATCACACATTAGAATCTCACACTTTTTATTTTCCCTAAAAAACTTCCCTTTTATTTGTAATCGTATCAAATTTTGTGTTCGTCTGTGCATGTATTTGAATAAACCCGAGGGCCGTAATCGCATCACAATGGTAGCAGCATTAGAATGAGTTAGAATCAGGCTCATTATCTAATTTAGTATGTAAAAAACCAACACAGGTGCTCATACATACAAACCACCATAGGAAAGGGAAGAAAGAATGAAACCACTGTTGATTGAAAGATAAAAGTTGTTTTTTAACCAATTGCTTTTGCAAAAATAATAACGTCATACAGCAAAAACCAAAATTAATTCTCAAGTAAATTATGCTGCAGTTTTCAAACATAACTTTGTTTTTCTGTCAAATAACCTTTAATTTTATGGCACCTAACTAATTGAGTCCGACTCTATAGTCGGATGGATGGGTCTATACCAATTGGAACACAGTGGAAACATTACAAATGTGTTTAAGAATTTATAACACGAAAACAGTCTGTAAAATCCATAAAAAGATAACTTTCACAATTAAATAAAATAAATAAAATAAAAAAGTAAAGTAGTTTCAACTAGCGCGTTTAAAACGCAGACATCGTTTTAGTACAATTAAATTAGGGCGGCCTTATCTCTATGAATAGATGTTTAGTTAAATTCAGTGATAAATAGGTACCTGTCCTAAAACAATGGAGCTATAATAATGAAAAACCTTTATTAATTTAAATGAAGGAAATACTGCAAGTTAAACATGAAGAGCGCAAAACATGAATTCCGTAGACCACTGTTAATTCACAGATAATAACTTCTTAAACAAAACCGCTTCCTTTCGGTTGTCTATAGAGACAGGCACGACGGGCCTTTTAATATATTTCATTGATAAAAACTTTAATTAAGGCCCACATTGCGGCTTAGCACTCTTTTCACTGGCTATAATGAGATCGGCGCAGTTAAGCATAATGGGGCTCTATTCGTGCAATATTTAGTGAACTATTGTTGGATAAGTACTGCCAGTGTTAATAGTATCTACATTTATGCTCAGACTTTTCTAAAAAAAAATTCATTTCATGACTAAAAACTTGTCATTGCACTGTAGCTAAGTAATTGAAAGTCCGACTTTGGAGGTAGTCAGCAGATTAGCACTTTTGCGCTATGTTAAGTATCTGAAAAAGTCCTAAGGTTATGCGTTAATTTCAGTGCTTGGTTGGGAGGGACTATCTTTTTAATCTATCTGTTAATTGATAACTTTGTATTTAAGTTATACATTAGATATCTACATTACTATTTAAAAAACTGTGCTAGACACATCAGGGCACATTGCAATACAAACCCAATTTGAAAGGCTTACTGAAGTCGCCGTCACCGGGTACGGTTGTTACGAAGTATGTACTAAAAGGGAAGCTCAGAAAAACGCATTAAACCATTTAAATTACAATTTATTCACAAACTAAAACAAATGCAAGTTGTACAAGAAAAAGAGAGAGCGAGATAGCGATACAAAACGTCAAATAGTGGCGGGGAATACTGCTCTTGACAAGTTGCGTTCGGAAATGCCTAACAGTCGGCCTTCCTGTACCACTGCTCGCCCCGAGCAGTATTCTCCATGTAAAGTAACGTAAAAGTAAAACTAAGCTAAGTAATATAGACATACCCAGGTGACTTCTTAATGCCACCACAACTGACTTCTTAATGCCAGTTCAGCTGACTTCTTAATGCCAGCACAACTAACTTCTTAATGCTAGTTCAGGTGACTTCTTAATGCCACCACAACTGACTTCTTAATGCCAGTTCAGCTGACTTCTTAATGCCAGCACAACTAACTTCTTAATGTTAGTTCAGGTGACTTCTTAATGCCACCACAACTGACTTCTTAATGCCAGTTCAGGAAGTACACCTTCCAAGTCGCGACTTAAACAACACCTCTTAAGGCAAATCTCGAGATTTAAACAGTCAGTCGAATAACAAACAGTCTGAAACGTTCTTAATCGTTTCCAGGTATTTAACAAGTCTGAAGCGTTCTTAATCGCCTCCAGTCAAATAACTTACAGTCTGAAGCGTTCTTAATCGCCTACAGTCAAGTAACAAACAGTCTGAAACGTTCTTAATCGTTTCCAGTTATTTAACAAGTATGAAGCGTTCTTAATCGCCTCCAGTCAAATAACTTACAGTCTGAAGCGTTCTGAATCGCCTACAGTCAAGTAACAAACAGTCTGAAACGTTCTTAATCGTTTCCAGTTATTTAACAAGTATGAAGCGTTCTTAATCGCCTCCAGTCAAATAACTTACAGTCTGAAGCGTCCTTAATCGCCTACAGTCAAGTAACAACAATGAGCGAACAATTATCGCCTTCTTAATGGCAGCTCACTGAGTAATATTACAAACAATCACAAACAAACAATATAAATCAGATAATGCAACAAAATGAGCGAACAAATATCGCCTTCTTAATGGCAGCTCACTGAGTAATATTACAAACAATCACAAACAAACAATATAAATCAGATAATGTAACAAAATGAGCGAACAATTATCGCCTTCTTAATGGCAGCTCATTGAGTAATATTACAAACAATCACAAACAAACAATATAAATCAGATAATGCAACAAAATGAGCGAACAAATATCGCCTTCTTAATGGCAGCTTACTGAGTAATATTACAAACAATCACAAACAAACAATATAAATCAGATAATGCAACAAAATGAGCGAACAAATATCGCCTTCTTAATGGCAGCTTACTGAGTAATATTACAAACAATCACAAACAAACAATATAAATCATATAATGTAACAAAATGAGCGAACAAATATCGCCTTCTTAATGGCAGCTCACTGAGTAATATTACAAACAATCACAAACAAACAATATAAATCAGATAATGCAACAAAATGAGCGAACAAATATCGCCTTCTTAATGGCAGCTTACTGAGTAATATTACAAACAATCACAAACAAACAATATAAATCATATAATGTAACAAAATGAGCGAACAAATATCGCCTTCTTAATGGCAGCTCACTGAGTAATATTACAAACAATCACAAACAAACAATATAAATCAGATAATGCAACAAAATGAGCGAACAAATATCGCCTTCTTAATGGCAGCTTACTGAGTAATATTACAAACAATTACAAACAAACAATATAAATCTTAAGAATACAAGAAGTAATGTTTCATTCATATTTGGAAAAATAAGATAATGAACTATCTGATTAAAACGATTCAGTTTGTCACGAGCCATCACATTACAGTTTACAGTATGCTTGGTGGCGACCATGTGTATAGTCTTAATCACATTACGGCTTACACTTTTACAATCCTGAATTTGACCATCTAAACTTGGTGCAAGCCTGCCACTTCGTAACCCCTTGCGCATGATATTACGTTCACCAATAACCATATCACAGACCTCAAAAGTTATTTGCTTAACACATGTGGAGCATACGCAGAACGAGTTAAAAACTTTGTCTAACATCATATAACAAAATAAATCATCAAAGTCAGATCACCAAGCTTTAACATTACTACCAACGCAAGATCACCAAAGCGCCAAAAATGGTTTGTCATTAAAATAGGTAGTAGACTTACTCAGTTGCGCGCGGATTGACAACAGCAGTCAAAATGTATTTTATTTGCTTCTTGTAGACCACAATAATCCTTAAAATACTTACAAATGAAAGCTTTGTTTCGGTCGCATACAACTCCAAATATCTGTAATACTATAATAACACGAACAGCTTCCAACTACAAGAGCTAGGCTCGAAAGAATAAATGTCGTAAATCAAACACCAAGGTGGCCCACGTATAGGTACTATGTGTAACGGCAACGGCATCTTTCATAAAGAATACAACACTGCTTGACACCCTGTATATTTTTCACGTATAGTGTTAGGAGATGCAGCCATGTACATTTTACTTTTTGTTTCTAATTATAGCGCCGTATTTGCCAAACCAGTTTTTAAATACGGTAAAAGTAAACAAGTTCTGTCAATAGCCACTTTGAATTTTACCTTACAATTATTGGTCTACAGTTGAACCAATTGAATAGTCTCCCTGTTGCATTGCTTCTACAGAAGTAGGTAGAAAACATGTATAATTTATTCGCTTAACGGAAATAACATGGTTTCGGCTAAACCGATCCAGGTGGCCCGTTGACTTACCAGCACGGTATTCGATCTTAATCAAAGTGTCAACTTTGTACCTGGAGCTACCGGCGGGCTATTTATGGTGACAAATCTCGTTTCGACGAAGTCCAATTAGTACAATCGGTAACTACTTAACTTAATACCTGTAACATACACCTTCAATTTAAACAAACTTACAACAACAGCAAGGGTCTCTTAATTAATACTTTGGCTTCTGCTAGGCTGTAAGTGATTCACCAGTCCCAAACATTCGTAAAAACGAGTTAAATCAAAACGATGTAGGTACTGCCGCTATCTTTCATCCGCTCGGCCATCGACAAACTACAATACCTGTAATATGAGCGCTTTGAATCTGTAAGCTACGCACTTTTTGTAGAACATTTATCAATCTTACAATTACAGAAAAAACAATTCGAAAATTCATCTGATACTCATCAAGACTATTTCAGCAGGTAAGCTTTCGCCGATCTCATAACCACAGTATGTCTTCAGACAACGATGCATGCAATGCACGACGCTCACTGATCCTAAGATAATGTGACCAACGTGCGGATGTCAATTAGTTAAGGTATTACACACTGCTCTAGACACTCCGTATATATTATATTGTAAACCCTGAAATATATGATTGTGTGACTAATATAATTGCACTTGCTGTGGCGCAACGCCACAACACACCAATGTGAATATGATTATCACATTTGAACAAAACTGATAGCCTTTCTTTTGTCTTGTCACGACACACCCCGTCACAGCAATATTATGTTGGTCTGTATAATTCGTGTACTAATATCCGTATTAGGGTCCTTCCTACAACGGTTTGGTTGTCACGAATCTAAATAACACATAATAATAAATATGAGCCTCGCTCTGTGAAACCAGGAACAAC
Organism: Udea ferrugalis; assembly: GCA_950022985.1. Taxonomy (NCBI): domain Eukaryota; kingdom Metazoa; phylum Arthropoda; class Insecta; order Lepidoptera; family Crambidae; genus Udea; species Udea ferrugalis. The sequence continues at coordinate 3,567,211 of OX465516.1, forward strand.
GAAGGTACCACAGACAACCAGATTCAGCACAAACACTTGTTTCATCAACAAGCCCCGCACTGTGCGGAAATCGAACACGCGACCCCTCGATGCTCAACCGTTGAACCACTGCGCTAAACGGGTCATCAACGACTCAAAACAAACGAAATATCAACATCAAAATAACAAGTTCGAATCTAATCGACAGGCAATTATTTAACACCTTGTACGACTGCACTTACATTTGGCAGTTCGAATAATTAATTTTGTAAATACGAAACATCTACTACGTTTTTTAAATAACACAAATCACCGTGACAATACTCACACACTTAGTTGGTAACAGGCTGACTAATATTAACCTCTGTTTTGGGCACAGTTTGGCCTCATCAGCCACCTCCTTGAAGGATTTATTTTCGAATTTTTGACATACCTCAAATGCCCAATGGTTGACTGGCAGATATTGCGCTCAGCATGAAGCCCGCCATACCGTACTATTATGTGCAATGAAGATGAAATAAATAATTAAATATTGAAATTTTTAATTGAACAACTAGACTTGCATGGATTGAATATTCAACTGTAACTGTAAGCTCTGGGCTCTGTATAACTCTGTAATTATTATTATTTTACCCAAGACATGACAACTGAAATCAGTAAAAATGACAACTAATAATTTGCAGCTACAGTAATATCTGTAAATAATTAGACATAAGTTTGTCTGAAGTAACAGTTTACTCCAGGACATTCATTCTTATCATGGCCTGTACGATGATAACAGTGTGATGAACACCTTTTCTACCTAATTGTTTTCATCATCATGACAGACACAGCCACAGAATGCACAAGTTTTATGAATTTTGTAATGTTGGTGCAATGTGACCACAATGCTTACAACTGCATCATTTAATTATTAAATCAGTAACACTTGACTTACTTCAACGTTGAAAATTAATATCTTAACATGCTGGACGTGTCCTGATAACCAGCAGAAATAGCATCAGCTTTCTGGTACGAAAGGTACCTACCTGTTATTGCTTCTGTAACCTGCATCGGGTAACCCACAAGCATAACCTTAAATAGATCTTGTCACATTAAAATTTATAAATAATATTCAGAACATTACACCATAAGCATTAACTTAGTCACACATCTGACTAACTTACTGATTGGAAAGAAAGGCAGTTAATAAACATTAGAGTTATGTAAGGTTGAGATATTAGTTTAGGTTTAGATAGTTGTTAGTATCAATGTACAGCATACTTTTTTTTAAAATTTAAAATTGCAAATAAGTTTCAGAAATAGTTTTCTCATCACCAGCCATACATCCACGGAATACCTTTAACTTTTCTGATTCATTACTCAATAATAAAATAACAGATCACATAGGATCAGAATCAGAAAAAGTATCATTAAGACCAGCATAGGCATGAAATGGTGGGGTACTACTAAAGTGAGGTAAAGACAGACCACTACCTACTGTGGCTACTGGTTTCCCTTATTCAAAGTACCAGCCATAGTAGATACCTAGCACTTTAACTAAGAGTAGTTTGACGAATGAAACTTGTTCGGGTTCGGAAGAAGCTGCTGCTTAATCACTCTCCCATCAGGAGCATGATGAACACTCCGCAATAAGAGAGCGATTAAGGCAGAGGTCAGTGACCGCGCACACGGTCCGGTGCCAGCTCCAGCGGACTCCGCTCGGGACCGCCAAAACGCTGCCGATTTGACACTATTCAAAAGTTCACAAGGCAACGCATCATATGGGTACACCGTCCGTCACTGCTACACATTGCGAATATGACAATCCGATATCATGGAAAAGTTCACGTCCACTTATTGTTATTGGCTTGAAAGTTACTTTTATCACAAATTCACAACAATCCCCAATACACTCGATTAAAACTCACAGTACCTGTGCGGCAACAGGTACGAACCGGTTTTTGTTTTCTGCAAGGCGTCCCGGTCGGCGCGGCCGCGCTTAGTGAATTTTGGAAAACGACACAGAAGTTACTTCCACTTATTGTTTCGTCAGGAAAACGTTTTTGTAGGCGCTCGGTACACTAATCCCGCTTCTGAGCTAAAAGGGAAGCTCAGAAAAACGCATTAAACCATTTAAATTACAATTTATTCACAAACTAAAACAAATGCAAGTTGTACAAGAAAAAGAGAGAGCGAGATAGCGATACAAAACGTCAAATAGTGGCGGGGAATACTGCTCTTGACAAGTTGCGTTCGGAAATGCCTAACAGTACAGTGGACGGCACATCACTCTACCCATTTCCGGTCAGTCCTCCTGCCTCTATTGGAAAGTAATCACATTTGACAAGAGCAGGAAAAAAACGGAAATGGGTAGCCTGATGTCCTGTTGACTGTTCACTGCACATTCTATCCGTAATGTGATAGTCAGAGGTAGGTAAGTTGACAGTCGCTGCCGTGGCAAACGGATCGTTCCGATGCCCAAACTTCGCTGCGCTTATTAATTGTACCCAACGTAGTAGGTATCTGTTGACCCCAGCCGTTGTTAGGTAGGTATTGTTTCTATCAAATTCCAAGTTACAGAACATACTTAAAGATCAAAATCATTTTGCCGAGGTTGAGCTTAACTCCTAGATTTTAATTTAAGTTTTGTTCGTTCCTTTAAGGAACAAAGATATCTATAAATAAACATCCAATTACAAATTTATTCCAGATGATTGGATATCAAAACAACAAGAATGTTCAATATTGAAACCCACGCACTTCATACAAACGCAATCGGACCAATTTATTTTATATGTTCTAGGTAGAGATAGAGAGAGAAAGCATTGTTGGGCCTAGCATTTGTCTTTGTTGTTTCTCTGGTACACTATCATCTATAGTATACTTATTAGTTATCTATTCTGGTTTTTTGAGTAGGATTTTCCTGAATAGAGTCTATGCAAAGGTTGTGGATATGTTTTTTTTTTGTGTGCAACAGAACTAAATTTAAAAATCACTGCATTCTTATCGTGAACGGATGACGTTTTCTAGGTTCTGAATTAAGGGCCCGATAATATCCATCCAGCCTTTTCAATCTCGACACATTGCTGGCAGACTAGGCCCGTGTTGTAAATGTATGTATGTAGTATGATGTAATAGCGAAGTTGGATCCAACGGCGGCCTACTCCACAATAGCTGTTGAGTCGCGACAGCTGTTGTAAGGGAGGCGTCTTGTTCACCCCCGAACAGTCTCCGTACGAAACAGGGTTTGTTGACATCACATGTCATCAAGGGTTGTACCTATTCTCGTGTTTTAGTTCATATCGTGAGAATATTTGTTACATTTATTTATTTTTAAATTATGATAGTCGTCATCAACCGACGTTTGGCGTCCATTGTGTATAATAACAATGATTATAGCGCCCAGATCATATTGGAAATTGTTCTCTAGTCATCTCTTTATATAGTTTTCCCTTGTTAAAACTAAATCAATCACTATCACGACTAATAATCAAAGTTAGCCAATGTTAGTTCTGATACACGTCTGAGATTTTAATGAAGCCCTTAGTAGTTATTTTGTTTCAAAAACCTCTAGTTTCAAGCAGCGGTTTCGCTAACAGCTTTCGTCCGACTCTCTATTAAACACCCTTTGTCGGTGAAATTAGAATACAATACTTCTGTAACGTTGAACATACTTAATTAATGCGCGCTGAAATGGAAATTGTATGTTCTATATGTTTATGTTTGTCGCTTCCCCCTTTCTGAATGGAATTTCAATGGTGACAGACTGTTTCATATCTACTCGGAAATGACTGTTCTCGAACACGTTCGTGCATAGGTTGGCATAGCTTTGATAGTTTGAATAGTAAACCTCATTGTCAGCCTTAATTTTAGACCTGAATGCTATGTAGAAACAAGCTAGCCGTACTTTATTATTTTTCTGTTCAACTGAGAACTAGCGCAGGATAATTTATTTGGTAGGTATTATTTTTAAATTGTGTATCAAAATAAATAGCAGAACACGTAATAGACCTTGCTATTAAATAATTACCTATGTAAATATCAAAAAGACAATTCATTAAGTGGAACGGGAAATGTTACGGAAACAGACGGAATATTCCAATACGCGAATATGATCGGACTGACTATCCTACTGTGAACTGGAATAAATTCCTTGGTCTACTTACCTATCCATCACCTAAGCATCCTGAACATAATCGCCGCAAACTAAGCGGAAAGGTCACTTAGTTTACGAGTCTGGGGTCAGTACATATTAAGTAGGTCTACCTACTCTCGACTTTACAACTAAATTAGGTATTCGATGATACTGTAGCTAATATTCGTTAGTAAGTATTGGTTAAACTAAAAACCTGGGAGTGTTCACATAATGGATAGGTACGCTTCTTAAGAAGTGTCACTTAGAACTTCTCGTTTTCTTTAGTGTTTAGAGAGAAAACAACTGAATTCCGTTTTCTTTTTGTAAGTTTATTTAGTCGACACTTCTCGTCAGCAATTAGGTCCAATAGCAACATGCTCGCCTACACCTTATTCACCCCTCTTCAGGCATTGGCTAAAACGAGTCGTATTCGGGCTATCGAGCGGGCCGCAAATATCTTAGCATAGCCGCTCTCCATCCAAAAATATCTATTCGGTCTCACTCAAGGCTTCGGCTTTTTGTGGAGGAAATTTACATAAAATTGCAAATAGGATTTATTTCTTGTGAAAAGGTAATTAACTGAACGAAAATCTTCCGGTCCTCTTCTTTAGTTATGAAATCAATTGATGCAGAAATAATGGATAACTTAACTAGATGAGAAAGAAGGTGAATGGGCGTGGGCGTCGAATGGTAGGCCAAATCCTAAACTCTCATAGTTTAGGATTCATAGAAAAGTGCTCAACGATTGAAAAACTTTTTCCCTAGCCAGGTGCGTCTACCCTGTATGTTCGATGGTTAAGGGTTTGATTCCTGAATTTGCACAAATATTTGTATAAGAATCAGATATTTTTTTACGATCGCTGTTTCCAGTTTCTATATTACAAGGTAAAACTCAGTATGTGATAATGTCTTAACTTGGTTTATCAATCGTTACAGAGTGAGCGTGCCCGGGTATGCAGGAAGCCTGGCGGCGGCGCTACCTGGCGCGGGCGCAGCGGCTTGGGAGCGACTGGGGACTGAGCTGGTGCTGTCGGCGCTGGTCACCGCCGCCTACTTCGCCGCCATGGACCGCCGCTGGACCGGCGCGGCGCCCGCCATGCTCGGCGCTGCTTACTGCGCCGCTAGCCTCGTCTCTGTAAGTAGTAACACTAACTCATTGAGATGTCGGCGCTGGTCACCGCCGCCTACTTCGCCGCCATGGACCGCCGCTGGACCGGCGCGGCGCCCGCCATGCTCGGCGCTGCTTACTGCGCCGCTAGCCTCGTCTCTGTAAGTAGTAACACTAACTCATTGAGATGTCGGCGCTGGTCACCGCCGCCTACTTCGCCGCCATGGACCGCCGCTGGACCGGCGCGGCGCCCGCCATGCTCGGCGCTGCTTATTGCGCCGCTAGCCTCGTCTCTGTAAGTAGTAACACTAACTCATTGAGACGTCGGTGCTGGTCACCGCCGCCTACTTCGCCGCCATGGACCGCCGCTGGACCGGCGCGGCGCCCGCCATGCTCGGCGCTGCTTACTGCGCCGCTAGCCTCGTCTCTGTAAGTAGTAACACTAACTCATTGAGATGTCGGCGCTGGTCACCGCCGCCTACTTCGCCGCCATGGACCGCCGCTGGACCGGCGCGGCGCCCGCCATGCTCGGCGCTGCTTATTGCGCCGCTAGCCTCGTCTCTGTAAGTAGTAACACTAACTCATTGAGACGTCGGTGCTGGTCACCGCCGCCTACTTCGCCGCCATGGACCGCCGCTGGACCGGCGCGGCGCCCGCCATGCTCGGCGCTGCTTACTGCGCCGCTAGCCTCGTCTCTGTAAGTAGTAACACTAACTCATTGAGATGTCGGCGCTGGTCACCGCCGCCTACTTCGCCGCCATGGACCGCCGCTGGACCGGCGCGGCGCCCGCCATGCTCGGCGCTGCTTACTGCGCCGCTAGCCTCGTCTCTGTAAGTAGTAACACTAACTCATTGAGACGTCGGTGCTGGTCACCGCCGCCTACTTCGCCGCCATGGACCGCCGCTGGACCGGCGCGGCGCCCGCCATGCTCGGCGCTGCTTACTGCGCCGCTAGCCTCGTCTCTGTAAGTAACACTAACTCATTGAGATGTCGGCGCTGATCAACGCCGCCTACTTCGCCGCCATGGACCGCCGCTGGACCGGCGCGGCGCCCGCCATGCTCGGCGCTGCTTACTGCGCCGCTAGCCTCGTCTCTGTAAGTAACACTAACTCATTGAGATGTCGGCGCTGATCAACGCCGCCTACTTCGCCGCCATGGACCGCCGCTGGACCGGCGCGGCGCCCGCCATGCTCGGCGCTGCTTACTGCGCCGCTAGCCTCGTCTCTGTAAGTAACACTAACTCATTGAGATGTCGGCGCTGATCAACGCCGCCTACTTCGCCGCCATGGACCGCCGCTGGACCGGCGCGGCGCCCGCCATGCTCGGCGCTGCTTACTGCGCCGCTAGCCTCGTCTCTGTAAGTAGTCACCTGAACTTATTGAAATGTCAGCGATGGCCACTGCCGCCATGGCGCTGCTTACTGCGCTCCTTTACATAGATATACCCGTAGTAGGTACGCTGCATGCACTTGCATACAGTATCTATACATGAACATGGTAAACCTCTGTTAGGGCGCAGCGCTGACGCACATTGCTATCTGCTATACCTACCAAGATGCCTGGTGTGAATGAAGTTACAAACGTGGGCAGTAACCCAGACCTGGTTGATAAACCCATTTAATGTAGGTCGTGCTAGTAAACCCGATTCTGGAACAAGGGTACACTTAACCCGTTAATCAATCACACCCTGACATTAACACTAAGGGTAGCTATAAAATTAAAAGCAACTACAAAATTAATTATAAATAATATTGACTGTAGGTTTTTTGATAGGAAAACCAAAAAAAACCTGACCTGATGACCTGGCTGCCAGGTGAAATACTTATATCAGAAAAATTCGACCTGCCTGTCAATGGTCTCGGTAGCACAGTGGTTAGTGCAGTCGCCCGCTTTCCGAAAGACGCGGGTTCGATTCCCGCCTGAAGCCAAGACCGAATGGCTTTTTCTGGTTTTCCTATATTCAATATTGAGTGTAGTCCGACTGAATACAAACACCGATAAAATTAGCATTAACATTATTAGTTATAGAAATTCTTTTCGTGACGAACTTGAAAGCAAGACTAAATAACATACGAGACAATGACCAAACATGACCCATACAACTTACAGACGTGGAATAGAACGAACTGTCTAAAATGGAGTCGTAGTTGGCACTGCTCGCTACTTGCGTTGTAGGACGACCACCTGGCCTTTGTGCCATCTGCCCAGACAAAGGTGCGGTACAAAAACACGCTCGGGCATTCCTCGTAATGTCTATTCGTAAGCACGCTCAGATTCACTCAGATCGCATCACCTGGAGCTATAGCTGGTATGAAGTATATGGAATTAGTATTTGAAGGAGGATGACGAATTTTGATAAGTAGTATAATACTTTCGTTAACGCATATGACGTCCACAAAGCAAGATAAATTACCACTTCATGACAAAGAAGTATTCTTCTTAACTTCGTTACCAGGACGATGCGAAGTCCGACTTAGACCTTGATGATAGTAAGAACGCGAAATTTGACTGAGATTTGCCCAAACCTTTGATCGTAAAAAGGAAGGTGAAGAACTAAAGTGCTTTAAATATTATCTTACCGCACAAAACACCTGTAAATATTCCGTGGTGAGTATATCAAGGTAACTAAATTAGTACGGAAATAGTAGCTAAGAACCGCAATACAGGATGTTTTTTTCGAATACAAAGTTGTAAAAGGAGAGCACGCAAGGATTGTTTTTTTTGTGCCAATACATCGCAAGGAAGGCGCAACAAAGGACTCAGGTAGTCCTGCAGTACCAGGTAGCTCGTTGTGGAGTAATTGTTCGAACGGGATCTCCGTCTCAATGCTGTTTTTAGGAATCCGCACTTTGCCTATGGAATAAATGAAACACCATGAGGTAAATACAAGTTTATGGAATGAACCCAATTGTAACTCAAAAGTTCATTGTATATGCACCTGTACTAAGTATCTAATATCAGTTTATGTCATTGAAAAAAAGACAACTCAAGGAACGTATTCATTCAATCATTTTATCATGTGGTGTACATAACCTATAGGACTAATCTATATCTTTTACTGCGCATGCTGCTTCAAAACCGCACGACTTTAACATTAAAAAAACAAACATCAACCATGATCACAGCTGGGGACAGGCCTCACCTTAATTATGAGCTGGCATGATCCATACTCCAACACCCAGGCTCAGTGCGCGAATTGTTGAAGGGTTATAAGGTCATTGATACACCTTGCTGTCAGGTGTTATTTTGCCGCCCAGATACCTCCGACTAGGTTCTCCAAAATTGAATGCTACGTGGCTTCCGAAACACGGAGATAACATTCCGTTCCCTACTCGACACGCGCGTTATTTTACAACGGTAAGCGTTGCCGATCCATTGTAAGACAAGACGTAGCAACTGAGCATTTGTTGCCAGTCAGTTTGTTGCCTAAAGAGTAAGAAAAAGTGCAAGTAGAATTCCTAACTGAAAAAGTTAAGGAAATTAAAAAATGAATATGTCAGGAACCTCCAAGAAATAAAGTCCAGCTCACACTTGTCCGTCTTTTTTGTCGCATTCTCCCGATCGCTTCCGCCCCAGTCCGTGCTCTGAATGAGAGCTCAAAATTCACCTCATATTATACGTTTTCCCAGCGCTTTTGTTGTGTTTCCATACATTGAATTCACGTGGAGGCATATTGAAAAAATATTGCGTTTGATTTATGAAAAGATGGCTGTCGCAGTAGTTCAAACGATAACCTACACTTCGCACGAAGTCTGTCTGTCCGTGTCCAACAAAACGTTTCCTGTGACAATGATCTATGGTCGCCACATGAATGGACACGCTTTGAACAGATAGGTACTTAGAGAGACTTAGGCAGGCGGACATTTTAGCATCGGAATAGGTATAGACCTGCGAGACTTTTTTAACAGAAGCTCATAATATCGACTAAAAGAGTATCTTGGAGTAGGTATGAGGTATCAGTTTGGTTTGTGAGTATTTAGGTAGGTACATTAGAATACTACCAACCTATGATACAACTAGGCTAGGCTTATAATCGTCATCAAATTATTCATTTTAAATGTGATAAAATAGAACTCTTAAGTAAAACTTCTGAGGCAGCGTTACATACATTGCTCTGGTCTCAATGCAAGTATTTCCTTTGCGTAGAAAAAACAAACCAAGAGGCTATCACAACTGGGTTGTTTTATCAACAGACCGTTGTTTTGTACTTGTGTAGAAATCGAACAGACACATCTCTTTGTGCCTCAATCAACGTTGGAAACGAATGTGCTAATACAAATAGGTCGTCGAACGTAATAAACTTTTTGCATTGTTACTTTCTCTCCTGAGAGATCTGCTTGAATTTACCAATTTTTCCATGTACAGTCAACAGCACATCAGGTTACCCCATTTCCGTTTTTCCTTTCGCTCTTGCCAAATGTCATTTCTTTGCAATAGAGCAAGGAGGACTGACCGGAAGTGGGTAGCGTAATGTGCCGCCCACTGTACCTATGTTAACAGACATTAAACACGCTGTTGTCAAATTTCAGATGCCATCATTGAACCCGGCGCGATCTCTCGGCCCTTCCTTCGTGCTCTCTCGCTGGGACAGCCACTGGGTGTGTTGGGTTGGCGGCGTGGGCGGGGGGGTCGCCTGCGCGCTGCTGCACGAGTGGGGGGCCCGCAGACCGCGCGCGGGGTCCCACTCCCGCGCCTCGTCTCCTCGCGACCTCGACGACATCGACAAGCCGTCGTTCCCGCACCACTACCGGCACGCCAGCACGTACTGCGCCGCTGCTCCCCGTCCCGACACCTCCGAGCCGCTGTACTCGGGCACCAAGTCGCTGTACTGCCGCTCGCCGCCGCCCGCCAGGCACCCGCTGCACAGGTCAGCAGATGGACACCCGTGCTGCACGTAATTATGAGTGTTCTAATAGCCTAGTCTTTAACTAGGTTATATGGTGGCTTATAACAACTTCAGGAATGGTGGAAGAATCCTAATCATTTCGGTGATCGCAGACTTTCAGTCTGGTTGCACTCCGCATTTGCGGCAATGTACTGAAACTCTTCTAGTTTTGTGGCATTTAATGCCAATGAGCTATAATTTTCTCAAAAACTCCTACGTTTTACATCCTCTGCACCTTAATATTTGAATTTTTGTTCACTTTATTGTGTCTGCTAACACCTTTTAAAGCATGATTTGATAATGCGTTTTATGCATGTATTTTTACTCACCTAATTGTTGATCCAGATCAACATCACACTTAATTATCTTCGGATTTTTGCGTTTTTGTGTCTAAAAATAATTTCAGCTATCTTTCTTTTCTCGGCATGTGACAGTGAGCGAAGTGGTTACCAATTCTCTCCCTACAGTATTAAAATGTAGACCTTCTTCAAAGTTGGTCCCATAATTTGTGAATAATAAGTACTTACATGTTTTAGTTACTCTAAATGCTGAAACTGTACGTAAAGTAAAATCCAGCCAGCCCAATGTAGCACCATTTACCAAAAGCTCTTTCTAACTCTCCAGGTCGCAGTCAGTGTACAGCAAAGGTTCAGCGGTTCCCAGCGCCATTAGCAGCGCGACGGGCGTGGTGGGGGCGGGGGGCGCGGGGGGTCCGCTGGTGGCGGCGCAGTCGCTGCTGCTGCGGCCGCACGCGCACGCGCATCTCCACAACCAGAACGCGCACAATGCGCAACGGGACCCCGCGTACGGCGCCGCTGGCGTCAGGACCGGACCTGCTGGTACGTTGGCTTATTTATTAACCACTGTGTTTTTTTCCAACTGTTTATAATTCAGGAAACTTCGTCTTCTGAGAAGAGCTGGTGAAGCTTGTTTATCAGTGTCCTCACAGTGCAGTTACTGCACTAATTCAAGGCTTTACTTAGTGTCTGTTGAGAGAATAAAAATCATAACGATGAATACGCAAGATCTCAACTTCTCAACCTAAGTATCTCTAGGTATAAACTTATTAGCAAGCTCGAGTTGCAGTTAGAAACAGATGACTTTTAGAATAATCGTGTTCGATGTACAGACGACTCTACATATAAACGCAGACGCAGTCTAAGAGGGTGACTAAACCTCGAAGACACAAGGTGGTGGTATGTCCAGCAGTGGACTAACATCAGCTTATGTTAGTGAAGTCTTCGGTAATCTATATGCGTTCCACATTTTTTCGCTCGATTTGCCATGATTTATCAAGCTCGTAATTGCTGTGGCAGATTAGATGAGTGGCAGAAGGAAAAGTTGCAAATGCTACAGATCCCGAGTAGGTACCCCCATATCAAACTGAAACTCTTTTAAAATGTGAAGACCGAGAACAAAAACAAATGAGAGACACGAGGGAGTGGTGGAAATGATAGGACGAGTGGTTCGCAAGTTGTTGTTTTTTTTGTTTGAAGTCACTAGATAATATACCTCAACAACTCAACTTGTCAAAATTACTCATTACCTAAACTGTTATTTGTAGGAGCAGCAGTACCAGAGCGGCGCGAGTCCGTGTACAGCGCCGGCGGCGCGAGCGCAGGCGCGAGCGTGTCTAGCGCAGGGCCGGGCGCAGGGGTGGGGGCGGGCGCGCGGCGGGGCCCGCTGCCGTCCGACGATAGCGCGTACGGCTCCGGCACGTACCGCCCCTACCGGCCGCACGCGCACGCACACGCACACCCGCTGCACCCACACACGCCCCCTGAACACTACTAGCGACGCGCCTCGCAGCACAATATTGCGCTGCTCTTTGACGTTTGAACACTTAGTGAGCTACAGCCTTTGTGTCTGACTCTTGGTGTCTTTGAAAGGTTGTTACTAGTGTTATTCCTCCCCCGCGGACAGTGTAAGTCTCATCTCTAGTGGCGTAACAGTAGAGTGGCCGATGGGCCAGAGTACCTGCAGGACCTCGGTGGCGGCCTTAGAGAACCACGAGCAAGGTTTAGAAAAAGTGTCACGTTGATGAAAAAGAAGCTTACACCTTCAGTAGTTTATTTTTGATAGCTGCTTCTGGAAAAAATTAAACTTAGTTGGCAAAATCTTGGCAATTCAACAGCACTCATTAGATTTTAACACCCAAGCTGCTAATTAAATCCCTACGAAGCCGATGCCGACTTACGGGTATGTATTTAAATACACAACTGAAAGATAAGGAAATGAAGATCAGGACGGTACTCCGAAGACTCTTGAGGTATCAATGCAAGTAAAACCAAGCAATATGTCCCCAGTTCCAGGAAAAAACGATGATCAGTTCTCTGACACACCATAAACTAATCCTAACTACCTATACTTAAGTGAGGAAATGCAGAGAGAAAAGGTATTTTAAAGCTACGAGTAATTACTGAATCCAGAGTACTTTTGGTCCTGTAGCAACAATGAATGACTCAGCCTAGTAATGTGGGTAAACGTGCCAAAGTGAACTGTTGAAGACAATTTCTAGTTTTAATTATTGTTCCCTAAGTAGTTAGACGAATTTATGAACGTGAAGTGTGCAGGGGTTTGCATTATAGGCTCGGGATGGGTCATGACGTCTTTCGGCGTTTTGTAGAGCATATTTTAAGCCTATCCTATCATTCGATTATGAGTGTGATCATGACAGGTATCATTAATTATAATGTTCTCTTCCTCTTTCATTTGTTACTAGCGACTCGCCCGGCATCGGATGTTATTTTACTATTTTAAACCTTCCTCTTCAATCACTCTATCAATAAAATATACCGCATCAAAATTCGTTGCGTAGTTTTAAAGATTTAAGCATACATAGGGACAAAGAAAGCGACTTTGTTTTATACTAGGTTACCTAGTTTTGTAAAGCTTGTCTGTAAGTGTACCTACACAGCTCGACACTATAATGTATGACCCAGCACTCTTGATTGCCTCTTTGTACAGCTTAAGGTAGGTAGGTAAGCCAGTTTCAAATACACTGTTTCTACTTTCACTGTATTGTTAGACTTAAGAATAAATATAATTATATAACAAAACCAAATAGTTAGTTATTACCAGTAGTAATTGCATTTACTACTTTACTACCTACTCATAATAATATTAATAATACTGTAATAAGTCTGAATCTTCACTGCTTAGCATTTCTATCTCTTTCTTATTCTTTGTTTTGGATAAAAATAGACTGATAGAACATCCACAATGTTATGTTGGTGGCTAAGAATAACTTATTATTAGATATGTAATATAAAAGGAGGGACATTTGAATCGCTCAAAATGTAAACGCTTGAAAAAGTATTATGTAATACCTACTATCAATATTCATAATTTACAATCCAGGCACGTCTTTTAGATATTTAAGTAGGTACCTACTTAAAGCTCCCAAAAACGACTTACGGAATTATTTGATTAGTTCAATTTAAAATGAGGCTTACAACTGAAATGACACAAAAAGCCATGGCCAGAGGCCATACTTATACAAGCTACCCACCAATTCTAATGTGCCCTGAGTGCACTTCTGTGCTTTGAATTACCCATCCATATCTAATTCATTTGAAGCATACAAGCACGCATTTACAGCTACGTTAATGTACACCCAATTTTGGTACAGTCGAACTTATGTCATACCACGCGTAACATATCTATTAATTGGAAATCATGTTTATTGAAGTGTTACGCTTGGGGTCGGCTTTTTATGACACTTATAACTATTGTTTAGTAAAAATAAGAATTAAATATTTTTCACGTGGACCAAATAAAAAAATACTTAGCCAAAATGTAACGAAATGAAATAATTGTACCTGTTTGTAATTTTTAACTACTTCTTATCTTACTTAATATCCGCATTTTAATATCTATAAGTTAGAAATAAGATTAGCATAGTGCCATATTGTAATCTACAAACTTCCATTTTATTACTTATGTAGAAAAAAAAAAAAACGTTTATTTGGTACACATACACACAATATACAAAAAGAGCAATATTAACAAAACAAAAACAAACAAATTTATTAAAACCTATTTAACATACATAATGGTATAACAAAAATAATTATTGCGACAGTATGTGCCAAAATGGTCTCCGCTCAGTATACGGCCGCGACGGCAGAGCTCGTCACGGCCACTGGTATTCTGCGGATGCCATATTTTAAAGATAGATACGTCAGCCCAACAGTGAACAGAGTTCATCAAAAAAAGGTAAAAAAAGAACAAAATAATAACAAAGCCAAATTACAGAATTACAGTGGTACGGATGAACAAAAAAAAAATATAATAACATAAAGTACGACACATTCAAAACATAATAATACTCGTACATTCAAAACCTACATAATACTCGTAAACACAATATATTTTTAATCAGTTTGCATGCGAAGCTCAATCATTCAAGTAATACCTCTAAGTGGAGTTTACAATGGAGCGTAATTCCTCATTTCTAATTAGTATGTACTAAATATAATTAAGCCTGAAAAAAACTATGGGTTGGTCACATTCCGAAATCGCTTTTAATGGGAAGTTAATTAATGCCAATGTTAATTTATCTAATACCAATCTAGTGGGGAACTCAGATTATATCAAAGTTATAATATACACAATAATATTGTTATTAAATCACGGCATTTAGTGTTTTTCTTAGCTTTAATCAGGAGGTATCTCAAAAGCACTGTCTCAACTTCAACAGTGAAGCCAGCCTCAGAACATGTCATGAAAATGTTGCCACCGAACTCAGACCACTAGCAGTGCCGGATTGAGTCAGAGTGGGGCCCGTAGCAATTTTTTTGTGACACCCCTTTTGAATTAGTGTTTTCTCTCCACCATCAAAAAAATGGGGGCCATACCAAATACCACTCTAGCTAGTAGACTAATCCTGCACTGGGCCTTGTCTACAGCACTACTGCAAAATATTTACTAGCACTCGTATACTAGGTACTTTTAAAATATCGAAAGTAACATTTATTCAGTTATATAGATACAACCACTTATGGTACCTATCTACTTTGTCTATGAATTTAGAAATGGCCAAAAATATCAACAAATAATTTATGAATGTTAAAAAAATGCAAACATACGGTGGCCGGCACATCACGCTACCCATTTCCGGTCAGTCCTCCTTGCTCTATTGCAAAGGAATGTCATTTGGCAAGAGCGAGAGAAAAAACGGAAATGGGGTAACCTGATGTGCTGTTGACTGTACATTCAAACTTACTTTTTACTTTCGGTGTAAGTAGATGTAACACAAAGCCACAATACCTACATCTAGCATGCGAGAGTAGAGTAGGTATATTAATAAAACTTTAAAAATGTCATCGTCAAAAAAAGAGAAAAAAAAATCAATATTAAGTTTTAGAAGAATGCGCAATTTTTTTATACCTTTCAGTGCATATTGATTTGTTTGCTCAAGTAATTCGGCTAACGTTCAAATGAATTGGACATCTTTCGGCCATGCCGATTTCTTTATCTTGTGGCCATGTCGGTTTCAAAATCTTGTGGCCATGCCAATTTCTAAATAAATAGACCTCTCTACCTACTGTTGGTTCTGACCGTAACTACTAATTTAATAGATTTTCTATTTATGTGATAAGTAGCATTATTGTTGATAATGTAGTAGGTAGTAAATTGTACATACTTCTACATGTCTTAGTTTGCGGACAGAGAGACCTATGGCTTTAAATGAAAAATAAATTTCTCTCACGACGTCACAATTGGGTTTATCGCTTAATTTAAACTACATATAAACTGTTAAATCTGGTCGGAGGTCGGATAAATAGCCCTAAAATTCTTTGTTTATAATTGTTAGTAATTTAACACAGTGGAATTCACCTTCTTCGCTATGATGGTGTCAGGAGCATAAATAAACACGACTATTAAAGAAATCGTTAATTCAATCTTGTATTTTATTCTACCTTCCCCATATTCCAAAAATCTGGTCACTTCAGAAAATCGTTAGGTATCGTGTATGTGGGCTAAACATGTATTTCATACACGTTATTTAAGTAGCCCCCGAATTCACAAACGTCAATCAACACCAAGCACGCGCTCACGCTCGTGTTGTCCCGTAAAATGTCAATAGAACTGAAAGGGACAGCTATACCTCTGAAGGATGCTCAACGTTGATTTGCGTTTGTGCATTCGAGGGTAAATCTAGCAGTTTCAACTTGTGTTTTTATTAAGAACATGTTAACACATAGCTGCCTGGGTTTACGAAAAATATTGTAACAAGGCCCTTCAACCACTTAGAGATTTAATGAAAGCATTCTAACTACTATGGGCTATGGACGCTTCGAGGAGATTGTAAGAAAAAACAATTTATTTAAATAAAAGTTTTAATTTATTCAAACGAAATTGAACTAATGCTAGCTGTCATAGGATTTAAAATTAAACAAAAGCCTGGCTCAATAACTTACCACAAGTAAGATATCTACACAATGTTATGATAACGAATTTGCTAAATGTGCTAAGGTACAGTTCATTGCAGTTTGCGTATAAAATCACTATGAAATCTCTATTATACATATTAAACACGTTTGTAAACCTACATGTGAAGAAATGAATCTGCACATCATTAAACATTTCAAAAATCCTCGAATGGATTCTTTTATCAATTAAGAATTGTTTAATTAGAGTAAAATTATTATTAAGACTCACTCATACATGGTTCGGTCAGCTTGCATCATAAAAAGCTAGTCTTTTAGTAGGTACCGCGTTTTCGTATCTATTGAATGGAATATGCTGTCCCGAGTTTAAAAACGTTAGCTAATTATGTTGCGAACTGTACAAGCATTACACATTGTTATATTTTTTCATCCAAGCAATAATATTACTGTTTGTATTATTTAAACCTTCTAAATACCTATCTTGACATTTTAATATCCTTTGGCATTATTCCGAAATAATCAATTTATTAAATATTGCTCCCTAAAATAAAATCAATTTATATACTTATACACATACAAAACACTAGCACGTAGTCTGTGAGCACTTTCTCTCAATGCCTATTTGGTAAATCGATACAATACAAATTTATGTTAAAAAACAATTGATCTGTTTCAAGGCAATACGAAATGAAGGAATTTTAATTTATACTTACAAAATACCCTTCTGTCTCATGATGATCGTAAGTAAATCAAAGTTATGCTACAAATATTACATAATTACCACATGTCGTACTTACACAAAATAAATAATTATTTAAGTAAGTATCTTCTTAAGAAAGACTAGGGAAAAAACTAGGTATACATATTCAAGGTATGTTTGAGATCTAAGAGATAGTGAAAATTTCGCAGACGTCTTAGAAGCTTGTTTAAGGTCGGATGAATAAAACCACAGACAAATTCTTTCCGTTTCATAGCTCAAGATAAGCCAGATCCGGCGATCAGGCATTATGCGTACAGTGTACTTCCAGCCGTCTAAAACCTCACATAGAAAAATACAAAAACGTCCTGTTGAACTAAGATCATCTTCGAGCAATCTTCTTAACCGTAAGTAACACTTCATCTATAAACTACTGTTAAGTATCTATGTTAAATGAACTCAATAACTTATCAGTAGAGATTTCATTGTCGACAGCTCTCTATCTCGACTTCTCAATGAAAGTAATTTTCAATTACAGGGATACTCAATATGTTCATCTCCGAAGCGGGTAACAATACGTCCTGTGGTTTCATCATCCTCGTACCGCTTACAGACACAATCTGAAATTGTTTCAAGGTAGGTTCCTTGAAACCACTCTTTATAAGTACAATCTTTAAAATATTCAATTCTAGTCTGCAAAATACCAATACTGAGAAATATACACAAAATATAAAAAGTTAATATTTACAATGTTTAATAAAAAGCAGGCACTGAGTCCCTCACTCGTCACCTCTCACTCCCTCCGTTCTAAAACCTAGATTTAGCACAGGCTCGCCGAATGCCCCGAACAAACACAGAAAATATTATATTGAAATATCGAAGCAAAATTAATCGTAAGTACAGACAAAACTAATTTTACTTGAAATCGGTACACTATAGAAACTTATACTATGTAGGTCAGTAAACGACATACAGGGTGACACAAAATGACAGATACCTCTGCAGAATGTATACCTACTTCCATTTAACTGCCTAAGCTAGGACTTCTCTGAGTAATGGTTTCGAGTCATTTTGAAATTTGTTTAGATCTGTTTAGCAAACCATCATATATCTATCTACCAGTGTTGAATATTCCACACACGTTTTCAGTAAAATTCGAACATTTTCATCATTCTAATGACTTTGCCCGTCATTGTGCGTCATCTGTATATTATTAGAGATTGATTACTCGAATAAAAACTGTTATCGCATAATATTTCTGGAACATCTTTTACAAATATACCTTCATGATACATCCTCATAAATACTTATTTGGGCATTAGACAAGTTGAACTATGTGCGCACTCATTTTACAGAAATATTTCCTATACATAAGGTAAATAAATCTACCAAGCTAAGCATACCAATATCGTATTTTAATAAATCTTCCGAGAATATCTGCCCCCAGATTCTAAACCACACCATCGTCGGTTCGGTAGAAACTTTCGTCTCTTGGTCAGCATTCAAAATCCAAAGCCGCCTAGTGTTAACTAAATAACTTGCACAGCGCACATTATCGATGGTCGATAAAACGGTTTTGAATCAAGAGGCTACATTCTTAGACATTTCAAGTAATGGTAATAAGACTGAATAAACAAATGAGGTATCTTATAGTAGCAATGATACTAGTACAAATTTTGAGAACATAAAAATCAACAAACCTTTTCACCAAATCTGCCGTCTAACTAATAGTCTTATAAAGTCTGTTGGTCTTTGGTATGGTATAGTTATTAGCTAAGTAATGTTTGAATGTGTAAAAATGTGTCCCAAAAAGTTGGTACTTAATAAAATCATCACAGATTCAAAAATAACGGATAAGTTGAACGTATAAATGTGAGCTTTTTGTTTAAATTCACGTTTTTATAAAAAAGCTATAACATGCAGTTTATATTAAGCCATGGCAACACTTTTTTGATTCAGCTTAAGATAAAATCAAGTAAGTGATAAGTTTATTTTCAAAGAACAACCTATTACAGATCGATCTCTTAATTTCAGTATTACCTAAGTCTTTTACCGATCGGTTTAACCGGGTCTCGTTAGTTGACCTTCGTGAAAAATCAAGCGAATGCAACCATATCACTTCAAGCACAAGCGCCATTTTTCACATTCAAATCTGTAGACAGGATATTATGAGTAAAAATATTAAACGTAACTCTGTATAAAAGGTATTCAACAAATGTAATAGATTTCTTCGTGAAAGTTCATATTTGAAGACAGGCAAGTGACAGGTAGTTGGTCACCAGGATATAAATGTTCATAAATACTTGCTCAGAAATAAATGTATGTTTATTTCACGTTTATAATATGAAGTAACTATAGAGAGATTGTAACAAAGCCTCCGATATAGATCTAGCATGCACATACACACAAATGGCATGCTACCACAACTCCACTAGAACCAGGCGATGAATGTCGTTTGACAGACATTGAAACCGGAATCTAAGAAGCGTCCTTCATCCCACATTTATTTAAAAGGCAAAATCGCAATATCATAAAACTAGCATGTCACTATGAAAGAGTACAAAATCAGTCGAATAATCATTAAAAAGATTGCTATTGCCTATTTAACAGGGAATAAGGGTGCTTCTTAATTTAGGCGAGGTTATTGCTATGCGTGATCCTTGCTTCTGCCAAGTGTGAAATGGACCACATTATGTCTCCAAGGGCCTTGTTTAGACTTACTGTTTTTAACTACTTCACTAGCCGCTAGCGTCCACTTGGCGTCTTCTTGTCGCTATTAAACGTACGCCGCGTCCGATAATACTATTAAAAAGTGTTATACTCCGTGCCAGCAAATAAATCCTCGAAATGGCGGGGTCGTTGCAGTCAGGAACTGCTCAAGCATCACGTCACTGCGCAGTTAGTTCAGTTCTCAAATAGCCCAAAAGGCCACATGTCAAGTATCACCCGAAGCCAATGCAGTCATTACCCAACTGCTTAGTTGCGCTTAACGTGCGCAGTTTATAGCAATGAAAGCAATAAAAGCTTACTTTATCCTAAACCCCAATTCGCTGGTGACCAACCGCACATTCAAAGTTTTATTTGATGGCAAGAGTCACATAAACAAATTACATCTATGTGTAAAAAATGACAACAAATATTTGCTAGTTTACGAAGAGTAATATTCGGAGGATGCGTATTGCGTTCGCCCCGGGAAGCCGAGGGTGTGAAGCGTGCGGGGTGGAGTGTCGAGGGTAGTTCAGCAGACGCAGCCGCCCTCGCTGCCTTCCTGCTCCGACCCCATTGGCGACTGGGATTGCAGGTCCACGGCTGCCACCAATGTTAAGGAAACTTATCCACCACATAGACACTTACTGGATATTATAACTATATATTTATTATAACGTTTCCGCCAGAGTCGGCATAAAAATATTGACCCTAAAGAATAACTATTGATCTGCCTACACGACTGTTAATTACTTTCACAATTTCAAATCGGGTGATCATTTGATATTTATATTTATGAAGGCTAACTTTAAACTCAAATCTATAATATTTATGATATGAAAAATAATCAATCCTGTTCACAAATGATTCAAATATTAATATTTATTTATTATTTATTTATTTATTAAACACAATTAAACGGGCTTAACCCAGTAACATAATAATGCTAAATTTAAACAATAGTTATACTGTAACTATGAGTAGACAAATAGTGAGCCGTACGAAGATACAGAGGGAGTTGCGTATACTTACTGAAAACCAGCAAATAAAAGACATAATAAGTATTTAATTTTTTATTCCGAATGATATCAGGCAGCGTGATATTTACTTACAAATTATCATAAATGTCGCTTATTAAAATAAAAACAGTATATCATAAAGTTCACATTTTATATTGCCTACGATATTTGATGTTTTCACACAGATCTAAAGCTTTTTGCACAGGTTCTTATAAGGCTCAAGCAATTAAAATCATTTGCAATATAAAACCAATGTAAATGTAATAAATAGTTATCTGTGTACAATTTTCTATAAGTGAAATCGGTCAACAAATAAAGAGACAAGCTGCAAGTCTATGGCATAAACTTTACCATGGAATAAATTTATATAAATCTTAACATATTTATTTATAAAAATAATTTATTAAATAAGCATTATATTAATAATTAATTCTCAAATATTAACTACAACTGAGGACACATTATGCTGATGAATTCAGTATGTGTGAATAAATTGCTTTTATATAAGTTTTTAGACAAAGCTTGTAGGAATGATAGTTTCTATAACCACACTCAGATCTCGTGTATAAGGAAGATGATAAATTAGTAGTACTACGAACTCATATTTCATGCATGAAGAACTAATTTGCCAAATCTTAATAGACGTGATTTAAAGTTTAAATATTCTATTAACCAATTCGTTTATAACTTCATAAGCTAGCAGTGAAAATCTCACTAATAATTATTTACGATATAAAGTAACATAAGATTTCACTCTTAGGCACTAAGTAAATAAATAATACTAATGTACAGGACCACGGAACATTCCACAAAGCGCTTCATATGATGCATTTATTTTTATAAGAATTGATGTATTTCAAAGAAACAAATTAATTTAAAAAAATACTTGTTAGAGCTTATTACCTGGCACGTAGAATTCAGCTTAAAATCAATAAATACATGATTTTTATACGCAGAGAATTCTTTATAGAATATTACTTTTTTACATTATTGAAATAAAGTATACTGTCCACCTAGTCAAATGTCCCGCGGTAACGTGCTATATACAACACAGGGTAGCTCCCATATCACTCTCTGCCTTATCGGCCACAGTATACATAATTTGACATTGTAGCAATAACTTTTAGATGAGATCTCTTAATTATTTTTCTTTCATTTGTTATTAATCGGGTTTAGAACTGTCATAACCTTATTTAATGACACACGTATTATACAGTGTGTTTGGGAACCGGTGTCCGACCCGTTAAGGTGAAGTAATATGATCTATTTTATGAATAAATCCACCATAATTAAGCACTTTGCCCCAGTTGTTTTAAAATGGCCGCCATTTTAATTTTGCTTTCTCGGGAGTACGGGTGGGTTATTTTAGTTTGCAATATCTGCCGATTTAGAGGTCCTACAGTCACAAAAGTGGTATCGTTGGACAGCTACAAAAGTAGGCAATAAGCTGACAAAAAAGCATTTTTACATAACTCCCTTAAAATACCTCAAAAAAATGTTTGAACTTGAAAATTGTAATAGAATTTGTTAGTTTTTTTTACATTTTTTTTTTTTTCAGAAAAACTAAACTGTCAACATACATTTATTTTTAACTTTTTGGATACCCAAAGACATCACCTAAACACTGAAGCAAAAATCAAAGTTCCAAGTAAAATAGTTTAGAAGTTGTGACAAATTGAATATCACCCTGTCATCAGAGACCCTTTGAAACGCAGGTAAAATTTACCTGAAATAAATTAAAAAAAAAATTTAAAAAAAATAATTAAAAGTGCTTAATTATGGTGGATTTATTCATAAAATAGATCATATTACTTCACCTTAACGGGTCGGACACCGGTTCCCAAACACACTGTATAAACATGTGTAAATACACTGTGGCAGAAACCAGATACGCTCATCGCATATAGTACGAATCAAACTTAATGACGGCTCGGAAGTTAGCTGCGATCGCCGAGTGCGCAAGAAAGACTTCACCCTGCAACCCGCTGACACCATAATTTGTGTTCTGCGCATCGACTCACACGATGTTCACAGCCGCCATTAAGTTTGAATCGTATTTAACCATCTATACATATTATACATACTCCCGTTGTATGTCAATTCATTAGCGAAACATACGCATGTGCACGCCTTCTGTTATTTACTACTCGAATTCTACACACAGACAGACAGACCATTCCCGTTGATACCACTTTCATAATACAACGAGCGACTTCGGCAGCACTTTAGTAGCCAACCAAACATGATTATTATTTATTATATTCATATGAAACTGTTTCTGTGGAGCTATTTCGTAGAACTATGAAGTTGATACGAAAGACCACGTCTAGTTCTGCGAATATAAATAAGGGATTAATGAAAACTCCTTCTAGATTGCAAAAAAAAATGAATGTTTCTCCTACCTTTGCTTAACTTTGTGTGTAGTTTCGAGACCGAAAAATCGCGATTAGAGCACCTTAAAAAGTTCCCAATACCCAGAAATATTAGCACGAGCAAGTTTAATATACAAGTATTATGGCCTTAATGTTTGGTGAAGGAAACATAGGTTTAACAACAACAGCAATGATTCTACAATAGTGCCGCTGTGTTGTAAGAACATAAGTTTGAGCAGAGCTTTTCAGTTGCCTTTCGCCAGCGGTGCAACTCAGCACACTCTAAATACAAAAAGATAACAGGACAGGCGGTATGAACTGCTCACGTGATAACATACAATATGCCATCCACTTTGAAGTGTGGGACTGAACAGTGGGAGCTTCAAGACCAAAGTGACTAATGTAGAATGTCCAGAAAAAATATTGCAATTTAGGGTGGCACGTTCTTAAGAAAGTGCTCCCGAAAATGTACTTAACGCATAATTTAATGGTTCGTACCGACGAATGATATTGCTTGATTGGGCCTACAGAGGGCGTCACATGAGGTTTCAGTCTTAATCGACTTACATATACATTTCGATTAAACTATCTCGTCTTAACGACTGTCGTGTTCCCTTAAGCAAATGTTGTCGTGCTTTTGTGTACTATATGCATAAATATAATTCACAACTATTTTAAAATGATTCGATGGATCAAATTCCGAAAGGAATAACGTCTTAATTAGTTTATACTTCTTGACTACATATTGATATTCATAGATTGCTGATCAAATTAAAATAGTTGTCAATATCGGAATTCATAGAAAGTGTAAACTAAACGGAACACGGATTTACACTAAATCTAATATCACTGTAGAGACACACAAAAGCACATTAGTACACGTACAGCCACGTAAGCACTACAGCACGCCACGTTCAACTACACTTAGCTCGCTTGTCTGTCGTTAATTATTATACTTAAAACATTTTGAAAATTATACTTTACACAAATGCAGTACGATAATGATATCTTCACTTGTTACAATTTAAGCCAATTTGGCTTTAATTATTATTCTCAGTGTAATTGCATCGGATCAGACTTTGGTTTTAGTATTTCGATTTGCTGTGTAATTTTTCAAGGATTTTTGGCCAGCACTGGAAGTCCAATTGTAAAAACATTTCCTAACGTAGTTACCTACTTACTAAGGCCCATTACATACTGCGACTTTATGCAGCGACACAAACACGATGCGAAAGTGTTATAGCAACGATACAATACGATACAAGTATCGTCCGATACAAAGTGTCGCAGTGCAGTCACGCAGATGTGGAAAGCACAATGTGTAATGTTTATTGTAGTCAAAATGCAGCGTCGATCATATTAGCATGTATTAGCCCCGAATGCTATACCTAAATATATTTCGAATAATTACAATTATTTTCTCACAACGCTTTAGATATTGCATCATTTGCCATTCCGAGGCTATATCCTACCTATGCAATGCGTTATTCGCCACACTAAGTATCCTAGAATGTTGCCCATTCCAACTTCGAAATTCAATTGCAACGACTTAGATGCTGCACAAAAATTAACTTGGTCCAGTATTTTAAAAAATGCAAGTATTATTTCTGTCTACAAACGTAAGTTGTATGTATTTCGCCCGCTCACACCAGTGTCAGTCATTCCATCAATTATGAATGGTCAATAACTGAAATATCGGCATAGACAACATCGATTAACGTGTCACTAAGAAAGTTTTTCCGTCAGTCGTTGGATTAACTGACACAGAAATGAGGGTATGTCTAAAAAGTGAAGGCGACCTGATGAGTAACGATGGCACGCGTCGCTCAGACAGACAGCTGGCGGTTGTGTCGCGGCGTGGCGTGGCGTGGCTTGGGCGTGGCGTGGCGTGGCGTGGCGTCTAGCACGCGCAGCCGCCGTCGGGCTCCTTGCTATCCCCGGGCGCCTGCCGGAGGATCACCTCGTGCACTGAACACACATCGCATTAAGGAAACAAAAGAAAACTAAATACACTGGACTCGACATTGCGTGATGGATGGGAAGACAAGCAAGCACTGAATGAGAGCTATCGTGCCCTAAATTCTAGTTAGAGTCAAGTCTCATAAATGGCAAATATCGCAATTTTACGTTTATGGGGTATTTACTAATGAATTGAAGATTAAGACAGATAGAAATGATAAGGTTGATTTAAAGTGAGTTTTATTCAAAACAAAATAAGAGGTAAATTAGGCTGGCAGATTCATAGGTTAGTGCTTGTAAGTTGATTAGTTTTTGAAGGAATAACGTATTATTTTCAAACCAGATAACACTAACATTTGACAGGACCTTACTAGCCAGTGGCGCCAACTAGTGGACCAGAAAAAAACGATAGCCCTCACTACTTGCGCAGGACATCGCACCGTAACGGTGCGAATGAGGATGTCAAAAGTCATACAGGAAGGTATCCAATTTAGAAAAAATCTTCGAACATAAAAAAAGTTTATTCCATTATTATTTGTACATTGTGATACATTTTAACGCAGAACAGATCAGCTGGCGTTTATATTGCTTAAAAATACTAAACTGGATTCCATCCCACACATGAAACGCGTAGAAAAACAGTCTAAAATTAAATATGCTTGTATGTGTATATTATGTGCAGTATAAATATTCGATAGATTTTGAAGCATAGCAACAAATACATAAATGATACAAAGATTAAACAACAGAATGTATATTGCTAGGCTGAATATAATGAAAATAATCAAATAGCAATTGTTGAAGATCGTGTTCAATAACTCGAGCACACTTAACCAAAGAGCAGCAATATACAAGCTGTTCAAATAAAACTAGAAATAAATGACACGCAGCATTTAGGTGACCGCCTCTATCTCAAGTAATGATACCACCTTTATGGACCTCGTCCGCAATGAAACACCTCATGAACATTCTCCCATTTTTGACATGCATCTTGCAAACAATCACCCATACAATCATACATGCTATACAATATTCGCGTTAATTTTTAGTTGTTTTTAAAATGCTGATGTCTTTTATTAAATGATGCCTTAATTTCAGTCGCCATTTATTTGGTCGTATTGCTTCAATTGATAAAAAAAATGTTTTAATAAGGCGTAAAAAACACGCGTTAATTACCTTATCCAATGAAGCATGACGCACATATCACAAGTTACGTAAAGTTTTAGTCCAAAGTGTATTATTTTTCA
This sequence comes from Udea ferrugalis, assembly GCA_950022985.1. NCBI lineage: Eukaryota > Metazoa > Arthropoda > Insecta > Lepidoptera > Crambidae > Udea > Udea ferrugalis. The sequence continues at coordinate 3,593,695 of OX465516.1, forward strand.
GGACTATTGTGATACTAACACGTCTTTTTAAAATATTTGCTGCAAAAGTGAAGTTTTAGGAAAACTCATTGAAATTAGAATTTAATGCCATTAGAATCATTGAATTTAAGTTGTTGATCCAGCGTTCAATTATAATAGTCTGGATATAGTCTTGGTTGACATTCTATACTAGAACTAGTTGTCCCGACAGACGTTGTCCTGTCAAGCGCACGAAGTTCAAATAGCAAAAAAAAACTGATTCAACTTTGAAAAAAATAACATCAAGAGATCACCGTCACCTAAATGCTTGGTCGTCGTGTTAGCAAAAGGCCGGGTCGCGACTGACCCGAGCCGAGATTAGTAACGTAAGTGTACTTACAACACGGTTAGCAGAACTACACCGCCACCCACCGGCCGGATCCGGGACTTCACCAGTTAATGTCCAATATGATCGTCACTAGCGAAATTGGCTACAAGTTTAGTATTTAGGCGAAGATAAATAACCATTTTATTACAGAAAAGAGGACCCGCTAAACAGTTTTATAAAGTGACCGCTGATACTCATCCAGTCTAATTTTTGTTCAATGGACATAAAGAATTGACGCACTGTATCCACGCGGCTTTGGCAAGAAACTCCTACCACTAGGGTGGTAACTGTAGTGCGTTTGCGTTAAGAATGCAGTAATTTCATACTTGTCCTTCGACCTAGCACGCCCCCTTACCAATCAAATCGTTCCTAATTAGAAAGTATGCGTTCAGCTGGTCACTGTAGACTTGGCTTTCTAATTAGGAACGATTTAATTGGTAAGGGGGCGTGCTAGGTCGAAGCACAAGTGTGAAATCACTGCATTCTTAACGCGAACAGACTATAGTTCACTGATACATGTATTCGTTATTTCCACTTAGGCACAGTCGCAAGTGAGATGTCAAAATGCGGATATCTGAGTGGTTGTTTAAAACACAACTCTTCCCCCACACCACATATTTGCCTCGCTCAGCTCTGATACGAGCCGAAGTCGTGCGTAGAAATATTGAATAAGTTCTTGGCATTGTAAAATTATTCGTAGCCTTACAGATTTTTAAGTCTACATTTAAACGACAAGCTCTGAGGATGAGCTGACATAACCTGTTTACCGAAATCGTGATTCTTTACTTCACACTGTCCTAAAATACAGTAGTTAAAATTTTAGTCAATTTAAAACTTGTCATGCCTTGTCTCTGCCTAACTTCGTTATGTTAAAAACAGGTATCACTTTAATTTGACGGGTTCCTTGCCTGTAATAACGTGGACGGTATTAATGTCATATTTTGAAAATATAGTAAAAACTGCAGCCAATTTCACGCATGAAAACATCACCGTCTTAATCGACGTCACACCAATGTTATTCACTTCGTCAACACACCGCAAAACCGGACGGAACAAAACTAGCAACACGTGTTAAACAGCACGATAAATACAATGATACGTAAATATGTGTCAATATGTGCGCGAATGGACGGACAGCGTGTCGTCTATGTGTGTATTAAATAACATATTTGTTATACCGTCATTTTTACTAGTGCTATCTATATATTTAATAACTGAATTGGTAAAGTACACTAGAATATCTGGACTAAAGATGCATTTTGTAAAATGACAGTGTAACTTCTATGTATTAAACTTGTAGGTATTTTCTTCTGTCTTACGAATTAAAACTATGTTGATAAGTCCTTAAAAAACTCATGGATAATATCAACTTTAAATATGACCATTTTAATACATTACTTAATTACTGACTGAGAATGTGTGACTATGAGACTAATTAATTCGGTTGAAATAATTTATTTATATAACGATTACTATGCATAGTCTCTGAAAGGCCGTCAACTGCGCACACGCACTGGAGTGAGATCGAACAAACTGCAAGCGCAGCGGTGACGTCACACAGATGTATTACTCGTGAAAATATTTAGCATTGCTGAAAAAATTGCTACTTCAAAGCACCACAAAGTGATAAATTCTCCTATTAGCTGTCACTGATAGTACTTGGTTTGTTTTTGAGATGAGTAGACCAATATCGATCAAAAGACCATATATTGATAGTATGTAGTGTGTGGTATGTCAAAAAGGATACTGTCTTCGGGAGGCTTGCTCTCGGCGGAGTCCATGCCGGGCAGCGCGGCCGCCACTCGCCGGAACAACTGGAAATAAAATTAGTATGGTAAGTTAATGTTGGACCTACAGGCATGAGAATACTGGTTGTCTTCAAAATTCCGAAAGCAGAACATATCACGTTGAGATCTTTAAAATGAACAAGTTCTTACAGCGGTAGGTACCCTCATTCAGAGTACCCTGACACTACACTACTTACAAGCTTGCAACCTGTTACAATGTTAGTGAAAACCGACGACATAAAAAACAAGTTGCATAAGCGGGCTTGATACGACTTACTGCTATTACTGTTAGCGCTGCAGAATAGCTGTGTGTTTGTGTAATAAACATGTATTTACTTTTGTAGTCAAAATAATTTATAAAAGAAACCTAGATAGCCTGGATTCAAACAAATTTTATTTTTGACTATATTTTCTCTACGTTTTACTACAACCAATTATATTCCATTAAAATGCAACGTTGCCCAACCACGCGCCGCTCAACTACGAATCATGAATGGAAGGAGAGCGTGAGAGGGCAACACGAAATGCAAACAAAATAAGCCCTTAAAGTGCCGCGAGTGCCTCTGAAAGTACAGACCTACCTAAATGTTGTAGTAGTCGAACAAATAAATGTTTTTCTATAATATTTTGTCTATAGACAGTCTTCGAGTCTCTGACGAACAGCATTCGATGTGAATCATGCTTCAAGAGTGATACTAGCATAGGTCTTTCGTCTCACTCTCACCTGTTTGACCTTGTAGCCGGCTTTGGCGCTGGTCTCGATGAACATCACGTTGAGCTCCTTGTATAATATCTCTAGATAGTCTTCGAGTCTCTGACGAGCTGCATTCTATGTGAATCGTGCTCTAACAGTAATACGAGGATAGATCTGCCGTCTCACTCTCACCTGTTTGACGTTGTAGCCGGCTTTGGCGCTGGTCTCGATGAACATCACGTTGAGCTCCTTGGCCTTGCGGTCTCCGTCCTCGGTGGACACCTGCCGCTTGTCCGAGAGGTCAGTCTTGTTGCCCACCAGCATGATGATCACGTCGGAGCCGCGCTCCGTGCGCACGTCGTCTATCCACTTCGATGTCTGGTGGAATGAGTTTGCGTCTGAAAGGTAAAAACAGGCAAATTAATTAAATTTTAGAATTAGGTATTTCCGGAGAGATACGACATTGGGGCCTACAAGAAAAAGCGTATTCCTTTTTAAAAGACAAGCTACGCAGCGGTGACACCGGTGGTGTTGCGGTTGTTTATGGGCTGACGAGATCACTTCCGGTCAGGTGACCTTCAGGCTCATTTGCTCCCTCTTACATAAAAAAAGGATTCTCCGAGATTCCTAACTTCTATCTCAACTCCTAAGACGTTACGATGTGCCTCTCGTTGCATGGCGCACGTAACGTTTTATTGTTTCTATCTAGCATCCAAAAATGTTGCTTAAATCGAACGTCTGCGAGTAAATACCCGAAAGAGATCAAGGCTGGGATTCGAGCCCAGTACCTCTACCGCACTACTACTACACTGCCCTTCCACTTCCGACTGCTGAGCCACTGCTACATACGCACTGCAAGGTTCAGATGCGTCCCTATTCGGCCACGTGTCATTGCGACCAACACCTGCAGGGAAGTCCCAGATCAGCGGAAATGAACCAGACAGTAACTACGCCCACGAACATACTTAACTAGAGCTGCCTTTTACTAACAATAAATTATTTTTTAAATTTGTTATTAACACAGTTTGCGTTTTTTTTAACAATACCCCTAAAAAATTCAGATTACACATGCTGCATCACTCGGCGGGGTTTTCCCGATAAGCTATAAGCGTGCAGTTCTTAAAGAGGGGTTCCAAAGGTTATGCCTCTAGTCATTGTCGTTGTTTGAAAACAATGAAAATCGACCTAGCACGTTAAAGGCATTTTGTAATCTAAAAATCTTCATCATAAAAACATTGTTTGTCATGTTGGCTGTATTATGAACATTGCCTACTGACCCGGCCCGAAGTTTCCAGGTCAAAAGGGAAGCGTATTTGCAACTCGTTTTTATACTATCAGAATCCAAACTCGTTTATTATCTGTATTCGCCGGGTTTTATGAGCAATTACAAAGCTTTATCGCCCTATCTGCAAAGATAATATAAATGCTGAACATTAACTATGGTTACTGTTTTGAAAAATACGCGATTACTATTCAACGGTTTGGTTACTAGGTGGAAAGCCTGCGTCGCAATGACTCCGCGTCGTCTCTAGGTACCAATTTGAGCTACGAAGCAGAAATGGAATAATAAACCAAGATGACTGCAGAGAACTGATAGCTTTGTGCCAGGTACTTGCAACATTTACGAGGTTTCGTAAAACTCGGAAAGGCTGAGAAGTCAATAAAACAAGCGTGATGTTTGTTTATGAGAGCGTCATGGTCCTAGTGGCTAAGGACTTCGACTAGCAGCACGTGTCCCGAGTTCAAATCTGGCTTGGACAACCACTTTGGGTTAATTAAATGCAACTTGCTTGAAAATTATTGCAACTTGCAATAATTTTCAGGTAATCAAAAACATCGATATAAAAGCGACGCAGAGCCCGGATTCACTCCCCGAAATGTTCTGTTCATCATGACGGGAACTGTCAGTGTTCTTCTGACTCTGAGTCACTTAGTTGTGTGCTTGATGAGCGTAATGATAATGACTTCTAAGCAATGAAATACAAAATATGTAAATGCGTTATGTCAGTACTGATGCGAAGTCGAAAATTGTCCCCTGGCATACGAACCTATAATTTGACCATGTGTACAAGATAGTTTTATAGTATATTCTTTTGATAGAGCGTAAACGAGATCACGTTGCGCAGTGTCGTCTCAAACTGACAATGCTCTGCTCAGGTGTTCGAAGTTCTGATTTCGGTTTTTTTTTGCACAAGTAACCTACGTCTCTTTTATAATAATATCATCACTAGGCATCATAATAATATCATCATCACATGCCAAATGTGGAATGATGGTAATTGGCAAGCGTGTGTCGCCCATTTAGGACGACCCTGTTAAAAATTGCAGGATGTCTTTTCGGATGCAGGGCAGTCCTCCCCTAAAAAGGCCACTCGGGAAATCTATGAAGAAGCCATATGTTCAACAGCGGATGTCTTATTGCTGTGAATGATGATGACAAACACTAAGGGACTATTTATTAAAAGTAAAAATAGCGTTCTGTTTTGAAAATATTGTATTTTTTTTAGGTAGAAATGCCGTGATCTCAAGATATGCCCGAACACCGGAACGTTTTAGTTAAAAATTCAGACGCACTATGAAGAGCTCTAACATTGTGAAAGAAATAATAAGCCGAGTGTACGTTACTTTGTAAAAGAGGTTCAGTAACAAAACGATAAGAGACAGTTATAGTGGTACAACGTTCGAGACGTTAACAGGATTCTTTAAAAACAGGAAATGTCCTGAGAAAACAATACAGCTTAGACCTCCTGCAAAAACAAGAAACCTTCCCTTTTCATTAAGATAGCACATACATTAAGAATCATAAATTTCGATTCACAGCCACATTGAAAACATCGAGCCATATTTCACAATGATAAAGTAGTAGAAACTATTTTTAGGTGACGATTAAAAGGAAAACTGAAATTATATCGTGCGTGACACTTGCTCACCTACTGATTCGCAATACGCTCTGTAATTCTGACATGTGGTATTGAAATCTTCGTTTGTCTGATACTAAAATATCTTATTCAATCGCTTACGACTACATCCGAAAATGGAGTTGTCAAAAGCACTCTGACTAATGGCTTCATGATGATCGGAACATTCAGAAGCAGAAGCCCACACATCGTCCAACTAATTTGTACTAACATGGTCATGGTATCAATAGCTATAAGCCTATCGCCGTAACCCAGTGTCCTTTAGTTTTTAATAGGTGTTTTCAAAAAGTGTTCGACCGGAGTCAGATTTGGATTCTGAACCTCAAAGGTTCAGAGCCAGCATGATTAAATTCTTAACCCCTAGGCCGCTCTTCGTTAATTATCATTGTACAACAAATACCTGCATAGTTATTGGTTAACTCGTTTTACTAACAAATACGGTTAACCACTGAAATTAATCTGGCGAATCGGACTATCAATGACGCGATTAATGTCAATAGCTACACTTAGTAAAAAATACCCTTTCGTGTGAAATATGGTTCATGTTCGTGAAATGTATTCTCTTAAAAATGAAAATCATTGTTTCAAATCATCAATCAAATTATTGTTGTTTTGTAAAACAACAAAAATTACAATATAAGAGAATGAATATACATTATTAATATGGAGAAATATAACAGATTTAATCCAAAATTAATTACACAACATGCAGAGGAGTAGGTTATACCCAAATTGACATTTGACACAAATTCTCGTCATTTATATTATCTCTATCACTGCATAACTAAATATGCTTCAATTTTTGACCGTAACTTGTGAAGAGGCAGTTTGACAAGGTCCAGAAAGCGAACTAGAAGATATGATATCTCATAAGACAGAAATAATATCAGCCTAAAAGTTCGAGGGTTTCAGTAGCCAGACTCTTGGGATTAATCTTGAAAGATAGGTACCTACATACTGTCGTAGCCGCCGGGCGGGGGAATTCAACAGGTGGGCTGCAATATTATTGATTTTGCCAATTTTTCTTCGTAAAAGTTTTCGTTGCGAGTGTTCTCGAAGGTCACTGTCCTCTTGTCCTCATTTGTAAGTTCAAACTAATATTGATAACAAGTGAACTGCGACGCAAGAGACTAATTGGTATTCTAGTCAATTGAGATTCATTTTACAAGCTGGTCTAACAGAATTTATATTATGGAAACTTGCCCTCGCATACATTTGGAAAATCAGCTGACTAATGCCAGTTAGTTGAATTGCTATTGAAATTCGTATCAATAGAATCTTGGTTTGAACGCGCGAAGTAGTTCTCAGCTATATTTTCATTAAAAAAAACACACGAGCATCACTTATTAACAATGCTTGTGCTATGTGACGTGTCACCATAGATGGTTTTCCGTTATTCAATGGCAGTTATGTGCTTCAAACATAATATGTTTATGTAAAATCTTTTAAGATACTTTTCCGCCATCGCCAGCAATTGACATCCAGTTATTACTCATGTTGATCTATTACAAGATCATCATGTTACAACGACGATTAACTAGTCGATTTTAACCTACGTCATATGTCCGTTGTATTATAGTTGTTGTGATTGTGAAGTAAAAATAGTACATTAACGACTTTTACCGTGAACAAAACAAGCATCAACTTTTCTGATCATTTTGAGCTAATCAGTCCTGTATGCAAGCACCACTAGGGAAAAACACAAAACTGATTGAAATAACTAATTTAACTGTTATAAAATCAGACTTGTATTACAAGAGATAAAGAACACAAAAGTACTGAGCGTGTCAAATTTGATTAGTTAGATTGGATTCTAAGTTAGGCAATTTTAAGACGGCGAGGGGTGGGGAGGCAAATATTTGCGGGCGCCGAGAATGGAGGCCGTCCCGCGCAAACATATCTAAAGCCAGGGTTGAGTTAAGGGTGCGACTGGACATGTACAGGGTACACTTAATTTCCTCAATGAAGGTCGCAGATCGTAAATACTTCTCTTATTGGGAGAGCTCATATACTGCTTTGCTGAGCCGTTTAATGATTGAACTCAGGTCGTAATTACATCATTTTGAAGTCTTTTCTAATATTAGGTTCAAAAATGTTGCATCTTCTCTAAAAATGTGGTTACGCTACTGATTCTATGCTGATCACAATTCAAATTCAGCGTAAATCAACTTGAATTGAAATCATTATTGAATTGGGAGGTTGAAAATTGTAATTGATTACGAGCTTTGTTCTGAAAGTATAAATAATGCTAACTAATCGCGATTCGTAAATAAAACTAAGGTACAGACTGAGCTTTGTTCTGAAATAAAACTAAGCTACAGACTTGTACAGCCTCCCAACCATCTCACCGCATTTTTTTCCTCCCTCGGCGATAAGCCGCCACGGCTGCGGCGCGGTGGGAGCCGGTATCTCATTACGCAGTATTAAGTATAAAATTACGCATCACTCATTACTTAGTTTATATCGTAACCTTCACGAGCCACGAGGCCGGTGGCACACTTTCAGCGCTGCCTGCATCGTGCAACTAATCATGCTGTAACCACCGTTTCCTAGTCGCTTCAATACAATAACCAACAACGTTTAGTTTTGTTTATTTATCTTCCTTTTTGTAATCTATTGTCCAAGATTAGAGCGGTTATTCAACGGTCGCACTTTCAATTTCTCTGGCGGAAGCGTAATTGAAAATATACTGAACTCTTTTTATTTCTTGCTTCAGTAAGTTTCTATAGAACCAAAAAAAATAAAAAAACTCTAGCAGTATGTAAGCTTGCGAATTAATAATTACATCTGTTTCAATGTTTTTTCTTATTATAAGCCTGTGCTGTTCAATCTGACTGCCTGTTCGCCAACAACTCTCTCACACACACATGATAAAGTTTAAGAAAATATGTAAAACTAAAATCGTGCATTCACGATCAGAGACGGATTGACAGTCACCTAGAGGTACAAAGTGCCCTCCTCAGGGCACTAAATTACCTCCTTAATTTTATTTCGATTAGTAAAAGGCGTATGCAAAATCAGCAAAGTGAATGAGGATTGTGAAGGCCTTTGTCCTGCAGTGGGACCATTTGTGTTCTTAATAATAATAATTGGTTAGTAAATTGTGTTGGTGATATTAGAACCGAAATATTCCAGAAAACATTACGGCCTACGGAAGGCTTAAATTTTTGCAAGATAATTTATCAAATATCTTTTAACATTATTTACAATTTTAAAAACGGTGGACCACGTCTCGCTGCCAAACGTTTCGTGCCGAGAAACAACGCTTTGGCAAAACAAAGGAGCATACCAAGTTAAAATATTCAGGAAATAGACTCAAGACTGTGCAAGGACTGCTACGCTAAGTCGGTCAGCACCGCACATTGACGTATCGCGGCTAGGGCTGTCTGATAAGACCATATTATACACTCTGATTTATCTCTTCGTTAATAGATTCGGTTTATTCATAAATCCTGCGCTATTCTATAAAATACCTTCGCTTAGATATTCAGAAACCTTAATGACCCCGAAAAGAACATCATAAACACAAAAAAAAAACCGCGTCACCTTCAAATATTTGGAGATTCAGCCAGAACCTACCTAAATGGTTTATATTTATTTTCTAACTCGCTATCGCAACCATTCGCATAATAACAAAGTATATTTCATTCGTTTCGATATTACGACTGAAATAGCAAAAACAAGTGCCTATTTTCCGCTCGGATCGGAAAAACCCCGAAAAAATGGATTTACTTATTGGCTACCTAACCACAACAATAGTCAATGGCAACTTCTGCATCTTGTCGTACTCGCGACTCTGTCCAGCGTGTAGTCTCTACAAAGAGAGGGGTGCAAGAGTCAAGAGATAAAAAAAGCACTTACTGGTAATGTCGTAGACGACCACAGCGACCGTGGAGTCTCGTATGTAGGAGGGGATGAGCGAGCGGAACCGCTCCTGGCCAGCCGTGTCCCACAGCTGCAGCCGCACCGTGCGGTCCTCCAGGTACATTGTCTTCGACAGGAAGTCGATCCCGATTGTGGCCTGCGCAGGTTCATACAGTTACAGGGGTTCATTTTTAACTATCTGGGTATGGTAGGTCTTATATCACAGAGAATCCCAGAATTTGATTTTGATAATCGACACATAAAATAACCAGGATCGATAATACGTCATGCATGATGTGTTATTTTTCGAATACAACAAGTTCATTTTAGGTTATATACAAATCACGACAAAAATACAGAGATTTCTTATTAAAAAAGTTATCTTAAAAAATATTTTCAGTCCACGTAAAGATTTGAGATATCATTTGAGCTTTTTCACTAAACCCTATACTTATTTGGCAACAGATAAAACATTTTAGCTGGAAATGGCATGCTGTCTTCATGGCACATCTTCAGAGCAAAACTTGTTGCCTGAAGGGCTTGATCTTTTCAAAAAGTACCTTTTACACAATTTAAACTGAAAGCTCTCTAAAGAGCCTTTTTATATCTGTATGGACATTATCTGTCATCTTGCAATCAAGATTACGGATTTAAAATGTTATTGTAGTTGTATTAGTATTTTTTTTATAAATACCAGTAAATAAATATTGTTTGTTTCATTGTGGTTTAAAATGAATGCCAAAAGAATCTGAGCAGGACTGTGACAACAATATGCATCCTAGTAAAATTTAACACAATTATGCAATCAAAGCCAAATCGGTCATTGAAGGGGCTTACAAACCCACACATCTCTACAATATTACCAACAAACCTGACCTAGTCTTTGGTTCATTTACTTCATTTGATATTATTGGGACTGTAATGTGTGTTTTAAATAATTAACTGAAAGTAAATTGAGTGAATTTACACAAACAACAGAAGGTTATTGTTTTGCTGCACATTTGATTGCCAAATTTAACAATTAACCCATTTTATGAAGCAATACATAACTTACTCAATTAAAATTCTCACACAAAGTGAATTTAAAAGATATATTTTTAGTGTTTGCTGAACTGAATTTTATTCTAAATAATTCAGATAAGCATTTACTAACTTGAAACAAATTTCACTATTGAAATTTCAAGCATCTATGTGTAGAAAAATGGGCAAATATTGTTGTTCTATTTCTAGAAAGTTATCGGCAAGACCATGCAACAAAGCAAAGGTTTCTTTACTGTCTTTTTTACAATCAAAAAATTATAAGCTTGATAATTATCACTTTCAACCTGCTATAGGGTATTTAGAATAATAAAAAGGTGTTAAAACAAATTTCTGAAACTTTCAAATGGGAATAGCTTTGTTTTTCAGTATGTGAAAGTCATAAAGACATTCAATTTATTTATTTGATACCTTTGTTAGTGAAAACAGTGCAGAGTTGATGCTCCCATTTAATAAGTGTTATTTTTGTTACTTTTGTTTCGGGTTTTTCTTCTTACTACAATATCACTTATCTTATAATAATACCAGAAGCAAACCCACCTGACCAAAAAATAATATTTTTTTGAGGTAATGACAATAATCACAATCTAAAATGACATTTTAATTGTAATAATACACAGAAACCTAACAAATTGATAACTTAAAACATTGTCTATTTCAACAAAATGTGTGGGTACATAAATGACCTCTGATGACTAATAGTGATGTCATAGCATCCTGGCTAACTTGGCCACTGCTTTCCAACAAGATTTGAACAAGATACTCACTAAACCAACTTGTTTTGCTCCTGACTCACCTGGTAAGTGTTATCAAAGCTGTCATACATGAACCTAGTGATGAGTGAAGTCTTTCCCACTGAAAAATAAAGTTTTCATGTCAGTGCACCTCATAACTGTATCAAAAATGAGTAGACCAATCAAACAACGTGATTGATAACGGGTATGAGGCCGTATAATGCGTGAGAACAGTTTAGCGACGGTTCAACGCTCATAATGTACTTAGAGAATGTAACCTACATCACTAAATTCGATCATAGATCATAACCCCGAATTTAACGATCAACCCGGTCTCTCCAGGCCGATGTAGGTCAGTAATTCGATATATTCTAGACAAATATATACTTACGTAGCGTAAATTCGAAACTATTTAATTAAAAATGAACGATGGAGAAGCAATAAATTCAACTGGACTTACCGCTCTGCTCTCCAAGAAAAACGAGCTTAAATTTACGTAAGGGATTGCCGAATTCTCCAGACGCCGACATTGTGAATTTGTAAATTAATTCGCTAAACTATAAATTTCACAGTACTATGTTAAATTCTTATCACAGAAAACTACATGAACAATGACAGTTCGAAGCCACTCCTGCTGCACGCACACGAGCGCAGCGCCGCCACGTTACGGCAGACTGACGGCGCGACGCGCAAGCCAACTCAGCAAAAATATTTTGCAAGTTTAACCAATATTGCACTAATTTTTAACTGCTATTACTTGACCACGTAAGTTCTTTTCTTTTAATTGCTCTATTAATTGTTATCTAGAGTTATCGTAAACAGGAATAGCGATGGGCGATTATTACTAAAAACAATCGAATTATTCGAATAACCACTTCATTCGAATGTATTCGATAAAAATCAAGATTATTCGATAGTTTGTTGATAGACGCGTCGATTGTTTTCATTCGGTCGCGCGATGCGTAACGAGCGTCACTAACGCATCGCGCGACGAATGAAAACAATCGACGCCTCGATTCATTCGGTGAAGCTGGTTATTCGCCGGGCGGCTGCGTCAATAGCATCTAACTATCGAATGATATCGTAGCATAAATGAATATTTGTATGCGTTGGGAATCGTTACGATCATCAGTGGTTGCTTTATTGAATAGGTCTTGGGTAAATATGTAAATAATTATTATTAGCATGACGTTCTTTGGTATTAATTTACAAACTAAAATTTTATTGTGTGTGTGTGTAGGATATGATAAAATGAAATATTATAAGTTTATGAGGTAATAAATCAATTCCCCAGATTAGTAAAACGTTTATTTATTTCTAAATTACTAATTAAGTAAGTAGGTACTACTACGAAATCACATTGTCATAACAGGAGTTTGAAATAGAAACTGTTCTCATCATTTTATACAGAAAACTAATAGTTACAAAGATACAACGCACCGCACGCTCGGCGTACGCCATCGCGCTAGGTTGGTAGCGTTAGTAGTTTTGATTTTCATTCGATAGTCGATTTTTATTCGATTGTTTTTCTTCTGAACGAATAAATCGAACAATCGATAGTTCGATTGTTTGATAGTCGATTCATTCGATAGTTTTAAATCGAACAATCGCCCATCACTAAACAGGAATTAAAGAACGCTTTCCGAATCAACTTGACATATTGACATTATTTGACACTTTGATTTCTGAACGAAATCGAATGTTGCCATTACATTATATTTTTAGGTAACATTTTAATGCAATGGCTAGACATCATACATCGTCACTCTGATTCATCATTAGACCTCCAACAATCATTAAATTACTCTTGTTGTGTTATGGTCGAAATGTATCTTGATTGGGTATTGCGTATCATTCCTCATTGTACAAGATTCATAAAACCTTCTATAATTACTTCTGATGTACGGACAAGGGCACATCAACCTACCCATTTCCGGTCAATCCTCCAGACCTATTGCAAAGAGTGTCATTTGGCAAAAGCAAATAAAAAATGGTAATGGGTGGCCTGGATGTACCGTTGACTGTACCACTCTACTCCGCCCCGCTCAAGAGTTTTATTTATTTACTAGCTGTCCCGACAGACTTCGTTCTGTTGTCAAACATTTAGTGTCACGTGACAGGTAGTGACATTACTATAGTTCGCACGGCGAATGATGATCCCTTTGCTTGCTGGTTTTCTTCGCCTCTAGGGCGGTGCGGGCCTGGAACAGTTGTTCTTGCCCGGGTTGTCAACACGCAGGGGGGTGTCCCCCCCGCGGTACTCTCGCCGGTAAATGGAATTTACCATCTTGGTATTATTTACAGTTCCCTTGCTACACAATGCGCCGCCCTCAGCGCGGTCAAGCCCGCCGAGTGAGACCCATGAGGGAGGCCCGGCGAACGACCTGCGAGCAGGCGGCGTCTGACGAGGTATTCGGGTGCAAGGAAACTGTAAGTAGGGTTGGTCAAATCCGGGGTGTTTACCTTGGCGAGGCCAGGCCTCAAGCCAAGGGTATGTGGTCTTCACGAGGTAGCCGGCGAGCTCGGGGTCGAGCTCGAGCCGGGGCTTGGTTTTCTGTTGTCGTGGTTGATGTGGTGCGTCTCAGGCGAGGAAGAGGTCCACTCGAGCCTGAGACGAGACAGAACGCAGGCCTAGGGCAGCCTGCGGGTGGTGGCGAAGGTCCGGGAGCGCTTGGAGGCGCCTCCGTGGGGCTGGTGGCCGTCAGTAACGCCCGTGGTGGCGGGCGCTTTATTGCTTCGGGTGGTCTGGCGTGCAGCGGTGCCAGCTGGTTGAGGTGCGGGTGCGGTCCGTGGTCGGCGTGGTCGAACATACGACGCGCAAGTCGGACCACGAACTCGCCGATGGGCTGCACGCGGAGGTCCCGAGCAATGACGTCATTTCTGACGTAGCGCCCAGCCCCCGTGAGCGTGCGGAGAACCTTGTTTTGTACCACCTGGAGACGCTTCCTCTGGGCCTGTGAGCAGAGGGCGTACCAGGCGGGTGCTGCGTAGGTGAGCCGCGAGCGAATGTATGTCTTGTAGACGCCCACCTTCGCCCGCAGCGGCAGTCTTGATGTTAAGACAGGACGGAGCATCGCGCCCGCCATCTTAGCTGAGTTGACGGCGCGCGTCACCTGCGACGTCATGTTGAGCTGGCGGTCAATGTTGCAGCCCAGATATGTGACCGTTGCCAGGCTATCGGCTTCCCCCGCAGTGTGAGCTCGGCTGGGGGCTTGCGCTTGGTGGTGAGCATGGCGGTGGTCTTTGTCACATTCACCGCTGTCCTCCAGTCGTCGAGCCAGGCAGGCAGCAGGTCTAGCAGCTTCTGCATGCGAGCTGCCGCCACGTCCTGGCTTCTGGAGGAGGCGAAGAACGCGCTGTCGTCAGCGTATAGCGCTAACGTCACGCCCTCAAGCGTCGGGATGTCATCAGTATATAGCGCGTAGAGTGCGGGGGAGAGCACACTCCCCTGCGGGACTCCTGCGCGGACCGGGTGCGTCGGGGAGTCATTGTCCTCGACCGAGACGTAGAAGCTACGACCGTCGAGGAACGCTGCTATCACGGCGATCAGAGCTGGCGGCATCTCCGTGGCCAGGAGTTTGAACAGCAGGCCGGGGTGCCACACACGATCGAAGGCCTTCTCGATATCGAGAAAGACCCCGACCGTGCAGTGGTCCCTGTTCCTGGCCTCAGCGAGCTCGTGGAGTATGCGAGTGAGCTGGAGCGTCGTGGAGTGGCCGCTGCGGAACCCGAACTGCTCGTTCCTCGGCTTGAGGAACGGGCCTATTCTCCGCAGCAGC
Source organism: Udea ferrugalis (assembly GCA_950022985.1). Taxonomy (NCBI): domain Eukaryota; kingdom Metazoa; phylum Arthropoda; class Insecta; order Lepidoptera; family Crambidae; genus Udea; species Udea ferrugalis. The sequence continues at coordinate 3,608,855 of OX465516.1, forward strand.
AGACGCTCGAACAGCTTGGCAATGTGTGACAGCAGCGTTATGGGTCGGTAGCTGGACGGCAGACGTCTGTCCTTGCCGGGCTTCGGGAGGACAATGACTTTGCCGGTTTTCCAGCTGGCCGGGAAGTGTTGGGTGCGCAGGATGGCGTTGAACACCCTCGTGAGGGCAGTCAGGCCCCTACGCGGCAGGTGTAAGAGGGCAGCGGTTGGTATTCCGTCCGGCCCTGGGGCCTTCCGCCTGGGCAGGCGGAGGACCGCCTTCCGCAGCTCAGACGGAGAGATGAAGTCATCTCCCCGGAGCGGCGGTGTTGGGGCGGACAGGAAGGCTTCCACTCTATTCATCACTGCGGCGTGGTGGTCGGCGGCTTGGGCGGCGGCTGGGTGCGGCTGGAACTGCACCTCAAGGTGCTCAGCCAGCACTTTAGCCCTTGTAGCTGCTGCGAACTGTGGATTGCCCGCACTGTCAGTGAGCGGACAGACAGGCAGCTTGGTGTTGGTGAGCTGCCTGTTGAGCTTAAACAGCTCGGCTGGGTCCTCGGTGGCGCGGTCGATGCGCTCCTCCCATGTGGCGCCTCTCCACGCCTGGATGTTAAGGCGGAGTTTGGCAGAGGCTGCGTTGAGCTCACGCTTTACGCGCGGGCAGCGAGTGCGCGCCCATAGGCGCCTCAAATTGCGCTTGTGGCGGAGCTCTGTTTGCAGCCTCGCCGGTAGCTCGTCTCGGCGCTGGGAGTTTGCAGGTGGCAGGGTGGCGGCGGTCTGAGCGTTTATGATGCTGGCCACAACATGGTTAGTGGCGGCTTCGACCTCGTCGGCAGTCGCGAGGGAGCCGCCCACTTTAAGATGCTGCAGCGCAGCACTATACGCGACCCAATCGATCTTGGGGCGCGGTTGTCTGGGCATGGTGAGGTCTGCGCCGAGCGCCACGGTGATGAGTATCGGGAGATGCTGTGTGTCGACATCATACAGCACCTCAACCGATACCGGGCTGGAGATGCCCTGAGCCAGGGCTATGTCGAGTACCGTGGATCGGTGCGCCGCTTGGGTGGGGATGTGTGTCGGGGCCCCAGGCCCCAAAACCTCGATGTCCCGCTGTGTGCAGGCGTCCCGGAGCTTCCGTCCGGCCGGCGAGTTCGTATGCGAGCCCCAACTTGTGTGTTGCGCATTGAGATCGCCGGCCAACAGCGTCGGAGTGCCGTCGAAAACCCCGTCCAGGTCGGCGGCGAGTATGTGGTTGTCAGGCGGGCGATAGGCCGCGAACAGACGCAGCTCGCCCTGCGCAGTGTTGATTTTAACCCCGGTGGATCTCATGTAGGCGTATACCGGCGGCTGTAACTCGGCGTGTATGACGTCACGGCGGACGAGCACTGCGACTCCCCTGTATGGGAAGCCTGCCGCCGACAGCTCGTCTCGCCGATACACGTGGTAGTTAGCCAGCCGGAATACGGACGTCGGCCTGAGATGAGTCTCGCCCAGGAGGATGACGTGTATGTCCTGCGACTGAGCGAGAAGGCGTAGCTCGTGGTGGTGAGATCTGATGCCACCGGGGTTCCAATACACAATTCTTAATGAGAGCTCTGTGTTGGTGCCGCGCTGGCGGCTCGGTCGGCTATCGCATGTTGAAGGGCGTTTGAGAGCGCCGTGACGGGGTCTGTGCCCTGGACTATGGCGTTGAGGAGGGTCGATAGAACCGAAATTAATTTGTCGGTCTGTGTGCCCTCACCGCTGATTGTATTGCCCACTGGTACAATTGTTGTTGCCGCCGTAGGTTGGTGGCTAACGTTGGTGGCCTTGATGGCCTCGGTGGTCGAGGCGGGGGCCGTGGTGGCAGTGTTGGTTTCTTGGGATTCCGGCCCGCCCCTGGCGCGTTTCTCGCGCTGTGGCTTGGGCGGAGGTGGTGGTGGCAGTGTAGGGGCGGGGGTTGACGCGGCCGCCGGTTGGTTAGGCTGCTTCTTCCCTTTTCGGTTTCTACGGCCGCGTTTACGCCTCTTCGGGGCCTCACCGCGGACTGTCGGTCCGTTCGCCGGCGGGGCCAGAGTAGGGCCTCTCTGCGGCTCAGGTAGGTCAGCAGTCGGCATCTGCCTGGCCTGTTGCTGACGTTTGGGCTTCTGTGCGGGGATAGGTAGGGGGGGCGTTGGTTGCAGGCCCCTCTTCCGCGCCTCCTTTCGGAAGAATGCGCAGCGCCGATCATTTGCCGGGTGGGCCTGGGCGCAGTTGGCACACTTCGCCGGTTCCTCCCTCGGGCGGGTGCACTCGGCCGCCCTGTGGTTACCCGCGCACCGCACACACCTGATTAGGCGGTGGCAGTTGCCGGAGGCATGGCCAAAAGCTTGGCAACGGTGGCATTGAGGAGGGCCGCGTTTTCTCCTCCAGGCCTCAATGATGATTCCCCTCATGCCTAGGAGCTCATTAATTGCATACAGGCGAGCGAGTTCCTGCTGGCCTAAGTGCTCCAGTTGCACATGGTGCAGGCATCCGGGGCGATCTCCCCGCGGTGGTATGGCCCTCGCATGCGTTACTTCAAACCCGCGGAGACTGAGAGCGCGGGCAATCTGCTCCTGCGTCGTCTCGTTAGGGAGGCCGCGCACTGCCACTTTTGTTGGGCGCTCATTTTGAGGCGCGAAGCTATACCAGCTGATGGCTGGATCTTTCTCCGCCGCCTCCGTGAGGTATCTTTGTACGACACGAAATTCATCGCCCGTACGAGGCATGAAGCGTACGCCAGTTTTGAAGGCGCGCGCATTTGGTGGCTCTCCTAATTTCACTTTTATATTTTCAAAGTGACTTACCCAGTTGGGGAGGCGCTCGACCACTATAGGTGGGTAACCCTTCTCCGTCTCCTGGGTTGGTTGAGGCGTCGGCTGCGCGCCCGGTGTGGGCGGCCTCGATACGCTCGGTGGCGGCGGCGGCGATGCGGCTGCGGCGGCATAGGATGGCCCGGCCGCACCCGGTGACATGATCACCGTGGGTTGCGACGAAGCCGGAGTAAACAGCCTGCGAGGCACGGCTGGGGGCGACGGTGAGCGGGCGGGATGGAAGTCCTCGGCCGATCCCTGCGACTCCGGTCGCTTCGGGGTGGAGCTCCCGCTTGTTGTCGATGTCGGAGATTCCGACATATAGAACTCCATGTTACGGAACGGGGACGGCGAGCGTATCCCGGACGTCAGGCAGTGCCTTTTGTCGTCCCGTTCGTCGTCGGGACTACGCTCGTAGGCCGTGCGGGTGCCGACGCGGGTACCCGAGCGAGCCTGGAGCTCAGCCTGGGAGCCCTCGCTCCTTGGCGTTAAGTCCGGGGGGATATTCCCCGGCATCTTAATACCTATCGCACTAAGACACTATCGCACAGTATAACGTACGCACAGTTTAACACACTTGAATAAAATTTTGGTGCTCAGAGTGAGCAGGACACAACACAATTCACTAGGCGTCTCTTTCGCGGTGATTGTAACAGAACCTCTGGGATTCTGGGGTGGTCCAGTGCAAGCTCGACGCGCGGGCGGAGCTGTAAACACTGGAGCACACGGAATCGAACACGAAAACGAAGTTACGGCGAGCACGAGAGCTACGAGCGCGTAAAATCCGAAAATCCGAGGGGATGATCCCTACTATGACGTTTCAACTGACAGTTGTAATACCGGTAAGATGGGGTTAATTGGTATCTGGGTCTTAATTGGGACAAGACTTTGAAGATGTTTCAAAGCTTTATTTTTCTTAATTTCTTGAATGTTTTTATATTCACTACAGGTATAAACAAAAACACCCAAAAATAAAGTAAATACAGCACTTCTCTCGAGCTTTGAAACATTTTCAAAGTACTGTACCAATTAAGACCCAGATACCAATTAACCCCATCTTACGGTAGTGATGCGAAACTATTTCAAACAATTTCGATAAAATACAATTTTTTAGGCAAATGTCAAGTCATTCAACATAATAAGCAATATTTATTTATTTTGAAAAAAAGATTACGCGCATTGATGCACAAAAGAAACAGCCTTATTATATTTTATTTTGCTATAGTTTAATTTATTATTCAAATTGCATAATTTAAAGAGTTTAGAATTCTTTTTGATTTGAATTTTAAAGAATTCATATGTGCCAGCTTCATGGAAAAATATTCAAAAGGAGGCCACAGACCTACCGTATTTTTTTAATTCAGTCTGTCACGTCTTGTCACGGATAGCTGCAGTTCAGACTCAGATTTTGAAGATCCGCTTGAGCCTGTATCAGATTTAGGTTGATATAAATAATATAGAAACTCAAAGCATTTGTTAAATTTTTCCAACAAATTATCGATATTTTGTTTATCGATGAGTCCGTTCTTAGTCGATAACAGCTGGCCGACATAACTTTTGCAGCACGTACCATGTACACTTGCATTGAACTTTTTTCCATTATTTACGAACATTAAGTAATATTTTGTTAATATTCATCTTTATAATTTACAAATGTACACAATTATGATTTTTTCAATTTTTTAATGGACCTCTAAAGGATTTGTTGTGACAGGACGTCTGTACAATGTTAAGCGCTAACGAACTGTCATAGGGATCATCATTCAGCGTGCGTAGTTTATGAGGAAACTAAAATTGTGATGTTTGCTATATTCCCAGCATTTTCTCTTTTCTTCTCTTTAAACCTTCCCTGGACCATTACAAATATTTTAAAACCAAAATTAGCCAAATCGGTTCAGCCATTCCCGAGTTTTAGCGAGACTAACGAACAGCTATGCTATTCCGGCGGTCGCCAAAACTCCCTTCGCTCGTGTGAGTGAACTTTAAAATTCAATTTCATTGCAACTGTGGTCGTTTGAGGGAAAAGAATTAAGCCAAATAACATTTTTTAATTATTTACATACAAAATGAGAGAAAATACTAATTCAAAGTAAAGCGTATTGATGATTGAGGTAAGCGTAAAGCACCGAGATGTGAAGTGATGTTCGATGTGCACCGCCGGAATAGCACGGCAGCAATCCATTTTTATAAATAGAGATTTATGGTACAGCAACAGTACAGCAACAGAACACACATTGAGACATTACAACTAAAAGGTTCATTTTGAAAATGCGTTCAGCAAACAGCATTCGCTTCATTGTATTAAAATTCCAAAACAAAAAAAAACAATAAACTAAAATAACCCACCCTGTCGATTCTCACTAACATCACTTCATTTTCCGATGCGACTATGGTATTCCGATTGGCACCGAAATTCAATTCGCTCTTGGTGAGTTATTAAAAGTAGTTAGTATTTCTTTGCGACTGAGGACGTTTGAGAGAAAATAACTAAGCCAAATAACATTTTTACTAATTTACATTTATTACAAAATGAGGCTTAGTTCCTTCGCGGCTGTGATCGTTTGAGTGACTGACGAACTGCGTTCACAGTCGCGAAGTTATTCCCCCTTATTAATAAAAACTAAAGCAACGCTGCACCATTGATTTAGCTATTGAAGTGTTCTGAGAATAACGTACTCACAAATTTCGACAACATCCAATAGGAATGAAAGAGGCCCACCCCCGAATTCACAACCGCAAATCAACGTTATGCATCTCTCAGAAGTGTGTCCCTTTCAGTTCTATGGACATTTTACGGGACAGCATGAGCGTGAGGGGGGCTTAGCTTTGATTGAAATTTGCTCAAATTGTATTCTATGGAAATAAATGTTTTTGTTTGTTTGTTGGTGAATTCGTGGGAAAACAGTACAAAAATATGGGGATTGAATTTAAAAGAGAGCCGAACCATTTTGCCACTTAGCATTAATCACAAATTAGTTTGTTTAAAATAATGATTAGTGGCGCAAGTGGGCAGTTATTGGCTACAACACCAAAAGGTCGCGGGTTCGATCCCCGCACAGTACAAACATTCGTGTACATGAACATGTCTGTTTGTACTACTGGTCTGAGTGTTTCCCATGCTCAATAAGTAGGTATCATCCGTTGTCTAAGTCCCATAATACATGCTTTGCTTAGTTTGGGGCGAGATGGCGTTGTAGGGATTATATAAGGTCCGATCATATTTATTATTTGTCTTTATCTAATATAATCCGAGATCTAGGATTTCGATACAAGGCGATTCAAAATCGCGCTATCGTACGATTCGGTATATTTGTTATGATTTTAATTTGAGGTTGAGTATTTTACCAATGAGAAAGCTCGGCCGTGGGACGTTTAAGACTCAAATACAACATTACGATTTAAACATTTATTGAAATGAAATAATGTACAAAACAAAGCATATTAGATATTAATATCACAATTCTTTTTCCTTTCGAAAAAGGTATCTTTTGGTTTATATCGATATAATACGTCTGCAAAGTAATTGTGATAGTAACACTATTCACAATTCAATTCCGACATTTACGGCCACACTCATAGATGCATTGTCACAAAAGAGACCTAACAATAAAATACATAGGTAATTATAGAAATTACAGAACTTTCAGTTGACACAGTGAACCACTATCTTTAATCGACTACTCGGAGTGCGGCCGTTACGTAACCTAACGTTTGCATAACTATAGCAAATAAGTAGACTGCTACTATTGGACAGCCAAAACGATGTTTGAAATCTAACCTACTATGAATTGTAAGGATAAAAACTACCTTCTTAATTTTACAATACACATAATATGTCAAATTCTTTAACTCATATAAACCGTTCATGATCTTCTAGGATACCAACTCGTTATAGGACCCTTTACCATGTATGTTACAATTCTCACACACATAAGTTGTCGGCTTTTAATTACGAATGTTTTGACGAACAGCTAAATAGGTACTGCTCTTTTGACGAATAGGTATAGGCAGCTACTATCCTCAGTCAGCCGTAGTCGAAGGAATATAAAAGGAATATAAAGTAGCCTATGAGTTGTTCTAGGTCATATTGGAACTCGATACCAATTTTACGTGAAAGCTATATGGCTTACCTCGAGGTACAAAAATGGGAACAGAATAATTTACGAGTAAAATTAATTTAGAACTATCTACAGTCGTAAAAAAACAAATTATGCAAGAAAAACATTTAGGTAAATATCAACTATGTATGTTTTTATAAATTTATGTAAATAAATCTGTTTAGACAACCAAACAGAAGTCACTTTTTAGAGCAGAATAAGTAAATATAGGACACAATATAAGATGCATCTGCAATGCATGAAAGACACCTGGAAGACAAAAAATACTCTTATAGATAAATAAATAAGAACGGTATTTAACGTAAAAAATAAAAAAACAGTTAAAAAAAAGTGATAGCAACGGACGTAAAAAACAGAAAAATAAAAAAATACGATTGGAAAATATTACTCGTTTTTTTGTTAATTATTAACAAAAAAAGAAGGCAGTTAAATCATAAAGAGACGATCACAAAAGGAAAACGTGTTAGTTCGAAGGACCAACCAAAAATATGTTTATAAAATAAAATGGTAAGTTTTGTCCTTTTGAGTCTTCACATCTAAATTTTTCGTCATAATGTTTTTTATTGATTTTTCCAATGAGTTTTCTGATAATGTGGTCCTCACATGGCATAGTCATTACCTTCCATTAATGCTAAGTTAAATATTTGCTACCAAAAGGAGCTAATTCTAAAAACTATTTCTATTACTTAGGTACTTATTTATCATCACGTTATTTCATTAAACACACACTGAATTGAAATATTTTACTGAATTACAAGTTAAAGGCATTCTAGAAATTCAAAGCAGTAAGTGGCGTAAGTAAACGCTATATCGCCCAACAAATGCAGATTTTATTAAAAATAGATTTATTTATTACAAAGGTTCTTAGTTGACTATGGAACCCTAATAATGTCTAATAATCAGACCAATTTTTAACTATTCTATATCTATTAACATTTTCGGTTAGCTATCTACAATTTTTAAATTTTCTTTATTTATACTGAAGTTGAATACCTAGTAGTAATATTACCTAAACTAGGAGATTTTGAGAAGGGTTGATAAAATATATTGATTATAAAAATGTATGAATGCGATTGCAATTGGTTGCATCAAAGATCGTCAACCCTTCGTTGATATGAGATTTAAAAACTGGCTAATACCAACTGATAACTGAAGAAGGGTCTTCACTATAATTAGGGTGCAAGAGGCAGTTGCACTGTGAAGATCTGCGAGAGAATTACTGTCAACCGCCGAGCAACAAACTGAGCTTTCACGGCCGCACGCCTGTATGGTACAGACGCCGACAGGTCAAGTGTATAGTACGATTCAAACTTAATAGCGGCTCGGAAGTTGCTGCGAGCGCCGGGTGCGCAAGATTGACCTCACCTAACAACCCGCTGACACCTTAATTTGGGTTCTGCGGACTACTGCCCATCGACTCGCGCGATGTTCACAGCCGCCATAAGTTTGAATCGTATTATACCTACGTTCTACCAGTTGGTACCACCTTACACAAACAACAAAAAAATATTTTCCCACTATGTAACGCTTGACCTGTGCTGTGCCTTCATTTCAAGTAATATGTATTTGATTGCCTATAAACATCAGAATGAAAAGTAGTTAGTTACTCCTAATATGTTTTAAATTTTTAATAAATAGTTAAAAAACTAACCGTTTCTCACATCCTAAAAGGTGGGTAATAGGACAATAACAATCTGTCACCTAGTGAAAGTAACTTCGTTTCAGTATAGATAGGCCTCTAGAAAAATGGATTTAAGGAGCAAACCTCCTTGGCGGGAACATATTTTCTTCGACAACAATCACGCCACAAAGTAGGTCGTAGCCAGTGCGATTGTGCCGGAACACAAAAAAAACAAGGCACAAAGGAAACAAAAGCGAGATGAGGAAGTTCTTGATGAGGGATCTGATCAGGGCCACGGGGAAGCCAAGCCGTTTGCCAGGGTAAATCAGCACTGTTTCCTTTGGACGCCCCTCAACCTGCACGAGGGCTGATGCAGTCACCACGCGAAGGCCAAGGATCGCCTTGCCTGGAGTCGCGCCGCCAGTGCGTCCCACACTTCCGCTCAAGCAAACAGCCTATAATCAAACATTACACGTTGAAACAAAACTGTTACACACGCTCAGGTCCCCAAGTCTGCTAATATTAGAACGCTTCAATTGAATCGTATTTTTTTTTTTTTATACTACGACGGTGGCAAACAAGCATGCGGGCTGCCTGATGGTGAGCAGCTACCGCAGCCTATGGACACGTGCAACACCAGGGGCGTTACTCGTGCGTTGCCGACCCTGCAAGAACCTTTTCAAACCCCTCTTGAAGAACTCCATGCTATAGCTCATCAGGAAAACCTCGCAAGGGAGTTCGTTCCACAATTTAAGTGTCCTGGGAAGGAAGCATCTCAGGAACCGAGCTGTACGAGACCATGGCGGCTCTAGAGTATGTGGATGAACACCCTGACGATGGCGGGCGGTGCGATGGTAGAAAGTAGCCGTGGGCATCATATCAAACAGCTCCTCAGAACAAAACCCGTTATACAAGCGGTAGAAAACGCAAAGCGAGGAGAAGTCTCTCCTCAAACTTAGCGGTTCCAGGTCGCGGGTGAGCTTGGGATCGTCGACAATCCTAATAGCACGCCTCTGCACCGAGTCAAAAGGACTCAGTTGGTATCCAGGCGCTCCCGCCCATAGATGAGAGCAGTACTCCACGTGTGGTCTGACTTGCGCTTTGTACAGCAGGAGTCTCTGCCTTGGGGTGAAGTACCGCTTCGCTCTATTCAGCACACTAAGCTTTTTAGATACCAACTTCGCCTTGTTTTCAAGGTGACTACGGAACTGGACGTCACTGAATATATCGACACCAAGGATCCCAATACTGTTGGAAATTGTGAGAGTAGTGTTCTGAAACTGAGGAGCTACAGCAAATGGAGTTTTCTTAGCGGTAAACGCGCAAACTTGTGTCTTTGTGGGGTTAAATTGGACCAAGTTAAGTCCACCCCATTCGGAGACCCTAGCGAGGGTACTCTCGATTTCCGACACAAGTTTAGTTCGATACGAGGGACCATCCACAACGGTACGAGGGATACCAGCTCGGCCTGTATAATAGGCATCTCCGGTGCTGTCATCTGCATAGCAATGAATGCCGTTGATTGACAGCATATCATTAATATGCAGAAGGAACAACGTTGGAGATAGCACAGAACCTTGTGGGACGCCAGCATTAATGTCCATGCTATCGGAGCAACTACCGTCAACGACGGCCGTGATGCGTCTGCTGGTCAAAAAGCTGGCAATCCAACCGCATAGACCCTCGGGCAGTCCGTAAGATGGTAACTTTGATAAAAGACCTCGATGCCAGACCCGGTCGAACGCCTTAGCTATATCCAGGCTAACAGCCAGTGCCTCGCCTTGACTTTCAATGGCTTGCGCCCATCGGTGTGTAAGGTACACGAGAAGATCACCGGTTGACCGCCCATTACGAAAGCCGTATTGGTGGTCGCTAATCAGACCGTGATCCTCTAGGTACCCCAAGAGCCTTCCATTAAGGACGCGTTCCATCACCTTGGAAAGAAGGGAGGTTATAGCTATAGGCCTGTAATAGGCATGACGACCAATTTTGAAATCTTCTTTCGTGATAAAGGTACACATATATAGTATACTAAAAAAACTTTATTTCGGTTTCGAAGGTCAGTTTAACAAAGTTTGAGGATATTATTCTAGTATTTTATCAACAGCGCGCGAAAAAGCTCGCAGGTGTCATGGCGTCCGTGTGACGTAATTCTAATATAAATATCAAGTGTCTGTCAAACTCACTTGTATGAAATACGACAGTGACATTTGTTGATTTCCAGTACAGTGACGTCATAGTGCGTGATTGACGTTTGTTGACGTTTGAGTCAAAATGGCGAATTGCAGTATTTTATCCTTTTACTTTATTGAAAATCTGATTAATCTCAGATTTTAAAATCAAACTAAATGTGTCTTTTAAATCCTTTTAATATGTATTTTCCCCTAATGTATTCAAATCGTTGATTATTTGATACTGTCGTCATGCCTATTCGCCGGGTCAGATCTATCACCCTTTTTCGGCACAGGGTGCACGTGGGCGGTCTTCCACAAAGACGGAACCTGCCTTTTTGTGTGGGAGAGTTCGAAAAGGCGCGTCAATACCGGGCACACGTAATTCAGTCTCAATAGTCTAAAATGACAAATTTTTCACAGAAAATGTGTCAAATTAGCCAATTGAGACTCAATTACGATTCAATTAGAGCATTCTTAAATTAGCAGACTTTGGGCCCAGGTTTTATTTTCACTGAAAAAGATGTCTGACTGAAAGCTAATATTTTTAGGAAAAGGTTAAACAGCTTACCTCAAATATGCAAACCATAAATCTGTATATAATCTCTAAAAACAAGATTTCAGATGTCAACTCCATGGCATATTTGTAATCATCATAATGCTCGCTGAACTTGATGATGTCGAATTTTTCCATGTCCCTGAAAAGTTTTTATCTAATGAATAACAAAGTTACTTCCACAAAAAAAATGTTGCCTATTATGTTGTATGTACTTGTAAAACTTTTCATTTCTACTAATCAACTCAACTGTTTTAAATAGAGGATTAATACTAAATTCAGTATTAAAACATTTGATTGTATAATGGTCCAATCTCAGATTGGTATTCATTCTTCATTACATAATAAAGTTAAGTTCTTACAGTCCAGTACATCTTTGTCAACAATGTTTGATAATCAAGGTCATTATGTTGTTTGTTCATCAAATAAAGACAAATCATACTCTGTGATGTTGCTACAGTTCATTAAAAATTTAACAAAATTTACAAAATGAGTGTTGATAAGGCATTAAGGTTTCCACGGTAGACCAGCATCAAAAAAACCCTGAGTTGACATTGCACATGCTGAATTAAATAATTGGAGAATCTAAAGGACACTTACACTATATCAAACATATCCACTGCTATAAATGTCACCACAAGTTTTATGACAAACAAGAGCAGGAAGTCGATTAGCTCAGCAAGAAGCCTTTTGTACAGTGAAGGTATCACATATTCATATCCTCCATTACGGGCTATCACTGTAAAAACATTAAAAGATGATCATCATTTATATGCCATCTCACATGCCCTACAAATGATAAACAAAGGTCAGCCTATCATGAGAACCTATTTGGTTGAGAAGTCGGCTACACATAAGGCCACAGGTTCAATTTCCATGTCCATGTATTCTGGGTGTTTTCTATATTACTCGCAGCACTCCAACACTTCAACCTAAACTGCGCCGTTTTTCGGCGTGGCAGGCAATAAACAAATGCTATTCTATTCTTATCATTAATAAATACAACCAAAACTGAGTTTTTAAAATGTTACACTTGACATAGCACTATACTTTTTCAAAGCTCAATATGGCCTATTTATTTATCCCACTAAACCTGTGAGTTGTGACACAGACCTTCTGGAGCAGTTCCCGGCGCATTAGCAGGTTGCTGTTCGGGAGCATTCTGAGGGGGTGGAGGAGGCACTTGAAAAGGAAACTGTTGTCCTGGGATTTGGTAATTGTTATTCAACAAAGGCGCGTTAGTAGGATTGTTTTGCAGGCCTTGGAATGTCATCATATAATACGGGAAGCAGGTAGAAATATTCTGGTACATCTGCGCTTGTTGGATCCATAGCCGTAAAGCCTGGAAATAAGCTTCACGTTCAGACCCTGGCGGCGTAGAATCAATATCCCCACTAGCGCTCGCCTCTGCACCATCGTTAGGTGCTGTTCTATTGCGAAGAGTCGTCTCCGCTTCTGTTTCCGCTGACATTTTGAGGAAACACTCACATAAAATCTTTAAAACAAACAATTATTTGGGGTACGTTCCAAAACGAGTAGTGTAGAGCGATTTTTACCCTCGGTGAAAAGAAGGAGACAGAACCATGAATTAGAAAGAGAAAAGAACAGAGCGATAGATTGGTTTTACGAACGCTATCGAGTGTTTTTCAACGAAAGATGGTTTTTGAACGGCTTGGAGTAAATATGTCACTGTCAAATTTTCAAACCGATTTACCAAACAACGATTTAAGTTTAAGTTATTTAAAAAACGAAAATACTTTCTGAATTTATTTACTAAAACTTCACGATTTATGTTCAGTTTGTCTGACAAAAGTTATTCACGGAAAGTAGCAAAACTTCTACCTGACAGCTGTCAGGTGAATTCTACCTGGCCCCAGACGTCGGTACAGTCCTACCAACTTATCTGTGAAATGGCGAAAATTGGAACTACGACCGCCATGTTGAAAATGTTGAAATGTCATTCGATTGTCCGTGTCAACAATTTTTGAGTACTATGGTTGTTTTATTGTGATATTTCGGAATTAATGAAGTTGAATATGCCGAAAGCCATTAAAAGTGAAGCTCAAAACATTATTCTCAAGGTTGAAACCTTTTTTAAAGAAGAAGCTCGGGCGAGATCTCCGATTATTCCATTTACCAAAATATACAAACGAATTTCGGCTGCAACAGGTTAGTGTTGTCAGCTTTATTTTTATAAATACCTATATATTTGACCAAATATTTAAGTCCACGGAATATTTGTATATGTCACCGGAAAATAACAAAAACCGTAAATTTATAAATTTCCTAGGAAATTTATCAACTTTCGTAGGATTCTAAACGAGACATAAATTGTATTATTTTACTCCCACAATTCCGGAAATTTATAAATTTGCGACGACTCGTGGTAAATTTATAAATTTCCGGATATCTATCCGTAAGGTTCTAAACGGTTCGACTAATCAGAGAAGAGCTTTTAATTTTACGCTTTTATGAATTACGGAAAATAATACACTGCTCTCTGATTGGTCGATGTTGACAGTAGCAATGCTTGTGTTCGTAGATTATGGTACAATCACACTTGCCAAACTGTACATTTATCAGTTTCGAATACCTACCTGTCTGGACTTTTACTTTAAAACTGGGTAGGTTTAACGGGTTACTTTTTACAATTAATAGGCTGATAACCCCTACTTAATCAAAATAAGACGGCAGAAATCGTGTTTTACGATATCAAAAAGTTTATAAAAAAATGAAATACACTTATAAAATATAACATACAAAACATGGCATACCATCTCGATCATATCCCAAATGGGGTAGTCAGAGTCACACTGAGTTCCCGTCACGGTGAACGAACGGAACATTCAGAAGCCCACATTTCACCGAGGGAATTTGAACCCATCGTGGTAAGAAGCGAGCATACCGCCGTTATCTGGGTTGCTTAGATTTTTTATCGGTGTTTCTCATCGCCGGAGAGTTAGCCGCAAATTATACAATGAACACGAAGATGAATTGTTCTTACAAAATATAAAACATTAGAACCGGCCTTCTACCAAAATTAAATGGCGGAGGAGAGGAATGACACGTCACTAATTCGACCAATCAGAGCGCACATGGCGTTTGGTTACCGCCCACTTATTATTTTACGGATGCGTTCCGTAAGTTTATAAATTTCCGGAAATGTGAGCGTAAAATAATACAATTTATCTCTCGTTTAGAATCCAACGAAAGTTTATAAATTTCCTAGGAAATTTATAAATTTACGGTTCTTGTTATTTTCCGGTGACATATATACCTATTCTTACTGTAGGTTAACGTAACAGTAACGCACATCTAATAGGTCACCTGTTATAAGGGTGAGCCAACTAACCTGCCGGTTTTAAATTTCGATGATAAATAAAATCCTATGTTTCAGGTGTGAGTCAAGGACTCATTTCAAAAATAGCTAAAGAAGGGCATGCAGCAGAAGACACTGTTACTAAAATTCGGACACAAGGCAAGGATAGAAAACGCAAAAGTGGAATCATACACGTTGATGATTTTGACATGGGAGGTATACGGAGGAGAGTACATGAATTTGATCCTGCCAAAAACGAGGTGCCTACTGTTAAAAACCTTCTAGAGGTCTTAAAGACAGAAATAAATTACACAGGACAGCGATGATGATGTCGGAAGTGCAGGTTCATCTAAAGATCATAATTTCTGTAAATGTGGTTTTAATAAATAATTGTAAAGCAATTTGTTTTTTTTATTACATCCATTAGGTACTTACCACTGCGAATTATTATTAGTATATCGTTGTTAGGGGTTAGTTACGGTCTTAACTAAATGCTGCAAATAGTACTTGGCACCTGATGCAGGGAGGGTACATTAATCACATTGAATGAAAGTTTTAAGTGTGGAACGTTTAGGGTAAGTTGCACCATAGTAGAAGTTAAAGTTAAAGTTTTTGTCAAATTTGACAATTGGACGTCATTTTTGCTTAACTGACCGGTACTTTAACTGAAATTTTGATGTTTGTTATTGTTAAAGTCAGATAGTGCAACCCAACATTAGTATGATTGTTAAGTTTTCCAGATTCAAGTTTATCTCTCTAGTAACTGTTGCTAGCTATCGAACCTTTATATCTGCAGGATTTCCATTTCACTGGATCACTTTCTAAATAAAGCCTGAAGGACAATTAATCCTGAAGGACAACTGTTTAGCGTACCTAGCTACAAATTAATATATATATTTTATTTTTAATTTTTAAATAATTACAATATTTAATTTTATTATTTTTATTTAATACTTATTTCATATGAAAAATTACCTACTTGTAAAACTCACTCAATTTTAGGCACCTTATATTAATTAGCAACACTGAATCGACGGTGTCGTCCTCTTTCAGTTCACAGATAAGTTGGTAGGTCTGTAGAAATCGCACTTGTCAGTGTGAAAATCACTCCCACCCAACCCGTTCCAAATTGCATGTGAAACTGTCAGAGTAAACGGTCGGTTACTCTCGGTTTCACTCGGGTTGCTTTAGGAACGCGTCAGAGTGATTTTCGCACCACCCAGAGTGACTTTTGCTCGTTTTGGAACAGACCCTTGGATTGCAATTTCATGAAAGAACACGTCAGTTTTGTTGACAAATTTTATCTGAAAATCTGTCTGTCAGATTCTGACATTTCTGTTCGATTCGATTTCACAGGGCATGCGTTCCAAAACCAGTTCATCCGTTCACAACCGACCGAATCGACCGAATGTGGAATAGTCAGCTGCGTTTTTTTTACAAAATGTCGTGTCCTTAGCCATAGCATTCATTGTACGGATTAGCGGGCAACACTGATGCCAGCTGTCAAATCCGAAACTGACGACCGGATGCTAGCAAATGCGTGCGCAATAATGGTGGTGTGTGGACTTGGGTGTTGAAATTACAAATGTAAACTTGGAATAGTCCTGAATTGGTTCTAAAGTGGCTATATATTTCGCAGTGACCCCTCCTCTAAAGAGGTTTGGTGTAGTGTCTTACAAATTGTATATTTTTCTCTAATCGGAGTGCGATAACCATTGCTATCCGTTTGTAATTTGCTGTATTTTTGCTCAGCGTAATGCTATGTGTTCAATGGTGGACTTTCAGTTGTAAATAAATGGGAGCGGATACCGCTGTCTAACACTGCGTCGACTGTGAGTACAACCACTTGCTAAATTTTGTTTATAAGAGCTAATTATAAACGCGTATTTTAACTGGTTCTGCCGGTCTATTTTTATTATTCTATAAAATTCGTGCTGATGAATATTACCACTTACCTTACCTGCGTTAAGGTTATTATAAATTCCTTTGTGCTCAAGCCCGTTTGGTGGAATAACACAGTACAAAACTGTGTGAAGTAGACCTTGATTAGCAATCAAAATTGTACCTACTCTTAGTACCATCCTCGCATAATAATGATAGTAGGTAGGCTAAATTAGTTTGCGGTTTATTAATGGATATTTAATTATGTAGGTACACCATGAATCAAGCATATGTCTAAATACTAAGCCACATAGTTAAATGTGGAGGAAAAATTCTTGCATTCAAATTGCAGTATGGAAGAAATTTTTAGTAACCCTCAAGTAAAAATACACTTTGAAGTTGGTAGACTATTAATTAATATGTATTTTTTAATTCAGACACTAAAAAGCTAGTTACAAGAGACAATATTCAGAACAAAAATAGTACTGGTGTGCTTATCTATAACAAGAGATTCCATCCAACAGACCATGATGACAGTAAGCAATTTAAAAGTTACTATTAAAGTACTGAAAGTTAGGAGTTAGGATTACTTCTCTGTTGGAGGTTGGCTTTGTTCAAAGTGTGATACATGTACAGAAATAAATTAGGGTGAGTGTATGTATCACTGTGTTGTTATTAGTGTGGAGCCTTAATTCAAGTCACCATTGTTTTTTTGGTTCAAAGACGAAAGTGGTTAGAGAGTAAGGTGTGCAGTGACTGTAAAAAGTTTTGTTCTAAATTAATAAATTTATCTCTTACCTTAAGGTAATCTTCAGTATTTAGTTTTTCTTTTGACAGGAAAAAAAGAACTTACTTGTATGTTACTAATTTCAAATAGTTTACTATGTACATATTTTTTGCCATTAACATGTGGAATTGCATGTTCTTAATTATTAAAATCACCTACATAACTAAGTACATTATTGCTGAGTTTCTGATGAAAAAGAAAAAAAATTAAGCAATAAGTATTCTTGGACAATAATCCACACAGTGCCTTCTAGGCCCAAACTTGGCAGAGCTTCTATTATGGGTACTAGAAATAGATAGATACTTTTATACTATAATTCATTAGCTGGATACTACCTACTTAGCCACAGAGTATTTAAAAAGTATAAAGTAAATTGTATTCTCATTGATCATAAATTAGTATCATTTCAAACACAAGTGTTCGAAATGAAACTTATTCTTACTATAAGGTGGTATTTGTAATGAAATTATAGAAATAAAAGAATATTGCTTCTACATTTTTATTTTTATATTTGCAAGTATCTTACCCCAATGCTAACAAATCTTATCATAACACTCAAATTCATTGATAAAAACATTCAAACTACTCTTCAGTATGTTATCTAATAGTAAATTATACAGAGTCACATACTCAAATAGGCACTTAAATACAGGGTGGCGCCGAAAATTGTGGATCAAACGAAACAGGAGTTCAAAAGGGATTATTACGAAAAAAAACATTGGTACCTATGACTAATATCAACACTACAAAACTGGTATGAAGTTGGTTGGTTGATTTTTCCTATAAAACATTTTTTTACAGAGGTTGCCATCACTCACAAGTGTGTGTAAAGATGCTTTCTTTGACAATAATTTGAACACAAAACAAACCTTAAAATTTTTATTTAAATTGTTTCCTCCTTGTATTAGCTATAAAGTAAGCAGATTTTTTCCCTCTTAAAATTACAACCAGGTCTCTCTCAGTGTGAGCATTGCAAATTTCAGTCTGAACGTTTTAGCATAATCCTGCATAATCTTACTGTGTCCATTTTAGGGTTCCCTCCCGAAAAGTTAAGATTGGGCCCCCACTACTGAGCCTCCGCTGAACGTTATTCTGTCTGTCTGTCACCTTGCTGTATTTCATGAACTGTGATAGCTAGAAAGCTGAAATTTTCACAAATTATGGATGTGCAATATAAACTATAGGGCTCTTCGTTTTGTGGCGCGTTATGTCGCCTGTGTGTGGGGACGCTTAGTTCCTACGAAGAGCAGTGATATCTCTTTGGTCCGACTGTCCGCGTGTCACTCGTGAAAAGCCTGTATTTTTGTAGCCCTGATCAGCATCATCACAGCCACAGCAGATCAGGCATGTTGCACTCAAAACCCTGCTACCTTACCCATAAATTTTGCGAGTAGGCACCACACGCTCCATTTGCCACCAAAGGGCCTCCATTTGCCATCAAATGGTCTCTCTTTCATAACTTATTGCCTCAATGCCTACGAGTTCTTCGCAGTATGCGACTCATGTGAACCTTGTACATACAGTCAATATGCTTCATCACTTGTACCTAGGTCGACATAACCTCGTCATCCTCCAGGCGGCGAGGTAATCCCCAGTCTTACGTGCCAGTGTTGCACTGGCACGCGAAGGCGCCCTTCGCTCAAAGACAATCCAGTGTCGGAAGATATAAATTATAATAAAATCGAATATAGGTCCTAAATAAAAATATGTTCGAGTCCTTCAAAGTGGCACGACTTACGAGTTGTTCATGTCGCATTGAAAGTATTGAAACACGAATTCAATGTTTTCAATCAAGCTTTCGCTTCCAAATTGAAGGTGTAGCTACAATCCTAAACGTCATGAATTAATTAAAATTTAATTTACACAAAACATAGTTAACAAGAAAAATGTTGTAGAACTTATCTATTTGCCAGACTTAAGTAACTTAGACGTTACATTATTACGCGCAATATGAAATTCCTACATTCTGCCAGTAATGTTGTCATGAAATATTTAAAACTACATTTTCGTATTATTAATATCTACTTAACTTCAATACATGAATGTAAGTTACATTTTATTTTCTAAACAGGGCACTTAGCAGTAGATAAACCCATATCGATTCGACACTCATTCCACTATCTTTGTTGGTTGCTAGTGGCAGTCAAAGTTGTTGCTAATGTAGTTTTAAAATCTGATGTCGATTGTCGGTGTTTTTTTGTAATTCCCAAGAGGCGATGTGACCCTTCCCTAGAGATTAGTATTTGCCTGGCGTAGGGCGAGTCTCCATTGCATTACGCGTCACTTACTCATCGAACTCTGTGTGATAGGAATATTAATCGCCAGAGTTCTTACACGATCTGCAGGATCGACCCGAACCGATTGTGTTGGCTCGATAAAAACTCGATGACGAACACATCTCGATTATTACTGGCATTATGTGGAGATCATTTACTTGTTTACAGGCAGCTGAAGTATTTGATTTCGAGAAGATGTTGCCAAGAGTATTGTCGCGTTCATGTATCAGATTTTTTGCGGACGTGACGATACACGCGGCAGGGGTCTGCTCAATGCTCAATTGTATGTTAAATTTTATGACACGTTTTACAAAACGAAAAGAAAACATATTTTTGATACAAATTGGACGGGCCACTGACTTAATAATTTTTTTCTTTAAAACATAGGTTTGAGAAGAGAATCGGTGACTGTGTTTTTTTGATAGTGTTTTATAGTGCAGTTGAGTTGAACCTACTCCACCCACAGTTAGCCGCTAGGCAGCCGAATTATACCAAGTGTACCGTGTAGCGACCTTCTTGTACCTCGATACTCTTCGGTGACGCAGAAAGATGGCCACCGTCAGATTTAAGTGGGTCCCAAAAAGTATCAAGTCCCACCATACTTTTGTTGCTCCGAGTCCAGGTCCTAGCACGCAAAAAAAGATACAACTTCTTGCGAATTACGAGAATCTCGCGAACTCTCATGCAAAATGAAATGAGGGGCACTAGTATTTCGTTGCTAAGTATAGTAAAATATGCAACCAAAAACTACCGGACCCTTCTCAATTAAGGTGAAACGTCGATAAATCACGACTCCGAATCAGGTGAATCAGATGCCTCTAAGCCGGCCGTTTGCCTATCTGATCCCTGACTCATGACGGTCCGAGTTCCAGTCGAGATTTCATCGTTTAGTGATAACCGATTAGTCATGAGTGTTGTACGGTTGTGGGCGGCGACGGGCTTTTAATGGCAGACACAAAAATACAAAGTAAAGCTAACCAAATTCGATTGTATAATGATTTTGTTACCAGGTTTTAGTACCCTATATAATTTAGTTGGCAACTTGGTTAACGAGTATGTAACACGCTGACGATGTGCGTATTTTATTTAAACTAGCGTTTATAAGCCGCCGTGCGACTATGTACCACTGTGTTTATGGGCCTATGCTCGTAAACACGAACTTATTTTGGTAAAACATCGTATACTGAGAACGAATGTGACTCAATTCGCCAATATTGATTATTACGAGTATGTTGTACATTGGCAATTCACGGACCCATGAGGACCCGGTCCTTTGAAGCTTGCGTGGGACCAAAGACAACACGTAGAGGCTTTTTTACAATTTAATCTTATTTGAAATGCGTACATCTGCCGGGTTTCGTTTCGGGATTCGGAATCTATGCAAATGCAAGGAATATAGGACACTTAAAAAAAGTAAAATATCCGGACGGTGGAGGTGTAATTTTACGTGGGTTTGTTAACTGGGCTATTGCCTTAGGGGGCTTTCAATTTGGGCGTTTCGTATCGGACCAAGGAGCACGGTGCGACAATAGTCCTGCTGTCGCGCGTTCGCTGTACCAACGCCGCACTTTTGCCGCCGTATCAGCACTAAGGACCGTCCGTGCGCCGCACGACAAACACACCGCCTACAGGGGTCCGATACGAAACGCATAAATCATAAGCGCCTTAAGACGAGGGAAGTCTTAATACAAATGTCTCAAAAGTTTTCTATCGCCTGGCAGACAATGACACTGACCTGGCGCTCTCAAAATGGGCTCACGACAGAAGGCTGCAAAATGGCCGTGAATGGCTCACAACCTTACGAATTCTACTAGGAGTTCTAGCTCACTTTCGTCTTCTGCTTGCGACATGTCCAGATATGTTACACAACTTGCCATAAGAACATGCGTCCCGCCTAGTTCCCACAGGGTCTTGCATCGGAAAGTACGCAAGCTAATCGAATCTCTGACACTCAGTAGTTAAGACCTAGAGTGGATTGCACTTTTTGCTATCTTCCTCCTTCAGCAGATTGCTTCCAATTTGTAACGCTTATTTGCTGCTGATGATAGGTCTAGGTGGCTCTGACTTCGAGTGCCTCCGACCTAATTTACTACTACTTATTTTTATGACTTTAAATTTGACCCAGTCAGTAAGCTGCACTGTTATGTTTCTACGAAATACTTACTACTGAATACCACAACTACGGAATACCTACTGCCATAACTATAATTTGCTTAGAGGAATTAAAAAAAGAACCTACTTACACTACTCGAGAGCAACAGTTTGGAATCACTTACCAATTTTGAATTGGTTCAAGTAAGTGATTCCAAACTTCTGCTCACGCGTAAATATGAATATGAAAAAAAAGATGGGTTTGTCGCAATTCAAAAACTACTGGACCGATTTTTGGTTTATTATTATTTATCAAAATGTTCCTGGGTTTTGTACCGGTCAAACGGGTGTTTTTATTGAACTGACATTCCACAGAAGGATCGTCTGTTGGGACGAATAATCATTTGAAAAGGAAGATATGTCCGTGTACTTACGTTTTCAATAAGCCACAACTTTATTAAGGGGACTAGTAGAGCTAAATCCAAGTTTTATAGTAACGATAATTAAGTGTTACACTTCGGTGATCCAGATGAAAAAAATATGTCGTATTCTTGAGGATTCAAGGGTTGGTTTTATCAATTTGAAAACACGATTTAACAAATTCGGCTCGATAGAAAAAAATCGCAAAGATGGGTCTAAAAAAATTTTAGAATGAAAAAAAACTGTACTAAACATCATGCTATCATTCTGTTCTTTTCACAGAATGTGTGTTTTATAAAATACTAGAGCGTGCTCATTTTAGTTTTGTGATTTAATGCGTATATTTTCCAAAAAACACCAATAATTGTTTTCAAGCAAATTGCGTGTGCGTGTGTGCGTGAAACGCCGTGTACAGACAGTACCGGCCGTGGCCTGATGCTAGACGGACGTGTCGCGCATTGCGCTCCGCATTTGAATAATATTTAATTGCTTAGTAATCACTGTTAGAATATTGCGTATGCTATAATAATGCATGGGACACGAAAACTCAACAAAAACGTCTTATACAATGAATTAATAAATAAATTACCATAAAATGGACAATGCTTTAAACTAAGCGCTATTTTCGTTCGGTGTTTAGATCGACGCGGTGGAGGAACATGATTAACACACACCCGTAAATAGCCTTCACTCATGGTCGCAAGATCAAAACCTAGTTTTCCTTTTAGTATTATGTTTGTTTTTGTTCGTAGGATAAAGCTTGATTATGATTAGAATGAAAGTTATTTGGCAATTTTAATAACAATAAAACGTTATTTGTATATAGTTTTATTTCCAATAACAACTTTAATTTTCAATCAGAATTTTGAAAGTAGCCACACGAAAGTTTCTTGCCGGTTCTTCTCAGTTGAGTTCAAACAACTTTCCGACACCGGTGGTTGAGTCACATTATGTTTGTATACTGTGCATTTATTTAAAAGTATTCAAGTCTATATGGACTATGCTATAAACTAACCGCTATTTTCGATGATAAGAGATGTCGATGCGGTGGAGGAACGTAATTATGAGACAGCCGATATATTATTTAATCTTATGGTCCCGAGTTCAAATCCATGGTTTATTTTTTGTATTTATTTATTTAGTATTTATTGTAGTATTTAAGTCTATTCTTAGTATATTTTTGGTTGTTTGAAAACTCACCAAAAAGTCAACAAAGTCGTCTTATCTTTTTATTTTTGGGATTCAATGCGTATATTTTCCCAAAAATGCTGTTCAATTGGTTCTCAGGCACAGTGCGTGTGCGTGTGTGCGTGAGACGCCGTGTAGCGACAAGCGAATTCGAGTAGCGACGAGTACCGGCCGAGGCCGTTGGTTGGACGTGTGACGCATTGCTTAGCTGAAATAATATTTTATTATTTTTTCAAAAGTACTCGATTATTGTGTACACCAACACGGGTGGGCCACGAAAACTCGTCAAAAAATTAAAAAAAATGTCTTATAAAAGGAACGCCCGAAGAATGCACGATGCTATAAGGTAAGCGGTATTTTCGTAAGCTTCAGTAGACAACACAGTCAGTGCAGTAAACTTAGAATAATTGTAATTATTATAAGGCAGTGAAGTAGGTATTCAAGGTCCTACTAGTAATTGTCATCCTAATCAAGCTATATTTTTAATTTATAGCCTTTGAATAAACTAAAAGGAGGAAGATATAGGTACCCGCGTACTAAAAGTGGCTCTACAAAAGTAGGACCTAATTTTAGCCCATATGACAGAAATGGCCCCGCGTACCAAACAAAAGCAAGTCCGACGGACCAACTTATAAAAATAGGTCCAATTGACCTAGTTTCAAAAGTAGCTTCAATGAACCTACTTTCGAAAATTGGTCCAATGGACCTGCTCTCGAAAATAGCTCCAATTGACCTAGTTTCAAAAAAAGCTTCAATTAACCTACTTTTGAAAATAGGTCCGATGGACCTACTTTGAAAAATAGGTCCAACGGACCTACTTCATGCCAATCCCTGTCATGACTTGTTTAGAGTCATTTTTAGAAAAAGACCGAGGCTTGTCACAGAAAACAAAGATTGCAATGACACTTTTCAAAAGTAAGTAAGAGTTTAATTTGATAAGAAAGTTACTATACTTCTAATACTTCAGTTGGTCAGATTGACGAGTTTGGTTCAATGTTAGTGAACGCTCTGCATCTGGCAAAATTATTTCGTAGTCGCAGGTTGTGAAACCATAGATCTATATAATGCATAGACAGGTATCATGTATATTCATATTCATTTATTCACTATAAATTTGTAACAGAAAGTACAAGGATAGCAGTAAAATTGTAGATGGTAGGCATAAATTCACCTTTTCAAGGTATTGTGAATTTACACATAAAAAATAAAAAACGAATTATAACATTAACAAAAACAAAAAAAATAACAAAGCAACTAGAATATTTAAAAATCTACAAATCTATCTATGTCTACAGGCGTACAAAAAAAATAAAAATAAGAGGTGCCAGTCA
This sequence comes from Udea ferrugalis, assembly GCA_950022985.1. Lineage (NCBI taxonomy): Eukaryota > Metazoa > Arthropoda > Insecta > Lepidoptera > Crambidae > Udea > Udea ferrugalis. The sequence continues at coordinate 3,633,405 of OX465516.1, forward strand.
AACGAAATGTATGATTTCGATTTTTTATTGTAATTTAGCTTCAAAGTATTCTTTGATGCTATAAGAAGAATAGGCATGATGACTGTATTTTTTTTTTTGTTTATTATCGAAAGACCTTACATTTATGTAAACAATCCTCAAAGAATCACTTCATCTGGATCAATACCACCAGAGATATCACAATTTGAAATGCACAATTTTTGGACTTGCCCAAAAACGCTCCATACAAAAGTGACAGCGATAGTGACGTCACTGTCGCTTTTGTATGGAGCGTTTTTGGGCAAGTCCAAAAATTGTGCATTTCAAATTGTGATATCTCTGGTGGTATTGATCCAGATGAAGTGATTCTTTGAGGATTGTTTACATAAATGTAAGGTCTTTCGATAATAAACAAAAAAAAAATACAGTCATCATGCCTATTATCAATGAGCATGTTCCTAAGCTTAGTTTCAAACTCTTTGCGTTGCACAGCTTTCAAGGAGTTTGGTAAATGGTTGTAGGCTTTTATTGCCATGTAATAAGACCCATTATTAAGCAGTGACAGCTGAACTGGTGGCGCCACTATGTCGTTCTTCCGGCGAGAAATGTAGTGACTTGGCTTGTCGCAGTTTTTCTGGAAATAATGATGCTTGCATGCTGCGTAAAACTGAAAACTGAAAATGTGGTAAGATAGAAAAAAAAAAGGAGTATTACTGAGGAAAAGGTATGCCAAGAAAAAGAGACGACTGGTTTACACTCAAAAAGAAATGATAAACACTTTGGCCAGGAATGCGGAAACCCATCAGGGTATTTATTGTATAGGAGATATACAATAAAATGAGAGAAAACTTCTTGAAAAATTTGAAAAGACCTGACGAAGAGCGAGCTACGGTGGAAAGAAAAGCTATTTTGCAAAGAGCCAACGGAGAATGGCTTGAAATGAGACGATCTCTCCTCACTGCGTCTAACTTCAGCAGGGTTATAAGACGCCGTGCAACAACACCATGTGCTTCCTTAGTGAAGGACATTATTTACAATAAAAAATTGGATCATGTAGAATCTATTAGTCATGGCCAGAACAATGAAAAAGTAGCTCTCACTCAGCTGGGCTTGCAAGAAAATGTTGCCATTAAGCCGTGTGGGCCGTATTTAATGACAACGAATTACCTTTTTGGGGTGCCACGCCTGATGGTTTGATGGGTGAACATACTCGGGTAGAAGTTAAGTGCCCTTTGACGGCCAGTAAAATGGGTCTAGAATCAGCAATAAATAAAAAAAGGTAACTTTCTGGCTCAAAACGACAACAGGCGAACTAGCTATTAATAAACGGCATGCTTGGTACTTCCAGATACAGGGTCAGCTACACGTAACCCAAAAGAAATATTGCCTGTTTGCCGTGTGGGCAAATGAGAAGGAGAAATTGAAAACGGAAATGATTGAGCGAAATGATTTTATGTGGGAAAACGAGATGAAAGATAAACTAATTAACTTCTATTTGGACTGCTCGTTACCTGAAATTCTCGATCCCCGGTTATCAAGGAATATGAACATACGTGAGCCTCATATAACTACTAAAAATAGTGAAGACAAGGACAAAATACAATTAGAAAAAGACCAATAAGAATATAAGCTGGAGCTTATAGCCAGTCCACCACACTGCCACGCAGTGTTGCCAACCTCAACATAGAGCTAAACTGTAGATATGCCAGAAAAAAACTGTAGAAAACTGTAAACACCAAATTAAATAACTGTAAACCTACAGCTTTATATTTTATGATGGTAATAAATAGAATACATTTCAGAGAGGAAATTTAAACAAGAAAAAAATTTGATTATCAATGTTTTAATCAAATTAAGTAATTAAGATACAAAATGTAATACAATACACATAATATTTAAAAGCTAGTATTGCAACACTTCAAGAAAAAAGACTTAATTTGTGAGAAAATAATGAAAATAGTACCTAGCTAATCGGCAGATGATCATCAGAAAAATGTTACTTATATAGCATCACTAGGTACTATCTCATTTTCAATTTGTAAATCTTCTAAATTTTCTGTTTCATCTTTATTTTTAAAATCATACATATTTTGATTAAATTTATTTAAATGGTCATTTGTCACATTGAAGTCAAAACAATTATTAATTTCTGATTTTGTGTGCAAAGTACCTTTTATAGTAGTCGTGGAAAGCTTATTGAGTGCACGGACTATTACGTAGCAAATAGAACAGATGGCGTTAAAAAATATATAATATATAGAAAAAGCAAAAAAACTGTAGATTTCGAGGCCTAAACTGAAAACTTAGATAATTTCCAAAAAACTGTAGATCTACAGTTAAAACTGTAGAGTTGGCTACACTGCTGCCACGGCTGAGTTTTCTTGTTCACCTTATAACAGGTACTCAAGCGTCCCCGCCACTAAAAGGCGAGAACTCAGGGTGGATTTATCACTTATTATTAACATTTAACATTACAATAAATTAAAATTTACAATAGATACATTATTTTAAGAAAAAGAGACACGTGACCTCAAAGTTTATCTAATAACACTGTAATAGGCTTTCTCAAGAAGCAATCCTTTAACGGCGTTTTTGAACTCATCAAAACTTCCCAACTCATGGACAGATTTGGGGAGGTGGTTGAAGACTCGGGATGCCATGCAAAATATGCTTTTGTTGAATAAAGCCGTTTTGTTCCTAGGCATGCTGATTTTATAGTTGTGTCGTTTTTTTTAATAATTTTTCTGAGTTATTTTTAACAAATAAAACTGTTTCCAAGATATATCGCTCCTTCAATACAAAAGTCACACATGTCAAAAAAAAACAAAATGGTTTTTATTGCATAAAACGCATCTTAAACGATAAAAGTTTATAGTTTCACAAAGACAGCCGTTGTTTTACGATTAAAAATACCCGTAAACGCTCATACGTTAGTTTTGTTTTATACCGTTTCTGCCATTGAGTTTCGTGCAAAAGTACCACAATGCCAATTACTACCAGACTTCCAACCGGAGCACGTGAATTAAGATAAAATTATATAATCAAAAGCGTCACATTCAAAAATATATTCGTATTGCACTTAACTTACACGTAAGTATCTTATTATTTTTTTAATCAATAGTACCATATTTCAAAATAAGTTAGTTTTGCAAATAATATTTAAAATAATTCCTCTTATTTTTGTATGCAATACTGCCATATTTTGAATTGAGTTACTTTTGCATTATTTAATAAATTTTCTTTTATATATTTCTCAAGATTAAAGTACCATCTTATGAATTGAGTTAGTTTTGCACTGTATAACAGTTTTTTTATTTTTTATTTTTCAAGAATAAAGTACCATATTTTGAATTGAGTTAGTTTTGTTTCACAGTTAATTGAAGACATTTAGAAATATGGTATCTTTTGAATAAAAAATTGCTTAGATTTAAACACAACATTTAGTTTTGGTGTTGTTTCAACCATAACATTTTGTAGTTTTTAGCGTGATATTATGGGCAAAACAAAAATCAATAAGAAAAGCTATTGTAAACAATTCTATTTTATTTTTCTTCATCATCATCATAGCCGAACGACTCCCTTTGCTTGGCATAGGCTTCTTCAAGGATCTCCACAACGATTGGTCCTGCGCTGTCCGCAGCCAGCGGCAGTGCGCGACCCTGAACAGATCGTCGGTCCACCTTGTGGAGGGCCTGCCCACGGAACATCGTCCGGTACGCGGTCGCCATTCCAGAACCTTTCCGCCCCAACGGCCATCGGTTCTCCGCGCTATGTGTCCCGCCCACTGCCACTTCAACGATGCAATCCTTCGAGCGAAAGGGCTTCTCATAGTCCACGAACGCTAGGCAAAGTGGCAAGTTGTACTCTTCGGTGTTCTGTATATAACTTGTCCCAACGTATGAATGTGGTCTATGGTACTATAGCCTTTTCGAAACCCGGCTTGTTCGGCAGGTTGGAAGTCTCGCCCGCAGTCAAACCTGCGGACGAGACGATTCGTAATGACTCTCGAAATCAACTCATAGACATGGCTCAGAAGCGAGATGGGTTTGTAGTTCTTCAACAGAGTTTTGTCACCTTTCTTGAGAAACAGCATCACATTGCTTCTCCCCCATGCTTTTGGCGTTCTGCCCTTGAGGTAGACAGAGCTGAAGAGCGTCTGGAGGACCTTAAGTATCGGCCGACTGCCTGCTCTCAGAAGCTCTGTTGTGATTCCGTCATCACCCACCGCCTTGTTGTTTTTAAGCTGCTTTAGAGCCATCCTGATCTCGTAGAAGCTGACGTTCGGGATATCTTTGGTATAGTGTCGGGTTAGCTTGGCTCTAGGGTCTTTAGCCTTGCTTTCAACAGGTGTTTGCGTGGAATACAACTGTCCATAGAAACACCCAATCTCCCACAAAGGTTCAGGTGTTAACGTAATGACGCTACCTGCCTCAGTTTTCAGCTTCGTCAGTTGGCTTTGCCCAATAGAAAGACCTCTGACGAACACTTTGGAGCCTTTGTTCCGCTCAATGGCCTCTTAAATACGCTGGGTATTAAATTGGCGAAGGTCGCTCGTCAAGGACTTAGATATTTGTCTATTGAGTTGCCGATAACGATGGTCATCTGCTGAGTTCTGAAGCCTCATTTCGTTTGTCTGATCCATGAGTAGTAGAGTCTGGCTGGAGAGCTTTCTAAATATTGTTACTGCCTTGTTATGCCAGAGTTTAATGACTTTTGCTTTTCACAGTCTAAAATAGTTTTGTTTTTAACTTCAATTTTAAAACTCTTACGCTGGATTCTACAAAATGTTAACGTTAATGTCAACTTCTCGTAAAGTCTACCTAGGTAAATAATGAATGAGTAATATTTTTAAAATCCGAAATCGGATGAATAATGTCGATTTAAGTAGGTAATGGCGGTTTTAGTGGACGTTTGTGAAACTTTGATAACGGTAAAATTAAGTTTAGACCTAATTGAAGATCTCATGATTGGATTTTAGTGATGGTTTTCATTTAAGAAGTTTATTTATGTAGTTATTAGAACATTTGTGCCATTTTTATGTAAAATTGACATTTTAGTGAGCTGTCAACTGAAAATGAAAGTCATATTTTCCGGATTATGGTGGGTTGCGTTTTAAAATTTTAATTTTGTTCGAGTCAAAATCTATATACAAAACTAACTTATGTGCGTTTTTTCGAGAGTTTATTCAATATTATGGTTAAGACTGCTTTATTAGGAATATACAATTTGATTACGCATCTTTTGATACCAAAAACATCAGCAAAATATACATAGTTTGAACAAAAATTGATGAATTATTGAAATATTTTTTTCAAATGGCTCTCCTGTATAATTTGCTTTTTTTGACTTGTGGGGCTTTTGTATTTAAGGAGCGATATATGGAGGGTAGGGTTAAAAGCTACCATTCTCGAAAATAGGGCTTACAACTAATGGTCCGATGCAATTTAAATACAGACCTAACACATTTCTTTCGGGCCTTGAATGCTGTGCCTTTATCTGTTGAATTACCCCAGAACATGACACCATACCTTAGAAGGGGCACGACATATCCGTGATATGCTGTCAAAACGGCGTCAATGTCTACTGTCTTTGCAAGCATGTAGAGGGCATATGAATGCTGGTTTAGACGAGCACATTTTTTCAATATGAGTCTTCCAATCCAAATTATGGTCAACAGTTAAACCTAAAAAAGTTGTATTATCTACTTGGTCAATTTTATATTCTAAATACCTAATGTCCATTCCAATAATTTCACGAATTCTATTTCCAAATGTCATTACGTTCGTCTTTGTAAGATTAATTTTTAAATTGTTCGTATCTAGCCAAGTTATAACATTGTCCATAGTGTAATTTACTTCGCGTACTAACTGAACTTTGTCAGGTCCCGATACAACAATGGTACTGTCATCAGCAAATAATACTGTCTGGTGACTGGTGATTTTTGGCAGATCATTTATATAAACTATAAATAACAGTGGCCCCAAGACACTACCTTGTGGCACGCCAAGTGACATGTTTTCAAATTCTGAATATTAATTAATTTCAGTTTTTTTAAAAGGGCATATTCTGGTGACTCTAGTAGATTGAATTCTGCAACTCAGATACGACTCAACAATTTTCAGTACGTTACCTCTTATACCATACGCAGACAGTTTTTTTAATAATATACCATGGTCAACACAATCAAATGCTTTTGTTAAGTCCATGTACAGGGCGCATGTCAACTAAAACCAACCTGTTCCTCGGCAAAGATGTTATATTTTTCAAAATAGTTACTCAAGGAGCTTTAAATCACTCGCTCAAATATTTTCGAAATGACTGGCACCAATGCTATTGGTCTATAACATGTAATATCACGTCTATTACCCTTCTTGAAAAGAGGTACAATGATTGTACTTTTTAATTTATTTTTTAATTTATTAGGAAAGGTGCCTTTTGAAATACAATTGTTAATAATGTGACTTAAAATGTGAGATAATTTAATTGGTATTTGTTTTAATATTTCTGTAGTTATGTCATCATAACCAGTGCTTTTACTATTTTTCAAAATTATAGGTAAATATTATTATAATAAGCATGTCATCTCGCTTTTCCAGAATAACATGATTCATATCCACTACTATCACCTAAATAGCTTCAATTAAACAACATAATTCGTTAACAAGAGCTTAAAACTAACCCATGCTTAGCCATCACTAAATATTTGAGCTTAAAACTAAACGTTGTACTTTTTATACGCTTACATTAACCGGCAAAATGGCCAGAAAGTGAAAACTTGACTACAGTCCATTTTACAAGTCTGTTACAAGTCATAACATAAAAATTTAAAAATTAATAAAAAATAATGTGATCCCACCAAATAAAAGTTTTAACATTTAATTAAATGAGTTCTATTTCTTATTCACAGCCATCCATACAATTACTAAATACTAGGTATTTATTATCCATACAATTATTTTTTTACGCACGTACTAGGCTAGTACTCTTTTTTGATTGAAATACAAAATATTCACCTATAGTCTCATTATTATTTTAATATTTTGTTTTTAGACCCAGTGTCACTTTTACAGTAAATACTAATCCAACAACACCTCCCTAGTTAAATTTCCATCAACCCACAAATATCTAGTACTTCCTACTAATCCTACTTCCTACTAATATTATAAAGGCGAAAGTTTGTATGTGTGGATGTGCCGTGTTGCTCTTTCACGTAAAAACTATTGAATGGATTTTAATGAAACTTTTGTTTTTCGACTTAAGTACACGCAGACAAAATCGCGGGCGGCCGCGCGGCCGCTAGTAATAAATAAAATAAATGTCTTGTCTATTTTGTTGTTTGATCTATGGGTGCTTTAATGTAATATCAAAAGTAAAGTAAAATTATCAATTGTTTTTAGGTCATGAATGATATCATTAAATATCATTATTTACAATTGATAATTCGTTATGTTTTCTGAAATGAACTTATTTCTTTGTTTTTTTATTTTTTTAGAAAATTCTCACACACTGTCACAGTGTTCGTTGCCAAACTCATCCGAAACGGCTTGGGCGATTTTAATAAAATGTTATGATGCTACGGTGGCTGGCACATCACGCTACCGATTTCCGGTCAGTCCTCCTTGCTCTATTGCAAAGAAATGTCATTTGGCAAGAGCGAGAGACAAAACGGAAATGGAGTAACCTGATGTGCTGTTCACTGTACATACCTACGTTTGTTAAATCTGAGATATGCCATAAACTATTTTATAGACCTGTTTTTTTTGGAGTCCAGGTGGACGAAGTCTCTGGTGGCAGCTAGTTAGTTAATAGGTATAATGTAACAATAGAGGTGAAATTCCTTCCGGTCGTAATTAATTTATTATTGACTAGCGTTCGCACGCAACTTAGGCCGCGTGGTCTTAGGTTAAAAAAATAATAATATATCTTTATAAATTGTAGCACATGATTCCGATTCATAAGCTGTATACTGCTCTGCTCCTATTGATTAAAGCATAACGAAAAGTATACATAGGTATAACCTGCCCAAGAGTATGAAGAATAATTGTTTCAAATTTCGTTAAAAAAGTCGTCGAGTAGTTTTTGTTCAGACAAAAATTTTACTGATTGCATTTTTGGCATCAGTAGCAATTCTTAATCACCTCTTGATTGTTAATTTTTAAATTTATTTCATGTACAGAATTGGCCTCTACAGATTTATTATAAGTGTAGATGAGCGACATCTCTTGGAAAAATGGCGAGATCTCATTGTAGTTTTATGTTGACACGGTAGTTTCATGTTGCGCCGATAGATGGCGATATACCGGTTGTCTATGTGTGTGTGTCTAAATTCTCGATTTCAGTTAGGTCTAGTAGTCCTCTTAATACATTCTGTAAGTGAACACCGACGCTCTTGAACTTCAGTACTTTCAAGGTCATATGAACCAGTATTGACCAAGATAAGAATAATCTACTGATACATGCTTCACTACGCAGTACGCGTTCTTGCATCGATTGTATTGTGTAAGCTACATAAAAAGTATCATGCCGACAGCAAAGGACGTGATTGTGCGGACGAGTCGCCAAGCGTGAATAAGCCTTATTATTTATCCTCACTGGAAATGAAAGAGAACTGAAAATGAGGCGCATGCACAAAGAAAAGTGGCCCCAACGCTTAACAACCTGGTGCCCCGTTGACCTTTGAGTGGGACCTCTTTTGACAGGGTCTCGGGTGGCCGCGGTGTTTCATTGTTTTGTGTTCTAAAAGACCTTTGATCTAACTTTACGACCCAGCTGCAGCGACGAGCAGCACGCGAGGCACACTCGTCACAAAGACGCCTATTTACAACTTTTTATTTGCTTTTGCCCGCACCTGGCGCCAACTAGATTTACTCTTGTTTGATTTTTGCTGCCCAAATCAAAACAAACTGTCCGAACCTGCTCTTTTATTGCGCTGCCCGTACTGTGAGGCAAATTGAAACTCACGATTTTAGTCAAAACCAGTGTATTGACTACATAACCGTGAGTCCGTGACGAAGGCTGAGGATCACAAATCAGCCATCCGACGTCAATGATTAAACTGAGCACGAACACCAGATGGCTCAATTACAGTCAACCGTTTCCCTTTGATTCTGGACTTATTTGATCTCTGCCGTGAGTTATTTTGGGCAATTAAGGTTTGTACGTTTCGATTCCTGAAATAGAGTTATTCGGTAGCTGATTTTGTCTCCTCACAATCCAACGTGGCCCTCGAGGGTCCCAGCTAGTTTCAATCGGAAGGAGGGGAGCTCCAACTGCGGGTCATCAAGTATGCATGAGCGACGTTTTCCGTTTGGTCGTTGTGTTTGATCGCATCTAAACATATCGGCCCTATTGTCTGACGGTATTACCTTTATAGGTCTTATACTTCAAACTCAACCAATGACTGCACACAACTGCGTCTGTGTCATGTGGTTTGTTAAACCGACCTATAAACCTAGAGTAGTTCTACTCAACTCCATTATGTTCTGCTGTGAAGAATGCGCTTCCAACCGAAAACAGATAAGCGCTCGCTGTCGACGCTAGCGCTCACACGCGTGTCGAGCGATGACGTCAAGCGCCGAGCTTACGCATTAAAGAACTCCGTAGAATTCGAAATTACTGTCGAAGCATTGTTTATTTTATGAGATGAACGCCAATGATAATAAGCTTTCTAGGAATATTTGATCGATAGATTTGCCGATAGTCATGGACTTGGTAGGTAACAGGGAGGTATGAAGGGAGGGAGTCGTTCGGATTACAATGTAGATCCTTTTTATCTAGTAAACTTTCATCGTCTCAATACAAATTCGATCAAAATAGACGCGATGGTGATTGTTTGACTGAATCGTTTTGCATCTCTTGCAGATCCCCTTCACACCTCAGAACTGAAGAGACTATTTCTTTTCCCCAAACCTGAAGAGATAAAGAAATTTATGGAAGTTCTTCTCAAAGCTGCACTTTTTATTCAGTACCCGAAGTCCCGACAGACTATTATGGTTCAATTAAAACAACATTTGCCATCTATATTTATGGATATGACGAAAGCCTTTGATCATGTGGTTCACAGCAATCTCTTTAATAAATTGTATCGCTACGGCATTAGAGGAATTGCACTAGATCTAATTAAGTCATATCTAGAAGGGAGAACACAATGCACAGAAATAACAAACATTTCTTCTTCAGGCATGGTAAAGTACAGATCAGAAAATGAATTAGTTAGATTTGGAGTTCCTCAAGGGAGTGTATTGGGTCCCCTGCTCTTCCTTATCTATATAAATGACATGCCAAAGTCTAGTGATTACCCAATGGTCCTGTTTGCAGACGACAGTACAGTTATTATTGAACACTCACAGTCTAAGCAATATGAAAGCGAAATAAATAAAACTTTAGAAAACATAATAACTTACATGAAAATTAATAATTTAAACATTAACTTAAATAAAACAAAAATCATGCAATTTACGCAAAGGAAACCAATTCTGAGTTTAAATGTCAGTCATGACTCAACTCCTATAGATAACGTAAAATGTACGAAATTTCTAGGGGTTTTAATTGACAGCAATATGTCTTGGGAAAGTCAATCCATAGAAGTATGCAAAAAGCTCTACAGTTTTTCATACGCGCTAAACAAACTGGCAAAAATAGCGGACCGGAAAACTGTGCTGACCGCCTATCATGGTTTCATAATGTCAACCCTCAGGTATGGAGTCATTTTTTGGGGCAACTCATCCTACCGAGAGATACTTTTCAGAGCACAAAAACGATGTATAAGAGCCATTTACAAGATAAGGTCTACTGTTAGTTGTAAACCCATATTTAAAGCCATGAAACTTCTCACTTTTCCCTGTTTATACATTTTGGAGTGTTGCGTGTTTGTGAAAAGTAATCCCGATAAATTTTTAAAAAGAGAACCGATAGCTGCTGCTAATCGCATACGTCCTAGGAAACCAATAATACAAAATAAAATGTGTAGGACCGCATTAATGAGCAAGAGTTTTATTGGTATGGCATCTCGAATATATAATAAACTTCCAGGGCACATACAGGATCTGGAAATTAAAAAGTTTAAAGTAGCTTTAGTTCATTTGTTAGAAAATAAGTACTACTATAAATTAGACGAATACTTTAATGATAATTTAGTTTAGTTTCTAGGATAGTAAATTTGTGTATGATTATTTTTTAGTATTTCAGTTTTATGTAATAATAATACAAGTTTATTCGTATGCCTATTTTAAGGTGGATCATAGTGATACTGGATAACTGTACCTAACACCTCATTTATGTACCTATGATGACGAAATAAATCATTCATTCATTCATTCATTCATTCATTCTAACAAATATGATGATTACGTCCACTTGATAGTGTACGAAACCCAGGAACATGTTGGGAAAATACAACATGACGGACCTGACCGAAACAGGGTAACTTGTCGTGCCGTGGACCGTACTTCGTATTGAAATTGAGTCTTCGTTGTGTCGACACGCTATCAGCATGTCGGGATCCTATTCATATCATTGACCTCGTCTGAATATCCGTGGATTCCACAAAACAGTGCTCTATTCATTATGACAGCGGCAGCGATTCGCTAGAACCTATTTATTATTCACCTGGTCGCGCTATAGTGCCTCAGTGGTCGGCTGCGAGTAGTACTGCTCCTCTTTTTGTTGAGTCTGGAAAAATAATTGAGGTCCGTGGTTTTAGTCTTTCTTCTGTTCCATTGATATTGTATACTCATCATATTTGTAGAATCGATATCTATGAAATTAAATGACAAGAGGGACATCAAAATATTTTGAATTTTTTTCTTCTACTTCTTTAAATTAGGAGATAACAAGCAGGTCTATTATAATGGTACGCTTAGGCTTACGGGAACCAACGAAATTCCGATCAGGCACCGAAATATAAGAGACCTTGGAAAACTGAAAAGCATATTTATTTTGACCTTTTGTCGTTTTTTTATTCGAACGAAAAGAGTATTGTGTTGAGGAAATAACATGAAAAGGTTGAATCACCTTACGATCAAGCAGATCTTCTTTGACGCATTTCGTTTGGCCTGTTCCTTGAAAAAACCTCGTCGTTACCTCGTTTCAAGTTCTTACGAACATGTGACTCGCTATTTGTGTCCTATAACTTTACTGTGACGAACAACTGCTATTGTCACGTAACATTTTGATGGTTTCAGCTAATGCTCACGTGGCTTCGAACTTTTGTTTAGATTTAACTTACTAAATAAAGCATTATAGCTGAGAAAATGAACTTCATCTAAAATACATTTCAACTTACGGAATTAAATTTATTGTAAAAACGAACGACATAATTTTTGATCAAGTATCAGAGAGATAAGTACTCAACAGACTTATATTCAAATCTAAGAGAAATTCAATAGATTTCACACTGAACCAACAACGCCCATGAGTGGCTTAAATACGGAATCCAGGAAATTAAACGTTTTCCTCTTGTACGAGTAATAATGGCGCTTACTTATTTATCTCATTAAAATTTTGTATTTTAATTAGTACAATATCAAATATTCTCATTACGAGAACATTAATGATATTGTACCTATTTCATTAACGTAATAAATAGGATTTTTTTCCTTCATTTGCTCGCAGGAAACAATAACGACTCTAAAGTCATCGCGTCAAGACGATAAAGAAGCAGGAGAGACTTTACACACTACTTGTATGTCCATACGTATAGTAGTTTGTGCTGAATATAATTTAGATGTAGCAGCCCTAAATTCTATCTTTTAAATCGCAAATTTGTTATATTTTATTCATTACAATTTGTCCCTATTAGGGCGAGTTGTTTGCTTTATAAAGCTATGCTAGTTGATTGGTATGAACATGCTGGCGACAACCTTGCCGCGGGCCTTGACACGGGGCAGCGGCGCGCGCGCACCTGCTCCGGAGCGCCATCTGCCTTGTTTACACCAAGGTGCAAACATTTACCTCCTCTCGTTCGGAGTTATCGAATCAGCAAGCGTTTATTTATAAGCAATTTACTCGTGTTTTATTATTATCGTGATTTTAATATCAGTTATGCGAGATCAGACCAGTCAAAATAAAATTTCACTTGCAAATTGAAGACAGTGTCTCTTTAGGTTCTGTAAGGACATAAAGAATTGTAGTTTGAATGTTGCCTGCTCATAATCATCATCATCAATAGAACAAGTCTCGCTGCTACTATTACTCTCTTAAGCCTCTGCAAGCCACTTACCAATATCCAGCGAACGAAGAAGTATACCAGTTTCGGGATTTGCCCATAGGTATTGGTTGTTGAATGAATGAGGCCATTTTTTGACTTTCGAAGCACGGACGCACTCTGTTTCCGTCCACCATCCTGGCACGTACCTTAAAGTTGTCCCGCTCGACTCTCACTACTGAGCTACGGGCACAACTGACACGTGAGGTCACTATGTCAAATCCTATTTTAACTCAATTATCTATCGATTCAGCTGATTGCTTAAAAGCTTTTGTACCATGTCACACGATCCCGGCGGGAACTCATACAAAACTTGCGGAGGCGAGGCAAAACTTTTAATGGTCAGTAAACTATACTTTTGGGCCCTATTCAAGCACGATGCTGTCCTGGAAGTGATTTGCTGAGTAAACTCCAAAGCTTTGGGCCGTTTGCGGATTATTTTAGTAAGCCCAAGAAAAACTATTGAAAGAACCTTAATCTTATAAGATTCAGTATGTTATTTGATAATATCTATAGGGTTGCTTTATTTCTGTTTCTGAGGTATTTTTGCTACTTTATTATGCGATTTGTGATGTGCAGCGGGTCACCAGTCGTAAGAGTACTATCTACTTAAAGTTGAGTTTAAATTTGATATAGTATTATTTTTTCCGCTCTGATAGTGAACGCGACTCCCTGAGACGAAAAACTGATATTAGATAATACGATAGAAACAGATCCTTAGTCCTTATTTTTCAACTACAAGACTTTCTTCTTAAAGAAAACTGTAGCTAATACATAAATAGCGTGATCATAAGAACATTGCAGCGGTGTCGAATCAATGCCACGGAATAGATAATAGTGAATACGGTCTGCATTGGTGTCAGTTATCTGAGCGCCAATCGTGGTCCACGCTGACATGATAATTATCATTGTTCCACAGATATGTGCAGCACGATATGTCCATCCGTGACGCAGGCGCTGTGATATATTTAATATTATTATGAATACATTATGCATGCGAATGCGGACGGCACGAGGTACTCGCGTCATAGTATGAAGTATTGTATGCGCTAGTGTTGTAGATAGGTGATTTCCAATTCAATTCCACTATCGATAGTAACATAACATGAAAGAGCGCGGGGTATCATTACAGGATGGGAAATGCATGTGGCTACAGTGAGTTGACATTGGCAGAAAAGTATCTTAGAGATAACCGATAAAAATACTTCCGTGATAAAGCGATATTTTTTATCTTATGATAAGAAGTAACGTCGTTCTGTCAAATGTTATTGGACTGTTGCTGTTCAATAAACTCTTTATTTGACAGCCTACGAATCCCGCCTGAAACCTAGACCGAAGGCTTTTTCGGGTATTTCTTTCCTGACCTGACCAATATTCTTGGGACTATAAATAGATGTTCGTTTCTAAGGATCAATACGACAGTATTGGGTTTCATCGATACGATTGCTGTTAGTCAACAATCTAAAGAAAATAGGCTCGATAGTTTGGCTCTTTTCGATACTATCGATATCCTACTGAAATTGAGCTATCTACACAACACTAGTATTAACCTACGAACCACAAACGTAGATTAAAATGGCTGTTACAGTGTAAATCTTGATCATTGTGGCGCCAATTTACAGACAGTGAATACTTACATACTTTGTTTTAACATTCGTCAGGCGAAGTAGTTTTACAAACAACATTCTTTGAGGCACCGAACTTTAAAGAGGACCTCACGGTTTTTATGATACTTTTTGGACTAAAGTAAAGACCCTTTTTGGGTGACCAAGTAATTTAAATTACTAAGTACTTTAGACGCTGACTGCGCTAATAGCTAGTTGTCTTTAGGACAAAATCAATAGACCATTACTAGTAGACGTAGCTCATCTTCGATTACGGGGTCGTCCGCCCCCAGGCTAGGATTCCAGCTTTTACTTTAGTTTCTAATAGGAACAGAATATACTAGATAAATATCTACTATTGATATGGAACTGATTAGGTGGTTGTCTTTAAATCATCACAATGATTTTAAAACCTTTTAGTGCATTTTCAAAGGCTGAGAAACTCGTGGCTTAGTGTTTTAGCACCCTGACTCGGAGGCTCAGTTAGAGCCCCTGTGGTCCCGAGTTCTGGCCGGAACAGATATTTCATGTTTATTATTTCAATACAACTTGCGGCCAACTCTCCGGTAATGGAGGATAGTTGAATTCTCGGATTTCCAGGGAGGCCTACATCCACTGTACGAGTACATTATATATACAGTATATTCCCCTACTGGGTTTGTCATCTGGTTTCAGCATTCCAATTTTTTGGTCCTTTAGTTCTTTACGTCTATGTGCCCTTGAAGGTTGCCGTCTTAGCTTATTTTCTGGGCGATGTCACCATCGGGGCTGCTGTGACAACACCCCCGCACCCTCCCGGTCCTCTTGCGAACTGTGAAGGTAGAACGCATTCAGACGGTCTAGGGGGCGGTTCACGTGGCACCACAGACCGCTGTTTACTACATTATTCATACTGTACCTAGCCTTTTCTAGTTTTATGCGTCCGACACTGGGGGGAATAAAAATGTGGGTGACCTTTATGAATTATACATCTTACTTTTATAAAAATGTGTTATTGCAAACTTCTCTCTTATTCAAAATTGTTCAGAAATTAGCATACATCATTATTACAAGAAATAACATTTATTTATTCCTTATCGGTTGCAAGTAGATAATTTGCAGTAAAAAAATACTTAAAATATTATAAAAATGTACTGTTCTGAATATCTTGGTATTTTAATAAAATCATCCTAATGTAATCCTGTGTAATCCTAATTCTGCAGCATAAGGTGTAAACGACCTCCACAATCGCACCTTAGCTTAGCAGTTAGATTTTATTTTCGCCAATGGCCTTTAACTATGCGCTAAGCGACACAGATTTGCCAACGTCGTGGATAATGTAATCAGGGATTCGGTTAGGAAGGAAAAGTCCTTAAAGCTGTAATGTGTTATCTAATTCATTGTGAAAGTCTTACCCCCGAATTCGCAAACGTCAATCAACGCTAAGCACGCGCGCATGCTCATGCTGTCCCTTTCAGTTTTGTTGACTTTTTACGGGACAGCCGTCACCTATACTCAGATTTATGTCAACTTCAAAAACTTTACATTCAAAAAATATAGAAACTAAGCCTATTTTCCACAATAGAAAATGCCTATGAAAGAACGGACTCCGTTACAAAGTTGGGTCGATATAGAATTCGTTACGAAGTTTCAAACAACAATTTTTTCAAAGACTATGGAAAGTTAAGGCGGGAAAAGTTAAACCAAGCCAGGTATTTTACTTGTTACCTATTTAAAATGCTTAGCATCTTTCTAGAATATGCTCTTATAGTTTACAGCCTGAAAAGTGGAATAGTAGGCTACCGTATTATATTCCCTCTGATTATTTTAACTTATCATAGGCACAATTGTTTGACTATTGTTATGTTAAATTATGTATGGTTTGTCCAAAATATTCGGTGCACGAAATGATTGACATTTAGGGATTCCCAGTTATCATTATAGATATGCTTATGACGGCTACATCTTGTATCAGTTGTATCTTAGTCTACAGTTGGGTGCAGACTTAAGAAGACGTTTCCTTCCCCGACAATAAAGTTAAGTACATTTTCTAGAGTGCAAGCTAGCTGGCCTCGTGTCAGGAACACGAGTACGTCAGTTTATTGGTTTTGCCGCAAACCTCCCCGTCACTGATCTAATGACGGACCGGGACCCCCGCTCGCTGCCATATTGATCTAATCTGGGGTCTACCTCCCGTACCGCGTTCGTCAGAAATTCAAATTTGAATCTGAATATTTCAAAACTTGCCAGGTTTTGTAACTAACATCATGTGAATTCAATCTGTGTGAGATCGTTTAGTGTAGTTTCGGTATAGATTCCTTGAGGCATCTGTACACACCGGCCAAGTTCTGCTTCTGTGCGTTACGATTTTCAGTTATTTCATCCCTGATATAGAGATTGAAATAACAATTCAAAGGCTGGCAGGCTCTAGAACGAATTAACCATCACCAAAGGAATATGTTTAATTTATAAATAAATCGAGCCTGTTTATGAAATGTTAAGAAAGTGATCATGGATCTTCGTGGACTTGATCCTGTTGATAAATTGAGATGTAGGTTTGCAGTTTTTTTGAATTAAGTTAAAAGATCAGTTTTTGCTTATTTGCCTATCCGACTGGCAGCGGAAGCCCTGGCCTAAACAGTACATCCTGAAAGTAGTATTAGGATGTAAGTACTAAAAGGGAAGCTCAGAAAAACGCATTAAACCATTTAAATTACAATTTATTCACAAACTAAAACAAATGCAAGTTGTACAAGAAAAAGAGTGAGTGAGATAGCTATACAAACGTCAAATAATGGCGGGGAATACTGCTCTTGACAAGTTGCGTTCGGAAATGCCTAACAGTCGGCCTTCCTGTACCACTGCTCGCCCCGAGCAGTATTCTCCATGTAAAGCAACGTAAAAGTAAAACTAAGCTAAGTAATATTGACATACCCAGGTGACTTCTTAATGCCACCACAACTGACTTCTTAATGCCAGTTCAGCTGACTTCTTAATGCCAGCACAACTAACTTCTTAATGCTAGTTCAGGTGACTTCTTAATGCCACCACAACTGACTTCTTAATGCCAGTTCAGCTGACTTCTTAATGCCAGCACAACTAACTTCTTAATGCTAGTTCAGGTGACTTCTTAATGCCACCACAACTGACTTCTTAATGCCAGTTCAGGAAGTACACCTTCCAAGTCGCGACTTATACAACACCTCTTAAGGCAAATCTCGAGATTTAAACAGTCAGTCAAATAACAAACAGTCTGAAACGTTCTTAATCGTTTCCAGTTATTTAACAAGTCTGAAACGTTCTTAATCGCCTCCAGTCAAATAACTTACAGTCTGAAGCGTTCTTAATCGCCTACAGTCAAGTAACAAACAGTCTGAAACGTTCTTAATCGTTTCCAGTTATTTAACAAGTATGAAGCGTTCTTAATCGCCTCCAGTCAAATAACTTACAGTCTGAAGCGTTCTCAATCGCCTACAGTCAAGTAACAAACAGTCTGAAACGTTCTTAATCGTTTCCAGTTATTTAACAAGTATGAAGCGTTCTTAATCGCCTCCAGTCAAATAACTTACAGTCTGAAGCGTTCTCAATCGCCTACAGTCAAGTAACAACAATGAGCGAACAATTATCGCCTTCTTAATGGCAGCTCACTGAGTAATATTACAAACAATCACAAACAAATAATATAAATCAGATAATGTAACAAAATGAGCGAACAATTATCGCCTTCTTAATAGCAGCTCATTGAGTAATATTACAAACAATCACAAACAAACAATATAAATCAGATAATGCAACAAAATGAGCGAACAAATATCGCCTTCTTAATGGCAGCTCACTGAGTAATATTACAAACAATCACAAACAAACAATATAAATCATATAATGTAACAAAATGAGCGAACAAATATCGCCTTCTTAATGGCAGCTCACTGAGTAATATTACAAACAATCACAAACAAACAATATAAATCAGATAATGTAACGAATGAGCGAACAAATATCGCCTTCTTAATGGCAGCTCACTGAGTAATATTACAAACAATCACAAACAAACAATATAAATCAGATGATGTAACAAATGAGCGAACAAATAACGCCTTCTTAATGGCAGCTCACTGAGTCATATTACAAACAATCACAAACAAACAATTTAAATTAGATAATGCAACAAAATGAGCGAACAAATATCGCCTTCTTAATGGCAGCTCACTGAGTAATATTACAAACAATCACAAACAAACAATATAAATCAGATAATGCAACAAAATGAGCGAACAAATATCGCCTTCTTAATGGCAGCTCACTGAGTAATATTACAAACAAACAATATAAATCTTAAGAATACAAGAAGTAATGTTTCATTCTTATTAAGAATAATCAGAATGGACTATATGATTTAAAACGATTCAGTTTGTCACGAGCTATCACATTACAGTATGCTTGACGGCGACTATGTGTATAGTCTTAATCACATTACGGCTTACACTTTTACAATCCTGAATTTGACTATCTAAACTTGGTGCAAGCCTGTCACTTCGTTACCCCTTGCACATGATATTACGTTCACCAATAACCATGTCACATACCTCAAAAGATCTTAACTTAACACATGTGAAGCATAAAACGCAGAACGACTTAAAAACTTTGTCTAACATCGTAAAACAAAATAAATCATCCAAGTCAGATCACCAAGCATTACCAATCACATTCAACATCACCAACGCAAGATCACCAAAGCGCCCAAGATGGTTTGCCATTAAAATAGGTAGGTAAGTAGTAGACTTGCTCCTTTGCGCGCGGATTGACAGCAGTCAAAATGAATTTTATTTGTTTCTTGTAGACCACAGTGATCCTTAAAATACTTACAAATAAAAGCTATGTTTCGGTCGCATACAACTCCGAACATCTGTAATACTATAATAACACGAACAGCTTCTAACTACAAGAGCTAGAGTGAATAAATGTCGTAAATCAAACACCAAGGTGGTCCACGTATAGATACTATGTGTAACGGCACCGGCATCTTTCATAAAGGATACAACAACACTGCTTGACACCCTGTTTATTTTTCTCGCATAGTGTTAAGTGCAGCCATGTACATTTTTTTTTTTTGTTTCTAAATACAGCGCCGTATTTGCCAAACCAGTTCTAAAATACACCACCTAGATAAAAGTAAGCAAGTTCTGTCAAATAGTCACTTTTAATTTTACCTTACAATTATTGGTCTACAGTTGAACCAATTGAAGTCTCCCTGTTGCATTGCTTCTACAAAAGTAGGTAGGTACTA
This sequence comes from Udea ferrugalis, assembly GCA_950022985.1. NCBI lineage: Eukaryota > Metazoa > Arthropoda > Insecta > Lepidoptera > Crambidae > Udea > Udea ferrugalis. Next base: position 3,653,458 of record OX465516.1, read on the forward strand.
AACATGTATCATTTATTCACTTAACGGAAATAACATTGTTTCGGCTAAACCCATCCAGGTGGCCCGTTGACTTACCAGCACGGTATTCGACCTTAAAAAAAGTCTCCAATCAGTACAATCGGTAACTATTTAACTTAATACCTGTAACATACACCTTAAATTTAAACTAACTTACAACAACAGCAAGGGTCTCATAATCAATGCTTTGACTTCTGCTAGGCTGTAAGTGATTCACCAGTCATAAACATTCGTAAAAACGTGTTGACTCAAAACGATGTAGGTACTGCCGCGATCTTTCATCCGCTCGGCCATCGACAAAGTACAATATCTATAATATGAGCGCTTTGAATCTGTAAGCTACGCACTTTTTGTAGAACATTTATCAATCTTACAATTACAGAAAAAAACAATTCGAAAACTCATCTGATACTCATCAAGACTATTTCAGCAGGTAAGCTTTCGCCGATCTATGTCTTCAGACAACGATGTATGCAATGCACGACGCTCACTGATCCTAAGATAATGTGACCAACGTGCGGATGTCAATTAGTTAAGGTATTACACACTGCTCTAGACACTCCGTATATATTGTAAACCCTGAAATATATGATTGTGTGCCTAATATAATTGCACTTGCTGTGGCGCAACGCCACAACACACCAATGTGAATATGATTATCACATTTGAACAAAACTGATAGCCTTTCTTTTGTCTTGTCACGACACACCCCGTCACAGCAATATGTTGGTCTGTATAATTCGTGTACTAATATCCGTATTAGGGTCCTTCCTACAACGGTTTGGTTGTCACGAATCTAAATAACGCATAATAATAAATATGAGCCTCGCTCTGTGAAACCAGGAACAACGAAGGTACCACAGTCAACCAGATTCAGCACAAACACTTGTTTCATCAACAAACCCCGCACTGTGCGGAAATCGAACACGCGACCCCTCGATGCTCAACCGTTGAACCACTGCGCTAAACGGGTCATCAACGACTCAAAACAAACGAAATATCAACATCAAAATAACAAGTTCGAATCTAATCGACAGGCAATTATTTAACACCTTGTACGACTGCACTTACATTTGGCAGTTCGATTAATTAATTTTGTAAATACGAAACATCTACTACGTTTTTTAAATAACACAAATCACCATGACAATACTCAAACGCTTAGTTGGTAACAGGCTGACTAATATTAACCTCTGTTTTGGGCACAGTTTGGCCTCATCAGCCACCTCCTTGAAGGATTTATTTTCGAATTTATGACATACCTCAAATGCCCAATGGTTGACTGGCAGATATTGCGCTCAGCATGAAGCCCGCCATACCGTACTATTATGTGCAATGAAGATGAAATAAATAATTAAATATTAAAAATTTTAATTGAACAACTAGACTCGCATGGATTGAATATTCAACTGTAACTGTAACCTCTGGGCTCTGTATAACTCTGTAATTATTATTATTTTACGCAAGACAAGACAACTGAAATCAATAAAAATGACAACTAATAATTTGCAGCTACAGTAATATCTGTAAATAATTAGACATAAGTTTGTCTGAAGTAACAGTTTACTTCAGGACATTCATTCTTATCATGGCCTGTACGATGATAACAGTGTGATGAACACCTTTTCTACCTAATTGTTTTCATCATCATGACAGACACAGCCACAGAATGCACAAGTTTTATGAATTTTGTAATGTTGGTGCAATGTGACCACAATGCTTACAACTGCATAATTTAATTATTAAATCAGTAACACTTGACTTACTTCAACGATGAAAATTAATATCTTAACATGCTGGACGTGTCCTGATAACCAGCAGAAATAGCATCAACTTACTGGTACGGAAGGTACCTACCTGTTATTGCTTCTGTAACCTGCATCGGGTAACCCACAAGCATAACCTTAAATAGATCTTGTCACATTAAAATTTATAAATAATATTCAGAACATTACACCATAAGCATTAACTTAGTCACACATCTGACTAACTTACTGATTGGAAAGAAAGGCAGTTAATAAACATTAGAGTTATGTAAGGTTGAGATATTAGTTTAGGATTAGATAGTTGTTAGTATCAATGTTCGGCATACTTCTTTTTTTAAATTTAAAAGTCCAAATAAGTTTCAGAAATAGTTTTCTCATCACCAGTCATACATCCACAGAATACAAAATACCTTTATCTTTTCAGATTAACTTACTTACTCAATAATAATTAACAGATCAGATAGGATCAGAATCAGAAAATGTATCATTAAGACCAGCATAGACTTGAACTAAATCAGCTGTAGGTTGCCAATGGCACAGATGAAATGGTGGGGTACTACTGAAGTGGGGTAAAAACAGACCACTACTGTGGCTACTGGTTTCCATTATTCAAAGTACTAGGCATAGTAGATACCTAGCACTTTAACTAGGAGTAGTTTGACGAATGAAACTTGTTCAGGTTCGCAAGAACCTGCTGCTTAATCACTCTCCCATCAGGAGCATGATGAACACTCCGCAATAAGAGAGCGATTAAGGCAGAGGTCAGTGACCGCGCACACGGTCCGGTGCCGCGGTGCTCCAGCGGACTCCGCTCGGGACCGCCAAAACGCTGCCGATTTGAGACACTATTCAAAAGTTCACGAGGCAACGTATCATATGGGTACACCGTCCGTCACTACTACACATTTCAAAGATGACAATCCGATATCATGGAAAAGTTCACGTCCACTTATTGTTATTGGCTTGAAAGTTACTTTTATCACAAATTCACAACAATCCCCAATACACTCGATTCGACAATTCACTCACAGAGTCACAGTACCCGTGCGGCAACAGGTACGAACCGGTTTTTGTTTTCTGCAAGGCGTCCCGGTCGGCGCGGCCGCGCTTAGCAAATTTTGGAAAACGATACAGAAGTTACTTCCACTTATTGTTTCGTCAGGAAAACGTTTTTGTAGGCGCTCGGTACACTAATCCCGCTTCTGAGCTAAAAGGGAAGCTCAGAAAAACGCATTAAACCATTTAAATTACAATTTATTCACAAACTAAAACAAATGCAAGTTGTACAAGAAAAAGAGTGAGTGAGATAGCTATACAAACGTCAAATAATGGCGGGGAATACTGCTCTTGACAAGTTGCGTTCGGAAATGCCTAACAGTACAGTAGAAGAATCACAACACAGCTGTTTAAATTGTTGATTCAACAATCACCATGTTTTATTTTCTGAAAATAGAAAGATCTCTTCTATGCTCTGTTAGTAAGTACATACTAGAGATGCGCCGAATTCAAACAGGACTGAATATTCCGTCCAAAATGTACCGAACTAACTTATCGGCCGAATCATTCGGTTCAATTTTACGCGGTATTTTCTTAGAATAATAAATATCCTGGTCATTATTCCACACAGCGCCACCTATCCCCAAGTAAATTAATTAAAGCTCTTGTTATGTGGATGCTAGACAGCGGATGAACAAACATACTTTTTCTTTTGTAAATACTTATTTAATATACCTACGTAGGAGACACAAAGACCAATACAAACGAAGTAGCCAACTTCTCAACCACTACACCAAATAGGTCGTCAAAAAGCAATAAAATTATACATTTAGTTCATAAAGAACTTATCATTTTATAGGTTATCTACTTTTAGTTAGTTACTGCAGCGTTTATTTCAAAAACTATGTGCAGTTTTCAGAATAAACAATCAATTAGCCTTAATTATTAATTCGACAAATCAACTAAATGTTTACGGACTTCAAAAAATATGCCGACCAATGATAATGATATTTAGATACGTTATGTCAGTACAGATTCGGAGTCGAAAATTGACCTCTGGCGTTCGTACCTATAATTTGACCGTGAGTGCAAGATAGTATGATTATTTACAAGAGTGTAAACGAGACAGATACATGTTGCGCAGTGTCGTCTCAAAATTCCAATGCTTTGGTCAGGTGTTCGTAGTTCTGATTTCGGGAGTCACTTTTTTAGCACAAGTAACCTATCGACGTCTTTTTTATTATAATATACCCCCTACCAAATGTTCAGGTGCGTGTTCGTAATTCAGCCTACCAGCCGGCGCATCCCTAGTTTGCACACTTATCTTATGGAATGTTGATAACGCTTTTCACGAGAGTTGTTATATAAAACTCGATAAAGGCGGTTAATTTGGAACATTGTTTGGCATGTTATAGCACGCACACGTGGATGGTATGCTTTATTTATTATGGTATGATAGAGCTGTTTCTACAACCAAAATAATGTGTGAGTAGTCGTAGCCATGCAACCAGAGAGAAAACTTTGTACATGGGCCGTACGTTTAGAAATATTGAATTTTTCATGATTTTATTTGAATGTCACATTGTGGTACTTGATATAAAGCTACCTTTATATCAAGGAACAATAACTACTTAACAAAAAAATAGCGGCTGGACTACTTTTTGTATATTTATATTATAACATAGTATGTATTTTTAATATTGGATCGCCTGGAACACGTCTCTAGGTTACCTGTCAATCCTGCCATACGCACAGTCAGCTACAAAAATGTTACACTTTAGAACAAAGTATGTCAAATTATCTTTGTTGAAGGAGTCATAAAAATGTTGCAGATGCAGTCAAATTAGCCAATAGACATTACACTTGTCGTGCTTCCTTTTTTTTTACCGTGGGAATCCTTTTATGGACTTCCCGCCCTCCAGGGGAAGGGCGGGGGTGTGTGAGGCTCGCCTGCCGGAAGGCGACAGGCACTACTCACTAAACCCCCCGGTGACCTGCTTCAGCGCGTATCCAGAGGTCCCCGTGATCTCTGGTCAAGAACTCGGTACCGGTGGACCCCTGGCGCGCTTTGCTGGCTTAGCCAGCCCAGCTCGAGGAGAGTTATACCTCCCCTCTACACCACCGAGGTGTGAGGTCACTCTTACACCGCCACCCTTCCTCGGGGCCACTTGGAATGGAGGCACAGCCCCCGCCGTATGCACTCCCAGTCATCCGAAGGCCCCTTTTAATCACCTCTTACGACAGGCGGGGGGGAACCCTGGCAGGATTCTAACGCCCATACCACAGGGCGAACGTGTCTCGTGCTTCCTACCACAACGCCTGTCGCACCTAGAGACGATCGCACACAAAACTGGCTATCTATATCAGAGCACTTAGGCCTCTCTCTATCTATAATTAAGCAAATAACTCTCATAATATCGTTATCGTTAATGCAGAATATTATTATGTTACTTAGTTTCGGCCATCTGTATAACCACGGGATTAGGTTCTTTCTCGATAAATATGTATTGATTACATATTTGTAACACGACCTGTTGTATTTGGTTGTACTTGTTAAATATGCAAGGTTAAAAAGTTTTCCTCTTTTTTTGTCAACAGGTTGATGATTTCGTGACGTGAGAAGTACACGCGGCTAAACCGCGCCGCCCAGCCGCCTCGTAATACGTAAGTTAACATTTGACTCAAAACTGTGTTCATTAATACGAAATAACAATCTTGTGCAGCCCTTTTTTTAACCCTGTGGAAATGCTTTACGCATACTCATCCCCCCGGGGGGCTGATGGGTTATATCAGACTATCCACTGGGAATGCTGGGAAGGTGATAACCCAGTGATCTACCGCCTAAAAACTAAGGGACTTCCTCACATAGTCCATTGTGGTGGAACACGGTTATTTGCGCGTAGCCTACTACGCGCTCCCCCGATCTTGTAGGTAGGCATGATAGGCAGGCCTATCAATCTCATGATAAGCCTGCCTATCACTAGATTTCGCTGCCGCAGTCGCTAGCGTCTGCGTCTATTATTTCCTGGATTGCTGTACTATCCTACCCATGCTGTACGATTACTCCTCAAATAATGTGAACTATTACACCAAGACTGCCACAGATAGAATTGGTAAAAATCTCACACTCGATCAACTTCTGTTCTTAGACCATTCTCAGTCTTGATTTTGCCCGGATTTCCAACCAATTTACAATTGAGTATTGAGTCAAGACTGCGTTTGGTTAATTTCAATATTCAGTTAAGTAATTTAGTTAGATCAAACAAGAGTTCAATCTATTCGTACTTTAGTGTTATTTGAGAACACAGACCTCAGTCTTGAAGTAATTAATCTCTTTCCTTTTAATTAAAATTGGAGTACTTTTTGGTTTAGTTTGGTAATTAAGTTTCGTTTTACATGTAGCTGGTTGATGTCTGCTTATCGCTCAAATAATGGATCTGAAAATCAGACCAAGCTGTTAATTAGGGAGATAAAAAAACTACAGGATACGAAAAGTATTTAAATTGTAATATAAAACAAGTTTCGGTAATCTACTCATTATCAGACGTCATGTAATAATTACAGAACAAAAACTACAAAATCGATGTTCAATTTTGGAAATACCGAATGACAATAGCTAGTACAAAGGTTCATTCTGAGTGTCCGGAAAAGCGATGGAATTCGGCCTTGTCAATGTTTTTACGGTATTCCTATGGATAGCTAGTTACGTTAATGCAAATTCACTGAATCTGTTTACGCTGTGAGATAGTTGTGGCGTGAGATCACGTTACGTATAAAAGACTCGCGCTTGAACCATTTTGGACTCTGTACACTTTCAGACACAAATGTACAGAATGTGAACAATAATAGTTTTTATCAGATAATTACTTCTTTCTTACTTACTTCTTTTTCATTTATTATTTATTTACTCCGCAACAACACAACACAACTCCGCTCATCCCGTTTCCTCTTCACTTTGGCGGAAACTAGGCCAAAAGCTGCGTTTAAAAACGACATGTGACAAGTGACAGCTCGTTGAGGTGGGAATCACTTCAACCCTTTTCAAGTTAGATTGATGCCATTGAAATCGGGGGTAAACGTAACAGGACAACACTCTGTGTTTTGGAACGCCTTCAGCGAATGTGAATCACGTGAGGGTGTTCCAAAACGACGTTTTCTCTTTTTTTATGATAAAAATTTGTTTACCTTTGATGCGACGTCTAACACTTCTCGTGTTAGAAGTTTATGTGTATACCTGTCTGTGGCAGAACTGGCAGCATCATTCCCAAAAGGAGAAACCAATCTCGACTTAGTTCTGCTCATTTGAAACGTGCCTTTACATATAGTGATCTTAGCTATGATTCCTGAAATTGTGTCTAGTTTTAACGAAATAAAATTCCCCCAAGGTCTGTTTGGCAAAGCATCGTCTACCACCACACTGGCCAGTGAACAAACAAACACTCGATCACTGCATCTTGATCACAGCTTGAGAGCGAGCCTCAGCCACATGCGCTCAGCCCATCGATCATCGCGATGTGTGTGAACGCGACGTTAATCTAACTACTAGGTCTAGGCGTATTGAGTTAGTTATATTTGATTACGTCCCTTGATGAAACAAATATTTGCTTTTTAGAGGACAGATAACTCCGGGTCTGAGTAAAAGTACCTAATAAATAGTTTATGGATGACAATCCACAGGGACACCATGGGCCGACTGTAACCAAAACGGTAGTTTGTGTAATGGTTGTCAAAGACTTAATAATTTGAGTATAATTTTGTTTTGTTCCCTTTTGTGTAAATTATACGTGATTGTTCTACTTAGTACATAAATAAACTTTATGTGTATATGGTATATGTATTATTATGTACCTTTTTGTTTCATGAAGTAATTTTTACAAGTTTTGGAATGATTTTGAATAAAATTGCTTACTTATAGAGGTTTCAAGATGATATCACTGCAGTTTGTATTACGGATTAAAATCAATCCCGTTGAATACTTCAGCTAATTTGGTTTAAATTCTATTTTTAAATTTCTATTAAACGAAAGCATGGGCGAAGGTTTTCTTTGAAATTCCGTTGGAACGCTTGTTGGATGTTTTACCCGAGTTGCGCGACAGCTTCCGCCGTGTGCCGGTGACTGTCGACTGAATACAAAGTTAGGCAAGTCACTGTTTTTGGCATGTTCTCTATGTTTAAATGTGATTTACAATTTCTCTAAACGTACGGTCGACTAGGGTTGCCAACCATACAGTATAATACTGTTTATCGCCAAATTATGCTTTTTAATGTTGAACAAAAATAAAATATACAAAATACTGTTTTCAGCATCAAAATGTGCAAACACATTATTATGAGTAAAAGTACTAAAAGTGCGACAATCTGTTAAAACTATGTAGGTATTTAAGACAGTATGAATAGAATACTGTTCATTCTACTAAAATACTGTTTAATGTTCTTCATAGACCTGAATGTACTTTACTTCTGGGAAAAAAAGTTGGCAACCCTAGGTCGACACGATCTACGTGTTAGTGATATCGTGTAGGTATGAATAACCATCAAAATGCACCACTGTTCTTAATTAGTCATTTTAAATCAGTTTAAAAGTAGCCGTTATCTATACAAATATTATAAAGAGGAAAGGTTTGATTTTTTGTTTGTTTGTTTGTTTGTATGAATTGAATAGGCTCCGAAACTACTTGACAGATTTGAAAAATTCTTTCACTGTTGGAAAGCTACATCATTCCTGAGTGACATAGGCTATATTTCATTTTCAAAAAAAATAGGCATCCTTACTAAAATTACGATAACGTAATCCAAGGTGTGAAAAAAATATCAAAAAACTACCTTACATCGCGTGCGCTGCGAAAACTATTGGTGATAGAACAAAATGATATACTACATTTTTTTAGAACACACCATTATCTACAAAAAATCAGCGGCAGCATATCTCTAACTATTACAGTCATGTCACAATAAGCGTTTTTTTATTGAAAAAAAGAAATTAAAATACCACCGCTACAAAAAGCTCTTTATTTGTACCTTGGTATTAACCCTTATCAAAATAAATGATGTATTATTTAAGACTGCTTCAATATCTTTCTATTACTTTTTGAATTATTCGATTCTGACAATCCATTCAAAAGATATCACGAGTTAAAAAAAAATAATTGGAAAGGTCTCGGGCTCCGTAAGGTTTATAGCAGAGAAATTTCAGGAAAATTTCAACAGAAAAGCGGGGAAATCTTTTCTCACATACAGCTAAGTCCACGCGGACGAAGTCGCGGGCGGCTGCTAGTCAGTGATAACTTAATAAGTGTGGTCGCCTAAATGAAACATCGTCATTGATATAAGTATGTTTTACTAGTTGGCTGCTACGCGATTAAAAATCATTTTTGTTTGAAATTCGGGATGGAAAGCTATTGAAAAAACTCATTCAACAGTCACTTGAGACCGCTTGGCTCTGATTTACTAATACAAACAATTAAATTGGTGATTACTACATTTCAAAAAGTGAGAATAATCGAATAAGAAAACAAACGAATTTATGTTTTTTTGAAAGTTTTTTACTAGTGGCTATTCTTTAAGTATTATTTTTAGTATTACGTATATACTTACCTGACTTGTTTCAAAAAGTTATCTTAGACAACTCAAAATCTTTATCAAAACCGAAGAAAGTAGAACTTATAATACGAGTAATTACTTTGTAATTGGCTTGCTATGCTATACAAGCATTTTTATTGTTAAAATGACGACTTATTTTGTACTCTACATTGAAATTAATTTATTCGCTTAGTTTTTATCTCATCAGGTCATTAGATACATACTAATTAATAGTTTTTTTTTTGCTCATGTTACCATTAATTAATACTCTTCAACGAAGAAACAATCCTAAAAAGAACAAACATAAAAAAGCGTAAAGAATATTTGGCTTTGATTGAATTCCGCTAAATATTCATTTTCAATGGATCCTAAATTTATGTTATGACACAAAAAAGATTGTTCTGATTTATTTAAGTGAATGTTTAGGGCATATGAGTTCGGGGCCCGTTGAACCGAATAGGACGCTGAATTTCAGGTTGTTTTTCCGGAAGGGGGTAGAGCAGTTGATTTTCAAACCAGCTGTATTTCAAACCATGTAACAAAGTCGACATGAAACTTAAAGTCATGTTTAACACTGCTACACAAGTATCTTTATTTATTTATTAATAGCTGTTCCGACAGACTTCGTTTTGTTGTCAAGCATTTAGTGTCGCGTGACAGGTAGAAACGGTTGCCAAGAGAAACCTTCCCTTGTAAGGGTTCACAAATATTTCAAAACCAGGATTAGCAAAATCGGTCCAGCCGTTCCCGAGTTTTAGCGAGACTAACAAACAGCAATCCATTTTTATTTATCTAGATGATTATTTAATCGTTCGTACACAAAATCACAATACAATTGAAAAAGAATTGGGAGATTTTGGTTTTTCATGCTTATTTGCTACTTCTAGCAAGGAACTCGAGCAGGATGTGTACAGTCTACCATACTTGGAGCGCAAAAACTCGATTTTATACAAGATATCATTAGGCTGGAAGACTTTTGCCGGCAGTGTTTACCAAACCGTTTACTCAAAAAGTGTTGGAATTACTTGGCAATTTATTTGCGTTTTATTCTCGCTCGTGTACGAGGACGACAAACATCATTATTTCAAAGTGGCACGCACTCCGATCGAATTAAACCTTTATCGCAGGCAGCCTTTTAACTCGCATTTAGTTAACGAGAAAAATTGCCATGGAAACCTGCCACTTAATTACTATGGGCACCGCCCGGAAAATTCGGGGATATTAACCCGTGACTGTTCTAGTCAAATTACTCCAATTTTGTGAATTTGCGAACAAAGCGTGGAACAAATGTTGGTTACAATTTAAAGATTTGAACGTAGTTTTTGAAACATATTGTATTTGGCGATGACTGTAGAAGTAATACCTATAGGTTCTTAAGTTACAGCGATTGCAAATGGTAAATGGATCTGTTGAAGTCCTTGAAACTCTATGAGAAAGGACTTTTCTAAAAATTGATTACTATTTAGAAACGTATTTTTACGAGTATAAAACTTTACTTTGTAGTAATCCTTAGTGATGATGTATGTAGCGCAGGGTATGTTAGGATTGTTTTCGTTCCAGGATGTCTTGTTATTTCTTTCTGTTTCTAGCTCCTCAGGTGCTCGCGCTATTATGAATTGAAAACCATATTTATTTAACCCACTAAGTAGTTCCTGAATTCTGAGTATAAAGATTTGCCAACATCAGGTCACAGTTCACTTCATTCATACCAAGAGGTCCTTGCTTCATACAATAATGTCACGTTATCAACTTGAACACAGTTTGTCCTTAGTTACCTGAGTAACCTTCTAAAATAGTCTTAGTCCACTAATTAATTTCATATAAATGTTTAATTAACGAAGCCCCTATTTAGTCAGTCACTTAAATGTAAAGTCAGACCTGAAAGCGAAATCAAATGCTCGCTAAACTATGGCTTAATTTCGACACTGAAGTTTCACGCTGCCAATTAGCACCCTCCCGACGTAAACGTAATGTTAAATACAAGTAGGGGTAATTGAAGTCGTTACCGAGTCAAAGAGTGCTCGCTCGGTCGGGGAGGGAGGATTACGGGTAAGCGAGCAGACTACGGCAGGATTTAGGCGCTCTCTGGTGTTCAGGAGTACTGTTATGATAATTTCATTAAAAGATGTCGTATTTCAGGGCAAATGTTTCTCCATCCTTACGTTTTTATCTACTGTTGCCTGACGACCCGTTGTGGCCGGCCGTTGATTAAGATCCAAACTATATCAAAGACATATTTATTAAATTTGTCTTTAATCAAAGACATAACAAAACCAAAAACTTCTAATAACCACCTTAAGAATTACCTCCTGCAAAAGACGTACTACAACCTAGACGATGTATCTCTGTTTCATATGAATCCTCTGTACCTACCGAAATGTTGCAGTGTCATGGTGCCCACCCTGGGGGGTGCCATGTGTCCAATGTCCTGCCTTATTACTTAAGTACTGTACATACCATGTGGCATGCAATAAATAAATAAAATAAGTAAAGGTTTGATTCTCGCACCAGCACGAATTTTTTCATGATACATGTAGTGCTGTGCTGTTGCTTCGAGGTTTCTGGTCTCCATACCATAATTAACCTACTGACTTTGATCAGTGTGAATGATTTTCTCCTTTTTTTTGGGCCAATCATTTAAAAACGGCCAGGTCGTTACAAACTACCTCTTTTTTGACTTATTCTACCTTCTCTCTGGTCCTTGGACACGTAGGCCGTTTGGAACTTTAGCGGCACGCCATGTTTTTTACGGTTATTGTTTACATTTTTAGGCACGATAACAATACTCATTCTTATGATTTTTCAAGCATCATATGCTCAGAACAAAAAACATGAAACCTACTAACATTTTAATTTGATTTTTAGCGGCTCAAAGTTTCACGAAAGTTCTTAGCTTTTGCACTGGAGTTAGGCCTCCTGATTTTAATATCTCCGCTCTCCCGTATTGAAACACTCCGTCAGCGTTTACCAATTTCGCCATGTAGACAAGCCCTCTAAACACAGGATATTGGCGTGTACTCCCGTCAAATTGAATTTCCCTACTTGTCAATCTCTTTTATGGCTGCCTAATAGATTTATAAAATGACTGTCAGGTTTTTAGCTGTGTGCCCATTTTCCTTTATTGATTCAGGATTGGGTCTTTCTGTTCATGACAAGTTACGAATGTATTCTTTATGTTTTAGCTTTTTTGTTTTCTCATCTGGTTTTGGTCCCATAGCAAGGTGTGTTAGGGTTTTGTTAATGATGTGGGTTATATGTATAATCCACTCCCAACATTGTGTCAATCGTATATCATTTAACGATGCCTCGCGTAATTCACACTGTGAAATATGAACGAACCGCTGTAAGCTTATATGCGCAGTTGTAAGTATAATAATAAACGAACCCATATGATGGGACGTGCGAACACTATTAAACGGACGCGGAATTCTATGGCGTGCGAAATGGCTGGATGTTTTATGGCATGCCTATACGCGAACCGGTTATAGTGAATTTTGTAATTGCTTACTATGAAATTTGCCTTTAATCTTGATGAGCCCCATTCCATATTCCGTCATCGTCAGCTTTGCCCTCCAGTCGTTAGTGTAAATTCTAATCTTGCATTATTTTTCAATTCTGTGAAGATAACTTTTACATTTACTGACTTGAATCTTCAGCGCCGTCTGTAATTTGTGAGAGTGCCTCTTGGTATTAAAAACGCCATTTTGTACTTTTAATGTTTTGTACTAAAGGCGAAAATGATCAACTACGTCTGAGTCTTTCTTGCTTGAAATATGGTTTAAAAAGTTGTTAAATGTAACGGCATCATTGACATGGGCTTGTGTGACATAGTTCAGCTAAACCAATTCTTATTGTTTAGCTACATGTTTTCACCCAGAGGTTGCCAAGCTAAACTATCCAAACACCATAAAAAAACTGTTTGATAGTTTAAATTGATAGTATTTATTGATGTTATAGTCTCGAAAGAGTGAATTCAATCTCGATTTATATGCACGGCATAACATTTTCAATTCGGCTGAAAATAGAAAAATACAAGACTTTCAACCTTGACCTATTGGAATAGCACATAAGAGTATTAGATTCGGCTTCATATAACGAGTGAAGGTAGATCTTTGCCAACGGCGTTGTGTTCAGCGGATCAAACAGACCACGACTCGAACGAAAATGTAATAAGTACTGGCAATAACAAACAAAAATAACTTACCTACAGAACATTGCTCTACCCTAAATTGAGAATTCTCTGCGTTGTTTTTCGTTTTGGCATCGCAAAGGCTCAGGTAGAGTAAACATTCCTCAATGCGAAATGTACATTTGAAAGAACTCCTGGCATAGGTTGGGCACATTCATTGCTTTAATAACACGTTCAATGATAATGCTGCTTTTGTGCAAAAGTAAGATGAGTGGATAGAAATAACAGTACGACATCTCTTGAGCGATATGGATGTCTCCCTCTCTTTTCGTGGGTTAAGCCTTTAGAGTGAACCTAGGATGGGTTACGCCACTCGTTAATTCCCAGAGCGGTCTTGCGACCATTGTTCGATCATTGGCGGTCTCCATTCCAAAGCTTTTCTGCCTCAACATCCATCACATAATTCATTCGGCACAGATCAAAAACCTTACCTACATGAACCTCCCTCTCATCAACTGAGGATCATGGTGAGCTTTGGGATTTGAGAGGGACTGATTTATTTCTACCAATTTCTGGCAAACTCGTTATTTCTTCGGAGCAAAGAGCATACCTACAAAGGGTATGCCCTTTCAACACACGATTCATGATGTTGGTGAACGGCATTGATTTCGTTTACTTACCTTATAAATCCGTAAAGTCAAAATACTACAATTTCTGTAGCTAACTAAGCTGCTACGTCGTAGACATGTTGTAGCACGTGTTATTAGCATAATAATTATAGTGAAATCGCGATCTCTGTGGCCAAAAAGGCTTTTGATTTAGCTAAACTTCCCTAACATTTATAGTCGAAGTTAATAGGTTAGGTTAGCTTTCTTACACTCTTAGTATTGTGAACGACTGTCATAACATACAAGAGATAGAGAGAGCGAATAATGTACTAATACTTTAGGTGCAAGCAAGAAAAACGCCAGCATTAAACCACCACCCCAAATAAATGCCTGGTAGTCTTTCATGCCGTTGCCCGTACATTAACCTTACATTTGAAAGGAAATCTTAACAACTTTTCTTGTTATTCAATTAATTATCAGCGTTTCGGTGTTATCAACTGTTAATTAGAGATAAAGCAAATTGCTTAGTAAATTTCATGCTTCATAAACTCCGAGAAATGTCCTCGATGTTTTAATTTATGCAAATCTATTATGCTAAGCGTTACTGCGAATGTGTGAATGTGAACGCAGGCAGACGAATGAAGGGGAAAGACCTGTAAAGAGTCGATTGAAGATACTACACAGCACTTACATTTTACAATTCACTTATTATCATTACTCTAAATCTAAGCCAATAAGGGGTGCAGTGCAAAATCTCGTTCAAAGCTATTTCTGATACCAACCTCGAGATCGTAAACACTTTAATAAGTGTATATTATGATTTATTTCGCTTTCATTTACATTACTAAAAACCTGAGTTTTTCTTATTGAACTAAAGCTTATCTTGTTGTTGCCTTCTCTTCGCTGTAACCATGACAGTTAATCTGTGGCTAGACTTGTTATCCTCTCTCTCTTCATATTTTTCCATTAAGTTCTGCTTCAATTTGGATTATTACATTCAAAGTTGCTTGCTGGCTGGCTCTCTCAGTCGATTGGCCTTCAGCCTCTTAAGGACGGGATCATTGGTTCGACCCTCACCCATGACAATATATTATATCTGGGACATCGTTCCACCAAGATCACGGTCAGGTGACCGTAAAATAACCTTGGCCCTATTTATATTGGTTTGATGATTTCTAGCACCAAAAAAAAAAAGTTCATTGTTGTAGTCGAACCGTTGAGGCCGTCCAATACCGCACCAATCAAAATTCATACGCGTTTAACGCAACAATTATTTCACTTGAGTCCATAATCATTAACATTTAATAGGCCTTTTGCTTTCCTTTAAAAGGGTACGTTTAAAAAGTTCATGACATAATTATTCTGATTGGCTTTCGCATTGAATAACCTAGTCTGAAAGTCCAAAGCTACTACCAATTTTTTGTTTTGTCATGATTTTAACGTAAACGAACAAGACGATAGTAATAATCACTGTTAGCTGTTGGTTCCTTTGAAATAAAGACCTGAGTAATGTTAGAAGAAAATTTTGATTCCTTTTTAATAAAGGAACAAAGAGTATGTTTTATCATATTAATGAGATTTTCTACATCCCGATATTCACAGAAGAAAGTGGAATTAAATATACTTAATTGGTCTAGGTACTTAGGAAGATGAAAATTTGCCAAATTAGCGTTGGTTTCCATAGGAACGGCGGGGCGAAGCGGGGCTGTGACATTTGGTAGGTTATTTTCACTAAAGCGGATCGGGCCGTGGCCTCGTAGGTAGTTGAGGTGAGGCCTGTGCCCAGTAGTTGAACGTATATAGGCCGTTTATGTTTACGGATCGTTCCGAGTATCGGCCGAGCGGGGCTGGGCCGAGCAGAGCGGAGTAAAACTAAGCGGCTTGACCAAAACAGCAGCTAACCAAGCAACGGATCGCCCCGACACACTCCGCTCGCAATAAAAGATGAATAAAATTGTAAATCTTAGACTTAGCATACTACTATTCACATGCACCTTGACAGGCACAATAATGTGGAAGATAGGGTCAGACAGACATTTATAATTTATCATCAAAATATTCCTTTACCGAATAATAACATTTAGAAATTACTTATTAATGAATTCACGAACTTATTCGTTTTTGTTTCTGCTTTTAAATATTCCGGTAGTTTATTATATTTTTTCATTGACATAGGGTATGGGCCGGAACTATGTATGGATAACTTTGATGAAATCTGCTTAAGATTATTTTCGTAATTTTTTTTAAGTAGGGGAAATGCCTTACGCATACCCGTCCACCGGGCGACAGACGGGTTATGTCGGAATCTCCACTGGAAAGGTGGTATCCCGGTGGCCTTACCGACTAAAACCCCTACTCTCTCCCCCGACTACTCCCTCTAATCGTCCATATTGGGGGAACACGGTAAGTGGCACGAAGCCTTCTACGCGTTCCCCCGGACGGAGCACGCCTACACGGCGGGCCGAAAGCGACCCCTCTTCGTGAGTGGAGGCCAGTAGGGATAGCCGAGGGTGTCGAGCCATCCTACCAAACAGTGGTGAAAGCCTGTGCAATGCCGGCGACGGCAGCCCCCTACCGCGCCCCAGCTGGGCACCGTACGCAGACCCTACTGGGCCCGCAACCAAGAGCCACCCCAAGGGCGGCTCCGCTGCCGCAACCGGGCCGTACGACCCCGCCAGGCCGCGACGCACAGGGGGCATCACCCACGGATCACTTGCCCCCACCAATCGATTGTGCGCCGCGGCCTCCACCACGCATCTCAGGGCGCTTGCAGGCCCCACTGGCCCCGCAACCCCACGTGTCGCCCTTGCGGGCTGCAGCAGGTGGGTGGCAAGTCCACCACACTGCCACGCCTGAGTTCTCTTCGCTTCCCGGTGGTTCAGCCTGCCACCGGTATTAAGCCCCCTCGCCACGCCAAAGCGAGAACTCATGAGGGGGATTATTTTTATGCCTATACTTACCATATACATAGTGTCCCGAAACTTAACGTCAGGCGTCAAAAATAAACTTATTATCACCTAAACTTACAGAACGCCAAAGGTGAATAGCAGAGGTAAATAGTTCGTACAAATAACGAATCCAATTGAATTCTCGGTGGTGGAACCGTGAAGTTGCTATTCCAGATAATTTAATTCCAATTCTTCGGCGATTCAGCGAAATGAACTTACTTTCAGCACGTCAAATGGAGAAAATTCAGCCTTTTTTAGCTTGAAATACGAGTAAAACTAGATGAGGGGTTTGAAACCATTTATATGTCGCTGTAACTATTTCGAACGGCTGTATTTTAAACGGCTGGTTGTTTACGTAACGTTTTTAGCTTTTAAAACCTTCGTTTATTCTTTCAAAATGAAAAGTATACAAAAGCTCTATAGTAATTTCAGTGTGCATTTTTAAGCAATAAAACTGTATTGTCGCAGAACTACACTGTAAGAATCTTTTGTTATGCAGAAAAGTAGGTCAGTTAAAGTAAGGAAGAAAGTTGTTTGCTATTATTTACTGACAGGCCTGTTGGTGCAATGGGTAGGAGTTGTGCCTATAGTGTCGATGGTAATGGGTTCATCTTTAGTTATTGTTTTGAGCATGATTTTACAACGTACAGTCAGCAACAAGATGATGTGTGATTGCCTGTACAGTGCAGATACATTCGACTTTGACTCTGAAAGGAAGATAAAACATTTATTATTCGGGACAACTAACCCACAAAATATAAAATAACAAAAATGAACCAACACAAAACAATAAAACACAATCAATGAAAAACATAAGAACAAAAAGATAAAAATAAAAACATAACAGTTCTACCAGGAAGCGGTGTTACGAACTCTGCCTGAAACCTATGAACATCAATCGTTTTTACAGGCTTTTCAGCCTGCATGATGTTGATGGTTTACAAAACTTCGTAAATGCTGCCCATTTAGTCAGTCTGCTGCTTACGGAATCAACAAACAAGAGCGAGTAATTTTCTACAGGGGTCTCATTAGGAAAATTTGTCAGTTGGAGTCGTAACTTATGTCGCATTTCAGAAAGTACTTAAGTAGGAATTTACGGTTTACAACAAGTAATACGTTAAATTACCCAATGGTTAAAAAAAACACGCTGATTTCAGGCGCTTGTTTTCACGGGCTTAAATTCTGAATGAAACAACTGGTATTGTTTCAGTAAAGAAATATAATAGCTCTCCGGTGACAGAAAACACCTTTAGAACCCAAGCAACCTGACAACGGTAATAGGCTCACCGCACCATGTCACCACTAAATATCTTTGATCAATTTGAGATTTGACGTCGTTGTTTGAACTTGCGAGATCCGCGGATCCCGCGGGATCCCGCAAGCCAATAACTGGTGCGGGATCTCGTTTCGTGGTATCGCAATCGCTAGTTCAAATACGCTTGACTCAACGTGAGCTTCTGAACCTCGTATTATAGTTCAGAAGCACTGCGTCGGCATTCCGGCGGACATCACTTCGCATCTCGGTGCTTCACGCTTCCTTCAATCATCAACACGTTTCACTCTGAATTAGTATTTTCTCCGTTTTGTATGTAAATAATTAAAAAGTGTTATTTGGCTTAGTTCTTTTCTCTCAAACGACCACCGTTGCAAAGAAATTTAATTCATAATTAACTCACCACGAGCTAAGTGAGTTTCGGCGCCCACCGGAATACCATAGCGGATCTGTCCTTGAGTAGTAGTTTGACAAAGTTTGGTAAATTTTCGCTTCTCTCTGACTGCACCTTTTAAAGCAGTTCTGAGGTTATGTTCTGTTATTTATAAGAATTAATAATTCAATATGCTCTTGCACGTAGTCGGTTATTATGTGTCCGAACTCAGAGGTCGTGTATGGTTATGTTACCTAAGCGGCAAAGTTACTTTATTGCTTAAGTTACTCCGGCAAAGGGAACTTTTGGCATGCATGCTTACGAGGTTATTTGGTAATCTCACCTAGGAAGATGTTGATAGCAATTGAGACTTCGTCACGAAGTTGTGTTCTAACGCTAAGACAAAAGGCTAGTCTCTTGTGATTTCTATGTCGTGAACGGTTACCATATCATCCTGTAGGCCTAGCACGAACCGATAACGTTTTGGAAAACGAAAACTAAACCATACTCTTTTTAAAGACATAGGAAAAAAAAAACAAAATTAGTTCACCAAAACGTTAGCGGTTCGTGTTAGGCCTACTGGATTAATAATTCGTTCGTGTGTATAGGCGTTACTTCCTAATTCACCAATGACGAATAAAATACTCCACGTATTCAAGAGTATGTGTTACTAATAAACATTTTGTCATAATAATTGATCATAAACATAAAATGTTGTCATTACTCCTTCGCTTTGTCACAGTAAAGGAATATACTATTACCGTGACATTGTTGCGATTTTAACGCGTGTTTAGTTTGACAGTTCGGTCATCAGGCTATCCATTTTTGGTAGGTCCACCTTGCTCTATTTTTCTATTGCAAAGAAGTTTCATTTGGTAAAAGCAAGTTTAGGTGGAAACGAAAACTACAAACGGTAGCCCGATGTTTCCCTTTGACTACAGAGGAATATCAGAGTATCTTATTGAAATATGCATTGCCGTTTGTATTATAATTCTCAAACGCCCGCCGGGAAATGGATTATCATTATTACACTTCTGTACAACATGCGGCTAACTCGATAATCTATTTTCAGCTCACGATTAATAAAGCCAATATTTATTTCTGTAGCTAATTTACTCCGTTTGTAAATACTATGTACTTAAGGCCCTTTACACACTATGACTTTTGGCAGCGATCCAACTGCGATGCGGTCGCGATGCAAACACTCTCAAACTATCAACCTTTATAAACATGTGAGACTAGCAGTGATTCAAGCGTTGATAAAAATGCGATTAGGCCTTTTAGGAGACCCGCTGGAGCTGTGTAGGATGTAGTTTTGAAATATGATATACGTTCAAAAGAGTTCATAAAACCGAACTAAAAAGACATTTTAATGAACAGATTGCCTCAATTGCGATAACAATTAATCAACTATGAAAGGAACGCCAGCGTTATCAGAATCACTGTGACTTTCTGCATTATAGCGAACACGATACAACTGGCGAGTACATCGCAGCTGTATCGCGTTTGTGTCGCTGTTAAAATCGCAGTGTACCAAGGACCTAAGGATTTCAGTACCGCATACTCAAGCCGTGGGAACACAGAGGTTTGTTTAGCTAACCAAGCCTGTTGTAAACTGACCTCGTTTCCGGCTACAGTGTATCTTACGAGTTGCTTTACTAGAAATAGGTTATTTAAGAATAGCTGGAAACTATTTTAAAACAACTAACCGAAATATTTATTCTATGGAACGCAAATACCGAACGAATTCTTAGGGTATCTCATTGATGGTAGAGCAACAATCGGAAGCTCTGGAGTATGTTTTTCCTTGTGGGCAATTTATTATCGTCTTCCACCGTAAGTCATGAGAATGTCTTCTGCGGAACATATTGTTCCTGAGGATTCCGAGTTAACAGTGTGCATTAGGGCAGAGTCCTTTATGTTAACCCTTCCATGTGTAGTGACATCTTAATACGAGTATACCTAAAACATATTTCTTGGATTTCGTGCTGTTAGCTACTTTCAAAATATGGTTACAGTCATTTCATATCTCAGAGACGACTCTGTCGTTGCAGTATCAGAATGTCTCAGACAGTGTAGATATTTTTAGCGACTCTGAAAGGTTTCTGATTCTGACTGTATCATATATAAGATATTGCTGAGATGTCACGTGCCCTTCCCGTGTGTAAGGCCCTAGCACGTGTGAGTTGGTAAGTGAGCACGTCGTCTGTGTCTGAAGCGAGATATATTGGGACATTGTTGGATACGGTTTGCATAAACTAGGGGTGATACTCGTATAAGCGTACGTAGAGCTTCAGGTGACTCGCTCGACATACAGGATGTTGCTTTTCAAACCTGACGAATTTCAATAGAGTTTCAGTATCCAGCCTGTAAAATGAATGTCTAACTAAATTCAGTTTCAATCTAATCATCTTCAGCTTAACAAAATCAGATCTCCAAAAAAAATATTTCAGTGAAATGTTCTGTAAGCGTGATTCTGAATGTGTTATAAAAATTAGGCAGATTTTGCAAACACCATGTAGATGAGTAATGATGCTTAAACTTTGTGTTGCATAGATTCAGCTCGGAGCCTGATGTGTGTAGTCCCAGGTACAAATCACGTGCCAGAAACCTAAACCAAACTGAAGGAGAGTGCTTATAAATATAGATAAGAAGAAAACATTACAAATAAATACGAACAATGAAGAAACACAAATGACCGTAACTGAAATATTTTTGAAGGGGAATCAAACCTACCTCCACTGTATGTGTAGAAGGCGGGCAATACGATTCGAGCCTTTTATTATTTCCGCTAAGGTAACTAGTCCAATATTACATTATTCTTTAGTCAAGGGTCTCAATGGCCGTCCACTGAGACGATGAAAAGGGCGGAAACGCACCGTGCTGTGACTAGAGCTGTAACAGTAACGAGAAAACGGGTACTCGTATCTATTCGTTACTAATACAGTCAGTACTCAGTACGTTATTTTTATTTCAGCACTAGCTGTCCCGATAGACTTCGTACTGTTGTCAAACATTTAGTGTCACGTGACAGGCAGGAACAGTTGCTAGGAGAAAATTTAATTGTGGTTTGTCACTGTTAGATTGCCTAGTCCCAGTAACGCCCTAAGCCGAGGCTCGCCCCCCCCCCCTGTGGGCACCCTTAGGCCTATTACTTAAATGTTAGGGGTTGTGACTGTTGTGAGCCTGCCGCTCACCGCATTGCCCGGTAAAGCTGTGAAAGTCACAACTTGGACTAACAGCTAGTCAATTCAAATAAAAAAAAGGTTTGTCACCATATTCCCAGCATTTTGTCATGATTTACTCACCTTTTATACCTTCCCTCGACCGTTAATAGTACATTGTTATCCTAGGGGTGAAAGTAACTTATTTAGTCCCGAGACGGGGTTTGGCGCCCGGAACGAAGTGAGGGCGCCAATAGTTCGAGGGAATAGATAAGTCTTTAACCCGAGGTAAACACTGTGCTTTTCATTACAAATACGAGGAAAGTAAAAATAAAAACATGAATTAATTCATGAAGATCGAATTGCCGCTTTCCCGCCTATTTGTTTGTTTTTTTTCTGTGGCCGGCCCGCTATTCAGCCATTATTTTTTATTTCCATCATTGGAAAAATTGTGAATATTTTGCTCAAAGCTAAGTTATTTTAAAGAAATTGTTGAAACTTAATTATAATAAAGTTATTTGAAAAAATATATATATTCTCTAATCAATACTTAACTTTAAGTTATTTCAATTTTACATCGTGGCTGTATAGAAAGTTGGAACATGGTTCTATAGTTAAGTGAAAAAAGAACTAGTTTTTTTTAAAATAATATGACAGCTGTCAGTTGAAAGTGATTCTCCCTAGGGATGAAAAGTATTACTTTCAGCCCGCTTCTCAGGTCAGTAATGACCTACTTTCAGAGTATGAGTAATGAAAAAATATTTCAAAACCAAAATTAGCCAAATCGGTCCAGCCATTCCCGAGTTTAGCGAGACTAACGAACAGCAATCCATTTTATAAATAGAGATTATGGAAAATGCATTAAAGATAGAAAACCCAGAAAATACATTCGGTCTTGGGCTCAGGCGGGACTCGGACCAGCGTCTTCCGCATTCCAGGTGGCCCCACTAACCTAAGATCGAATGTTTTTTTTCTAGGTTTTCTATCTACAAACGGTACTCAGTACATCCGACACGTGTTGACTTCTAGCGAACAACACCACACAACATTAGGCATTAAGTCGCGTTGCGTACCTTAAGGATTCGTTCGAATCCAGTAAAAATCAGAATAAAATTATTCAGTTATAGGCATTTTTGTAACTATACTACATTTTGAACTACTCTGTTCTATCTTAATTATGTTCTTATTTTATCTTAGAAACATTTTATTCGTTAGTATTAAGAATGTAACGGACAAATGCGATACTAGTAACGCAAATCATAAGAACCGATTCGGTACTTCAAGTCTTACGTTGTACCTGTTACTCGGTAACGAATACATACGTTTGCTACAGCTCTAGTTGTGACGGAGGCCGGGCATTATGTCGCTTCCGAAGCCGCCGGCAGCGACCGGCGTTCCTGCGACTAATTTGCGCGTCCGCTAACGTTACCATCGGCAAATGATGATGAGATGAAAGCGGCTAGTTTAATAAAACCGGCGGCCAAGTCTCTGTCATCTCGAACCGCGCACAGTATAGGGTTAATTATTTCCGTTTTCACACACCAACACACGTATTTTCGGACGACCTATCTGACCTTAGATAGACGCGAAGACAAAATTCATTCCGACTTTACGCGTTGGGGTAGACATCGCCTAAGCTGAAAGAACAAGAGTGCTTGCTTGTATGCGTAGATGCAGTGGAGGGGCGCGTCATTTCAGCTTAAACAATATCTACCCCCCCACACGACAGAAGAAAACGGTAAACCGGAATAGTAGTACTGGTTACTCATTTAATTGAAAACATAGTAGGCTTAGCTGACCATTGTTTATCGTTGCCTACAGCTTTTGCCAGCGCCTCTGAGCCTGGGCGCCTCAGTTTCCTTGGCTTGCAATTACGCAGGCTGCCTGGATGCAATAACTCCTCCATGTTATGGCAAACCACAGCTGTAACAGTGTTCAGCCTGCTGATTGCATGGTAAATTAGGGATTTGCTCTTTGTTCGTCTTGCTGATCACACTACTGATAGTGATTTTCAAAACTTTTCTCAATACCGCCTTCAACATAAATCGAAACCGATTCCCAAATCGAAATTTACTGATGTATTTTTCAGGTTTTTTTCTCCGCTGGCAACACCAGCTGTCAGATGTTTCGCTGCACAGCTGATCGAAATTAATTCGATTTTAATTATAATTAAGTGTTTTTACCTAGTTTTATTAGTTTTTTCGTTAGTGTGGTGGACAATAAACCTATAAATAAATCAATCCACGATGCTGAGTGTGTATTTAAACATCTAAGGAAGACTAAGACGCCGGGCGGTTGTCATACCTACATTATTTCCGACCGTTACAGGGAAGTACTGTTTTTTTATTAATTTACTCTCAGAAGCAACAGTGATAATGGTTTAAATAGGACACAGTCTGGTTACTGATCATAGTCATACTTTAATCTGTTTACTTACTTGCATCAAAGTGAGGTTAGATGTTGTTGACATTTCAAATTTTCATTTACTAATTTTATTATTTATTATATCAAAACAGTCTTATTTACTTACACTTCTTAGCATCAGACACTGTACAATGCCTCACTAACGTGAGATTCGTCAATTAACATTACAATTAGGCACAGTTGTTTGTCTCTTTGCTTGACTATAAGTGGAAGTGAAGTTGACGTTAAACAACATCTTTGCCTCAGACAGTTTACTCCCACACTCAACAAAGATTACACTACAGTTATTTATTTATCTATTTAATAAAACGTTACATAGACGTTTTTTTTTATAATATGATAAATACCCTCCACCTATCTTAAATTAGAAATTATATTTAAACTTATAGGATTTTCTGTTTTGTTTTGACTGTTTTTACTATCTGTTTTTAATGTATATAAGCATTATGTGTAGCACTGTTTAGTCTAGGATAGATTACATAGAACTTAGATTCTTAAAATTGTTGCCTTATTATTATGATAAAGTTGTAGTTTATAACACCGTCTTGACATTAATGCCAGTGCACTGACACCACTTCCTTTATGTTTTAGAGTGGCGGTGTATGACTTCCCACTCCTTACAAGTTGCCTTGGCGGTTGCAATCCTACTGGACACTTCCTCTGCAGTCTGCAATACATACATTTTTCAAGATGATGACCCGCAGTAAACTTGATGCTCTGTACAAGGAAGCATGCCGTGACAATGAGTCCTTAAGAAGAGACAACATCCAGCTGATCCAGGAGGGGGAAGACAGTGAATTGGAGATTAAGAAAATTATTGATAACAACTCTAAGCTGAAATGTGAGCTAGCGGAACTGGACCAGAAGTACTCATACGTTGTGGACCGGTGTACTCAACTGCAAGAAGTAGTGAACTCTTTTAGTGCATGCAATAATACCCACGAACTTGCTTTAAGTCGTATAAATGATCTAGAATTAAGTTTATTTGAGTCGCACAAAACAATTAAGCAGTTAGAGTGCGACAAAAAATGTACCAGTGGGTTGGGCAATCAAAGCTTGCTCGATGAGCTTGCTGGATGTGCTCCAGATTTGTGTAATGGGCTTATCCCAACAGTTGATCTCACCTGTGATGATTCCACTACTGAGGCTAAACTCTGTAAATTTAGTAGTAATAAAAAATTTAAGAAACTTAAAAAAATTAATAAGTTTATAAACAAAACTAAAAAAAAACTTATTAAAAAGCAGCCTCATTCTAGTAAATGTAACATTTTAAGGAAAGAAAAGGCAGACTTAATTAATGAATTGAAGCATAACCATGCACTTTGGCAAACAAGGCAAAATTCCTACGAAAAAGAGACTTTGGAACTTGAGCAAAAGATAGGTAGGTTAGAAGGTGCTCTTAGAGACACCCAAAGCAGATATGCTTTAGCTCAAAAAGAGATTAATGAGCATATCTTAGCTAATTCAGAATTAGTTAAAATGTCGTCATATAATGTAGACAGATTTGATTCTTTGGTAAATAAACACCTTTCATGCGATAATTGTTCTAACAATTTACAGAATTTGGCTTCAGAGTCATCACAAATTAGAGCATTAACATCTGACATTCCACAGCCAACAAGTGTGAATCTCAGTAAGCCACAGAATGTTTCAAATATAATTGTGGTATCGGACAAATTAGGTCAAGGTTTGGGCATATTGCTATCAAACAATACCTGTCAAAAGGTAAAAAATCTTTGCTTCCCAGGGCTGTCATATTCCAACCTAGTAAACAACATCTCCAAAGAAGAGCTAGGGGAAAAAACCACAGTAGTGGTTTTCCATGGAGACAGCCGACCAATCACTAAAAGAGGTTTGATTAAAAGCATAGAACAGGTGGTTAATATTCAGGGCAAAAGCAACTGTAAATTTATTTTATGTGCTTTCCCATATTCTAGCAGTCTATCTCCTAGTCAGAATAAGGCCATCCATGACCTTAATTTATGTCTGTATAACTTGACGTGCCGTCACAGGGACATCACATTTTTTGATACAAATAATTTTGTACCATATTTTGTGTTAACTGAAGATACTATGTATCTTCCAATTAGGACAAAAAAACAATTATCTAAATTGTTAGCTTTTAATATTAACGGTGCCCACATTGGCAATACTATGTATCATACATATCCTGACATTAGTAGTAGTACTAATCCGACTTTACTGTGTAACAATCGTTCCACAGTTTCTTCTTTAAACTAAGAGCTGCGACCAAAGCCAAGCCCAAAACCTTAAGTATAGTTCATCAAAATATACAAAGCTTGGCCGGCAAAGAATTAGAAATTGAATTATTTTTAGAAAGCCACAGTATAGATATTATTTGTCTTACTGAGCACTGGCTTAATAAGTCTAAACTTATGTCCTGTGTTATTAATAACTTTAAATTATCTAGTGCATTTGTAAGGAAGACCAGTATACATGGTGGGTCCTTAATATATACTTTAAATGGACTGAAATGTAAAGAACGCCCTGACATCGTAGGCCTGTCTATTGAGCGAATCGTTGAGTTATCTTGTGTTGAGTCAGAGAGCTATGTTATAGTTAGTGTGTACCGACCTCCTAAATCTGACTTGGATAGGTTTGAGTTAGTTTTAGAAGAAGTTCTAGGGAAATTAGTTTCTAAATCCAAGCCTATTATTGTCTGTGGTGACTTCAATATAGATTTGTTAGAAAACACTAAGGAGCGAACTAGATTAATATCTTTGTTTCAGTCATTCGGACTAGGTCATCAATTTGATGAACCAACTAGAATTACAGCCACCACAGCTTCGTGTTTGGATAATGTTTTTTGTAACTGTTTGCCAGTTAATAAGTCTGTTATTTCTTTGCTAACGTCAGATCATTGCGGGCAGATAATAACGTTTATAGATTCCCACCGTAATAAGGACATTCCTAGGACAATTACATGTAGACCTAAGACACGCCATCGTATTGAACGTTTTAAGACTAGTTTGAAGACTAAAATGCCCTTCATTCCATATACACAGGGAGATCCAAATGCACTTTACAGAAATCTCTTTTTGTGTGTTAAAAATGAATTTGATCATAGTTTCCCAACTAAAAAAGTTACTTGTAAGGTTCAGTCTTCATTTTCCGAATGGGCCACTCCCGGAATTTATATAAGTAGGACTAAAATGTATGATTTGTACGGCATGAAAAAATACAACTTTGATCCGAATTTCATAGAATATGTCAAGAACTACTCTAAAACATTTAGAAAAGTCTGCGTGTGTGCCAAGGCTTTACACATTCGTGATAAAATAACTAAGTCCAACAGCAAAATTAAAACCACTTGGGACGTAATCAATCATGAAACTGGTAAAGCTAAACCACGCGACACCACTTTCACTCTAAAGATTAACAATGAAATTGTCAAGTCCGAAGCTAACATCGCTGAAGCTTTTGAAAGTTATTTTGGTAATATACCTATAGTTACTACAGCATCACTCAATTCATCACCTTTTGAAGCAGAACAGCTAGTTAAAGATAATGTGTCATGCTGCAATATTGTTTTTAAATTTAAACATGTAGACTCGTCTGATATATTAAAATCCTTCAAGTTAATTAATTTAAAGAATACTGCCGATCTTTGGGATATTTCAGTGAAAGTTATTAGTCACATTATAGATGTAATTGCTCCCTACTTAGCAGTAATCTTCAATGAGTGTGTTGATGAGGGAGTTTTTCCAGAGTTAATGAAGTATAGTAAAATTATACCACTTTTTAAATCAGGCAGTAAACTGGACCCAGGTAACTTTAGACCTATATCTATCTTACCAGCTCTGAGTAAGATATTTGAGAAAATTGTCCAGGAACAACTTCTATGTCACTTTAGTGAAAACAAACTTTTCCACAGTGAACAATATGGATTCACCAGAGGTCGTTCCACCACTGATGCTGGTATTGCGCTCCTAAAACATATCTTTAGGGCTTGGGAGAATTCACAGAACGCTCTTGGCGTCTTCTGTGACTTATCCAAGGCGTTTGATTGCGTCGATCATGAGACTCTCATACGGAAACTTGATTTTTACGGAGTAAAGGACACTGCGTTAGATTTGATTCTTTCATATCTTAGTTTCAGAACCCAAAAAGTAGAGATTAATGGGGTACTATCTTCTGGATCACCAGTCAAATTAGGGGTTCCACAGGGATCTATTCTTGGTCCATTTCTGTTCCTAGTATACATTAATGACTTACCTTTTTATGTTAAAGACCTATGTGATATAGTATTATTTGCAGACGACACATCTTTACTTTTTAACATTGATAGAAATAAAAACGTCTTCGACGATGTTAATGAAGCGCTTTCGAAAGTTTTGCATTGGTTTACAGTTAACAATCTGCAGCTAAATGCGAAGAAAACGAAATGTGTTAATTTTAAATTGCCTAACGTAAATAATAATGACATAAATTTAAAAATCAATGATGATAAAATGGAGCTTGTGGACTCCACAGTTTTTCTTGGAATAACCCTAGATTCAAAATTGCAATGGAACCCTCATTTGACAAGTCTTTCAGGTAGGCTTAGCTCAGCTGCTTTTGCTATTAGGAAAATAAGGCTATTGACAAACGTTGAAACCGCTCGCTTAGTTTATTTTAGCTACTTCCACAGTATTATGTCCTACGGAATAGTACTTTGGGGTCAGGCAGCAGACATACAAGCAATTTTCGTTCTTCAGAAACGAGCTATTAGATCCATTTATAAGCTGCGAGCACGGGCCACTCTTAGGGAACTTTTTAAGGAAATTGGTATTCTAACTGTAGCTTCGCAATATATTTACAATTGTATTGTCTTGGTAAGAAAAAATATCAATCTTTTCACCAAACACAGGGATATTCATGCTAAAAATACTAGGAATAAAGATAAAATTGCGCTACCATTTTTCAGATTGCAGAAAGTTTTAGGGTCATTTATAGGGCAAGGTGTACATTATTATAACAAAGTTCCGGAAGCGATTTGTAAGCTGCCATTACATAGATTTAAAAGTCACATTAAAGCTACGTTGCTGAAAAAGGGATATTACACCACTAGAGATTATATCATGGATAGAAATGCTTGGGAATAAGCTCTCTGCTCCCGACGGAGTCTAATTAACTATTGTTATATCAACAATCATACTTAGGTTAAGACACTAACAATGTTTGATTTGTTTTATATAGCTTCTCGTCGATGTACCTAAGAGTGTTATTCTTTTCATAAATTATGAATTTTATTGTGCTATCTTGTTCTAAGTTCTGTTGTAATATACTAACAATTATTGTAAAAAAGAGAAACAGTTGAAAAGAGTAACTGCTGAGTTTCTTGCCGGTTCTTCTCAGTACAGAAACAACTTTCCGATCCGGTGGTAGCATCACATTTATTTAAGTACAGTATATTTATTGTTTACATTTAATATTATGGTATTCATGTCTATTATTAAGTATGTTTTGTTTGTTAATTAGATTTGACGATTTAAAAGTACTCTGTAACAGGTCTATTTAAATAAAGCTATTTTTGATTTGATTTGATTGATTTATTTATCTTTCGAGTACGTCACGTCGTCGGAGGTACAGTCGCTGAAATAAGTGTTCATTTCTGAAGTGTAATTTCCTATTTTCCCCTGTGCGGAGGGGGAGTGGCGGCGCACCTCGTGACCCTGCCACGAGCAGATGCTTCTGTAACACTCCTATAAAAGTAAAAACGCTTTAGTGCCCGTGTGGACAAACGGGAAGTGCTCTCTAGGTCAAGTAAACCTAACCTAGTTTTCTTTTGAATTTGTTTTCGCAATCGTTATGACGATTCCAACTTGATGGATTAGTTTGTGCAAAACCATTATTGCTTCTTCGTTTTCTAGGTAATTTGGAAATGCTCTTATCGCTATAACGTTTTCTTGACGTTTGCTCCAATTTCGTATAGTCTAGCTCTCGGCCCATAATTAAAAGTATTGAATTCCCAGGTATGACAAATTTCTTGAAACATAGCATACTTAGCTTCTGAAAAACTGAATTTGAGCATCTTGTTCTGGTGATCAAAGTCGTGGCAGCATTGTCCCATTGTCATAATATAACACTGATTAGTTTGAAAAACTTAATAAATATGTATTCGGGTTGAGAACGTAAAAGTTTTCGTTGAGGGTGTGAGATAGAAGAAATATCCTCTTTGCTCAGTGAAAGCCTTACGACCTCAACCTGGAAAAAACGTACAAAGCTAAAATTGCATTTTAGAGAAAATGTATTCATATTATGCATCACATTTGGTGCGACACGCTAGCTAGTAGTAGCGGTATATCAGTGTTCGCTCGTTACCGCCGAGCTCGAGATAGCTCTCAGGCACTCGTACCACACTTACCTCGACTCGACTCGACCCCACACGCCAGCCAAGCATTCTCCAAACTGTTGGTCAACTTGCCGATTATTATGTGGCTTCATGAAAGGTAATTCTAGTTAATGGTAGTGGTAATTCTGGTAGTTGTAATTTCAGATAAGAATTAGATCTTTAAAGTCAGATGTATTACCATAAAGTAAGTCTAGCTAGATTTGAACTCACCACCACACAAGCGCCAAGCAAGAGTGCTTTACCCCGGGACTTCGCCGCTCTTAAAACCAGAATGACGTCATTCCTAAAATGCAACCGTTGCCCTTTCACATCAATATTTTGTACCAACATTGTCGTGTGTACGTGCCATCAATGGCGTCCTAAATCGGCGTCCATTCGATGCAGGACATTTTACTGCATACGGGCATGCCGCATAACCTTTACCGGCGTAGCGCACGTCATATTCTACCCAAGCTTACATTAGTTATCCGATGAATACCCGGCTTAACTAGCTCCGAGCCTCCGACACGTGGGGCCAACACTTCAGGTCGATATGAATCCGATTATGAGCAAAGTTGGATACACATACAATCGCGAATGTGACTACAGTGCAACAGCTACATTAGTTTGTAGTCGAGATAATGATACTGGCTGTTCCAATAGCGTCGTTGTGCAAATTTAATTAAACCATTTAAAAACGATGCGTTGATAGTATCGCTTCGGCTTGGAACATTTGCGTGATTGATGTGGTGAATATATTACGAATGTCTGTTTACATTCAAAGCCACAATATTTTTCATTCAATACGATACGTGCTTTCATTCGGATCAATTGAACTTACATGGAATACATATACGGGTATATTTCATATTGATTACATACTAAGGGTATCACAACTGACAATGACACTGTTGTATTTGTTATCATATTTCCTACTAGAATTGATACTTACTGGAAGTTACGTTTGCTGTATACCATTAGTGAGGACTATAATTATAGTATACCATATTTGTGTAAGATTAGCTTTGTCCGGAAATGTAAACGAGTAGTCGAATAGTTTAGATATGTACAGTACAGTGGCAGTAATAAGAACGTACGCCAAGGGTCAATTTTCGACTTCGCATCAGTGATGACATAACCTATCTACCTCTTTTTCATTATATTGTTGAAAACGGGTTAGGATTCCATAGTTTCTAAATTTTATATTTCTATTCGATAAAAGTCCCCCTTCTGGCTAGCGCATTCGAGCAAAAAGTGCGTTTGTTTCCCACATTAGCAAATCAAAAACATGTCCCTCAGACCTTTTCTATTTCGGCAACAATACTGTAAAGTTGTTGGAATTCCTGAAAGGAGCATGGAGCTGTATTATTCGTGAACTAAAAGTTGTTTTCGTGATGATTTAGGCGTCGACGCCGTCGACTTTGTCAATGCGATCCATTGAAACTGCGAACAATACCTACCTGCCTGTTGCCCCGCGAGCTCGTGACCTTTACAACTAGGGTTGCTATGCCACCACTACTTTAACTATGTATTGTAACTTTAACAGTGTACTGTATGTACGTTATTTCGAGCATCCGTAATTTATAGTTTTCTGGCGACCCGCCCGGCTTTGCACGACTTCCCGTGTTATTTGCAAATTTAACATGCATGGTATTATATGAATTTCATTGTGTCGTCATCATAATCATGAGTGGTAAATCGTCTACAAGTGACATTAGGCGTCACCCATAGATTCAATTACAAACTGGAATAACAAAATGGTTATTTAATATTGATTTGATGATAATTTTCTTTACGTATTTATCAGAAAAAAATTAGGTACTTATCCCTTAAAAAAATGATCTGAAAACCAAAAAAAAAAAAGGGCATCTTGGCATCAGGCAGGAAACGAACCCGCATCTTTTGCAAACCGGACGACTGCACTAACCACTGTGCTACTGAGACCATTAACAGACCGGCCTCATCTTTCTGGTATATTTTACCCTATGAGCTAGGGTGATTTCATCAATGTCTTTTTCAGGCTTTCAGATCTTTAGTAAAAGATACTAAACAGCCACAACCACCACCAACCAACCACAGTTGAGCGTCAGCCTGCTGTATTGCCATATTTGAAGGGTGTCACTGACAAGATTGGGAACATCTTGAAGCGTGCTTCTATTAAAACTTATTTTAAGCCGCCGAAGAAGATTAATCAATTTTTAAGACCTGTTAAGTGTAATATTCCTCTTCAAACAGCGGGTGTATACAAGCTTGATTGTGACTGTGGGCTCTCGTATATAGGTCAAACCAAAAGAAGCATAGGGACGCGTATCAAAGAACACATAGGTGATATTAAGAATAGGAGATCTACAAAATCAGCAGTTTGTGAACATGCCCTTGATAAGCCCAACCATTTCATACGATTTGATAAACCGCAGGTCCTTGCTAGGGAGAATCGTTACTTACCAAGGATGCTGCGAGAGGCTATTGAAATTAAAAAACATCCGAATTTCAATCGTGAGGATGGTTGGAATTTACCACCAGCTTGGGAGCCTGTTATACGCTTGATCAATCCCAGAGGGCAGCACAGTACTGTGAGGTCTCAGGATACGGTTAGTTCGTACTGCGTGGATAGGAACATTTCCAATAATGTTAGTGGAAATGACGGTAGTTAAGTGAGGGTTGCTAAAAAATTTTGTACTGTTTTGTGACATAGAACATCTTTGTCATCCCGTGATCACGACTGCTGTAAAGGAGTCGAAACGTCGGGTTAGAAAATGAAAGAAAATATAACACCGCGAGTAGAATCCGTAAAGTTGTTTTATTTCGATGTATAGTGTTCGCGTAAATATTAGAAATCATTATTTAAAAGATACTGCATGGAAAATGCTAAAAACAATAATAACCATAAAAATAATAATATTCTCTATTAACTTTCAGTGAAGGTGGCAACCCTATTCACAAAGTTGGCGCTGTCTCTGGGGAAACATAACTAATTAATTTCTAAAGTGTCATCATCATTAACAACGAATTTGTAGGAGTATATTCACACACGTGGTTTATTTCAATGTAATCTAAATGTTTCAATTTTCTATTAGTATAATTGGTGGTGTCGGTGTTACTTGTTGCGTTGTGTAAGGAGGTGCTTGTGCTTCTTTTGATGTGCTTCTTAGATCATCTGTTTGTGATTTTTCAATAAGTTTCGAATAATGCACGAACGTGTATGAAAGGATTTTTATCAGTGGAAGAAAGGCTAGATGCGTGTCAGTCAGGACAGTAGCAAGTGAAAAAATGTGGTATCTGCCTACAAACATTGTGAGGAAATAGGCGGGCTTTATGTATAATGTTTCAACTTAGTTAACGTATGTCTTGTTGCAACGGTGGAATCGTTCAGGCTAGCTTGTTTTAACTGCGGTCATCGCAAAAATTGGTCTTAATACAATATAAATTCCGCGAAAAAATAGCTTGGGCTTGAAACTCAATTGGCTTTAGTCCTTAACTTATTAATTACATTAAGAGATCAGAAGTTTTCTCCTCCTATACCTATACTTGTCGGCTTAGCAACTTAAACGTACTTACCTACCGGGTAAAAGTTTTGGGCTCAATTGTTTAAATAAATCAAAGAAAGTTCTTAAGTGATCCGATTACCGCTTGCCTGTGGACGCGCAAAATTAGGAACTTTGGGCTTTTGGAGAAAATATTAGAAGGATAGAAAAACCACCTCCTTGAATTTTATATTCTGAAATTTGCAGGGAAGCTGTATGATGCAAAAGCTGAAGTTCCTAATAATGCTATCTGTTAATTCGGTAAACGTACACAATTTCGGTTGTAGATTGTACAACATACGGTACCTATCCACATAGTAAGAAAATGTAGAAGAGCTTACCGAGAATCTTGAAACGAATTTCTGGCAAAAATTGAGGCGAATCTACAAAAATACATCTAAAAAGTTGGTTTGGTGGTGCTTCTTTATGTGTGTAACTTCAAGTTACCTAAAATGTAACGATAACGAGATAAGCGGTCGCAGAAATAACCGTGATGAAAAATTTGTATCCGGTGATATATTCACTATTCAACATAACATCCATGAAGCCATATGGCTACAACATATAGTCGACACGTGTAAATATTTGTTGTTTGTTGCCCTTGTGGTGTTCACATTCTCCCATACTCTAAGTAACAAAGTTATCTCGACTTGTGCGGTGTGCCAGTGTGACCGACCTTTAAAGGCTTTGCCGTCGAGAATATTGACATAATTACGCGCCAATGGGGCTTTGTTTGCGATCACAACCGAGAGGAAGTGTTGTTTATTGAAAATGCCCTTCCTGTCTCACTCCCTTCCGCCCCTTTCATCAGCCTCCCTCTCCCCTAAGATCCATGATGGATGGCGCTCGGTAATATTATTTCTTCTTCCATTAAAAACCAGGTCGACTCGAAGCCATAAGTGAGTTTTTTCCATCGCTTGCGCTTTTGTCCATGCGATGTGGAAAAAAACTTTGCTTCATATACTTACAAAATATACCCAAGTGGAAGCTCTACAGTACCTACCCAGTTTTAGAGAAATTGTTTAATGTAATTTAGTCCCACACGAGTTCATTAACATCTCGGGTTCCTTATATACATTTATTAGTTAATTGTTGTTTGTGAAATTGTTAGTTAATTTTCAAGTTCTTATTTATAAACGTTCAAAGTATATCTCGAATATTAAAATGGGTTAAAAGGGTTTAATAGTCGGAAAGGCTATACCAAAATCTGCCTGGCTTATTAATTAAACGTTTTCCGAAACTATTTTCGGTTCTCGATAATAATGCAGGGCAAGCAGAACTAGAACTATCTTACGGCTATATCATAACCAGTGGTCAGAGGCATACTTATTGTTGCTGTCATGGTGAACGAAAAATTCAGAAGCCCAGACTTCGCTTAGCGAATTACCCAACGTAGCAAAGGAGAGCTATCAGGGATGCTTAGTGTTTTTCATCACCGTGGAGTTAGCCGCGAATTGTATAATAACCACAAAGTAGGTGTTCCGGTCAGACACCTATATCTGAACCTGGTTACAAACTAGAGCATTTTACCACTGGGCTCTGGGAACAAGATTAATTATCTGTTTAAAATTATAAATTACGTTCATGTTCATATCACCGTAATCTAATAACCCAGTGACATTGGAGATAGAGCCCTTTTTTGTGACTGTAAAGACCTTTCTAGTTTGAATCGTCTGAAAAAGACGCAGAGGTCATTGATGAATAAACAGTGGAAAGGAAAACAGAGTTAAAGTTAACCCCCCACACAGCCGCACATTACACAAACAATCTATCGAAGGCCAGCTAATAGCTTTCAGGATGCCGAAGTAAATGAAAGGAAACCATGTTAACGAAAACAACAATTTAGTCCTTCGGAGATTTGCTGGCTGTGTTTTGGAACTGAAAACTTTATTTCGTTACAAAATGATCAAATAATAAATAAAAGGAGCGGAAATTGAATAGAATCAAAAACCTAATTTAATATTTTGCGAAGTCTGCTCATAAAAGAACTCTACCATATTATTTTTGGCCACTCTTAAAGCTCTCAAAGTTTTGACTGTATCATCGTCATCGCGTACTTTCAAGCCCTACAATTTTATAAGTAAGTTATTATTCGTAGGTATCTCTTTTCGACAACTCGATGTAGGTCATTCAGTCAGGCAGGGCTCTAAGTCTGCTTATTAAAGGATGCTTCGATTGAATCGCAATTGAGTCTCAACTGTTTTATTTGACACATTTACCATACCAAATCTGTCAAAAGATCCCACTGATCTAAGGAATATATTTTGACAGCAACCAGTGTCAGAAATACGATTCATGAGCTGTAACGTAACTTTCGAGCCTGACAGAACACTGTCTTGAACCCTTTAAGCATTGCATAAAGTTCAATTTGTAGTGGCAGCTGTCAAAACGTACTTCTTATATTGGTTGGACTATAGATGATTGTGACTCAATTACGATACAATCGAAGCATTTTTAAAGTAGCAGACCTGGGGCCCAGGTTTGTATTCGGTGCGGTCTCACGCGCCGCGGCTGTCCAGTTTATCACCGTTTGCTTTCGGTCGCGCAGTGATCCGCGCATTATGTGCGCAAACAGTCGTAATGAGCGGCAAACATCATAAACAGCGCTGTTTACTGCGCACTGTGTTGCTGGAATTGTAATTATTCACCATGCTGAAAAGTTTCTTTCTTGTCGTAAAAATAAGATGTGGCGCGCCTTTCTGTCCTTCGATGGACCTCTCAGATTTGATTACTTTCGCTATTTCTACCCTCAAACGTCGCACTGTGCTTCATGATACCGGTCACGTGCTAGCCCTTTTTCAGCAAGTTATCTAATTTGTTTACTTAGCTGTCCCTTGACGCCGGTCTGTGTTGACTACCTTAGTTGGTCATTTTAAACGAAACGTTTCACGTTAAAAAACCCAGGCGTAATAAATATTCAGCAAGACAAATTATATTATAAATTTAAAATTATAAGAAGAATTATGCTTAATTATTAAGATGAGAAGTTAAAGAGCACTTTTTGTACAATCTAACAAGCACTAATCTATAAGAAGCTCACCTGTCCCTAAGCAATGCTTAAGAGTTTATTTATTATTATTTATTTACGAGAAATCGCCTCAAAAAAAAACTTATGACGTGACCCATGCTTGATACACTGTGAAAAAACCGAAGTATCGTTCATAGTTGACATATTTTTTTGTAAAAATAAGCTTTGACAACATCAGGCAGAATCCCTGTTTTCTATAGCCAAATGCTGGGCCAAATTCTTCGAGGTCACTCAAATCAATATTAAATATCTTATACTTTATATTATGTCTTAATGTAAACCTTAACCATTAGTCAGCAGATTGTTCCACGAAATTGCAGTTGTGACCCTGCAATGTGATTATCTTATTTTAGTCTGTAACCTTTGGGTCGTTCTCACGCGAAAGTGCAATAGGGGGTTAAAATTGTTTCAAACTCGTGTGAGCTTTGTTGCATTATTGTTGCTTAGCACGAGGATAGACTGGAACCTAAGCAACGATTTATTTCAAGTAAGTCTAATTCAAAAGAGTATGCTTTTGGGAGGTAGAACCGTGCTATAGAATCTCTATAAGTAATCGGTAATCAATCATTGAGAGCTTATAATTTCCATACTTTATATAATGCCTAAAAATAGCGTAATTCTAGCTCGTTGACTTTTAACCTTGTAAATATCATGTTCAGTAGAACGGGTTTGTTTCTATGAGACATAATACGCTAGACGCTAGGTCAAAGTTATAGGTACTGACAACTTTTATGAGCTATCAAAAAGTTAATAGGAAAGTCGATGTCACAAATTGATAGATAAAAGGACTAAACCTCTCTCTTAGTCAGAAAATTCACTGCGTGCGTAATAATTTAATGTCTCAAGACTTATTACTCTTCATGCTGTATCTTCTGTTTCACACCATTATTTTCGTCTCTTAAGGGTCCATTGAGAACCAGGGTGGTAATCCTGTTTCCCCACTTAGAATGGTGACATATGCTGAGTCCCTTTTAACCGTGGCCGTTACACGTGAGACCCTCGTCTTATATTTGTTCCTGCTGTTACTTTTCGTATTGTGGCTTATTGACAAATTATTGTGAAAAAAAGTAAGTAAAGATTTGTTGAAGGTTTTTCCGAATGTTATTATGGTTGGGAATAGTGCGCATTCTTCAGACCGTTTCGGACCGTCTCGTGCTGCCATAATCCACTTCTGTTATAAAGTGTACCTCGTACCCATTATCGAGCGAATTGGCAAATGTCGTCCGCATACCAGACCCATTCGTAACACATTGACAATTTGCTCCACGATGTTTTACGATTGCGTTACCACCTGGATAAGCGCAAATTGCAGCGTGATCGATGGTGACACTGATACGATAATTATTGCCTGCACTGTAAGGCCTTTGTTTGTTTTGCATCTCATTTTGAAGCACATCACTTAGCTGTTATCTTATTTGACACTTGTCTGAATGTGATCGTGATCCATGACAATCCACGTCGTTCATCCTTGCAACTCTAGAACTGCCAAAGTCTGGTACAGAAGACCAATGCCAATGCAGGATGGTGATCGCTAACACTTCGCCAGTTCTGTGATTTAAACTTAAAACCTAGACAATTTCACCCACAAATTTGACTTAAATACCATTTGCTTTATTAAATTTTAAGGTAATTGATCAATCAGATTGGTATTCCTCCCGGTCGGCGCTAACGGCAGAGACCCCGTAAGGCAGACCCTCGACCCGCGGAAGCCGACGTTTCGTACCTCAGCTTTGCAGGGATCACGCGAGAGCTTATACAAATTTATGTCTCATTTACCTAGATGTTGTCTTATCACCACCATTCAGTCGGAAAAGGCTTCATTTATTTAAAAAATCGGTATTTTATCCTGAGAACAACGTTGCTGAGTATCATTTTGATTCAAATTAATATTACCATTCCATTGAGATGTGAACATTTTAATAATTTGTTGATTCCTAGTGCTAATTTACATCGGTAATTACTCAACAGGCTTTAAAAGGATTTAAGACATGAGACGCTCTCGAAGATGCTGATAAAATGTCGTTTTTGAATAGAATCTGTTGATAATCGTAATAAACTATCCCTAAAACCAAAAAACTGTAAAATTGCAGCTTCTCGGACATAAAAACGACCGGATTTTCAAAAATCTTATAAACTATGGAAGCTACACTAATCTGGGGTAGGTAACTAGCTTAGATTCATAAAATAAGTTAAAGAGATCTTTACCGCGACAAAGTGGCTGACGGCAACAGCTACATAACAACAACGTCTCATTATATCTTGTAAATATGATTACAGCCAGTAATATTGCTAAAACAAATTATATTATATCAAGATCAGTTCAGATTAATAGATTATCCTGCTTCATTTTTCCCGTAAAAATGGTCTTACGCGTTCGGCGGTGACTTCGTACGTTGTAAGTATGTGTAGGTAGGTACATGAGAGATTCAATAAAAACGTTATTATGTTTGGTTCGCGGAGTGGCAGGAATTCCTCGTCTCCGTCAATCTCGCGCGCGCAATCTTGATCAATCTTCGCGTTTGCCGCGCCCCTATACTCGCGGCACAGTATAAACCATACAGTAGGCTATCTAAGGCCGCCCGCCGAGTTTTTAGCCTAGCGTGCACACAGACACGCGGCACAGCCCGTCCGTACTGCCGCCTCCCTATGCCTCCCTATTTTATGCTAGCGTGTGCGTGAAATCGCGACACGGCTCGCGACGCGCACGCACACATTCAAACCGAGAGTGGCACGTTTGTATGTAGATGTTCTACTGTATGGTTTATACTGTGCTCGCAGCTTATTAGGCATTTATTGGGGTATTGCTAAGCAATCATACGTGTGAGTATGTGGAGTTACTACTATTGCAATATGGCATTTTTTTAACAGGGTTCTGTACCAATCGATTGATTGCTATTTTACTATGAGGGTTCCGTACGTACCGACCAATGTAACCATGTGAGTGCCAGGAGTTATGTTATTGAAAATTTTATGTTCGCTTTACAAAGCGGTATTATCATTAACTACATAATTAAATTTGAGAGAAAGAAAAAAAAACGTTTATTGATTTGAACATCGCAACAGATAAAAAAACATACAAAACAAGATGGTTAGTAATTTCAGTTTGTAAGTTGGATTTTTACACACATGATTGTTATCTATAATTTATACTTAAGTCTATTTAAAAATACGGAACCTTTACTGTTTACTGTACTTGCTGTACAGTACACCGCCTTTAGATGTAATATGTATTATCTAGGTTTGAATTGAGTGGTCTCCCAATTAAAGAAATAGTCCTTCTAGTCTTATTTATTGACTGACGCAACAAGTCGCAATTGGGAGTGTAATTGCATCCTAAACAAACAACCAAACAAACTGTAGATTAAGAAGTTCCCTAATGGGATTTATCGGCTTCAGATAAATTTAATCAATAAACAAATTGAGGAAGGACTGACCTTTCCATCTGTGACACACTTTAGTATCAAATTGCCATTAAAATGGGTTAATGGCATCACACGAATACCGAACACAATTAACTATAGATACTGAATTGTGTACGACTATAATATTTCATACTGAACGCCTAGATAATAGGTGAACACAGTATTAGGTTCAAACAATTTCAGTCTCTGTTTTGTCGGCGTTAGAGTTCTCAAAGGTTTATTGAAATATATTTTGATCATATTTTAGTTCAACCGGACCGGAGACAGGGGGTAGGTAGGTAGGTAATATTTGATGTTAAATATTCCCATAACTGATTTAATTAAGTTGGTTCACTATAACAAACCACACTCAAAACTCTTCACTTAGCACGTTTTGTTCAAATACGTCTTTGTGAAGTGTGGGCTTCTGCGTGTTCCGTTCACCATGACGGCAACAGTTAGTGCACCTTTGACGGTCCCGTCTGGCATATAGCCGTGACCGTGTGTTATATTCGATCAAAGCCGTAACATTGCCGACTCTACGTACCTTATTAGGCCCTCGCCAGCGGGCTTGTCTTAGGAATGAGCGTTAGGGTTAATTGACTAGATTTTAATGGTCGTAATGGAAGAAGACATAAATGTCATTAAAGGCTGCTGGCTACGAGCGGTGGCAATCTTAAGACCAACAATGTCAATAATATCGATAAGTTCCCGGCTCCTCTCCGGGAATTGAACGAGGTACCTATAGGTACAAAGACGGGGAAGTCCAATCAGGCCTCGCTCAATCTGAGGGAATGAGATATAAATGGGAAAGTAAACAAGCCGGGATGGCGGTCGCCGCAGTCCGGCCGGGAGGCGACCATGACTTCCGTAACCGAGAAAAGTAGATATTCTTTGTGATTATATTAATGGACTACGTTGACCTAAATCTTTTCATGATTGCCAGTAGGAAGGAGATCGTTATGGAACACTTTCAGTACATTTTTCATCTCTAGATGTCCTTGTTGAATCGTATATTTCTTCCAGACTTAATATTGGCAAAGGAATAAGAACGTAATAAAAAGCCGAGATTATCGACTATCGTAGTCGTAGTACAAAACGGCAATTCAATTACTGTTCGGTCTATCACAAGCCACTGGATCCTCCCGAGGCGGAAATAGCCAATTTTGTGTCGAATCACTTCGGCCGTAAAGCCTAGTCATGAGAAATCAGAGAACGAGACAAGTGATTTTAGATGGGACATGAACTAGATTATTTGTGAGCCTCTGTCACGGATTACCGACTTCTCCCGAAGTCAGCCAAATGTGAACGAATTGGCTTTATTGTAATTTGGTCTCTAGGTTCAAGCTACGAGTACGTCCTAAATTCATTTATAAGTTCCTTTACGGTCATAGATTTCCAGCTACATTGGAAACTTGTTTCTGAATAATTAGGTGGTCTGTTGTATTTTATTGTTTAGGCCTCTATAGCCCGCCTGCTGAACATTATTCTTCAGGCTTTCATCTTAAGCTCCGCCGTTTCAGAATCCACGTATACTTATTTAAGTTATACCTGTTCTAAGTGGTTGTTGTAAGGCAAATTCATACTTTAGAAAACTATACGTCATATTCATTGTGAAATAGTATAGACACTATCTAGTCCATTATTTTCCTTAGATAATGTCCCGTGGGTCTAAACAACGTATGGTGCTTGGCGAGGCCGTGTACACGAACGACAATTCGATTACCCGCCCCTTGTCAACAGTCGGGGCGCGTGACACGGAACTTGGCAATTATTATGTGTCAAGTCACATATGCTCATACATCCGACGTCTGCTCTAGTACTCGCATCTACCTCTATAAATATAGTTCATTGGCTGCTGCTAGCGAGCCATTTCTTCTCCTCAGGGAATACCCTCCTTAGAAATGCTTACAAATTTGAAGGTTACCTCCAGCACCTTAGGCATTACATGATTTCTACGGATTTCATTGAATAGTATACATACATCCAGATTCCGTTCTTGTTCAAAAAATCTTAACACGTTAACTGCCAAGGTAAATTTGGCAAGTTCGAAAAATTAAAAATTTCAAATTATGGTGCAAAAGGGTTCGTAATGCATAAAAATTGATCACTAGGTATTTTTTTCATATTTATTTTGATAAATTACATAAAAAAAATATATGTCAGTCACCAGTGCCTGACGCGGCCCAAACGGGATAAAAAACATGAAATTTATTTCACAGGGCCACGTCAGGCACGTCACCACTCACCGTTATTCACTCGAAACAAAAGGCAAATGCATGGATTAGCTAAGAAAGAAATAACAGTAAAGAAAGCACGAACATATTGTTCAAGATGTTATAGAATAAACATAGAAAAAGTAGATAGAGTATTTGCTAGAAAGAAAACAGAACAAATAGTTACGTACTGCCACCAATGTTCAAACCAACCACTTTTTTTGCATATAATGTTTTAATATCGAACATAAATCATTTTCATAATAAAAAATAAAACTTAAAAGTGGTCTCTTATAAGTTTTTTTATTTATTTTGTAATTGATTATGTCAAAAACATTGTGTTTCATCATGTTTTTCAGAAGAATGTGTAAAAAAACCATTTCTAAAATTGTAAGTCACGGGCCACTCCGAACGCGCTTTGCTCGGGGCCGCGTCAGTCATTTCTAATAGTAAATAAGTCCAAAAACGTGCCCTACGGCTCACTGCCTTCAGTCAAAGTTGACTCTACGATGTCAGGCACCAGTGACGGACATGGCCCGAACAGATGGTGTACCTGTCAGTCCTCGGTGACTGACATGGCAGTTAACGTGTTAAATGGGATCCGTTCAACCTTTTTTTCGTTGACAAAGAAAACTAATGTACTAAAGTTAAACTGCGACGTCTGGAAAGCCTGTCCGCACGAGTAAGTAGCAGAGCAGCTAAATAGATTCCTAACTACAAGTTTTTATTATTAAGAACACTTAACGGAGTATCATCGAACTGCAGTACGTGTTAAACAAGTTTCCAAGCCAGTAGTCTCGGTTGGGCTCTGTATTACCGGCAGTTTCGTGATCCTCTGGGCCCCGTCGAGTGGGCGGTAATCCGACCAAACGATGCGACGTCGATAGCCGCATCGAGACTCCTGGCGAATTATCTAGTAATCTGATGAAGCGTGCTGAGCTTCGTAGTCCATATTCCAGCGACTATACCTTGCTTCTGGCTGGTTTTTAGTAAACCACTGGTGCTACATTACGTAAAGCTTCTAGCCTAGGTTTAACCCCTGTTGCGCTGCTGTTTTTTTTCAGCGTCTTCTTGGTTAACTCATTTAGACATACGTATTGCCATATTTGAAGGGTGTCACTGACAAGATTGGGAACATCTTGAAGCGTGCTTCTATTAAAACTTATTATAAGCCGCCGAAGAAGATTAATCAATTTTTAAGACCTGTTAAGTGTAATATTCCTCTTCAAACAGCGGGTGTATACAAGCTTGATTGTGACTGTGGGCTCTCGTATATAGGTCAAACCAAAAGAAGCATAGGGACGCGTATCAAAGAACACATAGGTGATATTAAGAATAGGAGATCTACAAAATCAGCAGTTTGTGAACATGCCCTTGATAAGCCCAACCATTTCATACGATTTGATAAACCGCAGGTGCTTGCTAGGGAGAATCGGTACTTACCAAGGATGCTGCGAGAGGCTATTGAAATTAAAAAACATCCAAATTTCGATCGTGAGGATGGTTGGAATTTACCACCAGCTTGGGATCCTGTTATACGCTTGATCAATCTCAGAGGGCAGCACAGTACTGTGAGGTCTCAAGATACGGTTAGTTCGTACTCCGTGGATAGGAACATTTCCAATAATGTTAGTGGAAATGACGGTAGTTAAGTGAGGGTTGCTAAAAAATTGTACTGTTTTGTGACATAGAACATCTTTGTCATCCCGTGATCACGGCTGATGTAAAGTAGTCGAAACGTCGGGTTAGAAAATGAAAGAAAATATAAGACCGCGAGTAGAATCCGTAAAGTTGTTTTATTTCGATGTATAGTGTTCGCGGAAATATTAGAAAACATTATTTATTCAGTTATAATAATTTCTTCGAAACGCCATGGTGTTTTTCCCCAAATGATTCTAATAATTTTGTGTTATACTGGTGTTTCATGTCATGACGCTCTAAGCCGGTATAAGCAGTAATCCGATTATTCGGTCAAAACACGTCAGCCACTGTAATGCGGCTCTTACGTGAGCTGCATTTGTTACTTTGTTAGTACGAGTATAGTATAGTAGGATATTGCTAGTTTTTGATCCGACTTCAAAAATTGAGGAGCTTCGCACTAGGTGTAACAACTGCTGAACCT
Source organism: Udea ferrugalis (assembly GCA_950022985.1). Taxonomy (NCBI): domain Eukaryota; kingdom Metazoa; phylum Arthropoda; class Insecta; order Lepidoptera; family Crambidae; genus Udea; species Udea ferrugalis. Next base: position 3,698,361 of record OX465516.1, read on the forward strand.
ATCAACCACTTACACAGTAGTAAGCGCAATAGCTTTGTGTATAGTAATGTGTAGAATAGAATAATTAGTTTCGTCTAGTGCAAGATACAGTTGTATTCCGTCGTTCTGTTGATTATTCCTTACAACCTTAGGCGTTTTATTAATGTATGCGTTTTTTCACGATTGCTTTTTTCAGACCGTCAATCCTGTTTAGACCACTATCCGCCGAGTTCACAAACGAAAATCAACGCTAAGGACGCGCTCACGCTCATGCTGTCCCTTTCAGTTCTATTGACATTTTACGAGACAGCATGAGCGTGAGCGCGTGCTCAGCGTTGATGACGTTTGTGAATTCGGGGGTATGTCAGTCACATACATCACATCATTTTCATGCTGACCATACCTACTGGCCGTTATCATGATAAAGGTCTATTGACTTTCAAAATAACGTATTAACCCAAGTACTGATCATCAGTTATTATCAGCAAGTGTTACATCGAGGGCTATAAGATGTTTGTTTGATTGTTGCAGGGCGGTGCGGCTGCGCAGCGAGAAACTGTCCGGTAGCGCGCACCCTGGAGCCCCCCACGGGCCCGCGTGAGTTACTTACATTATCTAATATATCATTAACTGTGAACAGTGCTCCTATTTTCTCAACGTCTCTGACACCCTTTTTTCTGGTCCGCATAATAATAAACGGTAACAAAAAGTCCGGCCATTATGGACCCAGTCCGGTTTGCCCCCGGCGGGTATCCATCCAGTGTGGGGGTGTGTCGTGCTGCCAGCCATAACAAAAGCCTATGGCCACATGTAACACTACGGGTAACACCACCGTGTTGCCGATCCTGTAAGAATTTGAAGCACTCCAGGCTCATGGAGAAAGGAACATCGTTCCTGGAAAAGTAAGTCACAGGACCCGAACTGTACGAGACCATAAGATAAGATATACTTTATTGCACAATACAAACCATGGCGGCCATGACGATGGCGAACGGTGCGATGGTATAAAGTAGAGCATCACATCAAACAGCTCTTCAACACGAAATCCGTTCTAAAATGGCGTACCAATCAACCTTTACAAAACTATTGCAAAATGGGTCTTTTGTCAGCAGCATAAGGTGCCCCTATGTGAAGGTTGATGTGAACGCCTCTGTACACACGGTGGAAAACGCAAAGAAATCTTAGCGGTTCCATGCAGCAACAGCAACAACATCACGAACCACTGCATTTGAAGCGCCCTAACTAGTTTACTAGCAAATAATAATACTCTAAGTAATGATGTGTGAAGTAGTCTCTTATAATTATTTATAATTGCAGTGGTACGGAGGGTGCGCCGGCAGAATGGACGACGCCGGCAGCAACAAGCAACGACAGGCGACTCGAGTCTTCAAGAAAAGCTCGCCCAATGGAAAGGTGAACAATAACGTTCTACTTACCCTTTTTGATACAACGTCGATGGCAGAGAGGCATCTTTCGTGCATTGCCAACTCTGTAAGGGTGAGGCCTCATCAGCGCGTAGCGTCACGTCTATCGAGCCTTCGAAACATTCGTCGACGCACAATGTAACATGTCATTGAAAATATAGGTAAAACGACGCAGCAGGTGACGCTTCGACACGTTGCAACGCAACGCGCTTATGTGGCCTCACCTTAAGAATAACAACCTTATTCATAAAAGTCAATTCCATACTGCAGCATTAGTTTAGCGATCTAAGTTTCTTGACACTTCCGCAAACATTGACAGCAATAGGAATGAAAGAGACAGAACTTGTCAGTCCTTGAAGTAATGCTGTAGAGGTGTTTGAGTTTTCTTCTACAGGTAAACAAAAATTGGTAGCAGAATTTTGTCATTGCTGAGGTACGGATAACTAATCGGTTGTTTAAACCATTACTCCACACATGTACCTTCCGCTTAGCTTTGTTGGAAAACGGGGCTTTCGTGTAGTCAGCAAGCCGAACGACACTTCCGTTTTGTTAACGCCCTGCCGTTCCCGGGCTTAGTGTGTTGTCATCTTTGACATTATCGTCGTTTAACGTCGTCGGATTTACCTCCCCTTTAAAAAATAAACTGAAAACTTTGGCTTTCTTTTAAATATCCACGTGAAGTAGTACTTACTGTGTCATTCATACCTGTTTCGGTAAAGAACTTATGGATGTACGGTGGCCGGCACATCACGCTACCCATTTCCGGTCAGTCCTCCTTGCTCTATCGCGAACAAATGTCATTTGGCAAGAGCAAGAGAAAAAACGGAAATGGGGTAACCTGATGTGCTGTTGACTGTACCAAAAAAACTAAACGTCAAAATTTCGGAATGAACCCTAGAACCATGTAGTAAAGATTGCACATTGACATCATGTTTTTTGTTCACAGATAACAGTATATTTAGGGAAGAGGGACTTCGTAGACCACATAACACATGTAGACCCGATTGGTAAGTGTAACCTCATACTATTTAAATAATTTAATAACTGATGTCAGAGTTTTCTATATATGCATCCAATTGATGCTTACATGACTATAATATGTGATAATAAACGGGAACCACCTTTACGTAGCTTGCTTACTTAGTCCCAATCATTAAACCTAAGTTTTTGATGAAATGAAACCTCCCTTGCTGAAATGAGTGTTCTATAAAGATTCAGAACGACAATAATAGAAGCACCAACAAAAAAATCGCTTCAATACGATATAAACGGCGGTGATAGAAAACACCGTTACTAAAAATATCCCTCAGAAAAGATTTTGAATAAACAGGGTGAAATTATGCTTGATCACGTCTTTGGGCCTATCGCAGTCCTTCATTGTGGAAACGTCCATCGCTTCATCAGCCACTTAAATTCTAAAGGTATTTATTGGCGTACCTAAATTAACACAAAACAGTCTTATTAGATACTTTGCTACTCTATAGGGCCGTGGGTATCTTGCTGCCTGGCTTGTTTATTTAATTTTTCATTTTAAGGAACAACAAGTATTGTAAATTAATAAAAGTAGCACGTATAACGTAACACAAATTTCAGTAGGGTTTGTTCTCATGCTTTGTAGTTTTGTGGTCCAACAATCCAAGATGCTATATGAATCATGATTGGGGCGTGAAAGACGGATTTATTACTTTACTTCTGTAGGCTAGTCAAAGAGTGGCCAATCCGAGCACGTAGTACTCGGCTAAAGAATAACAAATTTATTCTCCTTCCTAATCTTAAGATTTAATTACAAACTTGGGTACACTCATCTCTTGGAAATAACACAGACCACGGATTCTATACAGACGCTTTATTACTTTTTTACGTCTAACTCAACGCGATATTATTTCAATGAAAGCATTCTTGTAAATCTTTACAGGAATAAATCAAGGAGAAATATTGCCTTCCTATTCACAAAAATCTTCGACTTATTCAGGGATAAATATTGTCTTTATATCTTGAAAAAACTTGTTCTTAACATTTTGTATAAGAAATGGTTCGGTTCCATGAATGTAAAAGGTAATGTAAAAGGATGTCAGAGGAATCCCTTTTACCCGCTTGTTTATAAAGTAAGCAGGAATTTTGATTTTATGTATAGGAATATCCAAGAATGGCCTCGCCCTATTATTACACACGAAATGTTCATGTCTGTGACATAGGTACTATTAACTGGAAATATTTTAGTTTAATTCATTCTCTCATCTGTCATGACAACATACATTGATGACTTTAATCAAAATGGGATCGGCCAGTGAACGATACACTCAAAGCCAGTGGGCGAATTAAAACAACAAAGAGCATCTAACAAACAAAGCGCACAAAAGTAGCCAAATGGTCTTATATTTTTTCCGGCTCTCAATTTTGCAGTAAAACATTGCATTCCGTAACACCAGCCTCATCGCCGTCAATCTCCGCCACACGTCCGCTGCTATTCCAAGGCTACCTCAGATTTCCGGAGAAGACAGATGTATTCGAAAATCTTGCCTATTGTCTAAAACGTCTTGTCAACGCCGGCCAGCCTGGCTGGCTCGGCAAGTGTCGGCCTCCGGCAATCTGTTACGGAGGCCTCTGCTCGGTAGTAATCTGGTCGTGGACGTGGATTATGATGATGTTGATGAAGACTATGCCATTGTCCCTACATAATATGAACGTCTTTTGCTTATTTCAGACGGGGTAGTACTAATCGACCCCGAATATGTTAAGGAGAGAAAAGTGTTCGGGCACGTCCTCGCGGCGTTCAGGTACGGACGGGAAGATCTGGACGTGCTGGGACTCACCTTCCGGAAGGACCTGTACCTGGCCGCTGAACAGGTAACCAAGAAAACGGTAAACATCACACACATGGCCATCACGGTTAGATCGTAGGTTTTCCTAGATATGCTAGACTTTAGCCAACAATAACGAATATTACCTGACTGGCGACTATTCCAGTTCTGTCTGAGTAGCAGGCAACTCAGACAGAACTGGAATAGTCGCCAGCTACCTTCAGGGGTTGCGGTCACTTTAGACTTATTAGAAACCACAAGACTACGTGCAATGGATACAGCCATTGTTAAATACCACTCTGACTTCCTGAAACCACTCTAAATCACCTAAACAATAAACATTCGATTGAAGTTATGTACAGCTGTATTTGTAATGTAAAGTAAACACTATTCTGTCTAATACACAAGGTTTACGGTTTTTTAGGTAGGTACAGGTATTCGTCATTTTGCAGGGTTCGTATTCGGTATATAAGAATATAAGATTGATCTGCCGAATACTACTATTCTTATATAATGTGAAATAACGGCGAATGATTTGGGTTTATCTTGAAATTAATAGGCATGATGACTGTATTTTTTTTTTGTTTATTATCGAAAGACCTTACATTTATGTAAACAATCCTCAAAGAATCACTTCATCTGGATCAATACCACCAGAGATATCACAATTTGAAATGCACATTTTTGGACTTGCCCAAAAACGCTCCATACAAAAGTGACAGCGATAGTGACGTCACTGTCGCTTTTGTATGGAGCGTTTTTGGGCAAGTCCAAAAATGTGCATTACCGCAGGACTGAAACCCGTGCTAAATCACGCAACAATGCTTGCATGTTGCGAGATAAAATAATAATCAATTTGTCCCAATTACGTGAAATACAATATGAATAAATAATGATTGTTCCTTAATTGACTATGTGATAACCGCATGTAGTGAATCATGCTCTAACGACGTACGTTGCGTAACATCGATACGTTTGTGCGTTTGCCGTTCCGCTGCAACAGGTCAGGATATTTATTGTGGTCAACACCTATTTATGTTTGCTTTATGACGGGAGTATATTCAGCCACAGCTCAACTAAGCTAATCCATTAAATATTATTCCATACTCCGCTCTTGCGCTTGTTTCAACATATCCATTTTCGAAACAGTTTTGTGGCAACTTGGTCTGTTAGGTATAGGAGGTGTCATTTTAGAGATCACATGTGGGTACTTTTATTGTCCTGGGTGTTTTCAGTTGTGATAGTTATTTTGCGAACTAACCGTTAAAAAAAATATCTAACCTGTAGTAGGTATAGTCAACGGGACATCAGGCTACCTTCCCATTTCCGTTTTTTTCATGTTATTGCCAAATGACATTTCTTTGCAAGAGAGCAAGGAGGAGAATAGGTAGCGGGATTCAAAGCACAGTTAGTCATTAGATTGCGCCTTAATAAGACAAACGCTAATTCTTAAATAACGTCGTTTTCTTTCTGAGTCGACTGGTGCCAACCACAGATTATTTATCAAAGTTCCAAACCGAAACTCCACGTTCGGACAAGCTATGTCCGAACATGGTGATCAAATGGCCGGATACCATTGTATTGTAACAATGATTAAAATATTTAAGGCCATTGAACTATTGCCAGGCATGACAGAAAAGAGATCGAGCAGATATGAGCAAGCTATATCAGCTACCAAATATACCAGCTTAAATAGTAAATATCACAGGATTAAGCTTAAATATAATGTAGCAAATATGTGCGGAGCTGTGTTTTTATTTTAAATACTGATTTCTGTTTTAAACATCATTTGCTGCTAAAAGACGTGGCCTCTTGTGCAATACCATTTGGTCTGCTTCCATTGACTGAAGTATAAAACGTGTTTTAACATATTGTTATATGGCTTTTTCACTATGCGGTGTCCACAGAGATTTAAAAGCCCTGCTAGTAGAGGAAAACACCCGTCCAGCAAGCTTGACCCTCCTTTCTTTATTTATTGATTTATTAGTTCGTACACAAAAATATAGTTACATTGAAAATAATTAGAACACAGAAAGTACAGGTGAGCTTATCTCTAATAAGAGATTTCTTCCAGCAGACCATGGTGACTTCAACTATCTTACTTACTTTATGAGTCCTTATAGTAATAACTTTTTATTTATAACTTCAAATGATTCCTGCAGATATACCCACCGACCAACTCAATAAAGAGGCCGCTGACGCGGTTGCAAGAGCGCCTGGTCCGCAAGCTGGGTCCGGCGGCGCACCCGTTCTACTTCGAACTGCCGCCGCACTGCCCGGCGTCCGTGACGCTGCAGCCGGCGCCCGGCGACACCGGCAAGCCGTGCGGGGTCGACTACGAGCTGAAGGCTTTTGTGGCTGACTCGCAAGATGACAAGCCGCATAAAAGGTACCTACATCTCATTCTCTCTCTCTTTCGGTTTTCTTCACCCCGGAAAGCCCGGTTGTCTGCTCGCCCACAGTGATTATAGATGGCGTGGGTTATGGTCTTTCCAGAGATGTGGCTCTTATTACCCGGGGTCCAAAGCCAAAAAACATTCGCTAGTACTACGCACTATTTGGTGCTTCCTTTCAAAATAATGATAAGTTAAGAAGTGCCAAAAATTAATCTTTTTCCACAAACATCATGATAATTTGATATTCCGCAAACTAAATTTGACAGTAATGAACTGTCAATTTATATTTTTTGCATTTGCGAAGGAGTTGCCTGACCTGATTCCACCAGCTCCTTTTCGCCATCGGACCACGAGAGGCAGATAAGCTCTTCACCCTTATGTTGTAGACATCCTAGCGATTCGCACTAACCGTTTTAGTAACGCAATAATAATGCGAGCAGCAAAGGAGTGGAATGAGCTCCTTGATGAAGTGTTCTACAGCACAGCAATACAACTTGGGCCTCTTCAAGAAGAGAGTGAACAGCCATTTGTTAGGCTGGCATGTACCACCTTAGACCACATCATTACTTACGTTACGATCAGGTGAGATTGTGGTCAAATGCGTGCCTAAGTTATAAATAAAAACTATATCTATAGTTTCCTAAACGATTTAATGAATTGGCGTTATTAATGAAAAAACTTATTGTAATCATTCCTTCATTACACGACCGAGCGTTTGCGCAAATATTTGCTCGCGTCGCAAACTCGTGCACAATATTCGCGTACAAATTATTTGTTGAGTACGTTGAAACGAAGGTCATACGTTTCGTTCGAACTGCTCCACCCAAATAGGCGTTCGCTCGTGGAACTTTGTGATACGAATGCTCTTTTTGGATACCATCCCTAAAGCATATTCTAGCGTCTTGTTCATATACATATGTTAAATAACGTTTAACATGAAGTCATAGCAAAACCCTGCCCATTTTAAGACGAAAATACGTCACACCCTGACGTAAGCGCAGACGCATTTGTCAAACAAAGACGCATACAAACGGCATGTGTGCGTAACGTCAAATACTTTGATTAATTTGAATGGCGTTTGATCTTGTCATTTATTTATAGAACTAAATTAGCTTGCTATATGTCATTGTTAAATATGTTCTCAGAAATTCAGTGCGGCTGGCGATTAGGAAGATTATGTACGCGCCGAGCAAGCAAGGCGAGCAGCCTTCGGTCGAGGTCTCCAAAGAGTTCATGATGAGCCCCAACAAATTGTACCTGGAAGCTTCTTTAGACAAGGTACTAACATCTTGTGCTCATGTTTGTCTCCTATCTCCGTTATGTTTCACAAATACCTTATTTGGTAAAGTTACTGCAAAATCTTAATCATCACTCTAAAACTAGTATCGGCAAGTAAGTTAATGGAAATAGTAGCTCATGTTTCTTGTTCGATATACTTTGTGAAGTATTTGCAACAGCAAGACATTTTTTTTTTAAACTGGGACTGTTACAACTTACAAGCGCCATGATCATCGAGTAACTAAAGAGCTTGGGGGTGAGATTTTATTGGCAGATATATCGGTCTACCCTCTTTCGTAGTCACTGTTCACAAACTTATTCATATGTAAGTGACCATAAAAGTGTAGAAATATAACAGTAAGAAACTCCGTGAAGTACTAAATGACATGATAAAAAGCTGTATCCAATGTCATACATTTTTATCCACACGACATGTTATCCACTATATGCAGTGTTGTACACATATCGAAGTGTTATTCACATATCGAAACGTTATTCACATATCGAAACGTTATTCACATATCGAAACGTTATTCACATATCGAAACGTTATTCACATATCGAAACGTTATTCACATAGCGAAACCTTATTCACATGTCGAAACGTTATTCAAATATCGAAACGTTATCCCCAGGAGCTGTACCACCACGGCGAGAACATAGCCGTGAACGTGCACATAGCGAACAACTCCAACCGCTCGGTGAAGCGCATCAAGGTGTCGGTGAGACAGTTCGCCGACATCTGTCTCTTCTCCACCGCGCAGTACAAGTGCACTGTCGCCGAGGCGGAGAGCGAGTTAGTATGACATCACTACTTATAATTTTGTATTTCACTTTTTGGAAGTTTAGTTAGGCCTACTTTTTCCTGTTGAGTTGTAGAGTCTAACACCACCGTTTTCCTCAAGGCCACCTTTCTCCATTGCTGTGGTAAAGGATTAATGACATATAGACTTTACCATTTTCTATCAGATGAATACGGATTAGTAAAATAAAATTAGAAAATTGCACACCTAGACGAAAAATCTGAAAGTTTTAATGTAAAATGTCAATAATGATTTGATTTGAAAATCATTTGATGTGTAATGAAATTAGTCAAAATTCAAAAACGTGTCATGTGTCGGAAATATGAAGTTTTTAACAACGACTCTCAACACCGCAATTAATTGTTGATTAACATAAATAAACGTTTCAGAAACAGGCAGTATGAGTGTCACTTAACTGTAAAAAAAATAAACAGCTATATTGAATTGATGAAACAAATCGAATGCGAAAATTTATTAATTATTTATACTCAAGTAGGCATATGGTTAAATCGGTTTATTCATGAATTCTGTTTGAATAACAAATCACATTGAACATTGGCAGATAGCAATTGAATCACAATTGCATTGAATGCTCTGAAGCATTCGTTAATAAATATTACTGTGTCATAATTTATTGTTAGATTGATATACATATTGAGACTTCTTCCCTGTTTATTTATAAATGTGTTCATATGTACGAGTATATTATTAGCTTTATTTCATATTTGTGTTATTTTTATTCAAACAATGGGTGCGACGCGTGATTTAGTAATAAGACTACATAGATAAAATAAGAAGGGAGATTACTTTTGCTTTTATTTTAAATTAAATTATGTGGTCAGTCCTCGTAATTTTTAATTAATTTTAATTTTTTCGACCGTTTCTTGGTTATATCATCTCATATCTTTCCTATGGTGGATAGAACCACGCTACTAAATACAATAAAATACATGCCTAACCGTTATTACTTTTACCTCTACCTGAGTATTCTCACATAAGTTCACAATGTTTTTGATTCAGGAAGGCAAAGTCGAAGACGACGAGAATATTTAGATTCCCCTACATTAAGATGTTTAGTAAGAATTTAAAAATGCAGTCTCTGTAAGTAAAGTGTGCGTGTGAGTGCATGCAATGCATACAACATGCCTGCGTTCATACCTGACCCACGGGTAAAACCGCATTCATATTTATAGTAAGTCTACTAAATGTCTATTTTGATTTAATAATATACCTACATTCCTCTTTTGTATTAATATGATAATATAGGTTTGTAATTAATATAATTAATTGTAATATTAGATTTAGGAGTATCCAAAGTTTTTTTCTAATATGCTTGCTAAATAATAAACCATTTTGAATATTATGTCAACAGCGATTTTCATTAAAAATAGTTTTTTTTTGAAAAACCCTAATTTATAATTTTAAACAATAATTATTGATAATGACGGAGTTCAGTTATATGAAATCACGGACGTGAATTTCTCTAAGACTACATATGAACCTGTGTGAGGTCAACAAGGTTTAATTAGTTCTTCACCATTCTTTCGGCGTGATTTTAATGAATTCAACTTTCTCCTACCTTTTCTGCGGCTCAAATAGACATTTGAAAAAAAATTTAGGCATGCTTCTGAGCCTTTCTTGAAAACGGTCTAGGACCTAATTGCACAACCTGAATACAGAAATTATTCAAAACCTCTCCTACAAAGATTTGATTTTATTAAATGTTGTGTTTTTGTGTTGCGCAGGGAGGGATGTCCCGTGGGCCCCGGGTTCACCCTGAGCAAGGTGTTCACGCTGACGCCGCTGCTCGCCAACAACAAGGACAAGTGGGGGCTCGCGCTCGACGGCCAGCTCAAGCACGAGGACACCAACCTCGCCTCTAGCACGCTGTAAGAACATGAGTGTACTATTGGACGAATGTTTACTCACGTTACTATAGTCCGTTCGCGTTAAGCATGCCCTCTACCACGCTGTAAGCGCCTCTAGCACGCTGTAAGAACATGAGTGTACTATTGGACGAATGTTTACTCAAGTTACTATAGTCCGTTCGCGTTAAGCATGCCCTCTACCACGCTGTAAGAACATGAGTGTACTATTGGACGAATGTTTACTCACGTTACTATAGTCCGTTCGCGTTAAGAATGCAGTAATTTCATACTTGTCCTTCGATCTAGCATGCCCCCTTACGAATCAAATCGTTCCTTATTAGAAAGTCAAGTCCTCAGTGACCAGCTGAACGCATACTTTTGAACGCAAAGGTTGTGGATCTGGGTTTTTTTGTGTGCAATAGAATTGAATTGGAAAATCACTGCATTGATAACGCGAACGGACTAAAAGTACTATTAATAGGGAGCAAACTGAGTTTCTAAAAATGATTAGACTACAATGCTGCAAATAGAAAACTTAACTACTGTACCGCGAGAGGTACAGTACATTGGATTTGTATTCAAAGTTGTTTTTTATTTCAGGATCGCAGACCCCTCGCAACGCGAAAATCTAGGTATCATAGTTCAATACAAGGTCAAAGTGAAACTCTGCCTGGGCCCCTTAGGAGGGTAAGTTTATATTAATTTAATTTTAATACAATTTATCGACACAGCAAATCAATAAGCAGTCTATGAGCCTGACTCAATTCCTTTGAAGGTGAATCAAGTTTATCATTTAAAAATGATTTTTATTGTTCGCAATAGCTGACCAAATTGAAAGTTGAACGGATATTGTGTGTCTTTCATTAAAGAAGTCTTACGACAATTGTCACGCTGTAGTCTCTCACTGATCACCTTAAAATCGACAAATAAAACAAAATTACAAAAACAGTCTACAAAATAAGATTGTGACTCTACCACCAGCGTCTGACTGCTGTGGCTGTACTGAGAAAAACCAACAAAAAAAGGCTCTGCAATTACTCGTTTCGAATATTATGTGTTGAATTTCAATTTTTTATCAAAAGTTTTCGTTGTAGTTGTTGTGGTTTACTCCGCTAGATGTCAGTCGTTAAACCTAGTCAGAGGCGGCTTGATAACATCTGACATTAAGGTTCCTCACTTACCTTACACCCCTCAAACAATCCGCACTGAGCCCGCGTGTTGGAGTATGGCTTGTTCCACCTCATGCCTGAGTGAGGCCAGTGCCCAGCAGTGGGACCTACATAGTCCGTTTAGGTTATTTTATGTATGTAATGGTTGATGTTCTCTGGCAGTGACCTGAGCGCGGAGCTGCCGTTCATCCTGATGCACCCGAAGCCGCTGGAGGAGGCGCCGCGCGCCGCGCCCGAGCCGCAGCAGCTCGACCACGACCTCATACAGCTCGACCCGCATCCGTTAGTACTCACGATACCACTTTGACAGATTACTCCCTGAAATAAACTATCGTTGATAATATCTTATTTACTGTAAAAATTAAAAGAAATAAAAAATATTTAAAAAAAACCAAGCAAGATATAATATGTTTTTAAAGATATATATTTTTTGCTCAAAACATTGATGGAATAACGGTTTTAGATATGAGTAATTGCCCCAAGTAGTTTCTTTAAATTTATTTTGGCATTTAGATTTTGGTGTACCTATCTGGCGTTGTCCCAATATACTCGATTTCATATCACGTTAAAATACAAAAATACATAGTAAGCTACATACATGGTAACTATGATATTGTGATAAAAAAGGATACTGTGGTATAAGAAATTCTTTTGTTATTTTATGATAGAAAATTATCATAAAACCGACGTCAGATTGATCAAAAGCATACCTAACAGGTGAAATCATTATTCGATTACCACAAAAGCTAATGATTGAATGTTTTGCCCTATAAAAAAACTCAAAAGTGATCTAATTTTGCATCCTTCCTCTAATTTGTGCTATTACCAAATCATATTTGTTTCCACAGAGACGAAAACGGGCAAGAGAACGACGACGACATAATATTCGAAGACTTCGCGCGACTGCGGCTGAAGGGCGCCGAGTCCGACGCCTGAGCCGCGCCGTCCGAGCGCCGCACGAGCCACTGGCTCATCTCCTGGCTCAAGTAGCTGACAATTACAATGACAGCCCGGGACGAATCTCTGACCCAATGCCACTAGCATTCAACACAGTTCTTGTGGAAATAATACGATCGTGTACTGTCGCCATCAGATATATTGAAGCAGACAATGTGACTAAATACTTGATCAGTTTCACAGCCAATAAGTCTCTACTTTTACTTTACTTACTTTAAAATACACCCAAGCTACCCATTATCATCTGGACATTCATTAGTTCATGAATACCTGAACAAATGCTAGTCACTAGACTTGTTATGTTCAGATATTAATGAATATAGAAAGAAATAATGGTAACTCAGGTGTACTGAACTTATTGGCTGTGAAACTCATTAGAAGTATTTGGTCACCCTGTGTGCTTCAAAATATCTGATGGCAACTGTACAGTCAATAGCACATCAGGTTACCCCATTTCCGTTGTTTTCTCTAGCTCTTGCCAATTGTCATTTCTTTGCAATAGAGCAAGGAAGACCGACCGGAAATGGGTAGAGTGATGTGCCGTCCACCGTACCAATTAACAGGGCTACATTAGGGTATATATTCGATTGACTATGGTTACATTTGCAGATACACCTTTATCTCTCACGAGGGTAGTTCCCTGACCCAGAGGTTTGCTCGTTATTGACACGTTCAATAACATCAGATTTTATAACCGAGGCCAGCCCCCCATGGCAAGTCAAAATCATTGTGCTTCATAATTTAACTACGTAGTTGACATATAGTGAACAGTAGCATCATTCAATCTATATCAAATCATATTGTCCAAAGCTAATAAACTAAAAAAAAATGAAATTTAAACCTACATGGTTTAAATAATGAAACATTATGATGGGGCTGGGACCAGTTTCACTGAAGATAGGAGCTACGAATACAAGAGCTTCCTGGTAATGTTTGTTTATTTTTAACAGCTCGGCACAATTTACAGAATATCACTTACCCATGGTCACGCGTTTGTATTCGAACCGTGTAATTCTAGTTCACCTGTCATTGTTCAGTTAGCATCAGAATGATTTATACGTGCGAAGTAGTCAAAACGGTGTTAACGGTTTGATAAAAGCAATCGTAATGAGACGAGACAAAACTATTGTAATTCCTAAGTGATTATAAGGTTGCTTTTCTTGAATACTTCAGACATAATTGACGCTTTTCCACATATAGATCATTTTGTTGCTGACTGTGCCTACTATGACGTATACAAACTTGTGGTCGGAGTTTGAACTAGGCTGTCTTAAAACATGTTCAGCTCAATAAAAAGCAGAATATTGCACAAATCGGCACAAAGAAGTCAGAGCCGACTCGGCGCACGGACGAAGGCGATCAGTTCACGAACATTCTTCATCCCTGTACAGTGTATAATGTGTTGAGAGGATTTGACTATTCACACTTAGAACCTGTTCACATCTGGCGTTTTTTTGGCGATCGCCTCGACTTCGCAGCGATAGTTTCGCGATAAAATAAATGCCGCGATCACTCCGCGAAGCCCGCTTTGAATTCGACTGATTTATGGAAGTTCACCCGCCGCGATACCGCCCCCGAGTGCGCTGCGAGATCGCGGCGTGTACGCTGCGACCACGCCGCGTGCTCGCGGTGAGCTCGCCCAACAAACGCCAGTGTGAATAGGCTCTCAGCAGCCGCGCGCCCGGACCCGACCGATATACACTTTACACCCCCGGCGGTCCCGGGCCGCGAACGTTAGCGTGCATGATGAAATTTTATATTATATTCAATGTATATTGTATGTGAAAAAATATTTTAATAGTTGTCTATTGATCATACGCGAGTACAAGATTAGTTATCTTATTTAGCATATACATGTTATTACAGAACAATGGGAGTTGGATAATTTGACGTCAAATAGTACAATATATTCGGCAACTTGCATTTAATAGATTAAATTTTGTTTTCTTTACAGTCGTGAGCAAAAGGAGTGGGTACGCTTTTGCGCTTATGTCAATGCAATATTCGGGTTCATAATTGTGTGCTTTATTTTGCTCATGACTGCACTTTGCCATTGGAGTAACTGGTTTGTGTAAGAGAAGGCTTTGCATCGATTCAGGCTGTCATATGATTGACCAGACGTGAAGCTTTGCTATGAATGGTCGTGCTGTTTTGTACATAAGATATGTTACGTTACAAATGGTGATGATAACTTAACGTTTAAATACTTACCCCACATTTTATAGATACTCAAATTCACTAACGAACAGAGGAACAGATATACAAAGTAACATGAGAAACAGAGATGGCTATCTGATAAAGATTGCGCTTCGAAAGTTTTGTCTGAAGCGGTAAGTGCGTGTGTGACTATTACAAGACACTTAGAGCCTGTTCACACTAGCGTTTGCTGGGCGATTTGAATTCGAGGCGATCTCGCCGCGCCAGTGCTGCGTTCTCGCAGCGAACACGCCGCATTTTGCAGCAATAGTCCCGTGATAAAATAAACGCCGCGATCACGCCGATACTCGATGCCGCCCACGGCTTCGCGGCGTGATCGCTGCGTTCTGGCGGCGTTTATTATTTTATCGCGGAACTATCGCTGCGAGATCGCCTCGAGGTATGAACAGGCTCTTAGTGAAATCGCGCATGGCCTTTGAATTGGTTACTCTTGTGCGTCTTCTTTTGTTTCATTTTGATGGTAGTAGTGTACTGTACTGTAACTGTTCGTTGTTGTTGTTTACATAAAGTACGGCGCTTGAAGTCGTGGGCCATAAAGGTGGGTATTTACTGGGAACTGTAGTTCAAGGCGTATCTATTGATGTCATGCCTTTTGACAGGCTGTTAATTTACACGTGGATACTTCCTGTGAATAGCCACCTTGACCGTAGCGCGTCATATACAGTGATCATCGACGTATTCCACCTTAATCCCTGAGTATACAAGCTATTAAATCCAGTAATCTAATCCAAAATTCAAGTTTTGGCAGAAAACAATAATTCGGTAAACATATCATAATAGGCTTGAGAAAATAGATGGATCGAAACGGAAAGGTGTAGACTATTTTGGCTGTCAGGGGCAGTAACGTCTAATTAAGATTCAAATTAGTCAACAAACTTGTAATCCGTGGTCGATGCTCACTGTGTAAAAATGTTCTAGCCTCAAGAGAAGTTGTATCTCGATTCTGTAGTCCTTATTAACAAAAAGATGCATTACGTGCCTGACGTAACAAATTACTAAATAGCGTTACTAATAAATTATGTTTTTTTTACATTAAAGACATTGAGGTATTCAAGAATGTGAAGCCAGCAAATCTTTTAATACAACAGAGCCACTTTTAGGTCTAGTTAGATAGAAACTGTGAACATTATGAAAAACAATACCTTCTAATACAAATCGAAGCATTATGGGGTTTCGTTTTTCAAAGTAGAGGAACTGTTGAAATTGTGGATTTATTAATTGGATACCTACATATTCTTTGAAATGTCATTTTCATTCAGCAACAGTAACTCTCCCGTGCGGCTAAAGGTAAAGCAAATATTTGGCTATAGATAGATTATTTTCCGCCTGTGGCCTTCAGAATACTTCTACATTTCGAAACGGACTATTACTTTACAAACGTTTTAACTTTTGACAATGTTGCACATATATTTAAAGTTTATACTATACAGGTGCATCGTTTTAACGTGAGATATATTTTACATTGCATCGAAACATTGTAAACTCTTTGTTTTGGTCGTTTGTATAGTCCCAGACGGTATATGAACATTTTTCAATATTAACTGTTGTATTTAAAGACAAATGTATAAATTGTAAACAAAGATTTTAATCGCTTGGGTGAGGAGATTGAATTTTTGACAAACTATTACCATTAGTACAAGTTTGTTTATGATTTATCGAAGTATATGAACTGTTTTTTATAAAACTTCAAGGGTGCGCATAAATAAATATAAATTGTCTGGTATTGTTGATATCGAGTCCGTCGTGTGTCGGGGTTGCCAGCACACAAACATGTCTTATGATTACTCTACTATCTGTGACTATGTATTTGTTTGCTGTACAGTTTATGATCGTGTATATTTTGTGGCATGTTTCCTTGTAAAGTAAGCTTTGTAATGCACAAAAGTATTTTACTCAATATTATAATACCTCGGTGTTAGTATTGGGCCTTTACATTCTATTAGTGTTAAATTTTCTAATAGTACGAAAGTTGTTAGCGAGTTTTTAATGTGTAATTTCTATTTTCGAATAAAAGGGTCTAGTTAGAAGGAAATCTATAAAATCGGTCGGTTAACTAATTGGATCAAACTTGTACAAGATTTTAACCATTTTACCGGTAGTGGCAAAATAGGTGCCATCTTATGTTAAACCTTGACTGGTTTTGGAAACACTGAAATTTTGGTTACGCATAACCAAAAGAAGAGAATAAGTGTTTTCTTACCTCGGTCAAAAGTAGATTCAGAGGCTTTATTATGATGTCTTGTAACCGGACAGTATCTTCCAGCAGCCCATATTTTGGGGTCAATAAAAAAATCTTCCTTTGTGCTTTAATGCTCTAGCAACTTTTATTACATTGTTTATAGTTCGCACGCCGAATGATGATCCCTATGACGTTTCAACTGACAGTTGTATTAGTGATGGAAAACAACTTCAAACAATTTCGATAAAATACTATTCTTAGGCAAATGTCATGTCATTCAGCCAGATCATTCATCATAATAAGCAATATTTATTTGGAAAAAAAGATTACGCGTATTGATGGACACAAAACACTACCTAGATAAAAAAGTAACAGCCTCATTACTCATATTTTATTTTACTTTAATTGATTTTTTATTTAAATTGCATAATTTAAAGAGTTTAGAATTCTTTTTGAATTGAATTTTAAAGAATTTTTAATTGCCAGCTTCATGGCAAAATATTTAAAAGGTGGCCACAGACCTAAGACCGTATGTTTTTAATACAGTCGTGTCATGATTGTCAGTCTGTTTTGTCTTCTTGTCACACCGCATCACATCGTCATACGACAAGACTGGGATCGAGATGTACAATACGACAATATCATTGACCAACGGTTAATAATAAACGTCACAGATAGTTGCAGTTCAGACTCAGATTTTGTAATTCCACTTGACCCTGTATCAGATTCAGATTGATATAAATAAAATACAAACTCGAGTATTTGTTAAATTTTTTCAACAACTTATCGATATTTTGTTTATCGATGTGTCCCTTCTTAGTCGATAACAGCTTGACGACGTAACTTTTGCAGCACGTACCATGTACATTTGCATTGAGTTTTTTTCCATTACTTACGAACATTACGTAATAATTTCTTAATATTCATTTTTCTAATTTACAAATGTACACAATTATGTTTTTTTCAATTTTTTAATGGACCTCTAAAGGATTTGTTGTGACAGGACGTCAGTACAAAGTTAAGCGCCAACGAACTGTCATAGGGATCATCATTCGGCGTGCGAAGTATAGTTAAGTTCAATAAATTCATAGATGTAAACTGAGCTTAAACTGAGTTTCAATAATATCATAATAAAGCCACAGGAGACTGCGCATACGCCGCAGGTGACGCGAATATAATTGCTCGTAATTTATACCGAGGTCCTATAATATGACCAATTACTATATTTTACAAACAATATTTTATGTACCTAGTTAAATATTTCCGTTGGCATAAATTGTATTATTATTTATGTATACTAAAATAAGTATTAAATGGTAAAAAAAAAAGAATTTAAGAAAAAAAGACGACCGAATTTACAGCCAATTGGTATTTTCTATAGCATTTTTTTCGTACAGTTGGCTCCTAAAACGTGTATTCACTTTAAAATGTTTAGATGGCGTATTCAAATCTGATTACACATTTTTGGAGTTGATTATGCTTTGCTTCAAAAATAGCTTGCCAAGTTTTAATGTTTAAATGTAAATTATTTTTAGAGGCTACATTCAATTTTTTTTCTGTTTCTGTTTTTTGATAATTACTGGCCGAGTGATACCTCTTGGTTGTAAATTAAATGACTTGTAATTAATTACCAAGCGAACATTTCATAACCCTATCCATTATGGCTGTGTATGGTCTAATATCTATGTAATAGTAAATTCTGATACGATTTATTAAAAGGTAATACAATTTTAAAAAGGAAAATATTTAGGAATTACCGGTATAACAGCGCATCGCACTGTTCTATAATAATAATAAATATCATTGGACGCCCACCCAGACCTTTCGATACTTTGTAATAGCTCATCATTTCTCAACCTGGGGGTTGCGGTTATACGAAAGACTTGATCAAAATTAAAGATTCTTGTCTTGAGAAGTAGTTAAATAAATGAAAAATAAAATGTACAAAGTAATTGGTGTTTGACCTCTTTGGGATAGCAAAGGTTGAGAAACTATGTGCTAGTACAGTCGGCCTAAAAATGATGTGAGTTTACACTGTTGCACTGTAAGTCATTTAAATAAGGTTTTAAGTCGTAATCACACATCTTTTGAAACTGACTGTACTTTTGTCTTGTGAAACCCAGTCAGGCCTGCGCAGCCTGTACTTCCTTCAATAAGCAAAAGAGCCACGCAAAAACAGCACTACACTCTTTTTTTTTAATTTTACATCGAAATCTTTTTGATGTATACTTTTTTCAATAAATATATTAATCAAATATACAGCATTTTTATTTTACTACTCTGCCAAAATCAATTTATTATAGGTTTTCTTAGAAGAAATTCATTACTAATGGTAATGAATAATTAATAGCCATAATAGCACTTGAAAAGCAATTATGCCACGTTAATCAATTTTCATTTGAGAAAACTTTCTGTTCTAATGTAACGCATAGGTAAAGTCAACAGCACATCAATCTACTCTTTGCCGTTTTCTGTCTTGCTCTGACATTTCTTTGTAGCAAGGAGGCCAGCTATTAGCCAGGGTTAGCGCTAAATCTCATCCCGGCCGTGGTTACTTATCTTTAAAGTATTTTTTTTCTGACTGTGGTCGTTTGAGAGAAAAGAACTTAGCCAAATATCATTTTTTGATTATGTACCACTGGGTTTATGAACCACTGGGTCCATCATCACTTGACTCGCAGTCTCAGAGCTAAATAAAACCAATCCTTAATAGTGGAAATAATATGTCTGCCTAGATTAAATTAGTTAGGAAATGGGAAAATCACTTTGATGTTATCAATCAATATTTCTTTGAAACCACTGCTCACTCGTCTAGTCCCACTGGTCCCGCACCAATCTGCAGATGCGATGCCGCACGGTAGCAGCGCGCTTCATCAATCATCGTCACCTGAACCCTTAAGACCGCGACTGGAGACCGCGACCGGAGACCGCGACCGAAGACTTACTTAACGTTACGCTGTCTCCAGTCACGGTCTCCTGTCTCTGTCGCGGCGCACTGTAGGCTGATTTTCGACTTTCATAGACTTAGGGATCACTTTTGGGAATCTTAACTTTTTTTGCCTGGAATCGCTTCTAGATACATAGTTGTAGTAATATTATGGCTTAATAATGTGAGTGTTTATGTTTTCGTGCATTTTTTTTCATTTGTTTGTAAAATTTGTATGGAAATATACCTTTAAACATTTTTATCTCGGCTTTCGTGCGACTGCCCCTAATATCCTCTGGCATGATTATTCATCATATTTTTCTTCAATTTTTGACATATTGCACAGTGGGCGCATTCGCTAGATTTTAGGCGAAAAAAAATAAAAACTATAATTTTTTTTAAATATTATATTTAAGCATTTCAAATAATGTCCCTAGTAGTAAATAACCTAATGATACTTATAAAATTATGCGCGATAAAAAATCACAGTGAAATTCTTACTCCACTCCACTCCACTTATTTTTAATAATTTATTGCATTTCGTGGTACATAATGAGATATGTAATACAATTCCGCACATAAACCCTGTAAGGTCACTGCAAAAGTAATTCTAAAAGTATCATTTCTAAAATATAAACATAATTAAAATACAAAACAAAAAAAAAATTCTTACCAAAATATTCCTCTAGCGTATGAAAACAAATTAAATACTTTTTTGGAGCTTTATCTTATTAAACAGACTAATTCCTTAAAATTATATATACATACACAAGTAATAATAACTTTGCTTATATAAAAAAATATACGAACATCTATCAAAAGTATACAGCTACTGAAATAAATCAGAACACTTTTTTGTGTGTGTAATTAAGACTATTTACATCATATTTATACACTCCTAATACAGTGGGCACACTAGCTAGATTTTAGGTAAAAAAATAACACATTTAACGGTTCAAAACATTGTACCCAATTAGTAAATAACATTCTACATTAGACTTCTATATCCCAGTCATCTGATTCTGTGTCGCTATAATTAATACAACTAACATCACAGAATTCAACATCAGAATTTGCTGGCTCGGATATAAAGAGGTCTAGTGTATCTTTATGAAATTGTTTATGCCTGAAATTGTGCATTTTTGGCCTCGTTGATGAAATATAGGGATCAGAACTAACGATCATCATCTTAATAATATCTTCGTTTGAGTTTTTTCGAGTATTCTTTCTTGAATGATGTTCCCTATATCTGCGAAAGTCCTTGTTACGGGCTTCAGATGCCTTTTCAGACAAAATTCCTATTGGAACAATCGAATTTTGAATGATGTCGGCTCCATGGATCAATAACTTATGCACAGTTGCTGACATATAGTACCAATTGTATAACTCTACGTATCTCTCTGCGGTAGCCCGTGTATATGACCTGAATTTGTCCACATCAATAGTTTCACTAGACGTGACAGCCTGTAGAATGACAGCAAACCTGTGTACAAGTTCTTGATCCAGACCAGTTATTGCTGCTGTCTTTTCAGGGAACTCAAAAAACCTTCTTGCCGTATTACCGTCATTGGTCGTCCCTGATCCCTGTTTCACTATGTCTATCAGAAGACCTAGCTCTTTCTGAAATCCGTCTTGAATGGACTTCTTTCTCTGCCACATGATATTCTTGTTTTCTTCTCCCCTCACAGCCCAAACCTTTAAATCTTGCCTATACGCAATGTGCAAAAGGCACTCCATTGCGTTGATCTGTGCATGTAATGTGGACAATCCAAACTTGTACATCTCCGTTGCAACTTCTTTCTGCAAAACTGTGTCCAAGTTGTTCATTTGTGATGGTGTTGCTAGGCACAGGTAACATGAAGCACTTGAACGTGCTTCTGACAAATAAGTACACACTTTTCCATCAATCATAGTCATAACTAAATTATGTGACACTTGGACACCATCACAAAGAGAAGGACTTAATGATTCTATTTCTGCTTCCATTTTTCTCAATTCTTCTTGCACCACTAATTCACTTTCTTTAATAAATTTAAATTGAACGGGTCGACAGTACATGGACGAACACGGTTTTGGATTTTCCCATATTACTTTTGAATCTGAACCAGCAGTTAGTTTCAGCGGGACCAAACTAGTCATAAAAATGGCTTCGTCACTTTCCCCTTCTTCAAGTTTTTTCTTGTATCGGCTTTGACTGGACGCCCCATCAAATCCCCACTTAGACAATAAATTTAAAGTCTGGTCAGTCGATTGATATTGCACAGTTTTTAGTATTCGCTTTACCGTAACATCTAAAAGAGCTTGGAGAGACACTTTAGCTATGATATCAGTCACTGTAAAAAAATCTTGTAAAGGATAGCACTCGGTTTTCGCTTGCTGAATTTTATAATAGGAGGGATATAGGTTTGGAACACCTTCTCGAATAGCAGATTCCCGTAATGTTATATACTGCCACTTAGATAATTTGAGTGACAGTAACAAACCCAAACCTTTATCAGGGGTGAATTTGGTGGCCCTAGTCTTCTCCGACTTGATTTTTTCTAAAATATTATTGGCATCTGCACGATTTTTCATTATGTACACGATTACGGATGCTAAGTCTTCTTCGCCATCTTTCTTCAACTTACTTATTGTCGCGTAAGCCAATTCACTGCTGTTTCCTTGCTTTTCAAGTTCGGAGACCCTTCGTTTTCTTTGCTTCATACCCAAGTCATCAAAAGGTTTACGTGCACATGATGTTGCAGTTGATGTTGAAACGGATACTGAACTTGTTGAGGGTTGTGGATCACTAAAACTTTCACTTGTTGACGGTTGTGGATCACTTAAAGTTTCACTTGTTGTTCTTCCCAATGTATTGAAAGTATTGGTAACGCATGTCGGCCAATCAACATGAAGTGCCAACCATTCCTCGTATAGCCTTTTGAAGGTTTCCGTGTTTGATTTGGCTTGCTTCCATCTTTTTGTCACAGCTTGGCTGAATCGTCGACAAAATTCCTTTAAAATGTCCAAGTCTTCATCGGAAAGACTTAAACGTAACTGAGACACAACTTTATCTAGCAAAACACTGTAGTTACTTAACTTGCCAGATTGTTTTAAAATCACGTACAGATCTAGATTGGTAATTATTCTGGATTGCTCCATTTTGTAAAGAAAGATCGTTACTCTTCGGAAAATCAAGGTCAATTGTAAGAACTCAATAAATTCAGTCAATTTATAAACCCCGTTAAAATTACCCCCACCAAATAATTAACTAATTATCTAACTACCCGCTAAGTCTCAAGATAATTTCTAATGGAACAGATTTTACTCTTTCATTGAAAATATAATCATCATTTCTAATGAGGTAGTTAGCTAATTACCCCAAAAAATTGGCCAAAACTAATGATTATTGGTGATATAATCGTGTCATTAGTAATTTTTAAGACAATTTGCATTATATTAATATTTTTAATCCCCACTGTGTACTAATGTGTTAATATCTCACAGGCAGAATATAAATGATGTGAATAGTTTTAATTGCACACACAAAAAAAAGAGTGTTGTGTTTTACTTCATTACCTGTACACTTTTGATAGAAGTTCGTATATTTTTAATCAAACAGACCATAATAATTGTAGTTTTTGAATTTACATTAAATTTTTCATTGTGAATTTTTGTCTCGCGTAATTTTATATTACTATGTTATTTACTAATATGTACATAATTTTAAACGGTTAAATATAATATTAAAAAAATAAATTAAGTTTTTATTTTTTTGCGCCTGAAATCTAGCGAGTGCGCCCCCTATGCAATATGTCAAAAAATGAAGAAAAATATGAAGTTGAATCATGCCAGAGGATATTAGGGGCAGTCGCACGAAAGTCGAGATAAAAATGTTTAAAAGTGTATTTCCATACAATTTTTTCAAACAAATGAGAAAAAATGCACGAAAACATAAATACTTACATTATTAAGCCATAATATTACTACAACTATGTATCTAGAAGCGATTCCAGGAAAAAAAAGTTAAGATTCCCAAAAGTGATCCCTAAGTCTATGAAAGTCGAAAATCAGCCCACAGTGCGGCGCGAAGCGTTGTTTATTCACTTTTGACTCAAAACGGACCGCACTCCTTTCTGTCAATGTCATCAATGACATTTTGAAGTGTCATTCGGTCAAAGCTTGGCTTGCAGTTACAGGTTATTTCGCGAATTTAAGTTTTTCGTTTTTGTCGTGGAAAGTAGAGTTAACAGTTCTGATTTCTCTCCTTAAATACTAAGACTGTGTGTTGTAGAAGCTATCAGATATATGTGATTATTAGTTCGACTGAGAGCTAAAATTATGAATGGTGTGTTTAGCTATGTAGACTTTAGTGCAGTTCTTTAACCTTTTATTGCTGCAAACATGAGTTCCAGAGGCTTAACCAAGAAAGAACTTGAAGATCTTCGAAAGAAGGAAGAAGAGGAGGCTGCAGCTCATGTAAGACCCATCAGCCCGTGATCCTTTTCCATACATTTGCCAGGTGCCAAAGTAAAATAGGTTTTTGTTTTTCCCTAAGTGAATTAGATGCTGTAAGTAGTATTCTTTTTAAAGATAACTTTACTGTATACAATCCTAGAGTATGCCTACCTAATTTTACCCATGGCTTAGCAATCCAAAAATGACTGGCATCCTTGCTTTCTTGAGTTGTTGATCTTTTACTATAAAAATCTTGAGGGTTCCAAGTAGCAGTCTACCACTTGACAAATAAATGCTTATTTATTGCCACTCAATGATTATTTGCCACTTTGCCTTTCTTTTCTTCTCTTTGTGTAATAATATGCTTTCTAATGATGCCTCAGGCTTAATAATGTTCTCCATTTACCCAAGTATTATAATGTAATTTTATAATTAGATTTCTACCCTTTTATGAAAATTATTATTATTTCCTTGAAGCTTCCCTACCATATTCAAGTAAATGGAAACATTGTGCAAAGTAGATTTACTTTATTCTGGGGCTGCACTCATGCTGTCTTAAATAATTATAATTAAATTAGGAGACATTACATATGTGGACACAAAGGAAGGTTTCATTTTGATTACAAAAACATTACACAGCAAACATACTAAAAACACTCAGACTTATTACAATTATTGATTCAAACCCTTTATGTATACCAGCACACAAACTTGCTAACACCAACAGATACCCAATCATAATGAAAAATAAGTCACGTCAAGTAATATTTATTTATTCATGATCCATATTGCTTTCAGGTATTCAAGGAGTTTGTAGAGACATTCCAAGAAGCACCCAGTACTGCATCAAAAGTATGGGTTAAAGCTGGCACTTATGATGCTGGGGCACGGAGTAAGTGGTTTTCTTTTCATTTAAGAGATTATCCCCAGAACTCACAAATGTGAATCAAACTTGAGCAGCCCATATAGCTGTCACTTTCAGTTCTATAGACGCTCTACAGGATGGCATAAGTTTAAATGCATGCCAAACTTTGTGGAAGGTGGGGTGGGTACAGTGTGGTGTGTTAAACCTGATAAAGGTCTCAGAATTTCAGTGAATGCAGGTCGCCTGCAACTGGCCATTGATCAATGGGTGAGGTGTATGTTCAGCAGTGGACTTCTTGTGGCTCTCAATGATGATTTAGAAAACTTAGATAGATATATTATTTTAGCAGTTTCTCCATCTTACAAATGAAATAAAACTTTCAGAGGAAGACACATCGGAGCGGGGCAAGCTGTACAAGCCGACGTCCCGCCTGGACGAGAAGCGCGGCGGCATCGAAGCAGACATCGTGCGCAGCCTCGCGCAGCGCCAACAGGACACGCCCAGTCGACTGCGCACCAAGCAGAAGGCGGGCGACAAGAAGAAAAGCAACTTGGAGCTCTTCAAGGAAGAGCTGAGACAGTGAGCTTACTTTATTAACTGCTATATTCATGGCTAAAAGCTAGTTTCACCCCAGATTCACTCGCACACCCAGATTTATCTAAGTTATCATCATTATCATCATCATATCAGCCGAACGACGCCCACTGCTGGGCATAGGCCTCCCCCAAAGATCTCCACAACGATCGGTCCTGCGCTGTCCGCATCCAGCGCCTTCCCGCGACCTTGACCAGATCGTTGGTCAATGTCGCGGGATTAAGCGGCAATTATCTAAGTAAAGGGTGTGAAATACCAATGTCGGACTTACAATTTTGTTTTTGGTTTCTACATAATAGAATGTAGGTGCTAATAAATACTAAATAAATTTCAGTTTCTTGTGTTTAAATAAAGCTATTGCCTTGAGTGTCAAAAAAGGCAGTAAGTGCCTATTTGACTTTGTTTAAGTTTTGTAAAGGTATTTTGGCCCTTGTAACTTTTACATTATAATTTTGAGTTATAACTTTCTGTATAAAGTCTGTGTCTGATCTGTCCGTAGCTCTATGGTATTGTGCAATTTTGTCCACCAACTCACTATAAAGTTTTTTTTAGAATACAAGAAGAGCGATCCGAGCGTCACAAATACAAGAATGTGCTCCGTGAGCGCACGGTGGGCGCCGAACCCGCACTCGACATGATTCCAGACATCGGCTCATACGACACCGGAGATCCCAACACTACCAATTTGTACTTGGGCAACTTGAATCCCAAGGTTCGTCTTTTAAAGAACCTGTAAGCAATGATATTATAATAAAAATACGTAGATAGTTACTTTATGGATGGTTACTTGTGCTAGAAAATGGCACCTGAAATCAGGACTTCCACCACCTGAGTAAAGCATTGACAGTTTGAGACGACACTGCGCAACATGTATCTGTCTCGTTCACGCTCTAGTAAATAATCATACTATCTTGTACACATGGTCAAATTATAGGTACGTACGCCAGGGGACAATTCGTGACTTCACGTCAGTACTGACATAACCAATCTACGTTTTTTTTATTGTCATATCATTGCCTATAAGAGACGAGTGTTGGCAGACTGTTTTTTGTTTCTTTTGAACTGAACATGACTCCCATTTGTGAAAACAGATAACAGAACAGCAGCTGATGGAGATATTCGGCCGCTACGGGCCGCTGGCGAGCATCAAGATCATGTGGCCGCGCTCCGACGAGGAGAAGGCGCGCGGCCGGAACTGCGGCTTCGTCGCGTTCATGTCGCGCAAGGACGGCGAGCGTGCGCTGCGGTGCATCAACGGTACTAGACGAGACAATCCAATACCAATCTAGCACAGAACAGCAGCTGATGGAGATGTTCGGCCGCTACGGGCCCCTGGCGAGCATCAACGGTACTAGACGAGACAATCCAATACCAATCTAGCACAGAACAGCAGCTGATGGAGATATTCGGCGGCTACAGGCCCCTGGCGAGCATCAACGGTACTAGACGAAACAATCCAATACCAATCTAGCACAGAACAGCAGCTGATGGAGATATTCGGCGGCTACAGGCCCCTAGCGAGCATCAACGGTACTAGACGAGACAATCCAATACCAATCTAGCACAGAACAGCAGCTGATGGAGATATTCGGCGGCTACAGGCCCCTGGCGAGCATCAACGGTACTAGACGAGACAATCCAATACCAATCTAGCACAGAACAGCAGCTGATGGAGATATTCGGCCGCTACGGGCCGCTGGCGAGCATCAACGGTACTAGACGAGACAATCCAATACCAATCTAGCACAGAACAGCAGCTGATGGAGATGTTCGGCCGCTACGGGCCCCTGGCGAGCATCAAGATCATGTGGCCGCGCTCCGACGAGGAGAAGGCGCGCGGCCGGAACTGCGGCTTCGTCGCGTTCATGTCGCGCAAGGACGGCGAGCGCGCGCTGATGTGCATCAACAGTACTAGACGAGACAATCCAATACCAATCTAGCACAGAACAGCAGCTGATGGAGATATTCGGCCGCTACGGGCCGCTGGCGAGCATCAAGATCATGTGGCCGCGCTCCGACGAGGAGAAGGCGCGCGGCCGGAACTGCGGCTTCGTCGCGTTCATGTCGCGCAAGGACGGCGAGCGCGCGCTGCGGTGCATCAACGGTACGACACACGAGACAATCCAATATCAATCTTACGTATTATTTTATAAGTGTGGATGTTTGTTAGTCATTCACGAAAAAAATAATGGACGGATTTGGATGTAACTTTACAGTAATATGGGTTATACATCAGAGTAACATACAGGCTATAATTAGTAATTATTATGAAACTTGGCAGAAAAACTTCAGACCCACGCCCTCCGCGTGTCGCGGGGGCCACTAGTCTCTAATAAAGTAGACTCTTCTAAACGGGAATTGGTTAGCAGCATCTTCTTTGCTTGACACTAAATATTGTTCAATTTGAAAAATTAAATTAGAGGGCTTTTAATATCTACAAAAATAGCTGTCATTTTCACGGACATTTTACGGCATGATATGAGTAACAGGGCGTGCTCAACATTGATTGCCGTTTGTGAACTCGGCGGTTAGTATATTTTGTTCCAGCAAAGCTTCAGCTTTCACATCATTAGCTGGATGTGGATTAAATTGTGCTTATAATCGGTTGTAATCGGCTTGCATCAGTATCCTGTTACGCGTCTGCGTAGTAGTAAAATGTCCATTACTTGTCTAAGTAATGGACATTTTACTCTGGTATTGTCAACGGCACATCAGGAGTGGAGTGATTATTTCCGCTTTTGATCTTGCTCTTACTAAATGACATTCCTTTTGCAAAAGAGCACATAGGACAGACTGGAAGTAGGTAGCGTGATGTGCCGTTAACAGCGCCTATTATAGTTACTACTGTATTGATTAGAATCGAGGTTTTCCATCTCGTACCATGCAGGCAAGGAGATAATGAGCTACGAGATGAAGCTGGGCTGGGGCAAGGCGGTGGTGATCCCGCCCGTGCCCATCTACATCCCGCCGGCGCTCCAGCAGCCCACCAAGCCGCCGCCGCCCTCCGGCCTGCCCTTCAACGCGCAGCCGCCCAAGCATCTCATCAACAAGGTACACATACTAACCACCAATCATATTTAAAAGAGGTAGATAGGTTATGTCAGTACTGATGCGAAGTCGAAAATTGACCCCTGGCTTACGCACCTATAATTTGATTGTGTGTACAAGATAGTATGGTTATTTACTAGAGCGTAAACAAGACAGATACAGAACAGTGTCGTCTCAAACTGTCAATGCTTTGCTCAGGTGCTTTTTGCTTGTGCCATAAGCACCCGAAATCGGAACTTTTTTAGCACAAGTAATCTATCTACGTCTTTTTTACTATTTCTACGTGATGCGTGTCTGGCATTTTGCTTATGTGACAAAGGACGTAAAAATGGTGATTATAGTCTATTCGTGTTAAGAATGCAGTAATTTCATACTTGACTTTCGATCTAGCACGGCCTAACCAATCAAATCGTTCCTAACTGGAAAGTCAACACCACAGTTACCAGTTGAACGCATACTTTCGAACTTAAAAGTTGTGGATCTGAGACTTTATGTGTGCAACAGGATTAAATTTAAAAAACACTGCATTCTAAACGAGAACGGACTGTAGTAAAGTGTTCCATTCTTTAGCCAACAATGAAAGTGGAAATGTCAATATGTTGGCACGCAAACGGTAGGAGCATGCAAGTGATTTGAAAAATAATTTATCAGCATGCATCAAAGTCCAACTAAACGTTAATTATACGCCTTATTAACTTTGAATCGTTCATTCCCTCTCGCTCAGGGATTGTAAGAGGCTAATAAAACTCAAATACTCATTGACGCTTGCGCTTGAATGTTGAGTCAAGAGAATGTAGTACTAAAAAAAAACATTTTTTTACATAAACTTTCCTTGATAAATGAACTAGCTCCTCAATATTCGGCGCAATTGCATTTCACTTTGGAAGTTTGATCCGGCATTTAAAATTTCAAGTAACATGTCTTAAGTCAACCCAAAATGCATGGACATCTATCTACTCAGGACGTTTCTGTGGCAAGGTGATTGGTATTTCTGTTTTTCAAGCGACTTTGCCCTATTAGGATACGTATCCATAACCATCCGTATTAGGGCTGGAAAGAAACACATTTCCTGCGCATCGGTTACACAAATGCAAGATAAATATTCTAGAATTCGTTTCAGTAGATTCTTTGACGATGGTTAGGACCCTGCCAAAGGCTTATTTGTAATGTTGAGGCTTGTAGCCAATTTATCAGGGGCCTTATTTGCAATCGCCTGCTGCTCCAATTTGTCATTTTTCTACTACTATTTGATGACTCTTACACGCCGAGACTGGGGCCCTCTTCAGCCGGGAGTGCGTATCGTTCTGTCACCTCTTTCATACTATCGTTACGCCACTGGCCCCAGCTTTTACAATGATGAAATGGAAGTGTTGCTTTGTTTATTGGATAATCTGCACATTTTGTTATGACTGTACTCTGTTACTTGGGAGCGTATGGGTTCATATAACTTCATTTGATATATTTTCATTTCAATAACGTTCATGGAATATAATGAACATTTGGTATAACCACTTTTTGAATATTTTTTTCGAAATACTGTTCATTTCATATAATACATCATATAAGATAACGTCATTTAAGATAAAAATCAGTACGCCTAACAACATTTAATATAATCCTTACTTTGTATAAAGATCATTTGATGTAATTTTGTTTAATCTAAATAGCATTTCTTTTTAGAAATAAATGTTTTTTGTTAAAGAGTCGGGGCGAATCCGACACGGATAGATTAGGTTAGGTTTTAAACCCAAAAAATACTTGCCTGATTTGCTTGCTGCTTGCGTTGTGTTTTTATTTATGTGTGTATTCATAAACAATCATAAGAATTATAGAAAAAAGTGTATTTTTATTATATGATTCGTTTATTATACGAAATTAATAATTATATCAAGTGATGTTATCTTATTCGACTGTATATGTTCTGTGAAAAACCTACAGTTTAGGTCTTGGTCGGAGATACCCTTTCAGGCAGTAATACTAGGTCTGTTTGTTTGAACCTGTTTATTGTGAGAACTGTTCCCTGAGACCTTTGGGAGCTCTTATGAAGCTTCTTGATAACAATTTAACTTGTACTGGGATTATCGATACAATTTTGACATAACACTATATAAAGACGAAAAAACATAATGCTTGCGCGAGCTATCGGAGGATAACTCCATCTATACTCGGATTTTTAATTGTAGTCAGTGAAATGACATTTTCAGTGTGGCAGGTTTTCAGTCCCAAATAAATAGTGATGTGGTAAATCGAGTTTTTACAATTTAAAGTTAGTCGACATTACAGCCTGGCAAAAAAGTCGTAGTGAATGACCACGTCCCACTTCCATATGTCATTACTGGCAACACACACTGGTCAGACTTTCGTTTTGAGACATAGAGGTATTTCGGTAAACTGTATTTAGTAAATAGATTTTCAGTTTCAAAATGTTTTGTTTCCGTATTATATTATTTACAGGTAAGAATTTCGTTTATTAACAGGTCATACAACTGGAAAAGTTTGGGAGGATACAACAGTAGAATCTTCCATACAAGTGTTTTCTAAAGGTTTGACTACAGGCCTAAAGGGCCCAACCGGCAAAGGACGACGCCTTAGACTTGTGTAACTCCTGAGTGAGAGACAAAAATGATATATATCTTTTTAAAGAAGCTTGTCACTCACTCACTCACTTGCATGCGTAATATATCTTTATATCTTTTGAAATAAGACTCTTTTCGAGCGACTGAACGGAATGAGTTGAACGAAACGTTGACTGAGTTGTGAGCCGGGAGTTGTGTTAGAAAGAGAAGGGCTACAGCTCACTAGTATGTGAAAGAGAGAGATGGGATAGCTATTGTTGTGATGGCTTGAGCCGTGTTATTGAGAAGCTAAAATGTACTGTGTCTGAAGGGGATAAAGTTCAATGAGTTGCCTTAGGGCAAAGCTTACACAGCGGCGGTTTTTTAGCAAACTATTCAAGGTGTTTTTTGTAAATAGTGTAAATAATGTACATTCAAGTCAATGTATATGAGTGACGATTTTTAAATACGCCAACCTAAACATTTGAATTAATTTTTAATTATTTCATTCATAAGGTTGACAGTCCCAAGTCTGCAAAGTATGGAGTAAAATCATTGGCTATGAAATTTTGAAAAAAGATAAGCTATTTAACAATTTCTCTCACTCACAACGAAGCTCAAGCTCACAACTCACAACACCTAATCTAGCTCAGCAAACAAATCACTCACACCTCTCGTACACTGTAGCACTGAGCTAAGAGAGATGAAGATTATATATCAGTGAAATATATCCGAAGAGCACAAAGATATATACAACGAAGCTCAAGCTCACAACTCACAACACCTAATCTAGCTCAGCAAACAAATCACTCACTGTTCTCGTACTCTGTATCACTGAGCTAAAAGAGATGAAGATATATATCTCTGATATATATCCGAAGAGCACAAAGATATATATCACTCTTCTCTTTTGACTGAGATGTTTTGCGCACCGCTAGACGCCTTATAATTTCATATATAGGCAGTGATGAAGGTTTTGTAGATTCCGGTTTACTTATTTTTGAATCAAATAATAATAGTATGGACTATCATGAAGAGATGAATTCAGAATCGGAGTCGGAATCAATAGCAACCGTAACGAATAAAAACGTATATAATTACTTGTATTTTGCTGATTTTCAAGTGTTAATTCCCCTGAACCTCTTTGAACATTTTTTTTCCAGCTATGGTTATAATTTTTTAGTGAGAAGTTTTAATATGGAGGTAGGGCCCATATTTCTTAAATCGTAATTATTTAATTCGTTTTGTACACTATTAAATATTTACAATTATTTAAAAAAGGCTTTGATACCTCATAAAATAAATCATGACTAAATGTCTTAGTCTAGTGATTGCCGAACGTCACTATTGTAGCGGGTCACCCTTTTTTGTATCAGTCACTGTTGAAGTTGTCATTTCGCTGACTACAATTATTAATCGTACTATAGCGATGAACAGTTTTAAACAATGGTTCTAAATACAAATGTGCTAAGTAAGCACGTTAAACATACTGCCCACCAAGGACAAACCCAGCTTTCGTCCTTATTAAGCACGTTAAACATTCTGAGTGATATACGATTTATAGTTATAACATACATTACACCCCCTTGTTACTTCAATAATTGTGAACAAACCATGTATGTTAAAAAGAGTAACAATCGAGTTTCTTGCCGGATTCTTCTCGATAGAATCAACTTCCGGTGGTATAGTAACATTGAACTAACACACCTACGATTCGCCGATGATGTAGTTCTTATGGCTGAGACCTTGGAAGACCTGAACATAATGCTCGAAGATCTCGGTAATGCTTCTCAAAGAGTGGGTCTTAGGATGAACATGGACAAGACGAAAATCATGTTCAATGCCCATGTTGCACCCGCTCCAGTTAACGTTGGGAACATTACACTCGAAGTTGTTGACCACTATGTTTACCTGGGACAGGCAGTCCAGTTAGGTAAGTCCAACTTCGAGAAAGAGATCTCTCGTCGAATCCAGCTCGGATGGGCAGCGTTCGGGAAGCTCCGGCATATATTCGCGTCCGAAATTCCTCAGTGTCTCAAGACGAAAGTCTTTGACCAGTGTGTGTTGCCAGTAATGACATATGGGAGTGAGACGTGGTCGTTCACTATGGGTCTCATAAGAAGGCTCAAAGTCACCCAGCGAGCAATGGAGAGAGCGATGCTTGGTGTTTCCCTGCTTGATCGAATCAGAAATGATGAGATCCGCAGGAGAACTAAGGCAACCGACATCGCTCGAAGGATTGCATCGCTGAAGTGGCAGTGGGCGGGACACATAGCGCGGAGAACCGATGGCCGTTGGGGCGGAAAGGTTCTCGAATGGCGACCACGTACCGGACGACGTTCCGTAGGCAGGCCCTCCACAAGGTGGACCGACGATCTTGTCAAGGTCGCGGGAAGCCGCTGGATGCGGACAGCGCAGGACCGATCGTTGTGGAGATCTTTGGGGGAGGCCTATGCCCAGCAGTGGGCGTCGTTCGGCTGAAATGATGATGATGAGTAACATTGAGTGTTTCTGACATAATTTTTTGCTGATTACTGACTTTCCTTAAACACTTGTAAAAGTTTACGTGAAATAAATACTTTTCATTTTCACATACAGATACCTCGCGTGCGCCCTGGAGATTACTACCCCAACGACCCAGACGATCGGAACGACTACGAAACGGTATGTTTGTTTGTTTCGAACTACCTAACTAAATCTTTATGTAAGTTACTTGTAAAAAACGGAACTAAATTGGAATACCTTTTTGCAGATATTATCACAGTCTATCGTAAAAGTTGTGGTGCCCACTGAAAGGTAACTAAGGATTTGCCCTGTCTAGCAAATACGTATCTATATTATTATTTAATTTAGTTTTCTGTTAAATATAGGTTTCAGGAACCGTTTTCAATATTGTGTTCGCTTATCTTGTTATCTAAAACCCCATCGGTGTCCGGATTCGATTCTCCATTTTTAAAAACAGAAACCCGTAATCATTACCAACACGCATAACTTCGTTTCTGCAAATTCGGGCGCTGTGCTTTAGAGCGAATGTGAAGCGTTCTTTACTTCATTTGTTACTGGCCAAACCCGATTTTAGGCTTAACTCTGTCCTAAGACAAACCGGTTCATCATACGCGTATCAAGATCAACTAGAAAGTCTGTGCCATTAAAATCTAGGCCTTACTAATCAGGACTAGGTCGAAATGAAAGAGTTATTGTTGCTTATTTTGTCATAATATGGATATCTAATTGGTTCTTGTTTGTTTAAAACAACTCTACACCAGTCAGCTCTGTTGTAAAAAAACATTGGAATTTGAAATCGATGTGACTGTAAATATTGTTTTTATTTAACGGTTCAGTTCAACAGTTCAATAGCATTTGGCAGAACTGCGTCTGTCGGGACAGTTAGTATTTAAATAAATGCGTGCCGACATTCAGTATCCATTAATCGGGGGCTCTTTTAATTAACTTAAACAAAAGTTACGGCGCCAATAACGCTAATTAATTCCAGAAACATCCTAATGCTGATCCATCGCATGGTGGAGTTCGTGATCCGCGAGGGGCCGATGTTCGAGGCCATCATCATGAACAAGGAGATGAACAACCCCTTCTTCCGGTTCCTGTTCGAGAACCAGTCGCCGGCGCACGTCTACTATCGCTGGAAGCTGTTCTCTATGCTGCAGGGAGACTCGCCCAAGCAGTGGGCTAATAACGACTTCCGGATGTTCAAAGGTGTGTTTTTATAATTAATATATCCATCCAATGATATTATAATAAAAGACATAAAGTAGGTTACTTGTGCTAAAAAGTGGCACCCGAAATCAGGACTTTTGTCCACCTGTGCAAAGCATTGACAGTTTGATACAACACTGCGCAACATGTATGTCTCGTTTACGCTCTAGTAAATAATCATACTATCTTGTACACACGGTCAAATTATAGGTATGTACGCCAGGGGACAATTTATGACTTCGCGTCAGTGCTGACATCTATGTCTATGACATCTATGTCTATAACCTATCTATGTCTTTTAAATATAATCGTATCTATCTGTATGAATAAAACGATGTTCTTAATGTATGTACGCGTATTACTCCAGGGCGACATTACCAATATGAGATAACTTTTTTTGGTTTTATGTTTTTTAATTACCTAAAACATGTAATTAAAAAACTTTACGACTACTAATTATGCAACGTCTGTTGTTTCAGCTAGTTTCTAATGAAATCTACTGATACCTACTTAGCACAATTTAGTTTTTAACATGTAAACTCTAAGAAATATGTTTTGTTTGTGCAGATGGATCCGTGTGGCGGCCGCCGGTGATGAACCTTTACACGGCAGGCATGCCGGACGAGCTCGTCGAGGAGGACACGGCTAAAGAAAACATTCGTGGGACTCTCTCCAATAAGTAAGTAGTTTACCATGTGTTGCGTGTTGAGTTATCAATAGGCCAATCGATCGAAGAACCGTAGTAACCAAATAGGTTCTCGCGGTCCGATTCATTCAAGGTATCGCTTTCATGTGAAACTCTTTTTTTCAATAATTTCGTGCTCGCCTCGTGTTTGATCGAATCATTATCCACATTAAGGTTTCTAAACTAGTTTGTAAAACTGGATTCATTGTTGTAATAGCTGAGAAAGGATAAATGTATAGTCTAGTAATCAATAAATTCAAGATAGAGAAACACTGACAAGATTTTTGTCCAATGATGTTTTTTTAAGATAAAAATCATCACAGAGACGATCACGCTTTACAAAGTTTAAACTGCTATAATAAGGAATGCGTCCCTTATAGTTTATGCTCCTGTGTGATAGCGACTTCCAAGCTGTCCAGTTTTTCTAGGCTGTAGTAATGAGGAGTCCGGTGATTGTAGCTATATACTTGGTCACACTATCCCAATAATGACTGTGAGGCCTTTCTCATCCTACAAAAAAAAAAAACTTTACTGTTAG
The DNA here is from genome assembly GCA_950022985.1 of Udea ferrugalis. NCBI lineage: Eukaryota > Metazoa > Arthropoda > Insecta > Lepidoptera > Crambidae > Udea > Udea ferrugalis. The sequence continues at coordinate 3,734,794 of OX465516.1, forward strand.
TTAGGATTATTAAGGTGCAGACCGAAATGCAATTGTTTGTGATGTTCACAGTGCTCCCGGTGTTTATTACTGGTCCGACAGTGATTTATTCTAGGCCATAATTATGTAATTTTAGGCGATAATGTCCGCATAAACGTTTTATCTATGAATCTGACATAGTGGGAGTGCCCGTTGCACGTTGCGAGTGCAATATGGCGCTGATAGTGACGTCATTCGAGATGTCACGCCGACTTTTATTTGCGCACTTTCATTAATTCAGGACGCGTATGAGCGCGGTGATATCACTTTTGGCTCATGACGGATCCCACCCTATGAATCTGACAGTATCCTGACGGCGACAACACCCTGGAGTTAACCCTTAAGTCTTTCACCGCCGCCGGTCACTTTAACAATTGAATTCCTATTGTTTGTGACCGGCGTGGCGTTCAACGTGTTAATCAAATAAAGGTAGATAATATTACCACTTTAATTTGAACCCTGATGCCTAGACATGAAGTCCAAAGCCAATGAAAAATGTCATCTACCTCTATTTGATTAAGGGTTAAATATCTGTTAGTCATAACGTCACGCCGACAGTCATTTGCATGCTTTCATCAAATCGGAATGCGTTTGAGTGCGCTAATATAACTTTTGGCCGGACCGCACCCTAGTTGTATTATTCTTCCAGCCAACGCGACCGCCTCGAGGAGTTGATCCGCGGCCTGACCCCGGCGCGGACGTCGATCGGCGGGGCGATGGCGTGGTGCCTGGAGCACGCGGAGGCGGCGGGCGAGGTGGCGGCGTGCCTGGCCGAGGCGCTGGCCGGGCCCGACACGCAGCCGCACAAGCGCGTCGCACGGCTTTACTTGCTGTCTGATATACTGCACAATGCGGGAGCTAAGCTGACTAATGCGAGCGCGTTCAGGAGCGCGTGAGTTTGACTAATAACGCGAAAGCTTATTTTTAGTTTGTATGCTATGTCATAGATTTCCAAAATTTCATCCTTATCACTCATACTATGAGAAAAAGCAATAATGCGTAAAAAGTTTTTTTCAAAATACAACAGATTCGATTTCTGGTTAGACAAAAAGTGGACTAGAAAAACTGAGTAGGTACAAGTTTCATTGTCAAAATCGGCATCGAAACTCCGCTGAGCATTTTCCTGAATTCATCATAGTTAATGATTTAAGAAATACCACGCTTACTTTGATGATTCACTCTGTATGCATGTATGTTGCAGGAATTACAATATAAAAAAAATGTTGGTGTGTCAACTAAAAACAGAAGCCTATAAAAATAATTGTATGACTCCACACTAAGCTCAGTCTGACTGTAGGTGGCTCATGTTTGTATATGTCACCGGAAAATAACGAGAACCGTAAATTTATAAATTTCCTAGGAAATTTATCAACTTTCGTAGGATTCTAAACGAGAGATAAATTGTATTGTTATCTCATTATTTTCAATGTAACTATATCTTTGTGTACGAACTAATAAATAAAAAATAAAATAAATAAATATTATTTTACGCCCTCATTCCCGGAAATTGATAAACTTTCGAAACGTATCCGTAAAATAATAAGTGAGCAGTAACCAAACGCCATGTGCGCTCTGATTGGTCGAATAAGTCACGTGTTCCTTCTCCTTCCTCTCCTCCGCCTCTCATAATCTATGAACACAATCATAACTTATTCGACCAATCAGAGCGCAGTGTGTTATTTTCCGTAATTTAAAAAAGCGTAAAATTAAAAGCTCTTCTGTGATTAGTCGAACCGTGTAAAATCTTACGAATAGATATCCGTAAGTTGATAAATTTACAACGAGTCGTCGCAAATTGATAAACTTCCGGAAATGTGGGCGTAAAATAATACAATTTATCTCTCGTTTAGAATCCTACGAAAGTTGATAAATTTCCTAGGAAATTTATAAATTTACGGTTTTTGTTGTTTTCCGGTGACATATACATACTGTGTATTTCTGTATGTTTTACTATAAATAGTATGTATGTTTATTTTTAGTGTATCTAGTAATTTTTGATTCACATAACCAAACCACCTAACAAATAAATTCAGAAATCTTGCTCAGGTCAAGTGCGCAAGATTGGCCTCACCTCGCAATCCGCTGGCACCCTAATTTGTGTTTTGCGCATCGACTCGCGCGATGTTCACAGCCGCCATTAAGTTTGAATCGTACTATATAAGAATGTCTCGTGTCCAGTTTCCAGGCGCGCCTCGCCGAGATAATGCGTCAATGCCACCTGGCCTGGGCCGGCATGGGCTCGCGGCTGCAGCGCGAAGGGTTCCGCGCGCGCGTCACCAGGATCCTGCAGGCCTGGGCCGACTGGGCCGTCTACCCCACTGACTTCCTGCTGCATATCAATGACGTCTTCCTTGGACAGGACAAGGTATACCGACTGGGTTTTTGTACAGTGTGTGCGGCTTCACACGGTTGCGCCGTGGATGCTCCCAATGTAGTGAAAAAGGTCTTGGTTGTTAGCGTCCGAGCACACGCACCACTCGCAACAACCATAAAACGCCGCAACTGGCATTATTTCTATAGTTTGTGGCGGGTGGCGTGTGGTGGCTATCGGCGTCAACTGTGCTAGCGAATACATGGAAATGTATGGAAACTATATGAAATAACTTAACTCAGTAACTATAATAGTTTGGTCGTAGGTATTTCGTTTAGAACGTCACTTGTGAAACAAAGACTCAAGAGGAAAGATTATATTATTTATATAGTGACAATAGTAACAATTTAAGATAAGTTTGACCACTCTGTAAGATCTTTTTCATTATAATATTGCATTCGCTGTAATAATCAAAAGTGTCAATAATGTGCAATTTTAGTACTTTTGAATACTACATTGCGAGTGAAACATTTTCAGTTCTGTTTTTAAAAATGGGTAAATAGGTACTTTAATATGTTTTCAATAATATGTTTCGTTGTTCAATGACACATGACGTCTATATGAGCGTTAACATGTTAATGTATACTTTTCTGTAAACTATTGTTATTGTTAGTGTGCAATAAAGAATATTGACTTATAGGAGGGCGACGCGCCAGTCCCCACGGGTCTAGAGGAGCCAGCGGCATCAGTCGCCTCTCCCGCTCGCTCGTCCGCGTCCTCGGAGGAGTGGGAGGGAGACGGCGCGGGCCCGCTGGACGGCGCGGCGCTGCGTCGGCTCGCCGCCTCGCGCCATCTACCGGCCGAGCCCGCCGTGCGCCCGCCGCCCAGCGCGCACGACATCGACGGCGTGCCCGGTCAGTGAGACAGACATACTTACTCACGGGTCTAGCAGAGCCAGCGGCATCAGTCGCCTCTCCCGCTCGCTCGTCCGCGTCCTCGGAGGAGTGGGAGGGAGACGGCGCGGGCCCGCTGGACGGCGCGGCGCTGCGTCGGCTCGCCGCCTCGCGCCATCTACCGGCCGAGCCCGCCGTGCGCCCGCCGCCCAGCGCGCACGACATCGACGGCGTGCCCGGTCAGTGAGACAGACATACTTACTCACGGGTCTAGCAGAGCCAGCGGCATCAGTCGCCTCTCCCGCTCGCTCGTCCGCGTCCTCGGAGGAGTGGGAGGGAGACGGCGCGGGCCCGCTGGACGGCGCGGCGCTGCGTCGGCTCGCCGCCTCGCGCCATCTACCGGCCGAGCCCGCCGTGCGCCCGCCGCCCAGCGCGCACGACATCGACGGCGTGCCCGGTCAGTGAGACAGACATACTTACTCACGGGTCTAGCAGAGCCAGCGGCATCAGTCGCCTCTCCCGCTCGCTCGTCCGCGTCCTCGGAGGAGTGGGAGGGAGACGGCGCGGGCCCGCTGGACGGCGCGGCGCTGCGTCGGCTCGCCGCCTCGCGCCATCTACCGGCCGAGCCCGCCGTGCGCCCGCCGCCCAGCGCGCACGACATCGACGGCGTGCCCGGTCAGTGAGACAGACATACTTACTCACGGGTCTAGCAGAGCCAGCGGCATCAGTCGCCTCTCCCGCTCGCTCGTCCGCGTCCTCGGAGGAGTGGGAGGGAGACGGCGCGGGCCCGCTGGACGGCGCGGCGCTGCGTCGGCTCGCCGCCTCGCGCCATCTACCGGCCGAGCCCGCCGTGCGCCCGCCGCCCAGCGCGCACGACATCGACGGCGTGCCCGGTCAGTGAGACAGACTAAGTACATCTCTATCTAACACACATTCAGCCCCATAAATTCTCCAAATTATTAAGATATCTCAGTCCAATAGCAGCAAACTTTTTGTCAAGACCAGAGCATTAAATACTTTTACAAAGTGTTAGATATAAAATATATTGTCCAATTCACTGGTTCACAAAGTTTACTCTACACTGTGTTTCCCTGGGGATACTTGGTCTTAGACAAGCGTAAACATAGTGCTGAGTGTGTTATGAACGTAGACTCCACCACCACCCTATTTCCCTGTTTCGTACCATAAAATACACACTCACGGATTGATTGTTGCCGTTTTGATAAACGGAACTTATGTTATGATTTTATTGTCTCTCTGTGCCACCGATAAAATACTTTTCTCCCTATTGTTCTTGAGTAATTAGATGACAAGTTTTTTAATTGGTTAGCTGTTAGCCCAAATTCTGCAGCAAAAGCCGAGTCTCGGCTTAAGAGCGTTACTGGAGATAGCATAGTTCATATGTAATTCGTTTCCAGTGGACGAGGACATAGACGGCGTGCCGCTAGAAGGCACGGCGTCGTCCCCGGGCGGCGGCGGGGCCTTCGTCCCGTCGCGCTGGGAGACGGTGGAGCCGGGCCCCGCGCCCGAGGGCCCCCCGGCCCCCCCGCGCACGCCCGAGCCCGAGCCCCCCGAGCCGCCCGTCATCAGCGCGCCGCCAGACAGGTACCTAATAACGAACACGACCGTCTGTTGCACACTATATCACCTATTTCATAAAACATTACATAACATACCCCTACGACCATATCCTTAATGGGTTAATCAGAGGCATGCTGATTGTTGTCGTCATAGTGAACGAAACATTCAGAAGAAACCCACTTTTGGCCGAGATAATGTGAACTCAATGTGGTAAGGGGCGAGCTTGCCGCCGTTATCCGGGTTGCTTGGGTTCGATATCAGTGATTTACACCATCGGAGAGTTAGCCGCAGATATACAATGAACACAAGTAGGTGTGTTCCGACCAAAGATCTTGGTACCACCAGATTCCCAGCCAAAGTACAAGTGACAAAGTACTTTCAAATCATCAAATCTAATTAAGGTTCGCTACTAGGGTCGGCCGGAGAGAAAATCTGTCAAATTTGAAAGCGATCGTGACAGCTATGGTCACACAGTGGTTGGGCCGTGCAATCCGTGCATAAATGCAATGCATAAATCCGGACGACCATCTTGGTGTAATTGTTTAGAAGTCGGCTACTACACCAAAGGTCGCGGGTTCGATCCCCGCACAGTACAAACATTTGTGTGCATGAACATGTCTGTTTGTAGTGGTCTGGGTGTTTCCTATGTATAATAACTATGTATTTACAAAAGAAAAAGTATTTGAGTATGTTTATCCGTTGTCTAGTATCCCATAAAAACGGAGTATAATTAACTCACTTGGGGCTAGATGGCGCTGTGTGGAATAATGTCCAGGGATATTTATTTATTTGTTATTATTATAAATCGCGGCATGATAATCATTTGATGCGTTCACCAAAGATATTTTTATTTCGCCACAAAATATATTTCAGGATATAGGGCAAACAAAAGAAACTAACCAAAAATTTTATTTTATTAAACATACTAACAAGCGGTTTTGCCAATTATTTTTTTACACTATTATTTGCAATCTATTCTCGTGACCACGTTATTTGCACAATGTTATATCTGGTACTTGACGATTCCATCGAGATTTAGTTGTAACTTGGTTTATCCGTTCGATCATCATCAACACAAAATATTTCTTACATCCAATGCATATGATATAGCAATACACGGAGCCATTTCTAGTAACATGCAGAAGAACCCACTAATTAATTGGTCTTACTTGTAATGAAAAGCTGCAAGAAGCATTAAAGGGAGCTATCTTGTTACTAACTAAAACGAGGAATTTAACAGTTGTCAACAGTTGAGACACTTTTAGTGGATAATTTATTTTAGATAATAACACTTGAGTATAATACCTTTAGTCTCCTGTAGAGGCCATCGTATTTCAGGCTTTTTACGCTGAATTTAATACAGAATCCACCGTGATCTTCATCTTACTGGAATGATCTACGAGTAGAGCATAGTATGAAAGGAAGTCACCCTCCGCGTTTTTCTGTCTGTTTTTACATAAGCTTTCACTATCTAAATGATAGTTGATGCTAATTATATTTTCTAGAACGTTTGTCTGTATAGCTCATTCAAATTACTACAGGGAAAAGCTGTGTGCAAATAGCCAGTTAGAGATAAAAATGCTTGCACTGCCATTTTTCCATGGCTGACGTAAATATGATAATTCATATTTATATCGAAGTTCTATCTGATCCATTTTTTTTAAATTTAAAATGGGTTTGCGTTTAACCTCAGTCTTGCCAGCCACGCTTACCCAAAAAATGCCTATTCACTCTTGCCTTGAAGACACCAAGGTTGTATGTATCCGGAAACACAGACGCAGGGAGGGCGTTCCACTCCTTAGCGGTGCGGACCAGAAAGGAAGCACCAAACCGCTTAGTTCGGACCGCTGGAAAGTCGACCACATGGAGATGAAAGCCCTCGCGGCGTCTTGTGGTCCGGTAGTAGAAAGTAGAGGGTGGTATCAGGTCATGAAGTTCTTGCGCACACTCTCCGAAATACACCTTATAAAAAACCGATAGACAGGCAACTCTACGCCGATGCTCCAAACTCGAGTTTGGTTCCAACGAGCGTCTCGTCACCTATCAGTCTCCTGGCTCTTCGGTCTACTGAGTCCAGTGCATCCAGCTGATACTTGGCAGAGCCATCCCAGAGGTGGCAGAAGTACTCCATACACAACCGAATTTGTGCTTGGTACAATTGTAAAAGCTGTTCCGGTGTGAAGTGTGTTTCCATTTCGAATAACTTGTCATTATGTTCTATTGCAATAACTATTTCTGTTTCGTATAAGCAAACGCAAACTTTATTTTTTTTTGCTCGAGATCTCCATCCTAATTACTATGGAACGAGTGAAGTTTCTTTGACAGCCGTCTGCGCAGTCCCGCAAGTCAGTCTTCCACATGACGCCGGGTGAGTGCACGTCAGTGCGTAAAGAATAGGAAAATGAAATGGCAACTAGTACGAAATTGTCAAACCCAAGAGAGCTTTTAATCAAGTGTACTCATAAATATAAACCTGCCATATAACTCTCATGGTGAATCATGATAAAATCATACGTTTGATAAATTATGCATAATGCATATGAACAAACAGTACGGAGGAAAAAAAAATAAAGTTGTACTATTTTCAACAAAAGACCCTATGTGCGCCTATTTCGTGTAAATTATCCGCGTAATTATAAATGTCATTTTCGTCAAAAGCGACGTGCGCTCACCTTGGGGACATGGGGGGGAGTGAGCTGCGACGGTGCGGGGACAGCTATCAAAGAAACTTCACTCACTCCATAGTAATTTGTATGGAGATTTCAAGCGAAAAATTCGGAATGTTTGGGAATTTTTTGCACAAAACTGAAATAAAGCAATGAAAAACAACTGATTGGCAATGCTTCTTTGATATCTGATCTTTACACGTTATTTAAAACACGTAAGTTGTTAGTTTATATGATGCCTAAACTTTTGAAATACGGGAGTGCGTTTTGCACGTTTTTAGCGATATTCTGATTTTTTTTCACATTAATCTAGTAAGTTGATCCATATACTGGAAGTTTGAGCTGATTGTGCAACTCTTTGACTACTATGACGATTTTTTTCGTGCCTCATACTTCATATTTTCTATATAAAACTTTAGTTTTCCCGAGAGCCGTTTTCCTGGTATCGCGCCTTAACAAACAAAACACAATTAATAATAGACATCAATATCATAATATTCAATGTACTTAAGCAATAAATATATTGTACTTAAATAAATGTGACGCTACCACCGGATCGGAAAGTTTATTTATTTACTTATTTATTTACTAGCGGCTGCCCGCGACTTTGTCCGCGTGGACTTGCGTAAAAAAAAGTGATATATCTTTATAAATTGTAGCCTATGTCTTATTCAGATGCATAAGCTATATTACTGTAGATTTTCATTTAAATTCATCTAGTAGTTTTTACGTGTAAAAAATGGAGTAAGTTTTCCCGTTTTCGCAATATTACCCTACACTGCTCTGCTCCTATTGATCGTAGCGTAATGAAAAGTATAATATAATATTATAACCTGCCCAAGAGTATGAAGAATAATTGTGCCAAATTTCGTTAAAATCCGTTGAGTAGTTTTAGTTTCTATAACGAATATACAGCAGGCAGACAGAAAGACAAAAATTTTACTAATTGCATTTTTGGCATCAGTAGCGATCCCTAATCACTCCTTGATAGTTATTTTAAAATATATTTCAAGTACAGAATTGGCCTCTCTACAGATTTATTATAAGTATAGATTTACAGGTTTACCAACGCTTGTTTACACTGTTACTTACATCTCTAAAATATTACTTACTAAAAATTAGACATACTAAAGTTGTTTCTGTACTGAGAAGAACCGGCCAGAAACTCAGCATCCTATTGCTTATCAACAGCGTAGCGATAAGCAGTCTAATTTACAATTTTACCAGTCATAGTGCTGAATCTCGTTATTGCTTCTTCGCTATTGATACGACGCACTAATTATCGCATCGCTTATGGTCAGTCGCTGACCTAACCCTAAAATAAATTAATGGATATTTTTTAAAAGCTGATTTAAAGGTTCTTCCTTTTTACTCATCTCTCACTTAAAGTTGGTCCATCTTTATTATTTTATTTCCAAAGTAAAAGAAACAATAATACAGTTACATGTAACTCACGACGATAACGAACTAGAGTTAGTGCATCTACCTGTTGAGGCCCGCGAAACCAGACATGATAGAAAATCTTTATTTTGTGGCAGCTTTGAATGTCCGTCTGCCGTTAGTGGGATTGCATCAATTCTAGATGTTTGAGTGCATTAAACTCACTTTTAGCGTATTTCATACAGCAGTGAATGTTTTGTGTGTGTAGTGTGATGTCTCACCTATTTATGTGTTGTGTTGTCTAACCAGTGAGGAGCAGGCCCTCAAGCGGGAGACCCTCCGCGAGATCGAGGTGCGCGTGCTGAAGTACGCGGACGAGCTGGAGGCGGGCGGCCGGCCGCGCCGCGCCGGGCTCAGCGCGCTGCAGCAGATACAGCACTACAGGAGGAAACTCATCAAGAAGGTACGACATATTATTATACTACACTAGAGTCCCATTTATCTAAGGAATACATTTTGTTTGACAGCTGCCAGTGTCATTGTACTTCGATTTAATATCTATACAGTTCATGAACTGTGGCTTGACTTTTGAGCCAGACAGAATACATGAACCTTTTTTACCATTGCTTAAAATTCTTATCACACTGGCAGCTGTCTGTCAAAATGTTTTTTTTTAATTATTTGGACTATGGTGTTCACTTAATTTTTACAGACCTACCAACTTATCTGTGAACTGAAGGAGGACGACACCGTCGATTCAGTGTTGCTAATTAATATAAGGTGCCTAAAATTGAGTGAGTTTTACAAGTAGGTAATTTTTCATATGAAATAAGTATTAAATAAAAATAATAAAATGAAATATTTTAAATTAATTTGTAGTTAAGTAGGTACGCAAAACAGTTGTCCTTCAGGATTAAAAAATGGCTTTATTTAGAAAGTGATCCAATGAAATGGAAATCCTGCAGATATTAAGGTTTGATAGCTAAAACAGTTACTAGAGAGATAAACTAGAATCTGGAAAACTTAACAATCATACTAAATGCTCCACACTTAAAACTTTCATTCAATGTGGTTCATGTACCCTCCCTGCATCAGGTACCAGGTACTATTTGCAGCATTTAGTTAAGACCGTAACTAACCCCTAACAACGATATACTAATAATAATTCGCAGTGGTAAGTACCTAATGGATGTAATAAAAAAAACAAATTGCTTAACAATTATTTATTAAAAACCACATTTACAGTAATTATGATCTTTAGATGAACCTGCACTACCGACATCATCATCGCTGTCCTGCGTAATTTATTTCTGTCTTTAAGACCTCTAGGAGGTTTTTAACAGTAGGCACCTCGTTTTTGGCAGAATCAAATTCATGTACTCTCCTCCGTATAACTCCCATGTTAAAATCATCAACGTGTATGATTCCACTTTTGCGTTTTCTATCCTTGCCTTGTGTCCGAATTTTAGTAACAGTGTCTTTTGCTGCATGCCCTTCTTTATCTATTTTTGAAATGAGTCCTTGACTCACACCTGAAACATAGGATTTTATTTTTTATCGAAATTTAAAAACCGGCAGGTTAGTTGGCTCACCCATTTCACAGGTGACCTATTAGATGTGCGTTACCGTTACGTTAACCTACTGTAAGAATATATACAAATGTTCCGTGGACTTAAATATTTGGTTAAGAATATAGGTATTTATAAAAATAAAGCTGACAACACTAACCTGTTGCAGCCGAAATTCCTTTGTATATTTTGGTAAATGGAATAATCGGAGTCACGCCGGAGCTTCTTCTTTAGAAAAGGTTTCAACCTTGAGAATAATGTTTTGAGCATCACTTTTAATGGCTTTCGGCATATTCAACTTCATAAATTCCGAAATATCACAATAAAACAACCATAGTACTCAAAAATTGTTGACACGGACAATCGAATGACATTTCAACATTTTCAACATGGCGGTCGTAGTTCCAATTTTCGCCATTTCACAGATAAGTTGGTAGGACTGTATGTTAATTTTGATCTGACTCGTGACTCAGTCTTGTCATTAAATCGGCAACATTCGCCGTTGAAAAGCAGCACGCCGGGTCAGAATGGATCACGCCGTAAAGAGCTGTTGGTTACGGCTGAGGTCCATAGATGACAGCGGTAAGCTTAGCAGCGAGGCCTAAGTGATAGTAATTTGATAGTGTCTAACTATAAAATTATCACTAACCTTACACACTTCCAATAATCCACACTTAGCGCACAATGTTATATTTACGGTGAGGAAGTATAAAGTTAGTTGTTCGTTCGCTACATTTAATCTATTCCATTATTGGTTATACTTGGGTATTGTTCATTTGGATTGATAGAATACAAGCTTCTTAGGCAACGAGTAGCGACCAAACCATTTTCATGTGTTTCCTTTAAGGACTCATATCCTGTACAAGACAGTAACTTAGCATTTGTCCCCAGGCGAGTCGCGAGGCGAAAGAGAAGGAGAAGGAGGCGCTGTCCCTGTCGCGCGCGCCGCCCTCGCCGCGCTCGCCGCGCCATCGCACGCCAGACGAGGACAACTTCTCCACGTACGTCTTATAATATTTATTCATATAGCTTGCCATACACTTAGCTACTGATGTGTTCGGTAGAATTATTTAGACTGAACACATAAGCAATTGCGAGCTTGACATGTGATGTGGCCTATCTCTAGAGGGCGGTTTAGATTCAGAACTGCGTTATCGAACGATTTGGTGAACAACTTTAATCTTCAATTGAATTAATAAATGTGCGTAGTATCTGCATTATTTTGTTTATAAATACCAAGGGCCAAGGTCTTTCACGTGCTGTGCTGTGACCGCATTTCATAAACAAACAATTAACGAAAATTATTATACTGAATTACTTTACTGAATCGGTCAATTACAAAATTCTGAAGAGAGAAACCTGATCCACCACGGCGCCACACACCTAAGTTGCAACTCGGATGAGTAATCTGCTGGGCGCATTCGTACTAATGAAACAACAAACGAACGTACCACATCTGTTGCTTTCATATTTACTACGTAATTGTATTTAATATTTGCTAGATTTTTTATTTAGTATAAATACAACACAAAGTAGATGTGAGTATACTTGAGTTATATCTTTTACAGGACATCATCCAAAAAATCAAAGAAATCTCGAGAGCCTTCATTGTCTCCACCTCAGAAACGATCGCGATACAGGTCAGTATTTAACAAACTAATAGTAAAAAACAGAACATTCCGGACATGTTATATGAATAAAATCTTGACATAATTTAACTGATGCAAAATATTTTCTATTCAGCGAACGAAAGTCTCGATCTCGATCAAGATCGCGAGAGCGGGAGCGGGAGCGCTCTCGAGAACGCGAGAGAGAAAAAGAGCGCGAACGCGAGCGGGAAAGAGAACGCGAACGCGAGAGGGAGAGGGAACGCGAGCGAGAGCGAGAGAGACGCGAGCGACGCCGCTCTCCCGCCACCCCGCCCGCGCACCACCACCGCAAGCACGCCAAACACGCCAAGTACAAGTACTGACCAATCAGGGACCAGAACGATGACTATTCTAGATTGAGCATCCTGAGCTATGGGACAAAGAAAATTCAAGATACTTTTTATCAGCTTATGAAATGGAAAAGTTACATAAATTTTGTATGTGAATACAGTGCTAGATTTTTTACAGTTTAAAGTACGCAACGAATGTAGCCAAAGCAATTTAGATCTATTAAAATAGAAGTGTCATAGACTTTAATGACATTTACATTTGCGATTAGAAGTATCGAATAGTCAATGCTTAGCAAATTTTACCAGTAATAAAAGAGTGGATCTTACGAGTGGAGAGAGTGCTTGTGATAATTATCTTGCAACTTTTCTACTCATATTAAAAATGGTAAACAGTCATCTTGGATCTAAGAGCCTATCATGCGTTTCCGCATTCATTATTTTAATGGAATATTGTTTAGTTCCATTAGTATGAGCCAGAACCGTTGTAATAGTTACAATTAATTTACGCAGACAACTATGTAAGCAAAAACTTAGGGTAGGTCACTTGTGGTGTGATTGCTACAAATGATAATTGAATACTAAAGTGAGGCCAAGGCAACGTGATGAAGATAAGAGATGTACACTAATAAGTTCGTATATTTATTTTGCCAGTCCTATTGTTGCGCCACCGAAAGTAGGTTTATTTGCAACATTTGTCACGTTTAGCTGGCCTTACTTCGGTGTGCATTTCAAGAACCCAGCTCACGCTGTAAGCAGGCCGCTACGCTTTAGCATAGCAGCCCCACTGTAAATAAATAATGTGGAAAATTCACCATGTTTCACTTATTACCCTTCTAAAATGAAACACTCTTGAGTAGTAAATTTTAGTTTATTTCATTCAAGTTAAAATCATCATTGTAAAAAGTTACTATTGATAAGATATAAAATATAATAAAATTCAATACCACGTAAATCAAACAACACACAAAAGAACTCTTATAAAGTGAATAATCTCGTACATCTATCGACACATCGTTACCAGTACAGTTTCTCTAATGCTTTTCTAAAATATGTCTTCGATTTGCTACATTTATCAAATAAAAAGTAGTAAAATTAAAATACATTATCATATTTCGTTATGCCTTGATTATTAATATTATAACACAGTCAAAGTAATGAGAGCTATAAAATAATTAAGAGAGCAAAGTTTTTGAACGCAAAAGGCACTAGTTAGGTATTTAAAATTAATAATTTGATAGTATACAAAAACAAATAAAACAGGTTATCTAGATATAATTATATCTTAACCACGACATAGTTTTTGCGCAGTCTACATTAAAATACATCAAACCAAACTAACACGCCCGCAAGTATGACTAGCTGCTAGGTATAAGACCCTATGTAAATTTATTGTAAAAACAATAAATTCAACATTATTCAAATATGCTAAATAAAATGTAAGCTTAATTGTATTTTGAGACATAATAACATTGATAAAATCTTTGTTTTGTTAATAAAGCTACCAGAATCGCTCATAGCCTCTCAAGCGTCAAGTGTTCTCATCTAATGTCCATGCCTATCAGAGCTGCAGTCAACGGCAAACTTATGGAACCTGGGTGCTTAAGTCTGATGTCAAGAAGTAATTCGACAGCATCCGTCAATGAAAACTTATCTTTAACCGCTTCCTTACCGGTTCTTAGATTGGCAATTGAGTGAACTGATTTTCATCAAAATTTTAAATTCTGAAGTTACTATTAGACCCAAGTCAAGCCCTCGGAATAATTGTCCGCTTTTGCAATATGCTAACTTAAAAAAACAATAAAATAGATAAAATATAGGAGAGGAGTCTCCTCCTATACTCCAGGCCCTAATGTACTGAGGCACTCACTATAAAATATATTAGGTAAAAATTAAGTCTCATTTGTAATTATATGAAATTTTCAGCCACTCATAGGCATCGACATTGAATGATCACTTGCACACCTATCTGGAAGTTGTGTTTAATACTGAAATGATAAAAAGTCTAGGCAGTACAAAATAAAGAACAAAAACAAGATCTAAAAACAAAAATATAAATCTGCTCTATAATTATACTCTAGCTTATGTTTAATATTAATTCATTGATTATTATTTTATTCTTAAAACTAGAAGATAATATTTGGACATAAGTATTTCATTATTTATTTTAAAAATTTCAACTCTATAAACCTGTCCGAGATGACTCCTAGTACAACAACTAGCGAGTCGTGGTCGAAGACCCTACGCTTGCTCTACCCGTAGCACAGGAATGTACAAAAATATCTATCAATTCAATTAATCACAGTTTTGTCTAATTGATGTTCTGTTCGAATCTAGTCTTTTGATACAAACCTCCCATTAGAAGCTGATAACATTGCACTGAGATTAAGATCCATAGGTTAACGTTTTTCAAAATCATCAGATCAAAATATGTATTAAGCTCACTCGGAAAAAAGATGCATACTAGTCTCATGTATACTTCCGGGTGGGAACACAACCCACAACCCTCGGTAAAGCAATCAGGATTAGTAAGGTTGGGTTGCACCATCTGACTTTAACAATAACAAACATCAAAATTTCGGTTAAAGTTAAAGTTAGGCCCAAAAATGACGTCAAATTGTCAAATTTGACAAAAACTTTAACTTTAACCTTAACTTCTGCTATGGTGCAACTTACCCTAACCATTGCGTCCACGCAATCATTCTAATAATTGATCTCAGCTGTAAAGTCTAAATTCAATGTCAAGTTAAGACCCCCCTAATGTTATCAGCCAGTAATGGTCATTTTAAAGTCATGTCAGAAACTTAAACGATTTGTCTTTTTTATTAACTTTCTCACTTTACTAATATTGCTTATAGTTGCCGCATACACTCATACCACTTACCTACGTATGTGATGTAGCTAATGGACATTGTTTGATTGTGCGTGTATGATATTAAAATTTGGCAATAAGGCATTGGCTCTATCATTCTACTAGGTACTCGAAATAATCACAGGAACTTAAGCCGCTAAGCTAATACTCAGACTTAACATCGTCTACATATATATTTGTATACATATAATATATGTACCTAACTAATGATAGCTCGGTCGAATATAACATATCTTATTATCTGTACGAAGGCCTTGGTTGCAAACTAGCAGTATACGTGAAATCGGTTACATTATAAAATGAGTGAGCTTGGACCTACACATTACCATCCAACGGGCACTCCTAACTCGCTATATTTAATTTAGGCCTTAAATATAATCACCTATCTAATGAGATAAATCATATTCATGTATCTTATCACCTCGACAACATCGATCATGTAGAATTCTTGAGATAAAGATCAAAACTCGTCTACTTTAAAAATGACGATATTGCAATTTATCTTCCCGACATCAGTGTCGACTTGAGCAATTTGTGAGATCGCCAGTTTTGCTACAGTCGCATGCATTCAGTCAAGTCATGTATAATGATCACAATTCGAGGATGGATTTCTTTCTGATTGCTCGGGGTCCATCTGTCTTTAGCAGGGTTGTAACTGTGAGGTCCGCTGCTGGTGAGAAGGCGGGTGTCACCTCCAGGCGCGGCGCGCGCGCGGCCAGGCGGGGGACCGCGACGGCGCGCGGGGGCCCGGGCCCACGGGGGGTCACCGCGCCAGCCGCACGCGCCAGCAGCGCACGCGACCATCGCTGCAATATTACATTACTATGAAGATTGTTATTCAGAAGTCTAAGCTAAGATGCCCATTAAATTTTAGTAAATAAATCAATGTTGTTTAGTATAAAAAATAAGGAGAAAACGGTGTAAAATCAATAGATAGAAAGGTAAATAAGATGACATCTAAAATGGAATCGAGAACTGGGGCTGCTGCACTTTGTAACGTTTTAAGTGACTCAAGTGCTACAAATATATCTGAAGAAGAAAGCCTTTATGGCCAAACACATAAGATAACAAAAGTACTAAGTGCAAAAGCTCCATCTCAAATGTGATTCCATATGAAAAAAGTTAAGATGAGGAAATATTAAATAGGAATGCTAATGATGAGATATCTAATGGTTTCATAAGAAATAATCACACGAACGTTATTAATTAATCACTACTTAAACTACAAACAACAACAAAAGCTTTGATTTAACATTGAAACTACAACGAAAGCAAGTTAGTAGGTTCCGTAGAATTGCTGTTAGTTTACTTCTGGATGTTATTTCTACATTTGGTGGTCACATGAAGGTGAAGTACACTCACAGGAAAAACAATTCTGTGTTATGTTAATAAGGGATATATAAGCGTTTTGCCTGTTGTGGCTGGGGTGAGGCTGCGGCGACGCGTGCGCAAGCTAGAACGCGAGTTCAGTCTAGCATCACAATTATGAGCATGATGAGAGTGGACGTTACTTTAAAATTGTTTAACATTCTCTTTTATGAGAATAATCGATGCATGTTTCAAATGGTTTGATATCATACGGTATATAAAGCTGCTTGAAATGTAGGCGAATCAAACAAGTCTGCTTGCGTGACAGAGTTAGGAAGGCTAGTGTTTGTAGAGGGCGCTAAGGGCAGAGTTAATAGGTTAAATGAGCCTGCTAAATTTCAAATAAATACACGTGTTTTTGATCAGTTATTATAGTCATCCCTTTGTAATGGCGAATATTTATTTTTTTAAAGTTACACGGTTACGTTGTTGCATTGACATCGTATAAATACTGCTTTCCAAAACGGCAGAAAATCGCGAATGCGATTTTAAGAGCCCAAAAAACGCTAGGTGTGAACAGGCTCTATGTTAGATGCAATAAATTAATGAACTTTAGGGCGAGCAATAATAATTCCGTACATTTCGTTCTGAAATTGTATCATTCAGAATCGTATAGAGTTATGCTAGTTCATATTTGGGATACCTTGTTCTCTAAGTAGATGTGTTGCTCTATAAAAACACTATGTTCCTAATCTCATGTTTTATGAAATTACCAAAAAAAGAATGTCAGGCTCATGTAACGTATCTGTGCCATAAAGGTCAGTAACCTGTGCGCTCAGGGCTCGCTGCTCAGCTTCCAGGCGCGCACCTCGCCGCCGCTGCAACACACTCACATGTTAGCCTACGTCATCGTTCTTCACTTGCTTGTGATATTAGGTACTTGGTACCTTTCTTACTTACGACTGGCTACGATCTATTGTATCTACTTGCTAAAGTTAGGAAGTTCGTTTTTAATTTGGTTGAAACCATTTAAGAAGGGTCAAAGAGAAAAGGGTGTACGCAATTCGTCTATTCTCTCTAGCATATAACGAGCAAGTGGCCGAGTCACAATACGTCTACGTTAAAATTGGAGACCAAGTCGTAAAATTTCTGAATTAACTAATATTGCTGAAGAGAATATGATCTTAAGGCGCGATACCAGGAAAACGGCTCTCGGGAAAACTAAAGTTTTATATAGAAAATATGAAGTATGAGGCACGAAAAAAATCGTCATAGTAGTCAAAGAGTTGCACAATCAGCTCAAACTTCCAGTATATGGATCAACTTACTAGATTAATGTGAAAAAAAATCAGAATATCGCTAAAATCGTGCAAAACGCACTCCCGTATTTCAAAAGTTTAGGCATCATATAAACTAACAACTTACGTGTTTTAAATAACGTGTAAAGATCAGATATCAAAGAAGCATTGCCAATCAGTTGTTTTTCATTGCTTTATTTCAGTTTTATGCAAAAAATTCCCAAACATTCCGAATTTTTCGCTTGAAATCTCCATACAAATTACTATGGAGTGAGTAAAGTTTCTTTGATAGCTGTCCGCGCACCGTCGCAGCTCACTCCCCCCCATGTCCCCAAGGTGAGCGCACGTCGCTTTTGACGAAAATGACATTTATAATTACGCGGATAATTTACACGAAATAGGCGCACATAGGGTCTTTTGTTGAAAATAGTACAACTTTATTTTTTTTCCTCCGTACTGTTTGTTCATATGCATTATGCATAATTTATAAAACGTATGATTTTATCATGATTCACCATGAGAGTTATATTGCAGGTTTATATTTATAAGTAGACTTGATTAAAAGCTCTCTTGGGTTTGACAATTTCGTACTAGTTGCCATTTCATTTTTCTATTCTTTACGCAGTGACGTGCACTCACCCGGCGTCATGTGGAAGACTGACTTGCGGGACTGCGCAGACGGCTGTCAAAGAAACTTCACTCGGTCCATAGTAATTAGCATGGAGATCTCGAGCAAAAAAAATTAAAGTTTGCGTTTGCTTATACGAAACAGAAATAGTTATTGCAATAGAACATAATGACAAGTTATTCGAAATGGAAACACACTTCACACCGGAACAGCTTTTACAATTGTACCATGCCCAAATTCGGTTGTGTATGGAGTACTTCTGCCACCTCTGGGATGGCTCTGCCAAGTATCAGCTGGATGCACTGGACTCAGTAGACCGAAGAGCCAGGAGACTGATAGGTGACGAGACGCTCGTTGGAACCAAACTCGAGTTTGGAGCATCGGCGTAGAGTTGCCTGTCTATCGGTTTTTTATAAGGTGTATTTCGGAGAGTGTGCGCAAGAACTTCATGACCTGATACCACCCTCTACTTTCTACTACCGGACCACAAGACGCCGCGAGGGCTTTCATCTCCATGTGGTCGACTTTCCAGCGGTCCGAACTAAGCGGTTTGGTGCTTCCTTTCTGGTCCGCACCGCTAAGGAGTGGAACGCCCTCCCTGCGTCTGTGTTTCCGGATACATACAACCTTGGTGTCTTCAAGGCAAGAGTGAATAGGCATTTTTTGGGTAAGCGTGGCTGGCAAGACTGAGGTCAAACGCAAACCCATTTTAAATTAAAAAAAAATGGATCAGATAGAACTTTGATATAAATATGAATTATCATATTTACGTCAGCCATGGAAAAATGGCAGTGCAAGCATTTTTATCTCTAACTGGCTATTTGCACACAGCTTTTCCCTGTAGTAATTTGAATGAACTATACAGACAAACGTTCTAGAAAATATAATTAGCATCAACTATCATTTAGATAGTGAAAGCTTATGTAAAAACAGACAGAAAAACGCGGAGGGTGACTTCCTTTCATACTATGCTCTACCCGTAGATCAATTCCAGTAAGATGAAGATCACGGTGGATTCTGTATTAAATTCAGCGTAAAAAGCCTGAAATACGACGGCCTCTACAGGAGACTAAAGGTATTACTCAAGTGTTATTATCTAAAATAAATTATCCACTAAAAGTGTCTCAACTGTTGACAACTGTTAAATTCCTCGTTTTGGTTAGTAACAAGATAGCTCCGTTTAATGCTTCTTGCAGCTTTTCATTACAAGTAAGACCAATTAATTAGTGGGTTCTTCTGCATGTTACTAGAAATGGCTCCATGTATTGCTATATCATATGCATTGGATGTAAGAAATATTTTGTGTTGATGATCGAACGGATAAACCAAGTTACAACTAAATCTCGATGGAATCGTCAAGTACCAGATATAACATTGTGCAAATAACGTGGTCACGAGAATAGATTGCAAATAATAGTGTAAAAAAATAATTGTCAAAACCGCTTGTTAGTATGTTTAATAAAATAAAATTTTTGGTTAGTTTCTTTTGTTTGCCCTATATCCTGAAATATATTGGGTGGCGAAATAAAAATATCTTTGGTGAACGCATCAAATGATTATCATGCCGCGATTTATAATAATAATAAATAAATAAATATCCCTGGACATTATTCCACACAGCGCCATCTAGCCCCAAGTGAGTTAATTATACTCCGTTTTTATGGGATACTAGACAACGGATAAACATACTCAAATACTTTTTCTCTTGTAAATACATACTTATTATACATAGGAAACACCCAGACCAATACAAACAGACATGTTCATGCACACAAATGTTTGTACTGTGCGGGGATCGAACCCGCGACCTTTGGTGTAGTAGCCGACTTCTGAACAATTACACCAAGACGGTCGTCCGGATTTATGCATTGCATTTATGCACGGATTGCACGGCCCAACCACTGTGTGACCATAGCTGTCACGATCGCTTTCAAATTTGACAGATTTTCTCTCCGGCCGACCCTAGTAGCGAACCTTAACATTCGCATTATTTATTAGATTGATAAGCAATTGTAAAGGTGTTACGAATTATGTGTAGTTGAAATAAGGTTAAAAGGTAGAAGTTTGAAGAAAGTTGGGTTGAGTATACAAAATAACATGATCTTTTTTTTTTGAGTTCCACATGCTGGACAACGGTTGGGTTTGCGTTTGAAATTCCCACACAAATATTTTGAAGTTACTGCTGACTTCTGTACTGACCTTGTGTAAACTTGTTTTTAGAGTAGAGACGGGTCGTCGATGGCTTTCACAGTTGAAATTTACTTCAGTCTGTTTCATCGTGATAAGGATCCACGTTGCATTTCGCGTTGATAAGAACGTGTGGACTACTTGTTCAGTAGTTAACGAATCTAACTAGTCGATTAGAGAACCGTGGACCGTCGAAAGCGCGTCGATGGGTAAACTAGTCCGTCCATTGAACGCTCATGCCTACTTTGGAGTGTGATACTCACTTGCCGGCCGTGTAGAGCAGCTGTGGGTGGACGAGGGACGAGGCGGCGAGCGCGTGCGGCGCGTCGGGCAGCGGCGCCACAGCAGACAGCGCCCGCAGCGCGCCCGACCACAGCCGCAGCGCGCCGGGCCCGTCACCCAGCCCTAGTGTGTGATACTCACTTGCCGGCCGTGTAGAGCAGCTGTGGGTGGACGAGGGACGAGGCGGCGAGCGCGTGCGGCGCGTCGGGCAGCGGCGCCACAGCAGACAGCGCCCGCAGCGCGCCCGACCACAGCCGCAGCGCGCCGGGCCCGTCACCCAGCCCTAGTGTGTGATACTCACTTGCCGGCCGTGTAGAGCAGCTGTGGGTGGACGAGGGACGAGGCGGCGAGCGCGTGCGGCGCGTCGGGCAGCGGCGCCACAGCAGACAGCGCCCGCAGCGCGCCCGACCACAGCCGCAGCGCGCCGGGCCCGTCACCCAGCCCTAGTGTGTGATACTCACTTGCCGGCCGTGTAGAGCAGCTGTGGGTGGACGAGGGACGAGGCGGCGAGCGCGTGCGGCGCGTCGGGCAGCGGCGCCACAGCAGACAGCGCCCGCAGCGCGCCCGACCACAGCCGCAGCGCGCCGGGCCCGTCACCCAGCCCTAGTGTGTGATACTCACTTGCCGGCCGTGTAGAGCAGCTGTGGGTGGACGAGGGACGAGGCGGCGAGCGCGTGCGGCGCGTCGGGCAGCGGCGCCACAGCAGACAGCGCCCGCAGCGCGCCCGACCACAGCCGCAGCGCGCCGTCGCGTCCGCACGACACGATGCACGCGTCGTCCAACGACGTACCGCCGAGCACGCACACGCCTGTCACCCAGCCTTTGTGCGCGTTCATCACGCCCTGCAGACATAGCTTTATTTATCTTTCTGTTGCGAACACAACACACCTACGCAGTGAACGAAGTGTGCGGCCGACAAACACCGAGATCGTTCACTCGCCCACTCCGGACACTATCTAAATCGATAGGATCCAAACATTTATGTTATTTAGCATTAAAAACGCCACGTTTTTGTTCAAAGATAAACATACCAGAGAAAAACAATTGGTCGACGTATTCGAACAACGCACAAATGCCAATAAATAACTGAATACTAATTTCTTAGACATAGTAAAAAAATTGGTTTCTAAAAAAAACTTTCACTATAGGTTCTATTCCGAACTCGCCAAGCAGCAGTGCTGTTGCCACAGTGCTGCTTCCAAGGTGCAGCCAAGCAGTGCTGCCTACCGCGCTGATTCCGACCAAGGCGGTAGCGTCGCTTTGTTCGCGAGGATGCGTTTTTGGAATGCGTTAGTTTACTTTGAGTTGACAAGATATCGATTAATGAACAATCAAGTTTCTGGACAAGCAGATATCCGATTATCAGTGTAAAAGATCTACTCCGTTGTGGTGAAAGAAATCGGGCCACGTACATGTGTGAGCGCATTGTCGGACAGCGACCAGCGCTTGATGCTCGTGTCGCGCGAGGCGCTGTACAGCACGTCGCCCTGAAGTGCCAGCGCCTGTACCCCGTCGTAGTGCGGCGGCTCCAGCAGGCGCCGGCTGCTCGCCTCCCAGCTGCCTGTAAACAGGAGACAAGAGAAACGTTAGAAAAGGTAAGCAATAAATGTACAAATCTGGCACCTAATATACAGGGTGGCCGGAAAGTTGACGTCCAAGGCTGAAATTTAGATTACTCATATCGAGGTGTATCCAAATCATCCCCATGTATGTTCTACAATTTTGCTTAGTTTAGGAGCTAGAATTATTTTTGTGATTTTTTTCCTTCATTTTCACCTATCATCGAAAATAATTTAATGTTGAATAATGCTGATAATTAGAAGATTTAAAAAAAATGTACAGGGTTAGGGTCAGAAATTTTGCTGTGTAGAGAATAGAACCAACGAATTCCCAGTGAGGCCGTCCCAGTTATTTTCCTGACATGTTGTCTTTATTATTTTTATACATTTTTTATTGTAATTTTTGACGATCTCAACTATACGTTCATCTATTCTGACATTTTGTAAAGCACCTGTAATAGTATATTGAGTAATAAATAATCTAATCTAATCACGGGATGACCTGATGAGCGCTAGTACTCATGCCGTAAGGGTTGCAGAATACTGGTCTCATCAAATTTAGAATTGTCTGCCATCGACACGCAAAGAAGAAGAAGAAGTGGTAAGTCTATAGCGCATAGTTACCAGAGTCCCCAGGCTGCACGTCGACGGTGCGCACGTAGTGGTCCTTCGAGCCTGTGGCGAGCAGGTCCCCGCCGCGCCCGCGCCCCAGCGCCACGCACATCACCGGCGCCGCGTGACCGGACCACACTTTGCACACGCACTCGTTACTGAAATAACAAATAGGCGTACAAAAATCATAGCTGTGAATATTCTTCAAGCGAAAATAACTATTGTCCGTTCGCGTTAAATATGCAGTAATTTCATTGACGACCGTCTTGGTGTAATTGTTGAGAAGTCGGCTACTACACCAAAGGTCGCGGGTTCGATCCCCGCACTGTACAAACATTTTTGTGCATGAACATGTCTGTTTGTATTGGTCTGGGTGTTTCCTATGTATATCAAGTATGTATTTACAAAAGAAAAAGTATTTAAGTATGTTTATCCGTTGTCTAGTATCCCATAAAAAAATGAACTATAATTAGCTCACTCGGGGCTAGATGGCGCTGTGTGGAATAATGTCAAGGGATTTTTATTTCATACTTGTCCTTCGATTTAGCATGCCCCCTAACCAATCAAATCGTTCCTAATTAGAAAGTC
The DNA here is from genome assembly GCA_950022985.1 of Udea ferrugalis. NCBI lineage: Eukaryota > Metazoa > Arthropoda > Insecta > Lepidoptera > Crambidae > Udea > Udea ferrugalis. The sequence continues at coordinate 3,758,481 of OX465516.1, forward strand.
AAGTCCACAGTGACCAGCTGAACGCATACTCTCGAAGGCAATGGTTGTAAATCTGAGTTTATTTGTGTGCAACAGAATTAAATTTTAAAATCACTGCATTCTTAATGCGAACGGACAGTAGATCAAAATCAGGTTATATGTTTGGGAGCTACGATGTTACAGACAAATACGTTATTAAATTTCACCAGCAGTGTTTGCCTCAGTCTTGTTTTTTTTGTGAGCGCGGGAGCCCGTGGTAAAACCCTTTGGGTCGGACCCGAGGCCAAATCTGGCCGGTGCACTTACTTTGTGTTCACTGAAAAATTTGCGGGTAACTCTCTGGTCACGGAAACACCGACAAAAAACTTAAGCAACCCGGATAACGGCGGTAGGTAAAGGTATAAATACTGCATGTTAGAACACTGATGAAAAATATCTAGGCTTGGTTAGCCAACAGATCATCCTAAATTGTAATTGTATTGTTGTTGTGTAATTTTGCCAAAATTGTACATTGATCTCTGTAATTTGCTTGAAATTTAATGTTTTTGTACAATAAAGAATATCTATCTATCTATCATCTCAGTATGTCTACAGCTAACTTACGTGCGCAAATCCCAAAGCCGCAGCTTATCACCCGCCGCGGTGTACAGCCGGTGTTGGTGCGCCAGGGCAAGCGCGGTAACCGCTACCTCCCCCACGCCGCGGCTGGACGGACACGCACCGCTCACTCCTGAAGACCTGTAATTGGATACTTTTGAAAAGGGCTTAATAGCACACACACACAGGCTTAGTCGATGCAGTTATACATCCAATATCTCCGGGACAACATGCCGCCCGGTGACATGAAGAAGCTCGTCAAAAATGTATTAAAATTTAATTTAATGACACAGTGAACTTCTAATGCCTTCCCATACTTTTTGACGCTTTTTACATGTCGCAGAGCAGCGCGTTTTGCTTAGGGCTTGCAAGAAAAAAATAGACGGATCAAAATTAATCAAACGAAAAGAAAACAAATGGAGGTATGAAAAGCAACAGACTTTGAAAATAAACGTGCTTTTCCACATAGGTACTGCAAAAATCTGTTTTAAAAGTCTGGTATAACGATGCGCAGGGAATAGATGTTTTACAGGGTAGGGTGTCTTTGGAAGTTCGGATCTGATCAAACTTCCAACAACTTGATAAACATCCCAGCTTAGTCGGCGTGTGTGTTGTACCAGAGCGTGTTGACGGGCGTGCTCGTGCGCGTGTCGAACAGTCGCACGGCGGCTCCGGCGGCGGCAAGTACTAGCCGCGAGTCTGTCTGCGCGCCGTCGCCGGCCGCTAACGCGCCCACCGCGCCGCCGCACCAGCCGCGCCACGCCTCCACGCCGCCGGCTAGGTCCCAGCCGCGGACTGTGCGATCTGGATAACATTGGATCTTTTAATACTAGAAGTTACGGTGTATTCAAAATATTAGAATACATATTATCGTCAGTACGGTGGCCGGCACATCACGCTACCCATTTCCGGTCAGTCCTCCTTGCTCTATTGCAAAGGAATGACATTTGGCAAGAGCGAGAGAAAAAACGGAAATGGGGTAACCTGATGTGCTGTTGACTGTACATAACACAATCAGAGATTATATGTTTATAAACATAACACAAGAAAAGAACATAACCAAAGATATAACATAAATAACCGAAGATCGAGTTCAGTGGCGTGTAATAGGAGAGGCCTATGTCCAGCAGTGGACTGCAACAGGCTGATGATGATGAAACATAACCGTTTGAAAAGAAAACAACAAGTTTTTTTAGGACTCTTTTTCATGAAAATGCAAAAGTGCTATGAAGTGCTGTTTTATTCCCAACGGTAACAAATGATGACTCTGACATTTTGCACTTCAGACATTAGTGCAGCAGAGGTTGAATAGAACGAAAATCGGAAACTAGGCACTAGGCACTGTTCTGTGGGAGACCATAAAAAATCCTTTCCGATCACTAGAGTGTTTTTGAAAACACTACCGGGAAACGAAGAAATAATGAAAAAATAAAGGAATTTTTCAATAACAACGTTTATCCTTTATTGATCACTTGTTTAAATTGTGACTGAAAATCAGAAGTGCCAAAGAATCATTTCGGCATACGGTGGATCAAGAAATTTGGTCAAAGCCAGTTACTAGGTGGCAGTGTTGCGAAACTTCGGCAGATCAAAAAGCAGCAAATGACACACGAAAAGTCAGTAAAATAACTACTAGATTGTACAGTCAACAGCACATCAGGTTACCCCATTTCCGTTTTTTCTCTCGCTCTTGCTAAATGTCAATTCTTTGCAATAGAGCAAGGAGGACTGACCGGAAATGGGTAGTGATGTGCCGTCCATCGTACATATGAGATCAAAGTTGACTTACCAACGCCGCCGCTGTAGAGCAAATGGGGCGTGGCGGAAAGTGCCAGCGCGGCGCCGGCGTGCCCCTCGCACACGTGCGTGCAGTGCACCCACGATGCGCCCGACGACCCAGTGAGACGACTCTGTGTTCATAGGTATAGTGTTCAATATTGCCTACTAGCGCCTCTTATTATGTGTTATGCAGAAATCCCTCCCTTTTAACGCAAACAGAGGTGTCTACTTTTAGCATGTACAAGTATATCTGTACTTCGCTTGCTCCCAAATGGACAAACTATTTTTTTTTTATAAAAGGTGATCCTCTATTTTGTGTCATGAAAGGTATAGAATAAATAATAATAATAATAATCCATTTATTTCAGGCAACAAATTACATTTTAAGATCTTAACAAATATTATCGGCCCATATTATACCTTATATACTAGCATAGATACTTAACATATAAAAAAAACAAAAAGACTAAAGAAAAATTAAGATAAAGAAGAAAAAATAAGATTAAGATAAAAATTGAGAATATAAAGATTTGCAACCCCGAATGGATTAATCTGAATTTCTAAAAATGATCTGTAGAATAAAAATTTGTGAGTGTCAAATGTAAAAGTTACCTTAAGCGGCACCCCCCTGACGACTCCCTGCGGCGAGTTGTCGTGCTGCGCGCCGGCGAGCCGCAGGAACACGTCGTCGTCGCGCGCACGCCGCGTGGCGCCGGGCGACGCGGGCGGCGTGCCCACGCCCACGCTCGCCTCTCTGCGTTAGTCGCCGCGTTAGTACAAGCGGTCGATGGCAATGGGGGAGGGGCAAGCACGAATAAATATCTGAACCTTCTTCCCACACACTCAACAAATACATTTACATTTAAGTAAAACGTCACTCTGCCGCTGCTTTTCTACAGAAAAGACGCAGCTGTTGCTGTAATTTATTAGTCAAGTAAATCAACCAGCTGATTACTGGGAGAATGATTTGGTTTTCAATACGGAACTTCAAAATATTCGTGCTTCCCCCATTGTAAGTTTAAGGGTATTGAGACATTGCGATTGGCAAAGACAACATTTGAAAGTATGAACGTAACACACATGCACTGTAGAAATGGTTAGTACAGGGTTAATCACAAAATCTGTAGGTATTTTTTGTTATTTTGACCAATGTTTTAAAGTATATATTTTTAGCTAAGTTAATGTCTCGATGAATTTTGTTTGATCGAATTAAATATATTCCACACAACGTTCACTCCAGAGAGCTACTATAACTCACCCGAAGAGAAAATTAAGAGAGCTTTTCAATTTAGCTATTTCGAATGAATTGTGTCTGTTTTTTGCTTTTTTATCATTGTTTATGAACGATGTTCTCGAGTTTGTAAATGTACAAAGTATTTTTTTTTATGTAGGTATCATCAGTAAGTGCAGGGACAGTGCCTACAAGCAACACACCAAATAAACAAATATTTACTGACATTATTAGGCGATGAATGAATGAACGATACAACGTGCAGATGTTTAGCGAGATGTGAAAAAAAACCAAACGTACTTACATCTTGCATGTGACAAAAAATAAGGCATCTACTTCAATTCACTCAGCACTATTTTAACTTGCATTTGTCTACTTAAAAAAACTACACTGTGTTTGTTTGCTTTATAAAACGACCATGACATTTTTATAAAGGTAATACATTAATTAGCATTAACGCATTACGATTTTAAATGTGGGGTAAACCATATTAGGAACACTAAGGAATGCAATAAAATATTGAGTATTAAATATTATTGATTTTATATGTATCTCATTATAAGTGAACTAATATGTTTTTATGAGAATAAATTTCTTTAAACCGAATAACTTCAATCTTGCACCGCCTTATCTTTTCTGTCCGACCGTGTGTTTGAAAGGTTGAGAATGCTTCTTGGCATTAAGTTCGCCATTTGTACTTTTTAAAGTGCAATTTAAGAATACATAAATAAATATTCATACTAAGAAATATGTCCCTAATGGGCATCAAACCCTTGAACCCTGGCACAGTAGCATATCACTAACTATTGCGCCAACAAGTCGGTCAAACAAATAGAAACAAAACAGGATTTCCTTTTTAAGACTATAAAGAGATTAATTATAATTTATTATTTTTTTATCGACTCGGTAAAGAGACATTCAAATATCAAGCTTAATAAAATACTTGTTATTTATAATTCCTTGCACAAATAATGCATTCATGCGGTAAACACAAAGTGCGGCATGCACGCAGCGTCTGCGCAGACAAACACAAGCTTACTCCAATAGTTTATTGCTTAGCCTAAATTATGTACAGTGCGCAGCTGCTACGGCTTAAACTAAACATTGTGACCGCGTTACAACTACTTACGACTATTGTACAAATGCACTTTGCTCTTTATAAGAGCGGATCAAGAAATGGAAGCACTAGAGCTACATCACTAGAAAATATTAAAATAAATAACAATTGAGCTACATAATTAAGCTTACCAATCTGTAATTTCACAAAATACTATTTAATGTACTAAACTAAAATTGTACAAGTGTTAATATGTACTTAGCTTTATGTACCAAAATAGCGTGAAGCATAATAAGTATACATCGTTGCATTTTTTTCCATGTATGTTATATTAAATCTTTGATTCTTAACAGAGCGACTAATACGACATCAGTCACAAATTGTTATAAAAATGTATAGTCGGATCCACTCTTGAGCTACAAGTTATTAGCTGCCTTTGGTCGATTAGTGATTAGTTCTACTTCAACTAAATCTAAATTAAATACAACAGTTGAGGTCCCATAAAGTTAATCACATTCCAAAATTATGCACCAAAGCAAAGAAAAAACCTTTTAGTACATTTAAAATTGGTACAAGTGTCAATTTACTTTGGCTAAATGTTTTCACTTAAATTTTAGAATAAAATATACATTATCCATCGATTTTGACGGAAGTATTATAAAATATGCAGATCTATAAACTATACACCTAATTTACACATATTGGCAAAAGTTAGTCAACAAGGCTGATTAAAACACTATTTCAAACACCCCCCAAAACACTATTTCACAAGGCCAGCGGCATTCCCAGCAATAGTCCTAGAGAGGCGTAAGGGTTAACGAAGATGACAATAATGAATTTATAATTAAATGCTGAAGGCTTTTCGCTAGTATATTTCCTCAAGCATTTATACAGTTTTGGGTGCTTTGTTTAATTTAATAACCCAAAAAAACGGTTATTAATGTTTAGATATTGACAGTATACATGTCATAATATGGTGTTCTAATAATATTTAATGCATTATAAAGTTAGATTTTTCATTATCCTATTTAGATTAGATTTAAAATTAAAAAGAAGTCTTTGTTTAGGTCTATAACGGTATTCGCTGCTCAAGTGTCCTACCCCTCTGCTGAATCCCTCCCTTACGCCTCTATGCCCGCGTTAGCTAGTCTTCACGCGCTGTGCGTCAGTGCGAGCGGTTCGTCTCGGCGCGGCGTCCTCAGTCCTCGACTATGTTGAGGTCGGTCAGCAGGCTGCAAGCAACCGCACAGTCAGCCGCCCGTCACCAGCACTCCAACCCCCCCTTCTCTCGCCCTACACCGCCTTAATACGAGTGAGCGATAAGCCGGCCTAAAAGCCACGTTACGTATGGGGACAAATACCAGCGCCTAGGCGTCACCGAGATGACTTAAGCTAGAGACAAACTGAGCCCAAGTACGCCAAGGACGCGCTGTAATTATTTTTTTTTACTTTGAACGTACTTATCATACGTTTTCCAAGAAATGGTCGATCGTTTTAGCCAGGACAGCGTGTACCTTGAGAGGATATTGTGAATGTTTTGCTGGAGCTTACGAACGAATTGAAAGTAAGTTATTCCCTTGTCTCAACAAGTGTTTTCCAGATCACAGATGGTGTTTACCTTCTTAGAAATGAAAACACCGTCTGATGTCAATTTATTAGCTCAGTTTGCCTTCGGCTCGTGGTATACATACTTATACGCCATAGTATAGCTTCATTTGTGTGACGATTTGGCAGACTAAACGATCAATCACAGGGGTCGTAGCTGCAGGCCGGCTTATTGCAAAATAGCCTCTTACGCCACGTGCAAATCAGATTTGTCGGATTATTTATACCTTAGTAACTTAATTGTGTTGAAAATATCATTGCTTCTTCTTTTTGTGCTTTGTAAAATAAGTACCAACATCAACAAACAAACAACAAAATTTCGACACGTGACGCTAAAAACCTCTAAAACCTAGAGAGAGCTTCTAAACTAGCAATGCAACAAGTTACTGATGCATTATTTTACAAAATTGCAAATAAGAGTTGTTCCACAAATAGGTGGACACATACTCTAATTCGAAATTTGCAATTTGGTAAAAATACTAAGAAACTACTCGCTTATGCAAATACACTGACTGACAATAAAAATCAAATACTCATTCACTTTCAAGGCAAGAATATTTTCCAAACTAGTCAACTAGTCAGCATAGAAAATAAGTAAATATTACAACAACAAAAATACAGCTTGTATTTATATTGTTGTTTTTTTCAACTCAATTTTTTACATCAATAAGTTTTTTTTGCTAGTTTAGGAAATATCATTATTTTTAAGCGACTACTTATTTTTGCCTATCAGTATTATATTGATTGTTAGGTGCAAAGATTTGTTTTCAAAGTGATTTATAGTAGACATAAGCGGGTAGTTATGTTAAAAAGTCTAATATGTACACTACAAACCATCTAACCACTACGTTATGTTGCACATATACCCAAGCTGTGTACCATGCAGATACGGTGTAGGAGCGAGATTGCGGAGGAGGGAGAGGGAAGAGTAAATCGAAAGAGAAAGGCAATATACAACTGTCGATACATCAGCATTTAGTTAGACAACATTATTACCGACTTATTGTACCACTTTTATTCATAGGTCAACTTAATGCAAAAAATACGTTGTCATGCTTAGTTTTACAAATGTGTCGATGTGAACTAATATTAAAGTAGAAGTATAATACAATTACGATTTGCTAGTGAAGTTTGAAGAACCTACCTTGTGAAGATTTTTAATTTTATTACTGTAATGAGAATTCGAGTTCGAGTAGATAGTAAAAGTTTAAGAAAAAAGTAAGTGTTGGGTTCTTGTATGTAATTTATTTATTTTTAAATTGCGCTATAGAAGCCGTTGATTCCAAAACATGCCAATTTTTCAAAGGAGATTTAGAACCATGTTGAAAGTACTGAGATGAAAAGTCTTTCGAAACGTGTTTCTAGCTCCATTCTGAGTCCCATTTCAAAATAAGGAAGGGTTTGAAATTAACTTTTTGGGATTTAGAGAGAATTTGAGGTTACCTAAAACCTATTTACCATCCTAAACGTGTGTGTGTAACGAAGGCGTGTCTATGTGTAGTATACGTACAAGGAAGCCGGTTTGTGTACAGGCTGCGGCGCGGGGATGTATCGGCGCGGCAGGCGCGGGCTCTCCATCACGCGCCGCGGGGACACCGGCGACTGCGCCCCGTTGGCCGGGCTTAGGCCTCTGCAAATACAAATACAATACTATTAAAACCTCAGTGATTGTCTCAAAATGTGTTACAGTTGTTGTGGAGAGAATAAGCGTAGTAAATACGAGTCACTAAATGTATTAAGAAATTGGAGAAAAGCAGCGAAAACCGAAAATGTTCGTAATGACCAAGGGAATTAGATTGTCATATCTGTCGATTATCAAATATCGTTTTCAGTGATTTTAGCCACTTGAGACTGCTTCATGGGCCCACTAGCGGCTCTAGCGCGAGGCAAGCCAGGGCGCGCAGTATATGCAGTACAATAAAACAATTAGGGTGACTTGGCCCCCGAGCGAGCAATTATTGCCTAAACATGTAGGGCTGTCGCTTTTAATCAATACGCGAGGAAACACACAGGTGCGCGCGAACTCACGTATAGCTCGGTCACGAGTGATGCGACTGGAGTATCATTAGAATCAATTAAATCATCTGTGTGTGCGTGCGGCGACGCACGGCTTGACTGCGCTTACAAACAAGCTGCGCTCGTACCATATGTATGCAGATACCATACAAGTAATACTGTGGTATGCAATGTTATTATAATTTAAAAGAGGTGGATAGGTTATTTGTGCTAAAAAAGTGGCACCCGTAATCAGAACGATCGTGCACCTGAGTAAAGCATGTATCAGTCTCGTTTACGCTTTAGTAAATAATCATATTTTCTCGCTCACACGCCAGGGGTCAATTTTTTGACTTCGCATCAGGACTGACATAACCTATCTATCTCTTTTTACTGTAATATGATTGGTGGTATGTGTGAGTGACCTGAGGCTGGGGGGCGCGCTGGGCAACACTGGGAGAGGTGCCCGTGGCGCGGTTGTGACAGTGATCGGCGACGATCGCTGTTGTAAAGCAACACACGCCGGGTCGGAAATGGGATGCGTGTCCGCCCCGTTTACTGATGTGTATTTTCGGGCATCTCCGTGCTTCGGAAGGCAAGTTAAGCAGTTGGTCCCGGTTGACGTCGCCAGATGTCATTCGTTAAGCCTAGTCGGAGGCCTTATGGCGGCTTGATAACATCTGACATTAGGGTTGCTCACCAGCCTTACACCCCTCCAACAATCCGCTCTGAGCCCGCGTGTTGGAGTATGGTTCATTCCACCTCATAGTTGAGGTGAGGCCTGTGCCCAGCAGTGGGACGTATACATATAGGCCGTTTATGTGACCTGAGGCTGCCGGGCGCGCTGGGCACGCGGCTGAGCGGCGCGGGGCGCGACGGGGCCGGCTCCACCAGCGACTGGGTCATGGGGTCCGCGTCGCGGCAGTCGCGCGAGTACACGCCCAGGTCACGCAGGCGCACGGAGCCACGGCGTTGGCTGTACAACACAATAAAAAATACTTATGAAAGATCTGAAAACCAGAAAAAGACATCTGGTCATATTAGCATCAGGCAGGAACCGAACCCGCATCTTTCGCAAACCGGGCGACTGCACTAACCACTATGCTACCGAGACCATTAACAGACCAGCCGAATCTTTTTGGTATATTTACCCTATGAGCCAGGGTGATTTCATCAATGTTATAGGCATCCACCTCTAACACTCAAAAATACTTATGAATTATCATCGTTAAATGTTGAATGTCAAAATCTATAGCTATGAACTCTACTTTGAAACGTCATTTAGACATTCAACAAAAAACCTAACATTTATAAAACTGCAGTGTTACAGTTCATTGGTCTAATAATAAATGTTAGGACTATAGGAAAATCAGCATTTAGGAAGCAATTTTGATATAACAGTCTTTGAATTAAAAACGTCTCTATTTGTGAAAATAAATCGCAAAATATGTTCATAATCGCTAGACTCGACAACGACAAGACCAATATGGCTAATAAAAATGACTTAAGGAATCAAACTTAGTATAAATAAATAAAAAATAAAAATCGTTTATTATCAGGCATCGAAGGCCCAAAGCGTGTGAATAAAAACACCGATTCCAAGGCGAAGACAAATTTATTAAAGTCCTGAAGAAGTTTATACAAAATTTTGTAACACAATGCTACCGCGATTTAAAGGAGGATAGGGACATCTCTGCGTAAATAGATGGAACTAGAGCCTATCACATGCTTCCTATGCTATCTGAAACTTGAAGTTTGCTTGTGTCAATGAAATTGATACGACATCTATCAGGAACTTTGCCAAATTAAAATATGATTGTTAGGCCCAGACTCCACCGGAGCTGAGCGGAGATGTGCGGCGTCGAGCTGTGTTTTCAACAACCAATAGAATTGCGTTATTCACACATCTCCGCCTCGCACAGCTTCGGTGGAGACCACTGAGCGGAGATGTGTATTTTTGTATGGCGAGCTGGGTCGAGCTGTGTGAAGCGAGGTCAAGCGGCCTCTGTAAGCGGCGCCACCCTGCCCCCTCCCGTCCGCACCCCGCGGTGCCAGCCGGGGTAGCTAACTTAGGGCTTTTACCCCAACTTTAGGGAGTAAATATACATATTACATACATATTATCTTATATATTTTTTCAGGCATCACAAATGTGTCAGAGAAAAACGTGTTCAAAATGGCAACGTCTATCTATAGATAGCCACAGAGTCAGATACATCCGATCTCCTTTATACCACTACCGATATCCGTAAACTTAATTATTAAAATCCACCAGACTACCATGTACATGGTAGAAATCCCGATTTAACGGTGTTAATTTGAGTGACCATGAAACTTTGAAGTAATAAAATGATATCATTATTATGCAATAATATAAAACATAAAAAAATGAAACAATAGTATTTATTATAAAGAACAAAACTGAAGAAGGTCGTCTTCAGAGGAATCAGTTTCACCTGCTTGTTTAGTTTGTGTAGAATTTCTGTAGTTCCAATTTTTCGTAACCTACTATATCGAGTTGAAATTCCCCTAAGTTGGCAACACTGCCGCGCAAACACGCAGCTAGGGCTGGCGCCCGTACTTTATAATAAACAGTTGAACGGAATTTCAAGAAATTATACTCTACACTTTGAAAGATAGATAAAGTACGCAAAAATACTTAATTTTGCATGTATAGCTAGATTTTATTTTTGAGTTGTGACATGTTTGATTGTATATCTTATGAATCGAGTCCACTTCTCTTTATGCGTTCGTGTTGACCCATTTTCGATTAATTTTAAACGCAATCTAGTCTTTGACAATATCAATATTGTCAAAGACTAGATTGAAAGTTTTAATTCGAAAAAACTTATGCTCGATGTGGGTGATGTTTATGAAGAAATCAAACAAACCTTATAATCAAATGTTCTTCTTAGGGTTTACAGAACTATCAACTGCACAAGAATAAATGACACCTCTGAAGTAGTTCTCTAAACGTATAATATTAATTTCATTGTTATTGTGTATCCCCGCCGGGTTGTTCATGACAGAAAAAACTTTTTCGCATAAAAGCAAAAGAGTTTTTTCTGTCATGAACAGCAAAACAAAGCTTCTTCAGCAAAACAAACTTCTTTGTTTTGTTAATTAAGAAATAACTATTTGTTTAATAGAATGAGATGTTAATATGACGACGCTCCGGAATTACAGAAAGGAGAAAATAAAGTTTTTACGTTTTATCTGTCTAAATAAAACAAAAGAGTTCTTTATTTTAATACTCCGTACTTTTCTTCCTTGTTATTCAATAACGACATAAAAGGCGACAACCCTACTCGCATAGCCAGCCAGCACACAACACACATCTCCGCCTCGCACAGCTTCGGTGGAGTCACCCAAGCTGAAACACATCTCCGCCCCGCACATCTCCGCACATCTCCGCTTTGGTGGAGTCTGGGCCTTAAACTATTATTTACAATTTAAACATACCGCCCACCATGGACGGATGTACATAATATACATACATTCTGCCCCCTATGAATCAACATGCAAACGAAAGTGGACTGTATATTGATATAAAGATGAAAATCAAAGACATTGTTGACCCACAGTGACTAGATACATTATATGTTCATAAAACTTATTGATAACAAACTCTCAAACCTGTGTTATAAAACCTATGTGATAAAACCTATGTTATAAAACAAAACTAAGATTCAAAATAATAAAACATATCCCCTCATAAAAACAACTTAAACACAAACAAATTAACTTCTCGTTGTTGCTTACAACTGGAACATGCCGTATCCTAAAAATAAAATTAATCTGCCACCGGTAAAATACACAATTTCGTAACTGGACGTTTTAATATAATGTCCTTGCACCTAAGACTAACCACTCTCGTGATATTGTCCAAACCCTTGTGTTTTTCAGTAATAATCCCTAGGAGCCATCTTGCTGGAGGAAGATCATCTTCCTTGACTAAGACTATGTCACCAATTTTGGGTTCCGGTGTGATATATGCCCATTTATACCTATTTAAAAACTGAATCAAGTATTCGTTTGACCACCTGACCCAGAAATCATGTAACATTTTTTGGATCAACTTCCAACGTGTGAGACAAGATATTGTCGCAGTTTTGTAATTATTATCAGGCACGAGTATCAAAGGTTCACCAACAAGAAAGTGACCTGGTGTTAGTGGTATTGGATCCTGGGTATTGGTACTGATCTGAGATAATGGTCTTGAATTAAGACACGCTTCTATATGGTGCAGCAGGGTAGACATTTCTTCGTATGTTAATGATGTTGTTCCAATCACGCGTTTCAGGTGATGCTTTGTGGATTTTATTCCTGATTCCCACAGTCCGCCGAAATGTGGGGCACGTGGTGGAATAAAGTGCCAATTGGTACCATTTGACGCTAAACTTTCGGCAATTTCTTTTGTTAGAGCTGAATTTTCTTGAGCAAATAGCGTTCTTAGTTCACGTGCAGCACCTACAAAGTTCGTGCCATTGTCGCTATAGAGATCAGCGCAATGACCACGTCTGGACACGAAACGCCGAAATGCTGCCAGAAATCCTTGCGAGGTGAGGTCACTCACAGCTTCCAGATGAATTGCTCTTGTGGCCATACAAACGAATAAACATATGTAGCCTTTATAAGCGCGATGACCTCTTCCTTTGGTAGTCCTTATTCGGATGGGTCCAGCGTAATCTACGCCACTTTGATAAAAAGGACGAGTCGGTGTGACTCGGGCTGACGGCAACTGACCCATAAGTTGATCTCTTGATTTTGCTGCATAACGGATACAAGTAATACACTTGCGCACAAAGTGTTTTGAGCGATTTTTAGCATTTAATATCCAATAATTTAAACGCAAATAGTTGAGCATCAGCTGACATCCTCCATGCAATGTTTTTTCATGCGCATCTGCAAAGACAAGATCTGTGAAGTGCGATTTTGACGGCAAGATGATTGGATGTTTTTGATTGTTGCTTATATCGGCGCTCTCGAGACGACCACCCACCCTCAAGACACCTTCTTTATCGAGGAAAGGAGATAGTGCGGTGAGTTTACTTTTCTTATAAACTGCTTGCTTTGATTCGATATCCTTTATTTCTTGTGAAAAGTTTTCTAGTTGACAATTTTTAACACAGATATTCCTTGCTTCAGATAGTTCGGTTTTGGTTAGCCACACAGGATATGAGGAACCAGTAGACCTTTGTGTCTTGGATATGAACCTCCTACAATATGCTAGCACCCTGATTAGTTTCCGTAATGTTGAAAATTTGGTCCATAACTCTAACTGGTTCACTTCAACAACATGACACACCTTTTTTCCTTTTTCTTCCAACATTGTATCTTCAATCTTTGTCTTGTTATATTCAATAGGTTCCGTTTTTAACCATGCAGGACCGTTTGTCCATAAAGGAAGTGAGTCACATTCTGATGGATTAACACCTCGAGAGGCACAGTCTGCTGGGTTATCAAAAGATGACACGTGTGACCATTGATCTCTGTCTAAAACGTTTAGAATATCTGAAACCCTGTTTGCAATGAATGTTTTCCAACGGCTTGGATGACTACTTAACCAAGCTAGCACGATGGTAGAATCAGTCCAAGCGTGCAAATCGGCCTTTGGTACTTTCAAAACTTCTGAGACGTCCTTTAGCAATTTTGCCAGTAAGTTTGCCCCGCACAATTCAAGCCGTGGAATGGACACTTGTTTTATTGGAGATACCTTAGTTTTACAGGTCAAAAGATGAACATGGACATTTTCAAATTCATCCACCACACGCGCATACACTACAGCTGCATAGGCGTCAGTTGAAGCGTCGCTAAATCCATGAAGCTCTAGTGCTTTACAGTTTTCATTCATGCCAATCCAGCGTGGCAGGCGACATTTGGTAAGTGATTTAAGTTCTTCTCTATAGATAAGCCATGCCTTCTGTAGTTTTGGTGGTAGCTCTTCGTCCCAAGCTATCCCTGCAAGCCATAGCTGCTGAATGAATATTTTTGCCTTAACTATTGCTGGCGCTATCCATCCCATGGGGTCAAACAATTTAGATATATGAGATATTACCTTCCTTTTTGTTACAGGTTCACTGACTGGTGGCAACTGCACAGAATATTGGAGGACATCATCTCGTCGGTTCCAGGTAAGTCCCAGGATTTTGATTACATCATCGGTTTTTAATTCTAGGTTGTCTCCCATTGATTTTTTATCTTGGCTTATTTCTAAGGACTCGGCACTGACATCTGGATGCTGAATCTTCAGTTCCGGTGATTTCTGTAGACTCTTTTCCAGCATAAGCAACCTCTTTACAGCGATTTCCTGTGAATTGCCGTATTTACAGCCTGGTTCTTCATCTCTGAATGACAATCTGGTAACAGAACGCCAAGTTGGATCTCGTGAAGTTGTTTGGCTGTAGAATTCCTTGTACCTTTTCTCTTCTGGTGTAAGTCGCCTTTTGTTTGCTGAAAATTCATCAGATTCAATTTCACATAATCTTTTCAGATCAAATGTTTCATCAACTTGAGCATGCAGAGTGACTATATTGTTGCAGCTGAATGGTTTGGTTTCGGAAATTTCCCTAACTTTTCCAGATAGAATCCAGCCGAGTTTGGTATTCTGAGCGATTGGTGTTCCTATTGGACCTCTTACTAGCCCCTCAGATAATATTTGGCAGTAAACTTCTGCACCCAACAATAAGTCAATCTTACTAGGTAGATTGTACTTTGGATCCGCTAGTTTCATTTTAGGCATGTTGTGCCATCGTTGAACGTTAAAGCTTCTTTCAGGAAGGAAAGAAGGCAGCTTGGTAAGTACATGAGCTTTAACTTTGATGGCAAATGTTGGGTCTTGGATAGACTGTAATTTGATGTAAACTATATACTTGGAACTTAGCGATGCATTAGAATCACTCCCCACCCCCGATATGACACTTCTGCTTTCTTCTTTCTTAAGCCCCAGTAATTGGACCGCAGACTCCGTTATGAAGGAAGCCTGTGATCCCTGATCTACTAAAGACCGAAGTGTCATATGAAATCCAGTGTTGGTCTGAACTTTTACTAGAGCGGTCGGTAAAAGAACTTGACTCTTGTTGTTAGAGAAGCAAGTGGTTATGTTTTTTTCCTTGGTTTCGCCTGATGCTGTTGCTGTTATCGCAACAACATTGTTATCATTGGATCGTACGTTTCCCTCGGAAACGCCCGTAGATCCGTTGGTATAGTTACTATGCAAAAGAGAATGGTGTTTTTTGTTACAGATTCTGCATCTGGTGGGCAAACGACACGATGTTACTGAATGGTTTGGACCTAGGCAGTTAAAACATAATCGAGAGGTTTGGACAAATTCACGACGTGTTAACATGGATTCATTTGAGAACTTCTTGCAATTTCCTAACTTATGGTTATTATCAAAACAGAAAGAACATGAAGAATTTTTGTTACTGGCATTAGCATCAGTGGCGACATGATGAGACTGAGTGTTTCTTGTGACCTTAGGGGTCAAGAATTCAAGTGACCTGAATCTGTGCTCTAAAAATTCAATAAAATCTTTTAATGTTGGTAACTCTGTGGTGACATTACAAGATTTAGCTTCCCACAGCTTGCGCGATTCGCCGTCTAATTTCAATGCTACAACGTAAATTATCATAATGTCCCAGTTTTGGGTGTTTATCCCTACATTTTTTAAGGCGTTAAGACACTCGTTTGTACCATCAAGAAGTTCCTTCAGGGCACTTGAAGTCTCTTGCATAACATTTTTCAGACCAAAGAACTTCTTAAGGATAGTTTGTAAGATATTTTTTATTGTTAAAACGGTTTTCCAAAAGTTCCCAGCACACTAAATAATTATCACTTGTAATTGGAAGATGGCGAAGAAGTTGTTCTGCTTCGCCCGATAAGTAACTTTTCAGATAATGAAGCTTCTGCACGGTTTGGAGTGATTGGTTGCTGTGAATGAGCGACAGAAAAAGATCGCGGAATGTCGTCCACTCAGAGTATTTTCCCGAAAATCCTGGTATCGAAATTTTAGGTAATTGTCACGGACGTAAAAGAAAGACGGACGCCACTTCGTCGAATCATGAGTGAAGGATACTAGCAGCTGCCAGTCTATGGTGTGTGCGTAATTTGAGGGATGCCATATAAATCATAAATTTCCCTAAAGTTTACCTTTTATTTTAACCGGGTTTATTAACTTAAGTCCGATTATGATTTTAATTATTTTAAACATCTGACAGAAGGTTTATCACTAACCTTACACCCCTCTAACTATTCGCACTGAGCCCGCGCGTTGGAGTATGGCTCGAGCCACCTCATAGTTGAGGTGAGGCCTGTGCCCAGCAGTGGGACGTATATAGACAGAATATGTTTAAATTTCTGAAATATCGCAGCCGGGAGCTTAAGAATCCGGGAGAAGAAGGGAGTTGAAAGAAAAGAAAGCACATGTTACTGAAAGGGAATTGTTTTATTTACATAACATTATTAACAACTGATGTGGCTGAGTTGATGATGGAAGGTTAACTTCTTACCAGTTAGAGGAATTAAGAGTCTGTTTATGGTCAACGAGCGCCACTAATCAACTCTCATTTATTGTGTTAAATTTATAACATTAAGAGAAAAAGCGAAATAAATAAAAGTAATTCAGCACAATAAATGAGAATAGATTAGCGCTTGTGAAAAAGTGAACCGTTATTTGTTCGATTAACTACTTACTTATGCTAAAATAATCATGTTAGGCAGGTTTTTATTTATTTACTAGCTGACCCGGCGAACTTTGTTCCGCCTTAATGGCAATAAATAAGCAGTTTTTTTTTTTGGAAAAAATACAATAAAAATTATATACCTACATTAATCATTCATAATTATTTCTGTATATTACTGCCGCACTCAGAGACGTCAATTAACGTTAATGGTTCATTAGAGTCAAAATTCCATTTTTCAAAAGAGACTCAATAACAAATAGAATTAAGAACTTTTAAGAATGTAAAATTTTGACTCTAATGAACCATTCACGTTAATTGACGTCTCTGAGTGCGGCGGTTAGTACATAGGTTGGTCTTCATTTAAGCAGCTTGTGATACACGACATTTTTTGTTTTATTATCAAGCGCAAAAACCAACAACGCAGATGGTCTTCCGACCCGTGAACATGCCACGTATAATTGACCATGGGAAAAACATGAATGTTCTAGATTTAAACCGTAAACTTTTAAGGATTGGCCTTGTGATTTGTTGATGGTCATGGCAATTGCAAGACGTATCGGAAATTGAAGTCTTTTAAATTCAAACGGCATATCGATTGGGATCATCGGTATTCTCGGAATGAGAACTTCCTCACCTTTGAATTTCCCTATCATTATCTTAGCGTTAATTACATTGTTCATCAATTTTCTAACCACCAAACGCGTACCCTTGCACAGTTTTGGTTGGTTTATGTTTCGAAGCATGATTATTACTGAGCCAACCTTTAGTCGTAATTTGTGCGGTGGTAAGCCAAGCACGTCCAAAGAGTTTAAAAATTCAATTGGATAGTAGGTGGCTTCATCTTCATTTGTGACGCAGTCAATAGATTTGAATGAATGCATTGTTCCAATGATCTTATTTTGAATTATGTAGTTTAGGTCATCTACATCTTTAAAAAACTGCTAAATCGATACTAGCGCCACCACACTGCGTTAAATGCACTTCAAAGTGACCAATCAGAAAAGAGTGCCGTGTCATCCAGAGACTAGAGTGTAAGATTGTCTTAAGTAATTATTGCCCTTGGCGAATAATAATTTAGTGTTAGGCAAAATTTCCTTATTGCGTATATTATATTCTTTTTAAGTTTTTTGCGACTGAAATTATTAAAAAAGTCGGCAGCAACAACATTTTCGTTCAATGTGTTGTATAGATCTGGGCTAATGTAATTCTTTTCTTTAAGATTTTTTAGGATATTCTTAAGTGATTCGTTCCGTTTTCTGAACCTCCTAACTTTTTGGTTCAATCTTTTTAAATTCTTTTTTTGAACATCTATAATCAGTTTTTCCTTAAGAAGAGTGTCCTTCAATCGACGTTTTCTGGGTGAATCAAGTAATAAAGGAAGTCATTGGAGCCCTTAAATGCTACTTACCTTAATTTTTTTTTCATTAAAACATATTTTAAAGAGAATAGCAATAATAATATGGTTTTCTAAATTTAATTACAGAAATAAATCTTGGTCTGATGCAACAAATCGTTAAAATGGCGTAAAAAAACCTAACATTTCCCGATGTTATCATAAACTGTAGGATTTTTTTCTCGAACAGTATTCACTTCCGCAAAATGAAACTTCACAGGATTACATGTTTTATTAACATCTATTACCAAAAAAAAATTAAGCTCCTAGCTACCCGTAATACTAAAGTCGAGCCAATACGACAAATACAGATTTCCCCTCATTTAGGGAAATTTTACCGTCAAAAAAGTGGCAACACTGTTGTGTTTTGTCTTTTAAATTGTCATCACAATTTATAAATGTAATTAGGAGAAAATATAACGAATAATCATAATTTACCTGTAATAGGTAATTCCTTGTGATTTCTTAAGTTTACTCATGTAGTTCTTACATGATTTCACCACACAAGACGGCATTTTGAAATAAATATTGTCATAAGCAACACGCGTGTCATTCGCGCTGTCACACGGGGTAAAATGGCGTTAGGTTGTAGCACCTAGTAAGTTTGTGTGAGCGTAGGGTCGTGTGCAACTCACGAAGTTGTATGACCTTGCTAGCTTCACATTTTTTTAGTGTGATGTTCCGTCCGTCTTTCTTTTACGTCCGTGGTAATTGTACATCGACCTTTGCTGAACTCGCCAGGACTGGATCTTTGTTACGTATATTCCCATAAGATTCCTTTAAAACGCTCTTATATTCTGTGTATAGCTCCTCCGTATCACTAAAAACATCGTTCAGGTGGTATTGTGACTGTTCAAAATCTGCTTGGTTATTTTCGAGAATTAACCTCTGATGTGTTTTCCCGAAACTCGCCCACAAATCTTCCAAAGTTTCCAGTCTAGTTTCAATGTAGCTACTGGTTATTCTATCTTTTGGGGATTTTTTATAGTTGGTAAATGCTTTTGAAATTTTGTTGTTTATATCACCCTGTACTCTAATCAATGAATCCATTTCAATCATGTTAAGAAAATAATTTTGTTCAAAATAATTATGTTTGTTTGAAGTTTGTCCAAAATTTTTCAAAGTCTTTGACAGCTGCTGAGAGCCAAATATTTTAAGTCCTGTATTGGGGTTGGTATCAACTCGTCTAAAAAGCAACTGGTCTAAAGAGCAACTGGTCTAAAATGCAACTCGTCTAAAGAGCAACTGGTCTGAAATGCAACTCGTCTAAAGAGCAACTGGTCTAAAATGCAACTCGTCTAAGGAGCAACTGGTCTAATCCACTGTATCATGAACTATTGTAAAATTTTTCGGCATTTAAAAAAAGGACAAATTTGCGTCCAAAACCAAAACTATTTTGAACATAATTACACATAATAAAAATAATATTTACAGTTGCTTTAGGTGATTCAGACCGGATTGAAATTTTAATAATTATGATTTGTTAGATAATTTTCATACAATATAGCGACTTTTTCACACATAGTAGCGACTTTTCAGATCGCGATTTTTCATGATCACAAATTAATAAATCGTGTTTTTTCTTGGCCTACCACGCCTACTTTTTTAATGATTGCATTATTTTTTTCGCTAAATCTTTAACAGATTGCCGCGTGAAATTGAGCTAACTTCAAGAAAAAACACGATTTATTAATTTGTGATCATGAAAAATCGCGATCTGAAAAGTCGCTACTATGTGTGAAAAAGTCGCTATATTGTATGAAAATTATGTAAAAAATCATTATTATTAAAATTTCATTCCGGTCTGATTCACCAAAAGCAACTGAAAATATTATTTTTATTATGTTCAATTATGTTTAAAATAGGTTTGGTTTTCGACGCAAATTTGTCCTTCTTTTAAATGCCGAAAAATTTTACAATAGTTCAAGATACAGTGGATTAGACCAGTTGCTCCATAGACGAGTTGCATTTTAGACCAGTTGCTCTTTAGACCAGTTGCTTTTTAGACGAGTTGATACCAACCCCTGTATTGGGCGTAAATTTTCAGAGTGTTTTTTGTTGGTACCTACTTTTGGAGAAAATTGGGCATGGATTCCCCGTCTCAACCAAAATCAGCTTAAAATTTTACAAGTCTAAAACTACTCCGACTTTTCTAAGTAAATTCTTCCTTTGAACGAAGATTCACTTTTGCTTGGCTACTGGTCATACAATTAGTTCACTTTACTTACAGTTTTCCAGCCCATACAATTAGCTCTCAACATCAAAACCTGCGGGCCTAGCATGCGCAACATCGACAAAATAGCCATCTCCCCCTCTTTCGCTCGAGAGAATCGAAGGGCGTGACTTGACTTCGTTGCTTCTCGACAGTGCTGCCATATTACAGAAAAAAAATTACAAACTCCATTTTTTTACTGGTAACACTTGTAAAATTAATTCACACAAAGACTCAATCAAGAGTAAGTAAAATATTTTGTTACTGCTTATCTCATAACAAAAAATAGAAAGATTTTGTTTTTAGATTGATTGTGTGTTTGAGACGAAAATTGGCCGAGTATTTCGACTCTAAAGTAAAAAGCAAGCATGCGTGCGCCATCTGTCGCCATTTGCCACAATCAAGTTGCACACTGTTATCTCAGTTGCTTTTTGTTCACATAGCCATTCATTAATAAAACTTGTATTTATTGAAGAAATTGATATGTGAAAATTACTTTTTAATTATGAATGGTATAAAAGCAACCGTAATAGGGTGTTTAGACAACGCCTGTCAAAGTTTCTTTAATTGGAGAACTTTTAATTTGGGCTTAGCGGCGCCATCTGTGAAGATTACTTTCCATATAAAAGTAGTCCGGTCTTGTCATTTTATTGTTGTTGAACGAATATTTGTAATGTTATCTTTAATTATTGTGATGTGATGTGACACCGAATGGGAGTTGGGTTGTATTGCGGCCCCGTTTTAATTCACTCTAATGATGGTAAGCAAATTTCAAAAATATAATGTCCTTTTACTCCGAATTCTAAAAGGTTATGTCGTATCGTTTTAGCATTGACGTGTATTTTAATCCTTTTCTTTTTTTGACAAAGCTGCACGCGTTGTATTTTAATAGTTTCGCATACAATTTCACTCGTCTCGTCACTTCTTGTCCACCCTTCCGATCGACGAGTAATTAAGCCAACAGAAATGTCAAAAATCGATAAATCCGTGATAAAACAGTGGTGGCATGTTAGGGCTTGTCGAGAAATCCGTATTTTCCATACAATATTTCAAATCTGACATTAAGCGGCCATGTTAGCCACAGTAGAGAAAATGGAGAAATGGCTGCAGGGCGACCTGTGATTGGCTATTTGCTCTCTCGGATTTACTCGCGGCGTGCATGCTAGCCCCGCAGATCTCCGCTAGGTGCCGCTTCCTTGTTACCGTTTGTCCACACGTTCTCCACGAAAATATCCGGTTCGAAGCACCATGAATAAAAACACCGATTCCAAGGCGAAGACAAATTTATTAAAGTCCTGAAGAAGTTTATACAAAATTTTGTAACACAATGCTACCGCGATTTAAAGGAGGATAGGGACATCTCTGCGTAAATAGATGGAACTAGAGCCTATCACATGCTTCCTATGCTATCTGAAACTTGAAGTTTGCTTGTGTCAATGAAATTAATACGACATCTATCAGGAACTTTGCCAAATTAAAATATGATTGTTAAACTATTATTTACAATTTAAACAGCGTGTTAGTTAGTTAGTCATTATAATAACTTGAGTTTGCTTAAAAAAAACCGTTGAAAGAGTTTTTGGACTGCCACAATCTAAATTTTTGACAGAACGGCGTCTGGAGAATCAGCCAGTTAGTCTTATAAAATGTTTCAGAGTTAAAAATGGTTTATGATTTATTGTTGCAGTTTACTGCTTTCATTAGATTTGACGCCTACTAGCCTTTTTAGTTCTAATTTCAGTTCATTTTAACTAATAATTAAAACTCTTATGTTAGTAAACGTATCTGCTTTGTTACGAACAAATGATTGTATTGTGCTCACGTATTTCTCTGGAAAGGCGAGTTGAAGTTGTCGTCGGGCGGGGACGTGGGCGCCGTGCTGACTTCACGGGCGCCATTGGTCTGGTGCCGGTGAACTTGCTCTATCAAAGTGCTGTAGATAAACAAAATACATCAACATTTAGAAGTTTTTGGACGGTTTTCAACATTTTACACTATTCCAATTTTATTAGTTTTAACAGATTTACTGAAGATCTGAAAACCAGAAAAAGACATTTGTCATGTTGGCATCAGGCAGGGCTCGAACTGTTCTGCTCGAAAAAATGTTTCGCAAACCGGGCGACTGCACTACCAATTCTGCTACCGAGACCATTAACAGACCGGCCGAATCATTCTGGTATATTTCCCCTACGAGGCAGGGTGAATTCATGAATGTTATAAGCATCCATCATATGCAACGAGGTCGTCACTTTAGCATCTATATGGCCTTTTTTTTCTAAATGACTACTGCTGTTGAACCGCTGATGGCTTTGACAGCTTTACCAGACTGTAGGGTGTGAGCAGAAGGCTCTCAGCCTTAACTATATGGCCTGTGGTTACCTGTCAGGCGCCACGGGTTCAGTGCCGGCTAAGGCCGTGTGTAGTACCTGTCAGTGGGCGAGACGGCGCGCGTGGAGGAGCCGGAGGAGACGTGCGCGAGCAGCGCGTGCAGCGCGTGCGGCGGCACGGCCAGGCCCCAAGGGTTCAGGTTCAGTGCCGGCTGTGGCCGTGTGTAGTACCTGTCAGTGGGCGAGACGGCGCGCGTGGAGGAGCCGGAGGAGACGTGCGCGAGCAGCGCGTGCAGCGCGTGCGGCGGCACGGCCAGGCCCCAAGGGTTCAGGTTCAGTGCCGGCTGTGGCCGTGTGTAGTACCTGTCAGTGGGCGAGACGGCGCGCGTGGAGGAGCCGGAGGAGACGTGCGCGAGCAGCGCGTGCAGCGCGTGCGGCGGCACGGCCAGGCCCCAAGGGTTCAGGTTCAGTGCCGGCTGTGGCCGTGTGTAGTACCTGTCAGTGGGCGAGACGGCGCGCGTGGAGGAGCCGGAGGAGACGTGCGCGAGCAGCGCGTGCAGCGCGTGCGGCGGCACGGCCAGGCCCCAAGGGTTCAGGTTCAGTGCCGGCTGTGGCCGTGTGTAGTACCTGTCAGTGGGCGAGACGGCGCGCGTGGAGGAGCCGGAGGAGACGTGCGCGAGCAGCGCGTGCAGCGCGTGCGGCGGCACGGCCAGGCCCCAAGGGTTCAGGTTCAGTGCCGGCTGTGGCCGTGTGTAGTACCTGTCAGTGGGCGAGACGGCGCGCGTGGAGGAGCCGGAGGAGACGTGCGCGAGCAGCGCGTGCAGCGCGTGCGGCGGCACGGCCAGGCCCCAAGGGTTCAGGTTCAGTGCCGGCTGTGGCCGTGTGTAGTACCTGTCAGTGGGCGAGACGGCGCGCGTGGAGGAGCCGGAGGAGACGTGCGCGAGCAGCGCGTGCAGCGCGTGCGGCGGCACGGCCAGGCCCCAAGGGTTCAGGTTCAGTGCCGGCTGTGGCCGTGTGTAGTACCTGTCAGTGGGCGAGACGGCGCGCGTGGAGGAGCCGGAGGAGACGTGCGCGAGCAGCGCGTGCAGCGCGTGCGGCGGCACGGCCAGGCCCCAAGGGTTCAGGTTCAGTGCCGGCTGTGGCCGTGTGTAGTACCTGTCAGTGGGCGAGACGGCGCGCGTGGAGGAGCCGGAGGAGACGTGCGCGAGCAGCGCGTGCAGCGCGTGCGGCGGCACGGCCAGGCCCCAAGGGTTCAGGTTCTGGTCGTCGGCGGCGCACGCGCGAATGGCGCTGGCTGCGCGCTCAGAGTTCTCTTCCAACTGTCGACAAGGTAACAAGTAAGAAGGGCTTTCTGAGAGAGCTCTGCGCTAGAGAAATTCTGCAAGCTCCTTTCGAGCTCTCACTCTAATATTTTTTTACTGAGAATTCACTAAACATCCTTTCACAACTGCAATTAGTTTCTTAAAAAACCAGAAAATGCAATGCACAGAATTATTCATAAGAACAGTGAAGATCGAACCTTAGAAAATGAAGAAAATAGTTAGCAGTCTGACAGGTGAACAGAGGGTTCAATAGAAGCGGGAGTAGGCTTTAATTCAGAATTGTACTGTCAACTAGAAAGGCCCGTAGCATTGCATTTTCTATTACATAAACAGGATGTCCCTGGAAATAAAAAAAACACAAACAGGCATTGGCAATTCCCGAATTTTTTGCTGAATCTGTTAACACACTGTTTTACACTGGGGAGCTCATTTTCTTCGTGTTACTGTTTACATCTCACCAAGCTACTATTTCAATGTGCCATTTTATTTCAATGGAACTAGATATGTGTGGCCCTCTGAGCGTACCTGCTTCAGCTGCGCGGTGGTGAGCGCGAGCAGGCTGCGGCTGCGCGCGGCTTCCTGCGCGTGCTGCAGCGTCAGCGCCGCTAGGCACAATGTGTGGCCCTCTGAGCGTACCTGCTTCAGCTGCGCGGTGGTGAGCGCGAGCAGGCTGCGGCTGCGCGCGGCTTCCTGCGCGTGCTGCAGCGTCAGCGCCGCTAGGCACAATGTGTGGCCCTCTGAGCGTACCTGCTTCAGCTGCGCGGTGGTGAGCGCGAGCAGGCTGCGGCTGCGCGCGGCTTCCTGCGCGTGCTGCAGCGTCAGCGCCGCTAGGCACAATGTGTGGCCCTCTGAGCGTACCTGCTTCAGCTGCGCGGTGGTGAGCGCGAGCAGGCTGCGGCTGCGCGCGGCTTCCTGCGCGTGCTGCAGCGTCAGCGCCGCTAGGCACAATGTGTGGCCCTCTGAGCGTACCTGCTTCAGCTGCGCGGTGGTGAGCGCGAGCAGGCTGCGGCTGCGCGCGGCTTCCTGCGCGTGCTGCAGCGTCAGCGCCGCTAGGCACAATGTGTGGCCCTCTGAGCGTACCTGCTTCAGCTGCGCGGTGGTGAGCGCGAGCAGGCTGCGGCTGCGCGCGGCTTCCTGCGCGTGCTGCAGCGTCAGCGCCGCTAGGCACAATGTGTGGCCCTCTGAGCGTACCTGCTTCAGCTGCGCGGTGGTGAGCGCGAGCAGGCTGCGGCTGCGCGCGGCTTCCTGCGCGTGCTGCAGCGTCAGCGCCGCTAGGCACAATGTGTGGCCCTCTGAGCGTACCTCCTTCAGCTGCGCGGTGGTGAGCGCGAGCAGGCTGCGGCTGCGCGCGGCTTCCTGCGCGTGCTGCAGCGTCAGCGCCGCTAGGCACAATGTGTGGCCCTCTGAGCGTACCTGCTTCAGCTGCGCGGTGGTGAGCGCGAGCAGGCTGCGGCTGCGCGCGGCTTCCTGCGCGTGCTGCAGCGTCAGCGCCGCTAGGCACAATGTGTGGCCCTCTGAGCGTACCTGCTTCAGCTGCGCGGTGGTGAGCGCGAGCAGGCTGCGGCTGCGCGCGGCTTCCTGCGCGTGCTGCAGCGTCAGCGCCGCTAGGCACAATGTGTGGCCCTCTGAGCGTACCTGCTTCAGCTGCGCGGTGGTGAGCGCGAGCAGGCTGCGGCTGCGCGCGGCTTCCTGCGCGTGCTGCAGCGTCAGCGCCGCTAGGCACAATGTGTGGCCCTCTGAGCGTACCTGCTTCAGCTGCGCGGTGGTGAGCGCGAGCAGGCTGCGGCTGCGCGCGGCTTCCTGCGCGTGCTGCAGCGTCAGCGCCGCTAGCCGCTCCAGCGCGTAGCGACCACACTCCACCGATGAGACCATCTCTAGGAGTTGGGGGAGCTCGTTCTCTTCGTTTTCTTCCTGCAATTACAAAAGTATGTTAAATATTTCCTTTCAGATTACATGATTATCATTATTTTTGATTGGGGACACTAGTCGGGTGATCGGTCCTGCTGTGGGCCATTTCACTCATTTCCCCAGGCTCCATGGGAGATTCAAATTGTCCCATCATCATTGGCGTCCGTGAACAGATACATACATGTAAGCCTAATACAAAACTTCCTGATTTAGAATTGCGTTAATACTGTTTTGCAAGGCTAGTCTACAGTCCAACTAAGCTAAGAAATACATTTTGAGAGCTGCCACTGGAAATTAAACTTTATGCACAAGCTAAATGGGTTGCTCATGAAATGAACTGTTTTTCTATTCGATTGAAGTACAGATTGAAATTGATGTATTTCTTAGATTAGTTTGACTATAATTGAGTGTGTGTCCAATTGACTAAAATCAGCTTATTTTGTTTTTCATTTTTGTGATTTCGCCGTCAATTACTGTACGTCGAACAGAATACATTTTCTTTTCTGTCTCCTGTGTCGGGGTCTCGCTGGTCTCGCGCACACCGCGTGGCGCGGTCTCGCTGTCTCAGCTGGCGCTCGGCGTGTGCGACAGAGGCAGCACTCTCGCTCCGTCCCTGTCTCACCTCCAGCTGCATGATCTGCGTCTGCGTGTCGGCGGTGCGACAGAGGCAGCACTCTCGCTCCGTCCCTGTCTCACCTCCAGCTGCATGATCTGCGTCTGCGTGTCGGCGGTGCGACAGAGGCAGCACTCTCGCTCCGTCCCTGTCTCACCTCCAGCTGCATGATCTGCGTCTGCGTGTCGGCGGTGCGACAGAGGCAGCACTCTCGCTCCGTCCCTGTCTCACCTCCAGCTGCATGATCTGCGTCTGCGTGTCGGCGGTGCGACAGAGGCAGCACTCTCGCTCCGTCCCTGTCTCACCTCCAGCTGCATGATCTGCGTCTGCGTGTCGGCGGTGCGACAGAGGCAGCACTCTCGCTCCGTCCCTCTGTGCGGTCCGTAATGCGATTACAGTTATGTGAGCGCTCACGGTGATATCAGGCGTCCCGAATTGAAATATCGCGTCAACAGCGCTCACAGCGCTGTCAGCGTGAAAACCAATACACATGACCTAACAATTTTTAACTTTTAATTTCTATCATTCCCAGGTTAAACTTGCGGTTCTTGTAGCAAAACTTTCTGTTACGTCATCACAGAAAAAGATTTGTGTCAGCAAAGATTTATTCTGAGGACTATTGACAAAAATATTTTTACGCGAAAATGTCTGTTTGACGTTTCATCTATGAATCTGACATAAGGCCCACGGTGATATCGCTCTGGAGCATTATCGTTGTGAGCGCAATATGGCGCCGTTAGTGACGTCACCCATGACGTCAAGCTGTCTGACGTTAGATGAATGTCAGCGCGATATCTCAATTCGGGACGCTCTGTGAGCGCGCTGTAATCGATTTTGACCCAATTCGGACCGCACAGTAAGTCTCACCTCCAGCTGCATGATCTGCGTCTGCGTGTCGGCGATGGCGGCGCGGAGGTACTGCAGCAGCTGCTCCGTGTCGGGGTCTCGCTGGTCTCGCTGGTCTCGCGCACACCGCGTGGCGCGGTCTCGCTGCCTGAATCAGAATCAGAAATATCTTCATTTAAATAGACCTGTTACAAGTGCTTTCAAATCGTCAAAAACTTAATCAAACAAACAAAATTACACTTGATAATAGACTTAAATACTATAATAGAAATAATAAATAAGTAAACAGTATACAAACATAATGTGACTCAACCACCGGTGTCGGAAAGTTGTTTCTGTACTGAGAAGAACCGGCAAGAAACTCAGCAGTTACTCTTTTCAATATGTTCTGTACAATGATCCGTTAGTAAATGACAATTTTATTGAGTACCTGAGTTGCCGCTCGAGCGCGTGCTCGAGCTCGGCGAGTGTGGTCCGCGCGGCGCATGCGCGGGAGACCCAGCACTCCAGCTTCGACCACGCCTCGCGGCAGAGGGCTTGGCTGTTCTTGCGAGCGCGATCTGACAAACACAAATGGAAACGGTTAAGGAGAATAGTTAGTTAGGAGGCGACAGCAGTCACTCATAAAATAAACAAATATCCTTAAAAATCCTTGAACATTATTCCACACAGCGCCATCTAGTCCCAAGTGGGCTAATTATCGTCCGTTATTATGGATACTAGACAACGGATAAACATACTTAAATACTTTTTCTTTTGTAAATACATACTTAATATACATAGGAAACACCCAGACCAATACAAACAGACATGTTCATGCACAAAAATGTTTGTACTGTGCGGGGATCGAACCCGCGACCTTTGGTTTAGTAGCCAACTTCTCAACAATTACACCAAGACGGTCATCAAACAAATCACAAACTAAATAGCCTAAGCTAGAAAGGATCGCCTATTTTAGATAATTAATCGTTTCATCGCATATCTTATTTCAAAGGAATTAAAATGAGGTAATTTTAGTAACTATATTTACAGTTGGCTCAGAAATGGTCAGAAAAAAAAACAATTCAATGCGACTCTGCAAATTTTAAGATTGACGTTTAAAAAAGAAAATTTTTACATACATAATTATATTTTTATTTTCAATATTTTAATCTGTTGATTGAACGAGTTTAATCTGATTTTTGAAAAATCAGTACAAAATGAATTTACATACAAAATGAAAACCAATCTAGAAGTGCATCAAATTATGAATGGTGAATATTCTGTAGGAAATGCAAACAGTTCACTTACCACCATGTAACCTGCCAGCAGCACGACTGCTAAGTTTGTCGCGATGTCCTCGCCTCAGCAGAGACACCTCCTCCTGTTTCCGTCGCAAAACCTGTACAAAACAGCATACATTTCTAGCATTAGCATGTATTATATATATATAATAATATATATAATATCGAATCAGCTTCTAAAAAAATTATTTCATTTTTGTTGACCTGTTCTTTGAGCTTCGTTTCTGCCTCCAATGACCTGATAAGGTTTGCATTCTTTCGCGATTCCTTGCGCAGTTGAGCCACCTGTTATAAGACAAAATAATAAAAAAAAATTACAACCATTTAAAACTGTTTATTCACAATTACATTACAATGAAGTATATTATTACCTCTTTAGCTCTCACTGCTTCAGCCTGCGCGTGCCGTTTGGATTCAGTACGCATCCTTTGCACTAATTTGACCTAAAAGAAAAAAAAAACAACGATTAGTAACTTATACTTTACTAAGCTTTTGCGTTGGTTCTCAAAGTGTACGGTTCCAAATGGAATGTATGCGCTTATAGTGCATTATCAATTTTGGCTCATTTTGGACCGCACCCAAAATCACTAAGATTCTAAGAAGGACTCCACAGAAGCTTCAGCGCGCTCAGCCAGGCAGCGTAAGGCAGCTTTAAGTGCACTGAACTTTTGGCCTCCCATGCTAAGAAATCCCATAGTGATTATAATGGGAGTCACTGAAAATACTGCGAATTTGTCGTCAATGATAAAAAATCATCAAGGCCGTAGGCCGAGATTCAAGTAGGGCGCAGCCCAGAGCGTTGGTGCAAGTAACTTCGCGAAGCCACAGCTGAGCGGCCGCACTAGGACTCTTTTGCTAGGAAAAAAGACCGAGAAAATTGCCCCGGAACGAGGAACCTAACTACGAGCAACTCCGGGCCTCTAGCTTCTGGCCTACACCGAGTGGCGGTTAGTAGATATAGTATAACAGTTGCTTTAGTCAAACCATCCATACATTTGCGGCTACTGGGAGCGGCATCGTAACTCGCGCGACATGCTGGCCACTGTACCTTGTCCCGCTTCATGTTGGTGAGCTCGAGCCGGAGCGCGAGTATCTGCGCCTGCGTGTGCTGCAGACGTCGTAGCTCGCGCGACATGCTGGCCACTGTACCTTGTCCCGCTTCATGTTGGTGAGCTCGAGCCGGAGCGCGAGTATCTGCGCCTGCGTGTGCTGCAGACGTCGTAGCTCGCGCGACATGCTGGACACTGTACCTTGTCCCGCTTCATGTTGGTGAGCTCGAGCCGGAGCGCGAGTATCTGCGCCTGCGTGTGCTGCAGACGTCGTAGCTCGCGCGACATGCTGGCCACTGTACCTTGTCCCGCTTCATGTTGGTGAGCTCGAGCCGGAGCGCGAGTATCTGCGCCTGCGTGTGCTGCAGACGTCGTAGCTCGCGCGACATGCTGGCCACTGTACCTTGTCCCGCTTCATGTTGGTGAGCTCGAGCCGGAGCGCGAGTATCTGCGCCTGCGTGTGCTGCAGACGTCGTAGCTCGCGCGACATGCTGGCCACTGTACCTTGTCCCGCTTCATGTTGGTGAGCTCGAGCCGGAGCGCGAGTATCTGCGCCTGCGTGTGCTGCAGACGTCGTAGCTCGCGCGACATGCTGGCCACTGTACCTTGTCCCGCTTCATGTTGGTGAGCTCGAGCCGGAGCGCGAGTATCTGCGCCTGCGTGTGCTGCAGACGTCGTAGCTCGCGCGACATGCTGGCCACTGTACCTTGTCCCGCTTCATGTTGGTGAGCTCGAGCCGGAGCGCGAGTATCTGCGCCTGCGTGTGCTGCAGACGTCGTAGCTCGCGCGACATGCTGGCCACTGTACCTTGTCCCGCTTCATGTTGGTGAGCTCGAGCCGGAGCGCGAGTATCTGCGCCTGCGTGTGCTGCAGACGTCGTAGCTCGCGCGACATGCTGGCCACTGTACCTTGTCCCGCTTCATGTTGGTGAGCTCGAGCCGGAGCGCGAGTATCTGCGCCTGCGTGTGCTGCAGACGTCGTAGCTCGCGCGACATGCTGGCCACTGTACCTTGTCCCGCTTCATGTTGGTGAGCTCGAGCCGGAGCGCGAGTATCTGCGCCTGCGTGTGCTGCAGACGTCGTAGCTCGCGCGACATGCTGGACACTGTACCTTGTCCCGCTTCATGTTGGTGAGCTCGAGCCGGAGCGCGAGTATCTGCGCCTGCGTGTGCTGCAGACGTCGTAGCTCGCGCGACATGCTGGCCACTGTACCTTGTCCCGCTTCATGTTGGTGAGCTCGAGCCGGAGCGCGAGTATCTGCGCCTGCGTGTGCTGCAGACGTCGTAGCTCGCGCGACATGCTGGCCACTGTACCTTGTCCCGCTTCATGTTGGTGAGCTCGAGCCGGAGCGCGAGTATCTGCGCCTGCGTGTGCTGCAGACGTCGTAGCTCGCGCGACATGCTGGCCACTGTACCTTGTCCCGCTTCATGTTGGTGAGCTCGAGCCGGAGCGCGAGTATCTGCGCCTGCGTGTGCTGCAGACGTCGTAGCTCGCGCGACATGCTGGCCACTGTACCTTGTCCCGCTTCATGTTGGTGAGCTCGAGCCGGAGCGCGAGTATCTGCGCCTGCGTGTGCTGCAGACGTCGTAGCTCGCGCGACATGCTGGCCACTGTACCTTGTCCCGCTTCATGTTGGTGAGCTCGAGCCGGAGCGCGAGTATCTGCGCCTGCGTGTGCTGCTGCGAGCGCTGCAGACGCGTGTGCTCGCGCTGCGCCGCCTGCAGACGTCGTAGCTCGCGCGACATGCTGGCCACTGTACCTTGTCCCGCTTCATGTTGGTGAGCTCGAGCCGGAGCGCGAGTATCTGCGCCTGCGTGTGCTGCTGCGAGCGCTGCAGACGCGTGTGCTCGCGCTGCGCCGCCTGCAGACGTCGTAGCTCGCGCGACATGCTGGTAACGCGACGCTCGTACTCGTCTTTGACCCGCTTTAACTTCTCGCTCGGAGGAGACGCTTGCGCCGCTGGAAGTTAACGTTCATTAGGCTGATTTCAGCAATGATATTATAGTACAATTAGTATTAACGGCGAAGTTCGAATGAAACCCGATTCAAACTTTATAAATATTTAATCGAGGTTAGTTGTGCTAAAAAAGTGTCACCCGAAATCAGGACTTTTGACCACCTGAACAAAGCATTGACAGTTTGAGATAACACTGCGCATATCTGTCTCGTTTACGCTCTAGTAAATAATAATGCTATCTTGTACACACGTTCAAATCATAGTTACGCCAGGGGCCAATTTATGACTTCGCGTCAGTACTAACATAACGTATATCTATAACTCTTTTTAAATATTATTGCATTTTAGGGTCACATTGACCGCCACTAACTCGGCAGCGCGCGTGGGAATATGCATATCTGCAATGATTTTTTAGTAAAAATAGGTAGTTATATACTTGTGCTAAAAAAGAGGCACCCGAAATTCGACCAATTCGTACACCTGAGCAAAGCATTGACTGTGTAGACAGTGTGAGAAGACACTTCGCAACATATATCTGTCTCATTTACGCTTAAATAATCGTACCGTCAGTAAACTTAGGAAAATAACAAACAAATAAACAGTGTTGACTACTTATCACGCATATATTGCATCTTTACTTCGTTATGGGTTAATAGTGTGGGCGAATAGTGCAGACAGAATGAAACTATTTATAGCGCAAAAAAAATGCATAAGAGCGATGTTCGGGATTCCGCCTGGAGAATCTTTTAGAGAAACTTTTGAGAGTGTGGGCTTGCCTGCATTGTACATTTTTGAAATTTGCTCCTTTGTGAAGAAATTTGGTCATTTGTTTCCAAAAGCTAGAGATATAAAAACAAGACTTCAAAGACATCCCGACAGACTACATCCCGACAGACTTGTATTGAAGGTTGTTCCAAAATCGGAGAAGTATAAAATGAATGTTCCGACCATGTGCATCAGAATTTATAACAAAATTCCTGATGAAATTAAACAACTCCATCTTCCATTATTTAAGAATAAATTACAGAATTATTTTGACATGCAGTTTTAATTTAATCACGTTTAATCTAATTTTGCATGCTATATGATTGTACCTAAACATGTGAACTGACTTGGATATTGTACCATTATTTTATACCATGTTTAAAGCAAATAAAAGACTCGTCTTGTCTTGTTCACTCGTTATAACACAGTCGAATTAACTACGAACGTCGTGCCCCGTGGACAATTGACATTTTTTATTCATTCCAATTTTAGCGCCAATGATTCGACCACTTGCACAAATATATCACGGTATCAGTGTAGTTTGTTTAACTTACCGAGCGAAGACAGCACTTTATCCCTTTCCTCAGTGGTAGCTTTGATCTGGTGGTGTAATGTGTCGAGGCGTTGCTCGTAGTGCTGCCGGAGTGACGTCAGCCTTCGCTGCGACACCTCCAGCTGTTCGATGAGGCGCGCTTTGGTGTCGATGTCCTCGCTTAGGGCTGCTAGTTGCGCAGAGAGGTCGCGTTGGCCTGGACAGATACGAACAATAATTAATATTTATTTATCACCTTTCACAACTATCATTACGGGAAACTTGACCCAATGCGATAGTGTAACTATCCTGTATAAAAAAAAAGAAACTAAACATCTTTAAAACAAAAAAAAAACAAATCTATAAAATACTCTTAAGAACAACTACAATTTATAACTTATTACAAATAGTGCCGTTCTTTAAAATATGCGTCACGTAGGCATATTGCCTTTAGCCCTGTGGTTTGGGGCGTTAGAATTCGGCCAAGGTTCCCTCCCGCCTGTCGTAAGAGGCGACTAAAGGGGGGCCCCGGGGTCGCCAGGAGTGCACATGGTGGAGACTGTGTGCTTCCATTGCACGAGCGATCCTGTGGAGGGCGGCGGTGCGGGGGGGCCTCGCACTGCCGTGAACGCCCGTGGGTGTACGAGGGGAGGCATAACTCCCCGCGTGAGGAGCTGGGTGCCCAGCACAGCGCGCCAGGGGTCCACTGATAGAGTCCCTCACGGTCCTCGGGGATTCCTGGTACCGCGCAGAAGATGGCCTCCGCGGAGTTAGTAAAGCATTCTCCGCGTAAAAAAAAAAAAAGGCATATTGCCTTCTCAAAGAAAAGAAATAACGAAAAACAGTAGTTTTTTATTGAGGTGCCCGTGGCGCAGTTGTGACAGTGATCGGCGACGATCGCTGTTGTAAAGCAACACACACCGGGTCGGCAATGGGGAAAAAGACCACCCCGACCGAAATTTAGTGATGTGTATTTCGGGCACCTCCGTGCTTCGGAAGGCACGTTAAGCAGTTGGTCCCGGTTGACGTCGCTAGATGTCAGCCGTCAAGCCTAGTCTTAGAGCCGCTAGATAACATCTGACATTAAGGTTGCTCACTAACCTTACACCCCGCCAACAATCGGCACTGAACCCGCGTGTTGGAGTATGGCTCGTTCCACCTTATGGTTGAAGTGAGGCCTGTGCCCAGCAGTGGAACGTATAAAGGCCGTTTATTTATGTATGTTATGTTTATATGTGACACGTAGGCATATTTTGCTTCTGAAAGAAAGGAAATCACGAATAATAGTAGTATTTTGGTGAAACATGCGATAGCTATAGACCTAAAGTTCAAAGATTCGACGGGACCCCGTGACCATGGGACAACCTGAGGCTCCCACGGAGCCTGGGGAAATGGGTGAGATGGCGCATAATAAGCGGACCGATGATCCGGCCCCCTGCCAGTGTCCCATCTAAAATAATAATACCCTTAGTCTCCTCGTCCTCGGCGTCGGAGTCGTCGGCGATGGGCTCGTCCCGCTCGCTCGTGCCTCTCGCTCACTCCAGCGGCACAGACAGCTGTGTG
Source organism: Udea ferrugalis (assembly GCA_950022985.1). Taxonomy (NCBI): domain Eukaryota; kingdom Metazoa; phylum Arthropoda; class Insecta; order Lepidoptera; family Crambidae; genus Udea; species Udea ferrugalis. The sequence continues at coordinate 3,793,177 of OX465516.1, forward strand.
CGTTACCCTTAGTCTCCTCGTCCTCGGCGTCGGAGTCTTCGGCGATGGGCTCGTCCCGCTCGCTCGTGCCTCTCGCTCACTCCAGCGGCACAGACAGCTGTGTGCGTTACCCTTAGTCTCCTCGTCCTCGGCGTCGGAGTCGTCGGCGATGGGCTCGTCCCGCTCGCTCGTGACCTCTCGCTCACTCCAGCGGCACAGACAGCTGTGTGCGTTACCCTTAGTCTCCTCGTCCTCGGCGTCGGAGTCGTCGGCGATGGGCTCGTCCCGCTCGCTCGTGCCTCTCGCTCACTCCAGCGGCACAGACAGCTGTGTGCGTTACCCTTAGTCTCCTCGTCCTCGGCGTCGGAGTCGTCGGCGATGGGCTCGTCCCGCTCGCTCGTGCCCTCTCGCTCACTCCAGCGGCACAGACAGCTGTGTGCGTTACCCTTACTGTGCGGTCCGTAATGCGATTACAGGTCTGTGAGCGCTCACGGCGATAACAGGCGTCCCGAATTGAAATATCGCGTCAACAGTGCTCACAGCGCTGTCAGCGTCAAAACTAATTCGGACCGCTGGATAGTGACAAATAACCTAACAATTTTTAAACTTTCAATTTCTATCATTCCCAGGTTAAACTTGCGGTTCTTGTGATGAAACTTTCTGTTTCGTTATCACAGAAAAAGATTTGTCCTAGAAAAGATTTATTCTGCAGAATATAAGCAAAAATATTTTTACGCGAAAATGTCTGTTTGACGTTTCATCTATGAATCTGACACAAGGCTCACGGCGATAACGCTCCGGAGCACTATCGCTGTGAGCGCAATGGCGCCGTTAGTGACGTCACCCATGACGTAAAGCTGTCTGACGTTAGATGGCCCGTTAGCGCCTGGCCGTATGATCGCCTACGCTGATGATGTGACGATCCTTGTTGAGGCCCAGTCACGAGCGGGCATAGAAGCCTCGGCCGACATTGCCTTGAAGCTCGTCGGGGAGTGGGGGGTACGGAATCGCCTGCAGTTCTCTCCTGCGAAGTCATTCACCATGACGATCAGGGGCAAACTGCAGAGGCCACCGGTCATAAGGTTCGATGGGGCCTCGGTAAGGAGCGTTGCGTCGGCCGTGATCCTAGGGGTGACGGTCGATTCAAGTCTTTCTTTCGCCTTGCATGCGTCGACGATTGGCGAACGCGCGGCCAAATGCTTCGGGAAGATGTCACGTGTGTCGGCATCGTCCTGGGGCATTCGGTATCGCGGCCTGCGCGTTCTCTACCAGGGGACGTTCGTTGCCACCTTGACGTATGCAGCGGCGATATGGTACAAGCGGGCGCATCTTCATGTGGTTCGCAGCGCAGTCTTACGGGCGCAGCGGTCGTCCTTGGTCCTTCTGACCAAGGCTTACAGGAGTACCAGCACACCTGCGCTCGCGGTTCTGGCAGGGGTTGTACCTGCAGACCTGGAGATCATCCGTGCAGGGCGCATCGAAGATGAGCGCCAGTTACTTGCCAGGGAGGAAGTGAGCAGGCTGAGACGCGGTGTACGGGAGGATGTGTTGCGGATGTGGCAGGAGCGATGGGAGAAGGAGACGAAGGGGAGGGAGACGTTTCGTTACTTTCCTGACGTTCGCGTCAGACTATCTCAGTCCTGGGTCGAGCCCGACCACGAAACGTCTCAGCTCCTGAGCGGTCACGGTATATTCCGGGCGCGGCTTTACTCGCTAAAGCTTAGCGTGAGCCCTGAGTGTGCTTGTGGTCATCCGGGAGAGGACATGCACCACGCATTGTGGTGCTGCCCTCTATACGCCGACATAAGGGGGGAGCTCTTAGACGGCATAGTACGTGGAGAGGAGGGTCCAGCATATTACACCGATCTCGTGTCCTCGGAGGGGAACTTCCGACGGCTGCGGGATTTCGCGCACGTGTGGTACCGGAGGAGGAGCATACGCGAGCGCCAAGAGAAGCAGAACGAGGCGCTGCTAGTAGGAGGAGGAGGTTAGGATGCCCCGACGCCGAAGGCATAAATGTATAGTCACGCCCCAGAAGGGGGAGAGTTGGCAAAGGGACAAAGGAAATAGATTTAAAGGAACTTGTAGAGAGTCAAGCATTGCGCGCGGCTGAGTGCAAACTGCCTAGCAGCCGCAAGTTCCGCGCGCATCTCTCGCGTTTCGGCCCGTATGACCAGGACGGTTGGTAGGGCCATGGGTGGTTGGTGGGTTTGGCCCGTTAGCGCGATATCTCAATTCGGGACGCTCTGTGAGCGCGCTGTAATCGATTTTGACTCAATTCGGAACGCACCCTTAGTCTCCTCGTCGTCGACGTCGGAGTCGTCGGCGCTCTCCCCTTCGGCCCGCTCGCGCTCGCCCATCGGTCGCTCGTCCCGCTCGCTCGTGCCCTCTCGCTCACTCCATCGGTCGCTCGTCCCGCTCGCTCGTGCCCTCTCGCTCACTCCTACCCTTAGTCTCCTCGTCCTCGGCGTCGGAGTCGTCGGCGATGGGCTCGTCGTCGCCGTCGGAGTCGTCGGCGCTCTCCCCCTCGGCCCGCTCCCGCTCGCCCATCGGTCGCTCGTCCCGCTCGCTCGTGACCTCTCGCTCACTCCATCGGTCGCTCGTCCCGCTCGCTCGTTACCTCTCGCTCACTCCTACCCTTAGTCTCCTCGTCCTCGGCGTCGGAGTCGTCGGCGATGGGCTCGTCGTCGCCGTCGGAGTCGTCGGCGCTCTCCCCCTCGGCCCGCTCCCGCTCGCCCATCGGTCGCTCGTCCCGCTCGCTCGTGACCTCTCGCTCACTCCATCGGTCGCTCGTCCCGCTCGCTCGTTACCTCTCGCTCACTCCTACCCTTAGTCTCCTCGTCCTCGGCGTCGGAGTCGTCGGCGATGGGCTCGTCGTCGCCGTCGGAGTCGTCGGCGCTCTCCCCCTCGGCCCGCTCCCGCTCGCCCATCGGTCGCTCGTCCCGCTCGCTCGTGACCTCTCGCTCACTCCATCGGTCGCTCGTCCCGCTCGCTCGTTACCTCTCGCTCACTCCTACCCTTAGTCTCCTCGTCCTCGGCGTCGGAGTCGTCGGCGATGGGCTCGTCGTCGACGTCGGAGTCGTCGGCGCTCTCCCCCTCGGCCCGCTCCCGCTCGCCCATCGGTCGCTCGTCCCGCTCGCTCGTTACGCTCTCGCTCATCTCGAGTTTGCGCTGGAACTCGAGTTCGCCCATGCTGCGGGCTAGAAGCTCTTTTTCCTGAAAGAACACACGAAACGTTAGAAAAGCTATAAAAATTCAAAGTTAATAGTTTAAATAGTTTCTAAGCTATGCATCTAAGACCAACGGTGTAACGTTTGAGTAATATTTTATAAGGCCAGTTAAGAAAACACGATTACGTAAAATGGGTTGTCAAGCACGGCTGCGCGATTGTCAAGTATACTTAAGCAGTTCGTTCGAATCACCTGTTACTTGTGCACTAAAGCAAATTACGTTTAAACACGTTACGTTTTCACGCACTCTACCAGTGTCTGTAAAAGACGTAACAAGTAAGTAATGATGATAAAACGCAAGCATTCCGCTACACAAACAAACCTTGTACAGTTCCTTCTTGGCATCGTCAATGACAGAAGAGGCGTCGTGCACCGACGACTCGCTTCGTACAGCGCAGTCGCTTCCATCAGCTGCGCTCGCAGGTCTTCTATCTCGCTCACGTAGCCCTGTAGCGAGCGAGAAGTCAAACAAACCTTGTATAGTTCCTTCTTGGCATCGTCGATGACAGAAGAGGCGTCGTGCACCGACTCGTGCCGCGTGCGCCCGACCTTCTGTTCCCGACGACGACTCGCTTCGTACAGCGCAGTTGCTTCCATCAGCTGCGCTCGCAGGTCTTCTATCTCGCTCACGTAGCCCTGTAGCGAGAGAGAAGTCAAACAAACCTTGTATAGTTCCTTCTTGGCATCGTCGATGACAGAAGAGGCGTCGTGCACCGACTCGTGCCGCGTGCGCCCGACCTTCTGTTCGCGACGACGACTGGCTTCGTACAGCGCAGTCGCTTCCATCAGCTGGGCTCGCAGGTCTTCTATCTCGCTCACGTAACCCTGTAGCGAGAGAGAAATACTGATTTACAAAGGCTCAACTTGCAGAGGTCATTTCAAAGGTTTTAACAGAAACTACCACAAGGTGTCTTCACAAAATTGCCCTTCACAGGATTGCCCTTTTTATTCTATGAGCATTCTTGCAAGCACTACGCAGCGTACTTACATAGGCTTTCACGATACCTACTTCCAAAGCAGTGAGTCTCTCACTGCTTTGGAAGCGTCAAAAATGTAAGGAATGACTGGAGAAGTAGCCAGATCGGCGGCTCGTCAAAACGACGTTTGAATGTCTCTACGGTTTCCGAAGACGTCCACCGAAACAGTCAGAGAATAAATTGTTCGAAGCCAAGAATGTCTTCTCTGCCACCAACATGCTGTTTTAGGCAGACATCCGATCGATAGTGCCTTTTATGGCCTTTATACATGATAGACCTTCCCTATCCCAAGAAAGCATTGCCCTTTCATAGCTGTTAAGGATGACTGCAGGCGTTACGTTAACTGCACCAATCTTAAACCCTATCCAGATAGGGTTAGGGCGTAATCCGAACGTTAGCGGTATGTGCTAGCCCTACTGGATAAGCTCTAAGCCTTCAAGAGATGAAGTACCTGCACCAGCGCAGTGAGCGAGCAGTCCCCGGCGTCGGGGCTGCCGTCCTTGGGCGCCCAGTTCCCGAGCGCCTTCTCCGCGACCAGCTCGCTGTTCCGCGCCGATAGCTGCTCGATGGTGCCCTGCATGGCCTTCACGCGGCGCCGAAGAGCCTCCACTTCGCCAGTCAGGATGGCGTTCTCTTGCACTACGTCGCTCCAGCCTTCTTCGCCGTTTTCGGATATCACGCGTTTGCCCTGTGGATAGAAACCAATCATTAACCGATTCGATGCTAGAATACAAGTACGGTAGTTACAAGTGGAGCAAATTAAACCATCTTTGTATTTGTAACTGCGAGCTAGCATTAGTTACTAAGTCAATCTTCAAATGTAGTTGGTAGTGTTTACCACCATAAGTAAATGATATTTAATCTAAGTAACGAAATTATCACAAACACCTAGTTTCAGAGCACGAGTCGACTAGTGACTTTTTGGGTAGCTAACCGGCGCTCTAAACTACAACGCTGAACGATGATATCTTTTGGTGTACCTACGTTAAATAAAACTTGGTTAAATTGACAACCTAAAGCAAAAATATATACAGGCGTATGAATAATCTCTTTATTTTATTTAAGCTGTCTTATTTTTAAGTTATTCGCAGATCAAGATAACGTACGTACTTTTCAAATAAAAATACGATGTTTTTGGAATGAAAAAAGGCATGGTGTTTGTTTATGTTAGTATTCTAGTGAAGACAATACATTCCCATCATACCTGCTTGTACTCGGCCAGCTCCAGCTGCAGCCGCGCAACCTCCTGGCGCAGCTGGTGGATGGTGCGCGAGGTGAGGTCCTGGTTCACGACGCAGCGGTTCTTGATGTTACGCGCGCGGTTCGCGTACTTCAGAGTGTTTAGCGTCTCCATGAAGTCGCGGTCGCTGGGAGACACGCAGGCTATCATCACTGTGTTGCTGTTAGTGAAGACAATACATCCCCATCATACCTGCTTGTACTCGGCCAGTTCCAGCTGCAGCCGCGCGACCTCCTGGCGCAGCTGGTGGATGGTGCGCGAGGTGAGGTCCTGGTTCACGACGCAGCGGTTCTTGATGTTCCGCGCGCGGTTCGCGTACTTTAGAGTGTTTAGAGTCTCCATGAAGTCGCGGTCGCTGGGAGACACGCATGCTATCATCACTGTGTTGCTGTTACCTGATAAACAATAAATTAACCTTTAATAATCTACTTCTGCCAAGAGATTTGTTGACAACTTTTTACGTTCTCTAGCCTGATTTAATATAGACGTTAGTATTTGAAATCTTTCATTATACCAGCTGAAGGCCTGTTTTCCTTATTTTTCGTGTTTGCTTCATGAGATGTTAAAAAAAAATGTTTGAGGAGCAAAATAGTGAACGCGCTGCCAGACATTTGTGCAATAATGTGCCCCGAGTAGCTACGTGTACGTAGCTACAGACAATAGGGTTACATGTTCGTTGACACACCAATTCTACATTTATAAATGAACAACAGATACAGCTCCACACCGGTGGCAATAGTCAGCCACGTGTCTTGTAAAGTTTTGGGAAGCCAGAAACAACAAAAATCCAATTGTTGTCAACATAATTTCAGCTTACCTCCAAGCGAATCTTGCAACAGCCTCGTCAGCTTGGAGTCCCGGTAGGGCACGTGTAGTACTCTGCGAGACTTGTCTCCGAGGGCAGATATCACGTTGCCGAGCGCAAGAAGACCGCAGTTTATCGATATGCCCTCTTTAGCTCTTTCTCCAGTCGCTCCTAGAAATATTATCAGGATTAAACTATGTTGGACGGAAAAGTGATTTATCTATATTTTAGAAGGAAAAGCAAGAGTCACTTACAACCTAAACTTTGAAGTCTAATTATCTGAATTATTTTTCGATTGCCTAAAACAGTATCAACACGCTTAAACCACTTTCTCACGATCAAGCATTAGGCAGGCTTTTATCTCGGGTTTTTAAGTATTTAAGATAAGATAAAACAAGATCAAATAATCTTTATTGCATAAACAGATACATACAATAGGTAATTACAGCAAAACACACGACACTGTAATTAGCGGAAATAGAGTGCATACTTAATTTTGTCGGGACAGGTAAGTGACACGTTCATCAAAAAAGGTAGAAAGATAGTTAGTTTTACTTAATCACATAATAATCTCCATTATTCTCCATGTGTTAATTTGTTTATTTCTTCGCTGATTTCCATCACTGTTGATTTGCATGTAACTCGCTATGTAAATTAGGAACAGTTATGTGGGCCAAGTTCACAATACACATAATATTATGCAAATCTCGGCGCGTTCAGTATTCTCTTGTTGTTGTGAATAGTTTGCATTCAAGTGTCATCTCGCAACTTAAGGCATTTACAATTACCTTTACTGTTTTCTAACTACTTCGCATTTTCCGTATGTAAGAAAATAACAACGCATCCGTTTAAATACGTGCGTTTTTTAAATTAGCTTGCCTATCATGAATAATGCTCTAGGCGTTGTAGCGGCAATCTTTCACATTGAAACGAATAAGGGACTTGCGAGAACTACCAAGGTGCCAATAGATTTTCAATTGTTTGGCTTCTGGACAGTCGAGAATTAGTAGGAGGTCAATTGTGGTTAGAAGCTACTTACTGCTGCGTACTATTAACGTACGAGCGACTACAGCACGCAATCTGCAGGAGATATAAACAAAAACATCCTTGGCTCAGTCAACACATCAAGAATGATAACAACACGAACGGAGATGCTCGATCAATCGGGCTGGTTACGGGGTGGGCTTTAATTGAACTGGCGTAGTGTAACATCGGTGATCGTTGTCGATCAAAAATGGTCTAATTACCTGTCCGTTTTAACCGCTCAGAGCCCGCCAAGTCAACGAAGTGAAACTTCGCAGTCAGCGTTTCATACTGTTCCGGCGCTTCTGCATCCACCTCTCTGTCTGGCGCTTCCAGGTCTGCCGCCAGCCGCCTCTGCCGCATCAGCAGCGTGAAGACTGCGTGCGAGCGAGACGACGAAGAGTTCATGTTCGTGGCTGCTGTAGTCCTCGCGAGGGCACCAGCTCGCAAGGCTCCCAGAGCTTCTTTGATACTGCGGACTGCTCGCATGGAGGCACCCACCACACGCACACCACCACAACCATCTTCTGTTATCCTCAACGCGCCCTGGGTATGCAAAAAAAGGAATTCATATCAACGTGCACAAAATTACCTCAATTAAAAAGGTTTTAAAAAGCATTCACGTCATTATAGATTTGTTTCTATTCAAGTCAATTTTAAATACAAACAATTAACACTTTTTACTAAACTCATATAACGAGTCTATAATTACTGGAGCAGCAATTACTGGACTGAGAATAATTACAACTTAAATTAATCGTCAAAAGAATGTCAATTGTAGATTACAAAAACGTCTACAAAAAGTAAGGTTTAATAAGGTGCCAACAGTCATTAAATGTACAAGATAATTTCCACTAGCAACTTAATTAGAATTTTTGTCATAGCTATGTGTGCTATACCCACGCATGTGGTGTACAATCGAGATTTGAATGTGTTTCTTGAATGAAAATAATATTATTCAAAAATTTATATAAATTATATTTCGTTTATTTTAGTGAACACATCCAAAGTTTTAAAAACTCAAGTTTTCATTATTAGGATTATGCTTTCAAATGTCACATGTCTATTAGAATGCTTATTTTGTTAAACTGTCCTCAATATTCTATTATCTCTTTTTAGAGATAAGCTCACCTGTACTTTTATTGTCCTAAATATTGTCTATTGTAAATGTCTTTTTGTGTACAAACTAATAAATAAATAAATAAATAAATATTTATAATTCTTGCACTGATGCCATAAATACTTTTTTTAATTTACATTTTGGCTTAATACTTAAATATATTATTATTATTATTATTTTTGTTCGCCAGTTCCTAACCAATGGCGGATACGCTAGCAGTTAGGAACGTAGTATAGTATAGACATGCATGTCGATTATTCGTAGCGATATCACTTTTGTGTCCGATTATACCACCGATTATCACGGTCGAACGCCGGTGTACTTAGGCCACTAATTAAAATATACCTCGCCCACTTGCTATGACGGCTCTATTTTCTACAGCCTTGAGTTTTCAATCTGGCAACAGCAGGTATTTGTTTTCCCACTCGCTTGGCTGACCACGCTAATTAGACAGCTAGTAAAGGTAGTTTCTCTAATACTGGCAGTGTTGTTTTAATCGGAAGCAATTAGTTAATATGCGAAACTTTGCTTGTTATCAGATACCCGCATCATAGCACAAGCTTATTGAAATTCTCCATCAGACGTTCACCTCATTACCTTATACCATGTGCGGCCATGTAATGACAAAGAGCAGTCAAGTTAAACTAATACTGGACACATGGAGCAACAATTATTGACCATGCCCCGCTGTCGTGGTTCGAGGGTTCTAGTGACACGCCACAAACATTCTCTTCAACAAGCACAGTTTGGGCCAGGAGGTTTTGTGGGAAAAATGACATATTCATAAGTTTGCACAATGTACGAAAGAGGTGCAAAGCGACGTTGTTCCGCTCACATTGGTAACTGCAGCTTCAAAGAGCTCGTCAGTCAACCTCACGGATGTTCCAACTCTTTGCCTTCCTATTTCTCCTTCTGCCCTTTTCCCTTACCTTAGAGAAGGGATCCTTAGCAGGGTCGAGCAAGTCCACAATATCCTCATTGTACAGCTCTATGAACTGCGCCTGCACGGAGAACTCTGGCGGCAAGTGGCCCTGCTCCCGCGCGGCTTCAGCGCGCTCGTCGGCTCCGGTGAAGAGGTCTCTGATGGCGCGAGGTATGATCCCGCGTCGGCTCTCGTCTCCGTCGCCTTCGCCTTCCCAGCCGCTGCCCATCGTGTAGGTCTTCCCTGAACCAGTCTGGAAAGAAGGAAAAGAAATTTAAGATTGCTGAAGAGAAAAAAAAAATGTAAGAATATGCTTAGTAGGTATTCGAGGTTCATGTAATAATGTACAGTCGACCACAGCAAGCGCCGTACAGCTGGGTCAAATCGATTGTCATACCGTACCTAAAGGTAAATTCAGTCAACTACGACGCGTCGATAATTTTGGAAAGGCAGACGTGAAAAACTGTGTATCAAATGAAGCAAGTCGTTAAATCCATTCTGCAGCGTAATAATAATGTCCTTTACTTTAACGCGTGTGAACTTGCCGGAAAGTAGGGCAATAATCGTCACCTCCACACCTAATTACAATCATAACGCCATTCGAAGTCCCATTCCATTATCCTTCAATTACTTTGACCTGGAAATGAAAGGCCAGGTGTGCTCCATAAAACTGAGGCAATCGTTATGGGCTTTGGGTCATGCATATTCATAACTTCTCGCCTCAGGCGGGGGTGTAACCTACTTGGTATCCGATGATTCGGCATCGCTATATTTAATGAAATGCAGCCTTTGTCAGGGTTGTCAAGTCGTCCTAGATCTTGAGCTTTTGAAGTGATCAAAAGATAGGGAGATATCTCCTTTCCTGAATTGTGCCTAGACCTCATGTATGAGGCCAAAGAGCATGGAAGCGGTCAGATGTCGAAAGATTCAAAATTTTGGATTTCACGCTGCGATGAGTTGCAACGACTATGTGAAGGAGGGGAAAGGCAGACCGAAGAGTTATGAGATAGAAATACCTAGAATATCCTGAGCTGTTTGAGTATAGATGTGGTCTGTGTCTCGGTTTTGGATTCGGTGGGCGTGTATGACGTCACGGCGGGTTCCCACGGTCACGCCCGGTGGACCCACCGAATTCACTTTCTAACTCGTGACTTGGTATCACGCGTTCTTTCTAATGTTAAGCCGTCTAACGTAATGTAATCTTGTTTCCGTTAACCAGACACGTGAAAGTAATCGTTTCTGCGTATATTACCGAATACAGAACTGAGGTAAGTCCAGGTAAGTAGTATTGATGGTGCAGAAATGTGTGAACTAAACAAAGCCAGTTTTGATCTATCAATCATACGCGTAGGGTATACTCGTATGGTAGCAAGCTGTAAGATCCCTAAGAATATTCTGAAGATTGTGTATTACTTTCTTCGTTAAATACAGCGTATAAATAAGTGTCAGCAAGAAAACACCTTGACAATTAGTATCATGGTTATTATTGTTTTTAACATTTTCCATGCAGCATCTTTACTAAAGATCTGAAAACCAGAAAAAGTCATTCGGTCGTCTTGGCATCAGGCAGAAATCGAACCTGCATCTTTCGCAAACCGGGCGACTCAGTGCAGTCAGTCAGGGCGGAAGTGCAGTGGGCCCGGTTTGCGAAAGATGCGGGTTCGATTCCTTGCTGATGCCAAGAGGACCAAATGTCTTTTTCTGGTTTTCAGAGCTTTAATTACTATCATCTTAACACTAAGCCAATTTAAAAACGATGAAAGATGGCGTGGTTCGGATGTAATGCCACAATTCATGCACAATACATAGAACTATATACATTAAAGCTCTACGAAATAAGGAAAACGATTCTATATTCAGTATTATCTGATGTCCTAAGAACACAGATACACGGACTTTTACTTTCGTTATGGTGTTTCTTACGACATTTTGATCGGCAAATACTAGTGTTGACATTAACATAATTGGTATTGAGTAACCAACGATCAATAGTGCGTCGTGGAAATTCATGTTAGGTTAAGAACACTCCATCGATCTACGCGACAACTCTACCACCCCCACTACCTTGACAGTTGGCAGAGCACTACTGTTCGTTTCAACAGAAACTTTCTGCCCCGAACCACGAAATTGTGGAATGAGTTGCCGCATGCGGTGTTTCCGGACAAATACGACCTGCAGTCCTTCAAGAAAAGAGCGTACTCCCATTTAAAAGGCCGGCAACGCATTTTGTAGCCCCTCTGGTGTTGCAAATGTCCATGGGCGGCAGTATTCACTTTCCATCAGGTGATCTGTCTGCTCGTTTGCCCCCTATCCTATAAAAAAAAAAAAAAAAAAAAAAAAAAAGGCGCATCTCAAGTGAGCCTGTCACTCCACTCGAGATTGCCTCGACACTCGACTCATCAATGTCGGCTGCTGTGCAATTAGAAAATCGAAAGTTTCTCCGCTGTGTAAGTTTATAAATTAACAGTTTATATTCATAGAAAGTGCATGCAAGTCATATTCTGTTCTGCTCAATTATGAATTCAGCTTCAATTATTAAAACGTTGAAGTAATCGTTGCGTTCTCTTCAAATTGATCGTACGGGTTTTCTTCGATCGAAATGTATCTATGTAGTCTGAAGTATCTTTCGTTTAACAGATAGATTCATAGAGGACATCGGAAGCTTTTCTAATGTAGAATTGTTACACATTACATTATTGATACTATGTCTTTATTGCAAAGAGAGACACGTAACAAGTAAACCGAACACGCTAAATAAGGCAAACACGTAGCGGAGGCAAACGTGAGGACACTCAAGTAGGATTCACACCAAATGACACACGTTGGAGCGCAAGATACTAATGTTGAAGGAAATCGAAGCGATAGTTCAGGAAGTATGGTCGAAATTTGCATGGAATCGACATCGTCTCCGCGCGTTGTCGGTCGGTCAGCTGTCTAAGTTTTACAATTTGGACTTTAATTACTGTAGGTAGGTAAGCTCTATTTGCAACGTCGACACCTGATTAGGAACGACGTTTTCGACCAATTTGGTAAATTTCATTCATTTTACTAAAATTGTTTAAACTATGCCGTTGAATGAACGACTTAGTTACATTAAAAGCAAAAAGATATTCGCCCATAAACATTTTGTCAAAATGCTAAGGGATGTTGCGCATCGGTCAATCTAAACCGCACTTAGGTCGTCCATTCCGCTAGTCGTGTTTAATTGCCGCTTCAGAACCGCTAATGCGGATGCGCGCGCGCACATTAGCCATGCGCACACAAATAAACATGCGCGGCGTCTATCGGTCTGCGCGCCGTCGTGACTGCAGAGAAAACGACACAATCAATGGACTTGAAGTTGACTATTGACTATTGCGCACCGGTCAGTGTAAACCGCACTTAGGTCGTCCATTCCGCTAGTCGTGTTTAATTGCCGCTTCAGTACCGCTAATGCGGATGCGCGCGCGCACATTAGCCACGCGCACATAAATAAACATGCGCGGCGTCTATCGGTCTGCGCGCCGTCGTGACTGCAGAGAAAACGACACAATCAATGGACTTGAAGTTGACTATTGACTATTGCGCACCGGTCAGTGTAAACCGCACTTAGGTCGTCCATTCCGCTAGTCGTGTTTAATTGCCGCTTCAGTACCGCTAATGCGGATGCGCGCGCGCACATTAGCCACGCGCACATAAATAAACATGCGCGGCGTCTATCGGTCTGCGCGCCGTCGTGACTGCAGAGAAAACGACACAATCAATGGACTTGAAGTTGACTATTTAATACATTTCTAGCTGTAGTACTTGGAAATATTACCAAAGTGGACCAAAGGTCTGTCAGTTTAATCTTGCTTGATTTGAATATTCACAGGTCACACTCATCGAGTTACTTACAAGGGGAGGTTATGAGCCCGGCGTCAGTAAAACGAATGGAACTTTGCGGTAGGTTACAGTTAATTATTTTGCAAACTCACCATGTGTCTATTTGGTGCCTAACTACTGATGAACAAGGGTAAGGTAATCAACTGACAATCAACAGAGGACTATCCAGGAAGTATATGTAAATAGAAATTAACACACGAAATTGATTTTATTAGCGTTCAACTTCTGTTTGGTGGTCAATCAAAGTCAAGTCAAGTAGCTACCTAAACGAAGGTATTGACATCCTATTACAAAACTTGTTCTAAAGAATAATTTATCAACCTTTATGTCAATATTTTTCTTTTGACGAAGAAAATTAACCGATAAATAGGCCGCCCCTTCGCTGCCGGCCAGTGTTTTCTATTTAATAACTGGATTTGAAGCAACAATGTCCAGAGAGAGCTGTCCGCTCGCGCGGCACTAATCATAGCTATAATATAGAAAATGCACTAATGCATACACGTGCGGCTGTATTGGGGCTTCCTCCAGCAGTTTTTAGTACGACGTAGGTTTTTCTTTCGCTACTGTACACACTTTTTTTTATAGCTTAATTAGGCGCGCATTTGAGCACAATCTCACCTGATCGTAAGTGATGATGTGGCTTAAGGTGGTACATGCCGGCCTAACAAATGATTGTTCAGTCAGATTGTTCAGTCTCTTCTTGAAGAGGCCCAAGTTGTATTGCTGTGGAAACACTTCACAGATCATTCAAAGGATCACAGGACGTTCAATGTGACAGCAGATTAATTAAATAGCGCATACCAAGACGCTTATTCATTAATGAACCCCCTCATTAAATTTGAACGCAAATGCATGCAGTTTTAGATAGCTTCATGCGTAGTGCCTAGTACAATAAATCAGACTGTTGTCAAAATACTTTTTGATTTGTTTGCACAGCTGCGTTTCCACCAGAGATGTGCGGGGATGCGTTGCGAGTTATTTGTTTTAAAGAACCCATAGAATCGGTTCATTTACCTTTTTTTTTTTTTTTCGGGGAAAAAATGCTCTTTACGCACTATCCCACCGTTAGGGGGAACGGTGGGGGAGTGTGGGACTCGCCCACCTTTGAGGTGGAAATACCCACTAAAATAACCCCGGTGTATCTCCGCGCCACTTTGCAAGGGGCGATGTGGGATTCCGCTTGAATATCTCCACTTCGCCCCGAGCGGTCGGCCTGGCATCCGCGCCAGGCCTCCTCACGCTATGGGGGGTATCCTGATACACGTCAGATACCCCTCAGACGGGTGACAATAGGCAATGTGGGTGAATGCCCCCCGACACTCACCCACTGATGTCACTAAGTGACCGAGGAAGCGGCTGCGAATTGCCGCCTCCTAGTCCCCCTCCGCCTGCGTCGGTGAGGTGCTGCCAGGGGATCGTTCTCCCTAGCCCTCTCCGCGGTCTCCTTCTGTTCCATGACAATTTCACAGAAGGAGACCATTGCCTCCCATGATTTCTCACTTTCAAGCATAGCTCGTACTACGCTTGGAAGTGAGAGATCCCCACCAACAGCTGCAATCAAGGCGCGGCGCTGTTCCGCCCACGCTGGGCACACCTCTAGGGTGTGCTGGGCGTCGTCCTCAGCTGCGCCACAGTGGTGGCATACGGGGGTCGGCTCCCTCCCGGCTATTTTATGCAGATACTTTCCGAAGCATCCGTGCCCAGAAAGCATCTGCACCAGCCGGAAGGTCAATGAACCGAACCCCCTACGACACCACCGACGGAGAACCGGTCGAATAGCTTCTATGGTGCGTGCACCATAGACGGGATCCGCCAGGTCCTCCCTCCACTTTCTGAGGACCTCCTCCTGGGCCTCCTTCCGTATGCGCTCCACCTCCTCGTAGGTGGGGCGCTCTCCTATGTTTCTTGCTGTCGTTCGAGCCTCATAAACGGCAGCAAGGACCCCCGCCTCTAGTTCCCAGGGGGGCATTCCGGCCAGCACGCAGGCCGCCCCCCCGGATATGGTCCGGTAGCCACGGACCGCCCTCACAGCAATAGTCCGCTGCGGCCTGCGCAGCAGACGCTTATTAGCCGTTGTAAGGGCGTCCGCCCAAATTGGCGCTCCGTAGAGCGCCATCGACCTTACTACGCCAGCGTACAGTCGCCGGCATGTGGCATCTGGGCCGCCCTGGTTCGGCAATAGGCGGCCCAATGCGCCCGCAGCGCTGACGAGGCGGTTCGCGAGCATATCGGTTCATTTACCTAACTTCGCTCAATGAAGTGTTTCTATTGGTTCCTAAAAACAAACGCATTCTAGCATGTCTCTGGTGGAAACGCAGCCTAAGATGTATTAGTAACCTTCATGTTTAATCATGTCTACAAGCGCTCTACTCAACAAAGCCTGTTACAAGTACTATGCACGTGCCACCTAAACCGTGCATGAGCCGCAAGGGACTACGTCTTCCGAGGAGTGCCTCGAGGGCTCTCAGGATGTCGTGGACATTTTCTTTGCTATGCGCTTGCTTGTTGACCTACTCTTCAGAAAGTACGCGGCTGTTTAAGACCGTACTTACCGGGTAGGGCTCGTAAAACTAAAAAAGCTATTCTCTAGGCACATCGAAAGCATCACTCATATTGATAAGGTAGTCCATATCGAATAACTCTCTACTTAGCGCACCACCGCTACAAAATAAGAGTAAAACAAACACTTTTTTATTTTACACCTATGGAAGACAATAATAGCTTTATTGCTACTTGTATGGACGCTTTTACGACATTATTATGATTTGATGTGGCATGCAATAAACTATTATGATTTTATGACGTATATTAAAAATGGGGCTTACTGAATTTTCTGGTAACGTACGGCGTACAGAACAATCTGGTACTTAACGGGTTTATTAGCATCAAAAATACGAAAGTAGCATTAAGCAACCACTACGTTTTGATTTATATTTAAAAAAAAATAGTTTCGTCCAAATCTGGCGCATGCGACTGCTAGTGCTATCTGGCTGCGTTTATTTTTTATAAATTGACTAGCTGTCAGTCCTTGTGCGACTTCCAAAGCTTTTTCTGGCAATGCAGCAATGGGGTGAGCGAATAAAATAGATTAAAATAAATCATTTTTATAACACTCGATGTTTTTTTTAAGCTGATTAATTCTTAGTGTTCAACAATATCATATTGAGAGTTTTAATCTATTACGAGTAATTTAAGTTTTTAATGTAGGTAGCCTATAAGTAATCAGACTAAAGAAATAGGCTCTATCTACCTACTCACAGATCAGGTGACTAGATTACCTATGTCGCATGCAAATGCAAATCGTAACTTAATCGCTTATTAAGGCCATTGCTAAATTGAATTGATATCACACGCGTGGCTGGCAGGAAGACCCAGGTGAGTAGACCCTCCTAAGCCCACTGACCTACTTGCTAACAGGATTGGCCTACATCCTTCAGGAAACGAACGCGAAGATCAATCATCCGCGGAAATCGTTACACGGCAGATGTTTCACGGATTTTGGTCACACCGCACGGTACAGTCAGCCGCGAGGAGAAAACACTGCCAGTATACGCAGATCTCTCGTTGCTATCGCATCTTACTAGAATTTTATGTGCGGACAGCTGAAAACATTGCCATTAATAGTTTTGAATCTGACTACTGCACCCGAAGGTCACGGGTTGGATCCCGCGCAAACTAAAAATGTGTGTGCATAAACATATTTGTTTGTAAATTATTTATGTAAGTATTTACGAAAAAAAAAATATTATCCAAAGTGTTTAGTAGGTATCTGATGATGATGATATCCGATCTGATGGTACAAGATTTGCTGAGTTTGGGACTAACATCATCAAAGTATCACTCTGTGCAGGCACTTAAGTAGTTACAAAGTAATGGAAGTTGACATTACAAGCTATTGCGCAGAAATTAGTAAACCAACGATGCGCAGTCACGGAGACTTGCAAGTTTGTTCAAGGGGCTAAATGGAAGGAGCAAACAGGCGCTCCTCGCGGGTCTGCTTGCTCATACATAAGCGCCGTGCGATGGCGGACAAACACGGGAATAGAGACGCTTCTCAAACACTAAGCAACTGGCATTGTATCGTATATGAGGACACGCCGCGACTTACCACTTTGCAAAATATTCATGTACACACTATGTCTAAGAGGCTGGGAGTGTAATAAACAAGTGATGTGCAGTCATGGAGTCTTGCAAGTTTGTCAAGAGGCTAAATGGAAGGAGTAAACAGGCACTGCTCGCGGGTCTGATTGCTCATACATGAGCGCCGTGAGATGGCGGGCAAACACGGGAATAGAGACGCTTCTCAAACACTAAGCAACTGGCATTGTATCATATCGATACTTGTAATCTCAATTGACGTAAAGCACAAAACCCGACTTTACAGGAGAGACAAAATAAGTTTTTTTTTACAGATTTAAATCCATTGTGCTTATGGTTTTAAAGATAAGAAAAAGTGATGTAGACAAAATATACGTGTCACATTGAGATGCAGATAATGAAATATTTAGATTTTAGCTACTGCTTTTAGTTTAGAAACTAGATGTGCCTTACCTCAATGATAAATTGATAAAATGTTCTTTACGTCAATTTTTATTATGAGTTTCAAGTTGATTGTGGGCGTAACGCACCGCCGAAAAAATAATATTCTTTACGCCTTAAAAACTAATGTAAAGAAGTGTTAATAAAGATAAACTAAGCAGGTGTAAAGCTAATAAAAAATATCCGTTCTTTAATATTTTGAATCAAAGAACTTATTTAATTGTTCATTAGGTGGTATACATTACTGATATTGGGAGTTTTGTATTGTATAACTTTATTTTCTTATATAACTTAGTTGGGCGCACATTTGACCACAATCTCACCTGATCGTAGGTGATGATGTGGCCTAAGGTGGTACATGCCGGCCCAACAAATGGCTGTTCATTCTCTTCTTGAAGAGGCCCAAGTTGTATTGCTGTGGAAACACTTCAGCGGGAAGCTCATTACACTCTCTTGCTGTTCGCATTATGAATGTGTTACCAACACGGTTGGTGCGGATTGCTGGGATGTCAACAACATAGGGGGTGGAAAGCTAGTGGTCCGATGAAGAAAAGGAGCTGGTGGAATCAGGTCATGCAACTCCTTCGCACACTTTGCAACTTTTTTATCCTAATCGTTGTGAGTGGCTCTTCATCAGCATTAGTTAGGTTTAAAGTTTCTGTTTTCCTTCCCTTAGCAGTGCCTTTACTCTTTCTTCTCGACCTGGCAACATATTTCGCGCGCACACTGAGGCTACTACATTAGGATATTATTGGGTTATCTGAAGTCCGAAGAGAGGGGAAGGACCCGATAACCCTGCAATCCGGTAACTTACTATACCACCGGGAGGGCGACCAACAGTCCCTAGGTGGTGTCGGGTTCATCGTCCACAAATCCCTTGTCAACAACGTTATCATTATCGGAAGTGTTTTGAGCAGGGTAGCGTACCTGATACTCAGAATATCAAAACGAGATTCGCTGAATGTCATTCAGGTCTACGCTCCGATCTCGAAACACGACGATGTCGAACTGGAGGCTATGTACTAGGAGAACTATAAAGCCATGCATCGCCATAAAACCCACTACACGGTGTTGATGGGGGACTTCAATGCGAAATTGGGCCAACGTTGCGGTGATTAGCTGAGAGTGGGGCAATTTGAATTTGGGCAACGAAATAATAGGGGCAAGATGTTGGCAGACTTCATTGAGAAGGAGAACCTCTTTATGATGAACTCCTTCTTCAAGATCACTATCGGCAGTGTTTCGAGCAGGGTAGTGTACCTGATACTCAGAATATCAAAACGAGATTCGCTGAATATCATTCAGGTCTACGCTCCGACCTCGAAACACGACGATGTCGAAGTGGAGGCTATGTATGAGGAGATCTCTAAAGCCATGCATCGCCAAAAAACCCACTACTCAGTTTTGATGGGGGACTTCAATGCGAAATTGGGGCAACGTTGCGGTGATGAGCTGAGAGTGGGGCAATTTGGATTTGGGCAACGGAACAATAGGGGCCAGATGCTGGCAGACTTCATGGAGAAGGAGAACCTCTTTGTGATGAACTCCTTATTCGAGAAGCCCGTAAGCCGCAGTTGGACCTGGATCAGTACTGTGATAATATGAACTGAACTCCGAGGTTTGCCCTAAGGACAATATAATATATCTTTGTCAGCCATTAGGGAATCGATGAGAAATCAAACACTGCACATTCAAACACAAATCACTTAATTATTATAGTTTTCAGCAAGAACACTCGTCGTCTTTCGTTGTTTGAAAATAGTTTGAATTAGGTACCTAACTACCTAATTGGAAACAACCGGTATCGGTGCAGTTCATAAACGTTCCTAAAACAATGGCAGTAAAGCACATTTTAGCGTGAAGGAAGTTTGATTGGGTCGGTAAAGCAGAGCTGCTGCTGCTCGCACGCAGCGCCGCAATGTTGAAAATTTTGATGCTGCTTTATCTACATTCAAAGATTATCAAAGAATTTTAGAGCTTATGCCATTGTAACAGAGTTGAAATAATGCTTTTAGGAAGTGTGCTTTACGTCTTAGAATGTTATGAGAGTTGATTCACAGACTTTGACGTAAAGCACATTTGGCGTTTTAATTTAGTATTAGTTGGGATTAGGGAATGCAAATCCGTTTTCTTTTCAAAATCCGGATTTTAAAAAACGGATTCGGAAAAAATCCGGATAATCCGGATTGAATCCGGATTTTGCCTCTTACCATACAGATTTCTAAGTACTTTAAAAATGCCATTTAAATAGTGTAAAATAAGCATTACAATACGTATTCAGTAATCAGAAGTGCGCATAAGAGTGAAGGTGAAGATTGAAGGTGCCCGTGGCGCAGTTGCGACAGTGATCGGCGACGATCGTTGTTGTAAAGCAACACACGCCGGGTCGGAAAAGGGATGGGTGACCATCCGACCGAAATTTAGTGATGTGTATTTCGGGCATCTCCGTGCTTCGGAAGGCACGTTAAGCAGTTGGTCCCGGTTGACTTCGCTAGATGTCAGTCGTTAAGCCTAGTCAGAGGCCTTAGGGCGGCTTGATAACATCTGACAATAAGGTTGCTCACTAACCTTACACCCCTCCAACAACCCGCACTGAGCCCGCGTGTTGGAGTATGGCTTGTTCCACCTCATAGTTGAGGTGAGGCCTGTGCCCAGCAGTGGGACGTATATAGGCCGATTATGTATGTATGTTTATGTAAGAAGGTAATCCTGATTCAGATTCAGATTCATTTATTTCTCAAAATTAATAAAACATTATACATTACATTAATGTCCTATATAAGTAATTAATATTGAGATCGTCAAATGTTATAGAATAATTGCAATTAAAATAATAAATAAAATATGATGTCAAATAATAATGTCAAAAGCAACGTGAAAACAAAACAAAAAATACTGTTACTCCACTTTAAACAACACTTAGAAAAAGTTAGTAAAATATACTTAAATGAAGCATATTTTGTTCGTTACATATTAATGCTCGTGACTGTACAGGACGTGATCGTACGAACATTGTCATCCATCTAGTGCGTAAAACCAGATTGTCTTTTTTCAATGAAATATCCGAAAAATCCGGATTCAATTTTCAAATCCGGATTTAAAAATCAAGTAAAAATGACGGATTATCCGGATAAAACGGATTACGGATTATCCGGATTGCATTCCCTAGTTGGGATGTTAAAAACATAAAAAAATGTTGACGTCCTTTACGTCTTCGTTTATTTATGGATGTTTCATACGACCTCTAGTTTCACAATTTAATGATAAAAACGTTCTTTACGTTACGTTTTCAATGTGTCTAAAATCGTTGTTTATGGCCGCAGAGCTACGTGAATGAGACAGAAAAATAGAGAAAAAAAAAATAAGTAAGGTGGCATTCATAACTCATTTTGGCCAAAATGTGCTTTACGTCAATTGAGATTACAAGTATCGATATATGAGGACACGCCGCGTTTTACCACTTTGCGAAATATTCATGTGCACACTGTGCTTGGAGGTGCTTGGAGTGTTGGGTTACATGGCCGTGAAAGCGAAAAAGTATTTGACTTTGCATCTATAACTAGAATCAGGGTTAGAAAACCTTTTTTTGACGCGAAATATTCTTAAAACCTCAAAGATGTGTTTGAAAATAAGTACAGAGAGAATACGCGGCGCATAACTTTTTTGGAACTTTGTGAGACGGTTGCTGCAACGGTCGCACATCACGGACCCCAGTGCACAGAATGTGGCCAGTTGAAATATGTATTAAGTACAGAAACCCTGAAGGGTGAGAGCCTTATCACTTAGATGTGCAGGAATGCACTAATAACCCTGGTAGATAATAACCTTGTGCAGCCAAACCACACCTTTTTAGTTGCTGATTTTATTAATTCATCACTCCAAATGTTACCTTTACGAACCTGTACGAAGTATGCAAATAAATAAGGACAATATTAACATGTTGACACTCGGGGCCAAGCTCAAGGTGGACTGACATAATCTCACATTTTAATAACGTGTTTAAACGCTACTTAGCGTGTTTATAACTAAATCCATGATTATGTAAGATTAGATTCGACACAGGCGATAAGCGGATGACGGAAAATAAATAAACAAAATTAAAGAATCCGCACCTTTATTGGATAATAGCCGTTGCCTGCGGCTTTGCACGTGTGTAGTGTTTTTAATAGTAAGTTAGTGAAACACACGTCATTCTTGACTTATTAGAATTAGTTGCAATTTTATAATTGCTACCTTCAAAGGACCGATACTCCCTAGCTAAGCATTGCCAAACCCCGACTTTAACTTCATAGATGTGATTCCTTTCAGCTTATTACTCAGTAAACAGTTGTACAGCAAACTGTTAACTGTTCTGACACCAAGCTACATAATTGGCGGTCAAGGGTCCCCGTATAAATACGCATTCATTCATATTTACTTGTAGATATTCCATATTTTGTAGTAACTAATCAACTTATAACAACAGAGATTGTGCAAAAACTTCTTCATTTAAAATATCGATGATTCTGGCTAACATAAGATTGAATACGATTCTGGTCGTTAATAACTCACGTGACGTCACAAGGTGTACAAGATAATGTTTATTCTGATGTCACCACGCAAAATGATAAACCATGGCACGGAACTACTCTTAGATTTAACCTTCAAACGTGCGAGTATAATTAGCAATATTCCTAATCACATAATGTCAACCATTTTACGACGTCGTGGGCCGTTTATTAGTACTGTAATGAAGGTCCATATTTAGAACCATTATAAATTAACCTAAATCAAACAAATAAGACAGATACTTAACTATTTATTATATTTCTGTTATTACAATGCTGTATTTTGCCCTCAAGATACCAGAAAAATAAGCCATCTTAGATAAGTCCTTGGTCATCTTAGAGCAACTAGAATCAGCATCTTCTGTGTTTTATTACAATGTGTCGTGAATATTGGAATCAATACGGAAGTTACCTTTCAGGTAAATAAGACAAGATAGTCGAAACTCCTAGCTGAGAACATAATTGGTCAGTCATTTGGGAACGACTATGCCACAGACACATACTCGTACGATAAACCCAAAACACTCTGTTTTCGTCCTAGAGTTCAAAGCCATTTCAAATGCCAATTATAGAGAACGTCCACTTCCACTTCGCTTTTCCCAAGAGAATCTGGGCCATTGTCCCTGTCGTTGCATAAAGTGTACAGTTATTATAACTTAAGAAGTACATTAGTCATACTTTAAGTCAGCTGCAAATAAGATAACACAGGATAACTATTATACACTCAACGTTGAACATGTTAGGCGCCAAAACCGCGTTATCTCGACATACATATCCATACTAATCTCGCAGATAATAGTACAAGTATATACATTACTGTGAGCCTCAGCGTCACACTAGCCAAACACACTTAAATGGAGTGGACATACCCAAAAAATACAACAAGTCAAAAAATACACAGAGAAGAAAACCCTATAGGGAAATTTTTTTTCGCGAGATTCATAAAGAAACTGTTATAAGTACTACTTATTATTGTTGTTATCAGTTATCAGGGAGACTTCTATGATTCATACATTTTTAGAAAGACAACAAACTATTAAGTCTAAACATTTTAGCCGATTTGATTTAACAAAGTTTCACTTCATAAACTAACTAGCTAATATGCGCAGTGTCAGAATTTCGTATGGTCATTCACACAAACATTATTATTGCGAAACCTTGTGTTATTTGTGTTTAGGTATACATGGAATGGAACACAAATCATCTCAGAGCATTCGTCACACCAGTAGCGGTAATCGATAACGCCGATCGATAACGTTATCGACGCCCACTCTACCTATTGTCTGACTGATTGCATCTTGATAAAATATATTTAAAACAACTAATAGAAGTGCCGGCTTGAAAGTTAGGACATCTAGCATAGATCAAATGTTGTTTTTTAAAGAGCTGTCACAGTCCACGCAAACACACGCGCGATGTGTGTTGTGCAGACAGCGCAGACTGATCGTTGTGGAGATCCTTGGATCTGTGCCCAGCAGTGGGCATCGTTTAGCTGACATGAAGATGATGATGATAATGATGATGATGTTACAGTCTAATATCATTTGACAGGACAGTTAGTACCCTATAAAACAGTGACTGATAGATTTGAGACCAAATCATCCACATTGATTTGCTCCCAAAGTAAGGTTTTACCCTACCAATAAGAAACAACAAAAGTACCACCAAGGAAACATGTTTTCAAAGACTGATAAATTTAATTGAATAATTCTACCTTTGCCCAGCAGTGGGATGATGCAGGTTAGGAAAAAAAAAATAAAAAATTCTAAATACAACTAATATTGATAAAAACTTTGATGTATAACATGATAATGACAGTGGACTACGTCGTAGGTTGTAGGATTACAAACAATCACGATGGATTAAGTTTTTCTTTCAACAATTTCACATCATTAGGTGTATTTTTGTACTATTTGTTACTATTTACATATCTATACTGTATAACATCTTGTGAGCATACATTCAACAGAGTGCAATGAAGAAATGAATTATGATCGCCAAAACAAACAACGCTATAAGTCAACATGAAACTAATCACCAAATAAGTAATGATGATAAATTCAAACTGAAACCGTTTGTGAAAGTAAAAAGAATGAAACTCCAATAACTCTGGAGCTAATTAATTAACTAATATAATGTCATCATAAATTGCTATTCAAATGCAGCGTGTGTCGTTTTATTCGAAACTGATTATTTATGTTTATTAAAAAAGGAAATAATAAATAGTTTTGTAAATAGACATGAACATAAATTATAGGCTCATATTTTCCGCATATTTTGATGAATATTTCTGATCTTTAAGCTTATAGGTACAATAAGATAAATCATCTCTATTATACAAACAAATACAGTACTTCTGAAAAATTTGTTTAGATAATGTGGAGATAAGAACACATACATTTACAAGTCATACACACAAATATTTACAAAAAGCGATTATTGGATCTAATCGTGATACCAAGTAAAGAAGTCACGCTATGACTTTAAGCATTTGATACCCTATCAAGCGGAACTTGATTCTCAATTTTCCAATTACTAAGCAAGTTAACAGAGTCTTATGCAAGTGAGTAACCTCAAAACACGACCAAACATGGCTTTCAAAGTGTTGACCTAGGACGGCGGTGCCCACAATACGCGCCTATGTCTAAGCAAATGACTCAACCGCCAACATCAGCTTGCACAAACAAATATCACGACGGGTTGAGACGAGTACACATTAGCGATTAGTATCATGTTTGACGTAACGAAATATTTGACTGCTAGGTCTGTTTGGCAAAAGGAAATACTTAGTCCTTCCTTCCCATCCTTAGTACCGCCCGTAGAAGAATGAGAAAAGAAGTATGGACAACTGCGACAGTTTACTCAAGTCAACGCCATAGTGTGTTCACGATATAAACAGTTGAAAAAATATATATGTCCCCATATTGAATCAACATTTTATTTCTTACATATTAACATACCTATTCTGAGTTAACCAGACTACGATCGGTTCGGATATCGAGCAGAAATTGGATATAATTGCATGTGCATATATGCTCATTGCGCCAAACGTACGCCATTTTCGCGAAACATGCCAAATCGGTCATTTCCTCACCCTGGAAGCCAGTTCATACTACTAATAGAGGAAACTGACAATGCTTCCTAAGAATCCCCTATGAGACTTAACTGTTTAAAGTAGTCAATTTAGTCCTTTCCTTACGCAGGAAGCGCGCGCACGCCGATTTAGATCAGAGGCGCGCGCCGCCCGCCCTTTTACGGAGGGCTGCGGGCGGAATACGGCGCTAATGGTAGCTGACACGTCGCATTATAATGTCACTGTTTACTTAATAATATGCAGTTGGATTCAGATTATTTGAATAACAGACAAAGCTAAAATATTTGAAAGTCTTTCCAAAGATAGGAAAACCAGAAAAAGTCATTCGGTCTTGGCTTGAGGCGCGAATCGAACCCGCGTCTTTCGCAAACCGAGCGACTGCACTAACCACTATGCTATGTTTAGTAAGATGATTATGCATCATCCCTAATAATGAAATACAATAACCTAAAGTCTTTCCAAGGCGCCTTGATGCTATAACTTTAGGACCTTATTTCTGGACCTCATGGGCTTCCCATCAGGAGGAGTGAGGAACTCGGAGTACGAAGTAAAAAATAATAACAATATCTCCTTAATATCTAAAACAAACGCAGTACGTTCATGCAAACTTTGTCTAGGATTGTTCTATGAAGTTAAAGTTAATAGGATGCAAGGCCTAAGTGGATAAGCGAATGAGCATCCTGCATCCTTGTTAATGCAGTGTCGTCTTTTTACGTAATTACGTGAATGGACACATTAGGGTCCTCATTTAAGGAAAACATATCCAACCATCTTATCTAGGAACTATGATCGTTAATTTTAAAAATGTTTTCAAAGGAGGCGATCTGTAGGTGTACCCTTACATAATCGCAGAGACATAAGCTCATAGATTCCGATGGGTCGGCCATCTTGAGCATATCGAGAGGATATCATCAGACTGTAGTAGGTACCACAAAAGCGCATATTCGGCGACCAAGTTGTCGAGAGCAGGTTGACCGTAACCCTCATTGCAGGGGATATTCATTGGATTAGTATTTGTTCTGATAAATCAATAAAAAGTTCCTGGGCGAAGATTATTTTTAAGAGCTTAGCCAAGCGCACTCTGTGCCCTTAAACATATGATTATGCTCGCAAATATTGATATTCTAAAGATTAGACAATGTCAAATGTAGAAGGCACTACCTACCTACAAACGCGATTTATGGATAAGATTGTATAAATATGCAATATAATACAGAAAAATCTGGCAAAAGACCCATATTACAAAACTGCGACATTTATACGACATATTTAAACATCCTCTTAAAGTTAAATGGAATGTGAACAAGTCAGATCAACACTAATTTGTAAAAAAACCGTCATTCAAATGTCCAGTTTCCTTAACGAGTTTACTATAAAAACCGTTGAGCAAACATGCTCAGTCTATCAATAACATCGCTGATTACATAACATTGAAAAAGAACTGGCTGATTTTATTCGTATAAAAAATACGTTGGCGAACCTTGCGAGGTCAATAATCGAACTTTTAATAGGATCCTTCTTGATCACATATTTAAGTCAATAACAATATGTTAATGTTACATAATTAAATTTAAGTAAGCTTTCGTGAAACTTACATGTTTATTTATTGAATACATTATTTGAAAAATTCAAAACACTGGTTCTTGACTAGGCATGATTAAGAAATAAATGTATAAGCCAGTGAAACTTCAAATCAGTTGAAATCACTGAAATAGACTAATTTCTTTTTGAAAACGGTTCTTGTGGGTATACCTACCCAGAGTATACTCTGTTACCTGTTACTCTGTTAACCTACCCTATTAAGCTGTTAAAGAAACTTGTGTACTTGTCTGGTAACTACGTGACTAGTGGTTGCGATAAACGTATCGGAGCATAGAGCATCGGATTTCCGGTGATAAAAGAAGAATGTGTCTACTGTTAAACATTTTCTGGGTCATCCTTAGACACGATCCCGAACTGTGAAGACCTTGTTCTATGACTGTTGCACCCAGACAAAACAAATACAAATGTGTATTGCATCAATATTTTTCTAATAAGTCGTGTTTGATTTCTTTGCTGAAATAATTTCATATACCACTTATAAGTACTACTGAAATGTAAGGTAAGACAAATGTACTTATTAAACATTGAAAACCGATTCATTTCAAGAACGATTCAAGCAACACTGTTAGGTAATTATTGTAACGGATTTAATTATTAATTGATGGATTTAATTGGTCTTATTTCGAATAATAGAAGAACTGCTCTTTTATTATCAGTGTTAATTTATCTTCGTTACCGATAGTGCATAAACACCGAACAGTTTAACATAACGAGTAGAAAGTAACCACGTTGAATGGGTGTACCGTTCTGTGAGATAACGAGTCCGTCAGACAACAGGAGGTTAGTCTGTGCTCGTGGGAGCTAGTTTGAATGCTCATAGTCTGGCTAGTGACCAGTTTCGGCACAGAATAATGAATCATTGCATGGTTTCGGCTTCAGGTATGTGACAATTTATTTTACCGATTTATTTTTATAAAATAGCTGTCAGTCTGATATTAAACCTGAGAGGCGAAATCGCAGCAAAGTTATTGTCAGAAATATAATACGCTGGCCAGATATCAGTGGAAATAACACATTTGGGAAATATGGCGGGGCTACCAAGAAACTAATAAGACTAATAACAACGGTTGCTGGGGGATGCTGACATTTATGACTTAAGTATCTATCCAAAGCCGATAGCCGTAGAAACCGAGTAACATAGATATAGAGTATGAGCGAGATATATTGTTATTTCGCTCACTTTTAATTATTCCAATTTTATTAAGTAAGCGTTTTTGAAGCAAGGTTTTTAGGCATCTTAAGACTTAAAGGCTATTCAAGCAATAGTAAATATTTACAACTGACAGGCTCGACCCTAACTTTAGCCACACTAACAAAATATAACTAAATTCGGCCACACAGGACCGAAAAAATACTATTCGTCTGGCCAACACTAGCTCTCGGTCCAGTCGCGAAGTTCAAAAACCCCATTTGTCTCTGTGCTCTGATCTGCTGCACTAATCTATCCAATTACGCGGCCCATTGGTTTATTGCTGCCGGTTTCGGCCTCGCGCCTCCCAGGTGATTGCACTATGACAATTTCACCACAAAAATCAAGATTAAAAATATTATAAAAGCCTTTCATAAAAAAATAAAAACCCAATGCTAATATTGCGACGTGAATCATAACTTGTTTGCATGACATTCAATTTTTATACATTAAAAATGCATTTTTAAGGGGTTCCACTGACATCGGTGATCATAACGCACCTCCGCTCAAATAGTGTCACATGTCAAAAAAAATATATATTTTTTTTTATTCCATCATTACGTTTGCCAAACATCAAAATGTTATCTCAAATAGTGGCACATTATTTTAATTTTTTTTGACATGTGACACTATTTGAGCGGAGGTGCGATAATGACAAGATAAGCACACACGCAACGCAAGTGTCACTCGTGCGTTTTGTATTATCCACTGGGTCTATTTAAATTAGATTTGAATAAATAAATGATTATTATTCGGAATAGCTTTTACAATTTTTTTTACGAGTATCATAGCTGCTGCACAAGTAATACCTGCTACACTGTTCGAATCATCACTTGAATAGAATAAAACTAAGTCATAACTCGATCGCTGAAATAACTCTTTACTTGTAGGATTTAAAAACATTTTAAGCACATTTGTGGGTTGTCGAAATTTTGATTTTTTAGGTTCAATGTGAGAGAGTTAGTTAGCATACGTAAACAATTTTACATTTTTATAGGCTGAGCATTCAACAAATTCCAGGTTAAGTCTGTGGCAGTTTCTAAACTATAGGGAAAAAAGTTTTTATGTTGCTCTCTTGGTCTTGGAAAAATTTAGGCTACAAGCCTAAATTTTTTAAGCCTAAGCTTTACCCACAACAAAGTTAAGTACAGGATGATCGAAAATGTCCTGAATATTTTCGAGGAATGAATGGTACAGATTTTATGTTTGTGTTTCCTTAGTAATAAAGACAGACGCGGTCGAAGTCGCTAACAACAACTGGTAACGACAATATTTTCATTACGTTACAGCATAATTAGCATGAAGGCACGGGGAGGTCGCAAGCTGCGCGTGGGCACAAGGACTCGCCGCCCGCGCGGGCGTTCCGTTCAACTTTTATTCGATTACGATTGTTATTGTGACGCTTCATGCAAATAAGCGACCGTCGCCATTGACACGCTTTTAGGAATCCGCAACGAGGAGGAGGAAACGGAAATGGATACATTAATTTGTGTTTCTTTGTCTATTTGGACTTTTTCAAAGTAGAGTTGCAAGCTAAATATTAGGCAGAAAAGAGTTCAACCGCATTTGGAATGGCACTAGGCGAATAATTACTGGGCGTAAATGACATTGCATATACTTAGTAGATAATGTCTAGTAGATTTGTTACTTCCGTGCATTTTTGTTTACCACATCGTATTACGATAAATTGAAAGAGTTCTAATAATATTACGTCTAAACTGTAGTTTTTTGACCAGGAAAATACGTACGTAGTGTTTACAAATGCATGTTAATTTAATACATAATCATTAAGCTATGGCTTACTTACAGTATACCATGGTAAGCATTAATGATTCTGACTTAAACCGTCATCATAGTCAGAAGACTTTAAAATAATTTAGTTCACGAAAAAAACATGGGAAGTGCAGACCCCTCAAAGGAGACGGGGTTTTCTGGGCCAAAATGTAATAGACTGGGACATGATTTAAAAAAAAGGTGTATTTTTTCTCTAACTAAATACAAAAACTCAGGTTATTCCGCAATCTGGATGAAGAGAAAACTAAAAATAAGTAATGTGCAAAAAACATATCGATTATCGATTACGATAGTCAAATACTTTATTGTGATTTAACTATTTTTTTAATCTATCTTTCAATGTATTACTTTCAAGATAGATACCTAAAATAATTTATAATAGTAGAATATATTTCAAAGTACTTGAAAATAGGTAAAATAATAAAATCCATTATTCAATTCAATAAATCGATTGCTTTATTTGTTACTCTGTGCCATTTAGATCTTGACAGCTACTGAAGATTTGGCTGTATTGTTGACACCGAAGCCGTAAAAACCTTAACAAAAAAAACTTGACAGCTGACATCGATTGACAAAACAAAAATCGATCAGGCACTCGTTTCGTATCGTTTTGTGCGTTCTGAGCACAAACTAGATAGGGAACAGGTTCAGACGGGTAACTTCCGTAGCAAAAAACTCGCCTTAGGATCCATAGAGATTTCTGCATCTAAAGATTTTGACAGCTTTTTGTTTTAATTGTTTTTTCATAATGCGGCAACGATGTTAACGTTATAAATCCACAAATATTTACAAAAAGGTTTAACAAAAAAAAAAAACCTTTTTGTATATATTTGTTGATTTATAACGGTACGGTATATTATAGGTAGGTACCTACCTAAATTCTGCTTGTTTTCTTTGGAAATATAAATTGGGTATAAATTAAACAATTTTCACTTAGTATGCCTTTTATTTCTTAATTTTGTAAATTTTGTGTAATATTTAGTAAATGCTTTACGCTGCATACAGGGCAAAATCGTCTTTTCCAATCTACAAACATCCGTACCTTGAGATTTTTGTTTATAATGTTGCACCAATTGAACACAGTTAATCGCAGAGTTAAATCAATACAGCTTTTCGCAACTACACTTTTGTGTTGCTTACAACCCAAAGAATCATATGAATGCTGATGAATGCTTGGACTGAATTTGATGTTTCAACTCTTTTACTAAACCCTGTTGATGTGGGCTATTTTCTAAAACTTGATTGTCTTCTACAATTATGTTTCCAAACAATCTTACCGCATTTTCTGATGGGTAGGTAAGTTTATTTTCTTTTAAGCATTTATATTTTCTGAAAAAAATATAATTGTTGACACAATGAAATAAAAACCAACCTGACAATACTTGACACAAATGACAATCAACAAAAGCGTAACCTAGGTTACAAACCAAAGACAATCCTTAGACTAGAAACCTCATCATCCGCGGGAGGAGGGGAAGCTGCCGTTTTCTATAAAAGCATCCATAGACAAGCTTAACCTTAATGCTATTATTTTTTAAAGGAAGAAAATCGGCCGTGGTTCTGAGTGTGATTTCGTTTGTTTGATATATCCTCACAAATCGCTGACCACTGATTATTTCTACTATTCTATTTCTATTATTACTCTGATCTTGCTAAACTCGTAAACCTTTGCTTTCCTACCGGACACTTGAGGTTTCCCTGCACGACTGACTTGGACTCGTTTTTTGGATTTTGGCCTGCCTTTCGATTGGACACCATGGATCACTGTGTAAACTGTGGTATAGCGACTAATCCCTGTAATACACTAGGCCGGCGAGCCTTAGATGATGAAACGATATTGTCAGTGATTCGTCAGTGGCGAGCACCCCAACCTGTAAGTAACCTCTGTCCATTTATTAATAAAATACATAATAGCTCTGTGTGTTAGGCACTGCAAAGGCTCGCGCATCTTGTTTTTCTCTTCCTACCTTTTGAAAAGTATCTCAAACGCATTGAAAAGTATTTCCCTATAGAGTGAAACAAAATCGTGTTTTTTTGTTTTACATTTAACTTATTACAATTTTCTAGGTGAACAGCAGTGATCATGTTTGCAATGCTGGTTGGAATTTAGCTCAGAGACCTTCAAATGAACAACAACTTGGCCACCGTAATGTGTGCCTCCGCTGTGGACGTTCTCTTGCATCACAAGTCCATCATTTACTCCACAACAACTCAATTCGTGGAACAAGAATTTATAATGTAATACAAGAATGGATCATTCCTCGAACTGTAAGTAAATCTTTTTAAATGTTTTCTATCACTTTTGACTATTTATTTTCTTATCTGATTGAATGTGCCAGAGAAATAAAGCTCAGTTCCAAAAAAGTTTTCTGGTTTAACATGAATTTGTAGATACAGTTATTTTAATTTTATTTATTATTATGTTTTTTAAACTAATAAATGTTAATATTTTCTTTAGGTGCAAGCAGAAAGTCACATATGCCACACTTGTTGGGTGGCTGCAGACCGAGCTGCTGTCCATATGGTTTCTGGCCCATCAACATCCTCTCAACGATCAACCCAATCAATCAATCTCAACCCTCGCATCGTCGATCGTGTTGATGCTATGGAAATTATCGAACAAATAAATATGAATATGCATAGGGAAAACAATTTAGCAGGGTCTGTTATTTCCAACCATTATAATAGACGTCGGGCTAATTTCGAAGAAATCACGGTTGAAAATGACAATATTAATGATTTTCCCCAGCTTACTCTAAGTTAACTAATATTGATATTGTTAGGAACATACTAAATCAAGCAGGCACGGTCCTATTTTGGTGAGCATGTTAGAATTAATGATGGTTTTGTGATAGAAGTGTGCAGGGAGGTTAGCAGCAGCCTAATAAGAGAGCTGTCGGCTTCAAACACCTCGTGGTCGTTGAGAGGACGAATTCAGTCGAGACATATAAGTAGAAAAACTTATTTTGTATATATTTTAGTCGACAGCTCTCGCAGAGGTAGAGAAGCAATCTTGCAATATTATTGTAACTGCATCGTAGGTAGACGAACTGTCGGCTGCTGCGCCCACATCATGAGCATAATATAGTACCTTAGTTGGGCTAGATACCAAGACAATGTAGTACCACCTGCACAGTTTTTAGATGACATTTTAATTATAATTGAAAATGAATAAAAAAATTGAAAAATAAAATATGTTTTTTTATTCAAGTACCTACCTACATCTCTTTATCTATGACTAAACCCCTTCCAGTAGGGCTAGCACGAACCGCTAACGTTTAGGTATTCGAAAAGTAAACGATACCTTTTTTCTTTTTCCTATATGTGTTTATGTAAGAAAAAAAAGTATCGTTTACTTTTCGATTACCAAAACGTTAGCGGTTCGTGCTAGGCCTACCAGATCTATGCGCCGCGCCACGAATGCACGTTTGCGAAAAACTCGTAAGATGCAGGTGACGCGCGCATGTTATACTGCGGATTGCAGCCTGCGACCTACCCAAGAAAACCTCAGGCGTTTATCTTCAATGTGCGTTCACATGCGTGCATCGAAAGATCTTGCGGGTTGAGACCGGGGAATTCATCCCCATTCCCTACCCATGCACTGGTACTCGCATAGATTGAGTGACTTATGCAGTGTATTCATTGGACACTCGCTATTATGGTACTCAACTTCACTCAAAAGAGCTAAGGTGTACAAGTAAGTAAACGCAGTTATGTGACCATGGGCGAATTCCGCAGTAAAGAGAATTAAAAGTTACATAACCTCACTTAATCAAAATCTTATAATATCTGAGCTCTCAGATTGTCAATAATGGCAAAATTTTCAGGAAAAATTCGTATTATGTTCCTTTAGCAATCGGCATAACTTTGATCTCTTTACATTCTGGCCCAGGTTTCTAAGAAAGAGTATCCGTCTCCTTTCATAAATGTCTTTGTTACACTGGAACGCAAATTGTCGAAAGATAATTAAATATTGTCGTGTGGGCTGGCACTGAGTTTGGGCACAGCGATTGCGAGCCTGTGCATAATCGTGCGCTAACATGCTGTTTTAGGTTTTATGGATAAAGTCATATGTTATATACTAAAAAGTAACACGAATAGAGTAATCATTAGGTAACATCGACACATTGGGAAGGCTATGTCGAAAAAGTTGTTTTCATAGCACTTTATCTGGTGCCAGGGAGTTCCTCCGTTGAAACCCTGCTGGAGTTAAAAATCCATATGTATGAAAATAAATTTATCAATGTGTGCTGAGTACTACGGAACCAATTCGGTAATTATTTATTCAACGATTTTACTTTGGTGCTGTCAGGTCAGCTAGTAACAAGTAAATAAATAACATCACATTGACTGCCTTGGTCCAAAAGTTAGGTTTCCCTTTGTGTTATGGAAACCATAAAATAACGAAGGTACCACAAACTCCTCGTACGTATTATCTTTTTCATCAACAAGCATTCTTGCTTGTCGAAGTGCCTATGTTTGTATTTCAGTAAGATCCTATGAGAAGGAATGTCTCATTTTCCTAAGTAGAGTCCTGGTTTCGAACAAAGCAGACAATGCAGCGAGAGCATTGTTCTAGTGACGTTCTATATTTTTGTTGCGCGAAGTAACAGATATCTTTACTGTAGCAGTCCAATTATAATGATCAAAAGATACTTAGAGCCCAAGACCTGATAGTACACAAACAAACAATAGCCTTCAAACACAACACAGCTGGGCGCAAGCTTCACCTAAACTATGAGGTGACCATACTACTGTGCACACGCTGGCTCAGTGCGGATTGTTGAAGGTTTAGAGATAAACCTTGCTGTCAGATCAGATGTTATCGAGCGGCCTTAAGGCCGAAGACTAGGCTTTACTATTGACATCTAGCGACGTTAGCTGGGACTCAAGTGCCTTCCGAAGCACGGAGATGCGCGAAAAAATGAGCGGATCTCAACATCTCCACCAATTCTCACCGTATGAACTTAACAATATAATCTGGACGGATAGGCAGTGGGCGTCCAGGCGTCTGCGGCATAATGCAGGCCATTTACACGAGAGCGGCGCGGGCGCACTCAATCAGCCGGTTGAACTTGAGCGACAAATTGGCAGTGAGTCGGCTATGAAGTCATTACACTCCACTCTTTAACGAACCGGCAAAAATTGGGCAAGTGGTGATCATTTTCGCAGCACTTTTGGATGTTTTGTATTTTGGCCATTTTTTAACCTTTGTCGTAAAGTGGTCTAATTAGATGAACTTGTGACCATATACGGCATCGTAGCTTTAATTAAAAGTAATTTTATTAAAAGTTCAGCTGAACAAGACTACTGCGAAAATCTATAACTGTTTTATAACCGTTCTTAAAACAGCTCATTATACTCGCGTTGAGAATTAAAAGAATGTTGTTTTTAATAAAATTCAAATTTAATTGAAAACACCGGTTGTTTTAAATATTAATCGCCTTAAAATAACAATTTTCAAGCGGATATTAGTTTGTTTGCAGTCATTGGAGTCTCAAGTGTTTAACCTACGTTTGTTCTTCAAAGTGAATCTGATGGTAATTAAACATCCAGGTTCTAAGCACGTTATCTTATCATCTAGCTCTAATAATACAAAAGGGTCCTATATTCGATATCTGCCCTTTTAATTCTTCCAGTGCCCGCCCCTTTACTTTATTGCCTGCGATGTCTTAACCGATGGCTGACAAAGACATTTTCAAGAGTTCAATGTGATTGTATAATGTAACTACGTTCATCGTAGAACAAACTCACTTGTTTCAAAAAATAACTACTTTTCTAGTAACATACTTTTTCTCCAACGATCAATATACTGTAGAAGTTGTAAGTTCGAAGCAAGTTCTACGTGTGCCATTAGGTCCTGGTACTGTGATTAACAAGCTTAAGGAGCAGCTGTCACGCGATACGTTGCTTTAGATCCGACGTTTCGCAGCTTAATGTCCGAAGCATTAAGTCTTTAGCAATTACATTTGACATTCTACCACCACCAATGCGCATTTGCGAATGAAAATAAACTAAGTATTTATAAATCTAGTCAAAATTCTAGAACTCCTCACGATCGATCAGAATATGCGTCATTGTTTTTGAGTAAAAAGTTATTTAATTTCATTCTTATAGAAACGGTAATAAGATGAACGTAAAAAATCTATTTGGTTTTTAGAACTGCAAAACATCAAGTTGTTGTAAATAAATATTAGTCATCTTTCGAAACACTGAAGTACCTAATTGTGAGTCCATTTAAACATTGGCTAATCAATAATCAATCATAAAAACGATGCGTAAGATTTGTTCTACAATATCTCTTGCAGAAATTTTTATTTATCTAGCATTTATAAATCAAGTCACCATGACAAATGTTAAATATCCAGGTGCAACGATGTGATTGAAGATTTATTATGGTTCTAGTAAAAACAACTGCCGTCTGTCGTCACTAGGCGTTGTTCTGCCAGCCTCAGATGCGCACCTCGACAAAATATTGTCTCGCGTTATTGTTTGCTATTTGAATGGTTTAGACACGATAAAAAGCGCGAGATAATTTTATCAGGGTGGGCATGTTACCAAGCCTGAGCATCGGCCGGTGAAGTCGATAGCCTCCAGTAGGAGATAAGCTATAAGCAGAGGAAAAACAACAATTGCTTTTTTAAGGAAAAGCCTAAGTGTGTTAATATGACACTTTATGGACCGGTTAAGTTTTTCTTAACCTGGTACATTACGTAAGTAATTAAAGTCAGCTGTTGCGGCCTTCACGGTGTTTAATGGGATCATTGTCGTAACTTTATATGAGCGCATTGTACACACTTGTACTTAAGCCTATGTGGCACTGTGATGTTGTGGTACGGTGCGTTCGTCTTAGAAATAATGGATTTCAATATTAAAGCCACCTGTGGCCGCAAAGTCGTATTGTCTGATGTGTAATTAAGTCAACTTCTACGTTTATTATCATAAATGCTTATTTGTCGAGCTTTGATGTTTAATAGAGCTGTTTTAATTCAATACTAAATTAACTACATAAGTGACTGTTTACCATGATACTGGTATACCTAAGTAATGTTGTGAGTGATTAATCAATTGTTTAGTCACAGTTTAGTTGCGTTGGCTTTTAAAATACTCAAAGATGTCTTACTTATAGTACTAAGCAATGTTGTTTTCTTAAAACGAATAAAACATGTAGCCTTAAATTGTGCTGAAATTCAAGCTTTTACAGAAAACCATTGTAGAAGAATTTTAGAAACATTGTTAGGTCGTTAATGTATTTTTATTTCACTTATGGGCAGATTACTTCGCCCTTCGTCAATTTTGTGCCTAAGCTGTCATCAAAATCTCTGATTGTGCGAATGTTCTCACAGTAGAACAACAGAATTTAAACGGATGCCGTCCAATAAACACCGGTTATGCGACTTCCTTTGTTTGGGAACAAACAAATGAAGCTCGTGATATCAGTTGTGAATGTCAGTCATGGTGCAGACATGTGGCGAGGGCGACGCGAGGGCGATGATCTATGAAAGGAGGTTGCGAAAGGGACGCACAAACATATCGAACTGGAAGATAGATAGTTGTATTTACAATTTAAGCACAAAGGAGCTTTTGCCGAATCGCCAATATACCAGGGAGTGAAATCGAGAAGAATCAGTTTGAGTGTGCCTGAACACGGGAAATTACGGCGCTATGCCGTCCACTTAGACGGCAGTAAAACTGCTAAGGGTCAATGCCAAATCTTATTGTTATTTTCAAAGTTGGAGTCATGACTACATAGATTATATGGTTTTTTTCTTCTGACTTCTAGTATGTTTATGCGACCACTAATCAAGTGGCTGAACTTGGCTTAAATCAGATACACTTGGACAACTTTGCGAGAGGCTTTTGCCTAGCTGCAAGACATTCTCTAAATCAAGAAAAACGAAGATTGCAAAATATGCAGTTGCTTCTCGTGTAAGGCGCGCTGGTCTACGGAAAATTACCACACTAAAGCAAACAGCAATAATTGTGATTGATCGTTGGAATACATTCAGGCGTTATGCATAGTGCATAATGTAACACGGAGCGTTACAGGCTATGATTAAACACGGCGCATTCTCGTTCTAATGGTCGGCGGGCCTTGCATGTGCAAGCCCTTATATGGCGCAGTGCGAACGAAAACAGCCTACAAACGGCTTTAGGGAAGCGCCGCTATTGTACTACAGCTGTTCGGTCGTCATATTTTTAGCGGAATGGGGTCAACTGTGGTCTCCACTTGGTGTGGAACAAAGACATTGTGCCAGTCATTGTTGTCAACAGATCTGACGTTGGTAATATTTGGTAAACTAACTAGTTTAGAACATGATCTCATCTTTTAAAGAGATACTGTGAGGTAATTCCTCATTACCACTTGACGAGGTCCGTATCGCGAAATTGTTAAGATTCTTTCGTGGGAAGAGACAAAAAAGTCAGTTCATGCAAAAATGACACCTCAATATACATATATTTTTTGTTTACACTTTCATTACAGACTAGGCAGTCATTTTATCACAAGATCAAGTGTAATGTTTTTTATGACGGTGCCTGCCAATGCTTATTCATTCTTGACTCGGAGAAACCAGGACTTCTTAGAGGTGATTGGACAGATCCTTAGCTGTACGCATTATTATAGAGTAATAATAACAAACCCACGATAGAAATAGAAGTCATCTTAATGTCAATCTAATAAGACTTTGACATGTCTGTAAAGCGGACCTAGAGTGTCACAATTAGTTTTATTACGAGAACCACCTACACAGTTGCTAGTTAGTCTGGCACTGCCAGTTGCACTCATTACGTATTATTAGATATGAAACAGGTGCGGTCTAGTTAATTTAAAGTCAAATTAATTAAAGTTTTTTCAGGTGCTCAACTAACCAACGGGCACCTTAAAGATTATCAGAACAGAATTCAAGAGGAACTGTTTTGTCATTCCGCAGCTTGATGGATTCTGAACTGTATATACGCACAAGACAACAAGCGACTTACACCAGGTTGTGTGTTACCAAACATTGTAAAAATTTAACATTCCTTCGTCAGACTTTAGTGGCAACAGCAGTATCCTGGACAACAAAGCAACCCACCTGCCCGTACGCAAGTACAGTGGCGTTGTAGCCATCGAGCGCCGCCTCGACCAGCTTGCGCACGCAGGTATCGTACACCTCCTGCTGCATGACAGTCGGCTCGAAGGCGTAGTCGAAGGTGAACGCGCGCTCGGTGCCCAGCGCCACGCCCCCCTCCCCCGCCGGGCCGCCGGCGCGCGCGCACACCCCGCATCCTTCGAGCACTTCGCCTGGTGTCTGCGGTCGTATCCTGCGAAAGAAAGAAATCAATTTTCAATTCATCGTCACATTTTGAGCATGCAAAATCGGGGGAAATGTTATCGATTCTGGATGTCAGTTTTGCGTGTTGGAGGACCAACTCCGGACTTAATACCGAAATCAGCACATAATTATGCATGATACAGGTTATGGTTTAAGTCAATTACTTCAGTTGAATT
The DNA here is from genome assembly GCA_950022985.1 of Udea ferrugalis. NCBI lineage: Eukaryota > Metazoa > Arthropoda > Insecta > Lepidoptera > Crambidae > Udea > Udea ferrugalis. The sequence goes on from OX465516.1 coordinate 3,832,595, forward strand.
GGGTTTGAGTGCTCATATATCTGTTTAAGACCATTTTTAGGGTTCCGTACCTCAAAAGGAAAAAACGGAACCCTTATAGGATCACTTTGTTGTCCGTCTGTCCGTCCGTCCGTCCGTCTGTCAAGACCCTATTTCTCAGGAACGCGTGGAGGTATGAAGCTGAAATTTATATCAATTACTCAAGTCTACTGTCCCTTGAAGCAAACTTCTAAGCCAACGCAATCAAAAGATACAGCCGTTTATGCCGCAAATTTTCGACACTTGCAAGGGAAGCAAAACCTACAGGGTGCTTCCCGTGAACTCAGAATCTTGAAATATGGTACGAAGCAAAGTCTTATAGCATAGATAAAGGAAAAATTACGAAAACCATAAATTTTTAGTTACATCACATAATATATTTTTTTTAATAATTTTAAACTTACTACCCATTTCCTCATAAACGCGTAGAGGTATTAAATTGAAATTCATACCAAATACTCAGGTCTATAATACCTTTAAGCTGTAACAAAATCAAACTTCTATGTCAACGCAATCAAAAGAAACAGCAATTTAAGCTGCATATTTTGAAACTCGCAAGTACTCGCAAGGGAATCAAAACCTAAAGGGTACTTCCAGTCGACCTAGAATCTTGAAATTTGGCATGAAGCAACGTTTTATAGCACACATAAAGGAAAAATTCCGAAAACCTTACATTTTTAGTTACATTACAAAATATATATTTATTTTTTAATAAATATAAACTTATTACTTTTTTCCTCATGAACGCGTAGAGCTATCAAGTTGAAAGTATAAGTGTTTCAGTTATATTATAGATAAATGATATGTGTTAATATAAAATAAAGGATTACTTAAACGATAAAGAGATCTATGTCTTAAATTTATGCTCCTCCATCTTTCCCCATTGTAATGTTATGAATTTCATTTTGCAATAAAAATACCATAGTTATGACTCGATTGTCGTAATGAACGAACTTTGTAAACCTTACAGGTTTGTACGGAACCCTCGGTGCGCGAGTCCGACTCGCACTTGGCCGGTTTTTTCCCTTTCAGTCAATATCTGGTATTCATTCATACTACTAACACTTAGTTGACTGCTGTAAGTTGCGTAGAGCAATTTAGTTCTCGTCATTGTAAATCTATATTTAAGATAGGTATATACAATGTAAGGCAAACACTCACTAGGTCAGACATCGAACTAGCTCCTCATCTAGTGATAAACCTACTCTTGGATTCAAGAACTTATACCATCTTAACTTGAGACCGTTGGTGGTCATCTACAACAACAAGACTAAACAAGTTGCAAATACCACATCGGCGAGATTTGGTCGGTTCGATAATGAATGCACGGTACAAGTGTCGCATCGAAGCGCTCCCGCGCAAGCGGCAGTGATTGCTGCTTCCGGCGCAGGCGCACTGTTCATGGAGTCGGGTGGCATTGATTTGCTTTAGGGCTACCCTAAGGCAAGTACAGCATTCAGTCAAACGCGCAAGACAGATGACCTGATAAAGATCGTAAGGTTTTGGTGGATGCAGGCTGCTCAAAACTAGCTGCTCTATAAATCTTTGGCCGGTTCGATAATGAATGCACGGCACAAGTGTCGCATCGACGCGCTCCCGCGCAAGCGGCAGTAATTGCCGCTTCCGGCGCGGGCGCACTGTTCATGGAGTCGGGTGGCATTGCTTTGCTTTAGTTAGGGCTACCCTAAGGCAAGTATAGCATTCAGTCAAACAC